>OX459112.1:125903001-127285501 GCA_949775065.1 Brachyopa scutellaris | reverse complement strand
AGAGACAGCGGTCAAAGAACATTAAGTGTTACAGCTGCGGTAAAATTGGTCACATAGCTGTCGAATGCCGTGTCAAGAAAACCACAAAAACAACAAAGTATGAAGACGCCATGACGTCTGTTCTCAGTGTAACAAGTGGAAAAATACCTAAAGGTGGCTGGTGTCTTGATAGCGGTGCTAGTGCACACATGTGTAGTGATGAAAGCAAATTCGTCAAGTGGAATAGTGCAGAATGTTCAGAGATCAAAACCGCGGGAAATGAAATCATAGAGGCATATGGAAGTGGGAGTATATATCTCGATGTACTGTCATCAGATGGTGAAACCGTAAGGGTACAGTTGAATGACGTAATGTATGTACCAAGTCTACGACATAATCTCTTATCTATTTCCAAAGCAACGAAAAACGGGTTCTCATTTTCATTCGAGCGAGACGCTGTCATAGTTAGAAGAAGTGATAAATCTGTACTCTTCAGAGCAATCAAAAGAGGAAAGCTGTATGTTGTGGACGAGGCTGTCAAACGGGATGCTGCTGGCGGGCGACGAGATGACTTTGGAGGAGAAGCGCTAATGTGTGTATCGAAAGACCGTTCAGATTTAATCCGATGGCATCAAAGGCTTGGGCACCTAAATTTCAAGCAACTAAAAATTTTAAAAAGCGCAAATTTAGTCAGTGGAATGAAGGAAATGCTTCCTGATGTGAAAGTGAAATGCGTTGTATGTGAAAAGGCAAAAATTTGTCAAAAACCATTTCAATCATCAAATAATATCGACACTGAGATTTTGGGAACAGTGCACTCAGATATTTGTGGCCCGATGAACGTGAAATCACTCGGCGGCGCAAGCTATTTTGTTACGTTCATTGATGACAAATCACGTTACGTCGATGTAGTAATTCTGAAAGCTCGGAGTGAATTGTTAACCGCTTTCAAAAACTTTAAATTACGGGCTGAACGTGAAACATGAAGAAAAATAAAGCGCCTTCGTAGCGATAACGGCGCAGAATATTTGTCAGGAGAATTCAACGATATCTTACAACAAGAGGGTATTCAGAGGCAGCTAACGATACCGTACACTCCGCAGCAAAAAGGTGTCGCTGAGCGTTTTAACAGAACACTCTTGGAGATGGCGAGGTGTATGATAATCGACGCTGAATTTCCAAAGTACTTGTGGGCCGAAGCTATCACCACTGCTGCATTTATTCGAAACAGGTGTCCCACGAGTATTTTGAAAAACAACACGCCGTTAGAGGTCTGGAGTGGCAAGAAACCACATGTAGGTTTCCTTCGGTCATTCGGAAGCAAAGTTATTGCTCTTCAAAAGGGTCCTGGCAGGACGAAGCTGGATCCAAAGGGAAAGGAGTTTCGGTTGGTTGGTTATTTCCGAGAGTCTAAGGCATACAGACTTTGGGATCCCAACACGAAAAAGGTGACAGTAAGCAGAGACGTAAGGTTCTTTGAAGAAATCAATCCCAAGAACTATGCGTTTGACGACTTCGAAATTTCGGATTTCAAGTGTCAAGTATCAAGTGAAGATGGCGATCCTGAAAAGCTGGAAGTATCCACATCCGACAGCAATGAAGATGACAGTATAACAAAGCCAAAAGTTGAAATGCAAGATGAATCGACTAATTTACCAAATAGTTCTGAGGAGGAAGGTGACGAAGAAATCCCTGCGATGACTCTAAGATGCGGGAAGCGGATTTCTCCAAACGAGGTAAATTTTGTCAGCAACGATTTACTAATTGAACCCTTGTCTTTTAAGGAGGCAATGAGCAGGGATGATCATCAAATCTGGACAGAAGCGATGAAATCTGAACTGCAGTCCCTAAACAAAAACAAAACTTGGGTGATCGTCAAACGTCCTGAAAATAAAAATGTTTTAAGCAACAGGTGGGTGTTTCGTATAAAGAAGAGAGAGGATGGATCAGTTGAGCGCTACAAGGCGAGGCTTGTTGTGAGAGGTTGCGAGCAGCGAGATGGTATAGACTATGATGAAGTCTTTGCCCCAGTAGCGCGCTACGAAACAATACGAACATTATTTGCCGTATCCGCAGCTACAAACTTACACCTTCATCAGATGGATGTTGTCACAGCTTATGTTCAAGGAGAGTTGAACGACGAAATTTACATGGAGCAGCCAAAATTTTCCAGCGATGGTAGTACTTTTCAGAATGTATGTAAGCTTCTCCGTCCGCTTTATGGGTTAAAGCAAGCCGGGCGACAGTGGCATATGAAATTGGACGAATTTCTTAAGAAGATGGGACTGAAACAAGCCGCGTCCGATCAATGTTTATACAAAAAGGATGATGAATATGGAACTATAATCATTGTTGTATACGTTGATGATTTGCTGATTGCGTCAAACAACTTAGAACTTCTTAAAAGAACGAAATCTGATTTATCCACGAAGTTCGAAATGAAAGACTTAGGAAAGGTGAGAAGCATTCTAGGAATAAATGTTCGCCGAGAAGAAAAAACCGGAAAAATCGAAATCAGTCAACGAAGTTATGTCGAAAAATTACTTGAGAGGTTCGGTATGACAGATGCGAAACCAATTTCCACGCCTCTAGACAGTTTACAAGTGTTTAAAAAGCAAAACGAAACCGACGAAGCGAAATCAGTGCCTTATAGAGAGCTGGTTGGATCTCTGATCTACCTGGCGAATGCTACCCGTCCAGATATAGCCTTCGCTGCCAGTTTCCTCAGCAGATTTTGTTCCTGTCCAACGAAACATCATTGGATATCCGCCAAGAGAGTGCTGCGATACCTAAAAGGGACCTTAGACTTCAAGTTGACATACCGAAAAACAAATTATCCGCTCTTGGCCTACGTCGATGCTGATTGGGCAAATGATCTTATCGATCGGAGATCGTGCTCTGGGTACCTACTGACTTTGGCAGGGGGTATTATTTGTTGGAAGTCTAAGAAGCAGAGATCGGTGGCGCTATCTACTATGGAAGCTGAATATATGGCGCTTTCTGTGGTTACCAAAGAAGTTATTCATGCGAGGAGGCTTTTACGTGAAATGGGACTTCAAGAGATGACTTCAAATCCAACAATAATACTTTGTGATAATCAAAGTGCAATACGATTATCAAAAGACAATATACACCATGAGAAATCGAAACACATTGACATCCGTTATCATTTTTCACGTGAGGCACAACAAAACAACGAAATCGAAATAGTTTACAAACCCACATGTCAAATGATTGCAGATATTTTAACTAAACCATTGGATAAAACGAAACATATGAATTGCTATAATCAAATTAATATATAATTTATATTATAATCAAAATGTTAAGGCTTATGAATTCATGGAGTTATGAAGTATTACAAATGAATTTTGATTGTTGAATAATACGAAAATATATTTTAAAATTGAAATGTACATTGATAGGAGGAGTGTCAAATATAACGTAATAGTATCACCGTACATTAATATTAACATTTACACTCATACACTTATGCCTTTGTATATAATAGTATATAAGCACCTAATATTAATTTTGTATTCACCATATTCTCATTCTCGAATAAACCATTGTTAAGTGAACATCGGTTGGTCTTTTTATTACTGGAAAACCTAACAGTTTCGATTACTCTATTTTGAACGTTGACCGCCCGCCCTTGCCCGTGTTTTAAAACAGTCACTTTACTTGGTTGCAGTATGATAGAAAGGAAGTAGTAGGAACCAATATTATTTAAAATTGATATTCTAAAAAATTCGGAGGTCAATATACTATTATTTATAAACTGAACTTAGTGGTCCAGTACAGTTAAATCGACGTACCTATCTACATTTTTGGCATTTTAAGATAAATGCGTTTTTCTGTTTTCATCTGCAACTTTTTTATGTTTTGGCCAATGTCTTTCATATTTTGAGGATATGATAAGAAAAGTATTTATTATTTTTTGAATAAAAATACATTTATTTGTATTAACTACTAAACTCGATTTTAGTAGACACGTCATTTTGTCTTAAGCTCTTAGTGTAGTTACGACATTTTTCTTAAAAAAAAATCTCATGATGTAAACGAAATATTTTTTTATGATTTTGATTTAAAAGCTTTATTAGTATTTTTGAAATACAGTTACTTAACCGTAAACAGAAACGATTTCAAAATTGTTTAAATGTACAGTGAAATTCGCATATATCGCATATAACGACAATGCGGATATAACGACGCAAATTCTGAGTCCCCCAATTTCACACCTTAGTTTACATACAAATTCATCCTGATATAACGACTTCGGATGTAACGACGATTCCGGATATAGCGGCCGAATTTCGCAAGAATTTTAGTTTTTGCCTCCGAATAAAGCGAGGAAATGAAAACCAATTACATTTATGTGGGTCAAATTACCGTTTGTTTCGTTTCGAAAGAATACAAAAAGTTTTTCGGTCGAATTCTTTAAAAATGAAAAGGAATGTAAATCCGAACATGAAGGCATTGAACACTCGCATGTCAAATGGTTTAAATTGCATCGAATTAAAAATATCGTTGAGCAGTCGCATTTTATAAGAAAGGGCTAATCAATTTGGCACCCTACTAGGGAAGAAATATTTAAAGTGTTCTGAAATAGAAATTATAACAACAGCACTACCCACTACCCAGTGACTATAAAAAAATGTTTTGCACATGCAGGCTTCAGTGACTCTTCTCTCTTCACCATTATCTGCATATATCGAGGATACTGATGACGTATTCGATAGTTTGCCACTAAAATTTGGTCGAACGAAGAAAACTACTGTAACTGGGAGACTTAAATTAATATAGATAACCATGTTTTAACGGCCGTTGATTCTACAGAGATTATTGAAAGTGTAGCAAAGAGTGTTTTTTTTAAATTTTTTTAACATTTGGTTATAGCGACATTCAGCTATAACGACCATTTTCGCCGGTCCCTTCACCGTCGTTATATCCGGATTTCACTGTATATTGAAAAACAAAAAATTATAATAGATACTTAATACATAATTATATTGAAGTTAAAATTAATAATTCAATTTTATCGTCGTCAGCTCTGACGTCATCAGCTAGTGGCTCTATAACGTTTTGCACTGGTATTTCTTCCCAGAATTTAACTCTATTTTGGGGAATCAGATAGCCCAGAGCTTTTAAAATTGTGATTTTCCTGTTTTTGGCAATGCCTCTAGAATTAATTTTTTTCTCACAGGGGAGTAACTGTTTTTTGAACGTGGATTTCAAAAAAATTATCTCAATAAGTTAGGCATCGAAACTTGTTTTATAACACAAATTGGTTGTTCCTCTTTGAAACTCCACGTGTACCATTACAAAGATATGGTCGGGGAAAAATGTTCTTTAATTTCACCTGGCTTGAAATGTCTTTTCATTTTTTAAATTCTGCTATGGTCATCTCCTTGACAAGCGATTTCGCAGAGTTAGCTTTTTCGACACAGTCCTTAAAATCCTGGAAATCAAACACTTTATCGGCTCTTCTCAGTTGAAGTTCAACTTGGTGGTGAAAAGAGTCTACACTCATAAATGTATGCCTCGGTTTTTTATTATTATTGTTTTTGTTGAAATTTCGGTGGAATTAATGATGTGAGCGAAAAACGTAAAAAGATCCCAATTTTTATTTTGTGCTGAACAATTATCTAGCAACCGTTTCCTGATCGCCGTTTATTTCAGGAAACTTATTAAATGTACTTATGATATCCTCTTTTCTTCTCCCTGAAATATGCCATATAATGACAATGGGCTTCAAATTTTGTTTTGTACCTACAGGTACAAAGGATTCGTTAAATGCTATTATTCTTGGAGTGAAAATTACTTCCTTAAACATGTCATGGAAGAATTATTACCTGATAAAATAAAAATATAGATCCTTAATTGTCTTGTTAATTTAATTATGCAGCAAACCACTCACTTTTTGAAAATCTGCAGAAAAAATTACAGTGCCATTTTTATTTAACTGACCATCAGTGGGCACCGTAGCGCAAGTGGTTAGTGCGTCGGACTACTGAGCCAGCGGTCTTGGGTTCGAATCCCGCCGCAAACACCTAAAAGTTTTTCACAGTGCCCACCTCTTTCGAATGTCTGACAAGCATCAAGGAGTATCATTTGTCACGATTGAGCTTCTCAACTTGCCGTTCGGAGTCGGCAAAAAACTGTAGGTCCCTTCCATTCGTGCAAAAATATAACACGCACACACAAATGGTTGCGAGAAGCAGGCCCAGGTTCACCTCGAGCTGTAGCGCCAACTAAGACCATCATTTTTATAAGCTTCTCTGGCGTTATTTGCCTTTTCCTTGTGAATTTTCCACTTTCATTAGAGCCTATCGTTGGCAATGGCAAACATGTCACGGAAAAATTCAAATTTTGAAACCTGCTGATCTAGTAATCGGCGATTTTTTTTGTCAAACTGATTGATTCGATCTTTTTTTTTTTTTGATGATACATTGTGTCAATTTCTTATACAAGAAAGTTCAAAATATGCTTTGTTTTTAAATGGTCCAGACTCCAAAATCACTTCAGAAGAACACAAATGTTTTTGGCTATCTTGATAGCCTCAGGATATAATAAGGCTCCAAGTAAGAGGTCATACTGGAAATATGAGGAGGATCTCCGAAACTATTCAGTATTGTTGTGTCTACAAGATGGAGCTGGTAACTTCAAGTGGTTTTCGAACATTCACTCGAGTTATATTCGAATATATACGATATATATAGCGTTCAGTGAAGTTTCGTTTCCTCTCCATTTTGACATTTGACGTCTCGAGCCAGTTTCCGCCATGGACTTGTCCTCTTTCTCTAATGGACCATCGTCGTGGATACACCGAGCCATCGCCACTTAGCTTGCTCTAGTTCATAGCTCTACTTTGAATATAGCTAAATATTATAATTTGTAAAGTACCCAGAGTTTAATAAGATTAAATATAACTGAATTATTTTTAACAATCGTTTTAAGTATATAAAGCCATAAGAAGGGACCGGTTTATACAGATTATGCGCTTCATGCAACATGACAAAATTGCGGCCTCTTATGAACATGCTTAAGATAAAGTTTTTAAAATACATTCCAATCGAACAGCGTATAAATTACGATGAGAGCATGATAGAATATTTTGGAAGGCATGGGTATAAAAAAACAATGCATCAGAAATTAACCAATTCGCAGATATCTTGCCAATTTTGAGATTTACCAAGGATCGATACCAAGAGTTGACCCTGAAGTTGCCCGTAAATATGGAAAGGCAACTGTGCCATTGATCAATTTTTCTTCGACAATCTGTTTACTGGTGTTCCTCTCTTGATTTATTTAAAATGCATGGGGTATGGTATGGAGGCACCGGAACGCTGCGACAAAACCGATTGCCGAAAGAATGTCCAATTGCTAAGGTGGAACTATGAACCAAATGGAGAGAGGATCTTATGGATATGCATGGCAATGTGACGTAGTTGTAGTAAGGTGGATGGACGGTTCCGTTGTCACTGTATGCCTTGGTGGTGGCCTATTTATACCTGGCTTATAGATGTTTCGCTAAATAACAATAATGCATGGATTTTATATCGAATATCAGGCAAAAATATTATGCAGCTTAATTTTCGACATGAAGTAGTTATGGAATACACAAAAAAATACGGAAATCTTCCTCAGACTCTTGGTAATTTTTCTATGGTAAGGATTCCTGGTACTCTGCGGTACGATGGCAGGAACCATTTCCCGATTCCAGTAGAGAGGAAAAGGCGATGTGCTGGGGACGGATGCAAGACAATCGGAAGAATCGTGTGGAAAAAATGTAACATTGGGCTGTGCATTAAATGTTTCAAATCTTATCATACTGTGTAAAATTGTATAATACTTTTTGTAATGTTTCTTGCAAGATACTTTATAATATGGAATTTTCATACCCGCTATGGTCTATCGTTGCCATAATGGCAACGGCTCAGAACTCTTAAACTATAAAAAAAAAGAAACTTTGTGTAGCTGATTTGTCTTAATAGATGCCTTTGGACGTGGATTCATAGAAAATTTAAAAATTATCGCGAAAAAAATGACCCCAGCTCTAATGGGCTAAGGCAGGGGTTCCCAAAATGTGCGCCGTGGCGCCCTGGGGCGCCGTGGAGAGTAAACAGGGGCGCCGCTGTCGAAAACAAACTGCATTAAAAATATTATAACTTTTCTATATTAGCTAACTACGATAAAATACTTTACTTAAAAACACTTTCTGAAAATCAGAGTCCTATCATCAAAGGACTCTAGATGAAAAAGAAACGAAGTTTTTGATTGGCTGGTTATAGAAGAACGTTTTTGAATGGCTACTTAGGACACTATAAAAGAAGACTGAAATTTAAATAAATAAGTCATTAGTCAAGGAACAATTATACTGTGTGTGTGTTTCGTAGAGTCAGTCGCAAAATGGAAAAAATTTTATTCAAGAAGCAAGTCGATAGTTCAAATGAGAGTTATCAAGCAGCGACAACTGGCAAAGAAGCAAAAAAGCGCAAATATCGCAAATACGATGATAGCTATTTGGCCTTTGGTTTTACTTCAGTAGAAGTAAATAATGAAGAAAAACCGCAATGTGTGCTCTGTTTAAAAATGTTATCGCCCGAGAGTATGCTCCCAAGTAAGCTAAAGTGACACCTCGAGACCATTCACCCCACCATGGTTGAAAAATCGCGCGATTTTTTTCAAAAGAAGTTGCAAAATTGTCAAAAACAAAAAAAACTTGTTCACTCAACAAGCCTCAATACCTAGCAATGTACTGCTAGCATCTTTCAAGGTGGCATATAGGGTGGTAAAGTGCAAGAAACCTCACACCATCGCAGAAGAGCTTATTCTACCAGCTGCACTCGACATGGTTAATATAATGGTGGGAGAATCGGCGGGTAAAGTTTCAAAGTTGCCATTATCTAACAACACTATTTGTCGGAGAATCCATGATATAGCTGAGGATCTCAATGACCAATTAATAGAGAAAATAAAAGGCAAGGAATTTGGTCTGCAACTTGATGAGGCTACTGATAGTAATAAAGATGCACAACTTATTTGTTACGCACGCTTTCTGGATGATAACGTTATTGTTGAAGACCTTCTGTTCTGCAAAAGCATAATTGGAAGCGCAAAGGCTCAGGACTTGTTTGGCCCTGCTATACTACTGTAGTTCACGATGGCTTTCACGTGGAAATGTCATATCTCGTGTATTCGAGTTACATAAAGAAATTCAAGCTCCAGATATTTTGCCGAATCAGGCTTTTTGCTAAAATTAGCATATTTGTGCGATATATTTGACAAACTGAATGCCTTGAATCTGTCTCTTCAAGGCAATAATATGCACATCTTGAAATTGTCGGAAAAGATTGCGGCGTTTAGAAAAAAACTGCAGTTGTGGATAAACAAAATCAATCAGAATGGCGGTCCAGATTGTTTCCCGGAATTATGTAAATATGCAGCCTCTAATGAGCTCGTTTTCTCACAAGACTTGCTCTCGCTTTTAACGGAGCACCTTTCGAAGCTCGCTGAATGGTTCGCCAAATACTTTGCGGAAGGAAATGTCGAACAATTTGCTTGGATTCAAGATCCTTTCCATGCTCAAGCTCCAGCGGAATTCACTTCGCAAGAAGAAGAGAGTCTCATTGAACTCTCTTGCGACAACACCCTTAAAGCAAAATTCCCTTGTTCTGATTTGCTGGAGTTTTGGATAACGGTGAAAAATGAATATCCAACTTTAAGTGCAAAAGCTATAAGGATTCTAATTCCCTTTGCAACCTCCTATTTATGCGAAGCAGGATTTTCAGCTGTAGCTGTAATAAAGAAAAAATATCGCTCAAAGATCGATGTGGAGCAAGAAATGAGAGTGGCAGTGTCAAACCTTATTCCGCGCTTCGAAAAAATGTGTGGAGATCATCAAGCTCACACGTCACATTGATGAACTTACCACTGTATTTTTTGTTTGTATTTTTTTGTAATAAAACTTTTCTAATATATGTAAATACATAATGTACATAACATAATGTGAGTCTCAGATTGTGGTTGTTTGTATTTAATTTTAAATTTTTGTGTCTATGCCATTGTACACACATTTCGACTAGAGCCGGGCGCCGTGCCAAAATACTAAACATGTAAGTGCGCCGCGAACTGAAAAAGTTTGGGAACCGCTGGGCTAAGGCATGTTTCACAAGATTCGGGAAAATTGTTTTCATTGTGATTTTGCTTTTTCGAATGAATTTCGAAACTTTCACAAAAGGCACATTTATTGCGTTTTACACAATATTTATGTTGTGAAATAAAATAACGTTTTTACACTTAATAATAATAATAAACTCTTTATTTAATATTTACGGTTTTACATCTCCTTGTCGACTGACTAACAATATTCTTCTTCTTCTTCTTACACACCTACACATCTCATATAAGATCCTGCCATCATTCCTGCCATCTACTTTTCAGTGGCAGTATTACGCGACGTTGTGGTTTTTTGAAACCTGAACGCTAAACATTCTTCGTGTGTGTCCAAGTTTGACAAAGGATGTACTCAAATCTGAGGCAATTTTTCGATAAGTACAATATGATGTCGTTATACCTGGATTCTCATTAAGAAAAGAATTAAACATGAGCTGAATTGTAATATCGGTCGGTAAATATCTTCTGTTTGGGGCATGTTCCCTTATGTAGTGTGAAATAACTGCACCGAATTTCTCAATGTGTTCTACAATTTTATGTCTCAAATCTTCAGATTCAGCAGTTCTTTTTCCACCCCCATTATCCTTCTTAGGTGCAGTTACATTTTCATTCATATTTCTCATAACTGTTCTGAGAAATTGTTCATTAGACTCTGCATATCTGATGACTCTGCATGCTGATTCCTATTTACATTTTTTAAAAGATATTTAATACTGTAATTTCGTCGTGAAACTGCAGCACTTGAAATTGTTCTTCTTTTAACTTTTCTGAATGTTATGCATTATAAAGCTTTTCCGATTTTCTTCAGAAGTATCCCAATATTGACTGTGTATCAACTCCCTTCTCGCATTCGAAATTTTGGAGTTACATTTCATCCGGCAAGCATCATTACATGTTTGCTTTTCTTTTCTATTGCTTTTAGTCTGTTTCTTGCCACCAGAGGCTCATAATACCTTTTTCTTCACCTAGGAACACCTTCCTTTGTTAGCCCCGTGTCTATATCTTCTTCAAATTCTTCATTGTTCACTTCTTCGATTTCGTTTACGGCGCAATTATTTTCGTTTACATGCAAATCTTTATTTCGTACTTGTAAATAAGATCTCTTAGTTTGGCCTTTGCGTTTGATTTGTCTTCTAGTTTGATGCTCTGAATCTGATGAAGAACAATCACTGTCCCAATTCTCTGTTTCAGACAGCAAAAAATCTTTATCCCAATTGCGTTGAATTTTTTTTTTTTTAATTCTTTTTAATGGTACATATCTATTTTTTTAGCTAATTGTTTATTTAAAATTAAATCAACCAACTGGTTTCCTCTGCTTAAAAAAGCCATGCTGCACTTTATAACTCTAATAGTAGTTGGTACAAACACAGAAAACTGACCAAGAAGACGTTAACATTATATTATGTAAACGTCTTCACACATAAAAACGCGCCGAATTGTTTTTAGCAAATAGCAACCATGCTCCTTTGTTGAATTTTGGTTCACCGTTAGGTACAAACAGAAAACGGCGTATCTACCTTTTTGCCTTTCTGTGTTAAGACTATTTGCCGTATCTACAAATAAAATGGCAGTTACGTCATTTTGTAGCAAAAAGGGAAGATACGTCAATATTTCTTAAAAATACCATGGTACATATTGTAAACTTGGGCACATTCGCCACTTTGTTTTACTAAGTCATGCTGTGTCGAAATTTATCAACGAAATCCAAAATGCTTGATGATGGAAGAGATTTGGATATTTAAGCTATGAAACCTCATAAGAATTGTGACCTTAAGATTAAGGGAACATAATTTTTTTTTAATTTAAAAAAAAATAGGTCGTTTTGACAATGTTTCCCAGCCCGGGGCACATTTGGCATCTTAACCCGAATAGTGCTGTAATTATTTTTTTCGAATGTCCCGTTATTGATCTCAACTGTATGGTTTTAACACATATGACATTATTTTATGGTTTTTTGTGTGTGACCGTACGGTCACGCTGGCACAATTCGGGTTAAGGGACACATTCGGCAAAAGAGTTTTCAGTCGAAAATAATAGGCTCAAAATTGTTAAACTTGAATTTTTTTAAATATTAGCTTGTTAAACTATTGATATAAGAATATTCATATGTCTAGTCTTAGGCTTTAGAATCTATTGTGTACACATATACACACCCATATCTTATTAACTATTTAAATACATAGGAATAATACCAAAAACGATACACCGCTTTTGGTTTTTTTATTAGGTGATTCATAATAAAAATATACTATCTACAAAAAGTTTAATAAAACAAAACAATAAGAAACTTAAAATAAGTATACGTTGTATTAGACGTTGCAACATACATACAAACATACATATGTACAAATGTTTGTACATAAGTGCCTCAGAGTATTTACATTATGTAGGTTCCTCTCCTTGGTTCTCAACATAATCTTCCGCGAAGTACATAATACATATGATGGATTGAAAACCACCTTCCGAATGACTTTTTTCACTGAATCGGAAGTGTCCCCAAGAAGATGGTGCTTTTTCAGGTGACGAATGTGCCCCGATCTCTCAAATTGTCTTTGACTTCACATTTTTCACAAACTTTTTAAATCTACATGGATTCTTATTTCCTACCTTAAAACTTAATATCAATACATGCTAAAAATAAAAATCAATCATCAATTCATATAAAATTGGCCATGCTAAATGCTTACATATCCGTATTGAAAAATAACATCGAAGCACATCGAAACACAAAACAAACGGGTTTGACGAATGTGCCCTGATGACGAATGCACCCCAGTCTACCATACCTCATAGTTTGTACACACGTCATATTTCTTAAGCGTTTTTACTGCTTAAAAGGCGAGACACGGCTTTAATTCTTAAAAAAATAAAATAATAACCATACGAAAGATGTCAAATGTAACCATAACTCTAAAATGGCAAAAATGTAGATACGTCGCCGGGTATCCGCTAGTATCTAATAAATGAAGTCAGACATCATGGTGAGGTTCAACCCTACCAACTTCGTAATAGTGAAAAAATATACATACTTAAAAATGTGTAACCGCAATAAGACTGGACCAGAAAGTTTATAATTTATTTAGTAAGTTTTTCCTTTTATTGTTGTTTGACTATGTGTTTGTATGACATTGTAGTGGCATAATTGAGAAATTACTTTCCACGGACAGTAGCAGGAGCCCAGGAGGTTCCACAGAGCCTAATCGTTATTATTCACTGGGGATAAGTTACCTCCCGGCAATTGTCCGAGAAGAGTGAAATTCAGTCCATAAAATAACATGCGAATCAAGGTCCATTCGTTAGTACAGTTACGATTTTAACTTTTGTCTTTTTCATAAGATATTACTATATTAGATTTAAAAACAAATAATTAATAATTCCACTTTTTTCTTCATTTCAGGTAAGTCCAAGAGAAAGAAACCAAAAATCGTATCGCTCGTGCAGTAAACAATTCGTATCGCTCCTGTTGATGCCTCTTTACGCAAATACATCTAAGGTAACATATTGACTTTAACTTTTTCATCTACGACTTAACCCTTTTATGTGTGACCATTACCATTACTTTAATGGTTAGCTATATGCACAATGCATGTAAGTTTATAAGAGCTCTTCACTTTATGTTTGGTACATATTTTAATTAATTGGAAGTTAGTAAGCCGAACGGTATAGTCATTCGGGGCAAGAGTGCGCATTTCGGACTGCGGGCTTAAATTCTGAAAAACTTACAACAGATAACAAACAATAGAGCCTATTATTTGGTAGCTCTATATTTTAGGAACAAAATTATACAAAAATATATTATATATTTTTTAATGTTTCATACGTTTTGATCAAAAAACCAAAGTCAAGTTGCGCACTCTTGCCCCGAAGTTAGGGTGCACAGAGGGATGCGTAAGAGTGCGCAACCAGTTTAAACCACGCTTTCGCTCAAACCAAGTTCTTCGGCAGCGTTTCATGGGCTGCTTCCATTTTAAATCAGCTTTGGCTTATCAATTTCCCTTCCGTTTGTGTTTGGTAGATACGAAGGATTTTCCTGGAAAAACAAAAACAGAAAAATAGTTCAGCTACGCCTACGACTGTGATGTGCTCTTTGCATCTTTCGCAAGAAAGTAATAGCCTTAAAATTGTTATTATTATAAAAAGTTAAATACTGGGCAAGAAAGCACTGCGCACTCTTACCCACAAAACGACTACGCACTCCTTCCCTAGACACTACTTTTTTTCATTGTATTGAAAATCTAAGAACGAATAATATTATCCACTAAAATTGTATCCTAAATTAAACACACATAATATGTCGAAATTTTTGTAATCGAAATTATAAGTTAATTTTTAAAAGTGTGTCAGGAAAATCATTGGCGGTTAGTGAAGCACACATTTTCTCATTAAGCTATTGCAGCTAATTCTTTTACAAATGGAGAAAATGGCTTTGCGTACTCTTATCCGCTGCGCACTCTTACCCCAAACGACTCTAAGAACCAAAAAATATGAAACACCTTAAACCGTGTGACAAGGTACCTGGGTACCTTTTTATATGAGGAACGTATTCACTAAAAGAAACTAAAAATTATTTACTAAGAAACAACACGTAACAACTGTCAAAAGAAATTGACGTATTAAATAGTTGTTTTTCAAGGCATACTATGCTATTTTTAATTTCAAAATGTTGAAACGATTTCCGTCAAAGTCTGCAAGTAAAGGGATAGTAGTGTCGTCAATACACATTAACCGTTAAAAAAATTAAAAAGAAACAACAAATGATGCAAAAGCATAAATAGGTATATTATGTATGGGAATGATTTTTGATATAATTACTATCAAAACGTAAAACAAATAGTTAATATTAAAATGAATTCATACCAAGGTACCCAGGAGCTCCATACGACTTCCAGATCACAGCAGTCTTTCCCAAGCTGAGGTTCTAGCAGTGACAAAGGCTGGTAAATTGCTGTCAATGATGACAGATTGACAGCCAGGCGGCCATAAAAGTAATAGCTACTACACACATAACATCGATGCTTGTAAAGTATTGCCGCGAAGAGCTGAAGGTTCTCGGTACGCAGCACAATGTAAAACTCTGCTGGCTCCCGGTGACGTTTGTTCTAAGGTGCGCAGGTGTTCTCCGCACACCCCAACGTAATCCATCTTTATGAAAAATTTATTTGTTTATATACATGCGCTAACAATATCTAATTGAGTTGCAATTCAAAAATAGTCAATTAAAAATACTTCTTTAACATGCACTTTTGTTCACTCTGTTGTGCCGCACCGTCGCGTCATAGCCAAATCAACCAAACCAAACACCGCAGGCAAAATCGCAATATCAAAATGTATATAAGCCATTCAACACAAATTGACGTGGAACAAAATGTTCTCCTAGCTCCTCTTTTCGTAAGCAAATTGAACGGTGCGCGCCGTCCAGCAACCTATCCAAACCAATTTTTCATTAAATTCAGTTTGACGTCGACTCGTCCGGTTGTTCTCCACTGACTAGCGCACCAACCCAAAGGAAATATTCATATAAAAAAAAAGTTCTACCACATTCAAAGTCCCAACAATCGTCTGTAAACATGAATTTGGGTTCTCCAGCAAACTGCGCACCCAACCTCGATACAACATATTTTCTACCCTTTTCTTTAGCAAGGAAGATGTTAGCTGTGGGCATTTGGTTGCTTTTCATATTCTGTTTTGTTTCGCATGTTAACGTTTGTTTGGTTGAATTTTGTTCGATTCTCTTCTCTTGATATTAGTTATTCTATATTTGTAGAACTTCATCGACTGAAGCGAAAGCAATACAACAATAGGCGTGTTTTTTTCAAATCTTTACATTGAAACATGTTGCGGAAACATATTTATTCTATACAGGCTACAAATAAAATACGGCTAATAAATCATTGATCATTCGCATTTTGGCAGTAGTTAGATATGCATGTCGTTCTTTTAAGCCAAATCATATAAAAGAAAAATATGACCTGTCGATGCGCTATTGAAAATTTATTGAAGAAACCATTTTCTCAATTAAATTCGGAAGAAAAACTGGAAATAATGAGTTCTGGAAGGCCAACACCGTCTCTTCCGGATTTGATTTCTAAGGTTTAACACCAGTAAATCTTTTAGTCGACTTTTTTAGATTTCTAACTATGAAAGAAAATTTTGATTGTGTGGTTGCCCCGTTCTTAATAAATTATTTTATTGGCCTTGTTTACTTAACGTCCTCGTCCTTGTCCTGGAGAAAATTGAGCATATACATATGTACGTTATTATCTAACAAAAAAAAAAACGAAGTAAAACACCCTGCTTGGAACATCACGGCACGTCCCTGCTGGCTCCCTGGTCACAGCGGGATACCAGACAACGAAGTCACAAATGAACTGGCCAGAAAGGCCTCAGCCTAGATAGTGAACAAGCAGACTTCCACTCTGTAACATTCAGGCCAAAATATAATTGAGGCAAACAACAGGTGGAGATCTTTAGTCTCCTATGAGATATCAAGAGGACTGTGGCCAGAACCAGAATACGACAAAACAAGAACTAGGAAACTCCTTCAAAAAGACAGAAAGTCGTTGTCAACACTAATAGGAGTGCTTACTGGGCACAGCACTCTAAGATACCCACATGAAGAAACTACGACTGAATGATAATGATATATGCAGAGGATGTGGTGATGAAGAGGTACATGAGGATACAGCCCATTTCCTCTGTCACTGCCCTAACCGCTGTCAACTGGGAAACAGAACCCTAGGCAAATTCTTCTTCGATCATATCAACGAATCTGATGGATCACCATCTAAGCTACTTGAGTTTGCCAAGGCGTCGAGTTGGATGAACCTAGACATTGATACCACGGGTAGGTAGGATCACACTATGGGTCCACATGGACTAAAGTGTAATGAAGATGCAACCATTCTCATCAGCCCGCAAACCTAACCTACCCGGGTATCTTGTCACACGGATTAAGGTGTTTTTTTTCTTCACACACATAAGGGCTAAGACTACGCGTCCAAAAAAATAGACATCGAACTCAAATAACTTTTTCCCCCGTTTATCTCGTTTCTGTTTCTAATTACAATCCTCTCCATCACAATGGAAACAAATGTCTTCAAATAAAAATAATAAAAAATAAATAAAAAAAATCATAAAGTTGTCAAAAAATGACGTCCTTTTCCATCTCGTTATCCAGAAATAAACCCAGAATCCTAGAGATAGACACACCCGAGATGGGGAAGAAAAGGAAATAAGATTGACACTTTGGGAGAGTTTTCCGAGTTTTCTGTGACTTGTTGACATTCCTTACTTCTGACACGGAAAAACTCTGTTCATCGTCCTTATTCCGATGGTAATTTCTGATGCTCCCATCCTGCCAAACTAGTACAAGAAAAAAATGTAAAAAAATACTCCCACTTCTCCTTTTTCTTTAATTTTCCGTTGCTGTCAAAATGCGATTGGTTATAGGATAAATGAAGGATAAATACGGGATCGGATACTGCTAGTTGCTCAGAAAATCATAAAGGAAGCGAGTCCTTGGAAGGCTTACATATTTGATTGGCATGTCATTACAAGTTTTACTTAGAATGACAAGCTAGCGCAGTGGTGGGGTCAGGAAACCGAAGAGAATAACACAAGAAGCTTCTACAATCCGGCCACATACACACGTGTAATTAAGGAAAATCGGGGTTAAACTGAATTAAAAGTTTTCGAATCTAAAATAAGAGCAAGCGACGCTATTATTATTTTATTTATAAACTCTGTACGAAAGTGTGTGTGTTTGAGGGCGATCCTCCGAAACATATTTTCCCCAGAACCGTTTACCCTCTGTGAGAACAGAACGGCTAGATGCTAACAAGCGTTTTGTGGGTGGAGCGGAAAGGAGGCACACGAATGAATTTTCCACAAAAATTGCCGGCTTATTTCCGTGTAATTAATAAATAACCAACGCTCGATTGCTTTTTAGGGTTTGGTCAACCCGCCGCGCCGCCATGAAACAAAAAACAACGAGGAAGGAAGTGAGGAAAATCATGTTCGCGTTGAAACGCTAGATGTTGAGATACATTATTTTATTTTTTTAAGGGGCACGACTGGCAGTTCACTAAGTATTTTCGATTGTTCGAGCACATGCGGGAAGAAAAGTCATGATTTATTGACGTTTTGTTTTGGAAAGTTTTGAGAATGGGAGACATTAGAAATCGATTTGTGGGATACACACATATAAACATACAAACATATATGAAATACCTACACTCAAAACACAAGGATAAAGGCGATGTTAGAAGAAAGGCGCTCATAATCCATTTTGGGGCAAGTTTTTATAGATTGGGACTGGTGAGGCTTATTCTTTGTGGTTGCGGCTCGGCAAGATTGGAACCGAACAACATTAGTGACAGCTCAAAGTGATTTTTTCAATTAAGACATGACTAATGATTTTGTGGCGGAAAATAGATACTGTATAGTGTATACTCTACATACGTTATATACTAAAGGAAGTGTTTTTCAAATGATGTAAACAACAGGAGTTCAAAAGGTTAAACAGTTCCAAAATTGACTGTACGTATCTTGGGTATTAAGTGGGCTTAATTTGAGCTATAAATCATCCTTCTACGTTATCTAGAAGCTAAGCTATGCTCAAAACAATTCATAAAGTCATAGCCAAGAATTTTCGATCAGTGGAGACCGCAGCCAAAAGTCATGCAGCAGTGGGTGACGTAAGAGTATGGGTTATGTGGATGCTGCTATCTATTCGGCGCCGCGACTATCTTTGTTACTTAGTATGTGCGACAGGAAGGGTTGAATGTTCAGCGACGAGCTCTATACCGGAATACGTACATACATACATGTTTATGAACACAAGTACATACAGTGGTGGAAAAAATAGTAGAAACACTTGTTTACATAATGCTCAACAATCAATAACTGCATACAATTTGGTCTTTCTCCGAAACCAATTTCATATTCAAATGCTATCTAAAAGTTCTTTGAAATGGTGCAGTAATTAGCTCTAATTAGTTTTTTGTTTTCGCTTAGCAGGAAAAAATGCGAGCGAAAGGGTTTTTTTGCCTGGAAAAAATAATAAAAACAAACGATTACCAGAGTCCGCATCAGTAATTCTGAGGTACAGTCCGTTTTCTTTTTAAACAAAATAGTCATAGATTTGTTTAGCTGGGGCCTGTACCACAAAACAACAAGCATTGTTAAAAAGGCGAATTTTAACAAATAGCAAGCTGTTCGTCGTATAGAAACTCGTGTTACTTGTTAAAATTCGCCTTTTTAACAATGCTGTGTTAAAGTGTTATTTAGAAGAATAAAATAAAAGACGGCAAAACGATGGATGAAATAGCTAAGGTCATAAAGTGTTCTATAGGGTTTTCCAATGAGAGGTGTTATTGTGAATGGCCCGCTATTCCGGTAGCTGTCACTTTTGACGCTCTTATTCTTTGACATTTGACAAGTAAAAACTACGCCATTACTAAAAAATGGAAAAATACACGCTTCAACAACGCATTGAAATTATTAAAATTCACTAAATGGTGAAAATCTTGCAGTCACAGTTCGCAAAACTAAAGCATTTTTTGGTCGTCGTGAAGCACCTTGTCGGACCGCAATACAGAAATTGGTGGAAAAATTCGAGCTGTTGGGACAAGTTAGTGATGTGAAGAATAAAACCCGTGCACGTCGCTCAAGAACAACTGAGAATATTGCTGCTGTAGCCCAAAGTGTTGAAGAAAACCCAGGTTTGTCCATTCCTCGTCGTTCTTTGGTATTGGGCATTCCACAAACTCATTACACCGTATTTTGCATAAAGACTTGGGTCTTAAGGCTTATAAAGTTCAGTTAACACAAGAACTCAAGCCAGCCGATCATCAACAACGTCGTGTCTTTGCTGATTGGGTCCTTGAAATGCATGAAAATGATCCGGAATTCCATCGAAAAATCATCTTGACTGATGAGGCCCATTTCCACCTCGGTGGCTACGTCAACAAGCAAAATTGTCGCATCTTGGGCTCGGAAAACCCAAGAGTTATTGTTGAGAAGCCTCTCCATCCTAAATGAGGTTGGATCAACAGTTACGGTGAATGGATTGCGTTATCGAGAGATGATTAATGATTTTTTATGGTCGGAGTTGGATGGTATTGATCTGGACAACGTTTACTTTCAACAAGACGGCGCTACGTGCCACACAAGCAACGAAACCATTGATCTTTTACGGGAAAATTTTCCGGACCGTGTTATCTCTCGAAGAGGTGATCACAATTGGCCACTTCCTTTGGGGCCACGTGAAAGATAAGGTCTACGCCAACAGCCCAGCGTCGATTCAAGACCTCAAAGATAAAATTCGTGAAGTTATCGAGGACATAGGGCAGCCACTTTGCGATTTGGCTATGGAAAATTTCAGGAAATGGATATGGTTCTGTATGCGTTCTCATGGTGGCCATTTGGCTGATGTTGTTTTTCATTATTAACGGCATACCTTCCTCTTTATTATGAAATAAACATCCGATCATTTATCTCAGAAAATAGCATTTTTCTTTGAATACCAAAATAACACCTCTTATTGGAAAACCCTTTTTAAAAAAAAAGTGTTCATAGCTTTCCATTCAACTCCCAAAATAGAAACCAGAGGCAGAAAACGACGAACAACTCCACGATTTGACAAACTGCTGGTACGACTGTGTAAGAATAAGCCGTTTTCTCAAGAATTCAAGAACTCAAGAACTCAAAAATGAATTGAATGCTGCAGTTACAAGCCGAACGATAAGAAATAGACTAAATGAAGCAGGCCTTCCTGGAAGAAGTCCCAGAAAAGTTTCATACTTGACCAAAAAAAATATAAAACCGAGACTAATTTTCGCCAACAAACATATCCACCGTGATAATTGGAATAACGCCTTATGTCTTATGTTAGTATGTGTTTAATTTATGATTTTTCCCGAATACTTCGTATTTTTCCAATAAACTGCGAAGAACCAGCTTGTTTTTATTATATTTTCCACCAGTGTATGTATATAACGAGTAGGAATAAAAATTATCAAACCAGAGCGGGTAGATATGTACATATGTACATTGTACATATATAGATCAGTGATCGATGGCACAGGCGGGTACCCCTTTGGTGGCGGCCGGCGATGCTGTTAATATGTACTGTATGTACACCGATGAATTTAAATAGGAAAACCTTAGTTGGCAATACATGTGTATGTAGTATGTACATATATACATTATTTATATAGAAATCACACATTTTTTATAAGGATATTTTTTTGGAAAATATCCTTTTATAGTTGCTGCGTATAAATTTGTATATATGTTTTTTTAGTGTGTTTCTATAGATACAATGTTTGTCATTTTTGGCGATTCTTATCACACTAATCACACTAATATTATAAATGCGAAAGTAACTCTGTCTGTCTGTCTGCCTTTTACATTTTTACGCCTAAGCCGCTGAAGCAGTCATATAAAATTTGGTACATAGTTAGACTGGGACCTGGATAAGGACAAAGGTGGAAAAATCGGCCGCTAGGGGGCGCTGAAGTCAAGTTATTAACAATACCTTTTCACGCCCAAATTGCTGAACCAATCATAATGAAATTTAGTACAAAGATAATGTGAGACATGGGGAGAAACTTAGGCTGAAAAACGCTTCACTAGATGGCGCTGGAGTCAGGATATTAACAAATTCTATATTAATCTACCAATATTACTCATATTTATAATATATGTTGATATAAAGCTAAAAGAGAAAACTACAAAGTCTGGATTCGATAGGTGGCACTAGAGTCAAGTTACATATTAACAAATTCTATATTTAGGGAAACAAACCAAAAAAGTTCATAGTGACAGCGTAGCAACGCATGCCGGGTATCCGCTAGTAGAAAAATGAAAGCTTACTTCATTCAACATCAATAATTTATTTACAAAAAAAACCAACCAAATAACCATCTAGGGTATTCAACTGTACGGTGAATTGTTGGGCTCTCTCGAGAAGAATCGGACCATTTATTTTCTCATCCTTTCCAGCCATTTCGCCATCGTTTTGCTGACATGTTAGCCGGACGTGGTTCAGCCCTTGACATCTCCGTTGCGGAGGAACTTCACCCTCCCCTAGGGCTTGTGAAGGGTAAAATGTTCCAACACACTTCCTTAAAAGCCAATTCTAAATGGAAAACGGTCAACAACGGTTTCATTTCAATAAAGACTTGGCCCGTTTACAACAAAAAATAGATACACATACACGCATTGGATGTTTGAACACAAAATATAGTTTGTGGAATCATCTACATTTATATGTATATAAAAATGGTGTAATAAAATGTATAGTTCATCAATTGAGAACGGCTGGGCCGATTTTGTTCAGTTTTTCGTAATTGCTAGGAGAAGGTTTTTACGAAAGAAAATTTTGGGAAAAGTCGGAATATTGGAAAAATCGAAATGTATGGAATTTTGTGTGCAATTATTCCGGTATGGCTTTTCGAATATAAAAATAAAGAATTCTTAGTGGAAAACTCGGAAAATCCCGGAAAAACGCGAAAAATTTGAATTTTTTTTGACGAAATCTTGCACTTTGATGTAAAGGTGGAAAATTCGTTGTGAAGCTTGGAAAATTTTGGATAATTGTGAAATTCATTGTGATAAAAGACGTTTTACCTTCATTTTGGGTGTAGAAGTTAACGGATAAATAATAGATGGCGCTGTGCTGCGATCAATGCCTCGACCCGATAAATGGCGATATACATACGTTCATTTAGACTGTGCGCAATTTGACAGGTATTCTTTTCGCATTGTCATTTTCTATTGAGCAAGTGTTCTATTTTTTTTTTTTTTTTTTTTTTATTGCTGCAATTGATTCGAGTTTTGCGTATCATTACACTGATTCCGGATAGTCGTATATCGTCAAACGATTCCCGTCATTTTTTTCCTATACGGAGTTTTTTTTTTATATCCGTATATTACTGTATATTGAATACGGCTCATTTAGAACCGCTAACTACTAATTAATTTTTGTTTTTGTAAAGGGTGTCCCAAAATTCACACAAAATTAGAATTTTTCGCCATTTGTGCGGTAAAGTATTGCCAGCAAAAGAAAACAAGAGATCGTGAAAGTTGACAGTTCAGGGTTATTAAAAATGTAGTACTACATAAAAGAAAAACTCGTCTTCATTGTTGATCAAGATTTTAAAAACAGTGAAGGTTTGGTAAACAGAATCATCTTCAGCGATGAGGCTCATTTTCCTATTGATGGGTTTGATCGTCAAAATTATCGAATTGGGAGTTCACAAGATCTACGAGTGAGAATCAAATGCATTCACAATGTATCACTGTTTGGTGCGGATTTTGGGCTGGAGGTATCATCGGACGCGTTTGGTCAGGCAATAACAGTTAATGGTGCTCGTTATCGCGACAAGACAATCCAGTTGTTTGTACCTTAATTGCAGAGTAAACATAGATGTGGACTAGAGATGTGTCAACTTGAGTTAATAAACCGGGTTAACCCGAGTTACAGCCAACTCGAGTTAACTCGAGACTTCGGTTTCGGCTGGTAAAGATAAGTAAACCCGCACTAATACATAAATGTACGGTATGAAGTCGAGTTGGAAAGCATAATTATTTTTATTCACACCGAGTTGCCCCATCCATTATGTACATACACAAATGTATATGGAATTCGGTTTTGGTTCGGTTTCTCATGAGACGATGGCACGTGCGCTACGGCTACCTGCTGCTGTTTTCTCTCATTCTTGTTTTTTCTCCACATATTTGCATTAGTTTATTTTGTGTATGCGCTGTTTTGTTGCGATATCCATCGAACCCAGACAATTGAGCGTATACATCTGTAAACCAGATTAACTCGGTTTGAAAGTACCCGTTCATAAATCCGAGTTGCAAAACAGACGAGGTTTGTTTTTATACAAACCGAGTTAACCCGAGTTAAACAGCAACCGAGTCAAACCGAGCTGCAAACTGATTCTTATCGTTTCGTTTTAGTTTTTTGTGTGACGGTGGCATGTAAGTGATGTTTTTGGTTTCGGTTTTGTTGTATTTTACCAAGCAATTAATTCATTTTTATTACTGTGAAACCTTGGTATGTTGGACATCTCCGGTGCAAGAATTTTTGTCCAACATGCATACACATCACATACCATAGGCCAACTTTCGCAGGTTATTTCATATGAGAGATGACATAAAGTGTTCAAATTTGCGGACAAGTTCCAAGATAGGCAGGTGGACAAAATATAAAGGTGTCCAACTTTCGCAGGGTATTTAATATAAGAGATGAGAAAAATTATGAAAATTTGTGTCCAACTTCCAAGGTAGGCAGGTGGACAACATATAAATGTTATTTGAGGAATATTTGTATGGAATTTCCTTGGTGCAGTCAAATATTGGCCAACTTAGCAAGGTGTCCAACTTACAAGGGTATCCAACTAGACAGGTATCCCTGTATTTTTTTTTTATTTTGATGAGATTATTTGCCTTTTTTTGTTAAAACACAGGAATAAGGAAAAGAAATTCAAAAATTGTTAGCCAACTCGGTTTGCAAGTCGAGTTGAAATTCCAACTCGGGTTAACTCGGGTTGAGAAATTTTCGGTTTGGCACATCACTAATGTGGACGATATGTCGTTTCAACAAGACAGTGCCACATCCCATGCAGCCCGAGAAACAATTCAATTACTGTCGTAATCCTGGTCGTGAGATTTCCCGCTCTGGTTATCAGAATTGGCCACCCAGATCATGCGATTTAACAGTTGGAGTTTTTTTCTTTGAGCTTTTTTGAAGTCCAAAGACTGATAATGTGCATAGGGAAACATAAGATTATGTCAAAATTTAACGAAATGTTCCCCTATGTCTCCCAAAGTACACGTCGCAGCCATAATAGATTTTGCGTGCTTGGTTGTCTATCAACATTTTTTCTCTTCAACTCATGTTGTTTGTTGTTGCCAATGTTGTCAGCTTTGAGAAAACCTAAGTTAAATAAATATTTGTTTTAAAACAGTATCTTTTAGTAAAATAAATGACATAATTAAGTAAAATTGGTAAGGGTACAAAACAAACAAAAATAAGTAAAAAATCCGGTCAAGTGCAAGTTATACTTGCGCAATAAGTGTTCCGTACTATGTATCAGTTATTTTAACCCTCTGGGACTGACGTGGTAGTATGACAGACACCATAAAATCGGAAAACCTGTGTTGCGTCGTTATTTATCATCAAATCATAATCTACAAACAGCTAAGCCATAGCTTAATAGATTTGAACTACTTCCACGAATCTATTAGAATTAACCAAATAAGCTTTATCTTCAAGACTCGAGGAGAATTGTTACATCTGAATTTCAGACCGTACAGGGAAGATCTTCCAGCACTCTGCTCCTTGTGTAACTTATGCGAAAAAGAAGATACATACCACTTTCTAGGAAAATGCCCAATTCTTTAGGAGACGACGAGATACCATTACAACCAATCCGTTCAGTAATTCAGATACTCAACGGATCTAACTGGAACGTTCTCTGCAACTACGCATCGGACGCCCTTGCGTATAGGAACCAGTTTATGGAGGAATAGATTCCCTAAACTTTATGTTGCAGATCATTAAAATTGTTAAAGTAAATCGCTGTAAAATCCGTATTTTCTTCTTTATGTTAGCAAATCATTAAAATTGTCAAAGTATAAAAATGCTCCAAAATATCTCTTAACAGTTATATCTTACAAATCGCTGTAAATAACTTATTATCTTTTTTTATGTTAGCAAATCATTAAAATTGCCATACAAAATTTAAAAATATATTTCAACAATTGTAATTTAAAAAAAATTAATTTAACTGCAATAATGTATCCACGCATAAAATTGTCAATCTGGCTGATGGCTTTTGCCATTGCTAATTCGAATAAGTAAAAAATTGTAATTGGAAGAAAAAATTAATGATACAATAAATTCAATACTACCTACTACTACTACTACTACTACTACTACTACTACTATTTATCATATCAATAAATGTTGATTAACTTTGTATGTCTTTTTAATTTATATAATAATATACAGTGGGGGTCCAATATAACGAATCATATAATCCTTGAATTCTGGTACAACCTTGCTGCCATCAATATGTCAAGTTTCGCCATTGTGTTGTATGTGTATTTCTTTTTGACTGTACTAAACATGATTTACTCTATGTCTGATAATCTGTTTCCGAACGTACTTTTTATAATAGCTATTGTGGTTGTTGTTGATGACTTCCTCTTTGGTCTGCTTTTGCCCCATTATGTTGATGTGCTGACGCAGGAACTAACTTCAGCTTGGTCAGGTGTTGGTGTGTATTCCTCGTACCTCAGGGTCGTCTCAGGGTACCTCAGGTGGTGGCCTCTTTGCTACGGATTAGTTCTTCTGTCCTATTATAGGATCGCAGGATCGCCATGTTATGATTATACTTCTTCTCTTACGGAGCCTACCTCCTAAGCTAATATCAGCGTAGCATGCTCTTCCTATGCTTGATTAAGCGCAGCTCGCTGAAAGTTTGGCAAATTACTGCCGCAATAATTGAGTCAAGATGATTGTGTTCAAGGCTAACTTTATTTCAAACGGTGCCACCTCTTTCGAATGTCTGACAAGCATCAAGGAGTATCATTTGTCACTATTGAGCTTCTCAACTCGCCGTTCGTAGTCGGCAAAAAACTGAAGGTCCCTTCAATTCGTGCAAAAATATAACACGCACACACAAATGGTTGCGAGAAGCAGGCCCTGGTTCACCTCGAGCTGTAGCGCCAACTAAGTAAGTAAGTAATTTATACCAAAATTCTTAATACTAAATTGCAAGCATAAGCAAAAGTGTTAGATACCTACTAATAACTTAGAATAATTGAAAACTGACCCATCGCTCTACTTATGAATAGTGGGCAAAGAATGAAAATGTAAATAATGACAAAGACATGAACTCAAGTGAACCTTCACATAACATGAATCATTATCGATACCGACTGAATGTCATGCGGCACTCTCAGCGGTATCTGGGTCAATTCAATGTTATGTAATGGGTTGCTCGTAATTGGTGTGCTTGCATTGAATCACACTACAAAAGCATAATATACATGTCTTAGGATGTGTGATGTTGAAAAGTTCTTGAGATGTACAACTACAAAAGGCTCCTTCTTGAGGTCCGACCGAAGTTTTTCAATATGTTTGTCCCAAATATAGTGGCTATCGATGGTAACATCCAGATATTTATAATTGTTAACTATTTCAATCTGCTCGTCTGGAGGTGCCCCTCAATATCACTATTGGCAAAATATTAATATGTAATACATATGTAATAAAAATAGAATCAGTGTAAGTTTAAGTACATATAAATTCTTACGGCTGAGTGCAACTTGGGACATCAAAACTCTTCTTTAATTCTGCGGAAAAATTACGTTGAGCTCACAAGTTCACACACCGTTCTTAATACCAGTCTAAAGAAGAAAACAAAGCACCCATTCCTCACAAGCTACTGAACGTAACTTTTTAAATCAGAACGTCTCTTCGCATAACCGTTTTACAACTTTTGAAAGACAAATCATTTCGATAAAAAAATCATTTATCAAGCAATAATCGCATGAGTGGTAAAATTTCACTTTACAATCTCATACCCGCAAATATTAACGAAACAAATTGGTTACGCATACGCACCAGTTGCTGCCACAAAAATATACACACACATTGGATTTTATTTTAAGGATGTAGCTCGTCCTTTCCTCTCGAGTTCTTCGAATTCATAGTCCGGTTACATGTGAACAAGCACTAACACTTAGGGTTTTTAGTATACGGTATACCCATCATCAGAACAAAAATATCCTTCAACGACTGGCATGAGCACCTGATTTTTTTGCTTCATAAAATTACAGGAAAATGTTCCCTTTTCACAGGATGCATCGATTGATGTGGATTTTTCTTTATTTTGTTCGCCGTTAGTTATTTGTTGTCCTTTCTTCAAAAATAAAAATAAAAAAAAAATCCATCATAAAAACCCATTAATTTCATTCCAGCGAGTAGCGATTTTGTTCGAGGATAACTTGGTAAAGATACACTCAGCGCTACGCAATGCAGGATATAAAACACTTAAGAAAGACAAAGAATGGTTGATCGTGATGGCTTTCCATGGGGAGTGCGAAATAAATGAATGTCATAAGAACAATAACCCCCAACCATTCACATACCCATACTCAATCTATATGAGTATCTACAAGTATATGTATGGAATTGTCGTAGTGTGTGACACATCCCATAGTACTCTCTGGCTCTTGCATGTTCATTTATCATTTAGGATGTGAGTAAAGTTGGGTGGCGTTCATTCACCCTATTTGGTGAAATGAAAACAACAAAAACAAAAAACGGAGAAATGAATAATAGGACAACAAAACTGAAATGATTAAACGGTATCGTACAAAGGATCTCTTGTATTTTAAGTGGGAAAGTGTTGGGCATGATGTAATTCAAAGCATTACTCTTACGTAATAAGTTTAGGGCTATTATAGGCTGTGGCCTACATTCAAGTAGGGTCTGAGTGGGAAGAAAAGCGTCAATATTAATTTTATCTGTGAGACGAATATTTTTCCTGTTTTTTGCAACGCATACTTTTGACAGCTGTCCCAATTTCATTGATTTGTTAGGTTCTTGGCGCCAAATGTGCGATAAGGAAGGTTAACGTATGCCGATGTGTTGGATGATACACCTCCTGTTCGAAATTGCTTTTAAATTTGAAACTTTTTATTATATATTTTTTTTTTTTGTTATTCGTCTGAGAACGCCTGCTTCGCAAGTTTATTTTGATTAATTTATTGGTCTCTTTGCGCCTTTGTAAGCACATAATATAAGAGGGCGGTATATCTTGAGTCACAGGCTGGTTGAGCCTTAGATAATCATCTCGAGGACATAAACCAAACAAGTAGACAAACACTGACCTCGGAGTAGGGTTATGTTTGGAACCCCTAAGTTAGGCATTGGGCATCTGCCTCGCATATACGCCATCTCCGGTTGCTGGCAAGGTGATTAAGGTTTCTAGAAGTTGGCGCTTAAAGTTCTTATGCGTAGCGGATAATATTATTTTTATTTTAAAGGATATCACCGGTTTATTAACGAGGACACCGCGACCTCAAATATCTTGTGCGCCACATAATTAGTTTTAAGAAACCCAATGGGCCTCAACTCTTTCAATAAAATGAAACATCTATCTAGTGAAGATGACTCAGTGACTATTTTCCAAGCGAAAGTGTAAAATTCTTATGGCCGTTGACGAACTCGTAAACGCCAGCACCAGAGACACTTGCGTACATATCTGCTCGGATAGTCAAGCCAAGCTGAAAGCACTTGCAAGCCCCAAAACTAACTCTAAGCTAGTGAAGATTCTGCACAGTGAACCGACACCGGGTTTCTGGCCATAACGATATTCCGGGGAACGAGAGAGTAGTGAACTGGAAAGTGCAGGGGCAGAAGACTTAGAAAACTTCATGGTTAATACGATAGGCACAGCGATACAAGCAGTGAAAATTGCTTACAGCCTGTCTTTTGCAAAACGCCATTCGCTTATGTGGAGTCAAATCCAAACTTGTAAGACCTTGTAAGACTTGAGGCCATGAAAGAAAATTTAAACCCACAACGAGCAAGGAAAGTACTAAATATGGGTAGAGCACAAATAAAACTGATAACTGGCCTATATAAGGGACACATCAACTTGAACAGACATGCAAACAGACTGGGACTAGTGCAACTTAGCATCTGCCTGGGTCGCGAAGAAGATAAGCTTGATTTTTGAATAAAAACTTACAAATAACTCAACTTCTATACCACTATACCAATCCTAAACCAACCAAATAGGAATTAGAAATAGAATGAGAGCGAGAGAGCAAGAGAAATGGAACAAAAGCAACAGCCTCGTCATTGCGATTGAATCAAAGTCGTCGATGTAAACAAAAAAAAATAATTATCTATTTATTTCTCAGCATGTAGATATAGTTAAGAAAAATTAAGGTCTTAAAATTTGCGTATATAGCAATTCGGCTGAGAAGTTCGTGTCGTTCCTATGAGAGGGCTCCACTAGAACTAAATCCATATCATTTTTAGTTAGTACCAACCTACAAAAGATACGTGTATAAATCTGACAGCTGTCTATTAGTCGGTGAGATATAGCATTTTGAGTGAAGCAACTTTTGTTATTCTGAAAAAAATGGATAAAACGGAATTTCGTGTGTTAATAAAACAATGTTTTTTTATGAAAAAAAAAAGAAAAAAAAGTGGCGAAAGCTCTGTGCAAAGTGGGTGCCGCGCGAGCTCACAATCGACCAAAAACAAAAACGAATTGATGATTCTGAGCAGCGCTTGAAGCTGTTCTATTGTAATAAACCCGAATTTTTGCGTCGATATGTGACAATGGATAAAACATGGCTCCATCACTTCACTCCGGAATCCAATCGACAGTCAGCCGAGTGGACTGCACGCGGTGAATCGAATCCAAAGCGTGGAGAGACTCAACAGTCAGCTGGCAAGGTTATGGCGTCTGTATTTTGGGATGCGCGTGGAATAATTTTCATCGACTACCTTGAAAAGGGGAAAACCATCAACAGCGACTATTACACAGCATAATCGGAGCGTTTGAAGGACGAAATCGCGGAAAAACGGCCCAATTTGAAGAAGAAGAAAGTGCTGTTCCATCAAGACAATGCACCATGTCAAAAATCAATGAAAACGATGGCTTCGAATTGCTTCCGCATCCACCGTATTCTCCAGATCTGACCCCAGCGATTTTTTCTTGTTTTCAGACCTTAAGAGAATGCTCGCTAGAAAGAAATTTAGCGCCGATGAAGAAGGAATCGTCGAGACTGAGGCCTATTTTGAAGCAAAGGACAAATCGTACTACAAAAATGGTATTGAAAAGTTGAAAGATCGCTATAATCGGTGTATCGCCCTCGATGGTAACTTACTTAGTTGACGCTACAGCTCGGGGTGAACCGGGGCCTGCTTCTTGCAACCACTTGTGTATGCATGCTATATTTTTGCACGAATAGAAGGGACGCCGCCACTGATATGATCACAAACACTATACTCTCTGGGGGCACCATAGCGCAAGTGGTCAGTGCGTCGGACTACTGAGCCAGCGGTCTTGGGTTCGAATCCCGCCGCAAACACCTAAAAAGTTTTTCACAGTTTTTTCGAATGCCTGACAAGCATCATTTGTGTGTAAAGCTTCCCAACTCGCCATTCGGAGACGGCAGAAAACTGTTGGTCCCTTCCGTTCGTGCAAAAATATAACGCGCACACACAAATGGTTGCGGGAAGCTAGGCTTAGTTCTACATAGGACTGCTGAAGCCAAATATTTATTTATTCTATTCTCTCTGGCATGAAAACCTTTTTTCCCAACAGAATGAAGGGTATCAAGCCTAAGGAAAAATCGTGGTGTGACTCGAGCTGTAAAGAGGCTATTGCGATAAAGGAGTTAAGTTTTCGGTCACATTTTGCAGCTAGCTCAACGCTTCCAGATTGCGCTTTACCTCCGCCAGTACTTGAGAGCATTGAATACTCCATGGGACAAATCCGCTTTCGCACTCGTACAGTTGCAAGAGTACTTAAAGATCTTCACATTTACAAAACCGCCGGTCCAGACGGTATATCTCCCATAGTTCTGAAGCGGTGTTCTTCCACGCTGGCAAAACCATTGCGTAACCTTTTCTATCTTTCCTACTCCTCTGGGCTCTTTCCGAGTAGATGGAAAACAGCATTTGTCCAGCCTGTCCCTAAAAAAGGCGAATCTTCTTCTCTCTCCAGTTGCGGCTTAGGAGCTCCAACTCATCGTCTTCATCGTCTGACTCAGAGGCCGCCAGAGAACCGATGCTGTTGCTTTCCCCCGTATAGTGGCCCCCCTCCATAAACATCACCATCGGCTGATCGCTGTCATTGTATATTTACTACTGCTGCTGCTGCTGACGTAGTAGCTGCCTCCTCCCTCACTTAAACAGGCAGCATTTCTGTAGAAGCTAATAGAGAAGGGCGCTTTCCCATGTTGGGAGTCGGTCTCAGCTTCCACCTCCTCTTCACTGCGCCTTCTATGGCCACTGCTAGTTGGTGACCTGATTCCTCTGGCACATCGCCTGATGTTGTTTTGTCCGCTGTTTCCGTTTGTTGGGACGCGGGCAGTTGGCTATCAGCCATCTCTGGTACTGCCTGTTGCCGATCACTCGTTTTTAATTATTAATTTAAAGAAAAACACTTATGAAAACTGTTTTCCCTGACTGGGATTTGAACCTCGGCCTACTAGGTGACGGTCCACCACTACTACCACTAGGCTACCGAGTCAATTAAAATTCGCTGTCCAAATGTTTTACTTAATACACTGCTAATCCACTATGATGCCGAAACACGTCTGTTCTCCACGGAGGTACATATGTGAACGACTGACAGGCGGAAGTTTACTTATTGCACCAAACAACTAATTAGTAAGTGATGGATATGTTGGCAACAAAAGGAGTGTAAAGGGGCCTATAGACACTGATACCTGGTACTAGTACATGGTACGGTCTCAGTAAATGTTGCTCGTCTGTACAGCACTTCAACCAAGTTGAGCAACCAGTTTGACGGTTGATGTTTGGTACGAGTATAATTAAATGCGGTTTGATTTTCGGGGGCGGAGCCTATTGTTTCTCAACCATGTCTTCGTGTGTGTATAGAAGTTGACCAACATTAAGCCCAATATAATTTAAGTGTTGATTTTCAAGGGATGAAAGTATATCTGTGCGACGAAAATAAAGCAATAAAATACGATACAACTACATATATGTATGATAGCGTTTTTTCCTGATACTGAGGGTTGGAGAGATTTTTTAGAATTTTTTAAAGATTTATACCTGCACTTTGGCAGGTCAAAGCAGACATTCAGGATATCAAGGATCAGAGGAAAAAAAAGTCGTGGAACATATTGTTCGAAAAATCGAAAAATATTGGAAACGACTGGAAGAGGTTGAAAAAATTCTCAAAAGTTTTGATTTGGATAAGAGGTGACACCAGTTCCAATAATTGGTAATAATTTGCATCGTATACATTCGAATAAAGTTTTTAAAATCATCAGCAGCACAGTATTCATATATATTCAGTAGCTTAATATGAGAAAATTGTGCTATTTCATGCAACCACTCATTCATTATTATGTACATATATATTTCAAAAGTTTCCTTTTTTCACTCATTTTCCTTTCTATCAAAATTAAACACGCATACAAAATGAGATCAGTTGCAATCTCCTCGCACACTGCGGTTGATCAAAATGGTTGGACTGCGTGTACGCTACAGGCTCAACATGGTACTAGTACCAGGTATCGGTATCTGTATGCCCCTTTAAGGTGTGGTGAAAAGGAAAGAGCGGTAAAATATGACAGGCGCACAAGACACAACTGTCATGTCACACAACAACTATTTTAAGAGAAACTATCGTATGGGATTTTTCAAAAGTGTTGGTATTAATGAACAAAGTTCAGGTGATGAGCTTTCGATCAGTGTAAGAATCATTGAAATCGGTGCAGGAATAAACCCTCAGGAGGAAACACAAGCTCTTGCGCTAGCGATTTAATTATATATATGACTAGCTGACCCGTGCTCGCCTTGCTTCGCCTTCCAGCTACTTTTAATAGAAAACAAATTATTTCCTTCTAATATATTGCTATAGTACATACATATGTATACAGTGTACTCTCTCCTTACGGACACCTTTTATAACCGGACAGATTTCAAAGAACGGAAATAAATACACGATTCTCCATACATCACAATCAGATGAACGATGCGCGAACGCATAAAAGACGAACAAACAAACTTTAATCTGTATATATTAGATTGGCTCCCTTATAACTCAGTTGTGCAAAAAGTTTTTTTTTGTCCTTAATCTAAATTTGTTCACCTACCGTAAAGTAATTGTATTATGTGTTTAGTCTTTCTGTCTTCAAAACATACTTTATATCCAAGTCTGAGCTCAATTGGCGAAGTAGTTCGGAAATCGGAATTTATCGAAAAAACACAAAAAAAAAAAATTCAATTTTATATGCACATGTATCAATAAAGATCTATGTATAACCTTCCCCAGTATGCACAATTGCACACCCACACATCAACTCCCCGAAGTTCACCATCGAATGAGCGATGAAAATTATCGCCAGACCGACCGCACAAAAACAAAACACGATTCACTCATCATCATCATACTGCAATAGCAAGAGCGAAGAGAAAAGCTTACATACTCGTAATGCAACAACGTGATCCTCTCCCAGCAGGTTGACGGACAATCTCAATGATTTTCTGTGCTTTTTAATTAAAACCATTAAAAATCACATTGTTTATGTCTATTTCTCAGCTTCTAGGTAACGTATGAAAATGATTTATACCTTAAAATCGTTGGTGAGAAATGCTGAAATCAACAAAATTAATTTCATTGAAATCGGTGCAGGCGTTATCACGTAAAGTGCATGGAAGTGTTTAAATTGTAAGCATACAAACAAAAAAATTAATTTTTCTGTATAATTCAAAGTATAAAGCACGATAATATATATGCAATCCATTACAGAGGAACTCAACAAATATTTAAGCGAAGGTGTTATCAAAATCCGTTTAGTAGTTCCCGAGATTAGCCGGAACATACATAAAAGTAGTTACGTCTTTATAAATAGTATGGATGATGATGATTAGTGAGAAACTAAACTAAGAGAGAAATCTCGCATGTAGAAATCCTACAACCGTTTACGGTTTACGAATGAGATGGCTACCTACTGGCACCTAGTAGCTGCATTTCCTAATCGTAGACTTGAGAAATATTAAGTGTTAACAAATTGTAATTATTTATAAAATGAGAGTGCAATTTAAAACTGCTCCAGGACATTCTCTTTTTTCGATTTCGCATTTATTAATATACGTTGAAATAATGTTTTTTCGTAATAACTTTACTAATATGCACTTTTTCAAAATTGTTTATACTAATGAACAAAGTTCAGTTGATAAGCTTTCCACCAGTGTTAGAATCATTGAAATCAGTGCAGAAATAAACTCTCAGGAGGAATCACAAGCTCTTGCGCTAGCGATTTAATTATATATATGATGATGATGATTAGTGAGAAACTAAACTAAGAGAGTACAAATAAAGCGCTTACCAAAACTATGGAAGACCACCAGAAAACACAAATTAATTAATTAATTAATTAAAAACACTATAATGCACAATCCAAATAACAATATTATATTAAAATCTATTTAATTGTGTACACAGAGAATACATTTTATGAGACACTAAAATGGTGAACTACTTTTAAGTTAAGATTTGCCAACATTTGGGTTATGGGTTATGGGTAACGAAGCAATACAAATGTACCATCAGCAAGTTTTGTGACCTGCATTTGTGTAACTCGTGTGAACGAGCTAACACGCTTACTAGCGTGAGACGTGATCACAGCCTAAAGAAGAGGAAAACAAGGCAAAAACAAAATAAAGTATGTACAAAGTTTGCCATACGTAGATGTGTTTTGTCTATTTAAGAGAAAGCGACATTCTTCTTTTGCGATTACGAAAATTGTGTATTTATTTCCGTTTTTTTGAAATCTGTCCGGTTATGAGAGGTGTCCGTTAGGAGAGAGTACAATGTATTTCTTTTAACCTTTCCATTTCCCCAAGTACAAACCCTTCACTCACACAAACCCCTATCCTTTCTTTCTCAGCACAGTTCCTGAGGGAAACACAACGGGCCCGACTCGCGGCCTACGTGAAGAGGAGAGATTTCTCCGCACGCTCTCAAAACAACCAGCCAACCAGTGTTCCAATATTATCGGTTTTTTGCTTTTGTTATGGAAGGTTTTTCTCTATCAATTTAAACTGGTCGAAGCCTCTGAGTGTTTTCTGTTTTCCCAGACTCTAATTTGTTGAGTTTATTTCTGAGTTTGGAATATTACAAAATGGTTTAGGACCGGTAAAGGAATCAGACTGGAAATACGCTGGATCATTATTTGCAACAACTGACCTTTGTGTAACCTAGAGGTACTACTGGATTCACAGACACATACATACATACTTAATATGTTTTATGGAACTTGTATTTAGGACAATTTCGAATTTTAGATTGCCTTTTCACAACATTATCAAGGAGATGAGCCGTACCTCCATACAATGATAACCAAACACTTTTCCTTAAATTCGGGCAACAAACTAAGCTCGATGCATCATGAATGAGTCGGAAGACACAATGCGATAATAAGAAAATAATATCTGATGAGCTTTTATAGATACGATTGGGAAGAACATTTTTCTGTACCAAAGGTGACTTGACTCAAAAAAAATGTACTAAAATATCATCGTTGCTGCGTCTTTGGGAAGTTCTTGGCTTTCGGACGACGATTCTGTGCAGCATTTTCTACGTAAATGTCCCTTAGATAAGATTTATTTTGATGGAGTACCGAATCTTATGAATTGGATAAAACACTTGGAATTATTTACCTGGTAGTGTAGTTCAGGAGAAAAGATTCTGAATCCGATTATTCTAGTCGCCTTCCCGGCGTCTTTCAGTCTGTTAGAATTTTCGCAGACATTCACTTTCTAGATAATAGTCTGTGTCCCTTTCCACTGGGCCTGCCTGTTGTCTCATCAAAAAAAAGTCCAAAAAGCAGTAAAAAGCAACTATTATCATATAAAGAAAACGCATAACGACGTGTCTTTACATCTTCCATGGCAATCTCCTCTCATACACTTCGATGAAATCCTTTTTTTAAGAATCAATTTTCATCTCTTATTTGTGTACACAGTTTGATAAAATTATGTTCGTCCTGAAAATAGATCCTCTGAGTGCCTGGCCACCAGAAGAGGGCTCGTAAAATTATATTGCATTCCTTTGGGCATTGCCAATTGCCATCAACATCTTATCACGTCTCTGTGCATATTTCGGAGGATAAAGCATCGTGCAATGACCCGTACTGGATGTGTACGCCACCGAATCCAATTTGTTAAAAGGATGTTCACATTTCAATGTGTTCCCTGTCGTCGGAATCAGCGCCGCCATTGAGTCTCTGTGCGACTTTTTGTCTCGCATTTCATCAGAATTCCGTTGTCTCCGGTTATGCCTTTGCCTTTCTTTTTATCGTTTTGTGCATTGATTACCATTAATGTTTATCACGTTATGGTAATAGAGCCGCAAATTGACCGTAGGTGGGCAATGAAAATGTCAAATCCATTAAAGCGTTGTTGCGGCACACACCAAACTCCAATTGCATGTGGCAGCTTAATAGGTGGTGGCTGTGCCATTAGCCGAGAGCACACTATGCATTTGTAATTTTCAGCACAAAGGGAATCTTGTATGTGTAACACGCCAGTTGTAGACACATAAGGATTTGGATATTAACAAGGTTATAACTGTATTAGGGGTATGCACGGTAGACAAAGGTAGCTCTTTGAAATTGGGAAAGTGCATTCCATTATTGTACCAAGGATACTACCATTGTTGCTGCTTTCACTATATTCAAAATGTTATTCTACACAATCGTCTCGTGCGTTGTTAACAACATCACCACAAAAACCAAAGCACAAACCTTTGATCTGCCCAAACTAAACGGACAAACACTTCCACTATCCTCCAGTGCTGAGTATTTGGGCATTGTCCTTAACTCCAAAATTAGCTGGAAGAAGAATATAGAACGCTTTGTACGCCTGCAACAAAACCTTTGGTAAAAAGTGGGGACTGAAGCGTAAGATGACTCACTGGATGTATACACTACATTTAATTCTCACATCCAGAATATGTGATCTGAGTTTAAACCCTTGGTGTACTGTAAGGTGTGCCTCATGAATCTAAGAGGCCTTGTTGTTTAACTTATACATTAACGACTTGCTCTCAGTTTGTAATCATTCGTTAATTCACCTCTACATCGATGATGTTCAACTTCATAAAATGAGTGATCTGGTTACAGCGTTAAATTCTTTCAATGTCAATGTCAATGTGCTCTTCTAGCTTTCTTTTCTCTATCCCTCTTCTTCTACTTCTTTTTTGTTCAAAATATTTGTATTAATGTATTAAGTATCACTATATATTAGTTTTTAATTATACTTGCTTAAGTTATTAATATTTATGAATTACTAATATTATCGTTAACTTTGCAATTTATTAAACTTCACTTGAATAACCTTTTCACACATCTATTGGGTGTATAATGATCTGTGGGCTTCAGCTCCTGAATCAATTGAACTTTGTAAGCGTTCAAATTCAAGTCCTTTGTCAAAATTCGCTGCAAGACCTCCCAGGGACGTGTAGTTCCTGAGCGCGATGATGAATATAGTTAAATGGAGTCTCGACCACAATGTCATCACTTGGTTTTTTTATTTGCATGAAATCTATAATATTTCAGTATACAATACCTATAATTTTCATTTTACTAATCTAAACTTTGAAATATTTACATACATACATACATAAATCTACTATTATTTAAAATAAGAAGCACTAACAACGAAGTAGAATTAAATACCTAGCCGTACCCTACATAGGTATGTACATTCTTATGTACTGCGAGAAAATAAAAAAAAATAATGGGTGAGCCTCATCCGCATAAGCTCACGGGGGAAGTGAACACTTATCCAATCCAAAGAGCAGTTGTGTATGTGTAATATGAATCATTTTGGTCAGTTAATAAAGAAGTTGCTAATAACTTGACTCCAGCGCTACCTAGCGAGCGCCTTTTCCTTAGATCCCAGACTATCTCTTTGCCAAATTACATTAAAATTGGTTCAGCGGTTTAGATGTTAAAAGGTAGACAGATAGACAGACAGACGGACGGACGCACGGACGGACAGACAGACGGACAGACAGTCAGACAAACGGACTGACGGACGGACAGACAGACAGACGGACAGACGGACAGGCGGACAGATAGACAGACAGACAGGCAGACAGACGGACGAACAGACAGCTGATGTATACATATTTCGCCGGTATGGAATCATTTCCCCGTTATCGAAACACATTTATCGAAATTTATCGTAACTCATTTATCGTAACTCGTTTTCAAAAATAATACGTCGCTAAAGAAGTATTCACTTCAAAATCATTTTTGTCTCATAACTTCGCGTGAAGCAGTTTGTTTTCAGCGAAAAATAACCCTAACTTTGCACGAAACGAGAAAAAAGCGTTTTCATATCATTTAGTTGGTGCAAACGAACAAAAAACGGATATAACCCAAAAAACGAGAAACGAACAAAGAGTTGAAAAAACGAGTAACAAATAAAGGGTTAAAAAAACGAGAAGCGAACACAGAGTTGAAAAAACGATTAACGAACAAAGAGTTGAAAAAACGATTAACGAAGAAAGGGTTAAAAAAAAACGAGAAGCGAACAATGAGCAGAGTTGAAGAAAACGTAAAAAACGATAACGAACGGGTGAAGTATCAGTATCAGGGGTGGAATCATGTTTTGTATTTATTTTTCTTCTTTATGCGTTTTTATGTGAGCGTAACAGAATTATTCATTCGCATGCCTGTGTTGAACTGTGTGTATTCTTTGGTTTGCAATTTTTTATTAGTTTGCTGGGTTCGTTTGCTTTTGGTTTTTTTTTTTCAATTAATTTTCAATGTGCAAAGGAGATGAATGTAATGTAGTTACTTTTTAAACAGTTTTTTTTTTATAAAAAAAACAGTAAACTCGTTTCGATATTATAAACCAAAATATATTTTTATAAGTATAATTCTACACGAAACGATCCTTTTTATTACGAGTCATTTCGGGTACACCGTATACGTCTTTCGTTGTTGTATGCCGATATTGAACTCAACAATCTCTAACACACCACTCATATGCCCGAGCTACTACTTCAAGGAGCAATAGTACCAGAAACGTACTGATATTTTCTGTCTCTGTTTATTTGAAAAACTATTTTTTAAACTAGTTCGTTTAATTTCTACCCACTCCTAGTGGTAAGTATGTAGGTACACGATGGGATTTCTTTAAACGCTTATTTTAATAATAGACTTGGATAACCTTTACACGTTCATGGTTAAACATGTATGTGAAAGTGTAGTAGAAAATGCTAGAAACAAATCAACAACAAAATACAATTATAAAATAAATACATTTTTCTTTATTTTTATTTATTTAATTCTTCTTACAGTGGTTACCAAACGGGATACAAATGGCTGTACGTATCCCTCTTCTATTTTTCTAATCACCTCCACTCAAATCGTCAATAGATTGGTAGAATCGAATTTTGTGTTTCACTTAGAATTAAAAAAGAAAAAACACAAATCGCGTAGTTATTAATAAGACCAATAAGGGAAATCATTATATTTTTATTTGTTTTTTTTTATTTCACTTTAACACTGGATATGTCTCATTTTCTTTCCATTTAAAATGAACAAATAAAATTAATAAAAAAAAACATACTTATACAGTGCGTTTCGAAATGATAATGAAAAGGTCACGCACAATTGCATTTTTCTGCAACTGTACGTAAACATTAAGGATGAAATTCAAAATCGAGATTGACAACGGTACCAAGATAGATAAACAAGCTATTGTCGCGTGATTTTGTGTCAATAGCTCCACGTAGAAGGACGGAAATAGTATTTTTGCTTCGATTGCAGCATTTCAAAATGATAAGGTTTTTTGGGTATTGTAATTTATTTGTTTTCCTTTTTTGAAAATAAGCTCAAGAATGCGATCCCCAAGCTTCTAACAGGGCCTGATTTATCTCAGGGATCATTTGAAATTGGCGGTTGTCTTTATAAATCTCTATATCCAAAAGGCCTCATAGATTCTCCATTTCGGAGTACATGCTGGCCAGTCTAAAACGGTAATATTGCTGGTGGTAAACTGTTGTTGACTAAAACAACAAATAAATTTACACTTAAACATACACTTAACGTACAAATCAAACATATCTATAGTAAACAATGCTTAAACTTAACTTAAATAATGGCAATTTACTATCTCGCTTCTACATATGTCAAAACTGTTGAATAATATTACCGAAATAAATGTATATACATATTTTAACTCTAAATTAACAAAATTGTAAACCATATATAAGACAGTATAAAATACAGAATAAAACTTAGTTACATTTATAACGTGGTACAATTCGAGTGTTTTAATTTCTCAACTCAGTTTCTCTAATTTTCTTAGTATAATTTTCAAGTGCAAATCATCGTATACTTTTAACCCGATTTCCTTCCGGGAAAAACATTGGTCTTTCAGAGCCGGATTATTATCTGAAAATTATTTAATTAGTTCAAAGAACATACAGTGACTCAACTTTTTGATCACATGATGAAAAGAAAAGATGTTTTTTAGTTGTAACTTTTTGAATTTAAATATTAATGCAACGAATTTTTGACGAAGTATAGTTACAGATGTTCTAGATAAGAATACGTAAAAAAAATAAAAATGTTCCGTTAGATTTCGGAGAATTTCGGATATCTATTCTCGAAAGCATGTGATCAATTAGTTGAGACAGTTTCAATTGTGCATTGGGTGTGATCGTAGTATAGTAAAACTTGGAGAAGTTGAAGTTTTTTTCAAATATTATTTTAGTTCTATGCACGTATTGTTTTATTGATTCCGGTAGAAGGTAAAAAAAAAATATTATTTTTGCATTTGCTAAGTTGTTTACGTTTGTTTTGTTTCGAGATCAAATGAAAGAACTAAACCGCTCTACAATAGAAGAAATCAAAATGCTTATTGACGTTAAGTGCACATACCGTGAAATTTCCATAAAAGCTGGATTTTCATTGGGTTCCATCACCAAAATAAGAAAAAAAATCTATTCTGAAGATGTAAAAAACAAAGCCCGGTAAAAAAACCCACCCTAAATTCTCTTGTAAAAAGGCGTATTTTGAGAAAAATAAAGTACGGAGTGCACGAAAATGCAGCCCAAATGAACAAAGATTTGCGACAAAATGACGAAATAGTTGTACCAACAGAGGCTGTTGGGAAAATTGTACGCAAAAACGGTTTACACGGACGTGTGAAAGTGAAAAAACCACTGTTGCCAAAACGACATAAGAAACTCAGGCTAGTGTTCGTAGAGAAATACTCAACTTATACGTTTGGTGACTGGGCAAGGGTAGTGTGGTCGAGTGAAACAAAATTAATCGTTTTGGCTCTGATGGTTGTCAATGGACTTGGAAAAAGACTGATGTAGCAACCCAGTAGCGTCACGTAAAATCAGTCGTTAAGTTTGGTGGCGGATATTTGATGATATGAGGGTGTATGGTCATGGAAGGTGTTGGCCAATGTGTGGAAGTTAAAGGGAGAATGTATGCCAATCAGTACGTCAGTATCCTTGAACGAGGACTCCGAAAATGTCTGAATGATTGGAATAAGATCGTGTCGGACATTATCTTCCAGCAACATAATGATCCGAAACACACTACCCGAGTGGCTTAAACATGACTTGAAGGTAAGCAGTTTCAAACGCTTGATTGGCCACCACATTCTCCCGATCTTAACCCGATCGAAAATCTTTGGGTTGAGGTCAAAAGTGCAATTTCAAAAATGCCAGGAGACTTTCCAAATCCAAGCGATTTGTGGGACTGGACTCAAACTGCTTGGAACAGTTTAGGCTCTAGCAAGTGCAGAACACTTGTGGAATCTATGCAAAAAAGAATTCGAGCTGTTCTCAGAGCAAAAGAAGGTCAAGCTGAGTATTAAACTACGAACGTTTGTCAAAGTCAACTAATTGAACACATATCATATTTTGTACTTTTTCATGGTATATTGGAATTAAAAGGCATATTTAATTTTTTTTTTCTGTTGCTGAATAACAACATTACTATTATTTTCTCCTCAAAATTTTAATAAACTATCTTAATAAATAAAGAAGTTACAACGAAAAATAATTTTTGTACTTATCATGTGATCAAAAAGTTGAGTCACTGTATATATAAACAATTATAAACTAACTTCACTTCAGTGATTTTCATTATGCAATGTACCCCGACGCACCGAGGATCTGATACAAACCAATGTTACGTTTGAATTTATTTGTTTTTATACAGATATTTCCACTATTCTTTGTTTTGATGACACATAAATCGAGAATCGTTAAATGTCCTTATTTTAAAAGCAAAGAAAAAGTGTTAATTCTTGTATTTACGTAAACATTTTTATATAAATTAAGACATGTACATAATAATACATATGTACATATGACATGTATTTGTATAAAATGTAACATTAACTTTCTATAGTGCAATACAAATATAAAAAAATACTGAGAAAATGGGGACTTATTTTATATCTATTTGGGGACATATTTCATACCTTTTTGGGGACTTATTACACCTTCGATTTTGAGAAAGATTTCACAGTGAAATTTTATTTATTTATTTATTTTTTTTCTACAGTCTCATTGTTCTGCTGAAAAGTAAGTTCAACATCAAGATGGCTCTGTATGTATGGAATAAAATGCTCCGAAAGCACATCCCGGTATTCGTCACTGATCCACCACCAAAATTTCTTTTAGAGAAAAGCATTGGCTCCTTTCTCAAATCCATCCAATAGTATCTGGTTTGTCCAAATTAATTTTTTTTTCATCAGAAAAACCAACCCGAGATAAAAAAAGAAACTCGGTTTTTGATTGTAAGCAATGACGATTTTTGTTACCTTTGTCCAGTCTTGGTGCATCTTCTCCGTGGAAATTCCATACGATTTTGTATGTGCGCCGCTTTTAAACATGGGGCCGACTTAATTTTTTGGCAAGCAATATATGCAATGGCGAATATTGCTCTTCATACAGATGTCTTTGATGTATTTAAACTAAGGTTTTGCAGTTTTCCGCTGAATTTGACGCCGCTTTCGATATTTGACGATTCGCGTCGATTTGCCCTTGCTCAAACTTTGACAAAGCCTTTCCTCTTCCCATTATTCTAAATTCTAATAACTGAACTAAAAGACTGCAAAAGTTTCTAAAAAAATGTTCATTTTTAGTCTTTCCCTACTGACCTTATAACTTTGAAACGCTGCAATTTAAGCAGAAATACGTGGAGCAATAGACACAAAATCACGCGACAAGAGCATGGTTGTTTGTCTTTCTTGGTACCGTTATCAATTTCAGATACACTTTTGTCAAAAAATGTAGATATACATTTGTAAATTAATGTAATTTCGCATGTGACCTTATCATTTTAAAACGCACTGTACTTTGGATGTATTATACCTACACACACAAAGTAGTTAATTTTTAATTGTTATGGTTGTAGGCTAATTAAATTTCGTAGTGAGCTCGTGTGTGTGTGTGTATAGACAAAGTTTTCTTTTTTTTTAAATTCTCTTTCCAGGATAAATTTTGTTTATTATTATTAAAAAAAAAAATGTTTTGTTAGAACCAAAAACTTAACATTTTTGATGCACTTTAAGTTTTACTTCATTTATGGATATCTGAACCTTTAAATAACCTTTTTTTTCGTTCGCTATAGCTCTTGGGATTTGTATCAAAAATGTTAAGTTTTTAGTTTGAGAAAAAATATTTTTTCAATATTGAGTTAACGCAACTATGGGCATAAATGTTAAATTTCCACTTTCCGTGTACAGTGGTGATTACCATTTCATGAATATCCCCCATTTCGCAGTTAGTTTTTTTTCCAAAAAAGTCGAAAGCAAATGGAATCTCTTAATTCTTCCAAAAGGAGTTCAGCGCGATGGTTTAGTTGCAATGGAAAGTGTGCGAAGCACAAGGAAAGGATTTAATGGACATCGGTGATGGAATGTGGTCTATTTGTCTTGTTTTTAGGGATACAAACTTTTTTAAAGGATTTTGTGTTATTTTTGGGTATACCCACAAATCAGATTTTTGGGGAAAGGTATAAATTGGGATCTGGGATATGAACCCGAAGGATGGCATCATTTGTTATAAATTTAATTTATTCCCATGGTTCTGACAATTTTCTTTTTGTTTTGACTTATGTAAGTCGAATTTAATAGCAAACATATTTTTTAAGGTTAGGTAGTACCTACTAGAACTTTTAAGGCAGACCTTCAAATATCTGGATGAAACTGAAATAAAATAGTTTTTTTTCGTGCAGCAACAGTTACAGTTACATGGAATTAACGTCTCAGTATTGCCTATCAAAGCCTACGTTTAACTTCACTTCTAACCTTTGATACGAATCTACTCGTATCGCAGAAGATCTATTGACACATCAATTGTTTTTTTAAAGTACGTGTGCAATAAGGCAAACATGCAAAAAAATGCTCATACCAAACTCGGTCATAAGAAAGACTGAAACTACGGATCTAGAATCTTCACACTGAGCCCTTATACCATTAAAGGAAAGACTGGCATACCTAAACCACAGTACACGTATCTAAGGTAGTATATTGCGCATCTGTCAAACATTTTCAAAGCAAAAAATGGCCGACAACTGTGTGGCATTTCTATGGGATTTAATTCAAATTCATTGTTTTCGTAGTTTTTCTTATCATTTCTTAATAAAATAACATACGTTTTACTTTACGAAATCGATTTATTCGTTTATCTTTTCATTTTCCTTGAGTTTTCTATAGTTATTGTTCGGATATTTCAGTCGGTCATATTTTCTCATCACAGTTCTTTTTATGTGGTTCGTGCGTCGGACTACTGAGCCAGCGGTCTTGGGTTCGAATCCCGCCGCAAACACCTAAAAGTTTTTCACAGTGCCCACCTCTTTCGAATGTCTGACAAGCATCAAAGAGTATCATTTGTCATGATTGCGCTTCTCACCTCGCCGTTCGGAGTCGGCAAAAAACTGTAGGTCCCTTCCATTCGTGCAAAAATATAACACGCACACACAAATGGTTGCGAGAAGCAGGCCCAGGTTCACCTCGAGCTGTAGCGCCAACTAAGTAAGTAGTTCTTTTTATTATTGTTCACACAACATTCGTATACGACACAACACATTTTTCAAAGTTTTGACAAAAAAGTTAATTAAATAGTATAGAAAACATTAAAAAAACGAAAATTAAATGCAAATATCCTCACAGTTGGCGGCCATTTTCTTGAATTTTTGACAGATGCGCGAACTTGGACGAAAATGAACACTCTAAGTATACTACCTTAGATACGTGTACTGTGTACCTAAACTATCATTGTAAACTATCGAATAATTCGATTGTTCTCAGAATTCGAATTATTCGAATAAAATTGAGAGGAGTCGATTGTTGGCCTGCGATTGTTCACCACATATTGCAACCAATATAAGCGACAACGATTGTGTTTATTCGCAACGCGCGCCGATTTCTCACTTCAGTGAGAGAGAGAGAGAGAGATAGAGAGAGAGAGAGAGAGAGAGACAGAGAGAGACAGAGAGAGATTGTTCCAGAAAAGCTCTTGGTGTTGTAAATAAGTATCGTGCCGTACCGTACCACGTTCACGGTAGGTGTAAGCATTTGTTTACAATGTAAACTTTATATAGGTATATGAGAGTGCTGCCTTTTCATCTGTCAGATGGTACATTGGTACCTACTTACATATTGTGTTGTGAGTTTGCATGTATTTTTTCTTTGATTGGATAGTGTAAGTGGGAACATTTGTATTGTACAATTCGTCGCTTGTTCTAGCGCGATTGTTTCAGGCGATGGTTTGATTATTAATCTGGCTATTAAAATAAAATATAAATTGAAGGAAAATCGTTTTATTAATTATCAATGCATGCATTCAGATTTCAGATCCAGATTCAAAAATCATACTGATATCAATATAATTCGAGGCAAACATTTCTACAATCGACCATAGTATACTCGTCATTCTCTCGATTGTAATGTGTACGTAAGGAAATAAATTCTCTAAAATACGATTCGATAGTTATTCGATTATTTCCTGCTGAGACCGAATAAATAGACAATCGAGTTGAGAGTGAAATTCATTCGCAACCGCCCATCGCTTTTTGAGTGACTAAAAGTGGAAGAGGTTCAAAGCCGACACTTGTCTTGCCAAAAACAAACACCGCATCCCGACTGGGTTCCTGACGGGGGCAATCTTAACTCAAGGAGCGTCTAATTAAGAGATTAAGTATTGATAGGCATGCTATCCACTGCAATACAGTGGAGCAATATAATAAAATTAAAAAATTGTAAGCGGACTCGACAACGGAGTTTTTCTCGTTTACCCCGAAGGGGGAAAAGCTGCAAACTATGCTGCTGAGATGGGTGGAACCATCCACCACTTTTTGTTAAAAAAAAAGTAGCCAAATCTCTAATCCAGGAAGTAGACTATCTGTTCCCGAAAGTTTCATTAAAATCTGTTAAGCCGTAAAGGTGTTATTGACCAACAAACATCCAAACTTTCACATTTATATTAGTAGGATAATATTAGATTGGCTCCCTTATAACTCAGTTGTGCAAAAAGTTTTATTTGTCCTTGATCTAAAGTTGTTCACCTACCGTTAATTGATGGCACTATGTGCTTAGTCTTTCTCTTTTCAAAACATACCTTATGTCCAAGTCTGAGCTTAATTGGCCAAGTAGATCGGAATTTAACGAAAACACACAAACAAACAGAAATTAATTTTTGTATGCACATGTTAGAATAAAACCCTATAATCTTCCCTGGTATGCACACAACAACTTACTGTACCTTGAAATCTTTGGTAAAAAATCAATCCAATTAATTTAATTAAAATAGGTGCAGGCGTTCTCACGTAAAATGCATCGAAGTGTTTTAATCTCAAACTTACAAAAAAAAAAAACCAAATTTCTTAGTACAGCGGACGCTCACAAATTAGAACTTTCGGAAATTCGAATCTTCCAGAAATTCGAACCTGAGTTCTTAATGCATTGAATGCTCTAAAATTAGAACTTGATGTTCTAATTTCTGAGCGATTTTTTTTCTTAGCTTTGTACATATAGGGGAATCCCCATTTTTATATTTATTTTGCATCAACAAGGCAAAAATAAAAAGGGGAATTACCAAATTATGTATGTGGTGATTCCCTTCGCGTTTTTTTTTTGTCATACTCAGGTAGATATTTGGTTATATGCCTGTGAATATTTGATTCGCATGTAGGTACATATTTGGCTGTCTCGATAAAAAAGTGAATGTATTTTATTAAAGCGACGATGATGATGAAAAAAATCAGGACTGCAATGAGGTTCTTCGAATAAATCAAATCCTTTTAGCAGAAATTGATGAACTCAGTAGCGATGATAAGGCTTCAGATAACAACGAAGACGATGTCGTCGATGTCGTACCAGTTATTTCTCATTCTACAGCCATTGAAAACGTCAATAACTTAATCAAATGGTGCAAAAAGAGAGTGTTGTTTTCCACTACGCAGAAGACTTATCTTTTGGCCCTCCCCAACGATATCGTTCAATTAAACCAAAAAAACAAACAAACATCACTGATTATATGCTACAAAAAGATTAACTGTTAATTAGTAAAAGAGATTTCTGTGAAAATAATAAATTTTGGAGGTAGATTCACTCTTTTTTTTAAGTGAATTAAAAAAACCTCCAGAAATTAGAACATTTCGGAAATTAGAATTACCCTAGGAACAAAGTGGTTCTAATTTCTGAGCGTCCGCTGTATAAATAAATAAATAAAGCGCGATAATATATAACCTATCGACAGCAGAGGAACTCAGCAAATATTTTAGCGAAGGTTTCATCGAAATCCGTTTATTAGTTCCCGAGTTAACTTAGAACATACATTTCAGTAGTTACGTCTTTATATTACAATAGTATAGATAGATTATTTATTCATCAATGGATTTAAAATCTGTTTATTAAAAATACAAGTATTTACTTGAAGTAAACTAAACTAATTTATACTAAAGTTGAATATATTTTGAACAATATTTTCAAACCAATCTCCACTCATTGAAGGATCGACTTCATTGCAAATAGAATTGTATAGTATTAAAGAACGAGTTAGTGGGTTAATCAGCCCATAGTTAATTCTTTTTTCTTTTCTCTTTTTTTTTATTTCTAGAGTTTTCTAATCTATTAGCGCGCATCTTGAAAGATACCCAGGCATTTCATCGGACCATCTTAAGGCAAAACGCGTGAACATTCTTTGTATTTTTTCAATTCTCGAAATAACATTTTCAGAAAATGACGACCAAACGACACAGCAATATTCCAATATAAACAGTACCAATGACAAAAAGACAAAGACCTCCGCTGCATAAGGAACATTAATATGACATTGTAGTTATTTTTTTAAAATCATTTATTAAAATAATCGTAAAAGATTTTGAGAAAAATTGAGATCAGGGCTACTATTGTGTCGTACTCTTCAGTTAGTTTTGGCCGTAGTCGGCAGTTTCCCTACTTTCCTTGCCAACTCATCGGCAAACTCGTTGCTTTCTACAACAGACTAACCAGGCACCCAACATAGTCTTACCTGGTTCCGCATAATGCCCTTAGCATTATTCGGCAGTTCCTGACTATTCGTTGCATTAACAGGACCACTGGAGTCCTAAGTACGGCTAGAACTTCTGCCTGAAAGAGGCTGAAGGCATCCGGGAGTCTTAAGGATACTTTTAGCCCTGTGTTCATGCAAAATATACCAGTCCCCGTTTCGTTAACAGTTTTAGATCCGTCCGCGAAGACTGCAGTGTCTGTATGCCGAGTTACTATTATTCGTCCACTCTTCCCGTGCAGGGTTTTGTTGGCTTTGCTATAGCCGGGTAAAAATAGAAAAGAAACAAAAAACAACAACAAAACCAAAGGAAACAACTTTCTTTTCTGTCATCACGATTGAAAAATAGAAAAGACATAAAAATTAGAACCGTTGCAAACTTACTTTTATATTTGTTATCAGAACAGTAAGTCCTACCTCCACGATTAAAAAATGTAAGCAAAAACAACAACTAAACCAAAGGAATAAATAGGAAAGACACAAAAAAAACCAAAGGAAACAAGTTTCTTTTCTATCGTCACGATTCAAAATAGAACAAAAAGAAAGAAAAAAGAAAAAAAAAAAAGTGCCCCCGCCAGGAGACGAACCGGGAACCTATGAGATGAGAAGCCGACATACCATACACTGAGCTACTGCCCATCTTAAAACACGAGTATCCAATTTGGTTTTTATTTCTCTGGTAACACTTTTTTAGCGCACATTTTTCAGTACAAACATGAAGCGGTTGGACATATTGATGTCAAAAAATCGCCCTTAAACTATGCACGTCTTTGAAAACCATAGAAGTTCGCCTGAGGAAGCTAAAGGAGAATTCGCTTTCAATGCAATAAAATAGATGTGCGCCGAAATAGTTAATTTGGAGTCAAAGATAACACCAAGATCTTTCACGTCGCCGACTTTTGAAAGTAGCTCATCTCCTAACATATAAGTAAAAACCACGGGCGACAAAATTCTGTGGGAGCTAAAGATTTTACAGTTTGATGAATTGAGATGAAGATGGTTATATATACACCAATTTAAAAATAAAATTAGATATTGGGCTAAATATTTTCACATCGTCTGCAAACATCAGACAATTCGAAAATTTTAAACTATCAGGTACATCATTTATGAACTTACTTACTTACTTAGTTGGCGCTACAGCTCGAGGTGAACCTGGGCCTGCTTCTCGCAACCATTTGTGTGTGCGTGTTATATTTTTGCACGAATGGAAGGGACCTACAGTTTTTTGCCGACTCCGAACGGCGAGTTGAGAAGCTTAATCGTGACAAATAATACTCTTTGATGCTTGTCAGACATTCGAAAGAGGTGGGCACTGTGAAAAACTTTTAGGTGTTTGCGGCGGGATTCGAACCCAAGACCGCTGGCTCAGTAGTCCGACGCACTAACCATTTGCGCTATGGTGCCCCCATCATTTATGAACAAATCGAATAAAAGCGGGCATAAATGATTACCTTGTGGAAGACCAGACTCCACCTCAATGTAAAATGAATTAAAACCATCAATCAGAACTACTTGTTTCCGATTGGACAAGTACGAATTTAACCATTTCAGGAAAGTTACATAAAATCCTAGCTTTTTTTTTATAATCTACACACGATAAAAGTGATATGAATATCCTTATAATGTTTACACACAACGCGAGTACATGAAGGACAAGAATCCATCGATTTTAAACAGAAATGAGAAAAAAGGCACATACATATTAGTCGCAGTTGAACGGCCACTAACAAACCCATGTTGTTATCGATTCTTTGACTGAAAAGTAAAGCCTCTGGATTAATATCTTTTCAAACAGCTTTTGTACTGCAGAGATTTTAGATATTGGCCTGTAGTTTTTAACCTGGTGTTTTAGACCACTTTTAAAAATTGGGTTTACGAAAGATATTTTCCAATCGTCAATAAAAATGCCAGCTTAGAAATTATTTGGCTTTATTCCACATATCTTCATGCCAATTTGTAAGTAATTCCAAAGTATCCGTTTTCTGCATTTACTCCACCAATGGAAATTAAATATAAAAATGTCATGTTTTGACCTAGAAAATCACTTCTCTTTTTCATACAACTGCTGCATTTTTCTGTGTTCGGGTAAACTCTAATTTTGCCAACCAATATTTAATTATTTGCAGATTTTGATCAATCTATGTGAACAATGAGTATCATATTAAAATTAAAAGTATTGCTGCCGTTCCAACAAATAAAATCTCCACCATATAGGGTAGGTGTACCAATACCCGGCCAGTCACTAGTATCCGGCCACTCTGCGTTAAATAGCTGAGAATAAGTAAATTAATCGTTATTTCCATGGGAAACCAATTATGGCTTTACTTTTTGACCTATTTAACATGCTGGTAAAATTTGACAACTGTGAACATTACTAAACCGCCAAAAAAAAATGCGCAGTCTGTGTAGTTCGTCGAGAAAGTGAGAAGTGCGTTTTAGAGTAAGCGAGTGTTAGTGGAAGTATCAAACAAAAAACGTAAATTTCTGTTTTTTTTAAATATTTACCAAATTATCTTTTGTTTTTCTGTTTAGTTATAATAATTATTAGTCATAAAACGTGAAAAAACTGGGAGTTTTCATTTTTACATTATTACTAAACGGTGGCCGGTTACTAGAACATTTTTTAGTTAGGTGTTCAAGTGTCCGGCCAGAGTGGCCTTGTAAGTGTCCTTGTGGAATTTCTTCACAGGCTTGGAGGAATATATACGAGCAAAAAGAGTGAGCTAAGCAAGAAAAAATCGATGCAGTCGAAAATAACCTGGCCGGATACTGGTGCAAAGTGGCCGACTACTGAATTTTAGTGGCCGGGTACTGGTGAAATTTCACTTTTTTCAAAAAATAATTTTTAATTTCAGATGCATGTATCGAATTACATTCAGCTATTTGTTTTTTTTTTTTAAACTTAAAATTTCCATTTATGTGCAAAAAAAAAAAATTGTGTCACTGGTTAGGTGAATTAGTTATCACGGATCAAAGTAAGAAAATGTGTTAGGTGGCCGGATACTGGTACACCTACCCTACCTTCTTCGCATCTGAAACAATTCACCACTTCAGCTTTGCTCTCATAATCCGACTACAAAAAGCCACTACAAAACAAGTAAATTATTCTTCAAAGAAAAACTTTTCCATGTATATTCCTGAGTCCTCGAATGAGCAACAAAAAAAATCCTACTTTCCGAACAAAGCTAAAACCTGTAATCTGTTTTGCCTGCAAGATACAAAAAAAGAAAAAGGAAATTTCTTGCTGCAGAAAATAAACAAATTTATAAGCTACAAGCTACAACATTCAGGTTATTAACAAAAAGGACCCCCAAGCTTACGACGAGTACAAAACCATTTATCCATTACAAATTTACTGTTGAATCTGGAAACGATAGATGATGGATTTTATTCAGGACTTTTTCTCTCTATGAAATTATTATTCAAAAAAGCACACAAAGAGATATACGAAAGATGTCCTTTTCCTTTCGATAAATTTAGACGGGTAATGCTCACTGAGGTGTCCAATGGTAGCAATTTAATAGCAAGGAGACAAAAGGACTTTGTGTGTGTGTATAAGCTTGTTCCATTTAAAATAAAATTTTACGTATACTAGTATTTCCTGCTTTACTCACCATGAAAAAGGTTCGCATGAGTCAAGAAGGAGTAGTTCCCAAAAATCCCAATAGAATTTGGAATTTTCCAAGTTAGTTTTTCCTTAAGCGGTACTTTGGAGAGCAGGTGGAAAAAAGCTATTTACTTACTTATTTCAGGTGGCGCTACAGCTCGAAGTGAACCTGGGCCTGCTTCCACGGTTGCCAGGTTGGGCTATTTGTCGCCTATTGGGCTACAAAAAGTTCTTGTCGGCGACAAAAAAAACAAGATTTTGATTTGTCAAAATTTGGGCTACTTCTATTTAACAACGGCGATTTTTGGGCTCCATTGAAAATAAAAAAAAAGTCATCTAGAACATTAAATTACGCGCATATTTCAAATGTTTGTTACAAAAGATTTATCGCAATTGTGAATCATTTGCAAACCAGAATTAAATCAAATCTAACTTCACCTCTGTCGCCAGAGGTCACAATGAGCTTTGTAAAATAAAGAGATATTCAGCTTCCTTTCTCTTTTTCACTTATGGAATATATAGAATATTATTTGAAAGCATATGAGTCTTTTTCTGTGCAAATTCGAAATCGAACTTTACCGTAATCTCACTGCAAATAATCTTTGCCTGTGCTCCTCTCACAACATTTTAAATTGGGCGTAACTGGCGATTGGCGACTACATATTAATATTTTGGTAAATCGTTTGCGTAAATTTAATTACATACGTGAATAATTCGAATGGGAAAGTACTCAAAATATCTCAAAAATACAACCCAATCTGCGAAAAACTTCCAGAATTTCAAGGTAAGAAAATATTAATTAACTTTGAACTAGGCTGGTTAATTCTGTAAGGAGTTTCCGGTAACTAAGAAAATGTTACAATTTATTTAACAATGATATGTATCAAAACCAAATTGAAAGTATAGAGGAGGAAATGTTTGCAATAGAATTTTTAGAGGCTTTAGATTTTTATTTTTTTTTTGTATTAAATTATTTGTGTATTATTTTATTAATTATATTTTTAATGAAGTCCAAGTTTTGTATTTTTGTTATTTTTCCAAAAAAAATACTTTAAAATAATTTTTTTTTGTTTTAGTTCAAATATTGGATATTGTAAATGTCATTCAAATAATTGGGCGATTTTTGGGCTACTTTTTGCGGCGATTTTGGGCTACACATTTTGGGAAATTGGCTCCTTCGTGTCAGGAAAACCTGGCAACCGTGCCTGCTTCTGGCAACCATTTGTGTGTGCATGTTATATTTTTGCACGAATGGAAGGGACCTACAGTTTTTTGCTGATTCCGAACGGCGACCAATTGCTTGTCAGACAATTGAAAGAGGTGGGACCGTCAAAAATCTTTTAGGTGTAGGACCCGGGCAGAATTGCGTAGTAATCGAACGCACCACGGTGCCCAAAAAAAAAAACTATTTCCTTAGTATACATATTTTTAGGACGGTTGCTTGGATTTTTGGAAAGTTAATGTTGATGGGCTCATTTTGACATATCAACTGCTCATTTGGACCAGAAGTTGGCTACATTCTTTTCTTTCTTTTGTTTCCATCACAGAGCACACAGAACAATACGTACTCTGGTGTATACCCTCAGTATCTGTCCATATGTGATTACCTAGAGACAAGTGGCGGTTAATAAGTGCCATAAAGCAGTGAGTGTCGTCGATGGTTGCTCAATATTGTTGGTCATTTCATTATTATCCTGATGACTCCAATGACTAAAAACGACGCTCGCATTCAGTGATATTCAAATAATTACGATTGTAGATACTCACTCATTTCAATTGATTTGCGTATGATCAATGCGATCTGGGGTGTTAGTTTCTGTGGCCACAAGGAAAAACCACATAAGTCGACTTATGTCGAAATTGAGTTTTTTAAACCAACGGATGCGCAATATTCGATTCTATTTGCCATATTTTTTTTTTATTTTTATCTCTAGCGGTTGCTGAGTTATAGACCACCACAAATCAACATGAGTAATGTTCCCGCAAATGTTCTCATGGAAAAACAGCATAAGTAAAGATTTTCCAGAAGCTTTTGACATATGTTCTTATGCTCGAACAGCTAACGAAACTAACGCAACCATAAGTAATTGTATAAAAATATCTTTTTTCTCATCTTTATTTCTGTATCAACAACTTTCTTATACGATGCATAGTTTTCTGTAAGATAGCGTCAAACTTTTCAACTGCTCTCCTGAAAAGTTGTAAAAATCGACTTATGCTGTTTTTCCTTGTTGCCACAGAATTAATAACTGAGGACTCACCTAACGACCGATGGTGCAGTTGGTACTGGATTTGGATTGAATCCAATGGATTCTAAATATTCATGGACTTGGACCCTATTACATGTACGTGCATAGTTATGGGTAAAATGTAGTGTGCACACGTAATCGTGGCTCTACGCTTAGCGGTACTAACGATCTATTATCTATATTCGTATTTTTCAGGCAGAACCAGAAGGTCTTTCCATCTGCCACATATGTAAGTGCTCAAAGTAGGAGTGGGAATTTGTTCGTAGCGTTCTTTTTTTTATCAAAAAAAATAAATTAATTGAAGAATTATATTTTTCAAGGTATTTTTCATCACTAGCAAATACTTTTTCCCATCTTTTGGGCAGGATACGAATACCATGACGGAAGAATGCCATGACGGAAGAATGCCATGACGGAAGATGCAATCTACGAATTGACCCATTTTTTGTAATCTTTATAATAAGTAATCTTCTTCTCGGACAGGTCATGAGTCATTGATCGGAACAGCAGATAATCAGAAGGAGAAATGTCTGGAGAATACGGCGGGTGGGATAGGCGTAGAACTTCCCATTTGAGCATTTCCAGGTATTTTTTTGACCGGTTTTACGACGTGCGGACGAACATTGTTCCGCTGCAAATTCACTTTGTCTTGTCTTTTGAAATATTCTGGCCGTAAAACTCCCCGCAAAAACAATTTATCCTGAACAAAGTTTGACGTATTGAATAAAGTGCAAAGTGTTGTTATTCACGCTCCAACCAAATGACATGTTGTCGGCCAAATGTGTAGAGCTGCATAGTCCACTTTGACAAATTTTACAAATTGGAATTTTGATACCACTTAAAAAAAAATAAACTCCAAAAATCACCAAGACCACGTTAGTCCAACTGAACTTGGACATATGTATTATATACGTACTTATGTTAACGGAATTTTAAAATACTTTATTGATCTTAGTTAATTTTATTATGATTTGTTGTTATAAGAATCTGATTGGCTAGAAACCCAATGTTATAAATTGTATTGGAATACTTATAAAATAATATTAATTCATAACATAATTTTTTCACTATCCTGTAAAATTTTTCAAAATGGACTTAGCAACCTTACACATTTGGCAGACGATATGTTGTATATAGCATGTGTGTGATGTGATAATCAATGTTGCCGTTTTGGTGACTTTTTCACTATATCTAGTGGAATTTTCACTCAGTTAGTGACGGCTACATTTTCGTTGATAACTTGGCAGTTATTTATATTAGACCGGTGCGGTTCGAGGAAAGCCTTCTCCATTAAATTTGTTGACAAATCAGTACCTACCGTTCGTGACTTCTATGCGTGCGCATATTTCTGTGGTTTAGCGCCAAAATCGTATACTAGGCCACGCGAGAATTGGTGTAAAGGGGCGCGTCTACTCTAGTGTTAATTACCTATTTGGAAGGCCACACACATGTTCATGGAAGTCACAGTCCTTTCTATCTAGCAAGATAAGTCGATTTTGTTTGAAGTTGGAAGAAGAAATTTAGATTGTATCGAGAATTCCTTCTCTTTTCCGCTTACTTAAAATCTGACTGTCTCGCTGGACACGACTCTTAAGTTTTAACCCATGAACATGCAGCCCTTCATAAGCTCTATTCTTTAGTTGTTAATGATTTGAACGGGTATGGTTCGTTTCGTCTTTTTTATCTCGTCTTTTTGTTGTTTCGTCTGAGTCGTTGCGCATTTTGTTGTTTCGCATTTTATTATTTAATTTTTCATTTATTTGGTATTTCTTTGTTTCGACAAATTTCATTTCGTTTTCTATTGAGTTCGCTTTAAGTTAATTTCATCTTTAATTGTTTCGTTTTTCGATTATTTAGTTTTTCTTTTGAAAAAAAATTTGCTCAGTTCGACTTCAATCATTTCGGCATCGTTTGTTTCGTTTTGTTTTTAATTTTGAGCATTGGATAAAGTGATAGTGAGAAATTCGAGCGAAATCAAAATTAAAAACAAAACGAAACAAACGATGGCGAAATGATTGAAGTCGAACTGCAAAATTTAAAATTTTAAAGTTAAGATTGGAAAAATTAGATACATACATACATATTTAATTTTGGAGTTAGTTAAATTAAAGTTTATTTTTATCAGAAAAGTATTTTAAATAACAAAACTAGGTATATATTTAGATTGTCTTTTCCTCTATTGATTAAAATGTACTACAGACGGAATTATATACTTTCTAATTTCAATTTTTTTTAAAATACCATTTACGTAAATACATATTTGCATCTCACCCAGTAACACGTACCGACTAACAATGAATCATAATCCCATTGATGACAAAATAATGGAATTGCAAAACGCTAGATCTTAATAGAGACAAACTGCGAATAAACCCTTGACGATATAACCTTAGCCTAAGTAATCCATAGAAGTTATAATGGAAATTCGTAACAAGTAAAAACTAAACAAGAAATGCGAAGCAATCGTGAGACGAAATGATCGCAAATCAAAGTAAAAAAAAGCAAAACAATTTTTGCGAAGTAAACAGAAATAATTGTGACCAAAACGAAATAACAGTGAGCGAAATAAAAAAGACGAAACAATAGGCACCCGATTTGAACGCAATTAATGCTGTTATTGGGTCTACAAGACTAAGATCACAAAAGCAGTATAAAGCCAGATTCGATCCTATGACACTCAGAAATGAAGATTTTCGTGCGAAGTACAGGTTTTCAAAAGCAAATATGCGGAAACTAATTGCAATTGTGCGTTCCGATCTAAGGGGAGACAGCAGAGGAGGTCACATTCCGGTAGATATGCAAGTATACGCCACATTGACCACAAATATATTGTAACAATTATGTTTCAATATTCATTTTCCATAGAAAATAAGTTTTTTTTGTTTGTCGATTGAATGTATGAAAATAAGAAAAACAAAACAAAATTCAAAGAAAAAAAAAGTCGAATTGTTATAAAAAATGTCTAAGTGGTAGTCTTTTAATCTCTTCGCAGTATGTGCAGCGTCTTCAGTTTCTCGATGCGCTCCATGTCCAACGTTTTTAAAATTCAGTGCGCTCCATCTCCAACATCTTTAACTTTTCGGTGCCTCAATAGTATCTGCAGATATGAAATATTATATATATGTATGTATGTTTTTTTTAATTTACATCTAACTTCATTATGCATGTATACCTACCTATACATACCTTTTCAGAGGAATCCCAATTTTCTGAACGTTTTCTTTTTACTTTTTCCATTTTGAATTCAACGGACAACCGAACAACAATTCGAATTTATAGTTTTTTTTCCGTTTGGACAGGTAAATGTAATAGCTTTCCCATTTTTGATACTAAATCTGACACAACCCCTGTGAATGTTGCGGGCTGTAAAACGAGGTTAATTTCCTAAATTTCGTTATTAAAATATTGCGACCTGCAACAGGATGAATCTGTTAATATTTCCTTTTTGCTTAAATTCACTTTTATTTAATTCATTAGGTGAGGTATATACAAAGAAAAATATTAAAATTTTTTTAGTTTTCCTCTGATCTTTTTTTTGTTCCTGCTTTCTCGCCTGCCAATGTCTAAAAGGGAAGAAGCCGTCCATGAGGTTTCAAACGTCAAGTCAGCTAGATGTCATCACGTTGCGTTAAGTTATGCTCGCTAGTGATGAGCAGACGCAGCACCCTGTATAACTAAAATTGATTGAAAAATGTTTTGTAAATAAGGATTTGTGCGACGCTGTATAAAGGCTGCATAAATATTTATACACTGCATAACTATACAGCATTTAAGATGTGTTTTAGCGAATTCTAATAAATAAGGCTGACATTCTGTATGTATCTGAATTGAATGCTACTATTTTCTATGCAAATTCCTTTTTCTTGAATTGTCAAAGAAGCTACCAAGAATCGCCATCAGAGAGAACGCGGCGCTGCAGTCAGTAAGAAGGTGGTATACCACCAAAAAATTTCGAATTTCAATACCAGGTATGTTTCATGGTATATTTGCTTTAAACGTGGTATTGTAGTGACAGACATGTGGTATAAAACATAGTATTGCTATACCATGGTATCAATACCAGCAGTCTGTCCTCCACTTAACAAAATTTCTAGTGGAGTAATTCCGCGATTTTGCATTCGGGGACGGAATACCGAACGGTTACGAAATTCGCAACTCAAATTTCATAGCAGCGCGATGAAATATTGATATAGTGTTTGCTTATGTTCCTGGTCAACTTTTTTATATTGCTTTTTATCCCGGAAAATGGCATGGTTTTCAGAAAATAGTGAAAAAACTGCATATTAGGAAGGAAAATTATAGTTATACAGGCCTAACTTAATAATGGCTTATCGGATTGAAAAACAAAAAAAAAATAGGTAAAACATCCCCCTGTGTTGTCCTGAAGCTGAGCATGAGCAATGTTTAAAACAATTATTCAAATCATCGCCCGCAATTTTCCTCCAGTGGAATCCACTGCCAGCAGTCAGGCAGCAGTGTGTAATCGTTGCAATGGTATGTCTGAGTATATTTGCGCGCTCTAACATGATTATAATGCTTTGCATTTCAATATTCTACAATCATTATCACCATTGGCGGCTCTTGCACTCAAGCAATCTTAACAAATGACGTATCAAAAGAAAGAGCATTTTTAGTTTATAACTATTATTAAAAATCTCGTAGACAACTTACAACCCTTTACTATTTACGAATAAAATGGCTACCTACTGGCCTCTAGTATCCTACTGGCCCCTTGTGTCCTAGTGGCACCTTTTTCCAAAAAATAAGAGCTACTTTCGTCATTGCTCCAAGACATTATTTTCTTTAGACATCTCATTTGTGAATGTATGTAGGTACGTTGGAATAATGTTTTTCCTTCAATCATTGAAATCTGTGCAGAAATAAACTATAAGGAGGAATGACAAGCTCTTGCACTAGCGATTTAACCCATTAGTGCATGTGGTCCGTTTAAACGGACGTCCTGTAAATGTCGTTTTTTTTACCGAAATAAGTTAAATTTTTTACTTTTATAATTAATATTTTGTTATTTGGAAAATGACAAAATTAATTCAAACCATTTCATGAGAGTGCTGTTACAAATTGGAATTAGTATTTACGTCATGAAGTAAAAATGACAAATCGAAGAGGATAAGTAGAAGGGTACAAAAATCATGATCATCTAAAAACCTTACTCAGTTGCTTATGTCATTGTGTTTTGTTAAAATAGATGGATTTGTTAGCATGCAGTTAAAGTTGTGGGTGTTTTTTAACAATGTCCGTTTAAACGAACACCATGCTGTCAGATAATTTTATATTGTTTTCCTAATAGTAGTTTCTATGTATTTGATTATATTATATTAGTTTCTATTAGTTTTTACCCCACCCATGGGGCACTTTCGACTTTTTGAAGTACCTAGTTTATAAGTATTTTTTATAAACAATTAGGGTTGAGTAAGGTCTTTATAATTTACGGATTTCTTAAGTACGATTTTTAAAGCTTCAAATTAAATAAAAACGTATATATAGTATTCATTTTGAAAAAAAGTTGTAGGGAATCCACAGAGAATGTGTCACCACATTCGATGTAAACCAGGGGCAGATTTTATTTTGAATGCGTAACGTTTTGGTCGGAAAACGTAGGTCTAACAAAGAATACAAAATAGTTTGAAAACAGTTCAGTTTTATATTCGTGTAAGAACTTACCCAACATTCATCCCAGGGAGCTGATGTCGCTTGCATGTGAATCCCATTCAAATCTATAGAACCGAAATTCTTGATTGATTATGTAGGTACAGAACAGGAGAGATCATGGTCAGAAACGGAGTCAAACGACAGTCGATCGAACAAAAGAACTAATGACGAATGATTAGGGAATCGTTTTAAAGCTGGTCTGTTGTCTGTATTGAAGTCACCACAGATGATAATGAAGTTGGTAGAGTGCACAGATATCAGATAAAGCCGAAAAGAAAGGTGCGTTGTACCTTCAAAACCACTTAGTCGTTACGACTGTTTCTTCCTTTGATTCATTCGGTATTTCAAAAAAGTTTCCTGTTTAATTCATATACATATTACGAAAGGCATTAGGGAGAGCGACATAGACATTATCTAATTATCAACTCCTACTGTTTCGAATATCGAAAGCTTCCTTGCAATCACGCAAGCTGTCTGTGTTTTCCGAAGCAAAATCTGATAAATCTTCAAAGGAAAATGTGTGGCACCACATACTTGTAAATCCCAAGAAATTCTTTCAAGTGAATGAAACTATAACTGGTTTTGTTCAAATGATTACAAATAAATTGTATGGCCAGTCCATTCATCCTGCTGAGATCGTACCGACTTATGGTTTCAATTACGATTGAAAGCACTTCAATCGATCACCGTGACGATGAATATCTAAAATCGGGGATTATAGCAGAGAACCACAGAATTCAAAAAAATACCCAGTGGAGATATGGAATAATGACAATTCTTACTCCGGATGGCAGGGATATTAAACGCACTAGATTGGTTTTAAAAATTTACGAAATAGGATAACCTTTCGACATTTCACAAATTCTATGCAATATTACACGTGTGTTTTCTGTTTGAATCCAGAAAATTCCCAACTCAATTGACCTTTTTTGTTTCTTTTTTTTCACCAGACATATGTGACAAAATCTAATATCCTTTTCCGCATTTCAGTCAAGAGGAGGGTGCTTTTTTGTTTTTTTTTTCTTCACCATCGAGATTCTTTTAAATTGAATTTAATAATTCCACTTGGAATTTAATCAACGAAAGGGGAGGGGAATGAACGATGACAGGAGTGGGCTCGAGCATGCGAAATTAAATAAAAAAAATGTATGGAGTTGAGGCACGTGTCAAATGTGTTATAAAAATCAACACCCTCCACCTGCGTGGAGGATATTAAGTTGGCGTCGAGAATAATATCCACCGCGATTATAGAAAATTATGAAAATTACCTTTTGCCAAAGAGTGAGATATGGTGTGAGCGTGCATGCGTGCTTATGAATTTCGCAAGGATCTGGTTGCGAGGGGTGGATCCCAACCGGCACCGTTTATCGTGATTGCCAACGAGAACGCAACACAATGGATTATAAGGTATTTAATGCTGGAATTGAATATTAATAACTACGGGGTTTCTCGGTTTGCTTTTTTGTATTTTTTTCTCCTTCAAGTTAAAGAACTCGTGACACACTAGCTAATTCGTGAGCCAATGTTTGTGAGTTTTTTCTCAATTTTCTTTGGGAGATGAAAAGATTAGTGGGTGGTTTTGGTGTCGTTTTCATAAATACGTTTTTGTGTACACCGTTTGTTTTGTCTGTGCTCAATTGATTTGGGCTAGTTAATCGTTAATCGTATTTTTTCCAGATTATTGTACGGCGAACAACCAAAGGCAGATGATTTATTTTAACAGCAATTCTAAATGTATATTGTGAATGTATAGCACCGCTCAGACAGCAGATGTAATGATGGTTCACTGTAGTGTAAGCGTTTTCTTTTGGGGATGTCCTCGTCTTGCTATTCTCAGGTTATTGGTTCACTTTAAAAACCACGTGCTCTCAAATGATGTAAACCTAACAGCGCTTGTCATTGTCCGCTTGTTTTAGTCACATTTCTACTCACTTGAACTGTTAATGGAAGCACTGACTGAGAAAGCTTTCTCATATTCCACAGATTTAGGGTCTGAGAAGTGCTCCTCTGCATATTATCATTGAGATCTTATTTTTCGTTATCTCATTACGTAAGCATTACTCAATGGCCATTATTATTAGACGAATTTAGACTCAAGTTTTACCACAGACAAGAAAAATATACAGATGAAGAATATGGTATACATCGAGTTTAGTTCTCTTCTTTTGTGTAGATGACTCCACTTGTTCTGTTTTTCGTTTATTCTATGATCATGCAGGTTTTAAGTTACATTTTCGTGCGAGTCAACCATCCTCCAGTGTGTTGTGACTTCGGTATACACACATTTTTTTTATATTTCGTTTTGTTGCAACCCTTTATTTTGTCTACTTATCTCAATCGATCTTGCGAACGAACATATACGAACGACTGACTGGCTGGTCGGTGTTTCTGGATTTTAAACTGTGGTGTGTTTGTGTGTATATGGTGGTCATATTTTGATCTGTGGTTGTTGTTTTTGTTTGGTTTTATTGTCACATTTTTGTGAAATTTCGATGTTCTTTGATTTATGGTTGAGCGAATTTTTTTTTGATTTGTAAGAAACCAATAAGAAAATGTCTCCGACAATTTTTGCATGTCTTTCAAATGAAAAAATAAAGATTTGAGTAATTTGTGGAGGCATACATTACATAGACATACATACATAAATGTATGTAGTTTTAAAATCGAGAGCAAATATTTTGTTGGGCTCCTGTAAAGGCTTACAAACTGGAAATCAAAACAATGCCTGCCTATTATTTTCTGTATCATGTACCTACATATTATTTATGACTAGCTGACCCGTGCTCGCCTTGCTTCGCCCCCGCTGCCACTGTTAAGGCAAAACAAATTGGAGATGAGTTCCGAGTTTTTTTCCGAATTTACCCACTTAGAGACGAAATTTCAAAAAATAATCTCTAAGCGGATTCCTATGCCATTAAAGGAATGTACTCTGTAAATGAAATTAACGTTTTCAAAGAAATTACATATTTTATTGCAATCACAAAAACCAAAGAAATTATCTACTTTTCCCGCCCTTCTGTTGGGCCATCGCATATTACATACATACATACATACGAATACGCGGTAGCAAAATTCCCATTCAAGGAAATTTGAACATTTTTTCATTTTTAATGCATTTTGATTTGTTAATTCAAGTATTCCCTACATGCTAGACAAAAGTGCTTAAAACTAACTTAACTAACTTAACTATCGTACTCTAACTTACTGGCCCGACACGGGCACTCTAAGCTAAACTTAATACTTATACTATGTCTTTCGACGTAACCTAACTTTAAGTATTGAATTTTAATTAAACTTACAATTTAAAAGCTAAGAAAAATTATTTTTTTTTAAAAAAAACTTAGCAAAAGAACATTTTAATTTTTGTTTAAAACTACCTTAAATAAAACTTACAACTACTTAACCTATCTTAACTCTAGCTACGTAATTAAATACGTCATTTTTTTTTTTTTTGTTTTTTTGTGCTGTGAAATTTGAACACTTGCAGCACTATGAAAATCACACATCCATGGTATAGTCGCTATACCCCTTCCATATGCCCCTACTTGCATTACTTACAATAAGAAGTTAAAACGAAAAGAAAACAAAACAAAATTATTACATCACACACACATACTGCTCGTGTATTCGTTTTGTATGCGAAAACAAACAAAAAAAAACTAAAACCGGTTTTCGTGATACAAAAGAAAACGAATTTAAGCAGCAATGGAAATACAACAACAACATCCACAACACAAGGAAGTCCAAAACAGAAAAGGAAATTGAGAGAAACGGTCACTTTTGCTCGAATCATACACCATTCTTTGAGTTCGTTCATGTTGCAGGCATTTCATACGAGGTATTGTATGATAGTATGCTGGTTTTTGGATTTTAGCATGCTGGTTTTAAAATTTTTTTGTAACATGCTTTTGTTCTACCATCTGTTTCTCTTGTCTATGGTTTTACCCAAACTCGAATTTGACTAAACCAATAAACGATCGATGCCAGTTTTAAAATCAACAACTTGTTAGTATCTACGATGGAAAACAGTGAAATTCATCATGGTCCACCCTTTTTGAAGTGAAACTTCTTAGCTCGCGGTGTGAACTGCAAATCGAAAAACGATATTAAAAAGAGATGCACTATTCAGAACGCAACGTACTAGCACATGTTAGAATGAGATACACGACATTTCCAGAGATTCATTTGTATAATTGGCCTCCTCTTTGTGCGGTACTTCGAAGTGTTCCAACTCCTTAGCCCAGCTCAGGCGGACGCTCAGGCAGTGTATGTGCGTACGTGTTTTTTTCTAGTTGCGCCAGGGAGGTGGGAATCTTCTAAAGATACCAGAAGCCTGCGCTGCTGGCATGCACGATTCACATATCTGGTCCTGACCTAGGACTGTCAGCTGATATGCGCCTATGTCCTAAACCTCACCCCCATACACAGACTTCGACCATTCTCCCCGCGTGACTGCCGTTAGGTAGTACTTCGCGGAGCTGGTTAGCATCATGCTATATGTCATGTGTCAGCTTCTGCTGCTTTCCTAAGCGTTTCTATTATCCGCAGCTCCTGTTGGAGTGCTGTTATATAGCTGCAGATGGCCGCCCAATTCTGTTCTAACCGCAACATATGGTCGAGGAGCAACAGCAGATTTGGCAGAGTGGTTCTCCATGTTACGAAGCGTGTGCAGTGAAATACCGCGTGCCGTCTTCTTCTTCGTTTGGACATTTCGGACAGAATGATGAGCTGTCGTGTCTAAATATGGGCAGGTATTTCGGGTAACCGCCTTGGCCAAACAGGAACTGAGTACGATGGTAGTTGCAGTCCCCGTGTCTCCGACCTATCCAATCCTTGATTGTCGGGATCGGCTTGTAAGTTTATCTGCCTTTTCGTGTGTTGTCCCACCGGGCTTCCCACATAGCTGCTGACGCTGCATTTTCTACTAGTTTTTTAATCATCATTTCATTTGCGTCATGTCGGCCCAAGGCTCTCCTGTTATATACTCTCCTCGTTGCGTCTGCGAGGATGTCGAATGGGACCATCCCCCCAGCCTTTGTTATTACAAAGGCGGCTTCGTCTGAGATAATTCGAAATCCGCTGATCGTTCGTAAGGCGCAGATTCTGTATACTGATGACATCTTCCTTTTTATCTCCTTCGTCTTTAATGCATGCGCCCATACTGGAGCGGTATATAGTAAGACTGCTGTTGTTACTTTGGAGAGTCACCGACGTGACGTTTGGTAGGACGCCAGAGAGGGCTCCTTGTAGTTTTAATACCTTTTTGCTGATGTATGTTAATTTACAACTGCACTTTGTTATCAATTATTACTCCAAGATGTGCGTACGCATAGGCATACATGCTTGTGTATACGCAATAGCGGACAAAACGTTTTTCCCCACAAAGCTTAACCCACAATTTTGTTTTCAATTGAACTCACCATGCCACCATGTATGATCGAGAAGGTGGGGGAAGAGGTAAACACAAAACGGGTGCAGATTATGACGCAAAAATATTTTCTGGCTGAGGCTATCGCCGATGAATGATAATTTTAAGCGGCAGATGCAATTTTCTTACTTTTCGTTCTCTCATAAATCAAAACAGGTTAAATGGGGGTGATTATTGGCTTACTCTTTAGTGGGTGGTGGTCACAGATATGATTCTGGTTGCCTGTTTTTTTTGTAGAGGTGCATTTGTTTGGGAGTTGGCAAGCATGCGCTTCTCGCATCACATCGCTTTATCGCACCACTGTGCGCGTAGCCTAAGAAGAAAAAGCATTCATCTTAATCAGAACTACTGCTCATCTCTGCTGCACAGGGACCGATCGACCGACCGACCGTGCTCTGAAGAAAATCAATTAAATAATTGCGACGCTAACAGCTGTCCGCTTTATGTTTAAAATCACTGATCGCGACGGGAAACAGCGCATTCTTCCCGCGGCGTCGCCATTGCGGACTGGGAAATAATTTCCATGAGCTTCAAAACACAGTAGAGTCGAATAAATTTAATGTTGTTATCCTCTCGGAAGCACTTGCAATCAAAATAGTTGCGAACAGTGAAATTTCCCTCGAGAACTTTAGTTTAATTCATTGTAACAGTGAGACTTCCCATACGAGTGGTATTGCAATATATGCGGGAATACCTATTCGCGCAGAAAATCTAAAAAGGTATTCCAAAGATAGACTTTTGCGGTGGTCGATTAATTGTTTATACTTCCATGATTGTTCGTTTATTATTATGCGATATACAGATCATCAAGTTCATCGCGTGAAACGTTTTGCGACGAACTATGTATCTATATTGATGGATGAAGTCTGACTGACTAAATTCTAGATTAAAGAGATGACTTGGTCAAATCAAAGTATGCCAGATGAATGGAATCGCAGCATCATCTGCCCGATCGACAAGAAAAGAGACCCCCTTAACTGCTCCGACTATAGAGGCATCAGTCTCCTCAACATCGCCTACAAGATCTAATCTGCCATATAATATGAACGCCTGAAACCTTTCATAAACACCCAGGAAAGTCTACATTTGACCAAATTTTCAGACTTAGGCAGATCCTGGAAAAAAAAACCCAAGAAGTCAATATCGATACCCGTCGGCTGTTCATGGATTTCAAGGCCGCCTATGACAGCATTTGGAGAGATGAACTGTATATAGCCTATACGAAAACAATGTCTAGTTTTGAGATTTCTGCCAAACTCATCCGCCTGTGCAGGAGACGATGGAGAAAGCTCGCTGCTCCATCAAGGTCGGTAATGACCTCACCGAGACCTTCGATGTCAAAAATGAATTCAGACAATGTGACGCACTGTCATGCGACCTCTTCAATATTATGCTTGAAAGAATTGTTCAAAACTCACAAACCAACACACGAGGAACTTCCAAAAGTCTGTTGAACTACTTGGATATGCTAACGACATTGACATGGAAGCGGCTAAAATGGGTTTAGCGGTAAACGGGGGCAAAACAAAGTATGTATTTGGATATACTTGTCAACGAAAAGAGACACTAAACATCGACGAATTGGAGAGAACGTCACAATAGATAGCTACAACTTTGATGTAGTAAAGGACTTTGTCTACCTTGGCTCTGCTATAACATCAAAAAATGACATCTCGTCGAAAATCAAACGAAGGATTACTACAGGCAATTCTTGTTTCATTGGGCTAAGAAAGCAATTGAGTAGTAAAGTTCATTCCCGATCGACTAAGGCGACTCTATATAAGACCCTTATAATCCCAGTCCTGATATGGAGCTGAAGCATGGACCTTATCGAAAGCGGATGAAGATATTCTCGGTCTCTTCGAGAGAGAAATCCTTCGTACAATATTCGGGTCCCGTTTGCGTTGACGGGTTTTGGAGGAGAATATTCAACCACGACTGTTACGATTAAATTAAACAAGCTTCTTCGTTGTAAGTCCAAGTCTAACTACACGCGTTCAAAAGAGGAGAGATCCAATGAAGTCATATTGTAACTTTAATCAGCAATCGCATCGTGAGATAATTCGTTTTCACACGATGTTGATTATGCTGATTAAGTACTTTTGCCAGTCTGGCTATGTTAACGTATACAGTACACCTGAGTGTAACGTTATACGCCAGATTGCGTATTTGATGACACAACATTCTCCTCTTCTTTTTGGACGAATGTAGTTATTATTTTTATTTTATTTTTTACTAAAATAAATTTCAGAACTACATTTTTCTTTTCTCTCACAAAAATATACATACGAATGTACTGTAACTATAGTTAGATTAAACAATAATAAAATATATGAATATAGTAACACAAGCGATTATTATTAATATTTTCCTTACCTAGTATAAAGCAAAGTCCCGATCGGTGTCATGTAACGTTTGTAGTAAAGGATCTCAAGAACCGCTGAATAGATTTTAACGATTCTTTTGGTATAAGATTACTAATTTCTCGGAGAAGGTTTATCAATTAGCTTTGAATTAGATAAATTTTTAGTTTTAGAGTTTAAGGAACTTCAAATGAGAAAACGAAATTTCAATTTAAAACAAACGGCTATTACTTCAGAATAGCTTCTCCCATGTGATTGATATTCAGTCCCAGCTCAATTACATTCAATACGCAGATTTAGAGTCCAAAATCATATCTGTACAATTACTAGAAGCTGAATGATAGTACAAAATGCATTCCAAAGCCCTTTTTTTAAATTCTCAGTGGCAATCGTGTGGAGTTGATGAGATTTTTTTTTGAATTCTCTCATTGCACTTTTTCGTATTTCTAGCATACGTTACGCGTACGTCGCGTAGTGAGTTTTTTATTTTTTTTTTTTTCAAAGCATACTGAGTGACTTTTAACGTGTATGTAAGTTGCTGCTCCAACGATTTTCATGAAATTGTGTATATATACATTTATTTGAATCTTGATCCGATAGTTGGATGCTAAGAAGGAAATGCCTCTGATATAGGTCTTCCAACAAAGACAATGAGCCAAAGCATACTAGCAAACCTTCTAGGTAGTGGTTTTTTGGTAACAGGGTCAATGTATTGGAATGGCCGGTAGAGTCTTCAGATCTGAACCCGATTGAGAACCTTTGATGCGACGTTCAGAAGGATGTTGTTTGTTGTAATTCAACTAACAGGAATAACCTTTGGGCAATTGTGCATCAATCATGGAGGTCGATAACGGCAGAAAGGTGTAAAAACCTGGCCAACTCCATGCAACGACGTTTTGCGGCGGCTATCTCTATAGAGGTCTTGCAACTAAGTATGAAATTTACGGCAAAAAATACGAACTTTTTTTTATGGTCGAAATCTGAAACTAAATTTGACGTTTTGTCTTTTTTAGAGATAAATAAATAATGCACTACTTTTTTTTTGCCCGGCCGTTTTCGTATATACATATGTATTTGAATATTACGTTAAAATTTTTATTAAACGTTTATCTTTTTGTCTAAATTTATTTCTAAAATAATAGTTAATAAAATATGGATTTCAGAAAAAAATAAATTTTCATAAAAAGTAGATGAATCTATTTTCTTATGCCACAGACAGACAGACAGACAGACAGACAGACAGACAGACAGACAGACAGACAGACAGACAGACAGATAGACAGATAGACAGACAGACAGACAGACAGATAGAGCGTCCGATTCTTCGAACTAAATGACAGTATATGTATTGTAAGTAAAACTATATTTTTTCGACACGGGCGAAGCCGGGCGGGATAGCTAGTGTATTTGACTGACGGAAAACGCACAGGCGAAACCGCTGGACCTAAAGGATTGAAATTTTTGTAATTCCATCTCTAAGTGGGTAAATTCGGAAAAATAATTCGGCACTCATCTCCAATAAAATTTGTTTTGCCTTAAAAGTGGCGGGGGGCGAAGCAAGACGAGCATGGGTCAGCTAGCACTAAATATAATAAAGTTGTACACCTTTTCGAAAATTCAATATATTACTTATATTGTTGTTTTTATTAAATCTTTTAGATTATCTTAAAACGATAAATAAAAAAAAAAATAAAATTTCAAACAGTAACGGTTTAAAGCATGAAAAAGAAAATGGCACAGTTATTGTGATATCACTAAACGCCGGAAAAATTATTTGCACAAGTACAGTTAGCTATTCTGGATATTAAACGGTAGGTAATTAAATTCTTCAATTTCTCAATGCAAAGCGATTTGATTAATGACTGATTTATTTATTTTAAGTGAAAAAAATATTTTTATAAAAAAATAGCACATAATTTATCAATTTATTTGAAACTAGCTGTTGCCGCCCGGCGTTGTCCGTGCACTAAAACAATCGCATTAGTTACTTGTTGTACATATATTAGAAAGGAAGTATGTAGTAGGAGGTAACACTATTTTTATAATTTTAAAAAATTCTGAAGTCAATATGTGTATATAGGTACAAACTATACTATTCTTTATAAATTGAACTTAGTGGTTGTTCCCTATAGATGAAACCATTGTACAAAAATTTGATGGAAATATAAGTACATATATGTATGTAATGTATGTATTTTATGTGATTTTCAAATAATGGTTTTTTCTAGTTTCCTATATCCAGGAGTTGTACTTAATGTTCGCAGTTAAAGTAACATATATGTAAACGCCGCGCTGAATTTTGTTATAATATGAACCTCCCCAACAAGAAATTCCATATTGAAATTTTGAATTAAAAATGCCGTAATAAATCTTAAGCAGTAGTTAAGAAGAGCAAACTTTACTCAAAAAAAAGAAATTTCTAAGAGTACATCGGAAATACTGTCTAAGATTTTCTGCATGGTTATAGAAACTTATTCTAGAATCAATGAATAATCCCAAATATTTGAATTCCTTTACAATTTCTAGCTTAAAACATTTATCACTGCACTTCGTTGAATCAGCGAAAGTTGACTAGGTAACCAAGGTGTTACAGGTGCAATTAAAAAGTTTAAATTTTTGACACTCAATAGCATGGAAAAACAGATCAGCATCAATAAAATTTTGTCCAGACAAATTAAAAAACATTACATTAGTTTTAGAACTTATAATCAATTTGTGCTCTGCAAACCAGACTCTTAACAAGCTGAGATCCCAATTTATATCAGATATAAGATTAAGACAACTATCTGTACCATAAGTGAAACCTACATAATCTGCAAATGCTGTCAATAAACCTTTAAAAGGCAACCTAAACAAGGAATTGATGTAAACCAAAAAAAAGTATCGGTCCCCAAACCGAACCTTGTGGAACTCCCAAATCAATTGCTCTTTTCTCACTCCTGATATCACCAAATTTCACTCTTTGGGTTCTAACTTTTAAATATGATCTGAACCAATCACATATGAAGCCTCGAAACCCAACACTTTCCAGTTTACCAATCAATATTTCGTTATATACCATGTCAAATGCCTTTGATATGTCAACAAAGCCATGAAAATTTACACTATTTTTTGTAAATGAGTTATTTTACGAACTAAAATTAAACTCAATAAGACAACTTATTCTTTTCAAAACTTTACTTTTTATTTGATTTTTCTTTAATTTTTTGAACAAAGCGGGCGACGAAATGAAAACGTGTTAAATGGCTTGCGGTTTGAATAGTCATTGTTAGTAATTAAGCGTAATCTTTCCTTCGTGCAACTAATTTGAAATGACTAGAACTAGGGAAATAACCGCGGAAATACGAGCAACTATTGTTGCAGAATTTGAAACCGGTGCTTCGGCAGAATATCTTTCGGCAAAATATCGCTGCAGTCGAAGAACAGAGCAAAAAAAAACCCCAATTGAAATGTAAAAAAACCGAATCGGGAGAGGTAGAAAAGGGTTACTTTGAAAAGGCAATTAAGGCGAACATATAACATCAAAAAATAACCAGCTTTGGCTACAATTTGCTAGCGAGCATAAAAGTATAAACAAACCAGCGGCTTTTTGTAGAAGAGTGCTTTGTACTGACGAGGCTGCTTGTTCTGTGGATAGTAACTATGGTCGAAAATGTTATTAATGTAATTCGAAAACAACCTGTTACGCTACCCAAAAAGCATTCCAAAGGAGGTTTGCTTAGAGATTCTAAATGATGTTGCACTGGTGGCAGGATCAACATTCATCGGGAGCGATTTCAACCTTCAACATAACAAAGCACCCATTCGCACGGCTTTGGAACATCAAACATTTTTAATCAGAAGTAACACAATAAACTTTGAATGTCATCCGCAGAGCCCTGACTTAAATGTCATAAAAAATGTTTGGCATCTTGTAAAATCCAAAATTTCACAGATCATTGGAAGATCTGCAGATGAAACATGGAAATACTTTATAAAAGCTTGGAATACTATTCCGAACCAGCAAATAATTATCTATTCCCGTGAGTTGCAATACATCTGTTTTCATCCTGTCTCTTATATTCCTCCACGCCTCATCAAATTTAATAAACAAAATGGATTCAGAACAAGAAATAAGACAAATATTCGAGTTCTGTGCAGTTCTCTGCTGAAAACATTTCAAACTGATGTGATAACAATTTGTCATTTCATTTTTCTTCCAGATATTCACATCGAGAGAAATCTAAAAGCCCCACTCCAGCAGTAGAATTCGCAAATCACGTAAAACAATATCGTTGTTCCGTTTCCGGATCCAATAAACATCCATCCACCTGAATGGTACTACAAAAATGGAAACAACACAATATGCTGCGAATAAATATTTCATCGAAAAGGTTTTTTTTTTATGTATTATAATATCTCTACATGATTTATTCGCAGGACGCTTTCCTTTTCGGAAGAAGAATTACCATTTGCTTGTATGCTACAGCTATATCTCTTCAAACATTCGTTTCATTTCGTTTCGTTTATTTTTTCGGAATAGTAGTAACAAATATTACATAGGTATATGAACGTAGAGAACAAAAAAAAACATTCATTTTCTGGTCAGGTAACCTTTCAACTCTTATCCTATGTATAATATAAATTGCAAATTAATGTACTGTCATCCTTCAAGGATATACTCACATGTACATTCATATGTGTATATTGTGTGGATTTTCGTAAGGAATAAACGTGGAATACATGATGACGAAATTCACCCCTAAAAAGTCCAAATATGTCACCACTATCAGCAAGGACCAACTTGTGAGAATATCCTTCTTTCTCATAGTCTTCATCATCTAACACATTTTTCGGTGAATTGCAAAGTTCACATTACATTCGTATGTAGTAATTTTACTTGGAAAAATGGAAAAAAAGACACTCTATGTGGGGTGGAATGTTATGTATCCCAAACGCAATATTATTACGTCATTTTACGAAACTTTATTTATCCCTTCCCCTTCCAACTACAACTGCAGAATTTCCAGTCTGCATCTGCAACAGAGAAATATAAAAGATTTATAAAAAGTACAAACACTTATAGCAATGAGCAGTGCTGCCGAAAGTACTACAATAGGAGTATTGTACTCCTATTTACTTTGTCGTGCTCCCGTACTCCCCAAAGACAAATTATTGTACAAATTATTTTGCAAAGCTGAACTGTACATTAAACTACTCACCACCAGACTCATTTAGCTGTAATGAAATAAGGTCATGCCCCTTTATTAAGCATGGAAATCCGCAATTTAATTAAAAAAACCAAAATCCAATTTATCCACGAAAAAGCTATTTGGGTACATTGTACGGGGCCAACGACTATGGAATCATTACATGTTTCTAGCATCTCTTCCAATTCAGGTCTATAACCATCCCACAGTGAACCGTTTCATAAATGCTAGACGTAAAAAATTCTAATGAAACTTCTATCGGTTATATTCAGTCCCTTATGACATAATAATGTTAAAAATTTGATTTTTTTTTAAACAATTATTAACTCATTTTGAGTAGATGCACAAGGTCATAGATAGTAATCATACTCAATAGTATGTAGGTACTGTGTAAAAAATCGCAAAATAATTATTTCTTTGTCAAATAATTATATGACATCAAACAATGTATTTGTAACAATATTTTTAATTTATTATGCTTAAGAAGATGAATACGGTCAGTATGATTAACTATGCAAATTTTTTCATATTCTTAGCCGCTTCTGGGGTTTATGAAATTTCTGTCACTACATCTGTGATTTTGCGACTACCACTAGTGCATGTAGGCATTTGTGCAGCATACAGCAACTTCGATGAAGACCTCGGTTCTAAAAAGGTCACGAACTTTGGCACGCTTTAAGTACTCGCCACAATCATCATATGGAACATTTCTCGAAGCAAACCCGCTGACTTTCAATTTTAACCATAACTTGTCGATATAAGCTAGATTTTTTGTTAAATTAGCTTAACTTGACGCTCATTAACTTGCGGCACACTTATTTTATTCAAATGCTAAAAAGCTTTGTATTCCCGCAAAATTTTGAATTTGAGCACCAAACTCCTTACGAGAAAGGCTAAAAGTGTCTTAAAAAAAATATTTAAAAAAATGTCATGCAAATACGTGCGAAGCGAGACGAATACAGTTTTTAATACATAATATCCAAAGCTAATGAAAAACAAAAATGTAATCGCAACACAAAGATGTACTTATAATTAGATTATCCAAAATAGTTCCAAATCTATATTTTGTGATCACTGAAATGCTTCACAATTTTTCCATTTCTCTTTTTTCGTAATTGGACTACATATACACTGGCTCCTTGTAAAAATCAAAGCCAATAATCAATCGATCCATATTGCTGCAGTCTACCGATCACCTAAAGCGTCGGAACGTGTATTATGTAATAAATTTAAGGAATGGATGGAAGAACTTGTGGATCTAAATGAACAATTTATTGTAGCTGGTGACACAAACATTGATTGGATGAATAAATTAAATATATATACAAAATATGTGACAACTACAATTGAAATAGAAAACATGCTTAGACAAATCGTAGGTGAACCAACCCGTATCACGAATAACACTAAAACATTAATCGACTATGTCATCACTAATGTCAATTCAGCAATTGCAAAAACAAATACACTCATACCTCGGTTAACGGCCTAGATACGTTCTAGAAAATCAGGCCGTAAAGCGAAATGCCGTGTAACGAGTAATTTTCTTTTTCATATAAAATCCATTAGATTGGTTTAAAATCTTCAAAAGAATAACCAAAAATTGATGCCTGACACCAATTTCTTGGTGTCAACTGTCGATTCGCAGCGTAAAGTAAGAATATTGTAAGAACATTTAAGGAAATTTGGTTTTCTTGGCCGTTATAACGAAAAATATTGGCCGTATAACCGAAACAGAGTAATAAAAAAGAGAGGCCGTTATAGCGAAATGCCGTATAACGAGCGGCCGTATAGCGAGGTATGGGTGTACTGAAATTAAAATTAGCGACCATGAGACAATTATAATAGAACTTAATCTAAAGAAAAGAATTCCTGAAAAATCTGCTGAAAAGAAGGTGAAGTTTCTCAGATATAATAAACCATCATTCATTAGCCAGCTTGTAAAGAGTGAAATTTGAAGAAGCTCCAGCGATATGAATATAATCGGGAGAGTATCCCAACAAGAGCTGGTGAGAATAACAAATATTATGATCCATTCAAAGGTCGTAAATGCTAGCTCAAATGAATGGTATAATGAAAGGCTGCGTCGCATGAAGCGCGAAAAAATATCTAAATACCACGAGTTTATCTCATCCGAGAGTGAAGCAGCATGGCAGAACTATTGAGAATCCAGAAATAGCTATAAAATGGAAATAGTGAGGGCAAAAAACAATAACATAAAACAACGTATCGCAAGCGCGCAGGATCAAAAATCGATGTGGAGAGCCATAAAGTCCTATGTCTTAACCAATCAAAATAATCCAATTAGAAATATAAAATTCAATGACGAATGCATAAAAGAGAAAAAAGAAATAGCCGATAAATTCAACAACTATTTTGTGAAAAGCAAATCTGACATAAATGACCTAATTCCATTTATACCTTTCGCAACAAGACCCATCATACCAGAACAATACTTTTAAATTCAAACACGTGACGGTAGCGGATATCAAGAGGGTATTTAAATTAATGAACCAAAAGCGAGATTTCAACTTCATAAATCCTAGGGATATGGCATTCTAGGTAACGAATTAAATTGGTTTAAATCATAAATGGAAGAAGTCAAACTACGAACATAAATGGAACTATATCGAGTAGTGTCGAAACATTGTTTGGAGCACCTCAGGGATCTGTCCTTGTGGCACTACTCTTCATCATATATATAAACGACATGAAAAATGAACTCAGACACTCTCAGATAGCCCTCTTTGCTGACGATGCACTTCTTTTTATATCCGGAAAGAACCCTGACGATTGCAAACATCGCAGGAAGATTTATATAGAGTAAGCATATGGCTGAGGTTAAATAAGTCAAAATTAAATGTCAATAAATCCAAAAGCATGGTTCTTAAATATAATTTTAATCTTAATCTTACTGTCGATAATGAAATCATTGAACAAGTTGAACATTTTAAATACACTAGTCGACAAAATTTAATTCTTTTTTTTTGTAACAAGAATGAGACACATCATTTCTGGTAGAAACGCTGAATCTAAATCTGGCAACAGAATTGCTCTAGGAGGTCAGAATTTTGAGATACACCAATCTCAAAGTGCTAAAAACACGGTTTTTGGCGGACATTTGAAGTAATTTTTTGAGAACAGCAAATTTTTATAAATCTTTTTTAACTAAAGCATCCTTTATTACTACCTTTAGTACTTCTCTTTCCCTTTCAACACCATTTTAGTTTGTTTCGCTACGACGCGACGTTTTTTTCTCAAGATATACCATTTTATTTTTATAATGCAGCTCGTTAGTACCAAAATGCAAAATATAATATAGGTAATATCGAAGTACCGTAGCTAAAAATTAATATCTTGAGAAAAAAACTTCGTAGCGAAACAAAATAAAATGGTATTGAGAGGGAAAGAGTAGTACTAAAGGATGCTTTAGTTAAAAATGACTATAAAAATTTGTTGTTCTCAACAAATTACTTCAAATATCGCCAAAAACCGTGTTTTTAGCACTTTGAGATTGGTTTATCTCAAAATTCTGACCTCCTAGAGCAATTCTGTTGCCAGATTTAGATTCAGCGTCAAATAATCTACAAGAAATGATGTGCCTTATCCGTATTCCTTGTTACAAAATATTGTAGACTAGTGATATCTAGGAAGAGTCATGTAGAGTACCTAGTGAAAAAAGTAGCCAAAAAAATCGATTTCTCTCGATTGAAACAAGCTGAATGTTGTCTAAATGCAGATTCGACGTCAATGGACAGCTGTTATTGATTATAACTGCAAAAAAAAAAAATCGAAGTTGAATTTTTTACGTGTAGTATGTATGAAACGATCCACTGTGCATCCCATGGGAGAACGTGGAAGTTAATCCCTATTATTAATTGTATGTTCCGAAATAAATTGCTGCAAGTACATTCTGACTTCCTAATCCTTTTTGTAATTAATAGAGCTAAGTAATGTGGTTACGTTATTATTGAAATAAGGACTGCTCTTTGAAATGGACAATGGGTACCGAAAGTTTGCACTTTAACCCATTTTCTACAGCGCTGCACAAATTATTAAATTTTTTTGTGTAAAGTATATTTTTTTAGGAATTGGTGCCCCCTGATTCTAAATCTGTTATCAAACATTTTTTTACTCCCCTCGTTAAACAGTTATGTCTAAAAATTAAAATAAAAACGTTGGCGCTCATCCCATATTTCCCATACAAATGAAGGAATCGTACCTATATGAGTGTTAGACAAGATTAAGGATGCGGTTCCGGTGCAAGCGAATTTTACTCGCACGAACTTAGCGAATGTAAGCGAACAGAGTGGTTCCGGTGCAAGCGAAGAAAACGAATTTATTTATCCAAATAGTCGTATGTAGTGGGAACGAAACATTTATCTGCAGGAAGTACTGCTTAGTAGTCGTGTTTGGCAGTGTTGTGATTTGGAAAAGTTTTATCATGTCATTGTCGCTTTGTGAAGAACGATTTTTGTTAGAAAATAGCTTCTTGAAGTACAAATACATTAAAAAACGTTGTGAAACTAATCTTATTTTTAAGAAAAGACTTAAATGTGGAGAATTTCACAATCTACACAATTCGTTGATCAAAGATGAGCAATTTTTTTTTAATACTACAGAATGACTCCAGATACATTTCACTATATTTTGGCAAGTGTAGAACCCACAATAGAGAAAATGTCAACAAGTTTTGTTACTATTAAAAGTACTTACTTGCAAATTTCATTACATCAGCTATTTTATCCCACAGTCTCGCATTTTTGCAAAAGTCTTTTCTGTTCATGTCCCATAACGGTGCTCGATTTCTAACTTCATAGATTAATTTTTTAACTGTGCATTAAGTACAAATCTTACTTAAAAACATATCTTGAATTCGCTTTGCTTGCTCAAGTAAAATAGAAATGAAACTATCGAACATTTTGCTCCCTTGGATTCGCTAAGTTCGCGCGAGTAAATTTTGTGCACTCGAACCACAACATAGGAAATGCGTACTTTTGAATGATTTTAGCGAACTTTGCGAATTCTCGCGAGTAATATTCGCTTACATTCGCTGGCACCGGAACCGCAGCCCAACAGAATTTTTATTTTTTTTTTCTTTTCATTATTTTTCTCTTATTCATCAATAAATACAAAAAATCAATATTATTCTTTTTACTTAAATAATCTTGCCTATCCCTTACCTATATTACGATTCATTCATTTGTATGGGATTTTGGTATATGGGATAAGCCCTAACGTTCGATTAACCGAACACTAATTTTGTCTCATACCTGTGCTATTCAGGTGGTGTCTGGTGTTAAGGTTACTTATGGTTAAGGTATTTTTCAAGCAACCCCCGGCAATTATAGGTGGGGGAGGGAGGTTCTAAATATTATTTTTTTAAAAACCAATAATCACAGTAATACATGATATTAACTATATTACTGATATTATTCACCTTCACAATGAAGAAAATTAGTAAAAACGGACAAATTTCACGTTCGATTAATCGAACACTGGTCGAAAATGGGTTAAATTAAGAGGAAAGGATAAAATAAATTCAATAGTTTTCATATTTACATAGGTGAATGTACATATGTACATACATAGGTATTGAATAGGTGTTGTCGAAACTCCGTTTAAATAAAAGATTGCTTTTTATAGTTTAATTCATTGCTTATATTGTAGTTAAGGCAAAATAAACTAAAATACCTATGGACAATATTACGTATTACAATTTTAATTAATTTATTTATTTGTTATTTATATACATATGCTTTATTTCTTCTCTTATTTGTCTAGAATTCTAATCTCCTCCTAATGTTACGATCGCCGACCAAAAGACTAAACCGGTTTCTTGGTTTCTTTTTTCCTCTAAAGTTCTCTTTAACCATAACCTATATAGTAACTATATCTAGCTATATAATCCAGGTTTGGTGATTTCACGTTAAACTCAGGAATTGGGCATATCACAAACAACACAAGCTCACGAGTAGTGGAGAGTGGGGTAAGAAGTAACACTTTCTACTAAAGTTTATGGTGCTCCTAAGATTTTGCAAATTAGTCAGTCAAATCTGTTTCAAATCAGTGACAATAGTTCACCTACAAAATCTGCTCAGAAGACATAAAAAAACAGATAGGCCGGGGTAAATTATAGCAAAAAAATAATGAAAACTTGTATCATGAGTTTTTTTTTACCGAAATAATATTATTTTTTATTAAGAAATCTTATCAAAAAAATATGAAATCACAATTCACATGATAAAAAAAGTAAAAAAATAAATAAAATAAGGTAGGTATGAACATCGTCGGCACCGTGGTATAGTGGTAACTGCGTTGGACTACTACGCAATGCTGCCCGGGTTCAACACATAAGTTTTTTTTTCCACGGTGCCACCTCTTTCGAATGTCTGACAAGCAATCAAAGAGTAACATTTGTCAATGAGCTTCTCAACTCGCCGGTCGGAGTCAGCAAAAACTGTAGGTCCCTTCCATTAGTGCAATAATATAACACGCACACACAAATGGTTGCGAGAAGCAGGCCCAGGCTCAGCCCGAGCTGTAGCGCCACCTAAGATTTCAGTGGAAAGAAACCTAAATAGCGCAAAGAGAGTGCAGTTTTGATATCACAATCTTACTTACTTAGTTGGCGCTACAGCTCGAGGTGAACCTGGGCCTGCTTCTCGCAACCATTTGTGTGTGCGTGTTATATTTTTGCACGAATGGAAGGGACCTACAGTTTTTTGCCGACTCCGAACGGCGAGTTGAGAAGCTCAATCGTGACAAATGATACTCTTTGATGCTTGTCAGACATTCGAAAGAGGTGGGCACTGTGAAAATCTTTTAGGTAGTACTCAGTAGTCCGACGCACTAACCACTTGCGCTACGGTGCCCACTATACCACTATATCATGATATCACAATCCCTCCCCGTTTATTTGGATAAACGTAGTTTCAGATATTTATATCCACCCTGCGGAGTTTAAAAAGATGATCAACTCTACAATCCTTTTCTCGGATATTGTAATGGATGATAGCTAAAGCGTCCCTACTGGTAGAGGACTTATGATGGCTACTCTATGCCGAAATAATGAATGTGGCTAACCACATGAAATGCTGCCATGTGAAATGTCTGGTGGAGACGGGGTGTAATCTATTTAACGTAGGCATCCTCTGCTAAAAAGTATTGCCGACTCTTTTTATTATATGCGATCGCAGATATATATGTAAGTATTGAGATCAATACTTTGGAGCTGCTTTAACTTATTGTGCGTTTTTGTTGCACCCTTGCTTTGTTCTACTAGTAGTTGCATAGTAGAGAGTGTCGCTGCTCATTATCAGATATACTCTGCTCGAAGTACAGCTGTGTCAATTTTAATTGAATCGATCTTTTTGACAATACTGGGGTCAATACTTTTGTCGCTCATCTGACCGGTTCGGTTCTTTCGATTAAACAAGAACGAAAGAAAAGTACAATATTGCTGAGCCAAAGCAAAAATCGACTGAAAGAGACAAACAGCAAGAAGGTATGAATCTGATTGAATGATTGATTGAAAATGCCGAATAATTTTTGAAACGAAAAGTTGAACGATTGGATCTTCAAATTTGAACGATTGATACATCCATCTCTAACTCAAAGCTGACTTAAAACTGTTGCCTTATTGAAGTCTGGTAACCCTGTCAGCTAGTGTTATGTCCATGTCAGAGCCGTTCCTGGCCAGTTCGTCTGCTGTTTCGTTCTCTTCTATACCCACATGTCCGGGTACCTAGCCCGAGTCCAGTGCTTTAAGTGCGGCATGGCTGTCCAACGGCAAATGGTGATTTCTTGTGTGGGTAATTTTCTTTCGCGCGAATACAGAATACATTGCGCGAAATAACTATATCGGACAAGCACAAAACTTTAAAAAAAAAAAACATAATTATTTTATTATTATTTTAAGGACTTTATTTTTATTAAATTATAGACATAAAACTAGGAAGAAATCCATAAAAAAAATTAAAGTTGTCCATTAATTAGAAAAACAGAACGTATATTTTATATTACTTGGAACGAAATATGTAAGTATAACAGACAAGATTTAAAAGTCAATTCAGCTGTAAAAATTTAAGTAAAGTATTTTGAAAATAATATTTAAATAATTTATTCTTCCTCCTTTTTTTGGTTAAAACTACTTCTGAGTGTCGATGCATTTCATCGAGTCAATTTACTAAGATAAGATTTCAGTGGAAAGAAACCTAAATAGCGCAAAGAGAGTGCAGTTTTGATATCACAATCTTACTTACTTAGTTGGCGCTACAGCTCGAGGTGAACCTGGGCCTGCTTCTCGCAACCATTTGTGTGTGCGTGTTATATTTTTGCACGAATGGAAGGGACCTACAGTTTTTTGCCGACTCCGAACGGCGAGTTGAGAAGCTCAATCGTGACAAATGATACTCTTTGATGCTTGTCAGACATTCGAAAGAGGTGGGCACTGTGAAAATCTTTTAGGTAGTACTCAGTAGTCCGACGCACTAACCACTTGCGCTACGGTGCCCACTATACCACTATATCATGATATCACAATCCCTCCCCGTTTATTTGGATAAACGTAGTTTCAGATATTTATATCCACCCTGCGGAGTTTAAAAAGATGATCAACTCTACAATCCTTTTCTCGGATATTGTAATGGATGATAGCTAAAGCGTCCCTACTGGTAGAGGACTTATGATGGCTACTCTATGCCGAAATAATGAATGTGGCTAACCACATGAAATGCTGCCATGTGAAATGTCTGGTGGAGACGGGGTGTAATCTATTTAACGTAGGCATCCTCTGCTAAAAAGTATTGCCGACTCTTTTTATTATATGCGATCGCAGATATATATGTAAGTATTGAGATCAATACTTTGGAGCTGCTTTAACTTATTGTGCGTTTTTGTTGCACCCTTGCTTTGTTCTACTAGTAGTTGCATAGTAGAGAGTGTCGCTGCTCATTATCAGATATACTCTGCTCGAAGTACAGCTGTGTCAATTTTAATTGAATCGATCTTTTTGACAATACTGGGGTCAATACTTTTGTCGCTCATCTGACCGGTTCGGTTCTTTCGATTAAACAAGAACGAAAGAAAAGTACAATATTGCTGAGCCAAAGCAAAAATCGACTGAAAGAGACAAACAGCAAGAAGGTATGAATCTGATTGAATGATTGATTGAAAATGCCGAATAATTTTTGAAACGAAAAGTTGAACGATTGGATCTTCAAATTTGAACGATTGATACATCCATCTCTAACTCAAAGCTGACTTAAAACTGTTGCCTTATTGAAGTCTGGTAACCCTGTCAGCTAGTGTTATGTCCATGTCAGAGCCGTTCCTGGCCAGTTCGTCTGCTGTTTCGTTCTCTTCTATACCCACATGTCCGGGTACCTAGCCCGAGTCCAGTGCTTTAAGTGCGGCATGGCTGTCCAACGGCAAATGGTGATTTCTTGTGTGGGTAATTTTCTTTCGCGCGAATACAGAATACATTGCGCGAAATAACTATATCGGACAAGCACAAAACTTTAAAAAAAAAAACATAATTATTTTATTATTATTTTAAGGACTTTATTTTTATTAAATTATAGACATAAAACTAGGAAGAAATCCATAAAAAAAATTAAAGTTGTCCATTAATTAGAAAAACAGAACGTATATTTTATATTACTTGGAACGAAATATGTAAGTATAACAGACAAGATTTAAAAGTCAATTCAGCTGTAAAAATTTAAGTAAAGTATTTTGAAAATAATATTTAAATAATTTATTCTTCCTCCTTTTTTTGGTTAAAACTACTTCTGAGTGTCGATGCATTTCATCGAGTCAATTTTGTAGTGTGGATTATGTCAATTTGTAGCCATTCTTCCTGAATAGGGGTTTTTAGGTGCAAAAGTGTTTCGAACTGGCCTACACCTGAGTAAACCCGCTTCGACAGTATGGTCCATTGCTTCTCTATGGGATTTAAGTCAGAACTTACTGTAGGCCAACAAAGAGTGGGGATGTTACGCAACTTAAAGAAGTTGTTTGTATATACCGATGCATGTATGGTAGCGTTATCGTGCTGGAACGTCCATTTTTCTCCCCACATATTTTCACCAAAATTAATAAGAACATTGTCCAATAATTCCACATATTTCTCCGAATTCATTTTATGCGAAACGAAACAAATTGGAGTCTTTCCTCTGTGCCCATACCAACCAGCCCATACTCCCAGGCATCCTTGGAAGTTCCTCGAGTGCCGAGTTTCACGATCTCGGTGTGCACATCTCTCCAATACTTGTGTCTTCCGTCAGGACCATCCATATTAAATTCTTTTTATCACTGAAGATGACAGATTGCTATTTCGTGATGTAAAACTGATGTTTCTCAGCAAAACATAACCTTGCCTCCTTATGCCGTAAGATAAGCTTAGGTGTCTGTAGGCGCTATTGATATATGTATAATCGATTTAACTTAACTCTAACTCTTTCATCAACTTTTGGTGGACGACCAGATCTGCTTCCCATAATTACCAGGATCCTTTAAGAAGTTTTAGACATAGTTTTTATTCCTGCGTATTTTCTCCGCTATATGTCTAATGGTTAACCCATTTTTTTATGAAAATTTGGGACTCCCAGCTCTCGTCCAGAGACGGTGCCATTCCCCAACGCATGTTTTGTAGGTTGCAAAAAAAGAAGGTGCATTAAATGTTTTCAACTACACATCGAATTACTACAATTTGTTTACTTTCACCACTTAAACGTGCGACTGAAACTCGTGTCTGCTATATTTATTTCGCACCGCAAAACTAATAACACACGAAAGAACAACCCGAAACAAGAATATAAGGACATTGAGAGAGTTGAAAGTACCGCTATGTTTTACTTCAAACACTCCATTTTTCAACACAATGAAAAAAATTATGTGAGGTTTCCACTTGTCGATTTGAAATTGACAAACGACGTATTTTTAGTTCAATTAGAAAATTGACAAAAAAAATTGATCCCGCCGCAAACACCTATAAGTTTTTTCACAGTGCCCACCTCTTTCGAATGTCGACAAGCATCAAAGAGTATTATTTGTCACGATTGAGCTTCTCAACTCGCCGTTCGGAGTCGGAAAAAAAAACTGTAGCTCCCTTCCATTCGTGCAAAAATATAACACGCACACACAAATGGTTGCGAGAAGCAGGCCCAGGTTCACCTCGAGCTGTAGCGCCAACTAAGTAAGTAAGAAAATTTGACAAGTGGAAATAATGAAAAACTGAAGTTTGCAAAATAAATAAAAAACATTAAAATGATACTTTTAAATTTTTCAAGGTTAGAATTTCGAATATTTTAAAAAAAATGTTGGATTCATTTGTTTGTTCCTCACTTTGATTTTATTTTTTTTTGTGTTTTACGGGTCATTTGGGGCCTATAAAAAAAATTGTTTAAATCCGAAGGCTGACCTATTGGAAAGCGGCCCCCACTTATATAAACACATTTTCATAGTTATTATTGTATCTAAGCTGTTTTTTGTGTTGATGTTTTAATAAAATTTGTAATAAATAGTTATCATATTTTGCATATTTTATATATTTTTAGTAAAATAAACGATACCTACTTAATTTCATTAAATACATCAGAAAAATATGTTTTGGAGATTCGCTAATTACAAATGGTAACTCCGCGTTTTTTTTTGACATCGCGCCAAACACAAAACTGTCAAAGGCAAAAACAAAATAAGAAATCCTCAGAAGTTAACAATGGAAAACTACCGAAAATCGTAAGTTCTGATAAGAAAATTACAACATACGGATATGTACATACATATATACATACGTAATACATATTTTCAGACCAATTTCAGGGTGGGCGAAGTTGAAAAAGCCAAAGAAAATAAAAATCAAATGTCAATGTGAAACTACAAAAGCAGTTGTACCAAACTTTAGAACTTTAACCCTTATTCTCCTACCGTCCTCATATGAAGACGCAAATGGAGTGTGTGGCAAATCCTCGTAAACTGTAACTGTGGTTTGATCCAAATAGCTAGTTAGTGTAAGGAAATACTACTTTAGCTAAAAAAAATACATTTACAATACAATTTTATTTATTCCTGTTTTGAAAGCTGTAAAATATATTAAGCTATTTTATTTTGTTATAAAACCTTTGTTATTTACAAATGCAATTGAATTTTTAAAACTACCTTTATTGTGTGTATATATAATCACCTAGTGACGTCATATGACGACACCCACTAACACCCTATTTATCTATCTTATTAAAAATTTGGATTTAGTTCCATACATGTTGGTCCATTAAGAGATACAGTGGCGTGTTTCAATACTTTTTGATAAATATTTCGTTACTCCGGAGAATAAGGGTTAAATTTGAGATGATCTGGATCGTTTTATTTTAAGCTTTTGATCAGATTAGGATCATGTGAATAATGAAACACGGCTATGGTATCTAGGAATATACCCAGATCTTTCTACCCCCGCCAAGAAGGTAGTTTTTGAGAGATTTTCTTGTTACGTGAAGTAACATTAGAATGATCACATTGTCGAAGTCGCAGCGGACATCATTTTCATCACCTCTGATCCAAATACAATTTATCAGGCTCGAATATAGTGTTTATATCTGGCCAGGCTCTCCAAAAATATCACTGCACCTGTTAGATATGAATCGTTCGAATGTATAGGCTATAGAAACATAACTGAGTCAAATGATTCCCTCGAACACCACCGTAATGTTTCGTGCCTTACTTGATTAATGTTGCTCATTTTATAAATAGTGCTGCATTAAAATAGACTCCAACAGTTACATCGCATACAATGTTCATCAGTTTCAATTCAATTTTACATATGGCCCGCACTATGCAAAGTATTTAAGGAGTGTTCATCTCCCCTTCAGAGCGCGTGTATTATAATAAAAAAAAAGTGAGAAATCACACGTTGTTTTAAGGGAACAGCCTCACTGTCACCAGTAGGTTTTGTGTTGACAGTATCATGTTAAAAAGGACATTCAAGTGACACTCGAACATAATTTCACCAAAGTCTTAGGTTTTCACTGTAGAAACCCTTTACTGTGCATCAAAAGCAAGCCGAATGTAATACTCATTAAGTTGTTTCTAATGTGTAACTTCTCTTCCTTTTCAGGGGTTTTGGCAAACAAGGATTTCAGTGTCAAGGTAATTTTTTTCAAAACAAATATTTCTCTTCTATTCCCTGCAACTATCCATTTTTGCTCTATTTTTTCAGTTTGTTCATTTGTTGTCCACAAACGCTGCCATGAGTATGTTACATTCAAATGCCCCGGCAAAGATAAAGGAATCGATTCCGTAAGTTTTACTATAGTTATGCGATCATTTCACCATGAATTACCATATACCATACTCACGTACACACATAAAAACTAGACTTACATGTTATGTTCGAGTATCATTGCCACAATTATTGTCCTGTGAAGTTTTCTCATTGGTTTCATGTGGTTTGATTCGAACATAGAATAAATAGAATAAGTAAAAAAATACCGTTAGAAGCCTTTTAGCAAACTTCGCACTCTCTCTGGTTCTGTAATATTCAACCGACAAAACCACAGAAAAGAAGGAACTCCTTTTTGGCTTTCACAAAAACACAGACACATAACTCGTATATTAAATTGAATTTTTATGATTTCTCATATGTGCTTTTATGTTTCTCGTTTTTTTCTTTTCTCTTTTTTGATTTTATTTTATTGTTTTGTTGTTTGTTTTCGGTTTCGTTTTTTTTTTTTTTTGTGAAATATTGTCCCCCACAGGATTCACCAAAAACTGTACATCATTTCGAACCATTCACTTATGCAGGCCCCACATTCTGCGATCACTGCGGTTCCCTGCTATATGGTATCTATCATCAGGGGCTTAAATGTTCAGGTAAATTGCAAAAAATATGTTTTAAATGAAAGCCCAGCTAGTTCCTTCCAAGATCTTTCTTCTTCTTCTTTCTGCATCTTTGTATATACTCTAATACTATGCTTCTCTCTACCCCTTCTATCCATTTAAAGTCCTTTGAATACGTAGTGTGTGTGTATGAAATACAATTATAAATGCACTTGTAGGTTTTGAATCTTTGCAGTTTTTAATTGAACACTTCGTGGAGTAATTAAGTTTGAACATTTTGAGACAGTCAAATATTCCTCAAAAAATGATTTTTGCCAAGAGTCCTTGAAAAGCAATTAAACAAAAATCAATCGCGTAACCTTTATATTTTCTTTGTATTCTACCTCAGTTAGGGTTGCTTTTACAATGTTCAAGTGTACGACTATGTACGGTCATTTTATCGCAGTGGTACACTCCAGCCGAAAGTTACTTTACAAGTGGGTGGATTTCTTCATCTGTGAGTGTATATAATTTATATATGTGCATATATAACCACGGATAACAAACATGCATTTATGCTTTAAATTGAGAAAAATTTAAGAAAGTTAAAGACCTGTTAATGGTTTAAAGGACACGCTACCAACCGCAAAGTGTCCTTATGTATTTTATGTTTTTTTTTTTTTTTTGTTGTTTTGGTTTTTTGAGTGTGTGTGTTTCGAGTAGCACATGCTCCTGAGTAAATATATTTAATTTTCCGAATTAAATGAAAAAGGAAAAGTTAGCAAAAAAAAGTTGTATGGCAACAAATGTTACGTATACGTCCGAGTAAGCTGCTGCTTCCTTTTTTTGTTATAACGTACTAACTGTACCGCTTTTATTAATTTCTTAAAGTCCGTGATGGGATAAATTAAAAAAACGTTCGTTCTTTTACGCTGTTGGTTGTGTTTTGTTTTTGATAAGAAGAGAATTTAAAAGTGGAGAAGGATGATTTTAATTTTCAAAAAGGCTGAGAATGTTTATATTGTATTTAACTATTTTATACGAACTATGCGTTCTTACAAACATACATCTATTGAGCAGATGAACCAGTTTTGTTATTGATATCGATAAAAAGGAACTATAGTGGCACTAGCGGTGAGTAATACTGTATTGCATTTATTTTGAGACTTCGACGGTAATTTAAATTGGCGTGCATCTTAAACCAAATTTTATTCATTTTATTTAGGTGTGTATGTACTTACTTAATCTATTTTAAATTCTACTAAGAATTATCAAACCAACTCGGAGCTTTAATGAAAATGCAGGTATCTTTAATCCGGATTCCAGAGTTCTTTTAGGTCCTGGAAGAAATGTCTGCCAGAGCTGTGACAGAGGATTTGGCATGTGTTCCCTTGGGCTTCCGGAATTAAAAATTGTACAGCCCGGAAAAGTAGTTTTCTGCCGAATCTGCAGCGTATCCGAACAGGTTGCTGTGCAGTGACCATTCCCATCTTTTAAGGAGCCAAGTAATATAAGCCTAGTACACCGCTGATGCGAAACAAAATTTTTCTGAGGTCTCTAAATTGAGTGCGAAAAGATTGCGAAATATCAACGAAAAAAATGTACGGAGAGTTCAATCAGCTGCTATAAAAGAAAAACAACTGACACTAGTGACAGGCGACAATAATTTGAATATATTAAACCAAATAAATAACTTGTATCAATTGTAACAATTCTTCTCAGGACTCCATGTTTTATTGAGTACAAAAAAAAAAAAACAAAAAAAAAAACACAAATATGTTGACATGCTTCTGGAGGTCGGATGAACCTGAAAGCTGAAACGCACTGCAAACGAATAGCGAATCATATTCCTTTCGCCGACAATCAATGTGTATATGAGTCCTTTTCTTGGGTCGCATTCGCGCAGAAAAAAAGCCTACGAAATGCCTTCAATTCTAGCTCCATCGCGGAAGAACTGCGATCCATTTATTTATCCCGCACAAAAAAAAATAAAAAACGAGAGACAAACCCGAGACCGAAAATATAAAATACGAATAAATTGAGAATATCAAAATTTCGCAAGGAATTAATGTACCGGACAAAAGTGTGTGCGAAAACTGAGTGGAGACATTTATCTAATACAATCACCATCAGTATAATTTCGCAGCGCAACAGCGTACTGCAAAACGAAAATCACAACGAAATTTTCCGTTTTCGATTTCGTCGGGATTTTTCGTTTCCCATCAGCAGCGTACTTGGCTTTAGAGAAAACTTTTCTGAGGCTTGCTGATTCTGTGGTGTTGTCAATTTCAATACAGAAGGATTGCTATCAAAAGCGTTTGGCCCTTTGTGTTTCATCTTTTGACTGGATTTGTAATTATCCCAATCTCAGTCAATATTTTTCTTCAAGCAACATTGAAAAATCAATGGGTTTCTTTCATCAGTTCCGTAAGCCACCACGGTGGGGTTTATTTATTTTTAATTGAGCTAATAGCTCAAGATGCTAAGGAATATCGTTGGATCCGCCAGCGTCTGCTGTCTGCTTTGCTTCCATTAACTTTTGTGTCTCCAGTAAACACACAACCGAAGATGATGCAGGCAGGCCAAATAAATGATTCCGTTACTGAACAGAAAAACTGCAGAGAAGTCATTGGCATTCCTACGGGCTACTACGTGCTAAGTTTAAAAGACATTAAAGTTGGTATCAGAAATAAGCCTCGCCAGGTATCGTTTACATTTAATGGTTATTTCTTCCTCAACCATAGGAATTTTGAGGTCACTGTGTGACGTACCAGTAAGCATTTACTATTGTTCGTAGAATTTTTGATTGTTGTCTTTGGATAATGTTTATGTATGTATTCTTAGCTGTGCCCCAGATTCGAGATTCGAGCAACGTTTTGTCTCCGTTTATTTGTATGCGCTACTATTTAAACCATTTCAGAGTATCGTCTAACATCTTTTGCTGCTGGACGCTGTTTGAAGGTATTTGTTTGAGAAGAGTAGTATGGTGTCGTCAGCGATCATTGATGTTGTCTGAATAGGTAGAGGAATATTTGTTGTATAAATTTTATATAGAAGTGGTCCAAGCACGCTGCCTTGTGGTACTCCAGCTCGTTTTGGATATAATTTTGATGATGCGTCCTCGTACTTTCCATAGAAGTGTCGATTCGTTACATGCGGTCTCCACTAGCGAGAAATCCAGAGCATGCTTTAAAGCATGCTTTCATTATCGCAAGTGGAGACCATTATAGGAGCTATATTTTCATAGTAAGCGATAGAGAGCATGCTCTCATCGCATACCATCTATCGCAGACCTCATCGCCAATATAGCTGTCAATTTGCTGTGTCTTTTGTCATTTCCGTTGCCATTTTGTAATATCAACTATAAACTATACTGAAAAAGTATGCGATGAAATGCCCACCACAGAAAATCTGCAATTTCTTCTGCTGTCTGCGATCTGCTTTTACTTTTGCGATTTGCGAATTTATCGCTAGTGGAGACGGCATGTTAGGTAACTATTGATTATTAAAAAACAGTCACTAGGGAGAAAGCTTTCAAGTTTTTGAAATAGTCTAGGCTCTAGGGTACCATACTGTGTCAAATGCTTTGGCAGCATCAAAAAATACTCCAACGCAGAATCTTTTTTCTTCTAGATCTGTTGAAATTTTATTGGTCACTCTATGGATCTGCTGTATCGTCGAGTTTAGCTTGCGGACTCCAAACTGCTGGTCCGGTATTACACGCTCGGATTGGTGCCATGGGGTCACATAATAGTAACTCACAGACTTTGGATAGTACTGGGAGTAAGCTTATTGACCTATATGATGTAGGTATTGTTGCGTCTTCTGCAGGTTTTGGTATACATAATATTTCAGCAAATTTCCAAAATTTATCTATAATATCCTAAAGAAAATTCAGATAGTACTCAACCCATATGTAGTACCTAAAAGTACCTGATGATGTATCTTAAAGTTGTTTCACAACTTCAGGTTCTATTTTGACATTACAGTGTTTTAAAATTAAAATAATCTAGTGCACTGTCAAACGTCATTTGACATATAACATATGACGATTTGAAAGGTAAATGTAGTTTAACATTGATTGAAAAATTAAGATAAAAATAATCGGATTTATTTTTTAATTATATACTTACATACCCAGCAGGAAAAGGTAGTCTATTGGAATCGAACAGGGAATCAATCGCTTGTATACAATATTAATTCCAGAATGCATTATACTTAACACAGACTATGTCCTAGGAAAATAATCGATTACCTGAAAGTGTTTTAAGAATGCATTATAGAATTCATTCTTTTTAATGTATTATATAATTCATGCATTTAAAATTAGTTACATAATGCATTTATCCGACATAAAGTAAGGAATGTATTTAGCTTTAAATGAAAAGTACACTTTTTCGTTTTAAAATATTTTATTACAAAAAACTCCAGGATAAAATTAAAAAGGAATTTAAATACAAAAAAAAAATATAATTAATAAAATAAAGCACACACAAAGCACAACATTTTTTTTTTGTTAATTGTCTTCGCCAATCCGTTTAGAATGCATTTCTAACTTTTTTCACTCGTCGCTGTCACGCGTTGCTACACAAAATAAGTTTTTCATGCGTATTTAAATATAAAATGCGAAATTTGTAGGCGACATGAAGGCGCCGACAGACAACACTGTAACCGAAAAATCGTTAAATTCAAAAACACTACATTACATTTTCTGCAGATGTTGGAATCTACGTGGTAATCAATGTGCTTTACTATTATATGATATTACCACGTCGATTCTTTTGGAATGCATTATATTTCTCATCTATAATAACTAATTATGTATTCGATTCTCCAAGTAATACATTCCGTACTTTCCTGCTGGGTATGTAGCTTATTAGTTTTTACTACGAGATATGCGCTCTCATTCAGAACATTTCTCTTTCCAAAGTTTCTACATTCAAAGTGCAACTACCATTTTCAGGTATATTGTAAAATTTCCATTACAAATGATATTGCTTACAGTGATGCATAGCCAGAGTAATGCATAACATTTCAAATGAACAAAAATCGCTCTTCCTTTGAACCTAAATAATAAAAATCTGACGGTAATTCGCAGGACATAAAAAACCACCTTCGCCTGCCCTCTTACATGGTGTTAACAAATTTCCCAATTATCATATTATATAGCCGGCTAGGTCGGTGGACTGCTGTGTACAAAGCACCGCTTGCCACGCAAAGACTTTATAGTTTTTTTTTTGTCTGGCATCACCTTCCATCGTAACCGGTGTGGTCGTCGTTAATATAGACAACACTAAGGAAGGCACCACCTACATCTGGGAAAATAAAAGCAAAAACAAAAAACCCACGCAACAGCAACCGTCCAACAGGAATTCCATTTGCAAATATTTGCATATAATTTAGCCTGTGTACAAGGTTGGTGCGTGCGCCGATTTTGGATCAACACCGCGAATGAATTTCGAGTAAATCAATGAGTGTAAGAATTAATTTATGTGTATTTACCCAGGTACTCAATCAATTTAAATCCTTTACTACAGAGTTAACCTATTCGCCGTGTATACAGTAGGAGAAAACAGTTTCACATGTGTTGCATGAAGGACTTTTTTTTAATTTTGCTTGAAATTGAAGAAGTGCTTGTAGGAGTTTGAGTGTGTCCTGTTTCCGGTTTATATTTCCTTAACTTGAGCATGAAATTTATTCGGGTCAGGTTTGACTTTGAATTAATTATTCAGCACACAACCGGATGATGTCTACAAAAAGGAACAACAATGCTTACTGCCTACCAAATTATTAATTGTTGAATTTGTGAGTCCTTTTTTGTGTCATTGTTGCGAAGGGGGTGGGGGTGGTGGCACTCTGAATGACTTGTCCTTTTTTTGCATTAACGGTGAGTTTTTTTTTTTGTGCCAGAGAAGAACCAGCGAGGACACAATTTCGTGACACAAAAGAGAATATGGTTCATTTTCTAAAAGAACAGGTCCTTTGAATTGGTCCTTTGCATATGAACACGAAGGACAATGAAGAATACTTGTATAATGAAAAGGTTGCCTGGGTTAAGAGTACGCATTAAAAAATCAATATTCAATGGGAAAAATATTTTCCAAAAAATAGCAGCTAGTTGAGGATGAATGGATAGACGAACGTTACAGCATGTGTAGATGCCTATAACCAGGCGTCATTTATTCTCAATTTGGGTCATTTGTAACACATCAAGTTCATTTTGGAAATTGTTTTTATGGACTACATGCTTGAAGGTCTGAATAGAGAATAGACTAACGATGTATGTTTTTGCTGAGTCAATCTCTTTGTAATAATTGTATACCAACTTGAATATTGTCTTTTTTGTATACTTCGCATCTTGTAGTGGCAAATGACTGGAATTAGAGGAAATTATGAAGATCGTTAGAGTGGAATCAAAGAGGCTTTTTGACGGATACATTGGGTGATGAGGGCCAAATGAAATGTGAATCACTTATTACTGTGATTGTTGTGATTTCACCTACGCTGATAGAGGTGATAATAAATCTGAGTATGTCCTTAGTCAAGGTGACAGCCAAGTATACACAGGAATAGCTTTTGGTACAGCATCGTCTTATAAATATAAACGCGTTTGAGCTGAGGCACTATCTTGTCGAAAGGAAAGATTATATTAATTTAGTTGTTTGCTTCTAAAATAACCGGCCCAAAGATATCAAATTCCCATTAACTGTACGATACAGCTCATATGGGTGAATATATTGGCTGCTTATAAAGCTCGTGATGGTATCCCGTGTCCTTAATCTTGATACTTTTGTCACCTATCTTCAGGTCAATTTAATCATTTCAATATTCGGGTAGGACGATGCGACAATCGGAGTACTAAACGTTCATAAAAGTAGACTACTTCACAGACAGTTTACTAAAGGGAATGGCCAGAAACCTCAAATAGCTAATAAATTAATAATACAGAAAATCTGTAAGTTTGCATTGGGCAATAAAATTCGGGATATTGAATCCAGTAGTGCAAATATGTTCCCGCAAATCATCATAACAATATATAAATCTTAATCTCGTGCTTTTACCTGCCAAACTACGCTGGAGATAAACTCCAAAACTAATCGACAAAATGAAAGTAAACTTCGTCGCATCGTTCGTCGCAGAATAATGGCCGATTTTGGAATTATTTTATACATAATATAAAGCGTGTTTTTTTTTTAACCTATAGTATATAGAAAAAAATGTCAATGCATAATACAACAAAATCTTAGCCTTGATAATTATCCAGTCTAAGGTTTTGTTGTATTTTATATGGAAAACATGTTGCTGAAACATGTTTATTCTATATAGGCTAAAAAAGCACACCTATTATTTATATTAATCCAAAAATAAAAATACTTACGAAGGACTCTTTTTGACGAAATGTAACTCACTCAAAATACAAATACAATCCACACTTATTTTGTGAACTGCATTTGATAGTTATTTTCACAAAACTTTAGGGTGCGATCGCAAGAATTGTTTGCGCTGTCTTTGACAGATGGCGCTACTTAAAATGATTCAGGGCTTTAATTGCTATTGATTATGATCTGGAATATAACTTGTAAGTAGTATAGACATTGAAGCTGAAAAATAAAAGAGCAATGATTGCTTAGTAAGTAACACAACATTTTTGGTTCACGGGCAACGCCGGTTGATCAACAGCTAGGAAATAAATAACTGATGAGGAAAGATTACAATGAGATTCCATATGTCCAAATTTGCCGGATAAACACTACTGATGCACTTTACTTTACACTTTATTAGTATTAGTCTTTGATTCACTGAGAAACAAAACCTCATTGGCCAGAGCTTGTAGAAATGCCTACAAGAAAAAACTGGAAAAAAATTGGACATCATTGGGCAACTGTTAGCGGTGAGAAATGTAGTCGGGTATCTCGGTATCCGGCTCGACCAGGATTTGTATTTTAATAAACATATTGATGCTTGTTTTGCTGGGGCCAAGAGGGCTATCGCTCCGACAAGAAGACTTTTTCACCAAAGTCAAATTAATTCCAAGGTGAAGACCATATAATACATGGCCCTGTGAAGTCGCTTACGCCTGTACCGTGTAGTTCAATCTAGCGCCACCCATACTTTATAAAAGATTCGGGTGTTTGAGAGAGAGTGTCTTCGGACCTCCTTCTGTCGCCAACATATATTTCACCTACATTCATATATCGCTGACGCGCTCTTACATCATCGACTTACAAACTTTTTATAAAGTGCAATAATTAAAATTGAACAAGTGTGCGGTAATATCAATTATGCTGTTGTCGCCAGCGGATACGATGGAATCTAAATTACACTCCCTTATTGGCGAATCAGTTTCAACCAAACTCGCCTTCAACAAAATCCTGGATGAACTGAAGTTCGCTTCCAGTAAAATTGAGTTAATATCCCACGACAGTCAGTCAACTGTCAATAAGTCTTTACACGAAGAACTGCTCGTCATTAACTCTACGCCTCCTTCACCGTTAGTAGCTGATCCACCTGCTGCTGCTTCTCAAACTGACTCGACTGATCCTGCTCCCTTTCCTACATCTTCTCAACTTGATGCAACCAGATCACCTGCTCCCGTCGACAATATTGTATCCAGACTTGGCACAACTTGAACTGTTTCAGAATGGAACAACCGAGTTCTTAAACTTAAAGGACTTAATCACTCTACACCACCCACATCTACAAATACTTAATCACTGGCGCTCCACGAACTGTTGATGAGTCCTGGCTACGTACTATGTTCGAACAACAGTATCGAATCTTTCATCGTAATTGCGTAAAGAAAACTACTGGCTGCTTCAGAATCGATCTTCCATCGAAATATAGCTGGCTTTTCCCAAAGTCCCCGAAACAAGTTCTTGCTGTTGGAAAAATGAATATGATGCGCTGGACCGAAAAGTTAAATCCTATTAATAATATTAAACCTTACTCTAAGCATAACCCTAATTATAATTCTAAGTTTAAAAATAAGCCTATCTTAAATAACCCCAACCATAAAACTGCCTTACCTAGTTCTTTGTCCAAATTCGACCCTAATTGGAGCTTTGAAACGGGAACATTCCCTTATTTTACGCCACAATGAATGTTAAATGTTGTCTTATTTTGGCAAAATAAATAAATGAATTACACCCACTAAATTCCCCTCCTATCATCGCCCAACCCCTCCCGAAACTGCACCAAAAAATAATCAACGTAACCGCGTTTCGTTCAAATTACCCGCTCTCAACTAGCCTAATCCCTGCATCCGGAACACCCCCCAACTGTTCTTTACCAACCCAACCCAATCCAATCCAATGACACTAACGTAAACTACTGAAACTTAATTCGCTCTCATATACTCAACCCTGCCCCATCCACATCTTCAGCCGCTCTTCGTTATCAAAATGTACCGACATCTTTGCTAGACCCAATGCTTCCGCCCACAATTAAACTTACAAAACAACTAGCAGATGCCAGCGACGATAGTCGGTATGTTTTACCTCGTCTCAGAGATCACAGAATTTATGAAAACGTCGGACTTTATCTTGCTTATCTACATGACAAACCGGATTCTATCTGTATAGACGCTAAAACTTAAACTTATATTATGGTGTTCAACCATCAAGAAGGCCTCCTCATCGACCCTACTGAACTGAAGCAAATCTTCATCCGATACCACGAAGGTTTCAACATTTCACCTAATGACGTGGCTAACGATCTCTCCATATATGCTTCCCATATCAATTCCACACGTCTCTTACATCTTCAAAGAACTCGTTCAAACTTTAAAAATTACTTCTGTTCCTAACCCAAAACAGCTGTCCGACAACCGACCCCGATAAGACCTTCTCCCAAATGCTTATCCCTCTACTATCAGAATGTAGGAGGGCTGCGTACAAGAACCTCTACTGTTTTACTTAACTCCCAAAAGTACCCCTTCGATAAATTTGCCCTAACTGAAACTAATCTATCCGCTGACTTTAATAATAATGAGCTATTTACTTCTGATTTTACAGTCTTTCGTGATGATGGTCTTCAGAAAGAGGATGATTCCTTTGGCCGAGGTGTTCTCCTGGCAACACATAATCGTCTCCCCTCAACACTTTTTGAAACGTCACACACAGCTGATTTTGAATTCATTTGCGTAATAGTATCCATATCAAAACGCAACCTTTACTTACTTTGCTGCTATATTCGCCCTTCTCAACCGGTACAAGGCTACCAGCTTACCATTAACGCGATTGACTCTATATGCGAAGTTGTTGATCCATGCGATGTTGTCCTGATTTTGGGAGAATTCAATCTTCCATTTCTGCAATGGGTAGGATCTGACGACTTGTCACACTTCGTCCCACATCATTGAAAGAAGCTATTTTCATTGATAGTCTCTCCGACTCTGGTCTGTACTAAATGAGTAAAAAATAAATATTTGGCTTCAGCAGTCCTAGGTAGAACCAAGACTAGCTTCCCGCAACCATTTGTGTGTGCGCATTATATTTTTGCACGAATGGAAGTGACCTACATACATTTTTCTGCCGTCTCCGAACGGCGAGTTGGGAAGCTTTACATGACAAATGATACTCTTGAATGCTTGTCAGGCATTCGGAAGAGGTGGGCACTGTGAAAAACTTTTCAGGTGTTTGTGGCGGGATTCAAAACCAAGACCGCTGGCTCAGTAGTCCGACGCACTAACCACTTGCGCTACGGTGTCCGCCAAATGAGTGGTGTCAATAATAATCTTGATAGACAACTCGACCTAATATTTTCATCTGATGCCGATAACTGTGTTGTCACAGAGAGTTATCACACTAGACCGCTTTCATCCACCTCTAAGCCTTACATTTTCTTATAAGAATGACAATAAAATCTAACATGCCGAAACTCCGATCTGCTTTAATTTCCGCAAAGCAGACTTCACAAAACTAAATAACCTCCTATGCAATGTTAACTTTAGCCCTATTCTAGATAATTCAAACATCACCTGTTTCATAAAATCAATCCCGTATTCACCACAAAAAAATGTTCGTCTTCACCACCTTGGTACAACAAAGAATTACGCTCACTGAATAAAGCACATTGTGAATAAATCAAATTCAATGTAAGGTTTCGTTAAAAGATGGCGTAAAGAATTTAAAAATCCTTATGTCACTCACTATTGAACAGTCTCGTCCGTCCTCACCTCGAAAATGAGTATTTTTTCTGCTATGAGATTGAGTTATTTTTGCAGTATATGTATACCTACTAATTTTTTTCTAAATACAGTACACTCGCGGTAGAGTGAACATCGGTTGAGTGAACAATCCAATTTTATACAGACTACTCTACGGAGTGAACAACGAAACCCTCTTTAGAGTGAACACATATTTTTAACACACTTAAACACGAATAAACGAGCTGCAAAGATGCACAATATTTCAAGGAAATTTACCGTTGGTTTTACGTCCGTTCGCGTACCCTCCCAAAACAACGAAAATCCACGAAAAACAACGAAAACCCGTTCGCAAAAATTTCGTAGTTTTTCGTAAAAGAGAGTGCTCACGAGAGAGTAAGAAATTTCCCCATGCTACGAATTTTAGTCCAAGATTTTTCTTTGGGGTATATATTATGAAAACTGTCAAATCACATATATTCTTCATTTTTTGGTGCTTGATGCGGTCGATTACTTTTTCGTGATTTTTCTGTCTTTGAGAAGATTTTACCCCCACTCTTCGAGATTTGACAGAAAACCCATATTTAGTGCAAAAAGTACGCGAACGGACCTATACTTTGTATATGTCATCGTTCTCATTCTACGTTTTGCATTCTAGGTTGGATAAACGTTCTATTGATTGATTTAACAGCAAAAGAAGTGAAATTTGTTGCTGAAAATGAATCATAAGCATTCAACGGTTGATCTAAATTTAAGGAAAAAACAAACATACCTATAACATATCACATTAATATACATATATCTACAAACATTGAGTTAAATTTTATTGACCATTCATGATTTAGTACAAATTAAAAATTGTCCATGAGTTTTGCTTTTTTCCATCTTTTGACAAAATTAATGAAAACAATATGAAATAATAAAAAAAAACTATTCACAGTATGCACTTGTTGAGTACCTGTACTATAGAATGCCATAAAATTTACACGCTCGGTAATGTGAACAATCTCGCTCGTATGAACGGCCTGGTTTTTATTAGTTCACTCTACCGCGAGTGTACTGTATATAGAACTACATATAGATTTATTGTCTGTGCCTGTACGTGTACCGTGTGCATTTGAATATAAGCGAAGCATACTTGATTGAAATTTGAAATTCGAAGTTTGTAAAGTGAAGAATTTGAAAAGGGAAGCCGGTAGGAATCGTGTTGTAGCGTAACCGATACAATTATTGACACCCATAAGGATTTTTTTTTCTTTAAATCGCCGTAAAAAATTATTGGCGGGAGTACTTTGAAAACTCTTGGGATTTCGAAATATGTTATATTATTAGAGTTCCTTTAGTTTTTATATAAATTTAGAAAAATTGACAAAATAAAGTTTAATTACAATATTTCAAAAGGCTTATAAAATTGTATATTAATTGACACCCATGTACAATTGTTGACACCACGTAAAAGTAAAATAGTTGACATTTATACACAGCTATTGACACAATGTAATGATATAGTTATTGACATATCTTTAAAAGTTTTACACGGCAAGAAAAAGAGAAAAAAATTAATTAGTATACAGGCAACCCTAGTTTAACGCGGTAGTTAGGCTTCCGGGAAATAGCGCGCTTTACAAAATCGCGTAATACGATACTTGGGCCACATACTAATGCTGGGGTTACGTTCTCCACAAAAAAAATCATCTAAATTTGTTACACTGTTTTTAGAAAACTAACTGAACTATTGCTTTAATACGAAAACGCTACACAAATGATAAAAACTATTACGTTAACAATTAAAAAAAGAAGAATGTAATCTTTATTGGGGTCTGCTTTTTATTTTTAAAAAAAATCCGTTATAGGTACATACTAGGTTGCTGAGCACTTCTCTGTAACTCCTTTCGTACTTCAAAATATGGAGCTAGAAAACGTTGCAAATGCCTTTTAAAATGTTTGGAACGTTCCATAGAAGGATGAATACCTGCGATTTAATTTTCCAAAGTAGCAGCCAAATCCAATCCTTATGTTATTTTTTAACCATAGGTACGTATCTACCAGATACGAAAAAGGGGCAGAAATAAAGACGGATATTGCAGTGAGCCAATATTGAAATATATTTTCATGTCATCATACTGAACAACCTACGGAGCACGTAAATATGTTAAAAGGGAATTCCTCGAAATACAGGAATGAAAAATACATTTTTCGTGATAGAGAAGACCGAGAATCCCGAAACTGCGTTGAAGAAGCACCGCTTTATAGAAGGGTTTGCCGCAATTCATAAGTCGCGTTATAGCAAATTCGAGTTGTGACACAGTAAAAAGTTGGTTTCATAACCGTTAAAAATCCTGCTACCGTCTTCTAGAATGTCCGGCCAATCCTTCTGCTTCAGGTAATCTTCAATCTCAGCAATCCACGATCTTATGTCCGAAGATCTCACTGTTGAACTTGTCGATGTAACTGGGTCTGGTGTTCTTAGTGAAATGGAGGGATGTCGACTTAAAAACGCCTTAAATTCCGGCATGTTTTCTGGCCCAAAAGGATGGTTCTGTTTGTCTCCATCGAGAAACTCTTTAACGGCATGGAGCACATCCTCTTTTCTTTTATGAAAACCTTTTCGCTGGGATGTGGTTATCCATTCTTCCAAGACTTCTTCTTCGATGGCAGTTAAAGCTGTCCTAGGACCTGGCCTTGTTTTCACAAATTGTTCGCTTAATCGAAATATAGGCGTTATTCGAGGGACCCCATAAAATTTGGCCGCTGCCTTTTTAGACATTTTCAAGAGCTTTTTGGAGGTCATTTTCACGGTATTTGTGGCTGCATTTAGGCATTTTTTTTAGCTAAATAGCCTAGCTATTTATTTAGGGAGAACAGCATAATTATAGACACGGTGTCAACTTTTCTATTCCCATAGAAGGCAATTATTGACACCATGATGTCAATAAAAGGAACTGAGCAAATACTAATATATACAATAGTTGACACCCCATTTACTTAATTAAATATCAGTAGAAAAAAAAAATAAAAACAAAAGATCATAGGTGAAAGCATGATTCGTAGATTCTGTGATCTCTCAGACGTGAGAGTTGCTTTGAAAGTATAACTGAAGGGAGAAGTAGAGGGTCTAAAAAGGATGTGGATATGTTTTGTTTTTCTGGTGCCTCAGCTGAACTGATGGAGGCAGATGTAGAGGATGGAGAAGAGTTAATCATGTCAGCTATTAACAAAGGTTATACTGCTTATAATAAAATGACAGTGCCATAGGCCAGCAACTTGGAAGCCAAACTTTACTGCTTATAGCAAAAACAAAAATCCATCTTCTTTCTGATTTTGTGTGGCAGCCATCTCATCTAGAATGATTATGATCCATTAACCACGATAGTATAGTACTTAAGCCTAATTATCCTTTCCTCTTAAATAACACATTAACAAAGCTTGCTTGGTAAATTCACGGCACAACAAGATGTCAATCTCGTCCTACGAAAATGGCAAAGAAAAAGATGATGGAGGAGAAAATGAAATAAAATCAAAGAGCAGAGAAAAACTAATCCAAAGGACACCCTGAACAAAGTCAAGCTAATTTTCTGTCCTTAAAGTTTGCCCTCATATTTTCTATGTCAAGTGGATTCTACGCCTTGAAGGTTAATCATCATCTCTATTCATCCACTAGCCGGTCATTGTAGCCTATTATCCTTCGTGTTTGTTTTTTTTATTTTAATCCCTCTGCGTCTGTGAACAAAAGCAAATACATAGTAGTGTGTCGAAGGAGAAGAAGCTGAAAAGGAAAAAAACGAAAATCATTTACATGTCTCCTTTGATAAGCCTCTATCCCAATCGTGCCCACTACATGTAATCTGTCATCAACAATAATTCCAGCTTCCATTATCCTTGGTCTTCTTCGCTGTGTGGTGGTTGGCGCGGGGATTTAACCAGCCAGGCCCCCCCAAAAGGGAAATGACTTTGACCTTGTTGAGGTCTTTTGTATCTCAGAATGTCGTCCAAAGGATACGATACAAGTAGTGCTATGCTCCTACTTAAGTGGCATGTAGTGTGTGCGGTCTCGAGGATACATTAAAAAGAACGTAAGCCTCTCAAAGGATAGACATTCATTTTTATTTTTAATTTTTTTTTTGGGTACAAAAATGGGCAATTCAATAGCTTCGATGAAATACCGATCGTTAAATCAATTTTAAACACAGAGGACATAATAATTCAGGACACAATCACTCAGGACATATACGCTTAGGGCGCGTAACTATAACGTTAGTCAATCATTATTCTGTCGTTTTGTATCTAAATTGCCACATAATAACGTACACGCCATCCACTTTATTTTGTTCACATACATATGTGTTATGGCAGATGCTTAAAGGACAGGAGAGTCTAACACGTGGGTGCCGTTGCCATATAAAAAATATGGACGGTGGGGTAGAATGATTGCATACAATTTTCGACGTGTCTCATGACACTTATATACGATACATGACAATGGATTAACGTATATATATGCAAATGTATACATATATAACGTCTAGTCTAAGAGTAGGTTGTTCTTCCTGTTTGTCCTTTTTATGATTATCGTGTGATAGGTGGATCTGGTGTGACATTTTGTTAAAAGCCCAGCAATAGCACACGTGTGAAGTGTCGAAAGGACAACATTTGACTTGTTTTTATGGAAACTTATTTGGTGGTGTGAAAATTCTTTGAGAAGAATTTTATCCTTTTAAGATGTTAATCAGGTTAATCAGAGGATAAGGTAGGGAAAGAATAATAGGGTGGATTTAATAACATTTTGCTAAACATTTCTGTAAACTGATTACTTTTTTTGCCGGTGTGGACAATGGACATACCTTGTTGGTAGGTAGAAGTGGTGGTTGCGATAGAAGAAAACCCGAATAGCGCGTAAAGTGTCGTTTTTATACCACAACCCCAGGTGAACCGTTTATTCGTATGTAATGCTGAGATATCTAAAACCACCCTGTGGCGTTTAATAAGAGCTTCAGCTCTCCAATCCTTTCCCCAGATATCTGTTTAAGGTCGTCGAACAATAGCTTGCCCCGTATGCGTTGCCTGGTTTTCACTAGAGCTGGACATTTGCACAGAAAGTGAATAAGCGACTCTTTTTCATTTCCCTCTTTGCAGCTACGGCAGAAACTGTTGTGAGAGATCGCTCATTTGGCTGCATGGTCGCCTATCGGCCAGTGCCATGTACTGACTGACACTCTAACGCTGTCTACGCGGGTTGCCAAATTTATGGCTTTAATTGCGGCTTGGCTATCTGTAATAATAGCGATTTTGTGTTTAGGTGTTGGGTCGTTCATTAAGTTATGACAGACCTCGAGGTTCGCTAGTAGCTCCACTTGGAAGACGCTAGCGAAGTTCGGTAGGTGATAGGATTTCGATACGCCGAGTTTTTCTGAGAAAATGCCCGCAGTCCATATTCGAGCCATCGGTGAGTACCGTTGTATCGAAATCTGTCGCCACTCTCCCTCGCTTCCATTCCTCTCTGCTTGGAAAGCTTGCAGCGAAGAGCTTCTTTAAGTTAAGCTTGGAGTTTATTGTGGTCCGTTGGAGACATAACCAGACCATTTGGTAGTGTGTCCAGGATTTTACTGTGACCGTATGGTTAAGCAGTTCAGCACCTAGAGTCTGAAGGCACTGCACAGCGCTGTGCTTTTGCCTTCTGGTACTGATTCTTATTCAGAGTCCAGCTGACTTTTTGCGCTTTTTGGGGTCACTATGGCTCGTGTTCCAATTTTTAATGTGGTTGTTGGTGGTTGAGACAACGTAGACGTATTTGTATTGTATTTAAAAGGGGGTGTTCGATAACTCAAAAGAGATATGATTAAACCATTAAAAAAAAAAGATAAACAAAAAAAATAGAAGAAAAAAAAAGAGAAGTTCAATTAAACTTAAAGAAATTGATTTTATTTAAAGCGATTGTTCTTAACCGTACTTACCTCAGCCAGTGTTACCAAGTCGTTCCGGCCTTTGAGTACTGTTCTGTAAATTTTCAGCGTTAATTTTGATTTCTTGGGCACTGCAATCGTAATTTTCTCAAAAACAGTTCCAAAATAAATTAAAAAGTAATTTAATAAAAAAATTACATAACATGTTTATTTAATTTAGATAGATAGATAGATAACTATTTCGTGTATAATTTACATAGGGTTTGTTACCGCACATTTTACAATGCAGAGATTTGATGAACTTTATCTTTCTTCTGAAACATTATTTTATAACTAAATATAGAGCTTACAAAGAGAAAATATAAATTATTCTGAAGGAAAATACGACAAAAATCTCCAATTTAAATCAAAATAAAAAAAAATAGAAAACAAAAAAGCTAGTAATGACAGTGAAATTATAATATGTATCTAAGTACAAAGATATATGACACAAGTTAAATATGGCAACTGCACCGTTAAATAAAAAATACTAAATAACATAAAATAATTCAAAATAATACATATCGTCGCTCTCATGGCAAAAGGGCAGAAGTCAAAATTCGATGATTTTCAGGAGAGCCATTTAAAGTTTTTTGAAACATTAAAAAATTATTTTCTTTGTTAACAAAAAACAAAACTCATAAGTTGTATATCATATATGAAAAAAAGGATTTTTTTTTGCTATCAGATGGTATGCGTAATTTTATAGAAAATATGGTATTTAAAAAACTTAATTTAGACTTAAGACGTTTTGAGAAGAATTAGATACAGTTTTTTCAATTTTTTTTTTCCAGAATGTATGGAAAAGTGCCGTTTTGTTACTAAGGATGTTCGTTTATATTTTTTGGATTATGTCGTTTCGTTTATAATACTCGAAAGGCGAAACATAAAAATGCCATATTTAAACCTAGAAATGACATTATCTGAAAAAATGCCACATAAGTCTTTGTATGGGAAAGTCATATTTTTGTATGAATTTTTTGGAAATTTTTTAAATGGTTTAAATGACGCACAACTGAGCTCAGATATGCTTTATTTGCAACCAGTGCTGGCTCTATAGTCTATACATACAATTTCTATTCAATAGTGCTTCATATGCATGATTATTTTTCAGTGTTTAAATGCTTCATAGGAACTAAAGGAATCGAAGGTCCAAGCATTTTAAATAATTTCAGTGTATAAGTGACACATAAGTACAATTATTAGGTCTGTTCCGTACCTGTAAAAAACTATAAAAAGTTGTTTTTTTAGATCTCCGTTATGACCAAACGCGTTTATTTTTACAAGTTGTTTTTCTTTGAAATGTTAACTAACCTTTATTTTTTTCTAAAAAGTAAAGCTAAATAAAAAAAACAAAGGGGAGAAAAGTTATACTTACTTACTTAGTTGGCGCTACAGCTCGAGGTGAACCTGGGCCTACTTCTCGCAACCCTTTGTGTGTGCGTGTTACTTTTTCCGATACTGGAAGGGACCTACAGTTTTTTGCCGACTCCGAACGGCGAGTTGAGAAGCTTCTCATGACAAATGATACTCTTTGATTGCTTGTCAGACATTCGAAAGAGGTGGCAGCAGTGAAAAACTTTCTTAGGCGTTAGACCCGGGCTGGGATTGAACCCGAGCAGCATGCGTAGTAGTCCAACGCACTAACCACCACGGCCACGGCCGCCGCTGAGCTATATATCGATTTTAATCTGCCCGTCGCTTTCGCAAAGCGAAGCAATAGGGCAAGATTGAGCTCCAGTAGATCAACGTTCCGTAGGACGTAGTTGCCTAGAGTGACCTTTCTGATTCGAGCAAAGCAAAGAGAGAACTCTCTGCTGGCGCAAAATGGCACACAACATACGTACAACGTAGGTGTACTATAGCTGGCACTTCCTACGATGACAAATTTTTCCTGCGTCTCCTGAAGGCATACTCATCGTCCTCAGTCTTTTTAATCTTCCGTCCTCCCTCTGGGGTGTGAGATACCCCACAAAAAATTGTTAACTGTCTCATTACCGTTACAATTTTTTTTTTCGACCATGTCATGCCTATGCAAATTGAGTTTAACATTTTTTGCAGTAGTATGCGGTGTTTCGCGTAATTTGGATTAATTTTCAGTATTTAATTTTGCTTCGAAAGTTTCGATGGGGTATCCGTATCATACACCCCAGTGTGCAGTTCGCGTAAGTGTTTTTTACAGTTTGTACATAGTGGTTTTTAAGTACAGTAACGTCGACTTTAGTAGTTCATCCAGCATTTGAATTAAAAAAATACAAATAAATTGATCTAGCTAGTGTGAGATTTGTTTATTCATAACAAATAAGTTTTTTTCTAGGATTCAGCAATTGTTTTTTACAGGCAAAATTTGGTATATGCGTTGCATGAATTCTAGCACACTTCTAACAATTGTTTGCACCAAAAAATGGGTACAGTTTTGCACATGTACTCTAGAATATTATTTCGAAAAACATGTAATTTTTTTTTTTTTGTTTCGAATTTCTGAAAAAATTGGACTTTTTCTGATCATCTACTTTTTTATGATTTGTTTGTCCTTTTATTTTTTAAATAACTTTTCTTATATAAATATGTTTTTTTGTAATGTATGTGGAATATTTAAAAATATTTGGATGTCCTGAGAGCATGAAAAACGAATAAAATGAAAAAACATTTTGTTTTTAGGGTTCCGTACCCATATGGTAATACGGAACCATTATAAGTTCGCTCTAACTCAAAAATGTCTGTCACGATAAAAACATCAAGAACCGTTCTTCCTAGAAACTTAAAATTTGGCACACTTATACATTACGGTGGTCCACATACATGGACAACATATTACTCAAAAATGTTGTGAAACAACTATACAGGGTGGGTAAAATATAATCTAAAAAAAATAATTTCTGAAAAATATATCATGTGGGACATCATTCGAAAGGGCTCGAAACAAAGATTTTTTTAATTTTTTCTGTTAGAAACTTTGGGAGTTATTGCCAAAACTGTGTGAAAAATATCATGAAAAAAAGCCCCCTACGGTTTTCTCGGAAGCTACTGAAGTCAGAAATATGAAAAAAATCACAGTTGGTAGATAATTAACTATATTTTTAAAGATAACTTAGCGAATCTCGTAAGTTGTATAGTTTTTGAGAAATTCACGTCGAAAAATTCAATTTTATGTCGAAAAATTCAATTTCTCAACCGATTAACCCGTAAACTACTGGACCAATTTTGAAGAAATTACCACTATTCTATTGACAAACATTTTGAGAAAATTAAACGCTATCCAAAACTGTGCTGCTATACAACAAAATAAAATTTTGCCAGGAAACGAACCTGGGACCCCTGAACTCAGTCGTACAGCGCAAAAAAGGCTAATGGATGCGCTACACACTCAGCCGCGTTCTTAATGTTTATCGAATTTCTCATAGTTAGTAATATTACTTATTATAAGTTGGTAAAGTGAATATAGAGGTGGGTCGTTTAAGTTTATTTATTTATTTATAAATATAACTATGTAGTTTTAAAACTACGGAACCCTTTGAGCGCGAGTCTGACTCGCACTTGGCCGGTTTTTTTAATATATACATATACAGTAATTCACAGGTTCGATCAAATGTTTCTGAGAGAGCCAAACGAATGCCTTTTTTTTTTGCATTACTGCGTGATTATGTAAAGCAATATGGTTTATTTTAAAGTATACTTTCTCAGCTTCAGTGTTATGCATTAAAAGTGATAAGTCAACAATTGGTTATTAGTGCAGCAGTGAAAATTGTTAAAAGTCGATTTGATCAGTTATGTGAGTTTAGCATTCCAATTTCAAAAAGAGTGTTAAGGATGATTTTTTTTCAACTTTGATGTAAAAATTATTGACTTTTTATCTTTGAAGTCGATATAACCTGCATGTATTGTTTTTTTTTTCATAATTTAACTATGGTTTTTACTTTATATTCGAAAAAGGACAATATTCCTTATGAAACCAATTTCTAACGGTTTGTTGGCCGAAATCATACAATTGTTGTTACAAGGGTAATCCCATCACCAAATTTCCCCAAAATAAGGAATTTCAGTTAGAACTGTAAGCAATTACAAAAAAAATTAAGTGGATGTGGCCTAAAACCAGTAAAATCTGGACCAAAACCATTGCTTTCAACTTTCGCAATGAAAAATTGTTCGAGCTATTACGACAGGACCAGAAAAAAATTCTGTTACCATACAAAAATCTCTTTTCAAAAACCAAAATGTGTCCCTTAGGCAGAAAATGTGCGAAGAAAAACAAAAAACTGGCTAAAAAGGGCGAGCGAACCTGTGAGTGATTGGGGTATGTCACACCCCAGATGGAGGAAAGTGCAAGTAAAACATAGTTGGAAGACGGAGGGTTAAGTTTTTGTAAGGGTTCATCTGGTCCCACAAGTAGCGGAGAAAGGAGGTTCACCTAAGCAGAGATCCGCAGTATGCAGGTAAGGCTGGTTATTTACAATGGGCCCTCAGCCAGGTTGATTCTTGGCACGACTCGTATAACACCTTAATCCGGCTCAATAGGCGGTGGGGGTGGATGGGGAAGGATATGATGAGGATGGACCCCTAAGCTTCTGATCTCCTCTATGTGTCCCGAGTGTCATTGACCGTACTGAGCCCCTACACCGCGACAAGGTGGATAGTTAGAGTAGGAGTAGCATACCCTTACTGGAGCACTCAGACTCAACTTAACTGGTCCATTGTACAATTAGACAGAGAAACCACTTCTAATTAGCTTAGTCTAATAGTAGTCACAACAGTATCGAAAATATTCAATTAAATCCGGTAAAAGGCGGGGCAGTCATATGGAAAATGATCCGCAGTGTCGACGCTTTCTCCACATTGAGGTGTTTGGCAAAAAGCGAGGAATACCAAAAATGTTGCGGAATTATTATTTGTAATAATAGACGACCGAGACCATTGGTTTAGCCTGGCTACACTTAAGGCATTGTTAAGCCCATTTCCAAAATAGGATATAAGTTCACAGGTCATACTAGGATCGCGGGTAACATGATTTTCTCCAGTCAAAACTCAGCAGAAGAGTGTTTACAACTTGTCGTTTACAAATGAGCCTGAGTTGCGCATTTAGTCAGGTCATCACTGGCGGTGGAGTATTTCATGTCAAAGAAACATAAAAGGTGACTAAATTTGACCTTCGTATCGCCAATTTACATTTCAAAATGTAAAATCAGTGTGATAAAAAAAAATGCACAGTTCATCACTTTAAGAGTTACATACAACATAGATACCCATACAATCTCATTGTGCGAGTTCAAGTTCAATTGAACTTTGTTAACGGGTATTTATAACATTGTAGTTTAAAATGTTGCCACAACAACAGTAAATTAAATTCTATCGAAAAGCCTCTTAAAATAATCCTGCACTTATCCTTAACAAAAAAAACTGCAAGTACTTCCCCTTGCAAGTTGTATTATATTTCGAAGAAACAGAAAATAATTCACTTAAATACTCGTAGAATAAAATAGCGAGACAGAATGTCCTTATGGAAAATGTTCCCTTCTCTCATCTTTTGAATCCTTGAATAATCCTTTTCTTAGATACGAAGAAGTGTACTTTTGTTTGTAATTTAATTTTGCACTGTATCTATATACAAGTGACTCGTATGTACTCGTGTATCCATGGAAGGAGATTCACAGGTAGTCTAAGGTGCTGCAGCTCCTTGGGGGTTATTATTATTTCGTTCTGCTTGTGATACATCACCACAGCAGGTTTGTCACTACGGGATAGATATTACCTCCTCTTTATAAACATAATCCTACACAAATAGAATTTTCTTTCTGTTTCATAACCTATGTACATACAGTGCTGTTCGAAAAATGTTCCTCAAACCTTATCTTACTCTTTCGGATACCAGTTCTTGGAATTTATGAGAGCTACGATGATTTTTGCACTATGTAGCAATATGTCGTTGAATCGATGTAAATTCATATAAATTTGAGATGCATTTAGCTCGTAATAGCCGTCCATGATGACCCAAAGTAATTAAAAAACAAAAAAATGGGAAAAATCAGTTCGGAGTGCAAATGTAATATTTTGTGTTTTTTCAGGTTTAAATTTGACAACCCGTCAAATTTCTGAAACAATTAATGTTGCTCAACGAACTCTGACATAGAATTTAAAAAAAACATCGTGAGACCGGGACTACCAGCAGAAGGAAAGGCTCAGCGAGGCCAAAAAACGACACCAGTGGAAGATCGTTTTTTTGTGCTCCAACGTCGGCATTGGTTCAAGACTTCAGTGGATATCTAAAATGATCTTTTTCGAGATACACAAAAAATAATTGAAGCACGCACAGTGAGAAAAAGGCTCATAAAAGGTGGACTTAGAGCACTCAAGTAAGTCGGAGCCGGATTTTCCAATAAGAGTCAGAGAAAAACGATTATTTTGGGCTGAGAAACATCTTAATTAGATTCGGGGTATGTGAAACAATGTTATCTCTTCTGACGAATCCAAGTTTAAGCTGCATGTTGGATATGGGAGGATTCCTGCGCGAAGAGAACCAAAGGAAAGACTGAGCCCTAAATGCCTCTTACGGATGTCCCCAGAACTGAAGGTGTGATGGACTGGAGATGCTTCTCTGGAGATGGAGAAGGTTGAATGGCCTCTTTAGAATCGAAAGTCACTGCAGCAGTTTATCTACAGGTCCAAGGATATGAATTAGGGCCCTCTGCGCTAGAGCTTTTTGGTGACACTTGCAGATTCATTTTTCAACAGGGTAATTTTCCTTGCGATACAGCCAAAATTGTAAGAATGAATTTATTTTTGTTCTACAAATGAAAGTTTAATTTAAAGTTTTAAAATAAGCTACAACTCATATGACTTAAAATTATTATTAGTATTTTTTTTTTTAATATTTTACGTTAAAAAGTACTTCAAAAAAAAAAACAATATTGATGTGCCAAGCTGGCCACCCTACAGCCCAGACCTCAATCCAATTGAGAATATCTGGTCAATCATGAAATTTAAGATTACAGGAGAGCGTCCAAAGTCAATTGACACCCGAAGAAATTTATTAATCCGGACCTGAAATACCATACCTGCATCCACGTAAAAAAAACCTATTTGAGTGCAGATGTGCAGCAGTTATAAAAGCAAGAGGAGGTCCAACAAAGTACTGATTAAATGGACAATGTTTTCTCATAATAATCTCTACTTTCATATGAACCCTCTATTATAAAATCTTTAGTTGCTAAGAATCATTGTATTCTAATCTTTATATGTAAAAAATATTCTACCATGTGTAACACGATTTCACTGAAGAAGTAATAAATTTGAATTTGAATTTGTTTCTAGTATTCAATAAAAAATAAAAAAAACTGCAATAATTAAGCATTTTAATTTTTTATTAAAATCGACTCAAGCAACCAAAAAACTAATTTTTTGGTCTAAGACTAGTTTGCTCCTTGACTGCAGGTAAAACATTCTAATACTCTTAGTGTGAGCCCACACTAAATAAAACAAAACTGTGTTAGATAAATAAAACAATTTTTTATTTTTTTAAAGCATAAAATACACACCTTTCAATGCGAGTACCCCTATTGAATAAAGCAAAGCAAAGCAGACTACGGAAACGATTTTCCTTGACTGCTTGATACCCCGGTTATATGACAACTCAATGCGCATTGAATCGATTGGTTCAATCCGCATAGAAAGGTTGGTGTGAAATTATTCAAAACCGAATTCAAAATAAACGTGAGAAAATTGAGAGAGTTTAATAAACAGCTGATTGAACTGACAGTTTGATAAAACAAAATTAATTAATTAAAAATTACACTATTGCATTGCCTGGCATTAGAAGACAGATAAGAGAATGATGAGAGCGCGAGAGAGTAAAATTTGATGTGTTTTTATGATATTCCAATTCGGTTTCAAATTTTCAATGCGGTTTATAAACAGGAATGAACGAATGCGGATTAAGTATTTCAATGCGGTTCGAAGTGGTGTTTATATGAGCGGATTGAACCAATGCGCATCGATTCAATGCGCATTGAGTTGTCATATAAACGGGGTATGAGTCATGAATCCCACGTTTATTTATGGGGCTACGTACATTGGAATATGCAAAACAGTCAAGCTAGTCAAGTAAGGCACAGACACGAGAAGACAGTTAGGCATAAAAAGGCGAAAAATACATGAAATCAAATAAGAGCGCCCACATCAACTCAGTCAAACAGACAAAATAAACAAAATTGATTGGAACATGCGAGCGATGACTTTTCGGAATTAATGCTTTATTCAATACTTTCCGAATTTTTGTGTAGTTTTAAGTTATTATTATTATAAGTTAGTTATTATTATTATTATTATTATTATTTTAAGTGTACATAATTGTCAAAATAATGTTTCGTTCATTCGTTTTCTAATTTTTGTGTAGTTAAGCTAGTTAGGGTTTGGCTGGCTAGGAGAAAACTAATAAATCATGCCTATCAATAACCCACACCAAATGAAACAAAACAAAAATGTGTTTTTTTGACTTGCTTTATTTGGCATGGGTTACCAACAGGCTTTTTTGTTTTGTTTGTCTATGCTTTATTTGGTGTGGGTTCACCCTAAAAGTGTCATGAAACGTTTGAAAATACCTAATAAAACAAAACCTCATTAATTAAAAATATGTGGTTATTGAAAAAATAGTTTGAGCAAAATTTTTCGAACGTCACTGTATGTTATGTACAATGTACATGGGTAACGAGCAGGAAGAGACAATTCCTCACTTTCGTTGCATGTGTCTGTCTCGGGCATTTAATTTTCATAAATCTCGCTGAACTGACAAATATGGATGTCAGGAATTTGCATCGCTTCATAAGGACATCTTGAAATATGCCAATTCCGCAGTCATTTGAAAAGAACCAATTGGAGATTGTGTCCTTATAACTGTCCTTTCATTTTTGTATGCCTTTGATTGGGTCTAAAGCAGCAGCAATAGAGTCTGATTTCCACGGCACTCAGTGGTCGGATTCACCAATCTAGCGGAACAAAATTATTTTGAAAAGGAAAATCATGTTTTAAATGAACTATTTTATGTTTTACTAGTTGAACCCGTGCTCGCCTTGCTTCGCATTCTAAGGGCTTTCTCATGCATACAAAGATGCTGTTTCAGTGGGAGCGAATAAAAATCAAAGTATTTGTCCACAAAAGTATTTAGTAAATTTTGCTGATTAGCTGCGTCTTATCAAAAACGTTTCAATGTGTAACTTTTAGCCCCAGATTTCATATTTCTCAAAAACCGCACCGCACCGTAGTCCGTCAACACTGCCGCCTCTACCAGATGTTAGAGTTTTATCGTTCCGGACGTGTATAGTTCCAGGAACTAGTTCCTCTGTCGGAAATAGTTCCTTTCGTTCCACAAAGTGAACTTAAACATGTCCATAGTTCCAGGTCCAACTTCAATAACAACACTGAAAGCGAACATGTCTCAGTATTTAAAGAAAAATCAAAAATGTGAGCAAACTCATACATACATACCATAGCAATAGCAAAGCTTGCACGATAATAAACAAGAACCAGTTTATGCACACTTATATGTAGTAAAAGGGGTGAAGAATAATGTCCGCAAATATTTGTAAGACAGTAGACAGTATAGGTAGCTAATGAAGGAACGAACAAACGAACAGACGAGAACGATTACCGTATACATAAATCGGTCTCGTCTCTTAATAGTTCCTTTAGCTCCATGGACATGATAGTTCCATGGACATGTTAGTTCCAGTTATTTTCTTCGTAGTTCGATGCGTATAATGTTCGTATTCGTAGTTCCCTTAGTCCCATACTCCATAGTTCTTTTTTTTGTAGTTCCGTAGGAAAGCGTATTTTTATTTGAATGTTTTGTATTCTTCTGTTGACTAGTGGAAGTAAAAATTGGATTGTTGATACCTAAATGGTAATTTTACATTTGCGTTTGGTTTTTTTGATTTGAAATAGATTTTGAGTTGAGTTGCATGTTGCATAGCACACACACTATGCAATCTGCGTGCGGTTTCCATACAACTGCGCATGCCACCGCAGGTTTTCGATTCAAAGCATTCGACCATGCGATATCCGTACAACCGTCGTTAGTTGCTAGCACACGATACAACCGTCGCGTACAACCGCAAATTGCTTAGAACCGTTGTACAACGATTATATCGTGTATTTCCAGCTTTACTCCAGTAATTCATCAACCAAATATTTGTATGTATTTAACTCAAACTTATCGCGTTACATACGGAAATGTGTAAAACAACATCTGGGAGCTAAAATTAAAAATTAAAATGTCGGATTTGGCACGCGTTATTTCTACACAAAACCACATTACAAGAGCAGCGTTTTACCTAATAAGTAACACGACTGTTTTAGTACACGGGCGAAGCCGGGCCGGGCAGCTGGTCATCAATAAATACAAAAAAGCGATATCATCCTTTTTACTTAAATAATCTTAATATTACGATTCGTTGATTTGTATGTGATTTTGATATATGGGATAAGCCCCAACGTTCGATTAACCGAACACTAATTTTGTGCTATTCAGGTGGTGTCTGGTGCTGATTTTTCGATTGCAAAAGAAAGCTTTACCTTTTGGCTATAAAACCTCATCATTACATTTTTTTTCCTGTAATTATATATTTTTAATATAATTCACTAAAAAAAACTTATGGTTAAGGTATTTTTCAAGCAACCCCCCGCAATCACGGGTGTGGGAAGGGGGGTTCTAAATATTATTTTTTTAAAAACCAATGATCACCGTAATATATGATATTAACTATATTACTGATATTATTTACCTTCACAATGAAAAAAATTAGTAAAAAAAAATTAACTTTAAAAAAATAAAACCCGACTACGGGAAAAACCAACTAAAAAATACGAAACAAGATGAAACGAAACAATGATTTTCAGAGTACAGCTGTAGTCGCATGCCGCTTTGTTTAACGAATGCGTAATTATATAAATATGTTATTGTAACGACATGCGAACACGGCTATACTCTGATAATCATTGTTTCGTTTCATCTTGATTCGTATTTTTTAGTTGGTTTTTCCCGTAGTCGGGTTTTAGTTTTTTAAACTTAATTTTTTATTTGTGACTTTTTAGTTTCAAAAAATATGTAGTTTATGTATAAGTAAGCAATATCGATAACAGAAATCCTCCATCTTGGGGCGTCCGCCATATTGAATTTAGAATCACCTCATATCGTATTGTATTCTACTCGACAAACCCTTTCATCTGATACCCATATTAGGGATGTAGTAAAGATAACGGAAATCCACCATCTTCGGTGGCGTCGGCCATATTGAATTTAGAATTACGTCATATCGTATTGTATTCTCTTCGCCAAGCCCTTTCATTTAATACCACTATCAATGCGGTTGTAAAGAGAAGTCGGGTAAAGAAGAAAAAATATAAAAAAATAAGAGGTAGTCCGCCATTTTGCTTGGTGCGCCCGCCATATTGAATTTTTCTGTGACGTCACATACCCTCTCCGGATCGAGACCAGTCCAACGACATCTCATTTGTTAAAATCGGTCCCATAGTTTCGGCTGTACGAGGTGACACCCTTACATACATACAAAGAAACAAACAAACCCAGCCTGTTAAAATCATAACCCTTCCTCTGCGCAGTCGGGTAAAAAAGGACAAATTTCACGTTCGATTAATCGAACACTAGTCGAAAATGGGTTAAAGCAACAGGAGTTCATATTGGGTACAATATTGGTTTTTGATCGTTTTTTTAATTTTTTAATAATATTAATAAACTTAAAATGCAATTCACTGCTTTGACACCTCATTTGTTAAGATTGCTTGAGTATGAGAGCCGCAAATGGTTGTAGAGCACACTGAAGTGCAAGCCATATGATCACGTTAGAGCACGCACATATACTCACACACACACTGCTGCCCGGCTGCTGGCAGTAGATAGTCTCCACTGAAGGAAAATTGTGGGCGATGCTTTGAATAATTGTTTTGAAAACTGCTCAGCTTCTAGACAACGCAGAAGGATGTTTTATATCTCAAATGATTGAGGGACCAATCTACTAATTTCACCTATTTTTTTGTTTTTCAATCCGATAAGCCATTATTGAGTTAGGGCTGTACAATCATAATATTCTTCACTGATGTACTGTTATTTTGAATATTACTATATGTAAAAACCAGTAGGTTGAGAAAAAAAAAATTCGTGTGTGTAAACTACGCGCGGAAGAAGTAAAACTTTATCCTTTCATGTACATTAAGGTTAGTTTATGTGTCTTTCGCAGAGTTTCTATTTAATATCTTCGCTGTGTATAATAATTCTCAAAATTTCTCCTATGCCTTCTCGAAATTCTATCTAATTCATTTATTTTATTTTATAAATTAAAAAAATAAATAAATACATAAATAAATAAATAAATAATTATATAAATAAATAAATAAATTAATTAATTAATAATTTAATAAATAAATAAATAAATCCTTATTACATAGAGCAAAGTCCTGATCGGTGTCATTTTACGTTTGTGGTTAAGGATCTCAAGAACCGCTGAATAGATTTTAACGATTCTTTTGGTATAAGAATACTAATTTCTAAAAAGGTTTATCAATTAGCTTTGAATTAGATACATTTTTAGTTTTAGAGTTTAAGGGACTTCAAATGAGAAAACGAAACTTCAATTTAAAACAAACGGCTATTTATTCAGAACAGCTTCTCCCATGTGATTGATATTCAGTCTCAGCTTAATTACGTTCAATACGCAGATTAAAAGGCCAAAAACATACCTGTGCAATTACTAGAAGCTGAATAATAGTACAAAATGCATTCCAAAGTGTTTTTTTTTTTTTTTAAATTTTTTTTAAGCAGAAGCTGAATCACAGCACTCAGTGGCCAGTTATGTGGAGTTGATGATGATTTTTTTCCGAAACGGCTCGACCGATTTTTATGAAATTTTTTGTGAACAAAAAAGGCGCTGGAGTCAAGTAATTACTAACTTCTTTATTTATGGACCAACAAGGCTCATATTCATAATATATGTTGGATCAGTGCCAAAAGAGAAAATTATGTAATCAAATATAGACCCGATAGGTGGCGCTGGAGTCAAGTTATTACTAACTTCTATATTTATGAACCAAAAATGCTCATATTCACAATATATGTTGTTTCTGTGCCAAAAGAGACAATTATAAAATCTGGACCTGATAGGTGGCGCTGGAGTCAATTTATTACTAACTTCTATATTTGTAGACCAAAAAGGCTCATATTCACAATATACAATACATATATGTTGGTTGAGTGCCAAAAGAGAAAATTATATAATAGAATCTGGACCCGATAGGTGGTGCTGGAGTCAAGATATTAGATCTATATATATAAAAATGAATGCATTTACAATGTACATAAATGTATGTTTGCATTTTATAGACTCGGAAACTATAACCAATTTTGGTAAAATTTTCAGAGAACCTTTTTCCTAATAAATAATACAACAGAGCATCAGTGCGGTTACTCAACAGCCGGTGGTTTTGGTACCTGTCATACAAAATTTCGTAATTTCACTGCACTGATATTAATACTGGGGAGTACAACTCCCCAAACATGTATAGAGGTTGTGTCGCTCTAGGCTCTCTCTTATGAAACCCATTACATAATAAATCTCTCACTATTTTTATAAAGTTAAAGGTACAATACATCGAAAAGTACTCAGGTATTATGTTCGTGCGGAATAAGTTATGGCTAATATTTATAGTAGAAAAATGATTGGGAAGTCCAGCACAGTTCTAAGGCAATCAAAAAAAAATATAGAACAGAACTCCAAAGAAAAATATTCAATGACCATGTTCCATTTTCTTGCAGCAAATACAATTTTGAAATTTTAGTGAAAAATAAAGCTCAGCGACATTCACCCAGATTAAATCTTTTTCGAATAAGAAAATCCTCTTGACTTGACAGGATGATATTGTTTCGATGAATAAGAGAGATATTGTTTCCAAAAAACAAAGAAACTTGTCTCTTCAGAGACAAATTTTTCCATCTTTAGCCCCGAAGCGGTATTTTTCGATTCATCTCTATCGATTTTTTTTTGTTTTGTTTCCTTTCCCTCATCGATGATGGGAAATCAAATTGAAAATACAATATCTCACTCCGGGTTAAGAAACACAGTGGGATAATCTATGTTCTGTTGTTACATATGTATTTTTTTTTTGTGTTATCCTGCGAAGGACATCCAAGATGTAGATGATAATAATGATGATGTTACGACAGGTCACATTGACTCGTACTCGTACCATTTGCTTTAATTTTTGATTTGTATGCCAGCGCTATTATATACAAACATACATACGAGTATACTCGTACTTTAGTCCTTGATACTTAAAAACATTTCTTTTCTTTCTTGTGTTTTTTTTTGTGTGTTTTGTTTTATTCTTTTTTTATGAATATCGTTTCGTTGGTTTGTTTTGCATAATTTAAACCATAAATTAAATATTATATAGCAACGCACGTTCATTGTGAGGAGGTTTCGTTCGCTGAAACTCTATTATACCATCATTAACAGCACAATTCATTGAAAGTTGCAACAAAATACCGTTAGAACGATTAGAAAACGAAAATTCAACAAAATAAAGAATGCATCACGTTTTCGTTTATTTTTTATATCATTATCTGTTACTTGGATCCCGATGAGGACAAAACGGATCGTGTTAATTTTCCATTAGTTTTTCATTAGGCTCATCAGGTACCACATAAATGGCAAGCGTGTACGTTTCTATCGCCGATGTTTTGTGATCATTGCGGCTCCCTATTGCATGGTATAACGCATAAGGGTCTCAAGTGTAAAGGTAAAGTTTTAATTTAAAAATTCAGTGGCAAATTCGGTTAAATAATTGTTTTTTTTTTTTTTTTTTTGTTTTGTCAATGTTATGAAAATAGTTGAGTTGCGTTATGTTACGTTATGTTACTAGATTTAGAATACGTTACAAGTTACCTATACGTATAACACTTAGTCGCACGATAAAGTGCGCTTGACACGTTCACTTAGAGTATTTTTTGTCCTATTTTTTTTAAAAAAGTTTAAATGTTGGTAAGATAAACATATTTTCTACGGACGTCACTTAATTACAGCTAGTGTGCCAGAAGTGCTCCAAATATGATAAAAGGTGGCGTATTTTAGATTAAAGTCATTCGCTCTATCTTGCTGTTTACTTAATTGAGAAAATGTTGCCTTTGCCATAAAACCCAGTGATATTCTTTAGCATATGTAGTTCTGGGTCTATTAACAATGATCAAGCTCTGCCGACTTAAGCTCCGATTTAAAACGAATTCGACGTCATTTTTAGCGCTAATTACATATAGAACTCTAAATAAAGTCGTGAAATTCCAAAATTATAACTGATGGGTTTGCTTTCCAGGTATTTCGAAATTGGCGTTTCCCATCTTTGTCTATCGCGGGAACATTATGAATTCGTTATAACGGTTACAACGTTATCACAGGCTAACGAAATGAACCAAACATTCGGCGGCCGCAGTCCTTTAAAAAACAAGTCTCGCAGCCATTTGTGTGTGCGTGCTATAATTATAATCATAAAAAAATTATAATTCTTTAGTTCTTAAATTCGCAAAGTGACAAGTAAAACTAAATTGGATTTTATAGCCAATATGCTATGCTATGCACCCGTATCAACAATAATTATAAGATCAAAATTGGTTTTCACTGCCGCGCATCGCTAAACGAGATATGGAGCATGTGCTGGGTTCCTGGTCATAATAATATACATTGGTCCCTCGCTTTGCGCGGGGGTTAGGGGAACGAAAAGTCTCGCGCAATGTGAAATCGCGCAAAGCGAAACCGTGCAAATCGAAGTATGAATTTCATGTAATTTTGGGTGTTGCGTTCCTGAAAAATGAAATGTAAGCATATATTTAAGCCGCGCAAATCGAATTTTGATAGGCAAATGCATTTCGCGCAAAAGTGAAACCGCGCAAAGCGAGGGACCAGTGTACCAGGTAACAGTGAAGCAGACGAACTTGCCAGAAAAGGTACAAAACTGGGAAATTGTACCATAGAAAGTGAACCCCATGTACCAATATAAACAATAAGACACAAAGTCTCTACACAAGCTACAGGCTAATGAAAGATGACGTAACCTTGATAGGTGTAGTGCAGACTTGACATTAGCTAAATCGATGCAAAACTTACAGCCTGCTAAAAATTAACAAAGCACATATCAGCATACTAGTTGGCGTATTGACAGGTCACTGTGTAATAGGCAACACGACGGCAGGCTGGGAATCCTCGACTAAGACTTCTGTCACAGCTGCATGGATGAGGAATTCCCCTATCACATGCTGTGTAGCTGCCCAGTACTCTCCTCCTTAAGAAAAAGATACTGCGAGAATATTTCTTTATACATCTAGAAGATAATATTTCCTCAACGGTTCAATGGTTCCAAGAGCATCGCAGAGACTCTGCTCATGCGATTGATAGCCACTTAACCTAACAAAACCAAACCTAAAAATTTGACTCTTTGTCAAAACTATTCGATGTACGGTATCAAAGTCTTAACCCTTTAACCACTAAGACCGTCTACAGAAGGTCATCACTAAAATCCAATTCTATTCCAACTAACATTTTTTTGTGCTCTTCCCACCAAAACCACTTTTCGTCGGTTGAATTAACGTATCGAACGGTACCAGTGTGAGCAGACATAGTTAAATAGTATGACAGATACAGCCATTTATGTCAAGAATTTTTTGAAAAACAACGTGAAAATTGTTTGCGATATAATTTTTTAAAACAAGCTTGCAATGAACTAAAAAGTAAAAAAATAATTTTTTTTCCGAGTCACCAATATGTGAAGATAATATAAAGTAGGCTACACACTATCATTTTTGAAATGACATTCTTGCTGGAGTGATGTCAAAATGACTGTGAGTAGCTTGGAATGAAAATTTCGAGGTATTCCTGTATAGAAATGTTATTTCAAAAATGATAGTGTGTAGCCTACTTAAGGCTTGTAAAAAATATTTTCCAATAGCTCAATCGACTCGGGATTTTTTTTGCCAAGTTGTTTGAAGTTGTATTTTTATTATTTGTTGCTAGTTTGATTTGTAAAAATATGTTTGTTCCAATCATGTTTTTGTGAAAACCGTCTGTAGACGGTCTTAGTGGCTTAAGCCTTTTCGGGAGGGCTGGCGGGGGGTGCATATTCAGAAAACTTTAGTGATTTTCATATAATCATAACCTTCAAAATAAACAGTTTAGCACAATAAAACTGCCGTCTGATAGTTGGTAATACGTTAAGATACCGTTACTAAAACGTTGATAAATGATCTGGTACAGATTTCAACCAGATCTGAAGAAAATTGTGATTGTTAGCGATGTTTATGCCTTTGGTTGTACATATGTAAATGTTAACGGTTTTTCAATGGGAACATAACAATTTTGTGTTTTAATACAAATGCTCCCATCAACTCTTTCTACGATCTTTGTTGATTAGCAAAATATGCGATATTTTACAGCAAAAAACCCACATGTGCTTCAAGAGACTACATTGTATCCACAAGAAGTGACCGTGTGGTGTGGATTTCATGCCGTAGGAAGAGGTGTTGTTGGACCGTATTTTTTCGTCGATGAAAATGATCGCCATGTTACCGTCAACGGAGTTCGCTATTGTACCGTGTTAGAAGAATATTTCTGGGCAGAATTGAATGGACTTGGCATCAGTAGTATGTGATTCCAACAAACAGCTGGTCAAACAATTGATCTATTGAAGGCGAAGGTCGGTAATCGTGCAATCTCGAGAAATGGTTCGGTCGAATGGCTAGCTCGCTTATGCGATTTGACGCTGTTGGACTTATTTTTATGGGGTTACAGTAAGTCGCTGGCTTATACCAACAACGTTAGAGGAGTTTAGGAACGATCTTGAATACGAAATTGCCCATATTTCCGCCAATATGCTTGGAAGAGTTGTAGAAAATTGGCTCCGTGTCGACATCACCACAGTTTTGTGGAAGGACACCAGGGATGTCAAACCGCCCTCAAAGTATGTTGACACTTAACCTTTCCAGAGAACCAATTCAGTCCGTCAATCATCAGAAATTGCTCGATATAATCTTACAATGACATTGATTGTCCACAAATTATCCGTGAGTACAACGCGCACATGGGCGCGGTGTTGATTTAATGGACTCCTGTATGGGTCGCAAATCAAAACCGAGATATGGATTTTTAACCATTTTCTCAAATGGCTACAACAAATGAATTTGTTTTGTATCGGAGACTCAACGCTGAAAAAATTCGAACTGCTGATAATGATGAAAAGATTAAGAAATGACAATGTACGAGTTTCGCTTGACCATTGCGAAAGAACTCTGTGCTACTGTTGAAAAACGATCCGTTGGCCGTCCATCATCTGCCGCACAATCAACTACCAGCAATGGTGTTGGTAAAAAGCAGCTCATCGATTGGCAAGTGCAAGAATTGACGAAGAAAATCATTTTCCTGAATGGGGATCGAAAAAGTCGTGTAAATTGTGTAAACAATCCGATACACACATATGTACCAAATTTAACCTCCATTTGTGTCTTTCTTAAACCAAAAACTGTTTCGCAAAGTATCACCTAGGTAGGCAAATGATTCATTGTCTATTAGTATTTAACTGTTTAGGACATTCAATTTTTTTCAATTTTTTTGTACTTTAATTTTACAACACATTTTTTATTTTTTTCACCGAACCCACTGATCCCGTCTACAGACGGTCTTTCATCTTTTCACCAGGTGCTTCCAGGTAAATTTTTTCTGACAAACGGACTTCAGATTCATGTTTTACAGCCCAAAATCACGCTAGAACCAAAATTCTGATAGCAAAATACTTCGTATTTCGATTCCAGTGGTTAAAGGGTTAACTTGCTGCTGTGGCTTGCTGTTGCCACAATCCCTGAAGGTCATGAGGAGCAGCTTCAACTAATAAAATTCTTGAGCTCAGCTTAGCCAGAAAACTTTGAGCAGCACTCTGCTAGATCTAGCTTAACACTCTGCTTGACTTAGCCGTAAGAGTAAATGGATTTGCAACATTTTGACCAAGTAATACTTGCAAAATGTTTGTTTCCAAGTAACCAAGTAACCAACCCTAATTAATTGCTTACCAAGCTTAAATAATGACTGATAAGAGTATATTTAGGTCAATGAATACTAGATACGAGTCGTCCTATCTTTAAATTACTATATAGCAGTCGATTGTGACGTGCATGGTTACTCATCGGAGCGTCTGTTCTCGATGAAATCATTACACAGGGTGAGTTTTTTTGACACGATCTTTCTTTGCATTGGTCTGGTGCCACAATTTATATAAATGTACTCTAAATGTGCTCTTTGGAGCAGTGCTTTATAAACGTGGGCGATTAATGAGGTATTCACAGTAAAAAGTAGTGGTGACCACTTTTCGTCAATACATCTTCCAACATGATGCTCAATGCATGAACATTTCATGTTTTGGTCTAAAATCGGGAAATGTCAAGCCACAGTTGGAGCTTAGAGACCATGTGACTAAAGAGCTCTTGAGAGCATACCGCAATTACGGAAATAAAAAAAAAAATTCACAAAATGGCGGCAGTTTAAAAAAAGAGGGATTTTTTGCCCTTTTTTCAAAATTTTTAATTTTTTAAAAATAGTAAATAACAAATTTTTTACATAATTCTAGTTCCAACGATAGAGGGATATATAAAGAAGTTCCACGCCAAATTTCAAGTTAATCGGTTCACTAGAACTTGAGAGATCACGTCAGACGTCTTGGAAAAAGTAGTTTCGAGAAAAACGCGTTTAAAGAACTACTTTACAACCACAGTACACGTGTATAAGGTTGTATGCTCAGAGTGTTCATTTTCGATCAAGTTCACGCACCTGTCAAAAATTCAAGAAGATGGCCGCCTTACGTGCCCTGCGAATATTTGTTTACATTCAAAAGCAAAAACAAATTACATACTTTGAACTAAACGCCAAACTGACAAATGAATTTGAATTAAACGCCAAACTCAGTACAATTATAGAAAGGGCACGAATTGCGGCCATTTTTCCTGCGCAATATACTACCTTAGATACGTGTACTGTGCGTTACAACCTTCACATAGAGACTTTCTGAGAATTCATGGTGTATAAGAGACTTACTTAACTTAACTTAGTTGGCGCTACAGCTCGAGGTGAACCTGGGCCTGCTCCTCGCAACCATCCGCGTGTGCGTGTTGTATTTTTGCACGAATGGAAGGGACCTACAGTTTTTTGCCGACTCCGAACGGCGAGTTGAGAAGCTCAATCGTGACAAATGATACTCTTTGATGCTTGTCAGACATTCGAAAGAGGTGGGCACTGTGAAAAACTTTTAGGTGTTTGCGGCGGGATTCGAACCCAAGACCGCTGGCACAGTAGTCCGACGCACTCACCACTTGCGCTACGGTGCAAGGGTATAAGAGACTTACTGTAGGATAATTCAGGAAACGTTTGGAGGATACATTTTTGAAGGTCTAATCTTTAAAATTATGAAATAAAAAAAAAACGATTTTTTTCAAAATTCTAGACTAGAATACCCCCTTAAGGAACATTAATTAATAAAAGAATAAATTGTAATACAAAGTACCGGTCTATAAGAGTTTCCGATTTCCTGGTATGATAGAAAGTTATAGAACATTTTATTAACACTTCAGCTTCGAAAAATCATTTGGACCTACCAAAATAGCATTTAAATACGAAGAAATAGGTCAAGTTTTGAAAATCAGAAAAACATGGCAGGCGGGCAAAGCAGGGCGAGTACGGATCAGCTAGTCTTTAATAAACAGACGAGCCATTTGTAAGCCACTATCGTTTGTTTCGTCTGTCGTTTCAAACAATTGAACGGGTGTTTGTTAATGATTGCGGCTTCTACTGCGGGCACGTGCAGTAAAACGATAATTTTCATAATGAAGTCACTGCTCGTACATGTGATGTCAATTGGTTGAGCCACAAATTCTGCAAAAATTCGTCCGTTAAGTGTACTCCAGCTAACCGGCGCATTTCGTTTAGCAGTTGCGTTGGCTTTTTGTCTTTCAACTCGATGTCCGATAGCAAGCGTCTGATTTCCTGTTGTTCAGATGCACCAAATCTCTCCAGCAAGACTTTTTTAATGTTTTCAAACTTATCTACCCGAGTCTGGTGGGTTGAGTACAGCATCTGTGACTTGGGTTAAGATCCTAGTTTCGATGACGGCGACGACAGTGTTGAACTTTGAGAGGTCTGAGTTCACTACAGCCAGCGTTGGAAAACAGTGGCTCCAGCTGTGCGAAATAAATTTGTGGATTTTCTTCCCAAAATGGTGGTACCTTAGCAGCAACACGGTTGACTATTGCAAATTCTCTTGGAATGTTGGGTACAGGTGGTGGTTGTTGAGCGGCAGCAGGTTCCTCTTTATTCATTGTGAGCAATTAAACGAAAAATCAAATAAATAAAAATCAAATATAAATCACTGCAGGTATATTGTAGCTGTAAATTTTGTGCAAGCAGAACCACAGATGTACCGCTACTAATGTATGTCGTACGTTATTGAAGAAAAATTTGCTTGTGTTAGTTTGACAAGCGTTCGGGGTCACCAACGTAGAATGAAAAGATCTTTTATTTTAACAAACTAACTTTTATTCTAATTTGAAATTCAAATCAGTTTAATGGTTTTATCTGTGGTATTGAGATACTCGATGCCGATCTCCTCGTGCCTGGCTTTTTATTCTCCAGAAGACATTTGACATTTGACAGATGGTTTGTAAGCCAGTGTTGCTGTTGTGCCTTCGTGTCAAGGATGCCACGCCACAGTGACAAAAGTGCTGCAAAGTTTGTCACAGCAAGGCGCCGTTCATTTGCATAGAATGTAATATACTGCAAACTGCAAACATACATATATGCACGTAGGGGTACGTACTACTTATAACTTAGCTATTTAATTTATGCAGTGTTGACTTTCTTAAAATACATTTTTTTTATATACTTATTGGCTCAGTGGGTTGTAAACGATTAAAGAAAAAATGTCTACAGGGACTGGTACCGGGCCAAAATTGGTTAAGTAAAAAGATTAGATCAGAAGAAACCTCAATTCGATACATTCAGTACTTAAATCAGATAAATTTTAACATAAACTAATATTGCAGAAGTAATAATATTAGCGAAACATTATATCAAACAAACAATCATTATATCAAAAAACAAATTCTAAGCCCGGACGAACTAACTGAAATTAATATACACGTCATTTAACAACCAGTCTTTTGGCATTAAATCAGATGAAAACATATATTGGAACTTTAGGCGTACTACAAATTCCAACATTATCTTTAATATCCAGATTCCCGTCTTTACAAACCAAACATACTCCCTTTTCCATTTGATACCCCTCCCTATTCGAAAAATAAAAAACTTACCATTAAACCACATGCCAGCCTAAATAAAAACAGGATTCATTATTTTGACGTAATCTGCCCAAAGATAGAAGGTATGTTTTTCTGCAAAGAATCCATAAGTCAAGAGCATGACCTTCAGTCCAGCTGTATCGCTAACCTCAGGGGCGGACCTTACATAGGAGCGAGTGGCGCAGCTGCGCCAGGCGCTAGAAAGCAAGAGGCGTTAAAACTAAAAAAAATACTATCCAAAAATCAGATCTACTCGTTTGCTAATATGTACATATTTATATTCTTCACAAACAAATATTTCTCACCGTACTTCTCAAATAACAATACACACATTTCAATCACTGTACTTTAAAAAATACAAACACATTAAAATCACCAAATTTCCATATAAATATGCACATAATGTTCTTTTTTCTATCCCTTCCCATTCCCACAACATTTTATTCTGTTTCTCTCCATAGCTGCTAGTTGGTATAACAGACCAGTTAGCAGAATTTTTATCTGTACCCAACTACAACCAGAGACAAACATTGCCTCTGTTGCAACCATAGTAGTCTCTGTTGTTTCATATTAAAAATATCCAGTCGACCCTTTCAGCCCATTGCCAAAAACGAAAATTTCGTCATGCCGCTCCATTAGCGCCTACTTAAATCCATACAAATCAACAAACATATCGGAAGTTGTGGAGCAGGATTCAAATGTTGCGCCAAGGCAATGCACCTACCTAAAACGATGCGAACTTCAAATTTGGTTTCACAACCTTGTTCGATATATCAAAACGTTCGATTTGACTGAAGAGAAAGAGAGTCAAACACAGTTCATACCGTCATACGTAGTAAAATTTATTGTTACACTAGCTGGCCCGTGCTCGCTTTGCTTCGCCTGCCTACCACATTTTGATTTACTTTGCTGTCTTAATAGACCAAGAGCCCGCAGTAATTTTCGGTTGTAAATAGTAACCAAAAGAGTCACTGTTACTCTTATCACGATTCCTCCGATAAATTCGAACATGAAGAGGAATATAGGGTGTCCCAGTTTAGAGGTAGATATAATCCGTTAACTGCAGATTAGCGAACAAAAAATCGTATGACAGTGGGGTATATTTTCAGCCCGTCGAAGTAAGGGACCTCCGATTCGGTGGCAGGACCACTTTAAATGATATTTTTCGTCAGATAAAAATGATAAAAAAAACTATGCCAAACAATACATATTTCATATTGAAAGCCGAAATTTTTTCTTTCGGGTCCATGGCAGCAAAATATTCTCATGTGGACCATTTTGCTGGCCACTTGTTGTATCAATTTGATGTAATCGAGCATTTCATTTTAATTTTGCATTTCGACTTATTCGCCTAATATCAGGCCAATTTGATAGCTAGCTAATTTTCGCTGAAAAATTTACTATATTCCGCTTTGAAATATAATTGCCAATGCCAACTAAATGATAAAAGATAAAACAGAACAGATAAAGAAGAAGAACCCTGCAAAAAAAAGATTAGAACTCAATTCCAATCCAACTCAATAACCTTAAAATAGCACTCAAGTATAACACACGAAATACAATTACACGCATACGACACACCCCTCTACAAAATTTTACCAGCTGCATTACTCGACTATCTTTTGTAGTGTATACACACATACAACCTGAGGATACGAAAACAAAATTTATTATTCAATTCAGAACATTAGCACTTCAATTGGTAGATAGCACATTTTTAAAAATATTGAAAATTAGTATAAAATTATATTCAATTTTCCTTGCGTTTAGTAAATAGTAATGCGTTGATTCTCCTTGAGTTCGATTATAGTAGATTGTATGCCTGATATACAGAAGTAGAAAGGAGCAATTAACTTTAGTAGTTAGAATAGTGGACCAAAATACGAAAAAGTTTAAAATTAGAGAATATTTTTTGGGATTGTTAGTTGCGAAAAAGCAACCGGGTCTGGCTTATCTGACCTAGTTTTGAATGAACTTGCTGATTTGGATATTCTATTAGTGAATTGTAGAGGACAAGGGTATGATAATGGTACTAATATGAGAGGGAAACATTGTGGTATGCAAGCGAGAATTAAGGTTTTGGAACCTAGAGCTTTGATTATGTTCAATGCTCTTCTGATGCAGTTGCATTCTTCGATACAGTTGAGAGTCTCTTTGTTTTCTATTCAAGTTCTGTAGGCAGATGGTCGGTTTTAAAAAACAAAAACCTCTAAGTAGTTTGACTCTTAAGCAAAATATATGCAATAAACTAAAACTATACTTGGGAGATGTTTATGAGGCTCTTGTTGAAATTTCAGAAAATGATGACCAAAAAGTCCAAAATATGGCTCAATCTCTTGGTAGTAAGCTTAGCGAATTTAAATTTATTTGTTGTGTTGTTATTTGGTACACAATATTAGACACAAAGCAGTATTTGCCTTAAGTTTTTAGTTGAACTAAGAACTAATGACAAGTTTTTTTGAATTTTTGGATAAGGCAAGTCTTATAGCAAATGAAATTAACGTCCCTTTCACTTTTCCAGCAATTTCAACTTTACGGTCCCGAAAAAAGTAGTTCAGTTTTCCTATGAGGATAGGGATGAGGTCATTTTAGACTCTCAAGAAACATTTAGGGTTGAATATTATGTTAAAGTCAACGCGTCAATTGCTCTATCTCTTCGGGTGATGTGGAAAAGACCAAACATTTTTTAAGTTGCTTTTGGGGCGCTTTTTTTCTGCGCCAGACGCTAAAACTGTTAAAACCGGCCCTGGCTAACCTTACAATAATCCAGCAAATTGCACCATTACAGAAGAAGAAGAAGAACACCAAATATTGCAGCCTGAGCCCAACTACATCCTGCTGATCAGTAATCCAGAAACCATTATCAACTCAACGTGTGGTCCAAACAAATAACAACTGAAAGCCAGTCCTAATACATTTTGCCAGTTGCGAAGTACAGATCAACGAAATTACGTACGAAAGTAGAAGTAGCACCATCTACTGGGAAGATGTTCACGTGTATCCCATATCATTCAACAAAATCAACACGACAACAATACCAGGACTTCACCTACAGAAACTTCAGGAATATTACCTCCAAAACCTACTAAAAATCAACCGCCTAGAGGAAACAGCCCGACAATATAGTAACCTTAAGACAGCAGCAGTCCCCACTATCCCCGGTATAATAGCAATCAGCATACTTCTCGCCATCCCACAATGGTCGGATTCACCAATCTAGCGGAAGAAAATTATTTTGAACAGGAAAATCATGTTTTAAAAAATGAACTATTTTATGTTTTATGAGTACTAATAGATAGACTGTACTGTTCTTGATAGAAATAATATTGTTTTTCAGAAAAATAACCAACAAATTATCAATGTCGTTATACCAAAATAAGAAGCAGATTTTTTATATTTTTTTTAATTTTTTATAAAATACGTTTTTTCGGTTTAAAATGTTATTTACTATTTTGAGTCTTAGGTAAAAATAAATATACATATTTTGATTATTCGCTTTTATCTTCATAAGAGAAAACTTCCTCTTCGAGATTATCAATCGATAACAAAGAAAGGACTTCTTTTGGTATCATACCACGTATTCGTTTTGGAACGTTTTGTAAGCTTGTGATATATGGATCTTAAGAAATCAACAGCCGATTCAAGAGATCTGTATTTGTATTTAATCTAGAATTTTTCCGTGTGATCATCTCTCTAAACTTTCTTGTATCCTCATTCCTAGCCTCTTGTGCCTCTTCCTACAGCAAGAATACAGGATGAAATATGCATTTTCCATGAAAAAACACTTTATGAACGCTTACTGGCATAGCGTATCATGTATATTCCGTTAGATAAAAGTTTCTTGTTTCAGTGATATACTTTTCAAGTGTATATATGTTCCTTTGTAACATATCCACTGCCCAATATTTCTAAGACAATTTGAAACCGTTCAATAAGTTCTCTATTAACTCGTGATCAGAACTTCGATTTTTATAAAATGTTTTCACTTCACCCCCTCTATTGGATGAAGCTTTCGAAAGATCCTTAATGATGTTTGCTGAATCTAGTTTACCCATTTTACGAAGCACAACTTCACTAGCTTTTATTATTTCCTGATGGCTCTTTGAATTTATTAAATATTGAACTTTGCGTGTTTTTGACTTTTCTCTTACCAGGAGGAGTTTGTACCTAAAAATCGGTTAACATGTCTACCGATTTTCAACCACTTTTCACCAATTTTGGACAGCAAATTTTTGATGGAAGTATTCTTTTTTTTCCAGCATCTTGAGACAGCTCCGAAAGTTCAAATTTATCAATAACAAACGGTCTTACCGCATCAATCCTTTTTATTTTAACAATTTGCGCCCAAATTTCAAAATATTGTTGAATCGTTATTTGGGGAGACCATTCTGAAAAGTGAAAATATTTGTATGGGGGTCTCAAAAACGCGCAAAAAGTTTTTGTTTTACCTAAAAGCCAATACTCCACAGAACTACTTTTTATAAATTTGGAGCCGGAACTCAGCGAAACTTTTTAGTTTTATTCTAGTTGAAAATGCAAAACTAATACTTAATGTCAAGCCTAATTTTTCGCGTTGTATTTAAAAAACTACAACAAAATTTTTTAATAAACTTATTAATTTATGGAATCGTTTTTTTATTACCTATAAGTAATTCTCTTCAAGAAAAAAAAAATCATTGCAATAGATGAACCGGTACACTTTTAGTAGCTAAACGAGTGCACCGTAGCGCAAGTGGTTAGTGCGTCGGACTACTGAGCCAGCGGTCTTGGGTTCGAATCCCGCCGCAAACACCTAAAAGTTTTTCACAGTGCCCACCTCTTTCGAATGTCTGACAAGCATCAAAGAGTATCATTTGTCACGATTGAGCTTCTCAACTCGCCGTTCGGAGTCGGCAAAAAACTGTATAGGTCCCTTCCATTCGTGCAAAAATAGAACACGCACACACAAATGGTTGCGAGAAGCAGGCCCAGGTTCACCTCGAGCTGTAGCGCCAACTAAGTAAGTAATTAAACGAAATTGCACGAAAAATACCATTTTTCTGCTATCGCTAAGTGGCTTTCATCAACTACTAACTTCTAAGCTTAATATTTTCTGACCAGTGAAAGAGATCAACAAACAAAATATGAACTACAGTTACCTATTATATTGCGAAGTAAGTCATATCATTTTAAGGCAGTTTGCTTGACTTTGATTTTTACATTTTGTCCCGCTAGATTAGTGAGTTCGACCACTGTGACATCCATCCTAAGGAAATACAAATCCAGGAAAAGGAACAACATCATCCAACAAGAAGACACAACACCTACCACCAAAATGCTCACTTCTGTTACGTGTGCGTGACAACAAAACTGCCACACTAACAGTACGTTAACCCAATAAAACATGAATCATAATTATGTAATCAAAGTTCATTGTCAGTGTATCCAATTGCATTTCCATTCCCATAAAAATTGTAATAATAAACGAATTTTAAATTAGCAAGTAAGCAATAAGTCAAGATAAATATTCATGAATTTGTGAACAGTTTACTGTGAATAAAACGCACGGAGTTTTAATTCTGCCGAATTGGAATTTGTTTTTTTTTTTAACTTTTTCGAAAATTCAAATCTAAACTCCGCGCACTCACATTGAAAGTTATATAGAACGCTATAGAAACGTTATAGAACGTTATAGAAAATGCATGTGCGTGCTTAAATATAATGTTAGGTTTTGATCTAACAATATTGTCAATACCGTCGTGACATGGTTTCGCTATGCTGAGGTCTGGTGTCTCACAAGATTCGGTTGGATTTTCAACATTCGATAAATTGGGGTAAATATCCATCGAGTAAATTTAATGTCAATGCAACGGTATTCTTTAGGTATCTATTTCAAATTACCTCTTTCTTTGGTTATATTTTGTTTAAGTTAGACAGTCACAGAAGCAACAAAGCCTTCGATCAATGTAGAATGTTGACAAGTTTGTAAGGGCACATTTACATAGCTATGGATAGCTATCTACCGAGGAACGAGCCTAAGTACTTGGAGGTCATAAGAGAAATATTTCATTGGCATTTCTCCAATTCATAAAATGAATTTGGCACCATCGAAAACCAGTGAACAGTTATTAGACTTACTTCGAGTAAATGTCATGAGAGTTATCAATTGATCATAAAGACATCACATGAGTTTGACGCACATCATTTTGTTGCAATTAAGAGCAAATGCATAAAACTGAACAAAATCGCCCGATACCTTTTTTCAATGACAGTGGGAACACTGGCTGCCCATTTTCGAAGCAAAGCTGAAGACAGTACATACTCCAAAAAATATAATTAAATTAATACGTCATGTGATTGATTGATTACATGCTGAACATCTGTCAAAGAATGACAGCAAAATCTGTGTTTCAGAATGACTGCAACTGTTCTTCTTAACCCTTCTGTCAATGACTAGGTCTGGCCACACCTTTCGCACTTTCAAAACCATTTTTTTTCTAATTAGTTATGCAGCTAACATTACCAAATTTCCTGACTTTGTCAGCATTCATATTTTTAATGCTTTAGTATAAACAAAATTTTTTAGATGTAAGTGGGTGCAAAAAAAAACAAGGATTTTCTAAAACACCCCTAGAGTCAATGGAATAGGTCTGGCCAGACCTTGTATAGAGAAACGTATTTATTTCCTATTTTATTCGGAAAAAACGTCTTTTTTTACTTGCATATGTCTGCCAGATAGTTAGTTTTGATAATTTCATCATAAATGAACAAAATATATAATTTTTTAATTTATTTAGAACATATTTAATATCGTGTCCAAATATGCACACGAGTATTTATTACCTGGGGTTTTCCGCTAATTACTGATGTTTATGGGTTATGGATGGCGTATACATTTGGTCACTTGAGCATGCTGATTGACCAAATACAGAGCCAACGGGAAGACTGTTGTTGCTGACAACTTCTTTACAAGTTTTGAAGGAACTATTCAATGGAATAGGAAATGCATTTCTAATGAAATGCTTCTGGACCGTAGTCACCTAGCACAATCTACTATCTTCGGATATATGGATAATGTCGCAGCAGTATCTAATATGCCAAAGAAATATAAGGCTGTGATTTTACTGTCATCACTTCATTATGACACAGTTGGATAAACAAAAAAGCCACAAGCTATTCTGTTTTACAACAAACACAAAGTAGGCATGGACGTCATGAACGTCATGATATTGGGAGCATATACATGCAAAATTGCAAACGAGAGACGAAGCGATGGCTGTAAGCTTTTTTCTACAACATGTTGGATGTCGCAGCATTGGCATCTTACATAATTTATACAAACGTAAATTATGTGAGAGCAAAAAAAAAAAGCAATGCATATCGACAATTTCTGCATTCTTTGATTGAACAGTTAGTTACCCCTCAGATCGAGAAAGATGAGCAATCCAAAGATTATAGAACTGTTTTCCGTTCGAAGTGGCATCGAATCTTTCTTTGGAGCACAAAGTATTCCACCACCCAGTACTTTGTAATATCACTATTATGTTTAAAAACAACTTTTAACAACAAAAAAATTAATAACATGAACAAAAAAACGTAAACTATTTCATTGTATTCTAATAATTTCCATACAAAATGTATGAAGGTCCAGCCAGACCTATTCCATTGATAGGAAGGTGGCAAAATATCCATTGACAGAAGGGTTAAACAGAATAAAGGGTAGCAAACCTAAGAAACCGCGTAGTGTGCTGCGAGCTGTAAAGAGGTAATCATGATAAAGGAGGTGTGTTTTCGGTATTTTAAAGCCAACCCCTCTGAGGATAACCGCAAGAAGTCCAAACAAGCCAGAAATTACTGCAATTCTCATATTCGGCGTGTGAAATTCTTACATGAGGCAAAAAAATACCGTGTCCCAACGGTAGTAAACATTTCTGGTCATTTGAAAAAAGAAATTAAAAAGTCTGCCGAAAATTCCGACGCTCATTTGCAATGACACTCCAGTTGTCAGCTCTCTTGACAAAGCCAATCTGCTCGCTGCACATTTTGCAGGTAGCTCAACGCTTCCAGATTGCTCTTTGCCTCCGCCTGTACTTCCGAGCGTTGAACACTCTATGGGAAAAATCCACTTTCGCACTCGTACAGTTGCAAGAGTACTTACAGATTTTAACATTCACAAATCCGCCGATCCAGAGGGTGTAACTACTATAGTTCTGAAGCGGTGTTCTTCCACGCTGGCAAAACCATTGCGTAAGCTTTTCTATCTTTCTTACTCCTCTGGACTCTTTCCGAGTAGACGGAAAACAGCATTTGTCCAGTCCGTCCCTAAAAAGGGCGAATCTTTCTCTCTCTCCAGCTACCGACCCTTCTTTCCTAGGTCATGGAAACGCTGATAAACCATCAGCTAATGAAATATCTTGAATTACGGAAGCTTCTCAATGACCGGCAATATGGTTTCCGCTCTTCGGCTGTAGAATTCGAACGGTCCCGTATGTTAAGCTCATTAAATTCTGACCTTGACAGCATAACTAAATGGGGTAGGTATGTATATAGTATAACTAATAGAGCAGAATTTAATGCTTCAAAAACCCAATGCTGTCTTCTGTCGTGGGCACCTCTTGCATTTTTGGAACCGGAAATCCTTCCATTCTCGGTATCACTCTCGAAGTCACTAAGAATGCCTGCGTTCAAAATACTTTCTTTGATTTAATAGCACCGGGTCAAACTATTGCTTCTCGATTTTATTTAATTTGTTTCTTCTTATCATATCCTTGGTATCCGGTTAACAGCTTCATCTTGTGACTGTTTCCCAGTTGCACGCATAATTTCACGACGCAGCATCCTATGGCTATTTCACACATACACGTACCCATAAAAAGTAACTAACTGACCGGAATTATAATTTTGATCGAAAAAGTGCGATGATGAATCGCATGAATTTTTCTTTAATAACCTATCTATCCGTCGCTTTTGAATGTGTTGCAATTGATGAATATTTTGTCCGTGCCTGTGTCCTGTATAGCTGACGGCTCTGCTACTTATTCCAATCATTCAGACGGGTAATCAAATTTGTCCCAATAACATTTGAGCGGAAATTATGAAAATCGATCGACAGTGATGTCTCCGTTGCGATATGGCATATGGGGAACTGCATTACGTATTCACTTGGCAATGGAAACATTTTATATGTAGTACAAATAAAGCTGATTGGCTGTGATTGCAAAGGCTGTCAACTAATGAAGAAAATCACATCAAATTTCTATTTTCGAAATATCGATGTGGACTTATCATTGAAGAATCCCTAAAATGTTGCTCTTAACGTGGAAATAGGAATACAGGCATACAGGGTAGAGTTAGAAAGATAGATGTACAATTAATTTAGTAAGTCACGCACTTTATTTTTAATTAACGCTTTAGCACGAAACAGTTACGTTGCTTAATTGGTCTGTCATATAATCGCATTAATGACAGCCGTAGAGCGGTGGCAGTTTCGTGACGATTTGGCTGACAATTATTGCCAAATAAATCAAATTAAAGGAATATTTGACACTAGCCAGGATATTACATTTCAAGTTGTTTATCTTGTTGGGCATCTAAGCCACTAATAATAAGAGACACAGTTGTACATCGTGAGGTAGTTACCTCGTTGCTTAACTCCAAACCTGAAAAATAGAATCTTATTTAATATCAATAAGAGTAGCATAGTAGTAGCAAATACCTATAGCACGAGGCCGGAAGTACCGGTGACAGTGACACAATCCTATCTTTACCTATGGGCATAATGAACTCATAGAAGCTATGTTTACATTGTTTGTCAAAATGTCAAACGTTTAACCTTTTCCCATCTAAGATGATGTTAGAAAGTGTAATTGTCATATTAGAGTTGTGCCAAATGTTTGACGTTTGTGGGTTTGTGCGTTTGACACTGTTTCGAGGTAAACAATTATTCGGTATTTTGACAAGACAAAATAAAGACAAATCGATTGGAACAAACTGTCTGGCAGCAATGAAAGCATGATGAAAGTTTGACAGTAGGAACCCCTATGAAAATTCAAACTTGTGTTTTTTTCTGCAATTTCTTTTACTTAAAAGCGAACAAATGCTTAAGAGTTTAATACGTGGATCAATGACAAAACTTCATCGAGAAAAAAATATATCGTTTTGCAATACGATTCCGTGCTATATAAGACTTACCGTAAGTGTTTGATTTTTACAGTGGCATTCTAATTAGCACACCCAAGCATTCAACTAAGTTTTTACTGAAAAAATCCAATTCTGTGATCAGACCTAATTTTTTTCGAATCTCCCTTAGTTGTTCATTGTTTTTTAAAGATTTGAGAATAAATATTGGGAAAAAAGTGTTCAACTAAGGCAGAAAGAAGTCAGATTCCGAATTTGTACCAAAAAGAGTAGAACATATCCGAAATTGCAAGATTAATCGGCTTTTCACCAAAGAAAAGTACAGAATGTCAGACATACCCTTAGGCACCCCTTCGCCACTTCAATGGAAATAAGAGCTCAAATGTACCAAAATTGCTGTATAAATATATATCAGCTAAGACTGTTAAAGCTCGGCTTTTGCAAAATAATCTTCGAGGATGCCAGAGTCTCAAAAAACCGAAGGTTTCATAGCCTAATCGAAGACGACGGCTGGATTTCGGAAAATGCCATATCTTCAAAAGTCAGTTTCTCTGCAATTCTGTCATCTGGAGTGATGAATCCAAATTTAATCTGTATGGAACCGATGGCAGAACCGACGTACGACATCCTCACAACATGGATTTCGTAGTGTACTACGAAGTCGGTTAAGTATGGAGGTGGCAGCGTGATGTTGAGGTGCTGCTTTACCGCGAATACTGTTGGGCCAATAGTCTAACTTAAACGAAAATTGGATGGGCTTATGTATCAGAGCATATTGACTAACAATTTGGTACATTTGTATGATGATTTTCCACTTGTAATACATCGGCAAATTGTGTTTCAGCAAGACAATGCCCCATGCCATACGTCCCGCACAGTTAAGGAGTGATTTAATGCAAACGATATTACCGCTCTGACTTGGCCACACAAAGCCCGGATATCAATCCAATGGAAAATATATGGGTCATCGTCAAACGACGTGTATTGGCATTAAAACCAACAACGGCAAACGCGTTACGGGCCACTTTTCGCGAAGAGTGGTACCTCATGAAGTCTGTACTGGCCTAATGGCGTCATTAAGTAGGAGATATGCTGCCGTTATTCTTCAGAAAGGATACCCAACCAAATATTAAGTAAATCTGAATAACCAAAATCACATTTAAATTACTTTTAAGTTGTTCTCACTATTATTCAGACTCTCTAAGTATCATTTTAGAGAGCAGCTGCCTCACATAATAACACGACCACAAAGCATTGATCTTGATCATTGTTTTTTTTTTCTCGAAATTATAGTTACATTTTCTAATTTTGTTTTTTATTTTTCGTAAAATATAATAATGTGTTCAAATAAAACTAAATATAGTGCACTCTCGATTTTTGCAACTAATGAAAACAGACGTTGTTGCAAATATCAAAAAGTTGCACAAATCGAACAGAAAATTAAAACACTTTAAAAAGGCGGCGTAGGCCTGAGTTGCTGAATTGCCTGTACATTTACGAGTTTTATTTTTTTATTAAAAAGAAAATTTTGCAAGAAGAAACAGGATGGCTCAATAATTTTTTTTATGTAGTAGAGTTTAGTCAACCTTATTATGTTTTGGTCTATAAAGGACTCGCTGTGTTTAGCATTGCGTCAAGAAAATGTATGATGTCGGCAGTGGTTTGCTCTTGCCTGCAACATTGCATAGTAAAACTTACATACAGGGCCGATTTTAACAGTTTTGGCGCCTGGCGCAGGAGAACAAATAAGCGCCCCAAAGGCAACTTAAAAAATGTTTGATCTTTTCCACTTCATCCTCTTGGGGCAAGACTCTTCTTGTTTTATTTTTTTTTCCATTGTCTCCATTTAAATTTGTTCTCTGAAAATTAAATTCATTTATTTAACTGTATCCACTCAAACTTTTCATAGCTATTTTTGTTTTTCACCATTACAAAATGATGTGGTGAATTATTAAAAACGTGTGTTCGATCTCGGATTTCGGCTCGGTGAAAACGTAGTATTAGTGCAAGTAGGTGTGATTCTCGAGTAGAATCCGAGATTCACGAAAATTGATCTGGAGCAAAAAAAAAGTGCTTTTTATACTACGTTTTCACCGAGCCGAAATCCGAGATTTCAGCGACGTACTAGATTTTTCACGAAATCCTGAGATTTCGAGGAGATTTCGCCTACATTTTTCTGTCACCGAAATCTTAATGCAGTTGGCAGGTCGTCAAATCGAACACACGTTTTTCATAATTCACCAACGGTCAACCTTCGGTCTACGCAATTAATTCCAGAGTGTCCACGTTAACTGAAGAATTGCTCCCCAGGTCCATCAACTTCAATGCCTTATGGTCCGATTTGCTCTCCATGTTACTTCTTTTTCTCAGAAAGTACCTCTGTAAATCGCTGTAAATATTTATTTTTCTTTATAATTGCATACTATTAATTTCAAATAAACATTGCACTTACAGTTGTCCAAACTTGTGTGTGCTGTTTGTGTTTCCAGAAAAAACCTTCACAAGAATTTGTTTCCACTTTCAACATGAAGTGTCAAATGAAATCTTTTTTTCCGATGTAAACACCTTTTTTTTGTACCAAGATTTTAACCGCGAAATCTCGGATTTCGTTTTGGTGTAAACGTAGTATTAGGTCCGTTGGAAAATGAAAATTGTACTAGAGCGCTAAAAATTGCTCGAGATAAGATAGCCGATTTCGGCTTAACTGCCCGAACACAATGCATGCCGCGGCCTCGTAGTATGCCGCGCTGTCAATGTAGAAATATATAGAAACTGAATAGTGCGCCCACAATGAGGTAGTTGCCGCGTAGTATGCCGTGGCCGCATAGTACAAGTTGGCCAACTTAACTTTTGCCGCGCGGCGTTTGAACAGCTCTCTTGAAAATTAAAAAAAGGGAAGGGGACGACTTAGAAAAAGATTTTGAAAGTGAAATATTATTTTATTTTAGTTAAAGTTTTTACAAGAAAAATAGTTTTCGCAATATATTTTCTCAATCTAAACAACAAAATTCCAACCAGCAGCACCATTGTGGGCGAAATTTTATGCGTACATAGCGGCAACATTTGACAGCGCGGCCTCTTTACTACTGCTATGCGGCCGCGGCATGCATTGTGTTCGGGTAGTTAGTCTCGCACAGTGAAAACGGGCAGTAGTGTTGTTGTAATGCACACAAACCAACGATGTGATCTGATCCGGATCAGATCACGGGGATAATAAAATACAGCTATTAACCGAAACTCCGTACAAAATTAATTATAGGTGTCATTCAAAAGGGCCGCCCACGCGCAATGCACTTTGACGCGCTCTGCCGAGGTGTTATGCCCGGAATTTAACTCTGCCCTTTCAATTGGAGATTCAGTAGGACGTCCTCTATGATATACCAAAAATTGAGCCTTGAAGAAATAACTTTAAAATTCACATTTCAGCGGCATGTTTCGGGGGCTCTGCCACGCCCTTGCGCCCGGCCTATCGCTCTGCCAATTACACCAAACAATATGTTTTTCAATGGCGATTCATCATACAAAATTTCAGAGTTGACGAAATTACTTTTTTTTCGAGATTTTTTGCAACTTTGAGGCCCTCTAGGCCCTAAAACGTTCGGGCCAGGTTAGGCAGAAGTCCATATCTGTGATGTATGCGACCAGGGCAAAAACAGCAAAATTTTGTTGACGAAATAATCATAAACAAATTTCATTAGCTCTCCGACTATTACATTTGTGTCCATACATCCATCAACATACTGTAAATCTGTGCATATGTAAAAATAACTGATAGTACCTACGGAACACTTATTGCTCAAGTGCGACTTGAACTTGACCGATTTTTTTTTATTCCGATTCGACTTTTAATCAGTAACCCTACTGTGGATTAACAATTGCAAGGAATAATGCTGAATTTATTCTGAGCAAAACAAAGGACTCCTTTAAACCTTAATTTTAATTTTTAACTTTTTAGGCTAAACGAAGACCATGGTAGCCTTAATTTGCAACACACTATCACATACTAATAATTAGCTGAATTTATTTCCAAAGGCACATTTGTGTCCCTGATCGTGTCCAAGTATTCAACTTTAATTAGCCGCTGTTCGATGAATGAAATTTTTATTTACACTGCTACCTATGTATCCATCATTCCAGCGGCTCTCTCTCTGGTACTAGTATAACATGGTTAACAGACATTTATATCTTACGTCTACATATGTATATAAAATATCCTGTATACACACATTTGTATCCGAATTCTGCTGACGACCACATTGTTCATAATTTAGCCAGGCTGAGAGAATGAAGAAGATGTCAAGCAGTGAGATGAGAAGACAAACTGACTCAGCGGAAAGACTACAAGGATATGCAATGGAAGGAAATCAAACAAACGAATTTATATATCAAAGGTGCTTAGGTAACAGACACGACCTAGTGAGAGGGGTATAATAAAAGTCGAATAAAAACTGCATTTGATTATCATATTAATTTGTATTTGATAATACTGGCATTATGCATGCTCATCGCGGGTGTTTTTATATGTTTTACATCTATACTCGTTATGCAGCCTTGACTTAAACCTATATACTGGCAGGCAGACAGGAGAGCGGTATGACTTTCAGTAAAGGATTAACAATTTTATGAAGTAGAACACACATATGGACATAGATATTTTCGAGTTGGTTGTAATAATAAATTGGTTATATGTGTTGTGTAGTGGATTGGGGTCGTTGCAAATTATTTCGCACTGGTAAAATGGGAAATCACCTTAGATAGAATAAGATCTATTTGATTGTTCTAGGATTAATAATCAATTTGGATATAATCGCTTTACAGATGCCCTCATGACAATTAAAAAAAATTGCTATTGTCTTATCCTTCGAAATGCATAGCCGAACGCATACATACTTATATGTACTACATATTTGGCACCTGATATCTGGAATAGTAGTTCAATTCTTGCTATCCAAATATTCCCAGGGTCTGTCAGATATTTTGAATGTTTTGAGTGGATGCTATCATATTAGATTATGGTACCCACTCGTTAGACCTGTGAGAACACTACTGTGATGATATGATATTCCCGTCGGCAATTCATATCCATGAAAGATGTCGAATTGTCATATGGCCACACTCGAGTGGCATAATTTTCCCAGTTGCGAGCTCCTATGCCACATTCCATTTCAACTCCCACGTTATTTAAATATATTGTAAACTAGTATTAAAGATAGAATATTTTGTGATAAAGTCTTGTTAATTGTTAAGCATACGAGAGAGTGGTTCTTTTCATATCTTACATTTTGGTGTACTGGTTTATGTGCCTTTGCATCGCCATTCATTTCGGCAAGTTTGTGTGCTTGACGAATACTCTTCTGAGGATCAAAATAGGTTCTCCCAAACATATGGTGACCCCGAGGTGATCCACCTCTCTTACCCCAGAGGTGAGGAGCAAAAAGATACATAAAAAATTTACATAATACGTTGTGCTTTTTGCTACCCCCCAGAGGTAGTACGAGACAAACGGTAGAGGTAATAATAGGCGTTATCAGAGCTAGAACACTGATAAAAAAAAAGTGCGTGAGACTCTCGTGCATAAGAAGTGAAACTTATTGCACAAACAAATTCAAAGGTGTATTGCACTTGTATTGAAATTCGTATTGCACAAGCTGAATTTTAGGGCTTGAATTAAATACGACGTTATTTATTCTTCATATCTTTAGGAATAAAACCAAAGAATATAAAAACCCAAGAAGTCGCATCTTATATAAAATTTTGTATGAAAACCTTTTCACTGTGCTAGTATTTTTTCGGAGCAAAATATTCTGAAAGTTGTGTATGTATGTATGTGCATACATATTTGTATTTTTTTTAGAATTTATTTTAATGCCTGTTGAAGTTGGCGAAGCGGGGTGGGGAAGCGTTTCAATTTTTCGTCTGATTCAGGCAAATTTGCCCTACCGCGGCTAAAGAAGCTTCACTTCAAAAAGGTGAACACAAAAATTACCTAACCCGAATCAAGAGTTAAGGCTGAAACATAATGTGCATAGGGTAACATAAGCTTATGTCAAAATTGAACAAAATGTTCCCTTATGTTTCCCAAAGTACACGTCGCAGCCATAATAGATTTTTCGTTGTTTGTTGTTTGTTGTTTGTTGTTGTTGTTACCAGTATTGTCAGCTTCGAGAAAACCTAACCTAAGTTTAATAAATATATTTATTTCAAAACAATATCTTTTAGTAAAATAAATAAAATGTTGGTAACGATGCAAAACAAACATAACAAAGTAAAGAGACAAAACAAAAAAGTCGTACCAGTTAGGTATACATCTTGGTACATGTGTATAATGATTATATTCCCCCAGAAGTTATATGAAATGAAAATTTCTAACAAAACTTTCAAATGGTTGCCATCGCACTGAAATAAATACGGATAAATTCATTGATTTTGGAAGACAGATTTGATTACGCAAACTATTCCATTTTTCTGCGCAAAGTATGTGGAAATTTTAATGACTTAACCCTAGTACAGGGACTGGGGTAAAAAGTTACCCCAACGCTATTTTGAAATCGGACAAATTTTTCTCTGCCAAGTTTTGAAACCTGGATTTTTGTGCTACTACTACAAATTTTGTCCTGAGTCCACTTTTAACATTACCAACGATCTGGAAGCACTCCATATATTTTTTCCGTAATTTTTTCCAAAAGTCTACGAGTAATTTTCAAACTATTTTCATTTATTTATTTTATTTGTATCGGCCTGGGCATTGTTTTTATGCCATTTTTGTTGACAACTGCTTCCTGAAAGCAGTCCATTTCGTGCTAAATTATACTTGTTTGGTCTATAAAAGAATCAAGCTTAATTTTATGTGAATAATCTTGCCACATGTAGCCCTCATTTACCGTTTACTTACGTGTTTTTATTCGTGGGGTAAAATTTTACCCCAGGCTTTAAAACTTGTAAATGGGCCTTGCCCCTGTACTAGGGTTGAAAAAGAAGTCATACACAAGAAATTTTTCAAAACCAGGTACCTACCTATGTAATATAATTGATACATTATGTATATGAATATGCAGTTCATGTTTTTTAATTTGTTTAAGGAAAACTCAAGCCTTTATGCAAAAACCCAGGTGCACATTCAGGAATTTAATACTCCAAAAATATGGGCGAAATCCCACGACCTGACAACACTGACTTGTTGGTTGCAAGCGCATGACTTTTCTTTCCTCATCCCTTTAAAATGACGAGCATCTCTATTTTCACAAAGGCAGCTATTTCGGCGCACACATTCAATTCAAATATGAACAAATTCGTATTCTACTGAATTTGCCATTTTTTTTATCTTATTTCATTCGATTTTTTTTTAAATTCGTACAACTGTCAAAATGGCATATGCGTGGAGCGAATAAAATCGCTCTCTCTTATGTTTGCGAAAGTGGACGAAAGGCTAACGAATCTGAGCTGGCAGCCATTATGGGCACAGTATACCATTTCTGTGCACTTTTTTTCGTATATTTTCTTATGCATACATATGCAGGCAAATGTCTATTATGTTTCCCTCTTTAACCACCACGGATGACGCGGAACTCTATAAGGTCATCTCCAGACAAAGAGCTCTGTCTGAAGAACTGACCAAACTGAAAATTAACATTGGAAATGACGGTCCACTGCGAAAAACCGCTGCTTATCGTGAAGAAAGACTTCAAAAAATAATCTCGATATGGTCAGACTTTAAAACCAATCACCAACAAATCGAAAAGGTAATAAATCAGGATTCCCCATACATTCAGTGCAATACAATTGAGAAAGTCGAGCCAGCACCACAGAAGTCAACCTCATCAACATATGTTACAATTACCAAAAATCACCATTCCAAGATTTGATGTAGACTGCAAAGTGGCGCCAGTTTTCCGTGCAGATGGTCCACAAGCAACCGTTGAGTAGCTGCCAAAACATGTGGTACTTAAAAACCAACTTAGTGGGAGAGGCAGAAAGACTTTTGCGGCATTTCATTTTTTCATTATGCCAACTACAACGCAGCATGGAGGATGCTTCAAGGCAGATATGAAAATCCAAGGCTACTTGTTGCATCACTTGTCAATAAATTGCTCAGTCAACCGAGTCTTGCGTCTGAACAACCTTCCGCTACCGACATCAAGGTCTTGCATGATACAAAAAAATAATGCCTATTAGGTTTGGAAAATCTAAAGATTTCAACCTCAACATGGGACGCTCTTCTTCTACACATACTTTACAAGAAATTCGATCGAAGTACGCATGTCCTTTACGAATAAAGTTTGACAAGCCCCAAGGAGTTTTAGTCTATCAAAGATTTCCTTATATATATTCCTTGATGTACGCTTTCAGCTCGAAGGTCTAGGGAAAAAGAGAAAACGGACTGATGAGATCAGGAACCAGTCAAAATCGTCAGCAGCATTGACATCAATCATAAAAAATAAGAAGCAACAAAATGTAACGGCAACCTTTTTCCTATACCAGTGTATCCAATTTTTACAAATGAATACAGCCATCTAGTATCGCAAGAAAGGTTCCGTAAAAACTGTCTTAGGAAGGAACATTAAACTTCCAATTGTTAACTCAGAGAATGTATGAAATTATCTGAAAAACACAATACCCTACTACATTCTACATACTGGTGATATTCAACTACACCATTCATCATTCAACACTATTAACAAGTCATTTCGCAAGCCAACTGGAGGATAGACGAATTCACCCCTGAGAACCAAAATAGGTTCTCCCGAACAAATGCCAAGGAAGGGCACTGCAGTTTTTGCCAGTTCCAAATGGCGAAGAGAGAAAGTTGAGAAAGCCTTCACGACAAATGTACTCTTGATCTTGAATGCTTTTCGGAAGATGTGGCACCTATTTTGGTAGAGCAGCTGGTGAACAGTCCGTTATTTGTCTGACGTAGCCGGAAATGTTTTCTTGTCTGTTTATATGAAATATGTATCTTGCAGCATTCAGTTTTCGTTTGCATTCAGGTTCCATATTTTAAAAAATCTCACATTGTACATACATATGTATATTGAATTATACGCACAATAAAGGCCTTGACTAACTTAAGCTTAACATTTGTTGGAAGATACTTTTGAGTGGGACTGAGACCACGAAGTGCGCCGTAAACTTTTACGACAGTCTTATTTATATGATATTTCCATGTAAAGTTATGTGTAATATATGTAAATACCCAAGTTTTTTTTCGACACATTCAATAGGAGAGTGGTTGAGATAGGTTGGTTGAGGCGTATCGCAATTAAGATTGGTTCTAATAATAAATCAAAGCTTTCGTTTTGGTTGAATTTAGCTGCAGTTTGTTTACTTTGGGCAAGGAATAAACTTTTCGATCTCTTGGTTTACTGTTGCGATGCCTAGATTAATTTGTGCATGTGGCAACATGACATATAGTTGAACATCGTCTGCATAGATGTGATGGCTACATACCGCACAACTGTGTGAGATATCATTCATGAAACATGGGAACACCGGAGTGAAGGGGGATGAGGGCGGAACATCTATTTTAGTGTGTTACGTATTGATATCGCTTGGTAAGATATGAGATTTTCAACCTATCACCCTTCAATATTTTGTCCAACATTCCCGAATATCTTCGAATACCTTTCATAAGGCTGCTGTGCAGTTATGGTTTGCACGAAAACATGATTGTAGCTTTGTAATAAGCTTTTTTTCATTAAAATAATTTATTATTTGCCTTCGAACGTATTGATAACTTTCCAATGAACGTTTCTGCTAATACCGCAAAATACGTGCGGGATATTTTTATCTACGTAAATCCTTTGCAGGCGGCACAATAAATTTGTTCCTCTGGCATCTGAAAGTCTTCGTAAACCGTACGATGGTTGGTTTGTGAGGGTAATGAGAGAGATTTCTCCTCTTCACGTAGGCCACTAGTCGGGCCGGTATGCTCCCCTCTAGAACTGTGCTGAGGAAGAAATAAGGTTGGGGTATGTGTGAGTAAAAGGGGCTTGTATCGCAGAATGGAAAGGTTAGAAGGAATATGTGGATTCAAGAAAAACGCTCTGTGTGTCATGTAAGCTCCAGTATTTTCGATAAATCGATGGATCTGATCGATGTCAGCCAAGGTAGGATGTGTCTTCCCAGGTGTTTGTGCCTTATTGAGCATAAAGCCGGACATTCGCAGAGGAAATGCCTGATACTTTCGTCCTCTTCTTCGGATCTCGGGCAGCTGCTGTGCTGCACAAGTCTCAGTCGATTTGCATATTTGTTCAAGTTGATGTGTCCCGTATATAGGCCAATCACCAGTTTTAATTGTGCTCTGCCCAAATTCAATACTTTCCTTGCCCGCTGTGGGTTTGGATTTTCTATCATTTTTTTGGCAGCGTTACCTGTTTGGATTTGACTCCACATTTGTTAGTGGCGTTTAGTAAAACTGCTTGTATTTCCGTACCTTGCAAGGACCTTTAGTTTTTCTTTGCATTCCTTCGCTAATTTAGACTTAGTTTGTAGGCTTGCAAGTGCTTGTAAGTGCAAGTGCTGGTGTTGGCATTTACGAGTTCGGTCTTCTTCGTCTTCTTCGCACCGCCTGGAAAACAGTCACCAAGGTTTTAAACGAATTGATATATTTATCGGAGGATCTGGACAGTGTACACCAGCTCCAGATTCTCCGTTAAAGTGTTAAACAGTGGTCTTAGTACTCACTGTCCAGTATATCAAAAGCAGTTTGTTCTCGATACTGAGCATTGAATAATTATTTGTTATTTTTTTTTGTTTTTTAAAACCGGTTAATTAAAAAATCCAATTTGGAAAATATCATGTTCACAAAATTGCGCAAACACTCTACTCATAAGTTACAAAAAAGTCGACTCACTGCTTTTAATGTTATGAAACTCATATGATATAGCAATGGCAGCTGATGAGTTATTGAATGGGAATTTCTATACAAAGTTGGGTTCTCAACTACTAATAAGGACAGTTGACTGGAAAAGTCAATAGACACATAAAATAATCTCCTACTACTAAAATACAGTAAGTACTCATCTTCTTTAAAGTCACCCATTAATGTTTGCAAACTTAAGTTTTAAGATACAATACTCCATTTGAACTCTATGTAACGTCCCGAACATTTCAAACAGATCCAATTTACTCGAAATAACAATAGAACGAACATAGATTCACTAAGGTCCTGCCACAGTTTGACACGCTATTACTCTCTAATCTGCGCTATTTTCTTTTGCTTACGTAGTTTCAAATAACGTCCAACACAACTGAATTTGACTCTCCCTAGTATTTTAGGGATTAACAGCGGGCGCTTTCGCAAATTATTCACCTTAACCTCAATTTCAGTAAATTCGTTTTCAATTTCATACATTCGACAGCACATTTTACTCGAATTGCGTGAGTCCCTAATTGGAAAATCCTGTTATATAGGAAACTCTGTGTCTACGTAATTTACGTGCATACACTTTTATGTGCCTAGCAGGTGTTTGGGTTGCTAGTCACACTCAAAAACACCTGCTTCACTTACTATATTACAAAATCCATTTTACACTTTAACGCCAACATTGTTGGCCTTCGCCATTCCTTTGGCTTCGACAAAGTCAAGACTCGGCCCTTGAGCCGCCTGTACTATTTCTTCGGTGCTAGCGGGGGTGTTTTCTATTAATTAGGAACGAAGTTTAATGGCGCTTTCAGGTGGTTTTCAGGGATTTATGCTTTATGATGGACCGTTAAAGGATTCTCAGGTTTTTTGTTTTTGATTTTTTTTATTCGTGTGATTTTTAGAAGGAATTTTAATCCATTGTTGCTGGGCGGATTTTTCAAACAAAAAAAAGACAGAATTATTTTTTTGGTTTTGATAGTTAATTATTTCATAAATTTATCGGAAAATGAGTAAGAAATATATTTTTAGTAAATTTACATTTAATTTTGAAAAATGTTATTATATTAGAAACTAGTTGAACCCGTGCTCGCCTTGCTTCGCATTCTATTCTAAGCGCTTTCTCATTCGTAGAAATATGCAATTTCAGTGGGAGCGAAGAAACATCAAAGTATTTGTCCACAAAAGTGTTTAATAAATTTTGTTGATTAACTGCGTTTTATTTAAAACGTTTCAATATGGTAACTTTCAGGCCCTAAATGCAGATTTCATAGTTCTCAAAAACCGCACCGCACCGTAGCCCGTCAATACTTCCGCCTCTACCAGATGTCGTTGCAGAATTGTAACTCTAGGTCGGTTGCCGTTTCAAAATTTAGGCGGGCTCAAGTTTCTTAGAAAAATAGTAGATAAACCCACTTTTGTGGGCACCGTAGCGCAAGTGGTTAGTGCGTCGGACTACTGAGCCAGCGGTCTTGGGTTCGAATCCCGCCGCAAACACCTAAAAGTTTTTCACAGTGCCCACCTCTTTCGAATGTCTGACAAACATCAAAGAGTAACATTTGTCTCGATTGAGCTTCTCAACTCGCCGTTCGGAGTCGGCAAAAAACTGTAGGTCCCTTCCATTTGTGCAAAAATGTAACACGCACACACAAATGGTTGCGAGAAGCAGGCCCAGGTTCACCTCGAGCTGTAGCGCCAACTAAGTAAGTAAACCCACTTTTAGTTTTAATTTATGTGATGGAAGCCCTGGATGGAGCAGATAGAAAATTTAAAAATTCGACCAGATAGCTGGTTGTTACTTCTTGCTCTACAACCCGGTTGATTAAAATACTTACATTCTGCACTTTAACCATCAACACGTGAAAATATCTCACTATCAATTGCTGGAGCTTGATCATTCCGAGGCAACAAAATAGCTCGCTCACAAAGCTAAGAATTCTCACGGTTTGTTAGTTGTGATATATAACCGCAAAAGGATAAATTTACTTTTCCATTTTCTTCCGGAAGCGTTCCTACACCAATTTTAAGTAACAAATAAGAAAATTTTGTGTGTTTGGATTGCCACCTGTTCGTGACCGCATATTGACGGTCAAGTGCATTTGAGTAACATTAGACCCCAGAGACTTGACTTTTTCAGACAGGCATTTACTTCATCAGCTTTTGTGCCTCATGGTACTACTGATAACGTGTGCCTAAAGTTTATCCTGTTAGGTTCTGTTATCGATTTCCACTGCCTTACGGTACATTCGTCCCACACATTTAGACAACAGTCACAGAAAACTCAAGCATTATCACTTTTCCGGGGAATAACGTAGCTACTAACCCTGACGACGCGACATCCAAGTGCAATATTACCTTGGCTTCGTATCAACCAATACTTCCCAGATGATTTATTTATGTGATGATGATAATGTATATGTATGTACATACATATATGAACCAAAATTAGATCTTAAAGCACCATGAGTTCATTTTGGGTAGAATATTTATTTTTCATCTTTTTTTTTAATTTGTTTATAACATTAATAAACTAAAAATGCCTCTCTCTTTCTTTTGACACCTCATTTGTTAAGATTGCTTGAGAGTTAGAGCCGCAAATGGTTGTAGAGCACATGGAAGTGCAAGCCATATGATCACGTTAGAGCGCGCGCATATACTCACATACACACTATTGCAACGATACCCACTGCTGCCCGGCTGCTGGCAGTGGTTACCACTGAAGGAAAATTGTGGGCGATGCTTTGAATGATTGTTTTGAAAACTGCTCAGCTTCAGGGTAACCCAGAAGGATGTTTTATATCTTAAATGATTGAGGGACCAATCTACTAATTTCACCTATTTTTTTTTGTTTATCAATCCGATAAGCCATTATTGAGTTAGGGCTGTATAATCATAAAATTCCTCACCGATATACAGTTATTTTGACTATTATGTAAAAACCAGTAGCCTGAGCAAAAAATTACATAGCTTGTGATCATTCCTGGTACTTAAGAAACATTTCAAAACAAATTTTCATCGAAATCTGTCCAGCGGTTTTCAGGCTATTAGGTAACCAACAAAAAAACCTCTACAGTTTTATAATATTTATAGATATATTAGAAAATTTCCAAAAAAAATTAAAAAATTGTATAAAAAATAAGAAAAAAATTTAAATTTGATTTAAATTTATTATAAATAAAATAAAATAAATGTCTCGCTTATAGTAGATAAATAAATACAAGCTTTACTTCACGATATCTTGCAACATCGCAAAATATCGCAACTTTTTGTAGCTTTTGATAAGGACGTATTAAAGTACATTTCAAGCTTAATAATTTGATGACTGGATCTTGCACGGAATGCAACTTTATGAAGCAGAAAAATAGGTTATTCTATTTACTCACAAAAAGACATATTTTGAACGGGTATAAAATCTTATTTTTCCTTAAAATTGCGCTCTAGCTTACAAACATAATAATCTACTTACCACCAGCAGACGATTCCATACTAACTTCTTTTGATAGCTGACTTACAAAAGTTAAATAAAATCAAAACAAATTAAGAGTGTTCACAAAATAAATTTATCACTGCAACCACCTCAAAGAAACTTCCACTTTAAATGCACGACTAGACAAATCGGTTGCAAATAATCGAAAAAATACACATTTTTATTTTACCTTTTTGGCCATGTTTTTGGGAAAATTCGCCTGTGTGCGTCGTTGTTGTCTTCGTGCGTGTATGCAAGTGCCTTGTGCGTATTTTTAAATGCTTTTTGTCCCCGTTTGATGTTGTACATTTTTAATTGCTTTAAGGTCGTTGTTTTATTATATTTATATTATTTTTCTAAATTGTATTTTTGATATCTTTTCTTCACTTTTTATACAAAAGCATGTGACATGAATGTGCATGCAAGATGCAAGGAGAACGTGCCAAGTTTATGCGGATGTGATCACACCGAGCGACGAGGGAGAATTTTTCTCGAGCTACACGTTAAAGGGAACACACTTACAGTTGAAAGTGAGTATTAAAACTTTAAACTAATTAATGTTTTCAGCAATTACCATTCACTGCGGAAATAAGTGATTATCGGTAAGGCAGTTGGTAAGTGCTTGCCACCCTAGGACATCCCCATGTAAATGTAATCGGTTCTGTAAAGAGGAAAGTAAGTGCTGGTAGCTACCAATCAGCACTTACAGAATCGAGTTGGTAAGCAGTAATTTCCTACTGGGTAAGCAAAAATCATTTCCATTTCGTATCTTAATATAATTTTCCCAACAAATTTACCTTTATTTTAACATCGCTTTCCTAAAGATCACTGGCTACAGGTGGCGTAGTATTAAGTAGAAGATTTTTGGTGCACATTGATACGCATCAAACTACCCCAATGGCATGTGTATCAATGTGCCCCAACCTACTTCACACAAAATAAATATTAAATGCAGTTAATGCAACGTTTAAAATGAAATCTTAAGTAAATATCACATTATGAAGGACATATACAGTCGAGAACGGATAAGCGGAAAACGGATAAGTCGCATAAATGCAACGACTTTAGAAACCCCTAGCTATTTCACGCAATTTCTATACAAATTTGTTCTTATAAGTGCAAATTTCTCATAAGTGAACAATTTTTCAAATCCCCGAATAAAGTTTTCCATTGTTTTTTCAACGGATAAGAGCACATGCAAATTTTTAATCTTTGCAATTGCAATTCAGGACGAAAATATAAGGGAGTTTATAATTAAATTTATGATCCAGGCCAATCGGAAAAGGTCGTTATTACTCGCCGAAAAGTTATTTGTTCTCTTGATACTGTAAAAATTTATTTGGATAAAAATAAAATGAGTTGTGCAAATGTAGACGAAATTGAAAATCATGTTTTAGTATCGTTTGGTTCGGTAATTCAAACCTAAATTAACACTCAACGACCCATAGGTGGTACCCGGGTACGCTTTCGACATTCAAACCTAAATATTTTTTTCCACTGTTCCGATTTTTTTGAGATTCTTAAAAAATCATTTTTACGCAATAAAAACTAAAACTAAAAGTTGTTGAAAAAAACATGCTGTTTCCTACCATCATTCTTACCTATGGTGGAAGTGCCCATGGGAGGTACCCGGGTTCCACCTAGTACATTTTGTATAGAAACTTTTTTTTTGGTAATGTACATATAGATGGCACCGTGGGCACCGTGGGTACCGTAGCGCAAGTGGTTAGTGCGTCGGACTACTGAGCCAGCGGTTTTGGGTTCGAATCCCGCCGCAAACACCTAAAAAGTTTTTCACAGTGCCCACCTCTTTCGAATACCTGACAAGCATTCAGGAGTATCATTTGTCTCGCCGTTCGGAGACGGCAGAAAACCGTAGGTCCCTTGAATTGAGCTTATATATTCCACCAGGAATATGTCAGATTTACCCAATTTAGTTCATATTTTTAAATGAATTTATTCTTACATAGTAACAACACATATTTAACATGTTTTATTTGTAGTAAACGAAGGTGCTAACTTAATCCCAATGGACCCAAATGGCTTAAGTGACCCGTATGTCAAAGTCAAACTCATTCCGGACGAACATGAGAAGTCAAAGAAGAAGACACGGACCATTAAAGCATGTTTAAATCCAGTGTGGCATGAAACTATCACATAGTGAGTGTGACCGTGCTCTCCCAAAACTCTCCCAAAGAAAAAGAAGAGAGAATATCCTTGAATTTTCAACCTTATACTTATGGTTCTTATAATTTATATATTTTTTTCTATTCCAGTGAGCTAAAACCAGAAGACAAAGATCGTCGGGTGCTAATTGAGGTATGGGATTGGGATAGAACATCCAGAAATGATTTTATGGGATCGTTATCCTTTGGCATATCAGAAGTTATTAAGGTACAAGCAAATTGGTTTCCCCGTAAAATACATTCAAATACTATTTGCTGTATTTCCCTTCATAGAATCCTGCAAATGGTTGGTTCAAACTGCTCACTCAGGAGGAGGGTGAATTTTATAATGTTCCATGTGCCGATGCCACACAAGACTTGATCAAGCTCAAAAGCCAAATGAGGGTAGTTACATTTTCCAACAAAAAGTCAAACGGTTATCCTTGAAATGGATATCGTTTAAAATAATTATTCAATCCTTATTATTATTTTGTTTTCATTTCTTTTTGGGCGAAATCATAGAAAGCCTCACAAAAGAAACCGCTCGTTATGCGAAGTGATACCAATTCATCACAGAATTCTTCAAAACGTGACATGATTCGAGCAACCGATTTCAATTTCATTAAAGTCCTAGGTAAAGGATCATTTGGAAAGGTAATTGCTTAAAGCAAATGTTTTTTTACTTATATACAAATACGGAATCGCTTTTTGGGCTTCTCTAGGTAATGCTTGCCGAGCGAAAGGGTACGGAAGAATTGTACGCGATTAAAATATTAAAAAAGGACGTTATCATTCAGGACGATGATGTTGAGTGTACAATGATTGAGAAAAGGGTCCTGGCATTGGGTGAGAAACCACCATTCCTCGTTCAGTTGCATTCGTGCTTCCAAACTATGGTGAGTTGAGCCTTAAGCCGTTTACAATGAATTGAATGTGAGACGATGAAATGAACTCATAATGTTTTTCCTTTTTCGATGACACACAAACAGGATCGATTATTCTTTGTCATGGAGTATGTGAATGGAGGAGATTTGATGTTTCAGATTCAACAGTTTGGAAAATTTAAAGAGCCCGTGGCTGTGTAAGTATTTCTTAATTAAACACTGGAGGATAACATAGAAGTATATCACTACGGTGGGTTTCAATTTATCGAGAGTCGATTGTATTTTTATTTCTTATGATAAGACTTGTTGACAATCTGTCAAATAGTTGACCTCATTTAGCGTTGTCATCTGTCCATCATGTAGTGTCGTTTGGGGTAAGAGTGTGCAGCGGGTAAGAGTACGCAGTGCCATTTTCTCCTTCTGTGAAATAACTAGTTGCAATCGCTAAATGAGAAATTGTGTGCTTCACTAACCGCCAATGATAACCAACTTTTACGAAAATTTTCCAATTAACAGTACAAAGAAAATCAACAAGGAATAAAAAGCCGGATTTTGTTTAAAAAAAAGTTAATTTTTAAAAGTTTGTCAAGAAGGCGTGGCAACTCGATAGTCGATACCCCATAAATAGTATGTAGGCATAAACAATGTATATGTGCAGGGCCGGACCTTACATAGGAGCGAGTGGCGCAGCCGCGCCAGGCGCTAGAAAGCAAGAGGCGTAAAAACTAAAAAAAATTACTATCCAAAAAACAAATCTACTTGTTTGCTAATATGTATTTATATTCTTCACAAACAAATATTTCTCACCGTACTTCTCAAATAACAATACACACATTTCAATTACTGTACTTTAAAAAATACACACACATTAAAATCACCCTTCCCACAACATTTCATTCTCTTTCTCTCCAGAGCTGGTAATTGGTATAACAGAAACAGACTAGTTAGCAGAATTTTTATCTGTACCCAACTAAAACCAGAGACAGACATTTGTCTCTGCTGCAACCATAGTAGGCTCTGTTGTTTCATATTAAATATCCAGTCGACCCTTTCAGCCCATTGCCAAAAACGAAATTTTCACTGCCAACATGCTGTGGAGCAGTCTTATCATACCGCTCCATTTGCGCCTACCAAAATACATATAAATCAACAAACATGTCGGAAGTTGTGGAGCAGGATTCAAATTTCGCGCCAAGGCAATGCGCCTACCTAAAACGATGCGAACTTCAAATTTGGTTTCACAACCTTGAGTTCGATATGTATATCAAAACGTTCGATTTGACTGAAGAGAAAGAGAGTCAAACTCAGGTCATACGTAGTAAAATTTATTGTTACATTATGAATGTACACTTGTACAGATCACGACAGAAAGGTAGCACATTTGCTTTTCTTTTGGATCCCTTTTGCATTGTCGTGTTTTCAACCAATAAAAAAACATTTCCTCCTTATATGTTGTGCATTTAATATTTAATTGATAACAAAACAAGACTACATAAAAAAATGCAACCTGCGGTTACGAAAACAAAAGATATTATTCAATTCAGAACATAAGCACTTCAAATGGTAGATAGCACATTTTTAAAAATATTGAAAATTAGTATGTAATATATTATATTTAATTTTTCCTGCGTTTATTAATGCCTTGATTCTCCTTGGCTTCGATTATAGTAGATTGTACGCTTGATATACATAAGTAGAAAGGAGCAAACTTTAGTAGTTAGAATAGTGGACCAAAATACGAAAAAGTTTAAAATCAGAGAATATTTTTTGGGATTGTTGCGAAAAAAAACAACTGGGTCTGGCTTAACTGATTTAGTTTTGAATGAATTTGCTGATTTAGATATTCTATTGGTGAATTGTAGAGGACAAGGGTATGATAATGGTATTTATATGTGAGGGAAACATTGTGGTATGCAAGCGAGAACTAAGGTTTTGGAACCTAGAGCTTTGATGATGTTCAATGCTCTACTGATGCAGTTGCATTCTTCGATAAAGTTGAGAGTATCTATGTTTTCTATTCAAGTTCTGTAGGCAGATGGTCGGTTTTAAAAAAAACATCTTAGTAGTTTGACTCTTAGGCTGCGGTTATATATGTAGCAAGCGTGTAATACAAGCGCTTGCTACATATATAACGCGCTTTAAACTATCAGAGCAAATTATCAGAATAGATGCAATAAAACCACTAAAACTATACTTGGGAGATGTTTATAGGCTCTTGTTGAAATTTCAGAAAATTATGATCAAAAAGTCCAAAATATGCCTCAATCTCTTGGTAGTATGCTTAGCGAATTTAAATTTATTTCTTGTGTTGTTTTTTGGTACACAATATTAGACACGAAGCAGTATTTGCTTGCAGTTGAAATTTTGTGCTCAATGAAAAAGTTTTTAGTCGAACTAAGAACTAATGACAAGTTTTTTTGAATTTTTAGATAAGGCGAGACTTATGACAAATGAAATTAAAGTTCCTTTTCCAGCAATTTCAACTTAACGGTCCCGAAAAAAAGTAGTTCAGTTTTCCTATGAGGATAGGAATGAGGTAAATTTAGACCATCAAGAAAGATTAAGGGTTGAATTTTATGTTGAAGTCAACGCGTCAATTACTCTCTCTCTTCGGGAGATGTGGAAAAGATCAAACATTTTTTAAGTTGCTTTTGGGGCGCTTATTTTTTTTCCTGCGCCAGGCGCCAAAACTGTTGAAACCGGCCCTGTATATGTGTGTTAGATTTAGGATACAATTTTAGTGGATAATATTATTCCTTCTTAGATTTCCAATACAATGAAAAAAAAAGGTAGCGTCTAGGGAAAGATTGCGCAGTCGTTCTGTGGGTAAGAGTGCGCAGTGCTTTCTGACCCAGTATTTAACTTTTTATAATAATAACGATTCTTGGGCTATTACCTTCTATCGAAAGATGCAACGAGCACATCACAGTCGTAGGCGGTAGGAGGTAGCTCGTAGCTGAACTATTTTTCTGTTTTTGTTTTCCCAGAAAAATGTCTCGTATCTACTAAACTGTTGTAATTTTTTAAGCTCGAAGCCCAAAATGTGCAGTCTTGCCCCGAACGACTATACCTACTTTTTTTCACCTATGCGGGGTATGTTCGGGATAGTTTTTTAAACTGTCCGAGTTTTCCATTACCGTAAGACTACCTAATTTTGACCAGGTATGATTACTTTGACCAAAATCAGAAAATTTTAATTTTTAATACAGAGTCAACTACAGTCCTGTGTAAAAAATTAATACCAGTAGGATAATTATTGACTTTTGTTCTTATTTTTTTCAGATGAAGGTTTTGTACTTAAGTTGAAAATCGTCTTCAGTTCATGAGGTTTAAATATTTAAAAAAAATATAACCGGCAAGAATAGTAGTGAAAGTTTAAGGTAGTGATTATTGCCGATATTTTGTGTTTTAAGATATTTAGCTGAGTCGAATTTATTACCAGACCAACATTTTATGTTTTCAATGTAATTTTTTTTATTGTTATTGGAGTAATATAATTAATTCTAGATAAATAAGAAAAATACCTTTACGAAATGTGGTAAATTCGGAAAACTTTGAGCAGCAATTCTTAACATTGACTGACAGCATTACTTTGACTAGTCTTCCTACGACTGCTAGTTTTACCTTGACTAAATCCTTCTAATGTTAGCTTCGATGTTGTTTTTTTTTTTTCACATAAATAGTTTCAAATATCTAATCAGAGGCATACTCCTCCAAGATGTTACAATAGCACACCTAATAACAAAATAGAGGAAGCGTGGCAAATATTTGAAAAAATAAATGTCTATTTTTGGTACACTGAGGTACTATTGGCAGATCTTTTAAGCCCTTCTTCATAACTAGAAGACCTAGTAGATGCTGTTCTAAACAACAAAAATTGTTATTTATCACCCCATTTATTTTTTATTACTTACTTGTATAAAAATAATATCCTTTATCACTACTTTTATAAAATTAAGTCTAAAAAAAAGTATGTATGTATGTGCCGCAAAAACAAAAAAACTACTGAACGGATTTTAATGCGGTTTTTTGCAATCGATTCCGGTTGGATTAAATCTATAAAATGCATAAAAAAAATCAATATATTTCAATAAAAAAACTTCTAAATGAGAAAAAGAAAAGTTTATATTTTACTTTTGGGAATTTATCTCGCTCTACCTTAATTCTTATCTACATATTTGTTTAGATTGGCGCAAATTCATAGTCAGATAGAGCCGACGATAAAAGAATTTATTCACCTACATAACCTAAAATATACTTTTTGCTATTCATAGTCACTTATAACCGGCTCGATATTTAAAATGACCCAAACGTCATTTTAAATAATTAGAGTCGGCTATAAATTTCTCATATAATATTTTGACGTTTGGGTTTATTCGTTCAAATTACTTTACAAAAACATATGAAAGTTGATACTAACTAATACACAGGCAAAAATGTGTTTATGAATAACGAAAATTTATAGCCGGGTTTTTTATTTATAGCCGGCTGTAACTATAGTCGGCTATAGGCACTGTTCATGGGCTGACTATGAATTTGCGCCATTATTTCACAACAAAGATTTTGATATTATATATCTTCTTTGTACATTTTCTGTGAGAAAAGTAATAACATAAAGAAATATTGTTTTTATGTTTCGCGACAACGATCAGTGGAGACCATTTTCACCGTCAATGCACCAGCGCGCGGCAGCGGGTATGCGTGTATGTGATACATGCGTATAGTATGTTATAACTGATTGGGATTGCTTCGTGCTGACGTATATGTATTGCAATTGCTCGATCAACTCTAATCCAATAACTGGGTTAATTTGCTTGCAATTTGTTTTATGATAAGTAGACGCAGGGCTTGGAACAGATACAGATATGTATGTATTATGCTTTGACGTTTTGGCGGTAAGAACCAGTGGCGATTCCTGGTCTTTAGCCTTGGGTTGGCTACTTGCTCTGGAGAAATTAAAAATCGTTAATTTTTAAGATTTATTAATTAGGTACAATATGTACTAAAGATAAATGTTTTTATGGAATAGTGTATACAAATTGCCAATTTATGGAAACATAAAATCGGTTTAAGACATCTCTACTCAACTTACCGTCTCACGCCACAAGTAAGCACGCACGCACTGCATTTTTGTAACAACTACATATACGCATACGCACCCACGAAACTAAAACAAAAAAGACAAAGTTGTCCGCTGCACGGAAGTTAATATTTCCTTGTAGTTATTTTTTTAAAATTATTTATTAAAAAAATCGTAAAAGATTTGGAGAGAAGTTGAGACCAGGGCTAAGCTCTCAACATCATCGTTTTATTTCACCATGTGCCGTACTTTTCAGTTTTTCCCGTAGTCGGCAGCTTTCCTTGCGAGCTCATAGGTAAACTCGTTGCCTTCTAAGTAAAACAGATTGACCAGGCACCCAACATAGTCTTACAAGGTTTTATATAATGCATACAGCATACCTAATGCCCTTAGCATTATTCGGCAGCTCCTGGTCATGACTAGTGCCATTTGAAAGTGAAGTGCAGTCTGACTGTGAATGAACAACAAAACCAAAAAAAAACACGCTATACACTGAGCCAAAACTCTATAAAAAAATTCATATCCAATTCTTATATATGTTTCTCTGGTAACAATTTTGAAACGAAATACATAATCAAAAAGAACACAAAAAAGTATGTATGTACACGAGTATACCTTACCTACCCTTCACTTCCAGCCACATGTCACGCTCGTCTCTCATAGTTGGCGCTTATTTTCGCGCCAACCCATTCGGTTATTTTACTGGGCTTTGCATACGACGAATCAAACACCAACGCCAACCTAGCCAACTGAGAGAAATCGCCACTGGCGAGAACGGTAAGTGTTGCAGAATGAAACGCAAACCGAGTTCAATATAAAGTAGTTGTTTTTTCAAGTAGATAATGAAAGCGAATGAACATTGTGTTACGGTTACCTTTTACCTGGGGAAGAAAAAAAAAACAATTAATTTTTTTTGTAAACAAAAAGTACACCGGAGATTGTCTCCTGGAATCGACTCCACAACTATAGTGATTCCAGAAACAAACTCCTGTATTATTATTTTAATACACTTACCTGTGAAATCATGTACACAAGATACCTAAAGAGAAAATCAAATTTTGTATAGGTATAACTAATTAAGAATTCAAATAATGTACTTACATGAGATTTAACTGAATTGGATTTCCAAAGTTTACATTCATTTTGACGTTTCGCCTGTTGGTTGGATCTATTCCCCTCCGAAAAACTCAACCCTTTCATGTCATGTTGTCTCCCTCACGTGTCTCCCTCATGGTGAATTAGGACGAGCTTGCATGACGTAATGTTAATGCAAGTGATCGTATTGGTTAGTTTTATGTTATTTTATTAATTTATTACTTATTTATTTATACATATATTGTTATTATTAGGATAGGGTATATAATATTTATTTTCATGTATAGTTTAAGTTATGAAATGTTATTGTCAGTCTGGTTGTGTATGAATTAAGTCGATTATGTATTAACAAAGTACACATTAAATTTTATGACGTACATATAGGGTTCTCTTCAGATTTTCAGTCTCGGTCCCCATCAAGGCCACCTCAGGTGTTCCTCAAGGCTATCTCGGTCCACTGATCTTTGTTTTAACAATAAATGATGTTGGTCATTTCATTAAACACTCCGATCTGTCCATTTATGCGGATGATATGAAAATCATTATGGTAATATCTACACCCACCGATTCACTTTTACTTCAATACGACCTTAATTCATTCTATACATGGTGCGACAAGAACTTTTTAGAACTAAACATCGGTAAATGTCAATCCATAACCTTCTCCCGCAAACGCTTCCCCCCCCCAGAACCTATAACTTTCGTAATGAGCCCTCAGTGTTCTCCATACGCGACCTTGGTATTATTTGTGGCAGGGAGCTTAGCTTCCGCTCTCACATTGATCATATAATACACAGGGCCAATTCTTCTCTTGGTTTCATCAAACGCTGGTCCCTTACGTTACAAAAGCTCCTTACATAACCTTTGTCAGACCCCTCCTTGAATACGCCTGCCAAGTTTGGTCGCCATTTCATATAACTCACTCCCTGAGAATCAAAGCTGTGCAGCGCAGGTTTATCCGTTTTGCCTTACGCGGTCTCCATTGGGCCGACACCTATATCTTACCGCCGTACGAAGACCGGCTAAAATTGCTTAGCTTGCAAATCCTTGCAAAACGTCGCGAAGTAGCAGACATACTCTTCGTTCACCAACTATTAATTAGGTACAATGGATTCCGCCGCACTACTAGAAATTATTTCCCTCTACACCAAACCGCGAAACCTTAGGTCTGTCCCACTCTTCCGTCTTCCTCTCCCCCGCACCAACTATGGCCATTTCGAACCAATCTCAAGAATGTTACGTCTGGCCAATAACTCACAGAACACCCTTGACTTTCATACCAGTATACCCTCCCTTAGAAATTCTCTCTACACCCCTCCGCCCTAAGTGTTAGTATAAGTGTTTGTATTAAATTTAATCCTTCCACCGAAGTTATTGTTATTGTAAGTTATATACCACCTAGGAGTCCATATTTATTATATAAGGCACACATTGAAAATTGTTCATTTATTTTAAATAACTTAAAAGATTACCAGCGTGTTATCATATTAGGAGACTTTAACCTACCTAATTTAGTTTGGTCATTTGACTCCGATAATTTTAGTCTTTTCCCGTTCAATGTAAATTCTGATTATGAGCGTGAAGTTGTTGATACTCTTGCTCAGCTTGACCTTCGGCAGATTAATTATTTGCCCAATGAATTCAACAATATCCTTGATTTGGTCTTTGTTGATTCTGAGCTTAGCATTAGTATTCGCAACTCCATGACTCCACTTTTTCGGAATTCGGTTTTTCACGTGGCATTATCTTTGCAATTTGAATTTTATAAATATTTCAAACCGGTTTCATCTGTCACTAACTTTAAGTACAATTTCGATAAAGCCAATTTTAACAATATTTCTAGTTATATTACCGGTATTGATTGGCACGCCGTTTTTATTAATAGTAACTTAATTGACTCTTATAACTTATTTATTGAAAGTATTAAAGTGGCAATTGATAGATTTACACCTAAAGTAAAATCTGCTACAGGCTCCAAACCAATTTGGTTTAATAGCGCAATTATTAACTTAAATAATAAAAAAAATAAGATCTATAAGCAGTTCCGCAAAAGTAACAACGATCCGGAACTGCTGAGGCAATATCGGATACTTAATAAACAGTTCGATGTCTTAAACAAGTTCCTCTATAGACAGTATGTTCAGTCTGTCGAGTCTAAATTAAAATCGAACAGCAAATGTTTTTGGAGCTTTATCAATAGCAAAAGGCATTCCAATGGTATTCCAAACTGCATGCGGCTTAATAATGTATCTTCTTCTAATCTTTTAACAATTTGTAACATGTTCGCTAGTCACTTTCAGTCTGTCTATACTTGTGGTATTCCCACTTCACAAGTTACTTGTGATATCTTGTCTTGTAATTATCTGAATGTTGGTAACCTTGAGTGTTCAATCCCTGAGGTTAATTTAGCCCTATCATTATTAAAACTAGACAAGAGTCCTGGTATCGATGGCATCCCGCCGATTGTACTACAAAAGTGTTCTATCGCGATTTCTGTACCTCTCTGTTTAGTGTTTAACCTATCCCTTCAAAGCGGACATTTTCTAAAAACTTGGAAGAACTCCTTTTTAACACCAGTTTTTAAGTCCGGATCTAGACATGATGTCACTAACTATCGTCCTATTTGTAAGATTTCGGCAATACCCAAGCTTTTTGAAAAACTAGTCTGTGATAAACTAACACCTCTTTTGAAAAGTTTTATTTCTCCCTTTCAACATGGTTTTGTCGCAGGAAGATCTACTTCTACCAATCTCTCGATTTTTTGTCACCATGTTCTGGATGGCTTCGAGAAAGGCCTACAATATGATGTCATCTACACCGACTTCTCTAAAGCATTCGATCGCGTTAATCACGATATCTTAATTCGCAAGCTAGCTAAATTTGGATTTAACTCTAACTTCCTAAAATGGATTAGCTCCTATCTTAAGGAACGTATACAGTATGTCCGTATTAACGGCATAATATCAGCACCTATTTATGTGACTTCTGGTGTACCTCAAGGCAGTCATCTTGGCCCTTTGCTTTTCCTTCTATTTATAAATGACATTCCTGACTTGTTCGTAAATTCTCAATGCCTAATGTTTGCCGATGACTTAAAAGTCTTCCGGCCTATAAACTCTGAGCAGGATTGTACTCTTTTGCAAGAAGATCTTGACAAGCTTTCGATTTGGTGCCTCAATAATGACCTTCATCTAAATGTTTCTAAATGTCAAAGCCTTACTTTTTGTCGTAACCTTTCGCCAATTCCTTTCACATACATGATCGGCAATATCTCACTGTCCTTTATTTCCTCCAAAAAAGATCTTGGAGTTATTTTTGACAATAAACTTAGTTTTGTTAAGCATATTGAGTTTTTAGTGGCCAAAGGTAACTCAATGCTAGGATTTATACTACGCAATTCTAAAGACTTCCAGGATCCTTATACTCTTAAATGTCTATTTTTTGCCTTTGTCAGATCAAATCTTGAGTACTGTAGTACCATCTGGAATCCATTTTATAACATACATGCCAACAGAATTGAGAGGATCCAGAAACGTTTAACAAGGATTGCATTGCGTAGATTACGCTGGAATATCGAAATGCCTTCTTATGAAACGAGGTGCAAATTATTTGGAATTTTGCCTCTTTTCGTAAGAAGGCAATATTTTTCTGTTATGTTTATTCGCGATTTGATTACCGGTCATATTGATTGCCCTTTTCTGATTTCATTAATTGGATTATATGCTCCATCGAGAGCTCTTAGAAATCGTTATTTATTTTATGTACCTTATCATAGAGCAAATTATGGTTACAATGAACCAATTTCTAGATGCCTACGAGAGTCAAATAATTATTGTAGTCTTTTAGATTTTCATCTCAGTAGGAGTTCATTTAAGAATAAATTAAATTTAGAGCTCCATTTCCGGTGGTTTAGTCAGTAGTTCTAAGTTTATATTTTAACTGTACCAGTAATCTAAAGAGAACAGTTGATGTATACTCATTTGATGAAATGAAATAAATAAATAAATAAATAAATAAATAAATAAAGTTTCCCTCTTCTGTAAATTTGTAATTGTTAGTTCTAAATCTTAGATTAAGTTTCGTAGTTTGTTTAAGTCTTGGTTTGCTTAAGTTTGTTTAAGTTTGCTTGTATTAAGCTAAATAAATAAATAAATAAATAATATTGCTCACCTTTTAGAGCACGTAGAAATATAATTTTGGACTTAAAAGATGCGTATTTTAAAGCTCTAAAAACTGTTCTGAATTCCAATAACATAGACGAAGCAGAAGTTTCCTTTTTTTTAGGTTCAACGTCTAATTATTGAATTTCTTGGTTTCCCACTTAAAATCAGATATGTATGCACGAATCTGCCCCTTGTCAAAACCTAATCAACACAAAAAAAATTATCTAAATCCGTTCAGCCGTTTGGTGTGTAGGTCCATGCAAAGGAATTTTCAGTTTGTTTCATATTATTAGGGATATACAGCAGTGGTTTACTTATGCTCAGCCTGCTCAACTTGTAAAAAAGTCCCGCTAGCCAAACGGTGTCGAAGGCTTTCTCTAAGTCAACCAGGCAGGCACCCGTGCATTGTTTCTTGCTTTTGTTCCATTGAATATCAGATACGAGCTTAGACGCGGCATGTGTGGTATCATGCCCCGCCTTAAAACCGAATTGGTTATCTGGAATTATATTTTTGTCCTCAACCCACTTACTCAAGGCTACCGTAATGGACAAATAAATGTTACCACCTCCGAATTTTTAAGAACCTATCGCTACAGCTATGATTTAAAATTTTTAAAGAGTAAAACTGTCACTTTCAGCACTTGTTGATGATTAATCTTGTCATAGAAATTTCTTGTTTTGGAAGTTTTTACTATCGTATTTTTAGTGCAATACAATAATGTGTTACTGTAATACAAAAAGTGAACTCAACATAGAAACATTTTAAACCAATTTGATTGAAATTTACTTTTTACTTTTATTAAAAAAATTTAATCAGAAGTACATAATTGGAGGATAACAAGTTGATTAGTACTTTGTGTGACCGACGCGGGCCTTGATTACAGCTTGATTTCTCCGTGGCATAGAAGTCACTAGATTTTGACAGTATTCTCTTGTTATGTCATTTTTCCAGTCTTCTTGAATCGCGGTTTTAAATTCTTCTTTTCTCTTTGGGTTCCTGGACACTATTTTAAAAAAACCGAATTGGTTATCTGGAATTATATGTCTGTCCTCAACACACTTACTCAGGGCTCTATTGACCACTTTTTCGAATACCTTGCTGATCTTCGGAAGGAGACTTATTGACCGAAGATTTGCCGGATTGGAATTGTCCTTACCCCTTTTAGGGATAGGATGCACTACTGCAGTTTTCCAATTCACTGAATAATGTGCATTATTCAGCACATTAAAACAAAATGCAGTAAATGTCTACCGCTTCTATATAAGTATTTTATTTAGTGCAAAATACATATTTTGTAAAGTCAGTTTGTTTAAATTATCAAGTTATGAAGTAAAACAAATCAACAGTATGAGATCCGTAACGTTTGAGCTGTGGATGAGAAATGTCAATCGATCCGATTCGAATGCACAGTGGGGCAATGTGACCCAAAAGCTGGCATTAATTCAAATTACTAAATTGAGAATATCAATTTTTTTCGATCAAGTAATATCCACATTATCATAAAATGCAAATGATTTCTTTTTAGACTTATCTGATTCATCACAACGCAGCTTAGTTGAAGCTTGATTTTTTCTCAGTTGATTAAAAAAAATTGGTTTTTTTCTTCTTTGAATGAAGCCCGAATTTTTGTTAATCTGCAAATAATTTTGAAATCTTTGTATGGAGCATCCAACTTCGGGTATGTAACAATGTGTAAGGCACAAACAAAAAAAATAGAAGTTATGTCCTCTGGTCAGTTTTTAAAAAAGTGTATTTTTAAGGATTTCCTAAGTCCCATAGACTTAGGAATTCCGGGCTCGTCCGAGTTTTGATTTTTGTGTCATTTAAATATGCGTGATGTGTATTTTGTATTTCTGTCAAAAAATTCTGCAGCTTTCTGCACTTTTCGTGATATTTGGATTTTTGTATGGGTGCCTTCGGTTTTTACATTTTTTCCGTTGTTTTAGAACTTTCTTCAAATTTCATTTTTTTGGCAAGAAGTTAACCAGTTGTTATGATGTGAGTGTAATTGTTGAATAACAGTTCTATTTCTCTAAAGAACAACTTATTAAAATTATAAAAAGCACTGAAAATACCCAAATAGGAGGTGTAAAGAAAACGCTCTCGCATTTCAAAACTGATTTTAGAATCGAAGAAAAATGTTTAAAAGCTAATGAAAAATGGCTAAACAGTTCTATTGCATTCTATACTGCACCAGATTCATCAAAGAAACGTGGTCATCCGGAAAAAGATTCAAAACACAAGACTTGAGAGATTCGGTACCTGTTAATGTCCTCAATTATGCTACCCAAATGAGCTTAAGAGCTTCCGGACAGATTCAAGCCTCCAAACTCCTATAAGACGCAACTGTAAGCCCTAATGGAGCTGAAAAATACAAAAAAGCATTTAAAAGATGCAGAAGAAAAGTTATATGACTGGAGAAAATGCTTTGGCAGTATTAGTCGCAGCAGAACTATCACGACACCAATATAATGTGATAAGAGTGAGTGCTCCTGAAAAATGTTCATCGTACAAAGTGTGCAGAATGCAAAGAAAGATTGCTATCCCAACAAAGATATGATGAAAATCACAGCTTCATGTGCCGAAGTCAGTCTCATCGAAAAGATTACCTTCGATGTTGGATTGTGTTCTTGAAACAATAGAAGATAAAGACCTTGAGAAATGTTCCAATATCAAATTTAATTAAATAGCTTTTTTTAATTTATAAGTCTCAATAAATACCTATGAACAATTTAAAAAATGGTTTTAGTAATTTTTTTTCTTCACGATAAATGGGGTGTAAAAGTGGGTGCGGAAGGTAAGTGTAGTTGACAAAAATTAGATCTTCAATAAATCTTCTTTATGTTTTTAATATTGAAAAATAGACACATTTTAGAAAAGTGGGCGTTTTAATGGGCGTGTCGGGTGGGCGGGTTCAAAAATATTTTGGGACTGGTCTCAGAAGCTATCCTGAAAATTTTCAGGTTCTTAGCTGTTACGGCTGATTTGATACCACATTTTAGGGCATTCTGCCCCACTATGCGATGCCGTGAAACTCATTCACATTGCCGACAAGGGAATAATTCACTTCGCCGGATTCAACGATACCGATACTCAAATTACAGTGAATCTTTCCCCCTGGCGGATTCCACGATATGGCTTCGTAGGCAGGCTTGCCAGATTTTTATAAGCTCACAACGCAAAATTTTAATTTTTTTTCGCAAAAACCGCAAAATCAAAAAAAAAATTTCGCAAAAGGCGCAAAATGCTAGACATTAATAATAATAACAAATAAAAAATTTATTTAATTTTTTTTTGTACATTTAGTCAACAGAAGACAACAAAGGAAACGAAAGAATAAATATTTTCTGCATTTGGCTTAAAACTGGCGGAGAAAATTGATTCACATTGGAATGAATTCTAATGCGCATCGATATGGTTCCAAAAATTTAACTTCAATCTTAGAAAGGCTTTTTTTAATTGCATTCATACTTGAATATGCTATTTCCACTATTAAATTGTTCTTGCTGGTTAAGAAAGTGCACTTAAAGCAAACTGAGTAAGATCCAAAAATTAAGATTCACTAATGGCATTTGTTTTTTTTCCATACTTTGACCTAAAACTGTACTGCATCTTCGTTTGGTATTGTTTTAGGTTGGAACTCTTCGACCCAGTTGATAAAAATTAATTTATTACACTATGTAACAAGTAACTGACTGGGTTGCATTGACAGCACTGGCATTTATAGAAAGGTTGGGTTGCATTGGCACCACAGACAGATCGAGATTGGGCGCACTCCGGTTTTTATTCAACCGCCTCTGATAGGTCGTAATTGTAGCTAATGTTACTTACATAAATCATCCACTAAGTCTTTCATTAATATAAGTTTGTTTTAACTCTTCTCTTATTTAAAAATAGCTATGTTGTCTAGATACATATCTTCCAATCACAATTCTCAAACCAACCCAAGTGAAAATAGAAAGTACAATCACGTTTGTGACATGAGAACTGTCAACTAAATGGTAAATCAAGTTTTGAATTCGGTTTTTTAGAATTGACTAAATGGTTAGTCACTAAAAAACGGAATGCAAACATTTGTTTTCGGAGAAAGAAGACTTACTTTGAAGTTTGAACGGAAAGGAATTAATTGAAGTGGATAGGATTTAAAGTTAAATGTTTTCATTTAATCGGTTGTAACTGCGATTCTAGGTGTTAATGGGATACATGTTTCATTTAGTAATGACACAAAATACCGCAAATATCGCACAAAATATACGATATCGCAAAATCAAATTTTATACCGCAAAGTAAAAAAGATAACCGCACGTTTTGCGATATATCGCACAATATGGCAAGCCTGCTGGTAGGTATATTTTCTATAGTATTATTTCTGTAAAATTAATTTTCAAAAAACAAAAGTTGTCTGCGAAGCAACGCGAGAGTTATGTATTGGGTTAATCAAAAACAATACAACTTCTTCACTTTCAAAAATGATCTTTTTATTTGCAGCTTCTTCCAACGACTGACTACTCAGCTTAAAACTAAGATAACAATACATACATATATAAAAATAATAATAGGTATAAAGCTCTTGTTTTCTCCTCTCGATAGAAGATAGAGAGAGCGGAGCGGTTGAGTTTTTAAAGCCAAGCCAAGCTGACTTTGGGTGCTAGGTTGAAGATTAGGTGAAGTGTTGCTACCAGGCCATGTTTGGGTAGGAGTTATGATGATGGTAATAATGATGATTACGATGACAATGCTGGTGGTGTTGCTATGTACCTAGCACGAGCACGGGTCTGCTAGTATGTAATACCAACGAGTAGCTTCAATGGCAGGATGTGGGGATAGGTTCACACACAAAAATTTTAATTTTCAATAATCCTTGCAGATTCTATGCTGCTGAAATTGCCGCGGGACTGTTCTTTTTGCACACCAAAGGGATTCTGTATCGTGATTTGAAGTTGGACAATGTCCTTTTGGACGCAGATGGACATGTCAAAATTGCTGACTTCGGTATGTGCAAAGAAGGCATTGCTGTGGATAAAACCACAAAGACATTTTGCGGCACTCCGGATTATATCGCCCCCGAGGTATGGACAATTTGTGTTCTTGTGTGTGTGTAGATACGTTTCTTGATCTCATTTTTGCCCCACTCCCCATCACCCTTACATCCTGTGATTATCCTCTCTGATATACTCTTTCGTGTTGATTCTAAAAGTTTTCAATTTTCCGTTTATTTGTTGTTGTTTTTTTTTCATGAACCCGTTTCCACACATGTGTTTGTAGATAATCCTTTATCAACCCTATGGCAAATCGGTAGATTGGTGGGCTTACGGTGTCTTACTATATGAGATGCTGGTGGGGCAACCGCCGTTCGATGGAGAGGATGAAGAGGAATTATTTGCTGCAATTACGGACCATAATGTGTCGTATCCGAAGAGCTTGAGCAAAGAGGCCAAAGAAGCATGCAAAGGGGTGAGTGAAATTATTTTCTTTTCATCCTTGAATTTTACTGTATACACGCAAAGGTGGGAGGGTGCGAGGTTAATTCATACAATTTATTTTAAAAAAAAAGGTGCAGAGTATACCTACGTAGGTACACTCGTGTGGTAAGTGGGCGTGTGATGATACGGTGCGGTGTCCTTTGAGATGATTTATCTGTAGTATTAAAAGTGAACGCAAAATTTTATGCGACTCTTGAGTTCAAAATTTCATAAAAGTCATTGCTTCAAGATGGATGCAAATTTGAAGATATCAACTATGTGTAGGATTTTGCTTCGGTTTTATTAATTCTAATGATGATGAGGGCGGCGGTAATTGCTAAGATAGTTTCATAGAATAAAACACGAGTAAAGCCAGCAGTAAGAAGAATTTTGATTGTGAATTTATTACATTTTAGTCGTTTAATGAACAGGTACTCCAATGAGAGTTTAATTATAACAATCGCGTTTCGTGCTTGTGCTGCATGCAAGTTCAACTTGTATCTGCTGTTATTACTTGTTGGGACTTTTATTCATATTCATATTCATATTCATATTTATTATGCAACATCATTTATAATAGACTTAAATAATCTTTAGGTTATAAATGAGAAATAAATAACAATTAATTTTATCAAAATAAACAAGGAAAGAACAAAGATAAACATTAAAAAAGAAATATTGTACTTATAATAATAATGATTAATTAAATAAATTATTAACCTGTCATGCCCCTTTAGCAAATCTCATTAAACTATTTAATGATATTATATATATATTATATTTATGTATACAATCCGTAGGTGAGTTAAAACTAAACTATGTATAATCTTATTCTGTTACCTGCCAATACTGAAAGAGAACTTTATCAAAACAACCTGAATTACAGAGCCTTCTTATGCTGAGAGGAATAGTATTCCAAATGCGAGTGGCACGAACAAAAAATTGACGCTCAGAAATGGAGAAGGAAGCACGTGGTGTGATCAAACTAAAGGATCGGTTAGATTGTGAAAGATTAAGTTTTTGAAAGAGGTAAGGTGGCTGTTTGGTGGTTACAATCCTATGAAGGCACTTGATTATGCAATAGTTGAGGTATTGGTTTAATGTACACCTAAGAATGGTTTTTGCGTACGGAGTGATATGGTCATATCGTTTTAAAGCGTACACATAGCGAATGATATTATTAAATGCCACATTGAGTTTCCTTTTCATGTCTGCACTGATGCTACAGCAGATCTCGCAACCATATGTTATAATGGGAACAAGCAGTGTTTTTACTAATTTAAGTCTGGTTGTAAAAGGGGTGTAGTTACGAGAAGCTGATAAGTTCCTGAGAGACCCATATATTTTGCCTATAACCGTGCGAATATGATGATCCCAACACAGCCTTGTACTGAACCATACACCGAGATTCTTGGCCTTATCTACGAAGTCAATCGGTTCATTGTTTAGCAGTATGGAAGGAAGACTATCCACGTTGATCACATTCCTGCTGATTACTAGGCATTCGGATTTAGTAGGATTTATCTTCAACGAGTTTTCTTGAGACCAACGTAAAATTCTTGTGAGATCATCATTGAGCTTCGAAGACACATCATCTATAAATTCGGGCTTACAGCTTATGTAGAGTTGCACATCATCTGCATACATATGAATATTTGAATTTTTGATGATAGATGGAAGATCGTTTATATAAATGACGAATAGCAAAGGACCCAATATAGATCCTTGTAGAACGCCGGACGTAGTGTTCAAAAATTCAGATTTAACATTTTTCAAGTATACTGCTTGTTTTCTTTCTTGGAGGTATGAATTAATAAAATTGGAAGCAGATGATGAGAAGCCGAAACTTGATATGAGTTATTTAATTAATTGCTGGTGATTAACTGTGTCGAAAGCCTTAGAAAAGTCCAAAAGTGTCAAAAATGTGATCGCATCCCCGTCCAACTCTACTCGCAGATCATCAGTAACTTTTAAAAGTGCAGATGAACAGCTGTGATACTTCCTGAAACCAGATTGGTTCATACAGAGTAGATTATTGCGTTGGATAAAGGACGCGACCTGTTGATGGATCAATTTTTCCAAGACCTTAGACAAAAATGGGAGAATAGCTATAGGCCAATACTCGGCCGGTGAATTTGCCGATGCTTTCTTCTTTAAAACAGGAATAACCTTGGCTTCTTTCCACAATCTTGGAAATGTGGAGGTGGTTATAATGTTATTATAAACATAAGAAATAGCTGTAAGAATGTAAGGTAGAAGGATTTTAACGAATGATGGATGAATTTCATCAACACCAACTGCTTTAGATTTGATACTCATTACTGCTTTAACTACATCTGTTTGTTCAACCCTACGGAATTCAAATGATCTATTGGGACCTACACCAGTGTCGCCTGAAAATTGCATAGTGTGGTTTGAGTGAGATGCAGTTTGAGCATTTACAAAGTCTGTATTAAGCTGGTTGGGGTCGACATCATCAGGCTCATCAGCAGTCCTTCGGCCCACACCGATTTCGCGAAGGTTTTTCCACAAAGTTTTAGAGGGAAGCTTTGCGTCAAGACGATTTTTATAGAACTCTTTTTTGGCTTTTTTAATTTTGGAATTAACTAGATTTCTTATTTCACGGAAGGCATCGTAAAACTCTGGAAGTCTATAACGTTTCCATTTCAAGTAGGCCGCATCACGTTGACTTTTAAGAACAAAAATTTCGTTGGTAAACCATTTGTCCTGTACATATCGTGCTTTCTTTGTTACGAGAGGAACGTGAACATTGAACAAATTGACTATAAGATTTTGAAGGGAATGAACCTGTTTATTTGGACATGACTCACAATAAATTGTACGCCAGTCAATATTCCGCAAATCCTGTTCTAAAAGTCCGGCATTCAAATTCTTAAAGTCCCTATATGAAAACTGCAATTTCTTTTTGTTGTTTAGAAATTTAAAAGTTGCAAATAATAAATCATGTTTAGAGAAAGCTGGAGCTGCCACTTGATCATAAAAAACGTTCTGATCGTCACTTGTAAGAAACAAATCCAAAAGAGTGCTACTATTACTCGTATAATTCGTAGGGATAGTCGTGTTAACGATAGATAATTTCAGTTCTTTCATTGCATTTACGAACGTTTGTGACTCTCTACGATCTAAGATGTTGCAATTTAGATCACCACAGAGGATAGTGTTTGAGTATGTGGAAGAATATTCTTCCAACGTGTTGTAAAGCCCAGATAGAGAAATGTGCTTTTTAGGCCCAGAAGATATTTCTTTCTCCCACTAACAATTTGAATAAAGCAAAACTCAATCTGACTCCCAACTGGTGAAGCTAAAAGAAATTTAGAAGCTAGAGCGCTACAAACGTATATGGCAACACCACCTCCTCTTTTACAAGTATTATGCCTGTCAGCACGAAACAATTTGTATCCATGCATGGCGTATACTTCATCTTGTACGTCCACATTAAACCAAGTCTCAGTTACACAAATGACGTCAACACAAGAACCAACAAACAGACACCTAAATTCATCAATTTTCTTCGAAAGACTTTGAGCGTTAATATGAACTACACGAAGCCCCTCAGATTGTTTGCAAAAAATGTTTAGTAGAATGCGCAAGTTATCGATCGCACCAGCATTCGGTGGGAATCTTAAGTCAGATTCAACCATCCGGAGGGAAAAAATAACTTCTCTCTCTAAGAAGACAGCATACAAACAGGCTGAAATGACACGCTCTTAATCGACATAGAAAATTAGCAGACAACAGGTACATAGAGAAATCAAAGAAAAATAAGATGGACAAAAATATAAAAAACACTGAAAGAGTATATGAAGTAATAAAGGGATTATGCAAAACAGGAACATCAGCTTACATTTGATGAGATGGTAATGTTGTACTTTCATTACGTTTTCTTCTCTCCGCAGCAGCAAAAGTATTCAAGTCTTCAATGTTGTTTATTAGATGAGCTTTTCCGTTAGGTGAAAGACGTACAAACACTCGCCCACTGCGAGTGTAAACCGAGGTCAGCTGTTTTTGTTGTTTTAGTTGGAAAGCTTTTCTGAAGATCATATGGTTGCTTGAAGTGAGACTTTCGTTCAAAAAGATTCTCCTGTCAGATTGCAGTCCAACATGAAACAAAGTGAGTGGTTGTTTCGTTAATTTATATTTTTGTTTTGCCAATTTGAGCAGTGCAACCTTATCAGCTGGTGATGAAAATTTAATAATTATGGCTGAATCCTCTGATGCTCCCTTTGGTTTAGTTCGGAATATGTTTTTGGGAACAGGTGCAGGTGTAAGTTCAAGTGAAGAACAGAGTGTTGCGAATAGGTGGTGTAAATTTTCTTCCGCTATCATTGGGATACCATGAAGAATCGCATCACCGGCCAGTTTTTCACGTTCCATCAATTCTACTTTGTCTCGCAGCTCTGAGACTTCGTTGTCCAGTCTTGTACATGTGATAGATTCAGATGTTTGCTCAAGAACTTCAACGCGGACTGTTAGAGCAGATATGGTTTTGCTGATTTCGTTGAAGCGACTGGTAAAATCAGTAACAATTTTATCCATCCTCTCGAGCAGGCTGTTGTGAGTCTCCATAATAAGTGTTTTCAGTTCTGCATTGCATTCACTGAATTGTTTTGTGGGACGTTTTTCAACTGACTCTGCGGGTGAATGTTTTGATTTTGATGTCAGTCGGGTTTCTCTGGGTGAACTTTGTTTTGACATAATGGCGGGTATTTGGCGCGTAATGGAGAACAGAGGAAAAGTTCGGAGAAAAAATGTCTGCACTATTTTTGCAAATTTTTGATGAAAATAACTCAGCCGCGAATGGTTGTGAATAAAAATGAAAAACCACTGCACTCAAGTACGTTTTAAACACCTTTTCAGAAATAATAGGGAATTATTTTGCGAAAAGGAAACTTGAAATCTTTAGCCACTACAATTTCCGTGTTTAGTTTGACATTACTCTTTTGTTTATGTGATAGTGTGATCTGAAATAGCGTAGATAATGAAATGTGAGTGGCTGTCATATACAATAGAATATGTTAATAGAAGAATTCAGTGAAAATACGAGTTAATGACGATCATAAACAAACCATATGCTTATACTACCAACTGAAAATCTAAAGATGCTCCTATAAATAAATAAATATTTGGCTTCAGCAGTCCTAGGTAGAACCAAGCCAAGCTTCCCGCAACCATTTGTGTGTGCGCGTTATATTTTTGCACGAATGGAAGGGACCTAGAGTTTTCTGCCGTCTCCGAACGGCGAGTTGGGAAGCTTTACATGACAAATGATACTCCTGAATGCTTACCAGGCATACGGAAGAGGTGGGCACTGTGAAAAACTTTTTAGGTGTTTGCGGTGGGATTCGAACCCAAGACCGCTGGTTCAGTAGTCCGACGCACTTACCACTTACGCTATGGAGATGCTCCTATAACTTTGCTAAATCTGGTTCCTGCGCTGATAAACTAACGGCAATTCGGGTTCGAAATCCGTTGAGCCCGGTACGTATGTATATAATACATAAGTGCCAGTCTAGCAGGAGTACTACATACACTGGATTAACTTTTATATGCAGAGATGGTGAGGTTTAATTCCTGCAAAACCAATTAAATGTTTCGTGGAGAAACCAGACAAAGTTTCCGATACACATATAGGGTTGCCAGTTCTCCCGATATTCCGGGAGTCTCCAGTTTTTTTTAGTAATCTCCCGGTCTCCAGTTACTTTTATATATCTCCCGATTTTTTCGATTCCTTATATTTTCACACTAATTTTTAATTATTCGATTAAAAAATGCTGAAAAATCAATTTTTTTGAAAATGTGCAAGTACCTCCTAATGAAATTGAATGAGTGATTTGGTATCTAATGTATGTATTAGAGGTGGGCTTTGTGTGTTAACGAAACGAAAAAGTTATTTAAAAAAAATTAACTAATTGAAACACTAGTTAAAAGAACACGTTTTATTTTAAAACACATGCACAATCATACCTACGTGTTTGCTTCTAAACATGATAAGTTGATAGACAAAACTACCTATGTACAGTACACTTGTGCTCATATAATTAAGTCACAAAAACACGATCACACTATCTTCGGTAGAACCAAGTTTTATTAACAAATTCAGATTAATTGATTACACTAGAATGTTTATAAGTATTTGTAAAATTCAATTCTTCTTGATTTTTTTGTTTAGCAAATCATTAAAATATAAATTTTGCAGATTATTTGTTTATATCGCTTTGAGCTCGTTGGCATATAATTAAGTCATTTACTGAAAAAAATGATTAAAATTAAATATACATTAATAATTGTAGATATTAATACATATTATATCTCTTTTAGAGTCAATACTTTGTTTCCCAACCTTTTTGTCTCATAACTTCAGCGCATCTATCGCCCATAGTCTTGACAAGGGCTGCACATTGAGTGGGTGTGAACTTGTTCTATTCCTGTTGAATAACTTGCCACAGAGGCCTTGTTTGCAGGTTTTTTTGTAGCAACTACCCTTTTTATAACTCCCCATCAAATTTCTATGGGTTTTTAGTGGCACTTTGAGCTACCCACTGAAGGAGATGGACCCCAGCCAAGGTTATACGATCCTGGAGCAATGCTTTGGACCTTTATATTGTTGAAAGATCCATGCTAGTGGCAAATTGTCTATCAAGTCTCTATTTAAATTATTGTTTATGATGTCTTTATACATCTCACCAATAATTTTTCCATTAATTTGGACAATCGGACAAACGTCGGATGAGGTGAAGTATCCTTAGGCCATCACCGATGAGCCACCAGGCATGACCATTTTCTTGGTGAACTTATGGTCCAAAATTAAAATAGATTTATTTATTAATTTTTCTTTTTTTATTTATTTATTTTTCATCAAACGGAGTACAGAAAGCTCCTACTAACTATTAACTTAACAAACAATTTTATATACATACATACATATATATGAATGAATATGAAGGACAACTGATTCTGATCATATTTAACAGAGAATGACAATTAATTTGATTGTTCATTATATCCCTAACTAACATAATCGCGAAATATCTTCGACGTGTTTCAAGACATTATAAGCCGAAGATGAAACACCAAGCATTATAAGAAGGCCTGGCAATATTCCAGCGTAAGAAATAAAATAAATGCCTGGTGAAGCGTCTTTGAGTGAATTAAGTAGTAAGGATTCCATATAACATAACAATATTCTAGAACAGATCTTACATATGCGAAATACAAACATTTAACAGTGAACGGATCTTTAAAGCCTTTAGAATTTCTTATTATAAATCCCAGCATGGAACTAGATTTAGCTACTAAGTAGTCTATGTGGCTGGTAAAATTCATCTTATTATCAAATATAACCCCTAAATCTTTTGTTTTCATTTATTTTGACAAGCTTTATATTGCGTATACTATACTCGAAGTTAACGGATGACACGCGGCAACAGAATGTTAGACTTTGACACTTGGAAATATTCAATTCAAGTTTGTTGTTCATACACCAAACAGAGAGATTTATAAGGTCTTTTTGCAAATTTAAACAATCGGAAATATTTTTCACCGAACAGTACATTTTTAAATCGTCAGCGTACATGAGACATTGAGAATGAACAAAAACATCTGGAATATCTTTAACAAGTAACAGGAATAAGAGAGGCCCTAGATGACTTCCTTGGGGAATTCCGGACGTTACATTTATAGCATCTGAAAGAGTGTTATCTAAACGATTATTGAGAATATAAGTCAGACAAAAATAATTATTGGAGAATTATAATTGACATTTCGTTAATAAGAATTATAATAGCATATATCATACTATATTTCTAATGTAAAACGAAGGGAACTAAGCAAAATATAACTACGAATATTGAATTAATCTCAAACGAAACGCAAACAAAAAGACGAACACCCGAGACGGTTGTATAACAGGGTGGGGGTGTTATATTCGGATTCTAAACGATCCGTATGTATCTTTCAGAACATACTGTTTCCATTGCATTCAATTAAATGGTACCTAGAAAAAAGAATGCAATCTGTTGAATGCTTAATGAATGGTGATTGCATTATTTTTATTGAAATCTCAAAATGAACAATTAGGTTCCATTCAAAAGCTAAGAAAATGTCTAATGGAAAATACCCCATTTCTTATGTTTTTTTTCAAAGATTTTTTGAAGAGAAACTACGGAGAATATTCTTTGAATGAAGTAAAACTTCGTATTCCAGTTCATTAACATCCTGTGCCTATTATAGGCCAATCTTTAAATTAGTTTATTTGCAATATTATTTAAATTAATGCAAAAATAAAAACACTCTAACAAATGCCATTTTCTTGCGAAATGTCATTTATTCTAACTACAAATACTTGGAATCCACATTTGTGGATTGTATATATTGATAGACTGCAAACCTTGGGGTGCGTTCGCACTGTCTTTCATTCTTCGAACAAAACTCAAAAATTGTATGAATGTCTCTTCCTTTTGTCCCAAATTCTTCTTTCTTTCTCCACGATTATATGTGTCTGTTAGAAGGAAAACATACTCTTCCTTCAACATTTTTTTTTTAATTAAATATGGCGTTTTATTTAAAATGTAGAGAGCTATATGATCAATTCACTTATATATTACAAATTCGATGTTATTCCTTATTTAAAGTAAAAACAAGACTGCTACTAGAATCAAAACCATATCTTATCCATCTGACAGTTTACTCCAAAACGTTAAAGTCATCCATCAACGCAGGAGCAAAACAAAAAATACCTTATTCGATACAAAACACAGAAGTTGTTCTGCAAAACCAAAAAATAGTCTTATTTTTGTTTAAATTCTGGCTCAAAAAGTCAGCTGTGTTCACCTGTTAAAATCATTGCAGATCAAGATTTCATGAAGATAAGTTTCTTTTTTTAATACTAAGGTCTGAATAATATTATATTTAAAAAAAAGTAAATATGAGTGCTATTTTATTTAAAAATATTATAGACGTAGACCATTCTACCGATGAAATTATTGAAAAAGAAGCTTGCGAAATGATGGAGGAGGAAGTAGATTTAAGGATATAAGAAAGTTATAATAACTCAACTATTTTCTCGTCATGAATTACATAGAATATTATTTTAAAGTGCAATGAAAGTCACTAGTATTTTTATTTCAGATCGAAATAGTTAGTGCAACGAAGTCAGTCACTAGGTTATTTAATTTTTATTTTATTAATCTGAATCTCTACTATTTATATACTATAATAATATTTAAATTTATTATTATTTATATCTCTATAATAATATTTAAATTCTTAAAAATAATAATCCTTTTTTAAGTTTTGATCGAAATGTACTTTATCCACATTAGTTAAAAGCAAAATAAACCTTATCCATTAGAGTATACCAAAAATATACTTATCCTTTTTTTCAATTATAAATAACTTTCAATAAATTAATTTAAAACGTGCTAGACATGTTTCTTTTTATATGCAAAAATGTTTTTATGAATAAGATTTTCAGTTTTTTAAGGAACAGGTTTTTTTCCCCCAGTAAGATGGACAAGAGCATGTTTTGCTTTTAACAGACACATATGTAGCTAAGAAGTTTCACTAGTTTTTTTTTATTATTATTTCTACAGAAAAAAAGTTTAGCGGGCATTTATCTTTATTTTCAAAATTTGTCATCGACTAAGTATATGGCTCTAGGGCTAGGATAATAAGGGCATATGAGAGAATAATGTTTGATGTTTGATTGCTTCTTTCAGTTCCTAACAAAACAACCATCAAAACGATTAGGATGTGGACCAACGGGTGAAGAAGACGTTCGCCTACATCCCTTCTTTCGGCGTATCGATTGGGAGAAAATCGAAAATCGTGAAGTACAACCGCCATTCAAACCAAAAATAGTAAGAAATCAATCAAACAAATTCATTGATTCTAGTAACATACTTGACGCATTACATTTCTTTTGTTCTTAACAGAAACATCGCAAAGATGTATCCAACTTCGATAAGCAATTTACGTCAGAGAAGACAGACTTAACACCAACCGACAAAGTATTTATGATGAATTTGGATCAAACCGAATTCGTTGGTTTCTCATATCTTAATCCCGAATATGTGGCAACAGTGTAAGACAAAAAGAAAATACAAATTCAACACCAAAACAATGTTATTAAAAAACAAAAATGATTATCTATTTATTTAAATTGTGCATGGTATAATTTTTCTTCCTTTCTTACGAACAAAAAAAAAAACAACAACAAACATTGAACACAATACTGTAATCTGTTTAATTTTTTTTTTTTTCAAAAAAATTAATAACCAAGCAAAAATTTGTTTTCAAATTAGAGCACGAGAATCCCGCACTTAAGACGATGACAAATGGATTAAGATTTACTGTTCGTTGATATTTTTAATATGTTTGTTTAACAAAAAAAATTCATTCCTTTTGATTAAAAAAAGATAAAACAAATTATTTAAAAAAAATACAAAGAATTGTATTTATTTATGTATTAGTTTTTTTTTTTTTTCGTTTAACATATTGAAACAAAATGCATATGTATATGTTGATGGGAAAACAAAACACTTATTAAATAAAACAATATGATATTAATAAATTAAAACATTTATTATAATTATTCATAAAATAAATCTTTCTTTGTAAGAGTTAGTGAAATACACAACATTTTCTTAATTGTTCTTCTTTTTTGTAAAATCAAATTGCATTTAGCTAATTAAATTTTTTTTAAATGATCATACATTCATAATAAGCATAAGAAAAACAAAAAGCAGAAAAGTACGTGTAAAAGATGTGAATGATTTATTATTGATGAACTTGGTGCAAAGTACAGCACAATAAAGATCGTATTGTGTTAGGAAATATTTAAGGATTAAATGTTTGTCTATGAAAGAAAAATAAGACATGAACATACTCGTATCTTATGTAAAGTGATTTCAAAAGGAAGTATGATGTTACCAACAGGATTAGAAGAAAAAACAAAAACAATTTTTTAAAACTTATCAATATTTTCTTCCCTTTGATTTATAAAAATAATGAAAGAACATTTTTAGAAAATGAAAATGTTTTGAAAGCCATAAATAGATAATATCTGAAAATTAACGAAAATGGCGCCTTACGATAATAGACAAACTTTTCTATTGGTACTATAGTAAACACTTTCTGCGATACATATAAATACACATATTTTCATCTATTCAAATTTGCTGAAGAAATATCCAATTTAACTGGATGTTTCCTTGAATTCTTTTGACACTTCATGTCTGTTAAACACTATTATTCAATTTTGAATATCTTCCCTATGAAGGAACATACTCGTAAAACTTACCTTTCTTTGAAAGATTAAAAGATGGCGCCCTTCTCGAAAAACATTTAAACGTGTCGTCTTTTCAAATAAGATGCTCTTTTTTGATCATTTGTAAAGGTTTTATGAATCCACCTCTTCATTAAATACTTCTCAAAATTTATAATAAAAGATTACTTTATGGCGCTATGGCCAGAAGTGAACTCGATCAAAATTTTTTAGTTGTATCACATATCACGGACTTTGCGGAACGTCTAAATCGTGTTAGGGCATTTGTGTTTTTGTTTTGAAGTCTTCTCGAAACTAGTAGTGTAGCCGACCTACTAAGCGATATGGTGAATAATAAATCGTGTCTTAAGGTATTGTAGTGTTTTATCTTCCTTCGTATTGTTCGGAGCCTACCCCCTAAGCTATGTATAGCGTAGCACGCTCTTCTTATGCTTTATAAAGCGCAGCTCGCTGAAAGATCGTGGCAAATTACTGCCGCAATTAAAGAGTCAAGATTCTGTTCAAAACTCATTTTATTTCGATCAATACATTTCTGTTTATACAAAATTTCTTACTACTCAAGTGCAACCATAAGCATAAAATATTCTAAGTGTTAGATACTATAAATGGGCTACATGTGAATCTGACCGACTTATGAATGGTGGGACAAAGATTAAAAATGTAAACAATGACAAACACATGAACTCAAGTTCACCTCCACAAAACATGAATCATTATCGATACCACAATACAATGTTATGTAATGGGTTACTCGCTAAATATAAATGCGAGATGTCAGATATGAAGGTAACGGACCGTAACAGGTTGGCTACCTGTTAAATTCATTGAATTCTTCTTGCGAAAAAGATAAAGTCCCTGAATCCTGTCCGATTTTAGCTGATATTCTCATCTATTTTTACTTTGTTTTGATAGAAATTATTTGTTTTTTTTTATCGGTTTGGAAGAATGTTCAATACTACCTGGATCACTAAAATTACTGGCCAGAACTAGGCGACTAGCTATTAGAAATATTATCTTTACATGTGTTCCTAGTAAACATACTTTTGCACTATCATCCGTTGTGCGAATTGGACCATGTTTCAATTAACAAACCTTGGTGAAGTATTCATACAAATCTTTGAAACACACCAACATATCTTCTTTGTAAGCAAGGCTCTTTAGTAATAGCCGTCGATTAATAATAAGAACAGCAGGCTACTTACTAGGAAAGAACCAATTTCTAACCCACATTTGACTACAAACAAATGAATCTTAGTTAACATATTTTCCATTCCATATCACATCACTAAGAACTCGTAACATTATCTTACATTGTTTCCCTTAATAATACATATTCATTACTTAACCCTTTTTTGTTTCCCCGAACTGTCTCCTTTACAAAGGATAACTATGTGATACTACTTAAAAAAATATTAAAATACTAGAAAAATTAGACTAACCCAATTTTAAGTTACTTTTTTTTAGGTTCATAATATTTAAGATATTTATTTAAACTCTTAGAAATCACTTTTGATGTAAAAAGGTTTTCCGAATAAGATGTAGACTAACAAATCTTTGTTAAGAGAAAACCTCGTAACATTCAAAGCTATAAGAACAAGAACATAGAACGAATAAGGAAAAAACAACACATTTGTAAATATTTAACATGAAACTAAAGTTAAACAATTTCTTAAAATTAAACAAAAACAGAAAAACTTAACGTATTGATATTAATGCAGCCCCTACATTACAAAATCAAGCATTGAGGTTAAATTTTAAGAAATTATTATTAATAAATTAAGCTAAAAACAAACGACAACCAACAATTTATAAAAAATTAACATTTTTGAATGTAAATTTAAATATTTTTTATTTTTAATTATTAAATATAAACGCATTTTGAAAAAAAAGAGTCTCAATGTACCACATATATTCAGAGTGATAGCTGACGTTAAGTGCCGTGTCACAAATGTATATTATCTATAAATAGAAAGATTTTTTAATATTTTTTGAATCTTAATGGTAATAAAATAATTAAACAAAAAGTAAAACAATTAGAAATTAGGCAATATAAATTTAAAAAAAAATGCATATAGCTATACATATGAACAAGAATTTTAAATGAAATCAAAGAAAAGAAATTACTTAAATATTTATTGAAGACAATCTAACCAAAGAATATAAGAATAATAGTACATAGTTTAAAAAGTAGCAGCAACAAAAGTTACTAAAACTTTTTTTTTCTGACGAAGGATCTCAAAAGACAAAATACACTATGGTGGTATTCTATTACCATAGTTGCGTGGGACTCGAACACCACCTCCCTTATCAGCACCAATCTAAGATCACCAAATGACTTTTCTTTCTTTTTTAATAACTCATTGGGGAAAGTTTTTATATTCAAAATAATCCATCAGCTCGTAAGACTTCATTCTTCTTAATCTCCGAATGTTGTTGCGTACATTTAAGACGGATTCTATCTCGGAGTTGACATGTGATTGTGATTGTGCAAAATAGCGTAGTTTTTAACTACTTCGGTAACCGTTTCAATTTGCAGGTCACGGTGCAAGTCGTTGTTTCGTATATACCATGGGGCATTTACTATTCCACGTAGGACTTTTTTTTGAAATTTGAGCATTCGTTTTTTTTTTTTTTGTAACAGCCCCATAATTGGATGCTGTACGTCTAAACAGGCTTAGTTATCTGTTTATAAAGCAAGATTTCGTTCTTAGTAGATAGCTCTAAACTGCGTCCAAGTGACCAGTAAATTTTTCTATATTTTATGTTCAACTATTCTCTTTTCTTTTTAATATGTTCTTTCCACTTCAACTTAGCAATTAGAGTCATTCCAAGGCACTTAACTGTATTAGCAAATGGAATAGTTTGATTGCTAATAAATATGGGAAGATTTTTTATCTTTCTATTGGTGAAGTTTCTGAGTTGATTTTTCCTCGTTGTGTTTTATACGTCATTGTCGCGTCCAATCTCTGACTTTATTGACTGCATTCTGCAGCTTCTCTGTAGCCTTCACGACGCATTTGTCTGATACTAGGATAAAAGTATCATCGGCGAATGTAGCTATCATCGCGTTTTTATATTACGGAATATCTCTTGTAAATTGAAAGGAGTAATTTCACCGATCTCACGTATTTGGTGATTGTATGCGTACCGATCTACTATTACTGCGTTAGCAAATATGTCAAAAGGAACTGAAGACAACAATAGGCGTGTTTTTTTTTCAAATCTATATAGGCTTAACTAACGCTCGGCAGTGATGGTTGGAAATTGGGGAACGGCACAAAATCCCGACTATACAAAATCCCGACAAAAAAAAAATCACATTTCTAAAAATCCCGACTCACAAAATCCCGACTGACAAAATCCCGACAAATGAACTTTTGTGAAAAAATCCCGACTTTGTCTAACTTTCAGCTAACCCTAAAACTCCGCGCGAATTTTAAACTATTATTTTCTCCAAAGTCGGGATTTTGGCAGTCAGGATTTTGTAAGTCGGGATTTTGTCAGTCGGGATTTTGGCAGTCGGGATTTTATCAGTCGGGATTTTGTGGTCGGGATTTTGTAGTCGGGATTTTGTAAGGCGGTATTTCATGCTCAACCCTGGAAATTGCGGAGTTTTAGGGTTAGCTGAAACTGGTGCCATGCGATGAAAGAAAATCTACGTCGTGATATTCATGATTTAGCTTAGATATACATATGTATGTATATATTGAAGTAAATATTTTTCGTTTTGTTTTTTTTTTTTTTTTTTGTTATCAGTGTTAACACATATTCTGAATTTTTAGAAGGTTAATAAATTTATTTTACATTACCTAGCAGGTTTTCTTTGTCATAATTAGAGTTGATATAAAATGTGTTGTTGTTTCTTTAGTTTTGTAGTCTTACTTTCATTCCGTTTCGTGCTTCTTGTGGTACCCTTTTGGAAGTCACTTTCTACTTGTGTGGGAAATTTTTGGTGGAAATGGTAAAATTTCATCCATCATGTGGTATTTTTCTTGAAAAAAGTCTGGCAGCACTGAATGGGATTGAGATTGGGATTGGGAATAATGAAAATAAAAGAGTAAGGAAACCCGATGGTTATGTGACGAAGAGAAGAGCGTAATATCTACACGAGCAACCCTCTCTCTCTCAGCAGAATGAACTGGAAAAATGCAAATTATTGAATTAAACGCGGATAAGCATACTCGCGAGCAAGTGCGTGTATGTGGATGGCGAACTGACGGCGCGTTCAGTCTTTCGGCTTGGCCCGAGAACGATCTGCGGGTGACTGATTTTTTGAGCAAGTTCGAAGGCAAGTGCGAGAGTGTGGATGCATTTTCGTTAGATTCTGTAACAAGAAGGTCTCATAAATAATTAGTAAAATCGATTGCGGAGATATAACTGAAGAATATTTTAGATCTTGGTATGTTCTTCCAGCAAGCAAAACTAGCAATGTAAATGCGACTTTTTCTAATCTCGTGTCTTGCCATTGAATTATCGGTGTAACTAAACTTAATTCTTCCCAAGCCGGGTAAACTAGCCTCTGATCTTCCAAAAAGTTTCAGGACTATCAGCCTTTCTTTCTTCCTTCTGAATGGTCTTGAAAAATTGATTGACGTGCAGCTTAAGATAGGAACGCTAAGTGCAGCGCCAATCCATGATAACGCTGGTGGAGCTGACATATATATATATATATATATTTGAATATATTTGGCTTCAGCAGTCCTGGGTAGAACCAAGCCTAACTTCCCGCATCCATTTGTGTGTGCGCGTTATATTTTTGCACGAATGGAAGGGACCTACAGTTTTCTGCCGACTTCGAACGGCGAGTTGGGAAGCTTTACATGAAAAATGATACTCTTGAATGCTTGTCAGGCATTCGGAAGAGGTGGGCACTGTGACAGTTTTTGCGGCGGGATTCGAACCCAAGACCGCTGGCTCAGTAGTCCGATGCACTAACCACTTGCGCTATGCTGCCCTACGTTATGGTGGAGCTGACAGGCAGGGTGCAATGCGCTCTCGACCGGAAGCACTATAGCCTCGCTGTATTCCTGGATATTGAGGGAGCTTTCGATAATCCCACCTTTGAAATGATTGAATCTGCACTAGGTTAGGTTAGGTTGAGTGGCTATCCACCGTAATCGGTACGATTCACTTAGACCAAGGTAGGTCCATTATGTTGCCACGTGAGCCGACTCTTATCGAAACTGCTGGAACTATTTTGAGAGTTGCATGAATTTCCGTATTTTGTTGATATCGTTGACGAAATATCTTGAAGGTCTATAAAAAAGTATTCCCCCAGAATCTCTTTTCTCAAGGAGGAGAGAGCTGGGCAACTGCATAGTAGGTGATAGGGGTATTCCTCCTCCTCCTCATCCATGCACCTGTAGCAGAAGTCATTGGCGAGGATTCCTAACCTGTTGGCATGTCTGCCTATTGCGCAATGACCTTTCAATACGCCAACTGTTATGCCGATATGTGCTCTACTAATTTTTAGCAGGCTGCAAGTTTTACGTTGGATAGCCCGTTGTAGAGCTTGCGTGGAGATTTTGTGTTTTATTGTTTCTATTGGTACATGGGATTCTCTTTCCGTGATAAAACTTCCCAGTTTTGTACCTTTTCTGGCTAGCTCGTCTGCTTCACAGTTACCTGGTATATCGCTATGACCAGGAACCCAGCACAGCGTGAGCAGGCATCTGCTCGATATCTCGTTTAGAGATGCGCGGCAGTGCCTTACCAATTTTGATCTTATAATTGGTGATTCGAGTGCTTTTATAGCTACTTGGCTATCAGTGTAAATGAAAATGTCGCAACTATACATTGATTTCATCGAAAGCCACTCAGCGGCTTCACGAATAGCCATCACCTCCGCTTGTAAGACACTACGGCGATCTGAAGTTCAGGAAGAGCTGGCCCGAAAATACACCTGCTCCTATACCATCACCGGTCTTGGACCCATCCGTGTAAATCTCCAATGCGGATTTGAATTATTGATTGAGAGTAATCTGGCGTGCCCTAAGTTAGAAGATACCCACTGCGAGATTTCTTTAAGTCACAACGCCGTTTTTGTTGCCATGCATTGTTGAGGAAGCTGTCAATAAACTGCACCAGCTTGGGCGATGTAATAAAATCACACTGGTCTGGGTCCCGTAGCATTCTGATATCCCGGGAAACGATAAAACTGATGCTCTGGCTAGAGCTGGATCAGCGACCCCTTTTATCGGTCCTCAGCCTGTTATTGGCTGCAGTTGAGCTTATGCTAAAAAAGAGCTTCTTGAACTGCTGCGACTACAACACTATAACCATTGGCCAAAATGTTAATAGACGCGCCCAGGGCAAACAGAACTAAGTTTCTGTTACTCCTTAGCAGAAAAGACCTCAAAATCCTCACAGACTGGTCACTGAGTTCACTCCCTTAAACGAGCACCTGAACAAAATTGGAATCAGAAGCTCGGGCCTTTGCGAGATATGCCTGGAAGAAGAAGACACAGCTGAGCACTTCATTAGCGAGTGTCCGCCCTTTGCTCGGATCAGAAAGGCCGCTCTAGGTAACTACGTCCTACTGAACGAATTTTTTTGAATTAATCCAATTTAGACAAACACTCGCGCCTAGATTTTACCCATTTTTTGTTGTAATTTCTTTTTTTAGGGTTCCGTGCGCATATGGTAATACGGAACCATTATGTAAAAGTTTGCTCAATCTCTAACACGTCTGTCGCGAAAAAAACATCAGGAATCGTTCTAGCTAGGAACTTGAAATTTGACATTCTTATACATTACAACTTATCACTCAAAAATATTGCGAAACAACTATACTATACAGGGTGGGCATGTAAACTCGGACATGGAAAAGCGCTCGAAGCAAAGATTTCCGTTAGGAACTGATCTCTGAAACTACTGAAGTCAAAAATATGAAAAACTCACAGTTTGAAGATGATTAACGAATAGCAACTTTCATAAGTTGTATAGTTTTTGAGAAATTCACGTAGAAAAATTCAATTTCTCAACCGATAAACTCGTAAACAACTGGAACGATTTAAATGAAATTATAACTTTTGATAAATAATTCCTTAAGGAATATTATATACTTTCCAAAATTGCACTAAAATATAAACAAAAAAAAAAAAAATAAGAAAAAAACCGTGATTTTGCTGGGACTCAAGTCCCAACCTCAGTGGTCCTACGCATGCTTTAGGCAGTGATTTTGTTTCTGTGTATCGAAGAGTAAACTAGAACACAGCTATTTAGCTATCACAAACAAATTTGTTTCCAAATTTAGTTAGAAGTTTATTCATTCTTTATTATGATCTTTCTAGGCAATTACCAACATCAAAACTACAATGTTATTTACCTTTTCGTTAATTTCATAAAAACAAGACTACGGAACCCTTTGAGCGCGAGTCTGACTCGCACTTGGCTGGTTTTTTTTATTATTACTATTAAAAGCACACGATATGGCTGTTGCAATGTAATACAATTCCTTGACATTCATTTTTAAACTGAATAAAAGTACGAAGGCAAATCTGTTAGTGTGGATGAAGAAAAGAGCAACGCACGTGCGCGCATGCTTACCTGAACGCACTTGCTCGCAGATTTGCGCGAGAATGTGTACGCCGCATTTAATTATATACTGGAATTTTTTCAAGACTGCGGGTGGCATTTTCATTATTTCGGCAGTAATAAGGTCGTACACAGGTGGTTTTTTTATTAGGAATTTCCTCTTCGTCTTCTTTGTTTAGAAACTCTAAGCTTTCTCCCTCTGCACTCGGCGGGAATGGCTTAAAAACGTTCGACAGGTGTTCTGCGAAGGGATCAGCTTTCTTTTTTTGAGTTCATTGTTAAGACGATTGGTGGGCACCGTAGCGCAAGTGGTTAGTGCGTCGGACTACTGAGCCAGCGGTATTGGGTTCGAATCCCGCCGCAAACACCTAAAAAGTTTTTCACAGTGCCCACCTCTTTCGAATGTCTGACAAGCATCAAAGAGTATCATTTGTCACGATTGAGCTCCTCAACTCGCCGTTCGGAGTCGGCAAAAAACTGTAGGTCCCTTCCATTCGTGCAAAAATATAACACGCACACACAAATGGTTGCGAGAAGCAGGCCCAGGTTCACCTCGAGCTGTAGCGCCAATTAAGTAAGTAAGTTAAGACGATTGAAGACAGCCTTATCATCTGGGTACCTCGTTGTTTGCCACTTTCTGCGAGCTCTTCCATTTTCCAGGATTAACTCCATTATTTGGGCGGGGTATTTTTTTCTAATTTGTTTGCTGCGCAAGTTTGTTTGCGTGCTTTCGTCTGTTGGACATCAGCTGCCTATCGGACATCAGCAATGAATTGTTCCACTTCTTTGTCGATCTGCTCTGTTGTTTCCAAAGGAGATCTTGGGTCTATAAAGTTTTCAAGCTTTTCTCTAAATTCGATCCAATTCGTTCTTTGGTTTGTAAGTTTTGGGTCACAATTTTCTTGTATTACTTCCGATTCGCTCAGTGATAATATCACTAGAGTATGGTCGGACGATAAGTCATCATTAATTTCAATGCTGGTGTGGTTTCTTTTAATGCCTTTTGATATGAAGTCAATAAGGTCGAGTATTTTATTTGAATCAGATAGCCAATACGTAGGCGATCCAGAGGAAAGGAATTCGCAGTAGTAGTTGCGTCCTGCTTGGAATAGCTTTTTTCCCTTTGTATTCATTTACCTAAGTCACCACCAATCACAAATTTGTGACCCAGCGAATTTAGGAGTTCCGCAAAGTCTTCTTGAGTTGGGGTTTGGGGAACACCTCGGTGGGCAGTATATTGGTGCTATCTTAACCCTAGAAAGATAATCATATTTTGATGTATAAAATGACACTCATGTATAAAATTTACTCGCAGGGTTGTGAGTATTTCCAAATTGATGAGACTTAACTCAACGACACGTGAGTTTTCTGCTCTGGATACCTACTGGCTGGAAAGTCAGGAACGCCCATCCCGTGATCCATAATATTTAGCAAAAGAGCGGTATATTTCGTTCGCGAGTAATTCATTTTGACGCAGATTATCTTTCCAGGGTTAAACTCTTTTTTCTTTCAAAACCGATTCTTATTGTTGCTACTTGCATTTTTTTCATTGGTAAACTTGGCTTCTTCATAGTGATTCAAGTTAACAAGTACGGCCTATCCTCTCCTAGATCGGAAAGTGGGTTTCGGAGACTACGCATGTGTCTATGTTTTCATTGTTGAAAAGTGGTTAATTCTAAAAAGTGCTGTGAATGACCGTTCGCATTCCAGGCTGCAATTTTTATTGTTCTTTTCGTCATTGTTTTTTGAGAGCGACTTCTTCTCTTAGTTGTTTGATTGTCTTATCCTGTTCATCTAGTCTACCAAGAATAAGTGTCAACATTTATTTCACTGAGGTTTCCTATTCTTTCCGCGCATTTTTGACAATTTTTATTTCTATCTTCTGTGATTTCAGCAACATCTTTTACTTTAATCTCATAGTTGCTGGATTTATTAACAGCAGAAGCTGTTTTCTTTGGTTGATTATTTTTAGTTTACTTACTTTTTCTTTCTTCGAACTCTTTCGCAATCGGACAGCCTCTGTAGCTTGCTGGATGACTGCCGAGACAGTTTACACATTTCACTTTCTGCTCTTTTTTCGGTGGACAGATATTAGTTGCATGCTTTCCATCACACTTAACACATGCGAAGTCTCATCTGTAGTATCTTTGTGTATGACCAAAGGCTTGGCATCGTTGCGTTTGCATTGTGGAATAAGTCTAGATCTAGACCTTTTCGGAAGAGGCTCGATTTTAACAACTATGCCCATGATTGATTTCAAAGCATAGATTTTTTCAGCGTTTTCTTGATTATTGAAAGAAAGTATAAATAGTGGCCATGGCCTCTGGTTTATAGTTGATTCTCCATTGGAATCTTTTTATTACGAGATTAAAGGCTTATACGGCTTGGAATCCCTATTGAATCAAGTCTTAAACGATTTCTTTTCCACTACATGAGGAGTGAAAGCCTCTGGCTACTACTTAAGAGACTTCGTGGCTTTGTTTCCGTATCAATGCCGTATTTTGTTTTTGGTCAGCTCATCAGTGACTGATCTGTAATCATCAGCATCATCAACATTGATTTTCCAATTGTTTTTATTGTAGGATGTATACTTGCACTCTTTTTTCGTTGTCTTTTCGATAAGGCTCTTAAAGCTCGCAGTGACTTGTTTCGTGCTTTTACCACGTCCTTGAACTGGCATTTCTTTACCTTCTTGATCTCATTTTGCTTGGCTCGAGGTAGCTATTGGCTTTAAGCTGAAGTTTCCGGGCTTTACGCTTTTTTGTTGGGCGTTTGTCTTTCTCCCGATAGCTTGCAGTTTTCTTAGCAAGCTCATTTTCATCAGTGTGAAATTCAAATTGGTTTTGCTGTATAGCAGAGTTGTTAAGGAATGCATTCTTTTGGGAATGCATTCGCAGAATCCAAAGAAAGAATTCAAATTTTTGATTAATGCGATCGAATTCAAAAAAGATTAGGACTTAAAAAATATGAAATCACCATTATTTTGAAGTCAGTGATTAATTCATTCAATTTTTGCAATCACTGAATTGAAAACATTTTGAAGTCAATTGAATTCACATCATGTGAGTCAGTAGTGAATTCTCTTGAAATCATTTGAAGTCAGTGAATTCAACTGAAATCGTTTGAATTCACTTGACGTCAATGAACATTAGTTGCTTCTGCAATCAGCTGAAGTCCCTGAAGCTAGTCATGTACCGTTAAAAAAATTGAGAAAAAGACAACAAAGAAAACAGTTTTTTTTTTACTTTAACAAAACCAAATAAAACAAATCAAAAACAAACAAGAAATCAACTCGATTATAAATAAAGACAAACGTTAAAAATTAAAAACATTTAAATTTTGTCTATGCTATTCATATTCACTACATTCACTACTGATTTCAGCTCACAACAAATGAATTCAGTGACATATGTAATTCGAAAAAATCCAATCAGTTGGTTTAATTCAATGATTGCTAAAAACTGAATGCATTAATCACTAACTTTAAGAGAATGGTAATTTAAGAGCTGTTCAGTCCCAATCTTTTTTAGAAAAAGACTTTAAATCATTTCTAGGTGAATTCAATACATTTACCCTCCCAAAAGATTTAATTCTTTTACAACTCTGCTGTACAGGTACTGGGCTCTTTTTATCAAGCAAGCTGACTCTATTTTCAAGCTCTTTGATGTGTTTCTGCAAGCTCTCGACCGTTTTCTCAAGTTCTTTTCTGGCTTTTGGTTCGTCTTGATATTCTTCAAAGAAACTTTTTTGTCCACTTGAGTTTCCTCTTTAGATTCGCTTAAATATTGCTGAATCTCACTGTCGATCTTCTCTAAGCTCGTGGTACTGGTTTCTGAACTGACTTCGATGTCATTTAATTTATATGATTGGGCTTTAGGTGCATTTAACCCTGGTGTTTTAAAAAGCAGTAAGCGGACCTCCCCAGAATCCATAGGACCGCCCTCCGAAGAGGGTGGATTTTCCAGTGTACCTGGTCTGCCACGTGGGGTAATTAATCTATTTGTTTCGTTAATTGCCATTTTTATGTAACTTATTGGTATTATGAAAATAGGTCAGTTAATTCTATTTGTAGCGTGCTGGTTTCGGTAGAGCTTTATTCAATTCTTTATTTAATCCAAAGTTTTCTTAAGTGGGCTTTCTAACAATATTCTGCGATGGCTTTTGTTGTGTTTTTTCGTCCCCGAGTATGCTGTCCGAAAACTGCAGTACTTGCTGAAGACAACAAAACTGAACAAAATAGAACGCGCAGAGAGTGTAGCAATTTTCAATCAGTAGGCGGTTGTATACCTTCCGTACGTAAGAAACTTTCTAAACTCTCGATTGACTCAGAAGTGATCCTTTTACGATCAGGGTGGTCTTTTCAGAGTATATCTAATAATGGGTGGTGCGAATAGAAACTGAGTGTGAGTGTTCCCTCAAGATTTAAGAGGGAACCCTCTATTTGAGGTGAGTAAAAATATTTTTCGTTAAGTTGAACGAAAACACTCCACTCACACATTTTGACATTTGAAGGTTCCCTCCATTTTGGTGTGAATAAAGTCACACCTTATTAAGGGAACACTCGAGAAAGTTGAGGTTATTTTGCAATAATTAAACATGAATACCATTTGCGGACGAAGAAAATATGGATGATACCGAAGAAAACCCGACAAAAAAATAAAATTTGACATGGAGGAATAAGATTTTTTATACTTGAAGAATATTTTTATTTACACCAAACAGCTCGAGGTGAACCGGGCAGTGATGGTACACGTAGGGAAAATTCCTACACGTAGGGATTTTCGATGTGAAAATGACCCCGTAGGGAAAAAAGGACAGATTTTTCTTCTTTAAGAATTTTGGCCTGAAACGTAGGGATTTTTTATTTCGTAAACTATTTTTCCCGAAAACTGCAACCACACCCTAATTTACATGTGTTCTCACCTTTACATGTGTCTCCAAATCTCACAATTCGATTTCTTACTGAACCTGAACTTCGCTGACAGTTCTGTCATTAAGTTTTTCTCTTTCATGTGTGCAGTGAACACCAATAGTGTAGTGTAAGTATCAGGCAAACAAAATAACGGTAGAAGGGTACTTTATATATTTTGGTTTGATTTGTCGCTATTTTCAATTCGTCTTATTGTTTCTGCTCGTGTTCAAGTTTAATTGTTTTAAAAAATATATTAAAAAATATATTTCGAAACATTTAAGGCACATTACTGTGATAATAGCTTTGTGTTGTGTTATAGAATCTATTCTTCGTTGTTCACGACGAAAACCAGCCAACATGAGTTCGTCGGAAAAATCATTTTCCTCTGATGGAAGCAGTAATCAAAAAAAAAAAGACTTGAAAAATATCGGAAACAAAAATTTAACGATGATTGACTCGAAGAAGAGAGCTCAAGGGTTGGTTCGACAAAATTTTATTTTGTGAAAAATCTGACCTTTTAAAACATGCAACAACAAAGCTATACAAAAAAAATGTTGCATCCATTAAAAATTCAAAAAAAGTAAATGATTTTCTTAAACAAAACAAAAATCTAATAAAAACAAGAAACATGTTATTTTATCAATTATTGGTAAAAACATTATTTGGAGAGTGTGTAGGGAAAATTATCCTCCGGTAGGGATTTTTTTTTGGTGAAGTAGGGAATTATTTTTTTTTCTTGTACCATCACTGGAACCGGGGCCTGCTTCTCGCTTCTTTTTTTTAGTTTTTTTTTTACTTTTCCCTTTTAGCATTGCTTTTATTTGAACTTATGTGGTTTTGGATTGGGTAAAAAAAACTGTGTGTGTGTCAGTCACACGCGGTAGAAGTGAAACTTTTTTTTAAAAATGGTGTATATATTATTTGTATTTGTCATATAATTTTACGAATGAGATGAATACGGAGAGATACAGATTGCGAGAGAGCGACGAGCGAAAAGGACGTACAGAATAAAATATATCATACATACATCATTCAACAGGGACAACTGAATTTAATATACAGCTACATATATAATTTAATTACTTATGTATTTTGAATCGCCAAAATTACTAAAAGTTTGAATAGCTATGTACATAACTTCATATTCAAAATGCTTTTCAAGTTGACTTTATCAACATTGCCATGGTAAATTTTGAGATTTTGAAAGATGTTTATTTATATACATACATAGCATAAATACGTTTTTAGGTCCATTTGCCGACCATATAAAGATCAGTAAATCCGTTGAACCATAAATATCTGAGACTTCTGTAATCAGATATTTATAGTTTGAATATCAGGTAATCAAGTGTCAGTACATTACAGGAAAATTCATTCTTTCTGTTACCGTATTTAGGTTCGCCCTAAACTTTGACAAAACATATAAAACACACTGTGAATAAATGTTAGGTTTTGTGATGGTAGTGTAAGGAATTTACAAGTCTTAATGTCACTATTTCACTCTTTAACAGTCTTGTCCGTCCTCCCCTCGAATACGTTTCGCAGTAAGCTATACACTGTAAGAATCACAATTACATCCGTCCAGTGTAGCTTTCGTGACTTCGCATTAAAAGAGCTTCTATGGGTCGACCTTATTAACCTCGTTCCATATATGCATCGGATGTCACCTTTGAGAAAAAGTGTTAATAACAATTTTATGCATCATCTGATTTCAGGTATGATATACATATGTACATACATACTTTTGCCCCGATTTATTGTCCTTTTAAAGATTTAACTTTCGTGGGCGATCGCATTACGTGCGCAGATTAGTTACTACATGCTCCACAACCATATGAGTAAGCCATATAATTTATTTATTTATTTACTCGTCATTTAGAGATGTACAAAAATATCTTAAATGTTAATTATTACAAAAGAGCATTAACATTAATTTTCTTTTGAAAGAGTTTCTCGAGCAATGTTCAAATATGTCTAATTTATCAATAACTAAGTTTAGTTCCCTAATACAACGCTCAATAGGTTCATTTCTGCCGTAATTTGTCCTGTAGAAATGTCCAGAAAGATGAAACCTCATGCGCAGATTCCTTTCTGGAAAATAAAAGTTTATTCGCTCTAATAGGTGTGGGCAATTTACATGATAATTGACTATATCCCTTATCAGCATAATACAGAAATACCTGCGTCTGTCTTCGAGAGTTTGCAAATTGAACAGAAGGCATCGGGTTAAATAGGGAGATGTACCGATGTTCCACCTTAGCTTTTTGAAAGCAAATATTGTGAAAGATTTTTGGACCCTTTCAATTCTCAGCAAGTGATTTGCTTTGATTTGAATTTGACCTAACTAATGCGAAATAAAAAGCCTTAAGTGCATACGGATCAGAGAATTCTTTTGGGTTTCGCCTAATAAAGCCAAGTATTCTAAAGGCCTTACTCACAATGTAGTACATGCAATTTAAAATTGAGTTGTGTATCCAATATAACGCCTAGATCTTTTTTCGAGTTTACTTTTTCTAGTTTGGTACAGTCCATTTGATACTCGAATGATAAGGGATTATTGTACCTAGAACAGAAGAGGATTTGACACTTAGATATGTTTAAGTCCAAGAGGTTGTGTTGGCACCATCTAGCCATCACTGTGATGCGTTCTGACAGAAGAACTCCAATTTTAACAAATTGGATACGACCATCAAGGTAAGAGGTAATCCAATCCAGAAAACTGGAATGGAATCCAATTATATCCATCTTGATTGATGAAGCCTTCAATCAGTGTTAGAATCATTGAAATCAGTGCAGAAATAAACTCTCAGGAGGAATCACAAGCTCTTGCGCTAGCGGTTTAATTATATAGATAAGATAGATAAGGCGGTTTTTTTTTTGTTTTGTTGTTGTTTTATTTTATTTTCTATTTCTCTTATTTGTGATGAGATGAAAGAACAGAAAACATACCTACAAGCTGATATTATTTATGTAAGAACTTGGATGAAAAGTTTTTATAACCTTAGGTTGAGTGTGTAGCGCGTCGGTTTTTCTACTTTTGGCGCAGTACTACTGAGTTAAGGGGTCCCAGGTTCGTTTTCTGGCATCGACTGCTGCGAATGGAGTGGATTCGATGAGTATATATGTACATATGCGTTTGGCTTGCATTTTATCGAACATAGACTAGTTATAATTTACTTTCTTTTCAATAAAGTGGAGCTCTACACCCCATCCGCGTGATGTTTGCACATAGCTCGGGACTGTTGGATACAGTCGCATCATTTTTTTTTCAATTGGTTTTTGGTTCAGTATGATCTAATATTTTATTACAAATACATTTCAAGGAAAAAGAAAATTTATTCAGTAATAAAATTAAATTAAAAGTAATTCAGTAATGAAATTAAAATAAACAAAATATTAAACGCTCTGGGGTCGAACGCTGACTAGTGAGCCGCACAATATGCATCAGACGCTCCTGGATTCAACACTACTTCTCCCGGCGGATTTAAGTCGGATCTTACGACAGGCATACCTTACCACAAGGCTATTCTAACCCCGTCATTTCGGGGGAGGGGATGAAGAAAATAAGAAATAAAAAATATGTTTAACATAAATTTGGTCTCATGTGTGCATTAAAATCTCGAAAACGGTTCTAATTCCTGATGACTGTTATTGTCGAACTAACGACTTACACGATTTTAAATAAGAATGTTTAATTGATTCGCTCACTGTAATACTTATCTATTAGTTGGGCTAGCTAGGTTTTACTTATTTAAAACGGCGCTAGGGATATCAACAGGTATACTTATTTAGTGTAAGCTTGAAATTCGACTTTCGAGTTTATTTTTTTCAATCAGTTTTACATCCTAGAATGATCTTTTACTTAAAAATCGCACTACTTTCAAATTGTTTTTTGATTAGTGTTCAAAGCACTGCGATGAAGTCCTTCAAACTTATTTCCAGTTTTTAGTTGGCAGCATGCTGTTAACAAAATTTATAATATGAGGTGCACGTTCAATAGACTACTCGTATACCTTAATATGTATGTTTTGAAAATATGAAAACAGAAATAATTACAATAAAATATTTCCATTTCGGTCAAATAAAGGCCTAACCACTTTCCTTTCATAAAAAATAAAAACTGTACTATACTGCCTACAATAAAAATAAAATAAGTAAACTTAGTGCATAAAATTATATTATGAGTAGAATATAATACAGTTATATAAATAATAAAATTATATTTATAAATTAAGAAATGACACACTTTACGATACAAAATACATAAATGTGTTATACAAATTAAAATGTTTACAACCAAAAAAATTCATATATTTATATTTACAAAATTCTATTTTAGTACTATTATTTCATTATACTCAGTATAATTTAAGTCGTCAACTTGTGTTTTTTATTTCCAAACAGATAAGATAACATGCAGAATTATACAAGTTAAAAAATAATATAACAAAAGCCAAACTACAAATTATAACTAATGCATTGTAAATTCTCAAACTATTTGGCAGTTATATCGTTTATAAAAAAAAATAAAACACGGAAAATACTAACAAAATCAGAAACAAATCATTAAACTGTAAGTTAAATAATAACAAATATAAATTATATTCATATGTATGTATACTCGTCGTATATGAATCTTCAAATTTGCCTAAGCAAAAGTAACATTTTTAATGCGATAAAGCATTCTTGTTTTCTGCCTTTAATTTATATTTATGGATATTAAGATTTAAATTTAAAATATTTATTAAAACTGAATAATAAGATTAAATAAATAATTATATATATTTAATATACATACATACATATAAATAAAACAAAAAACACTATTTATAGAAGTGTACACTTTTTTGAATTATATCTCTTTAAATTGATCGATATAATATTTACAAAAGGAAAAAAAATATATATATAAATAAATAATTCTATTTAACTATATTATGTGAGCAACATTTTCAAAAAAAAAGTTAATAAAACAAAACAAATAGCAACTAGCAACAACTATATAATTAAGGAGGAAACAAATACTGAAATAAATTAATATTAACTTAATTTTCTTATTTTTAAATGACATCGTACTCGTAGGAATTCTATTTAATAAATATACATAATTATATATAAAAAAAAACATATATATCAAAAAAAAATAAACTATTATTTCTCTTTCCAATTGTGCGTTTTTTTTAAGTCTTCATTTAGAGAATTTTACTTACATAAAAGTACGGGATGGATTTAAGACAACACCATATATGAATACTTTAATTATAGACAGATATTTATTTTCCATTTATAATTAAATATTCACATTTCTTGGTTATGCACAGCTTGCACAGAGATACGATAACTAAATTTTATCTTCTACTGAAAAATTGTACATTTATTTCAAGCGCTTGCATTTTAACTTGATTACTCGAAGGAAAAATTATTACAAAAAACCTTAATTTAAATTGAATAATTGAAGTGGGTAAAATAATGTTTTAAGAGTCAATGATTAATGAGTAGCAGGTAGTGTATATAAGAATTAATAATAACTAACAAACTATAATGGGTAACAATGTGTATAGCTACAAACGTGTAGATACATATAAAAGTAAATAGACAAATTACATAAATTGATAAATAAATATATATAAATATATAAATAAATAAATAAGTAAGATAATAATAAATATGCGAACAAAAAATAAATAAATAAATCTATATATAGCTGTGTTCGATAAAATAGCAGTCCGTTTTTAAAATCTCGAAATTATATCTTTGGTTTTAGAAAACCTTATTTCACAAAATTGTTTACTTAGCCAAAGCAACAAATCAGGGAAAAAATTATACAATTTCGTATCACTTTTCCAATGTAAACAAATTATTGAATATTTAAACGTCTAAATCAGTTGTTCTTTAAAATAGCAGTGTAGTAAGTTTTTTGTTGAATTCAAATGTTGAACTCAAATTCTTTAAAACTTTACTCTTATTAAATTTAGGTTATTCGTTATGATTTTTTTAAATAATAAGAAAAAAATAGATTGTTTTAGTCTTAAAAATGGGTCGAGAACATACGGCTCGAAAGAAAAGCGAAATTTATTTAAAAAACTTAAAAGTGAAGGAAAATCCTACAAAAATATATTCAGGAGTAACTAGTTTGTTCGGCGGAGATAGATCGAAGTGCTATAACATGCGAAAAAACAAGAAAACAGGTGAAAACAGCGAAAGCAAACTGCTTCAGAAGATGTCCAAATCAGAAGAACAGCTAATCGTGGTCCTTTTATCTCATCAACGAAGATTCAAATCTCGAGATAAGTGTTATACTGGTAAGGAAGAGACTTCTAGAGGCCAGATTAAAAGCAAATTTTCCGAGAAAAGTTGCCCTTCTGTAAAAAAAAATCCTAGGGTGTAACGCATTCAATGTATCCGAAAAAACAGTCAATGGCCACTGTCGAAATGGAGAAATATTCTCTGGGCCGAAGCTAAATAGCTGAAGCGAAAGCTAAAATATTTGGCTCTAGTGGATCTAGAAAATATGTTAGAAGACCGGTTAAAAAAAAGTCGTGAAGACAGCTAGACCAAGAAATATGAAGACATTGTGAGTAGTGGGTCAAAAGATGTGGGAGTCTATTCTGCTGAAAAGACACCAGAATATTAGGCGTGTTTTTTTTTCAAAACTATATAGGCTTAGAAAATGTTTCCCATGTTAATTACACTAACAACTAAGCCTATATAGGCTTACGATACCTGGATAATTATCCAGTCTAAGGTGCTTAACCTGGATAGAAGAATGTGCTACCAAACTGTTTTTCGTCGATAGTTATCGAAAATTGTATGGAAATGTCAAATATGACATGAAAGTGAAGGAGAAATATGAAGGCCGGTAGCTTTCAACCGAACTCTGCTGTCATTTCAAATTTAAATTATTTCTGATCATTTTAAAATGGGTAGAAAAGAAAGAAATACGCATTTATCCGATAAGAAAAAGAAAGCTGAAATGAATTACGTGAATATGTTCCTTATTTTACTACTTAATTGAATTAAATTTGACGAACGAAAATTCTATCCACCAACTTATTAATGAGCGCTTGATAACTACCGGCCTTACTTTAAATGAAAACAATGCCGATGTGAAATTGTCAAACGTCAATTAGCATAGTCCTGCCAAGTCACTGTTCAGCGTTTTTTTTTCTCATTTTCCGCTAAGCCTATATAGATTTGAAAAAAAAACACGCCTATTACACTGTGTAACAAAAATTTGTTTATGTTATTTTGTTGTTAGTTTCTGCTTCCTCATGATATGTCAAGCACATTTTGAGTATTCATTCGTTCTAACTGTTAGCTTTACGGTAACGGCATCGCGAAATGTATTAACGGAGATGCAAGCAGAGCAAGCCTATCATGCGACCTCTGCAAGTGAATGTGAATAGTAGTTAGTTGAGAAAATAAATAAAAATGTTTCATTTAATTGTGGAACAGTCGTGCTGACACTGAAAACTATCGTACGAAAAGATGGCCGCAAAGAGAAGCCTTTATACTATACCTGATGCAACAAAACGTAAAGTTCAATCTATTGGTAGATTCAGGAAAAGTACTTATGCCCCCGCTTCAAATCAAAGGAACGTAGTGCTTGGGCAGCATTCAGCGAAATAAAAGGAGGAAATATTAAAATAAAAAATTATGCAGAACTAGTAGAAAACTTAGTGGATAGGTTTAATATAATAGGATGCAGGATGTGAACTACATGTTCTTCACTCTCATTTAGATTTTTTTTAGTGAAAACGTGGGGAGCATTAGTGAAAAACATGCTGAGACGTTTCCCTAAGACATCGCTTCAATTGAAGGCCGGTACCAGGGTAAATTGGCTGCTAATATGATGGGCGACTACGTCTTGCACCTAAAGAGGGGCAATTCCAAAGTTCACAGTAGGAAAACAAGAAAATCTCTCTGCACTTTTAAATGCATATGGAAGTACCAATTTTTTTTTTGTTCGAATATATGATAGGTTATTAAAATTTTAAGTAACATTTTGAATTAAGTTTTCTTTGATATATTTTTCTTTAATTACAAAAGTGCATAAATGCTCAAAAATGCGAACTTTTTGTTAAAATTCTGAAGCAATAGCTAACACTTAAGAAGAACTTTTGGCATTTTGGAAATGAGCTAACATAAACCAAGCGTAAACAATCCAAAAATGTACATAAACAAACATTTTTTAAAATTTTGTTACACAGTGTTATTAATTATATGCCACACCAGTGCGGGGTTGTTATAAAAAAAATAAGAGATAAACAACAAAATATTGAAGGAAGTCACATTCGAAGCTGAAAAAAATTGAAACAATTAATGATTTCATATTTCTCTCCCAGCACTGCTATTTTATCGAACACCAAAAAAGTTCCAATTTCTATTTTTCATTCTAATACTTTTTTTTAATAAATTACAATGTAATATAATTTTTTTGTAAATCTTAGGTTAGTTACCAAACTAAAAAAAAAATAATATTTGGTAAATTAATGAAGTATATTTTCAAAATGCCTTTCAAAGTGCAGTGGTAGATGCACTGCTTTTTTATTGAACACAGCTGTCTATCTATATACGTAGGTACTGTGGGCATCAAAAGTGAGTAAACACCCGTATGATTTTTCGAGTTACATGTAATTTAAACAAAAAAATTAACAAAAATTAGATTCCAATGATGCAAAATAAAAGCTTTATTCAATAACAATAAAACAGCGGAAAAAATAAATCAATTAAAATAAAACTAATAATTTTTTTCTAATAAAAACTAGCCATACTCCATTTTTTACGCGTCAAAAGTAAGTCAACATTATCAATTTCTTTAAGGAATTCATAAATTAAATAGCTTAAAAATAAATCTCAATATTTAGTTAGACCGCGTTTAGACTTTATAACTTCTTTCAGTCTACGTGGCATGGATATACCAAGTTTATTTGTAAAATCGGAGGTTATTTGGAACCATTTTTCAATTAAAGCCTGTTTTAGGTCCTTTTTGCTTTTAATAGTCCTTTTACGAATGTTCCGGTTCAAATGATCCCATAACTGTACTATTCGGCTTAGGTCCGGTGATTGCAAAGAGCGATCGAGGTATTTTGGAGTCTCATAAAACAACCACACAAATAAACTTGGTATATCCATGCCACGTAGACTGAAAGAAGTTATAAAGTCTAAACGCGGTCCAACTACATAAATATTGAGATTTATTTTTAAGCTATTTAATGTATGAATTCCTTAAAGAAATTGATAATGTAGACTTACTTTTGACGCGTAAAAAATGGAGTATGGCTAGTTTTTATTAGAAAAAAAATATTAGTTTTATTTTAATTGATTTATTTTTTCCGCTGTTTTATTGTTATTGAATAAAGCTTTTATTTCGCATCATTGGAATCTAATTTTTGTTAATTTTTTTGTTTAAATTACATGTAACTCGAAAAATCATATGGGTGTTTACTCACTTTTGATGCCCACAGTATGTATGTACATACATATATAAAAATGGTGTAAAAAAATGTATAGTAATTCATCAATTGAGAACGGCTGAGCCGATGTGGCTCAATTTTTTTTTTCAGTTGTTCGTAATTGCCAGGAGAAGGTTTTTACGAAAGAAAATTATGGGAAAACCCTCCGGAAAAGTCGGAAAATTGGAAAAATCGAGATGTATGGAATTTTGTGTGCAACTGTTCCGGAATGGCTTTTCGAATGGATAAATATGAAATTCGGAAAATCCCGGAAAAACGCGAAAAGTTTGAATTTTCTTTTCAACGAAATTTTGCATTTTATCGCATGATTTGATGTAAAGGTGGAAATTTCGTTGTGAAGCTTGGAAAATTTCGGATAATTGTGAAATTCATTGTGATAAAAGATGTTAAGCGTGCATTTTGGGTGGAGAAGTAAACGAGCTAAATAATAGATGGCGCTGTGCTGCGATCAATGGCACAACTCGATGGATGGCGTTATACGTTGATTTAGGCTGTGCGCAATTTGACAGGTATCCTTTTCGCATTGTAATTTTTCTATTAAGCAAATGTGCTATTTTTCTTGCTGCAATTGATTCGAGCTTTGCGTATTATTACACTGATTCCGAGTAGTCGAATATTGCGCATCACATCCGCAAATGGTACAAACATTACGATCAATTGAAATTCAATGCGATATTTATTAATTCGATCATTTTTTCAGAAAAGAAATTTTCTTTTGAATAGGATTAGTCAAAAACGACTTTGTTGTTTTTAAGGGAGAGTTATTTGCTTGACTAATGTCTCCTATTAGACGATCAAACCTTAGACGACGTACACGAGACGATGTGTGATATTGCTCTCCGGAGATTTTCGTCAAAAGCCTCCCGTCATCCCGAAATCTACTGCTGCCAATGAACTTAATGGCCTGCCTGAAATCGTCGTCGTTGTGGCGGCATGTCAAGAAGTTGAAATTGACCACGAACATGAGAGTCGCATTGCAGAACGACCCATTGACTGCTGAATTCTCAAGGCAACTGCTGGCGGTTGGCAATGGCCAAATTCCTGTTGATGTTTCGACTGGATTGGTATCGTTCCCGGCAAATTTTTGCGAGTTCACATCGTCAATGGAGGAACTCATCACCAGGCACCAGGTTCCCCGGCATTGCACAAAATTATAAAAAACTCGAATGGATTAGTGAACGAACAGATAGACAGACAGATAGATAGATAGTTAGATAGATAGACAGACAGACAGACAGATAGATAGACAGAGAGATAGATAGATAGACAAATAGACAGACAGACAGACAGATAGACAGACGGAAAGACGGACAGGTAGATAGATAGACGGATAGACAGATAGATATACAGGCAGACAGACAAACAGACAAATTAACATTTAATTTTGATTTTTGTACATTCATGAAATTAATTCATTTTGAGTATTTATTTTACCTTAATAAAAACCTGTATTTAATTCAGCTTATATGTTGACACAACATTTATTAATTTTGAGGCGATACGAAGTTCGCCGGGTCAGCTAGTATATATATATATAAATAAATAAATAAAAATACTATAAATAAATAGATAGGTATTTAAATAAATAAATAAATAAAAGTAAATAAATTGATAAGTATATAAATAAATAAAAAAATAAATAAATAAATGAATATGTAAATATATAAATAAATAAATAGATAAAAAAATACGTAGATAAATAGTAAATATGATAATAAATAAAAAAATAATTGATATGAGTAAGTAAATAAAAAGTATGTACAAAAGGATTTTGTACATTTTCACATTTAGCCATAAATTTTTCGTTGAGTATTTCAGTTCTTCTTGCAATTTGAAAGACCCCGGCTCGTTCGTGCAAAGTTATTGTTGAAAAATCCAAAGGTAGATCTAACATCCTTTTAAAAACTTTGTTTTGGGCGATTTGAAGTTTTTTAATGTGAGTTTTGGGACAACTTTTCCAAACTGGAGAAGCATAAGTGATTAGCGTTTGGAAAATTACTTTAAAAATAATCATTTTATTGTGCCTGCTCAGCAGTGATCTACGATTGATTGCCGGATAAAGCATTTTGATAGCAATACTTACTTTATTTAGAATATTTTTATATGATCACCGAAAGTTAACCTTTTATCTAAGTACACCCCATGGTACTTGATAAGGTTAAGCCACAGCATATCATTATTGTTTATTTGCAAGTTACTGACCGGTAAAAAACAATCCGTTCTTTTTCGTGTGAAGAAGATAGCTTGGCTTTTGTCAGTATTAACTTTTACCTTCCAATGCTTGTAGTATTCAAAGACGATGTTAAGAGAATTTTGAAGATTCCGTTCAACGACCGATCCGACTTCGTGTGAGGAATAGATTGCAGTGTCGTTAGCATACATTGCTATATCACAGTTTTGTATATATAGGAAGTCGGTTGTAAATATATTAAGTAAGGTTGGGGCAAGAACAGATCCTTGGGGCACTCCAGACGGAATTGATTTTGGGGATGAGGTTGCTTTATTTAAAGTTACTAAGAACTCTCTACTGGTTAAGAAACTTTGAATTATTCTTATAATACTTTAATTATAAATTAGTACTTTTCTTTTATTTTGGAAAATTGCAAGGGTGTCTCTACATATGGGGTTCCATTCCTGTATAACATTAAGCAGCGCAGCCGTAAAAGAGTCGCAGCAAACCAAATAAAATAAAAGGGGCGCGTAATGACCTTTAAATTCTTAAAAGTTTTTTTATTGGGTTGGGGACAACACAACGCCAGTGTGAATGTTCTGGTGTGTGTGAGGTGAATAAGTGTGAGGTGAACAAGTATTACCATATTTTATTCTCCCAATTTTCTTTTATTTTTGAGGTGTTTTTATTAACTAAAATTTATCAATTCGTGGCCCCTACTACTGAAAAACTTCGACTCTCCTTATACATATTCATTATAGTGACCCTCCCGTGTCTAATTTGTTTGAAAATGCTTTGCAAATGTGGGCAAAAAGTTGACAGAATTGGCGCTAAAATACTGTGTAAGATTTACTACCACATGAACTATGTCAACCTTAAGGAAAGTGATAGTGAATACATGCAAAAGAATAGCATACCTTATCATTGTGGTTCGTGTGTTAAACAGAGACTGAGAAAGCGAAACAAGTGCAAACCAATAGTGATGGTCAAGCACCTGTTGCGAAGATGATACTGTCGCCCTTTAACTTGTTGACATCCAGAACTGCTGACGCAATTGCTGGCTCTTCACCTCCTGTCACTTTTTTTTTTCAAAGAAATCGCTACCCTAAAGGAAATGATCTCTAATGCACTGAGCTGTATTGCCCATTTGCAAGACCAAAAAAAACATTTATGCAAAAAACTCAACAAGCGTAAGCCGAATTCTAAATCAACATCTACATGTGACAGGAATTTAAGCGTTTTACGATTAAAATTAAAACTTTAGACATGAAAAAAAAGTATTAAAAAAGAAAACTAAGCTCAATGCAAATCAGATTGGTTATAAAAATATAAATAACTAAATTTTTATAAATGAAAGCCTTACTAATTATAATCGAGCACTCTATAACAAAGCTAAGCATTTTAAAATAGAAAATAACTTTTCGTACTTGTGGGTCAGTAATGGGATGGTTTTATTAAAAAAAAACCAAAAGAGTGATTTAGCTATTAAAATAAGTTCTTTTGAAAATATACATAATTTGTCTCAAACTTAAGTGCTCTTCTTATAAGCTATTCTAATGTCGTCTACTTATTCATATTGTATTTTGTTTTTCAATAAATTTTACCATAGCAATAATCCAATGAAAACATTTTCTAACATTCATCAAAATATCCGTAGTATTCGTAGAAATTTTGATTTACTTGTAACTCATATAGAATCATTTATTGATAAGCCTGATTTAATTTTTCTGTCCGAAATATGGATCTTTGAAACTGAAGCTAAGCTCTATAGCATACCTGGTTATAAATTCTATCCTACGTGCAATAATTCATATGCGGCTGGTGGAGTGGCAGCTTTTACAAGCGAAAAGTTGGAATATGAGCATTGCTGCATTAAGGAGTAAGGCCACTCTAGAATTTTCGAAAAATCGATTTTTTTTTTAAATTGTCCCCTACGACCTCAAAAATTATATCCCAAAAGATTATGGTCGGAAAAAATCTCTAAGTACTCGGTGCAGGCATCGCAGATTTAAGGTATTGCAAAATTTCCTCATGATTTTCTACTACTCAAAACTTCAAACGCACGTATCTCAAAACTGAATTTTTTAAGTGTGTCGAAAACATAACTCAAACAATTTGTAACCGATTTACTTGAAATATTGAATATATCTCGAAAAATACATTACGAGTATCCATGGAAGTACGTATAGGATTTTTTTATATTGCATGCAATTGTTATTAACAATTATCTGATGATTTTTCAGGAAAATTTTTCGCTTTCCATTTGGCAATAAATTAATATATCGAAAAAACCTTCGTACTTCTATAGCAGTTATTATATAAAATCAAAAGAAAAAAATTGGCTTATTATAATTAAAAAATTACAGGAGCTGTTTGTCCGGCCGTACTGAAAAAAATGGTGACGTCATCGGAAAAACGCTGCACGCTTCAAAAAAAAATTTGTATACAGTCACTGATATGTATAATAAATTCTCGTTATTGGAATCTCGATTTATTTTGTAGTATTTCTGAAAAAGAAAATCATAAAAAAAACCATTTTTCCGACCTCTAGGTTGGCCTAACCGCCTAACCCCTTAAGCAGATTTCGTTTCATATACCAGTTCCTCCCATATGAATGCGACATCTGTATATTTATTGTCTGTGCTTTTAGGTGATATATCGCACGTTTTGCGATATATCGCACAATCTGGCAAGCCTGCTCGGCAAGCCAGAGGGCGCATCGACATTTCTTCCAGAAAATGGAAAAAAATATTACGCTCTGAGAGAATTGAGTAAAAATTAAATATTGAGTGGGAATAAAGTAAAACCGGTTATGTTTGCTTAGCATTGCCTTTCGATTTTCAATTAAAAAGCAATGAGAGTTAACTAAAAAGCCCAAAGTCTTTGTAATTAAATTAACCTTATACCGGCAAAACTGTAGGTAATAGGTAAAAACTTGTTACGGTGAATTTGTAAGTGACATTATGGCGCATCGAAATAATAGTAGTAAAAAAAAATTAAAAGCACACTTTCCCGAGATAAATGCGATTTTCACAAAAATTGGTTAAAAAAAATCAATAAAATCTGTGTTTGAATACCAATATCTCGAAAAAGAAAATACGGATGGTAATAGTTTTTAACTTTTATAAACATTATTCAATTGTCTATTAAACAAGCCTACTTTGGCTGCTCTAAGTTTAAAACACTAGAAATTATAATTGAATATCTGTTGGTACAATTTTCTATGAAGGAACGTTTTTAAACACCCTGTTGCTCAGTGGGTGTTCAATATAGACCCCCCCTCCCATACGATTTTTTTTCATATTTGATCAGATCCGAAAATATCTATAACTCAAACCGGACCACCCTGTATAAAGATAGTAAGTACACAGTCTATTTTTTTTTTTTTTTTTTTTTTTATTATAATTGTTCAAATTAAAGCCGACAAAGTTAATATTTTAGTTATGGAGTTTACTCATGTGGTTGAGACGCATGCAGTAAGGTGATGCGATCCCCCCGAAAGGTAAATTTTAAAAATATAGTAGGTAGGTCTATCAGGGCATCTATCAGACCTGAAATCAGTTGATGTCCTTATTAACCTGTCTTTGAGACAAGGATTTATTCAATTCAAATATGAAACTAGGGTAAAAGGGTCGTCCCAGAGAAGCTCTTTTATTGCGGAACGAATAAAGCTTCGCTGGACGGCTTCAATAAGAGTATTGTGATTCTTACAGTGAGGTGTCCAAATTTTGCATATTCTTGCGGAGGACGTACAAGTCTGGTAAAGAGGGAAAGTGTGATACAATGACCTTTCAATACCTTACACTATCGACAGAAAGCCTAACATTGAATATGATTTACTCATGTGATTTATACCTATGCTTTGTTTAAATTTCGGGCAAAACTACATAAATACCTACCGAGATCTTTTAAACCATTGCACAAACAAACATTGAATTGTGTCCTGGCCTTATTGAACAGACATTGAGATGTGTCCTAGCTTAATTGAACAGGGAAATCCCTCCTGTTCAAAGGATTATATTTAGTGTTAGAGTAGGACTGCACATGCAGCTCGCCAAGTGAGATAGGCGTATAGAGTTAATTTCTCTTTATGTATCTATCTAGTTGACAAAGGGCGCTTGGCGAGTTCGCGCAGTGCGGTTAAAGGTTGTGTAAGTGATTTGTGGTAATTTAGGGTAATAAAAATCTTATTTTACTTTTTTGATTTATTTTTTTTTATTTTTGAGCAAAAGAAGAGCTAAGTAAAATAAGATTTTTTGTTGTAAAATAAGCTTTTGTTTATGAGAATAAAAGAAAATAAAAGTAAAAATTCGCACGAATTTGTATTTAAAAAAACATCAAATTTGTATAATATAAATTTTTTTTTTGTTACCATATTATCAATGTTCAATGTTAGACTCTATTTGTTTCAGAACACAAATTGCAAATTGCAAATTGCTTTGACATCGGAAATCTTGTGAAGAAATCAACTTCATCCCACCTATAAAAGTTCGATGTCGAATATTTGTTGGCCTTCTAACGTGAACCACAAAATTATTATATCATACTCAGAATCACTTATACTTAGGTATTATCTTGGTCTGAATGTATTTCTACATTGAAATACAATAATAATTAATGAAAAAGAATGTCATCCGAATCATAAATAAAAAAAGGAAATAAGACAATACTTAAGCTACTAAAATCGGGGGCTTAAGTTATATCAATACTTAAGTAGGGTTTACCTCTTAAGCCAGCACTGTGAAACATCAATCGTTAAATCGTAGCTAAAGCTCCAATTGAGGCTTAAGCTCTCACTGTGAAATCGGGCATTAAAGTAGCATCTTTTAATTATCTTTTACCCTCACAGAATTTTGCGATTTATCTCCCTCTCGTGTCTGTACACAAATTCAATGTTCATGTCTTCATAGCAAAAGTAGAGACACCTACATTATAATGTATACGAAACCATCAAGATTCCTTTATGTGGCTTAAGTCTAAGCTCAAGGGTTACACAGGAAGTGATTTTTTTGTAAGCGAATGACGCAACCATTCACTTTTTACTCTCACACGTACAAATTTCCCTTCACGTATTTACTTTTATATGATTGTGATATGGTTACACGTACGTCACTTTAGGATATGTAAACAGTTGGGAAGGTGAAATTACACAAAAATTAATTAAGAAAAAACTGTCGAGCGTAAAACGACTGCTGTTAACTATTTTTCCATCCACATTCTACACTTTCTTATAATGTTTATGAATTTATTGAGATTCTTCTGATCGATATTTTTGGAGATAGAGCCTCGGACAGCAATTTTACGTTATTTTGAAAAAGTTTTAAGAAAAAAGTAAAACAAAAAATATTTTATACATTTTTGAATTCGTGTTTTAAGTAGCTTTTATTTGACATCACACACGATGACCTCAACATTAAATTAAAAATGTTTTGTTTTTTTTAATCTCTTTTAATCTCCCCAAAACTAGTCCCACAAAGTCGAAATTCAACTTTTTAAGTTCAGGTCAGTGTTTGGGCCACTAATTGCTACAACTGTTCCAAATGTCAATAGTCTACGTCAAATGGTCTCTGAGAAAAAGGCCTGTGACAGACGGACAGAGAGACAGACAGACACCGAACTGATTCCATTAGTGTTCCGTTTTGGTACGGACGGAAGTACGGAACACGAATACAGTTTGAGGTACATATTTAGTTTCACCGATGTTTGAAGTTTCATTATTTATTTATACACTGGTCCCTCGCTTTGCGCGGGGGTTAGGGGAATAAGGTCTCGCGCAAAGCGAAGTGTGAACCTCATGTAATTTAGGGGGTTGCGTTACTGAAAAGTGTAATATTGCTAGTTATAAGTTTTTCCGAAATACTTTTTTTAAAAAAAAAACGATTAAAAAGAAAAAAAAAAACTTTAAATAGTTATTAGGATAAAACAAGTTACAAAATGCATTTAGTAAAAATCTAAACAAAAGATCTAAAAAAATTCTTATGTCACATTTGGTGGACGTTTAAAAAAATCTGTCACTACATATTGCTTTACTTTTGTTAGCCAGCTACAGACGAGAAACTAATCGGCCAACTGGTTGACAGACTGATTGCAAATAACCTGAGTGTAGGAAAATCTGACGATGATTTGAACGATTTCATCAAGTCCGCCAATCAGTTGTTGAAAAATCAAAATGTTTTGAAATCAAAATGTTTTGATTTTTCGGTTTGTGTTTGAGATAACAACTGAAGTTTGAAGATTGGTCTTTGCATCTGTAGAGAAATGATTACAACCAGTCTGTTGGACAATTAGTTTTTCGTTTGTAGATGGCCTTAGACTTTTCAATGTGCAATTCCCGGGAAGATGCTAAGGCAGTCCTTAGATACTGCCGTACACCACACACATTCAGGTACATACATATGAATGAAGCAAAAGACAACATCTCGAAAACTACGCGTAGTTTAATAAAAGAAATATATACCGTTAGAATCAGCATACGAGTACACTCAAAAACAGTTTCAGTCTTTCCGGCACCAAATACACTGTTGACCTGTGTTATCGTCAGTACCCACTACAGCACGGCCATTCGCATAAAGAATGAGTCCAACCAACAAAAAGGGGTTTTGTTTTCGTTCGTTTTTTTTCTAACCGACAATTTGCGGGAATCAGATTATCTACTCAAAGTGGGAGTTTTATTAGACTTCCGTGAAAAACATAGCTGATTCTGATTACTCATCAATCCGTTCCATGAAATAGCGCACTGCACCTCGCACCAATATTAGAAACAAATAAATTTGTCACGTCATCTAGTCAATCCCTTTGTCCCTCGGTGAATGTCCTCTCATCTACACGAAGATAAAAATAACTGAATCGGAACTGTTAAGTCACTGACATTCGAATAGAAAGCTAGTGTAGGTACGAACAGCCATATCGTTATCATCAAATACAAATTAGCATATATCAGCAGCGCCGACAATTATTGGAAGGGCTATGCGATGAGATTAGATTTAGTTGATTCTGACAAGCGAACGGGAATGCTTTTATCCTGCTTTCAAAGGATTCAAATCATAAGTGTCGCGTTTAACATACCATGCAATGCATATCCTTATCGAGGGGCTTTGAGCATCAGTGCGCTTGGGAGCGAACCGAACCGAATACGACGGTTTTTTTCATGTACGCGATACTTATCCCGATTTTAACTATTTTCGGATTAATGGCGAATTTTCTGAACGCACTCGTTTTTATGCGTCCCAAGATGACACCATCTGTGTTTACTTATTTGGCGGTTTTATCCTGGGTTGATTGTCTATGCTGTCTCATTATTTTACTGACATCGCTGTCAAGGAGTATTTTTTTCAACTCAACCAGTTGGATAGTGTTCGATTTTCAATGGCAGACTCCGCTCTTTGGCATACTAACGGGAGGTGCAAACTGGATTCTAGCTGCTGTTACATTGGATCGAATGATTTATTTACGTCATGGACTGCCACAGAGTCCACCGAAATTTTGTACTCGTCGGGTAGCGTTGAGAAATATTTGTGGAATAATGCTGTTGTCGACGATCCTTAATACTCCGTATTTTTTCATATTCATTGTTAGAGAAGACGGAACCTTCTATACGACGCCTTTTTACTATTCAAAGTGAGTATTATACGGTGGAGGTCATAAATTAACGCTTATCGGGTGTATAAACACTGATATATTGCGATTAAATGCGGTTTTGTTGTGTGTTAGTTGGTGGATATAATATACATAGCCTTTTCACTTTGAATTTGTTTTTTTTGCAAATTAAATTCGTTATTTTACAAATTAAATTGTTATTTTTGAACTTTGAATTCGTTTTTTTGCAAATGGAATTCGTAGTATTGCACTTTGAATTGGTTTTTTTTTTATTTTAACATTATGATTTGATACCAAATCGCTAAGATTAAAGTGTTGTTATGCGTTGTATCAGTGGCGTACGCAGGGGGGGGCTCCAGGGGCTTGAGCCCACCTGAAGGGCTAATGCATCTTGCGTAAAAATTTAACTTTGACTTTAACTCTGACTTTTTCTTTTCACAACTTCAGCTAGCCTTTCCTAATTGACAGCATTGTTCTCTATTTGTCATGTTTGTGTTCTTCTCTGGCGACTCTAAGGGGGAAATGATTCCATACAGGGAAGATATACCTACAGAAAACTTAATTGTATTAAGCTAATGTTGCCCAATATTTGCCTTTTGTGGGTTCTACTGACTTAGAACAATGAAATCCACCTCAGTATTTCAGAGTGAAATGCAAAAAATTTCAATTTCTTCGGTAAAATCATATGAGTCACTGAATGAAAGGCTTACTTGAAATCTGTACAAACAGCCTCAGCTTGGCATCCGCTTTCAACAGCATTAATGACATACGATTTGAAATGGACCAAATTTGTTGTTGTAGAACGACCAGAAACAAATGCATGCTGAAACCCAGATAAATATTATTTAACATGAAACTCCGGTTTATTTTTTACAATGCTTTGGTATAGCGGATAACTTACGTACTCTTCTGTAATTTTCAACGTCATTTTTCGATCCAGATTTGAAAATAGGAACCAAAAAGAAAATGTCCAATCATCGAGGAAAACGCTAGCTGAGAGAGATGCATTAAAGGTTTTAAGTAAAAGTGGGCAGATAGAATCACAACTACATTTTAAAATAATTGCAGGAATATCCTCGGCGCCAGGCTTAGAATTAGGCTTGAAGTTGCGAGCAGCAGACTGTACATCACAGACCCCCAAGACCAGGAATCCAAAATCAATCTCGGATTTTGAATTCGGTTCAAAGTTACCAGGTGGCTTACAATCAGAGAAAACAGATTCAAAAAATTTAGCAAAAAGGTCAAGTGTTGTTTAAGCACTGTTTGATTCAACATTTTTATAAATCATTATTTTCGGCAATCCAATAAGGCATCTCGTATGCTTTATAAAGGTCCAAAAGCATGTAGACAGAGTCTTGTTTTAATTTATTTTCAATACTATTAATATAAATAGTGTGCAAGGATTTGCAACTCAAAAATCCTTTCATAGCTTGAAGAACAGGTCTTTACCAACTTCGTTTTTCGAAGCTTCAAATCTTTTGTAAACTTTATTCTTTAATTTTTTTAGATGGATAATTTGCCGATTATACCATGGAGGTTTCAAACCATTCTTTTGCAACGAACATGGAACAAACGAGGAAAATCCAAGATTCATGATTTGGACAAAACGAATTTATATATTACGAAACATAGATTTTTAAATTCGAGATCACAGTTGAAAGTACGGAAATATGAATTCATTCCAGCAAGGTTACATTTTGAAATGTTAAATGTCTTCTTTGAAATCGTTTTCCTCTTAAGACAGTTGTACGTATAAGAAGCAATGGCATCCATAGAGGTATCAGGGTGAAATGTAGATAAGTGGTGGAGATCAGCAACATGATCTTTGGTCCCCAAGATGACTTTAGGCAATACCTTGGACTTTTTATTGATGATGTTATTCTCAGCAACAATATCAACTCTCAACATTACTTTACCCATTTTTGTCTATCTGAAAAGCAAGAGATTATTTTTCTTCTATTCTACATAGCCTTGGAATTCTTTACCATTATCTGTTATTCAGTGTTTCGATATCAGCGCATAACCCAAAACCTACTTTACAGATTTAAATAAAACTTTGCCGTTCTATACTGAAGATATACACGGAATGACATTCATAGAGCAGCTGTTAGGTGACAAGAGCAAAATGTCAACAAACGCCGACGCCGCAGATGATAACGTTGCCAGCGGCTCCCAAACTGTGCGAAATAGTGAACACACACAGCGCTTTTAATTATAATGCCGTCAGCCGTTTTAATAAACAATTTTATCGTAGTTTTAATATTAATTTATGTTTAAGTATTGTATCATTTAATGTAGCAGGCTTAGCCAACAAACTTCTTTTTAAGGATTTTTTTCAATTCATAAATAAATTCGATATATTTACCTTATTTGAAACTTTTGTGGAACAAAATACGGAACGCTTCGAACATTTTTTCAAAGACTACGAGCTCCTCTGGATACCAGCAGAAAGAACATCAATACGTGGCAGAGCTAGTGGGGGATGTTTGTACGGAATAAAAAAAGAACTTAGAAAGGTAGTGGATTGCCGTTTTGTAAAAATATTCAGCAGAGATCTTATTGAAATGATGATTGAAAAGCGAAAAATCTACATTTTGCCGGTATATATCAATTGCAATAAATGGATGGAGGATTTTACCAGCCTTTACAGTTTTTTATTAGAAGTTTGCAAAGAAGATGTCATGGTAATAGGAGACTTTAATGGAAGGGTGGGAACTAGCCAAGTACTTAATGTAGAACCAGAGCTCTTAAAAGGATGGTTCAAAGAAGCAAGAAATGCAAAGGATGCAAAAAGTGAGGCAAATGGGAAAAAGATAATTGAAATGTGCGAATCGATTGGACTTACATTATTAAATGGAAGATCCAAAAGTGACGAGAAAGGGCATTGTACATATATAAGGGGCACCGCGTGCTCCACAATTGATTACTGCTTGGCACAGGGAAAGTGGCTGGATCTTATAGCCGATTTCGAGGTGCAGGAATCAACATATTCCGACCATTTGCCAATAACTGTTAATGTAAAGCTGAGCGCACAACAGGAAACTTCTGCCCCTCAGATAAGTTTGTTACCAAAACTACAATGGAAAGCGGAAATATTGGATAGGTACAAAGTAAATTTGAGTCATGCAATCAGTGCAGTAAACGAAGGCGAACTACAATCTATTAGGGGTACTGATATCCTCACTACCTGCATTATGGACGCAGCAAGACCCTTACAATCAAAAACAAGAGGAATAAGCAAACAACCGTGGTTTGACTGGAAGTGTGAGGCAGCCAGGAAAAAATGCTTTGCTCTGCTGCGAATGTTAAGAAGCGCAGACACCAATTGCATAAAACTCATGTACAAAGAGGCAGTCAAGACGTACAAAAGCATATGTGCACAAAAACAAAAATTATACACACAAAACCTTTCTGCAATGCTAGTGAGTGTAAAAGACAGTCGGACTTTCTGGAAAATGGCGAAATCTTTAAACGGTGCGCGTTTTGCGACGACCATTAAAGTTGAAGCGCCTCTGTTAGCTAATTATTTCGAAAAGTTGCTGAATCCATTGCATAATCATTACCAAATGCAATGCGCACTACCTTTTATCGAGGTACTATTTCTTGACCGCACCATAACGCTCGCAGATGTTACCAGAGTTATTAACCGATGTGCGTTGAATAAAGCCCCAGGAGAAGACCGTATCCCCTATGAATTTTGTAAAAATGCAACAGAAAATTTCCTGGAAAATCTAGCAAAAACATATGATCTCATATTTACAAATGGAGAAGTGCCAGAAAGTTTTAAAAAAAACATAATCTTCCCGATTTTCAAAAAAGGGGACCCAAATGAGCCAAGCAATTACAGAGGGATATCGTTTTTAAACGCGATCACAAAAATATTTACAGGCATTATTTTAGAGCGCTTAACGGACTGGGTACAGGAAAACAATTTACTTAGCGAATTCCAAGCTGGTTTCCGGAAAGAATACTCCACGGTGGATAACATATTCTCGCTGACAAACATCGCCCGGACGTTTTTAGACAATGGGAAAAAACTATATGCCTTCTTCGTAGACTTTAAGGCGGCTTTTGATTCCATAGATAGGAGAAGCTTATTTCTTAAACTGAGCAATATCGGAGTATCGACAAAGATCCTTAAAGTGCTGCAAAAGCTTTACGAAGGAAATTCTACCGCAGTCTGGGACGGAAATATCTTATCCAGTTGGTTTAAATCAACAACAGGAGTAAAGCAAGGATGCCTTTTAAGCCCTCTCCTATTCTCAATCTTTATAGATGACTTAGGTACGTATCTACCAGGAGGAATACCATTTGTGGGGCTTAATATTAAGCTCCTACTTTATGCTGATGACATCGTCATACTAGCGGAATCTCCAAACATGCTGCAGATGATGATAAATAGACTTCAACAGTACTGCGATCATTGGAATCTATATTTAAATACGAGCAAATCCAAAGTCATGATTTTTCGAAATGGAACTGGACGCTACGCAAGAGATGAAAAATGGAGCTGGCATAACGAAGAACTCGAAAACGTAAGAGAATATAAATATCTTGGAGTCCTGATAACACCCCAGGCATCGTTTAAAAAACACGTTCAAGAAAAGCTCAAGGAATCCAAACGTGCGATAAATTGTAGTTGGAAAGGTATATTGAGCAAGAGAAATATAGCGCCGAGTACGAAGTTCAAAATCTTTGAGGCAGTCGTGAGGTCGATTATGTGCTATGCAGCACAAGTTTGGGGTATCTTTCAGTTCGATGAGGTGGAAAAACTACTCAGATATTTCATTAAGAAAATCTTCAGACTGCCAGAAAACACGCCGACTTATATGCTGCATCTGGAAACTGGTCTTCCGCCACTGTATATCTACACTCTACGATTACACTTTCTATATATACTCAATGTATTGGGCCAACCAAGTCATCGTCTCCCAAATAAGATTGCTACGCATCTTAGAAACAGAAGTCTTCAATGTTTTGCAGAATGGGCGAGGCTGGGACGAGAATATAATGTCCTCCTATATTCTGAAAGTGAAGCAACTCTGAGCAGCGCTCTTCAGGAATTACTAGTAAAAATGGAGGAAAGAACACGAGAAATGTTTAGAACACTAAGCCAGCAAAGTCAAACAAGAGACACGTATAGAGTACTTCAACATGACCTTTACGCTAAGAACTACTTTCATGACCGCAACAACGTGGATTTAATTTCAACAATTTTCAAAGCAAGAGGCGAGCTATTATACTTGAATTACAGACCATACAGTAGTGAAGTAAATACTGACTGTACTTTGTGTAATCAAAGAGCTAAGGAAAACATCCAACATTTTATAGGAATTTGCCCCATTCTTTATGAAATCAGAAGATCTAGTTGGGGGAAAAGTACTCTTACCCGTGAAGAAATTATTTGCATTTTAAATGGAGAAAATTGGACAGTCCTGTACAACTACTTGAAGCATGCTATGAAATACCGAAATCAAATAATGAATGAGGCTTTTTAAATGTTTTTTAATATTGTAAAAGAAATGAATAACAAAATTAGTAAACTTAGCTTTAAACTTAAAAATTTAGCTTAAACTTTAACTCACTTTCACGGCTGACGGCAACAGCCAATGCTATTATTGTGAACTTTTGTTAAAAAAAAAAAAAAAAAAAAAAAAAAAAAAAATTGAAATCTTGTTATGGTATTAATAAAGTCACTACTACTACTACTACTACTACTGAAGATATTGCTTTCTATCTCTAATTTAAAAAATCGCCATATTCATTATGGGGATCAAGATATTATGTATTTAGAAAAGTCAAAATTTCAACACCTTAAAACGTTTTTCACGGTTGCCACCTCTTTTGAATGTCTGACAAGCAATCAAAGAGTATCATTTGTCATGAGAAGCTTCTGAACTCGCCGTTCGTAGTCGGCAAAAAACTGTAGGTCCCTTCCATTCGTGGAAAAAAAATAACATGCAGACACAAATGGTTGCGAGAAGCTAGGCTTGGTTCTGTATAGGACTGCTGGCGCCGTATATTTATTTATTATTTATTTATTTTAAGGTTAAAAGCAAAACAATCAAAAAGTCTTGCATTTTGTCTGCTAAAACAAATATGACACAGATAAACCATTAAAACAAGTTCTAGTGAAAACCTTAAACAGTTCATTAAAATCAAGGCCCAGCCCCCTCCAAAAAAAATCTTGCGTACGCCACTGCGTTGTATACACATAAATACATGTAATAAAAAAAAAAACATCTTATATTACAGACTTTAATGGAGTACCTGCTCACTTGCTGCAGCTGGTATTTTTAACACCATAGCCATCAAGTACTTAGGAGCAGTCAGATCTTGTTATCTGGCGATAGGCCTGCTCTATTACACTTGGCAAATTATGCTCTGATAACGGAACTGAGTATGTGTACTTGACCTTAAAAAAAACGATTTGGTATAGTAAATTCCAGTGTTCCGAAGAGATAACGAATTGCAAAATTACGAATTTAATATGAAAAACGAATTCAATGTGCAAAAATACGAATTTAATTTGCAAAAAAACGAATTTAGAGTGAAAATGCTATACTACAGAAATGTTCAAAGTCTAACGTCCGTCTGGATGGAATGTCCGTCTGAATGGAATGCTCCACTGTACGATATTCGAATTAGATGATCTTCAAAATCCAACATTATGTAGGGTAAACTGGGGCACATTTGACACCGGGGCACATTTGACTTTGCGATTTTCGGTATAAACGCAGCCTTCAAATAGATTTCTGAAAGAAAATGAGTTGCAGGTAACCTCAGATGTGGAAAAAACATACACTCCGCGCCACTTGAATAGAAACAAGGATTTTTCTCAAGATTAAACCGTTTAGCGCTTTGGTAAGTTAGAATATCAACTTTATTGTTTTATTGTTTCAAAGAGGAATTCATACCGAAAAACAATGCATACACAGAATAAGGCAAAAAGTCATGTTAGATTGCTATTTTACGCATTTTTACATTCCTACAAAGAAAACAATGTTTTTTTTTTTGCTCCACTTGAATAGAAACATCTGCTTAAAAGTAGTCCCTGCATTTCTTTGGGATACGTTACGATGAAAAAAAGCAAAAATAGTAATGAAAAGGTAGACCGAGACTATTTATTTTTCATTTAGAGCAAAAATGGGCCGACGAATTGCATTAACTACCGCAGAAAAGGCCAAAATAGACGTTTATGCTGAAAATAAACCTCGATATCTCTTAAGCTAAGCGATTAATTAATTTTTTTTCTTTATATTTTGTGTTTATTTCACCGAGATCTACAAAATGGCATTTTCAAACCTTGGCGCCACGGAAACCGTAGAATCCCCTTAAAATGGATTCATCTCTTAGCACAGTTAATAATATAATTTTTGACTTAATACCTATTTTCTCTGGGGATACTTCGGAAAATGCAGCATCCAAACTAACTACTTTTACATGTTGCAAAGTCCCATTTGATTCACTTGCCTCGGAAGAGGAAAAATGCATATTTTTAAAATTGATACCTCTTAGACTTCGAGGTCGTGCTTTAGAATTGGTGCAAGATTGCACTTTCGATTCAATCGACAAATTTCTCCAATTCATAATAGAAAAATTTTCACAAGAAAAATCATATTTAATGCTGACCAATGAACTGCGATCGGTGTATTAACTTCCAGGAGAGAACCTGATAAACTTTCTTGAACGGGTAAGAACGTTGCTTGGTAAATGTCAGCAGAAAGCAAAAGAACAATACCCCCACGGCATAAGTGTTTTAACGGAAGAATTAAATGAAATAGCTTAAAATAGTTTCAAAATTGGAATACAAAATCCAAATCATAAATTTTTTTATATACGTATACGGGCATTCGTATCAAGAGTGTAATAGGAAACCCCAAAGCAGACCCAGTGATAGAAATTGACACCACAATAATAACGCTGGCAAGCGGATTTATATGAACCCAATTGAGGTAGGTCGTGATGATTTAATTTCTGATGAGTGTAATTTCTGTTTGCAAGTTGGGCACATTGAAAACAAATGTTTAGCCAAAGCTAAATGGGAAACGAAGCAAATGAAACAAAAGCTTTATGATTAACAATCGGAAAACGCACAAGGGATAGCCGAAGACACCACGGCCAGTCCCTAGAAAATGCTGAGTGTCACACAAAAGGCGGCATAGCGACAGTTAATCTTCTGTTAGATATTACCAAACAACGAAGTGCAAAATTAATTGTAGATACGGACGCCGAAATATCGTTACTGATAATAAATACATTAAAACTAAATACAGAAATAAACAAAAAAGAAAAAGTGCAAATTAAGACCATCAATAGCCAAAGTTTAACAGAAGGGACTTGTTTATATTCTTCTAAAAAATCGTAGACCATGCAAATTTCATGTCATTAAAGACAATATACATACATAATATCTCTGAGGATAGAATTCTAGGAAACGACTTTCTTTTTAGGAACTCTGACATTGAGGGCAAGAATCGGAGGCTCAGATTTCTTCGCACGGAATCTGGCGAAGAGGATTGCGTTGTACCTATGGAGTACGAAAATCCCATCCTGGCCCAGTTTTAGTAAACTCAAAACCTTCCAATCTTAAACAAAAATAAGACAGTTGGAATGGTGGAGAAAACAAAGCCTAACAGTATGTGTTTTGCAAAAAACAAGACTTCCGATCTTAGCTGCCAAGCTGAGGAAGTTGGAAAGCCTGCCAAAGCTATATTCAGGGACAGTACTCGTAAGCCCGAAGTCAGTTTAGGAAAAGCAAGTGTCCAGTTGTGTCGCCCTATGAATGAAGTCATTTATGTGGATATTTCGGCATTTAAATTGCCGCCCCGCTCAGAGGTTGTAGTTCCACTATACACAAACAGCAAAAAGGAGATACTCTGTCTGTCTGATGAAATTCAAAGAGGAGTATTCGTTAGTAACTGTTTAATTAACCCTATAAATGGAAAAAGTGCTATTAGTGTAATGAACACAAATGACCACATGGTAGATCTTAAAAATAATTGCTTGAGTTTTGATCTTTTAGAGAATTATGAGGTAGCGCAACGAATAAATAGAACCCAAGTAGAGAAAAAAGGAATAGATAAAACTGAAAATATTGTCGAAGGCGTTAAACGAATTTTTAGTGTAAACGAGCAAAAGGAAAAAGGTAACAAAAAGGAAAGGGTTCAGGCGGTGCAGGTAGGAACACATTTGAATACGGAGGAAGAAGAAGCCCTCTATAACCTATTTTATGAATACGAAGACCTGTTTTATTTAAATGGTGATAAACTCACATGTACAAATAGCATTAAACATGAAATTTCTGTACCAATAAAACAAAAACCCATCAATCAGAAAATGTATCGTCTCCCATATAAACATCGTGAAACCATCGACAAGCAAGTAGCCCAAATGCTAAATGAGGGCATAATAAAGGAAAGTAGTAGTCCTTGGAACTCACCACTTTTAGCAGTCCCAAAGAAACCGGGACCAGATTGGAGGGTTGTGGTAGACTATCGAAAGCTAAATGAAGTCACTATAGGTGATGCTTTCCCACTGCCTAGAATAGAGGATGTTCTGGACCAGTTGGGTCATGCTCGATACATTGCTACACTTGAACTTGCAAGCGGCTACCATCAAATAGAAGTGAGTGGCAGTGACAAGGAGAAAACAGCGTTTAGCACGCTAAATGGGCACTTTCAGTTTAAACGGATGTCTTTCGGTTTAAAAGGAGCTCCTGCTACTTTTCAATGGCTAATGAACTTCGTTTTCTCGGGCCAATCTAGTTTAAGATCGTGGGTGTATATGGATGATATTTTAGTGTTTGCTAGCAGTTTGAATACATATATTGAGAGTCTAGTTGCAGTATTTGAAAATATGAGGTCCCACAATTTAAAACTGCAACCAGAAAAGTGTTGCTTTCTTCAGAAAGAAATAGTTTATTTAGATCATAAATGCACTACCGATGGCGTTCAGCCTGATCCCGACCGAGTTAGTTGTGTTCAGAATTTTTACCACTCCCAAAACCGTGAAGCAAGTACAATCTTTTCTAGGGTTCGCAAATAATTATGGTAAATTTATTAGTAACTTTTCTCATATTGCTGCACCTATAAACAAACTTTTAAGAAAAGATATCAAATTTAAATGGTCTCCCGAATGCCAAACAGCCTTTGAAAAACTTAAACTTTCATTAATAAGTCCCCCTATACTAATCTACCCTGATTTCAATAAACCGTTTACATTAACAACCGATGCAAGTAATAAAGTATTGGGTGCAGTTTTATCGCAAGGAGGATTGGAAAATGATAGACCTATTGCATATGCAAGCAGATCACTAAATGATGCTGAACGTCGATATTCAACAATAGAAAAAGAACTGCTTGCTATCGTGTGGGCTGTAAAGAATTTTAGGTGTTATTTATTTGGTCGACCCTTTGTAGTCTTTACTGACCATAAACCTTTAAAAGGTCAAGTTAATATTAAAGATCCCACAAGCAGAATACTACGACTTCGTCATAAATTATCCGAGTACGATTTTAAAATTGACTACAAAAAAGGTAAAGACAATGCTATTGCCGATGCACTGAGCAGAATAAGTACTAATAGATACTCCGCTCACAAATCCCCCAAGTGCTTCGTGTTTAGTAGTAACACGGTCAAAATCAAAAAATAACAACAAAGATGAAGAGGTTAATGCAAACAAACTAGAATTAAAGCAATTAGATGAAGTGATAAACGAAAATACACTAGATGTGCAAAAACATAGGTACATAGTAAAAATATTAACTAGTCGAGGAGAAATAGACACAATCTTAAGAGACTACCACGATCTTCCTCTCGGGGGACACCAAGGTACCTTCAAAACATATAAGAATATAAGAAAAGAGTATAAGTGGAAAGGGATGTTCAAATTTCACTTCCTCACTATTCCGTGAAGTGTGCAAGCTATTGAAAATTAAAAAAACTAGAAACAACACCATATCCGCAGGCTAATGGCTCGCTTGAAAGATCACACAGACCGTTAGTTGACTATCTTAGAACATTTGTCGATCATAATCCAAACACATGGGATGATCATTTAAGAGCAGCAATGTTTGTAAGGAATAATAGTGTCCACTCTACAACCAAACTGTTGCCATGTGATTGTCTATTCGGTTTCCAAACAATTTAAGTAGAGAGCCACAGCCCCTGTATAGTCATGAAAATTATTTTTATATTTTAAGGCACAGAGAGCACATAATAATTCCTCAATAAAATACTATGATGCAAAAGTGAACACCGTACTTTTTCACATATGAGACAAAGTCCTCTTAAGAAATGCGGCGAGAAACAACAAATTTTCAGCCCATTGGTTAGGTCCATATTCCGTCATATCTATAAACAGTCCAGTGAACGCCACAATTCTAATAGGCAAACGCAAACGACGCGTTCACAATAACCGATTAAAACTATTTGACCCCAACTAATCAAAACCATCACTTTGCCGATAATTTTAAAGAAGCACGCAGAGTTCAATTCCTCGAAGAGAGCAGATAATACAATGTGACCCTGAACTTGACAATAGTACTGGAATACCCGAACAATGATTTAAGATTTACGATTTAAAAAACAGATTAACAGATGAATCCAAAATATTTTAGATAGATTAAGAAAAATAAAATCAAAAGAATATGCACTTAAATAAAAAAAGAAGAGAAGTTTCTATATTAAATACATATATACATTATAGTAAATAACTAATTTAATTTTTAACTAAATTTAGCTTTTATCATTAATTTTCCACAAATATTATTACATAAATTTTGTATACTTTATGGATTTATTATAACTTCATAACATTTAAACTTATTAAAATCTTTTCCCCTAAAATTAAATAAAGTTAAGTTGCAAAAAGAAATAAAATAAAATCATTTATATACATATTTCAAAAGAAACTAAAATTACATATATACATATTCATCATCATCAATACTTTGTTAAATAAAAAAATAAAAAATAAAAATTGAAATAAATTGTATAAACTACATGTAAATTAAATGTTTAAAACATAGTAAATAACTTAATAGACAAAAATATAAAACGAAATGAACCATAATTTTAAATTTTAAATTTCACACACCCCTCCTATATTGATTTCTGAATTAAGTTTGTAATAGCGAGATTTTTGTGAAGGGGGGGGGGATGTTAAGATGTATTCTCTCATAACGTCCGGTCAAACGAAAGGTGAATTACCTCGAAGCCCATTTAGCAATTCGACTGCGCGTGCTGCTGAGGTATCAATCCTCAATGCATGCGTTGCTCGTATTGCTGAGTAGGCTGGACGTTTGACCGACGTATGAGAAGCAATATAGATAACGTATGTAGGTAAGTGAATCTGCACTAAGATCAAAAGGAATTGACCCGACACTCATCGGTTGGATCCTAGCGATGCTTAAGAGCAGATCAACAACAGCTTCATTAGGTAGTTACTCCAAGACAGTGCAAGCTGTAAAAGGCTTTGCGCAAGGTGGAGTCCTGTCGACCACATTGTGGAACCTCTTAGTTGACTCCTTACTGAGAAGACTTAACGAGGGAGGATATCCAACAATTGGATTCGCTGATGATGAATGCATCATCGTCAGTGGTAGCAACTTACCAGCACTCTGTGAGCGGATGCAATCCGCTCTTAGCATTGTTGGAGCATGGTGCCGTGAGCAGTCACTATCGGTCAATCCCACCAAGACCGAGATGATGCTGTTCACAAACAAAAGGAAGTTGCCTCCTATAAGATGGCCTACTTTCCTGGGCACCCAGCTTAAACCTTCTAGTACGGTGAAATACTTGGGTATCCTGTTGGACCCAAAACTAACCTTCCTAGACCACTTGGTTGCAAGAACAACTAAGGCCACCAACATACTCTGGCAATGCCGTAGAATGTTCAATAGATCATGGGGGCTTAGCCCAAAAATGGTCTACTGGATTTATACGAGTATAGTCAGGCCATATGTCGTATATGGCTCGATAGCTTGGTGGTACAAAGCGAAGCCTCTCAAACGTTGCCTTGAAAAACTTCAGCACCTAGCGTGCATTAGTATTACCGGGGCCATGAGAGGGACACCCACCGCCGCCATTGAGATCCTTCTTGCCTTGCCTCCACTGCATATCTTCATTGAAAACGAAGCTAGAAAAGCAGTATACCGCATAGGTGTGCTTCTTGGAAGGCGAGTTACCTTCAGTGAAGGTAGTAGAGGTAGCAGGGTGGGGGAGCTTCTCGATTTAGTACCAGGAGCCTTGGGGGGAGCTCTGGACACCATAAGCTCCAAATATAATTTCGGGCGAAGGTTCCAATGTCTCCTTCCAGATCGCTCTGAATGGAACAGCGGAGGTTGGTCTGGTTTCCCATCAGGTAGTATAGTCTTCTATACGGACGGGTCCTTAATGGATGAGCTCTCCGGAGCAGGTGTCTACTCAGAAGAATGCCACGTTGAGCAATCTATTCCACTGGGTAGATTTACAACTGTCTTTCAGGCAGAGGTGTATGCTATCGCTACTACAGCGCACATTGCACTTAACAAGAGGTGGAAATCCAAGTCCATCTACATCTGCTCTGATAGTCAAGCAGCTATCAAAGCCTGTTCAGCAGCGTTGATCAACTCAAAAATTGTTGAGGAAGCTGTCAACAAACTGAATCAGCTTGGGCGATGTAATAAGATCACACTGGTCTGGGTCCCGGGACATTCTGACATCCCGGGAAACGATAAAGCTGATGCTCTGGCTAGAGCTGGATCAGCGACCCCTTTTATCGGTCCTCAGCCTGTTATTGGCTGCAGTTCAGCTTATGCTAAAAACGAGCTTCTTGAACTGCTGCGACTACAGCATTACAACCATTGGCATGAACTTAGGTCATGCAGACAGGCCAAAATGTTAGTAGACGCGCCCAGGGCAAACAGAACTAAGTTTCTGTTACACCTTCGTAGAAATGACCTCAAAATCCTCACAGGACTGGTCACTGGGTTCACTCCCTTAAACGAGCATCTGAACAAAATTGGAATCAGAAGCTCGGGCCTCTGCGAGATGTGCCTGGAAGAAGATGAGACGGCTGAGCACTTCATTAGCGAGTGTCCGGCCTTTGCTCGAATCAGAAAGGCCACTCTAGGCAACTACGTCCTACGGGACGTTGATCTACTGGAGCTCAATCTTGCCCTATTGCTTCGCTTTGCGAAAGCGACGGGCAGATTTAGATCGACATATAGCTCAGCAACAAATCGCTAATTCAGCGAATGGGGTGGTACTTCACCAAAGTACAATGGGCCTACAGGTCTACGTGCTTGTTGTCTCTAAGGAGACAACCCCCTTCCAAATACAATACAACAATGTAGGTAAGTTTAGGTTTAAGAATACTTTGAAGTAATAAAAAAATTAAGTTGATACGAAACGCGAAACTAACTGGTCATTTTATTTAGCTCCGTTCTACACGACAGACCGAACACTAAAAACAAGAGTAGAATGAGCAAAACCAACGCAATGGAAAAAAACAAATGATAAATCTGCTGATTTCACATTTTGACAGCCCTTTTTTTTGCACTTAAGAAATACCCAGGGCGAATCCAGTGCAGAACCCGTGTCGACAACGAATACATGGTAGCATTTTCAGTGCAGCCAGCACTGACTGACATCGAACGCATCAGTGGGTTTCCATATAGCCCTAGTACGGCCTATGGCTGACATCAAACAAACCTAATTATTCTAGTAAATTATGTACACGATTCGACCTACATGTTTTCTAATGACCCGTCTACAGTTCTACAACCATATAAAAGTTAATAAAAACCCATTCTGTGTGCTTTGCCTTTCTAGCACAGTTATTGGAGATTTTTAAGCAAAAGCAAGCATACTGCTCTAGCTAGCTCTCCTTTGATTTGAATAGTATTTTAACAACTGAGCTTAGTTGAAAACTAACGTCTTTTAGGGGCAGACAAAGTAAAGTAATGCCAAACAAAAAAAGGAAAAGTCATAACTTTGAATTCTTTGCGAATCTTAAAACGGCTACATTGAGCCGTAGGCAAAGAATCGTACCAATCTATGTATTTGGTGAAGAATGTAATGAAGCAAATAGATACATACATACACCCCGTGCCAAAAAAACGCCGCACTAAGAAATTTTATGCTTTTATGACTTCCGGATGCATTTCTCTCATTTTCTTAACACATTCGTATGTATAATTGCACAGTTTCGTTGACCTGCTTAGTCTTTGTTATTTATAAAAGATAGAGCACTCAAGGCTATTACGCATTAGTGTCCTAGAATTTGTCAAAGTGTTTTGTGAGAACTAAAGAATTCCGCGATGGTTTTAAACAAAGCAGATAAAGGTCGTATTCTTGCTCTTCACGGCGAAAATTTATCGAACAGGCGAATCGCACAAGTTGTGGGTTGCCACGAAAGCACTGTGATGCGGCTTCTAATAAAATTGAGCTCGGCGGGCAAAAGGGAGAGGCAACCTGGAAGCGGAAGACCGAAAAAGACGACAGCACGCCAAGATAGGATTTCGGAGCGCATGTTACTCAAGAATCGCTTTGAAACAGCCAAGGAATTGAGAAAGGAGCTAAACGAGACATGTGCTGCTGATATCAGCACGCGAAGTGTTCAGCGTCGGCTAAACGAAGTGGGTCTTCATGCCCGTCGACCTGCGAAGAAGCCACTACAATCAGCAAAGATGAAGAAAAAAAGGTTGGCGTGGGCTAAAGAGCACCGGGAATGGACCGCTGACGATTGGAGAAGAGTCATATTTTCTGACGAACCCAAGTTCAACCTCATCGGACCTGATGGAAAGTAGACAGTGCGAAGGAGAGCCAATAAAGGATATTTGGATGAATGCTTACTTCCGACCGTAAAGCATTCACCATACCATATGTCATGGTATGGGGATGCATGACAAATTGGGGTCTTGGACGTATTCTGTTGTTGGATGGTTCTGTGAATGCAGACAAATATAAAGAAATCATTGTTGATGGTGTTGTTCCTACAATAGTGCAGTTATGCTGCTACGTCCTAAATCCCATCTTTCAGGACGATTCCGCTCCCTGTCATCCTGCTCGTTCGGTAAGTAAAACCAAATTATGACTTAAAATCTGCGCTTCTAACCTCGTCTAATTATTATTTTCTTTCAACTGATACGAAGATATTGGACTGGAATCCCTGAATTGGCCCGGAAATAGCCCTGACCTGAATATAATAGAAAACTTGTGGTCAATTATGGGCCGCAAGGTACGCAACAAGGCCCCTAAAACTATTGCAGAGCTCAAAGCAGTAATAAAAGAGGTATGGACTGAAGACATAACAGCACAAGAAATCAAAAAACTTTATGACTCGATGCCACGAAGGGTTCAAGCGGTCATAAAGGCTAAGGGTGTTGCTACGAAATATTAGGGAAAAACTAAAACCGTTTTTCTTGTAAAAAATGACTAATTAGCACAATTCAATGTTCCTTTAATTATTTTAATAAAAAAAAAGTGGAAAAATCTACCGTAAAATATCTGTGTTTATTTTTCTTTATTGCTGAGTAGAACGAAAAATATTCCTATTTTCTACTCGTTTTTTGCTAGAGTCTACCTTCTTTCGCTCTTTTGTATCATTTGTGGGAAATTTGGACACAAATTTGTAGACGATATTAGGAAGGACAACCCCTCATTCAAAGTTTATAGAACTAATAAAATTTCAGTAAAATAAAGTACTTTTTAGAAAATATGCATGGGTGCGGCGTTTTTTTTGGCACGGGGTGTACATACCTAGACTATATTCAAAGTGCTGCAATAACTACCGAGAAAATTAATCAAGTTAGAGAATTAATCAAGTTAATAAATAATATTAGTGATCATCTTATCTTCCACTTAGATTCTATGCAATCCACAATTGGCTATCCTTCATAATACTGTGCATTGTACCTGGCCTCTTTCTCTTGATTGGAAACACAGTTGTGATCATCATATTCCATCGGTGGGTAAAAAAGTGCAAGAACACACACTATCAAGGTGTTGCGGATTCTCCAGGCCTACGCAATCGCCATCGGGTATATATTTAGCTTTTTTATATCATTGTTGAGACTTAAAAAAAATGCATTTTTTTCATTGCAGCACCAAACAAAACTCACAATAACGGTAATAACTGTCGTTTTCCTTTACCTAGTTGGAGAGTTACCAGCTCATATTACTTCAAGAAAAAGCGCATTGAACCTTCTGTACGGTGGTGATGCTACAAAAATTCACTTCCAAACTGTGGAACAATTCGAAGTGTTCTTCTTGACCTTAAATGCCCTACAATTGAGTTTCAATATTGTTATATACGCAGTTGTTAATCCATCGTTTATGACTGAATTTTTTATTTTCCTTCGTGAATCCTCAGACATTTGTTTTCTTCTTTTGGGTATCACTGCAATTAACAAGTGTTGGAAAAAAGCCCGAAATATGTATAATCATCATGAATCAGCAGAACAGATTGGAGATCCGCAGGGCTGTGAAAACCTGCCTTCTGTCTCGTATTATAATGAAATTTTTAACATTGAACGGGAGCATAGTGTTAAAAAAAAAGACAAAGTTGCAGATGGAATTGGAGTTATGAACATGTGCCGAGATTGGGAATCATGTTTTAATTTGGGACTACAAGGAATGGCCTATAAGGATGGACCCAAAAGTGGAAGAATTCGTCAAAGACATTCATTGCCGTTTTAGTGCATTCAAATAATTTGATGTGTAATTGCAAATGACTTTTTTTAATAAAATATTAGTGCACATATTATATCGGCGAACTATGTGATATTTGGTATTATCATAGTCGAGGAATCGATTCGCCTGAAATTCGGGTCACTCGTTGTAAATTCAAGGAGTGATGTGAGTCATTTAAAAAAATGTATTTGTTATGAAATTCAAATACATAATGTATGTATAGGTATCAGTGGGGAATTTTAATAAAATGTTTAGCAATTATGAGCTATTCTTTGAAGAAGATCCTGAAGAGCTTATAAATATGATTAAAAAGAACGATTTGAAGCAATTTCAAATCTTGTAGATCAATTAAAACGAGAGTATTGAGCAGCTGCACAGGAGGTGGAGGGGGGATTCTTGTTCTTCCTTATTCATACAGCTGCGGTAGAAATGCCATTGGGAGGGAATTTCTAATCCGTTGGAATGTCTACCAATTGTCAATATTCAACTAGGGTGCCTGTGTCGAGAGACAACGGCAACACCATCATCGCCAAACAATGCAAAAGAACCTGTCATTACAATATACATAAGAGCCTATGTAAATAGAGATAAGTCACGCCACATGAATCTCACATATATTGTAACAGTTCTGTATTATCTAATAAATAATGTTCGACCGCCAAGAGTCATTCCTGTCGGCGTGTTAACCTGAACAACACATGGTGGCAGCGGTGTGTTTTTTTTTTGATACGAACCAATTATTAATTTTTTTTTTGTTGCTTTTGCTACAAAACCCTCTTCCTTCGAACAAAAATAAATAAATAAAAAAATAAAAATATGGTTAACGACGTTTTGGGAGCTCAACAGCAAGGAGTACCAGCAGTGGGGCAATTCCAGGTGCAGTGCCCCGATTTCTTTACATTTTCGACACCTTCAGTGTGGCCAAAGTGGAGGAGGCGTTTCGAGCGCTTCATGGTAGCGTCAGGGCTGAGCGCTAAAACAGAGGAGGAGCAAGTCAGCACTCTCATATACTTCATGGGATGCCAGTCAGAGGATATTCTACTCTCCTTTGGGTTAAGCAACGAAGACATGAGTAAGTTCCGAGTAGTAATGGAAAAGTTTAATAGTTATTTCATCATCCGGCGCAATGTTATTTACGAGCGCGCCGTTCTTAATTCAAGAGAGCAGGAAGAAGGCGAGCCAGTGGATACGTTTATCACATCGCTGTACGCGCTGGCCGAATACTGTAACTTCGGTCAGCTGCATGATGAACTGATTTGCAACCGCATTGTGGTCAGAGTGCAATACCGCACACTATCCGAGAAGTTGCAGATGGACAACGCCCTCACACTGGAAAAGCCTGTTCAGAACGCGCGGCAGAGCGAGGCAGTTAAGCGGCAGTTGCGAGACCTTGCCAGCGACACAGGAGACGAAGCAGTGGATTTCGTCACATCGAAATTCAAAGAATACCAAAATCGAAAGCCGAAATCGGACTGCAGCAACAGCAGAGGACAAGAGGATCAAGGATGGCGATGCAATTGGTGCGGAGGTAAGAAGAAACACACGAGTGATAATTGTCCGGCAAACGGCGAAACTTGCAATAATTGCAACAAGCAAGGTCATTTCGCATGTGTTTGCCTCGCAACAAAAACAATCAAACAAATCGCGGCCAAGACGTATAACCATGAGTCGAAATTTCTCGGAGCCGTGTCATTAAGATGTAACTTCAGTGATGCTGAAAATCGCAACAAACGATGGACGGTGGAGGTCGCCATCAACGATGTGTTGGTCAACTGGAAGTTGGACCCTGGAGCTGACGTCACTACTATCCCATTTAACATTTTTCAACAAAAATTCAAGAGAACTTCACACCTTCTGTCAGACCAAATCCTTTGCGTACCAAGCAAAGGCAAACTTCATACAATGGGCATGTTTCGAGGTGAGTTAGTTTACTTGCAGGAGCGGAAAGTTGACACAATATACGTAGTAAAGGGCTTGACATAACCCTTGTTGGGCTTACCCGCATGTGAAGACCTTGGACTGGTGGAACGTATCAACAACATAGAGAGTTACACAAAGGTGAAACCAAAGCAAGAATTTGCCAAGTTATTCAGTGGACTAAGCACAATCGACGAGCCCTACCACTTCAAACTAGAAGACAAGGCTGAACCCTTTGCTACGCATGCACCGAGGCGGGTTCCAAGTCCGCTTCTCAATAATCTTAAAAAGCAATTGGACGAAATGGTGGTCACTTCGAAGAAGAATGGAGACATCCGCGTCTGTGTGGACTTGACGCGGCTCAATAAGTTCGTGAAAACTTTAAATTAGAAATTAAAGACACGGATATAATAGACATTTACCGCACGAGAACAAGGAACACCAATAATTCCCCAATTATTGCAAATTTTTACAACAATGCAGTCAACACAAAGATCATAAAGAATGCTAGAGCAATGCGGCCGATAACAATTGCCAAAATTAACGACAACCTGGCAGGTAATGCATAATCAAATCCAACTAGCACTAATGACAGCGTTTATATTAACAACTAGCTGTCCCGCCCGGCTTCGCCCGCGCCCATAAACAGTCGCGTTACTTATTAGGCAAAACGCTGCTCTAGTAATGTGGTTTTGGGTAGAAATAAGAACCGCCAAGTCTGACAAACCTTTTTAAACCACACCAAATGTTCTAAGTGTGAATAAGCAGCATGATTTTTCTACTATTTTTCTACTTGGATGTACCACATAAAATATTTGATTTAGTAGCACACATTTAAAAGCTTATAATACTTTTTTATACATTTATCTTTAATGAAAATATGAGGCGTGAGCATCTACAACGCTCTTCCGACGTCAAACGTCAAGTATTAATTTATTTAAGAATTTCTGAATTTTCAACGCAATGATATCTTTATAGGTTTTTATGGCATTTTGCTTGGTATCGGAAGACTATCTGGTGCCTAAATAACTTCAGACTGACTGAAATATCAGGGCAGTACCGTTGATGGGGAAGATTTTTCAATCCCAAAAACAAATAGTTTTTCTACTGTTACACGTGAGATATGGGGCTTAGCATTGCCATGTAATAGTATCGTACCATGCCATTGCATGCACTTCTTATGTCGATTCCTTCAGAAAATTGTAAGGCGTTTATCACTGCTCGTGGTTAATAAAATGAAAAGTCCATCAGACTGTCACCATAAACTCTTCTAAGGGGATGTGTTTTAGTTTTACATATAGTATGTACGTACATTCAACCACTGCCAAGATCCATACATACTCCACTTTTCACCACAGGTTATTATCGTGCCTACCTTCTTCGTCTTGCAGTTGAGAAAAGGATGTGTTGACATGTGTGTTAGATCCGGATTTTTTTTGAAGTGAATACTTCTTTAGCGACGTATTGTTTGTGAAAACGAGTTACGATAAATGAGTTACGATAAATGCGTTACGATAAATTTCGATAACGGGGAAATGATTCCATACCGGGGTCCGTCTGTCTGTCTGTCTGCCTGGCTGCTTGTCTGTCTGTCCGTCCGTCCGTCTGTCCGTCTGTCTGTCTGTCCGTCCGTCCGTTCGTCCGTCCGTCTGTCTGTCTATCTGTCTGTCTGTCTGTCTGTCTGTCCGACCGTCCGTACATCTGTCTGTCTGTCTGGGAGTCAAGTTATTAACAAACCCTTTTCTCGCCTAAGCCGCTGAACCAATTGTAATGTTATTTGGCAAAGAGATAGTCTGGGACATGGAGAAGTACTTAGGTGGAAAATCCGCTCGCTAGGGTGCGCTGGAGTCAAGTTATTAACAAAACCTTTTCACGCCTAAATCGCTGAACCAATTATAATGTCATTTGGCAAAGAGATAGTCTTGGACCTGAGGAAGGACATAGGCAGGAAAACCGCTCGCTATAGGGTTCGCTGGAGTCAAGTTATTAACAAAACCTTTCCACGCCTAAACCGCTGTACCAATAGTAATGTAATTTGGCAAAGAGATAGTCTGGGACCTAAGGGACGACTTGCGCCATAGGTGGCGCTCGCGTCGAGTTATTAACAACTTCTTCATTAACTGACCAAAATAATTCATATTGACAATTTATGTTGGTATTGTACAATACCAAAAGAAAAAACTACAAAAACTGGACCCGATGTGTGGCGCTGGAGTCGAGTTATTAACAAATTCTATATATCCCCCCTGTTCTGCATTCCACTTTAAGTGAATTCAACCACCAAAAGTGGAATTGGATGTTCTGCATTCCGAACGAAACTATGAATTGTGGATTGTATGTTCGAAAGTGAATATTTTGGTGTTCTGCACTCCACTCAAGATGACAGCTGTAAATTCGTGTTCTGCATTCCGAAAATCCTGTGATTTTAGTGAATTTAGTGAATTGAATTCACTTGAGATTCTTGACGTGAATTGAATTCACATGCCGTTGTAAAGTGAATTAACTAATTAATTTGTTGATCAGAGTCATTTTAAAAGATATGAGTAGAATAATAAGACTTTTCATTAGTGTATTAAAATAATTCCTTTGCTTAATATAGTACAACACAAAAATTAGAGGCAAGAGAGGATTCTCTTGAATTACATGAAAGAAAATCAAGATTTTCCAAGATCAAGATTTCTCTGATTCCACTTCTTGTAGGATATCAACAAATATTTTCTTACTCACCCTAAAACTATTTTTAAAAATGCAAAAATCATTAAATAAATTATTTTTCTTCAGCTGTCTAACTTCTGCTTACAATGCTTCGGGAAGATCCAGAATGTTAGATTTATCTCGAAAAATCTTCCTGCGAACTCTCTCCATTCGGTTTTCTTCGCGGTTTTCACTAATCATTTTGTTTTCCATATTTTCCATTTTTTTAATACAATATATTTTTTCTTAATTGTTTAATTCACTTGCACAAAGCAAAAACCAAGAACTGAAAATCTCCAATGATTTTGAAATGATTTGACAGCAGTGTTTGACATTTCAAACAAATGAATTCGAAAAGGATTCCAAAATTTTGAAATCACTCGGAATGCAGAACACTGAATTCCATTCCGAGTGAATTTCAATTTCGGTTTCAATCCACTTTCACTCGAAATGCAGAACAGGGGGGATAATGAAATTTTGAATAGGTAGCTGTTCCTTTCATAATTTGTGTTACAAAAATATAGTCAAGTTAAATTCATATTAACTCAATGTTGTTACACATTTTCTATCGATTGTACTTGACAAATTTCTTCTTCTCTTACCCATTACGCATACACAACTGTTTTGGATTGGATAAGTATTCACTTCCCCCATGAGCTTATGCGGATAGGCTTTTACTGGCGCTTTCATGATTATAATACCGACTTCAAATTGTACTCATATTCCCTTTCAGTTTGTCTAAACACAATAACATCATCAAGGTAGTTCAGTGCGCTTTTGGATGAAGCCCAAATGTTTTCCATTTTTCTCTAAAATATTTCTGGCGCTGAATTTACCCCGAACTCCCCTGGATGTAATAGCGGCAGTGGGTAGTTCGTCTCACACCTATGTACAGGCGGATGTCTCCATTTCCCTTGAACCCTATGACGACTGAGAATATCCAAAGACTCGGTCCAACTATAGGCTCTATGATGTCTCGCGCTACTGCTTCATTTAATTTACCTTTGACCTTGCCTTCGAGAGCAGTTAGTACCCGACGCAAGGGCTTTTGTATTGGCTACAGATCTGTCAATAGATGAGATTTTGATACCCCTGATTTTTGGAAGTGGCTGAAAGTTTTTGAAGTCAAATATTTAAAACATTCAGATCAATCGCAGAATCCCTCCCTAACAGTGATTGTCTACCATTCTCTATAACATAAAATTAAAAAATCAAGTCAGAAGTTCTATCTACAATTATGGCGATCTCGAAAACTACTCTTATTTTAGACCCCCGAAATTGGTTTTCTGACTTGGCTAGAATGCTCCATACCGTAGCATTTTCCTTGCAAAGATACCTACGCCCAATTTTGTTCATCGAGGAAATTATTCTAAGACCCAGAATCAATAACCATTACCATTTTGGATCCTCTAAAGTAGTTTATACGCTCACTCTTATAATTTGTCCCCAATTCCGCATCGGTTATTTTAAAGCAGTCATGTTCTTGTAATTTATACATTTGTGTTTGCATTTGATTAAATTTGCTGTACAATAAGAAATATATTCTTTAAGAGTGCACAGTTTGCATATGGTACATTACATTGAAACAAATCTTTAGTATATATAAAAAAAATAACAATAAAAAATAAAAATAGAATGAAAACAAGTGAAGGAAAAAAAAGAAAGAAAACAATTAAAACGTAAGATTAAAAAAACTAAAAGGAATTGAATAAATTATATTATGAAAATACTTGCATACAAAATAGTTAAGTTACTTAAAACGGGATTAACATCAATGAAGAGTACTAAGATAGGAAAAGACTAACGACAAAAAACTTCTGTGCTCGACCTTGGTTCTTATACTGAGGGGGAGTTTGTTATAAAGGCAAATGGCATGAATGAAAAATTGCCTACGAGATATAACACAAGTGTAAACATTAGGTCTGATACACATAAATCGATGAGATTGTGAAAATACGACTTTACTAAACAAATAAACAGGCTGCTTTTGGTATAAAATTTTTAAAAGCATAGTGCAAGCTCGAAAGTTTAAATATTGTTCAAGACTGCATCCTAGTATTTGCCGGGAGTAGCTAGAAACATGATCGTATTTACGCAAATTGTATACTCATCTTGCAGTTACATTGAAGGTAACGTTTGACTTACGTTTTGAATTAGAATCTGTGCTGGCGAACAATTCACAGCCATACATGATGAGAGGTAAAAAAAGGCCTTTACCAATTTCAGTTTAACAGCTGTTGGAAGAGTTTCTCGACATATACTGATAGACCCCGTAGAGCACCATAAATTCTAGATACCACGGAGTTAATATGGTCACTCCAAGTTAGATTGCCATTAATGATAATGCCAAGATTTTTAATCTTAGAAACTATTTCAACTTGAACACCACTTAATAAAATAGGAGCGAGGCGAGACGATAACATATGTTTATAGATTTGTATAGATTTAGTCTTAGAAGGATTCAAAAGAAGTCTATTATCAGAAGACCATTTGACCATAGAAGCGAGGTCCTCATTCATTCTTTCAACGGCATATCCATCAGACCAATAGGAAAGTGAATGTAGATTTGTACATCATCAGCATGAATATGGAAATGACAATTACGTATCACGAGAGGTAGATCATTAATGAGCATAGAAAATAACAAGGTAACGGAGACGATAAGGTCTGATTGTAAAAGACAGATTGGACTCTTTTAGTTAAGTAAGACATTCCTTTCCCAGAATCAGTTTTAGTTTCGTTTTTTCCTTTCAACAAAACGAATCTTTGATGGTCCAGAATTTTGCATTTTAAAATCTTATCTAAAATCTGATCTAATGGTACCATCATTTCTTCAGATTGGTTGTTGATTTGTTAGCATCCGTTTCTTGAGCTCTTTAAGTGCCCAAACATTTATCATTTATTATTTGGTGTTCACTATCTCTGCCCTCGTTTCGCCAAAGTGAAATTTCACCGCCTGATCCCGCAGTCAAAGTAGACACTTATTAAAATCTTCCCTTTCCTCAGGTTTTAATAAACGAAACGTGTCCCTTTCGAAAATCGAGTTCCTCTTTGGAGAAAAATATTCGGTTAATCTGTCAATTAGAATAGTCTACTAATGCCAACGGTATACTCTATACATAACATCTTGCAGTTGGGTCGCTCGCAAATGCAATAGGTTATTTTCTTTCTTCAAAGGATCTTTGATTTCTTCTGCCTGCAGATATAGGTTTGAGGCTCAACGCCATTTTTCCTATTCTGCCCAGATCAAAGTCGCTACGCTTTGCACAGAAATAATGTTACCCCTGTTCAACTCATTTCCCGAATATTTTGCGTAATTTAAACTATGTCAAAGCTTGCACAATTTAATGTGTCTCTTATTGTATTTTCTGCAATTGAATGCTCAACAATTTAGTGTTCATATTCTTATCCAATTACAATTGAATGTAATGCATCTTCTTCTTTCCTTCTTTTTTTTTGCAATTTAATGCTCAACAATTTAATGTTTTCTCCACTTACAGCAGTTCAAAGCAAATCAATCAATATTTCAGATCGACTGTCAATAGCTTTATTAATATGTATGTAACATATTTGCTACCCGATTACAATTAAATTTAATTAACCGTCTCCCAATTAAAAGATTTCATTGGGTACCGTAGCGCAAGTGGTTAGTGCGTCGGACTACTGAGCCAGCGGTCTTGGGTTCGAATCCCGCCGCAAATACCTAAAAGTTTTTCACAGTGCCCACCTCTTTCGAATGCCTGACAAGCATCAAAGAGTATCATTTGTCACGATTAAGCTTCTCAACTCGCCGTTCGGAGTCGGCAAAAAACTGTAGGTCCCTTCCATTCGTGCAAAAATATAACACGCACACACAAATGGTTGCGAGAAGCATGCCCAGGTTCACCTCGAGCTGTAGCGCCAACTAAGTAAGTAAGTATTGGGTCCCCAATTTAATGGAATCTGTAATTGTTATCAAGCCTCGATTTTATCAATACTACAAAAAGAAACTGAATCGAGACATCTGCAGACAAATATTTTCGCGCTTATTCTGTTATACGCGTTTCGAGATTTGATAACATTATCTTTTCTTCTCCACAAAAATAGCTAATAATAATAAGAATAACACATATGAAAACTTTTTTTTTTTTACCTCGTCGCCAATGTGATAACCGATGGATCAGTTGTAAATAAAACACTGATATTATTTAGGTACCGATGATACAAAAAAATTACAATTAACTTTATTTACTGTAATTATTATAACTTATAAGCAATCAAAATTATTCTAATTACAACAATTGGATTCCTAAGATGATTAAACCTGCGCGGCCGGCCAACGACTGCCCCCAGCAGGTCCAGTGTGTGTCTGCTGATATAAGGAGAACTTTTACGTAGAAGAGCAGTATCTTCATTAATCGGCAGGTCGCCACACCGACTATACAAAATCCCGACAAAAAAAGAATCGCATTTCTAGAAATCCCGACTTACAAGATCCCGACTGACAAAATCACGACAAATGAACTTTTGTGAAAAAATTCCGACTTTGTCGGGATTTTCGTTTCGCAGTGGATTTTTTTTGCTGAAAAAAAAATGTAATCTTTAAATCTCTTAAAATCATTTTTTTCCTCATTCTTAAAAGAATGTTTTTCGCCCACAAAAACGAGAAACTTACCAAACCACATTGAATTTGTTAGCAAAATCATTTGCTTAAGTGCATCTGATGAGAATCGAAAAGCGCTGTTCTTCTTGATTCTCATACAATCATATACCATCCTGATCGTATTTCTTGAAAATTTACTAATTTTGTATAAATAAAACAGGTTCATTATTCTACGCTGACACAGGGTCAGCCCACCGCCGTGGCTAAACGCCAACCCCCCTCACAACCCACACCAAACTCGCCACTAACAACCGGGACGGAACACCCCGAGGATATCTAAGTCAACCGACTTTTAATTTTAAGTTTACATGTATAATATATAATTATATTTTTTATTTTAAGTCAATGTATAAGGTTAGGCCCCCAGTGTGCCAACAAATTTGTATTATCAATGTATCTTATAGCTGTAAGTTTAAATTAAGACAATTGTATATATATTTTGTTCAATAAAAATCGTTAAATCGTTAAATCGTTAAGAATCAGAAAATAGTTCCGCGAAGGGATATATCTGTGCCGAAAAGCTGAAACATCTTAAGTCGACTTAAGCTATTTTAGCTATTTAGCGTTATTTGAAATATTTCCTCCCTGCTCTATTTTTCAAAGCAATCCACACGAAAAAAAAAATTAAAAATGAGGAAGTTATTCCTGTTTGTTTAATAGCTTAAGTTATTAACGCAGTGCTTTGCATAAGTTAAAATAGCTTATGTTAATTCATTAAAAAGCGAAACAGCTTATGTACCAATATTGCTCATTTTAAAAAAATATTGCAAAAACCATTGCAGTAAAACATCGTGTGTCAGCATTAATTCCCGTATTGACGATTAGAGTAAAAAAGCTTAAATTTACCTAAGATTTTTTACCCCGGAAAAAGCAAGGTATTTGAAATTCTTAGGTCGACTTAAGTTGCTTTACCAAAATTATTTTTTTTCAAATAGTGAAATAATAGCCAAAGTCATAAACAGTTTGAGTTACTTAAGTGATTTCACCGAAACGTAGTTGCTCGAAGTTACCGCATTAAGTCGACATAGCGTTTTTTACCGTGTGCAAGTGCAGTTAATATTTAAACATAAGGGTTAAAATACCTATAATTGTAATTGTACCATCAAATTAATAGTGAAGTGAAATTTAATATGAAACGTGCACATTAAATGTTGATGAAATTGAAAGAACACCAAAATGATGCTGATTTGGCATACGACACTAAAAAAAATACAAAATTCGTTGTCAAAATGATCAACGCAGACAAGTGTTTACTTTCGACCTGCAGCAGTGCCTTCCCACACCCTTCCTGAGAACAAATGTTTTTTTTTATAAAAGGCAGCTTTGAACATTGTGAGCACCGTGGTGTAGTGGTTAGTGCGTTGAACTACTATGCAATGCTGCCCGGGTTCAATCCCAGCCCGGGTCCAACACCTAAAAAGTTTTTCACTGTGCCACCTCTTTCGAATGTCTGACAAGCAATCAAAGAGTATCATTGGTCACGATTGAGCTTCTCAACTCGCCGTCCGGAGTCGGCAAAACACTGTAGGTCCCTTCCATTCGTGCAAAAATATAAAACGCACAAACAAATGGATGCGAGAAGCAGGCCCATGTTTGTTCACCTCGAGCTGTAGAGCCACCCAAGTAAGTAAGCTTTGGACATTTAATTTGACCATCCACGATGGTGCAACGAATCAGCCTTACTGTAATATGTGGTTTCTGGACTTCTCCAAAGCTTCGAAAGAAAAATTTGTTTGGCGAAAAGTCGATGAGAGTGGAACTAAGTCCATATGGCAAAAAATTGAAATAATTATGTATAAAACTTCGCTTTCCGAAGAAGAACCTTTCAAAATATTAAATTTAAAGCATCGTGGTATTTAAAACGCGCTACCATCTGATGTTTTATTGTGTTACTTGGAACCTTTAGCTATTAGCAAAGAAAAAAAGAATTTGTTGGATCTACTGCCGCTACTCGATCCTACTTTTCATAGTTATTATACAAATTTGCCTGCTGACAGCATATCAAATTATCATCCTGACCTAACCGATGCAATGGATAAGGAAACAATATAAGTGCTGTAGAAATCGGTTATAACAATTTTGAAGGGACCTTAGAATTTCATCAATTTATATCCGGTCACTACAGTCGCTAAATGAAATTTAACAACTGTCTACATACATACATATGGTAAATACATATTTAGAAATATTTAACTTAAATCTGATACATTTTCATCATAAAAGGTTCCATCTTTATATCCGGCATCGATATAACCGATTGCAAATTAATTTGAGTTAAGTGGAGTTTTGCCGGACTGTGAAAATATATCATTATATTCGGTTCATCGCTATATCAGGTATTGTTATAACCGATTTCTACTGTACCTACTTACTTTAAAAGATACGTATGCACTTCTGTAATTTTTAGTTATATCGTATTCATATGTGTATTAATTAATTTATTTTATTTTTTTTTTCGTAAGATATTTTAAATGAATTTCGTGTACCACAAACAATATACAAACTAGTTTTTTTGTATTAGGATAACTACTATCACAAACAATATACCTACAAACTAGTTTTTTTTTTTTTTTATTCTTTTTATATAATAAATTCTAACACATAAAAAATAAATGTTTGTTTTTAATTACAACTAAACAGTGTAAAAGGTCATAGAATTGTAGCTTGTGTTTAGTGACACTTTATCGAACGTTTTGACAAAAAAACTTAAGTCAACTTAAGTCTCAAAAACATCTAAAAGTTGAATTGTAAAAATATCTTATGTGACCTAAGATTCGAAATGCGCTCATTTTTGATTCGGTAAGATGGCTTGAGTCAAAAAACCATAAATTTGTGAACCAAATCCTTTAATCTATTACAAATAAATATTTTTAATAAACTCTGTAATAAAATTGTCAAATGTTGTTGAATGAATTATCTGGCCACGACCCCTAAATTTTTTCACAGCTCTATTTAAAGTTGAGAATTGCTCTCCTGAAAAGTGTACGAAATTGACATAGGATGTTTTAGCTTTTCGGCTCAGATATATATTTTCATACAAACCAAAAACATAAAATAGACGCATATTTATGACTTACAAAATCCCGACTTTGGAGAAAAGAAGTCGGGATTTTGTGGTCGGGATTTTGTATACGGGATTTTATAAGGCGGGGTTTCATGCCCAACCCAATTAATAGCCTTAGAAGGTAGAACGAAATATGTCTGTCCGATTGTTTTAATCATGATTAGCTCACGTAGCATACAGATGGAACTTTATTTTCACTTTAGTAACCGGGATGTAAATGAATAAGAGATGCGCAGTAAAATCTGCATCAATCGCAATCATACATTACTCGAACTGTTCTCGTGATATGTTGATACGCTGAGGATTTCATTTTCATCACCCATAGGAGGTGTCTTAATACGATTGCGTACGTTCTCACGTTCTTGGTCTTGATCTTGAATGTGGTGTTGCTGTAGGCCGAGTGTGAGATTGACCTTGGAATGATGGCCACTCAGTTCACCCACAATTGGCGAGTTCGGATCCGTGTTCAATGGTGGTGGACGCAACCGTGATGGATCTAGAAGTGAATGCATTTTTGTTTGCTTCTTCGGTGTACGGGAGGGTGATGTCTTGCGACTGTTTGAAAAGGATTTCAGTTGTTTTGCACTGAAAGGGAAGACACTTACTATATTTTTTCTTAACTGTCATGAGTCATGATAGTAGCACGAGGACACAACTTACGCATCGATAAGCTTGAGTAATAGTCGATGATAGGCTTCATACTCTTCACTTCCAAAATCATTCGGATCATGTCGTGCATGCTCGTACATATCGCAGAACTGATGAATCAATCGCTGACCGGAACCATTCAATGAAGTGGATGCTAGAGTTGTGAGGAGGAACGCTCTTAGACTGTCATAAGGATGACGAACACTGCCATCACTTTTAGCGATTTCTTTTTCTAAAATAAAATCAAAAACAATAAATATTCCACAAAACTCTGGAGAAAACAAGATTACCAAGAATTTTAATATCATCAACAGCTTGCATTCGATAATAGTAGGGTGGCAAAGGTTGATCTGGCTTTAAAATGTACTTATCATCGTCCCACAGTAGTTTGGGTTCGTGTGCAATCTTTTGTATACAATCAATACGACGCTCAATCTCACGACGGATGCCCTGGAATACAGAAACGAGTAAAATTGTACACATATCAACATCGCCCTTTCCCAATTACCTTCTTTGCATCGTTACCAACGGGAACATGAGGCCCACGTCTCGATCTTAACGTAAATCGCATGATTTGCCTTTTTGCGAATATGAATAACATAACAAAAGTTAAGACTCCGCCACCAATTATGATGATTATCATAACACCTGAAAGCTGCTGCATTTTGTTCTGCTGTTGTTCACTCGTCAATTTGTTTACACGAATAGCATCCATAGAATATAGCTCTGTTTGTAACTTTTCTCACTTAATATTTTTATGTATTTACTGTTTTGATTAATTGGAATCAGAGGTATGTTGAATTACTTTTCGTCATAAGGTAATTGTCGGATCGATTAAAATTTTCTTGCACGCATTATCAGGAAAACAAAAAAGAATTGCATTGAGAATTGACAGCTAAGATTGTTATAAAAGTGTCATACCCACAGTGGAGTCTAAATAAAAAATAACATTCACAATGGAAGAATTAAATTTTTGCACAACAGGGCTAACTTAATAAGAGTGGATAATTTCCTGATCAAGATGACTCGAAGGCACATTGCAAGAGCAATGAGTTCGATGAATAGCCTGATCTTCGGGGCTTATTACCCCAATTTCACGTACCACGAAAGAGTGCGCCTTAACGGCTTCGTTCCACCAGAAGCGTTCCTCTATTTTGACCACCAGGGTCTGATCCAGGATAGATCAGCGGTACCGCTAATCTTCCATGTTGCTCGCACGACTGTGGATAGGCGGCTCAACTACGACAGAGACGTCGCACAGAGCCAAACGGAGCGCCTCCGGTTTAGTAGGTCTGTTTCGGGGCGCGATGGGTACGATGTTGAGCAGCAGCATCAGAAATTCTGGTGGCTGTTAGAAGCAGATGGAATTCCCTTGTCGATTCCGTTCGATCCGGGGTAGACACCCCAAGGCCTAGTTGGCCGCATTTTATGTTTATTATGTAGACATGCCGTGGCCGGCTTACATAGGTTTAGGTAGTGTAGGTATTTATAAGTTTTAAAAAAATAAAAAATAAAAAAAAAAATAAAAATATAAAAATAAAAAAAAAAGCACAGCACTTTGCAACAAAAAAAAAATAAAAAAACAAATAAAAAACCACAAAAAAAATTATAAAATAACACAGCACAAAAAACAAAAAAAAATTACGTATTTAATTACGTAGCTAGAGTTAAGATAGGTTAAGTAGTTAAGCAAAAATAAAGTCATTTCACTAAGTTTTTTTTACAAAAACATTTTTCTTAGTAAGTACTAAAATTGCAATTATAATTAAATTTAAATAGTATAAGTTAGGTTACGTCGAAAGACATAGTATAAGTATTAAGTTTAGCTTAGAGTGCCCGTGTGGGGCCAGTAAGTTAGAGTACGATAGTTAAGTTAGTTAAGCTAGTTTTAATCACTTTTGTCTAGCGTTTAAGATTTAATTGAATTAACGAATAAAAATGAATTAAAAATGAATGATGAATTAAATTTTTGCTAATACGGTATTCACACCAGGGCAAAACAGCTAATTTCGTTGTGAATTTCCAAATTATGCTCGAAATGAGATAATTTGGCTCTACTTTCCAATATGCCAACCTGAATTGAAACTTTTTATTATTATTTTTGCTAAATATAGATTATTATAAGATGTTCTGTATATAAATTAATGTGAGGAAACATTTGTTTATGTGTTTAAAACAATAATTAATTGTTCACAAAACCTTACGAATCTGCACAAAAACCGTACAAAGGTCAACATTATTTGACATAAAAATGACTTGACAAGCTGTTTTTTTTTTTTGCGTTCAGTGGGTCTAGTATGCATTACTTTCTGTTTTTAATGCGTTCAGCGGGTCTATTATGCACTTATATTATTATTATTTTTGGCATTGAGATTCTCATACTCACCCAACTGTTTAGTAAACCAGTTGAGGAAACAGCCATACAGGACCCGGCGACTTCTTAATGATTTTAGTCGATGTCCTGTCCATAGTTTTTTTTTTAATCGCGCAGCGCGCCAAGCACCCAACTGTTTACATTATTTATCAATTGCATATATATATTTCGCCATATTTCCTCATAAAATGACCACTTCCATTCATTAAAATGGTCATTTTAAGTATTTTGAGGTTAGAATTCCGAAAATTAAAAAAAAATTTTTTGCCTTTTTTTTATTTCCTCACATTAAAATAATTTTTTCGTGTTTTAGGGATCATTTGGAGCCTATAAAAAAAAATCAAAAAAAAAACGGGAGGTTGGCATATTGGAAAGTCGCCCCAAAAAAAGATCTATTTCAGTTTTAGAAAAAAATATTGTAAATGAAGAACAAAGATAACTAAAGGCCCCGGCCCATAGAATCCGTCAATCCGTTGATCCTTCATTTTCAAGTGACGGCTCGATAAAATACACGCATTCTTATGGGAGATGGCCCATAACCAACGGATGCATGAACTTCGAAGGGTAGGTCTACTTTCTACTTTTTGCATCCGTCGATACTTTGTCAGTACTCACATTCCCGCATTTAAGCTCACACATTCACATATTGAAGTTCACGCATTCACAAATTGAGAGTATGCATTTTCATTGGTCGAAGCATGGAGAAAATGTAGGGAAACCGTCATCGCCGTTGACATTCGTTTGACAGCATTTGTTCTGTTGTCTGTACACCCTTTCACGCATTTAAGTTCACACATTCACATACTGAAGTTCACGCATTCACAAATTGAGATTATGCATTTTCATTGGTGGAAACATAGAGAGAGTGAAGAGAATCGTTTGACATTTCTACATAGATATGTGACGGTTGACGGATTATATGGGACTGCACAATAGTTCAACTTCAACTTCAAAATACAAAAGGGGGGTACACACGATACGACCGATCTGACGGACCTGGTCGGATGGATGTCTGACAGACCGATGTCGTTAGCGTACACATTGTCCGACATGTTGTCCGACCTCACTTTGCAAGTGGATTTGAAAGTCGTCGGACGTACTGAAAGCAGCGCTTATGATTGATAAAATTTTTGAAGAAAAAAATTTAAGAGAGAAAAGAAAGAAAAAGGAATCGAATTTGGGTACAGGAATGGATGAAAAAGCTAAGAAATTTTTTTTTATATTAGTTTATTAACAGAATATTACAATATTGAATTCTCCAGACGATTATCAGAATTTTTTATATTTTCATTTTTTTTCCCCAAAATTCAAAATTTCCATACACAGCCATCATTAATTCTCCGCTAACAACCACACCGCTTGAAATACATTTCAGAAATGAAAATTGCTCTAGGTCGGACGGACAAGTGTACACATTATCAGATATGTCCGTCCGACCACAAAAATATCAAAAAAATTTGAAAACCATCCGACATGTCCGTCCGGCCGTCGTTTCGAGCGTACACACACGTCAGACCTGGCCGGACAGACCAAGTCCGTCAGATCGGTCGTATCGTGTGTACCCCCTAAAGGAACGAAGTCCACGGATTCTATGGACCGGAAACTAAATTTTGCTGTCCGGATACTAGTGCAAATCGAATTTTTTTAGATTTTTATTTTTTAAATAATTATTATGTTAAATTTGCAAAATTTGTTTATTTTGTGCTATCAAAAATTAAACAAGCTTTCAGATGCAGTATTACAATATTTCGAAGCTTTCATAATAAGTCCACGAATCAAATTCAAAGATAACAAATTTGTTAACTGTCCGGATACTAGTGCCTTTACCCTATAAGATTGTAAACATTGTAATTGTAGTTTGTTATAAACAATAAAAATAAATACTTATGTATGTATGTACATAAAATACAAGTGATGTCGTTTATTCTATGATGTTTTGTATTTTCTTTTGAATCGTCTTCTTTAAAGTTGGCAATAAGAATGGCATTGTCTTAAAGGTGGGTATCCACAGGCATGCAAGAATGCGCAAATTTTCGGTTTGCGCAAATTTTGCTATCCACTAGCATGCATGCATGCGCATTCCTCATATGACTCACCCTTATCCCACCACAATTCGGGCAAACTTTCATAAATGTCACTAGATTCATACCAAAACAAATGCCGTAAGCAACAGAATTTGCGCAATCATTGCTATCCACAGGCGGGCATGCATGCGCAAACCTGTGTTTGCGCACGCATGCCAGCGGATGTCAACAATTTTTAAAATCACACAGGCATGTTTGCGCAAACACACGGGCAAGGCTATCCACAGGCTGGCATGCGTGCGCAAACAAGAATTTGTGCAATCTTGCATGCCTGTGGATACCCGGCTTAAGGTGGGTATCCACAGACATGTAAGAATGCGCAAATTTTCGGTTTGCGCAAATTATTTTGCTATCGACTAGCATGCATGCATGCGCGTTCCTCATATGACTCACCCTTATCCCACCACAATTCGGGCACACTTTCATAAATGTTACAAAATTCATACCAAAACAAATGACGTAAACAACAGAATTAGCGCAATCATTGCTATCCACAGACGGCATGCATGCGCAAATCTGTTTGCGCACGCATGTCACCGGATTTCAAAAATTTTTAAAATCACACAGGCATGTTTGCGCAAACACACGGGCAAGGCTATCCACAGGCTGGCATGCGTGTGCAAACAAGAATTTCCGCAATCTTGCATGCCTGTGGATACTAATGCCCCCTATAGCACGTGTACACGTGTACACGTGTTACACGTGTAAAAATTATCCGTGTAAGAACACGTGTATTTTATTTACACGTGTATTTAGTATTACACGTGTATTTAGTTTTGGATCGTTTTGTATGGATCAGCTGATCCAGTAGGCGGGATTCCTGAAGTTCTGGCGAAGAAAAAATCGTAGGGCAGCGGGGGTCTATTTTCATACCCCTCCAAGTTGTAGCCCGTCGAAGTAAGGGACCTCCGATTTGATGGTAAGACCACATTAACTGATTACTGATACAACTTCTGAACTACTACAGCTACAAAATTAGTTTTGTACATTTTAGAGAGCAAATCAGAAGCGCATTAAAAATGTTGAAAACTTCATGTAATTCTATGCAGCCACAAACAAGTTATTATTTTTAGGCAATTGGTCAACGATAAAAGTTAAGTAAAAAAAAAAGTTTTTTATTAAGTAAAAGTTTTAAAAAAAAAGCATTTTAAGTAAAAAATTGGAACAACTAATTTTCATAATTTTAAGTTTAAGGAGCAATAACTTGTTTGTGTCTGCATAGAATTACGGGAAGTTTTTAACATTGATTGGCTCTCCAAAATGTACAAAACTATTCTTGTAGCTGTTGTAGTTCAGAAGTTATATCAGTTAAAGTGGTTGTAACGCCAAATTGGAGGTGTCCCACATTGACGGGCTATAACTTGAAAGGGGGTAAGAGTAGAATTTTGTTTTAATGCCGCCAACGGCAGGTTTTAGACGAAAAAGCACCCGGTAAATTATGAAGCGAAGATTTAAAAAATACACGTCTACACGTATAAATAGTTTTTTATTACACGTGTACACGTGACACAAATACACGTGTTCTTAAATACACGACTAAAACCGAGAGCCCTAGTGGATACCCGGCTTAAGAGTCGAGCTAAATATTTATTTAGTAACTAGCTGTTGCCTGCCCGGCGTTGCCCGTGCTATAAATCAGTCGCGTCATTTGATTGTGGTATGATAGAAAGGAAGTAGTAGGAATCGATATTATTTAAATTAAGATTCTAAAGAATTCTGAAGCCAATACATTATTATCTGAACTAAGTGGTTGTTCCCTATAGATGAAACGATTGCATAAAAAATTGATGGAAATGTAATATTCCTGTGTACAAACACGTCTACACACATATGTACATAATATGTATTTTATGAGCATCAAATAATGGTACTTTCTGGTCTCTTGTCTCTAATAGTTGTACTTAATGTTTATATTTAAAGTACAATAACATTATGTAAACGCCGAAGATTTTAGGCTTTGTTGTAAGCATTGATCGTGGAGTAACTGGTGAGATTTGTCTGAAATCACCAACTATTTACTAATTTTAAGACTCAACATCGCCTGCCTACCCCTACTACAATATAATATGTATTTGTGAATTAAAATAAAAGGAAAAACTTTATTCTAAGGTATCCACTGACTTAACCTTAAGGTAACCAAATATCGCTATAAAGTGACAAAAAAGAAAGTAAAAAAAATCGTGCATTTCCTCCTTTCTGTGGATCTAAATCCGCACGCTGATGAAGCAGAAACACAACTAACTAAAGTCGGTAGCAAATATCAGCAAAATCATCCCTCCTCTACTTTGTGTCACCACAATCCCAAAAAGGAGCATTAATTATTAACACGAACAACCCTCTCTCAACAGAATGACGATCAATGGCAATGGTATACCCCTCATTCAATGCGCGTATGGGTAGAAAGAAAATTAAAGAATAAGCGATAGCGATAGATTTGTGGCGAAGAGAAGAGCATAACATCTACAAAAACAACCCTCTCCCAACAGAATGACGATCAGTGGCAATGGTTTACCCATCGTTCAATGCGCGTATGGGTAGAAAGAAAATTAAAGAATAAGCGATAGCGATGGATTTGTGGCGAAGAGAAGAGCATAACATCTACAAAAACAACCCTCTCCCAACAGAATGACGATCAATGGCAATGGTTTACCCATCGTTCAATGCGCGTATGGGTAGAAAGAAAATAAAAGAATAAGCGATAGCTATGGGTTTGTGGCGAAGAGAAGAGCATAACATCTACAAAAACAACCCTCTCCCAACAGAATGACGATCAATGGCAATGGTTTACCCATCGTTCAATGCGCGTATGGGTAGAAAGAAAATTAAAGAATAAGCGATAGCGATGGATTTGTGGCGAAGAGAAGAGCATAACATCTACAAAAACAACCCTCTCCCAACAGACTGACGATCAATGACAATGGTGTACCCAAAAATAATGACCAAGTAATAAAAGCGGAAATTGGAATAACTCGAATTATGGAATCAAGGGATTGTATGTTTTGTTTAAAAAGTAGCCTAATCTCTAATCCAGGAAGAAGACTATCTATTCCCGAAAGTTTCATTCAAGTCTGTTAAACCGTTAAGGTGTTATAGAGCAACAAACATCCAAACATCCAAACATCCAAACATCCAAACTTTCACATTTATATATTAGTAGGATAGGATAGGAAGGATATCCGCTACTTTGTTAATTTTCCAAACATAAAAATATAAAAATACATCAGGTCATTTTTCGATTAAGAATTGCACAAAAACTTAAACTGAAATTACTCTTGGCTTCCATATCATTGGTACTTTTTTCCCGCAATATTTCCAATCAAACTATAGCACGTTGAATTGAAAAAAAAACATTGAATTTCTATGGTATTGAATAGTCTGCTTTATTTTTTTCTATAACATAATACTTCTGAGTTAAATCGATGAACTTTTAATTCAAGAAACTCTAAAAAATTAGATAGAAAAATGCTCTTGGCTTCCGTAATACATTTGTCTACATTTTTTGTAAGGCAAGAGCATTTGACATTTTCCCGGGGCATTACGGCCTGTTTCACATCTAGAAGGCACTGGGTTGGCCCTTAAATGTCAAAATCTGTTTGCGAGAAAGCTGTCGGACTGCGAAATTTTCAAAAATGTAGGTGACAAGTTTTGTCATAGGTCTGTTCCCGTACCTGTCCAAAACAGCCGAAAACAGCCGAAATCAGTCAAATCCTGTTCCCGTATGAAGACTTTTCATATGTTTTGACAGAAGAGAGTGTAGTTTTCGGCTGTTTGCAACAGTACGGGAACAGACCTATTATACATTGCATAGAACTATTAGGTCTGTTCCCGTACCTGTCCAAAACAGCCGAAAACAGCCGAAATCAGTCAAATCCTGTTCCCGTACGAAGACTTTTCATATGTTTTGACAGAAGAGAGTGTAGTTTTCGGCTGTTTTTGGCTGTTTGCAACAGTACGGGAACAGACCTATTAAATTATATTATGTGCGTAGGTAATCATCTAAAATGAGCAAACAAGAAGACGTCTCAATTTCAGATTCTTGTGAAATATATACAATTGATACCTGAGAACCCCGGAGGCTAGACGGAAATCCGCACAGCAAATACAAAAAAGGCAGCTATTGAAAGTTGGACATTTTTTTTTATGAAACTAAAATTAAATTATTTGATTAAAAATATTTTGATTCTTAAATGTAGTACATACTCTAAAGAACAAAAACAAAATCAAAATGTTTTGATTTTTCGGTTTGTGTTTGGGATGACTACTGAAGTTTGAAGATTGGTCTTTGCGTCTGTAGGGAAATGATTACAACCAGTTGGCTGATTATATTCTCGTCTGTAGCTGGCATAATACGTAGTTTAGTTTGAAAGTAGAATCGGAAACAACTTTCGAATAGAATCGAAAGTAGAATCGAGTTACATAGTTGGGCCCCAAATCTCGAAAGAAAATAAAGAAAAAATATATACCTACACAGAGACTAAAAGGTCTTCGTACAGGTATCACTTCTTACTTCTCAACTCATAAAAGCATCAAAGCACAGTGATTTAAGTTAAAAGTTTCACCCTAATTTGAAGAAATCATCTCACGAAATATTTAGTTAAGAAAGAAACAATATTTTAATAAAAAAAACATACAAAAAAAACAATTAATTAAATTCAGTGCTTGAATAAAGCCAAAAAAGTCTCCGTACAGTGGTTAATTTTCTTAAAAATATAAATAAATATGAAAAAAAATTACAAATTAATACGTAGTTGGTCGGCTGCTATTATGGATGACGTCTTTTAATTGGTTTCACATGGAATTAACCAATTTTGATGTGATGTTTTAGCTATTTTTTGTCCATTCATACATTAAAATTGTTTTGGCTAATTTGTATTGCTTATAGAATGCTGGCAACTTTTATTTTAAGTAATTCCACAAGTGCTGAGTATATTTAGAAATGCACATTTATCCACTCAGCAATCGACGAAAACGAGATTTCCCACGCCGGAGGAGGCCATGCAAACCCAGACCATATCGTATCCACATCCGTAATTTACTGTGGGCGCTAAATGCTTGATATCCATTTCAGTGCTGGGCTTTTTCCACACCATACGATGACCATCCGATCCAAAAATGTTAAATTAAGTGTCATAGCTGCATATAGCCGTGTCTCAAAATGAATTATCCCTGTTAATAGTCTTAATAGCGTACTGCAATTTGGCTTATTAGTTCTATTTCTTGATTAATGGTTTCCTGCTGCTGACCCGACCATTCAAACCATTTCGTTTCAACCCATTTCTTAAACAATTCTTATTATCTATTCACAAACATTAAGTTCATCACTTGTTTGAAGATTTGCAGCTATTGCACAGGCACTTGTTTTCAAAACCTTGTTCACTACCCTCATAGTTCTCTTCTAAAGCGATGGTAAATTTTTCTAAGTCGTCCAGGATCTTGGTTTATTTGTATAGTTTTGTTTTTTTTGTAATAAATGGATGACATATTGCACCGAAGAATCCATTTTGTTAACAATATTTGAAATTTTAGCTAGAGTTTTACCTTTTTTCTTTGGAAACCATATTTTTTAGTTACGATAGAAATTTGGTTATTTTTTTCCTACATATTAAAAAAAACTCACTTTTTTAACCTAAAATAGGTAAAACACAATCGATCGTTTCCGAAAAGCAGCTTTCAGCATGACTTATAATACAGAAAACATCGTAAGATCCTTGGAACAGTAGCTGTACGGAGACTTTTTGTTCTTCAGAAACGGCCGTACAGGACGTTTGCGTTCATAAACTTCAAGTTATAATGTGAAAGTGAATACAATTTGGTAGAAATAAAGAAGAAAAGATTCTCTTTCATAGAAATGTTTCTTTTTTTATTTAATCATTGTATTTGGATCTCATTGAAGCATTTATTTCGGGCGTGTGCCGCTGTACGGATACTTTTTGGGCTCTGTGTATATCGAAACTGAACAAAAAAAAATCCTTAAGTGGAAAAAGCATCTAGCAGTATTTTTTACATTCTGAAAGTGTTACAGAGTACCAATTCAAAAGCGAAACGAAAATAAATTTCGAATAGAGAGTGGGGCCCCTGGTCGGACAGACCAAGGCCCCTATTGTGAGTGTCGATCAACGATCGTCACGATAATTGTCGATTGCGTCGATTGATTTTGGCTTTGATATTGTGTAACTCAATCGACGGAAGAATAGGTTATTGTGAATAAAAATGTGAATATTGTGAACACATCATACTTTTGACAGTTGTTTGGCTATTGGGCTATTGTTTTCATATTTGTTTCAAATTCCATTAGAAGTAATTTATTTAAATAAATGAGTTGCAGTAAGTTGTGGCTTAACGATGGTGGAGGAATGGACGAAGGGTGAAAAAGGGCATTCAGCATATTACGGAGAAGACATTTTTTGCAAACGACAAAGTGGTAGAAATCAGGAAGAATATTCTTGGATCCATGCCCATATGCATTTTGAAAATAAAAAAAAATGAAAATTGCTTGAAATTGCAATTTATTTCATCATATTGTGGTATTAAAGTAAAGATAATAAAATAAATACCTAATAACTATTAAATATCTTTTTCATCGCCTGTCTGCTTGGGTTTTTGCACAAACTTCCTTCGCGATGTCAGGATTTGTTTCCATAAATAAAACCAGCTCCAATTGTTTTTTCTTTGTAATCTGCTTCGCACTGCATTCGAATTAATTTTTTTTTTTTTTTTTTTTTGGTTGCGCCTGGAGGTGCAGGAATCTTCAAAAGATACCAATGGTCCGTACCATTGGTTATGCCCGATTCATATATCTGACAATGCCATCAGTGCTAGTCAGTATATGCCTACGGGCTAAACCTCACCCCCCCCAGAGAGGCACTATGAGAACCGGCTGCGCGTACTCATAGTATTGCGGAATAAAGTTTTGTTTTATTAAGTTACAAAAATATACAGTAATGAAAGAGGAAAAAGAGACAACTATAGTATAAGAAATAAGACATAGGTTTAGTTGAAATATTCGACAGGGATGTCCCATGGAAGTCCTCGAGTTGTTTAAATATCAGTGATTCTCAACACGCCACCTCAATGAGAAGGATCTTCAATTTTAATGACTCCTAGTTTCGATAGGCAACAGTAATGCTTTAGTCCAGGAAGAGCCTTGGTCAAGACATCTGCAGGCATCTCTTCTGTTGGTAGATACTCAAGGTTGATTTCTCCCTTTGATAGAACACCTCTGATGAAATGATATCGAATATCGATGTGTTTAGTTCTCTGATGGAAAACTTGATTCTCAGCTAGAAGTTTTGCTCCACGGTTATCGTTGTATACAGTAATATTCTCCAAATTCCGAAGACTGAGTTCCTTCACGAAGCTTCTAAGATGAATGGCTTCTTTCATGGCCTCGGTAATACTCATGTACTCAGCTTCCGTTGAAGAAAGAGCCACTGTCCTCTGCTTTTGCGACTTCCAACTGATAACAGAGTTCGAGAAGGTAAAGGCATATCCGGTATACGATGTTCTATCTATGATACACCTTCCCCAATCTGCATCCACAAATCCTTTTATACCTTCATCACAGGAAGAATATCGCAGTCCGTAATCCTTAGTGCCTTGAAGATAACGCAGCACGCGTTTAGCGGCACCCCAGTGAAGATCAGTATAGCAGCTATTAAATTGCGCGAGCACACTCGTTGCATGAGCTATGTCTGGTCGAGTACAAACAGCTGCATACATAAGTCGTATTGATTCAAGCCGTGCAACTGGAGCGAAAGTACTCATGTAGTCTATTCCCAATTGTTGGGTAAAACCTTGCGCTACTAGGCGAGCTTTTCTTTTAATTACTACATTATTCGGATTACGTTTATTCGTAAGAACGAATCTACATCCCACTATGTTTTGCTCTGGTGGACGGTCAACGATTTCCCAGGTATCATTTTTTATCAAACTCCTGACTTCATCAAAGATAGCATTTCTCCACTCAGCACAATCTTTTCCTTGCAGAGCTGCTTCAAAATTTACTTCGGCGTTAAATGCATATGCTACGATGTCATTTTCCATATTATTTTCATCAGCTTCTGCTTCAACTTCTTCAATTGGATTAGAAGAACATGACTCAAAATCGTCGTCATCACTGTTCTGCTGTTCGTCAAGAATATCGATTGTACTAACCTTGGTTTCACTTGAAAGAATATTTTCGCCGCCTTGTATTTTTATGGGTAAATCGACAAATTTAACGTCCCTTGTAATGGCGATTCTCTTCATATTTGGGATCCAGATTCGGTACGCTTTGGCTTCGTCTGAATACCCGACAAATACACCCTCAGTTGACCGGGCTTCAAATTTGTCTTTATTCGATTTTTTGTTCAGCACGAATGCTCTGGATCCAAATATTTGTAGATGTTTTAAGTTAGGAATTCTACCTATCCACAACTCAAAAGGGGTTTTACCAGCAAGGCTTCTTGACGGACAACGATTTCTTAAGTAGTTCGAAGCACATATGGCCTCTGCCCAGAATGACATAGAAAGACCAGCTTGTAGTACCATGCACCTAGCCATCTCAACTAATGTTCGATTCTTTCTCTCACTTATACCATTCTGTTGTGGCGTATACGGTGTGGAAAGTCTTCTTTTAATGCCTTTTGACCTTAGGTACTCAATAAACGTGTTGGAGCAATACTCCTTTCCATTGTCAGTTTGTAAAGCTTTTATCTTTTGTCCAGTCTGGTTTTCAACAAGATTTTTATATCTGAGGAATGTTTGATAGATATCGCTTTTGTTTTTCAAAATGTATACTTCACACCAGCGCGAGTAATCGTCGATGAAAGTGACGAAATATTTTCCTCCACCATTTGATTCGGTCCTCATGGGTCCACAAATGTCCGAATGAACAATCATTAATGGTTTTTCGCTCTTGGTTGTCCTTTTCGTAAACGGTTGAGCAGACAGCTTTGCTTTTAAACAAACAGTGCAGGGAGGCAGTTCCTCACAGTCTTTAAGCTTAATTCCCATCGCAGTCTTTTTATTCACCATTTCCTTCAGATCACGGGAATTTAAATGGCCTAATCGTTCGTGCCAAATCTGAATATCCGTCTTTTTTATTTTCGTCGGTTGAATAAGTTGTGCAGACTCAATTTGTTGACCAAGATAGTAAAGATCACCGACTCTGTTAGCTACCAATTTGATGTCACCGTTCTTGTTCCGTACGAATGCTTTGTTTCGATTGAATACTACTTCGCAATCTTTATCGGTGATCTTCGCAACTGAAAGAAGATTTGTACGCAGATCAGGAACGAACAAAGTGTTTTCAAAGTTTACTGACCTTGTTTCGGCTCCAACGGTGGTTTGGAGCTCAACAGTTCCCTTAGCTTCAACAGCAATTGATGAGTTACTTGCCAAATTCAACTTTCCGCGATCAGTAGGCGACCATGTATTAAAGCTTTCTCTGTTGCGACACAAGTGAGAGGTACAGCCGCTGTCAAGGCACCAGCTCTGTTGTAGATCCACACTTTCCGTCTTCATGGCGACTTCAGGACCATCCGACATAGCATAGAAGGAATCTTTGGGGTCATTCACCCGCTGTGTATTTTGACCATTTGAACGACAATCCGCAGCCTTGTGACCAAATTTGTTGCATTTGCTACATCTGAATGGAAACTTTTTCTTCTTCGCATCCCTGTTATTATATCCAGATGATGCATTCCCTCGATTTGTTTGCCTTTGAGGTACATTTCTATTCCTTGCCGCAATCATCGCTCCGGATTCATTCTCTTTAACTTTTTGTTTACGTGCGTCTGCCTCTTCAAATATTTTGATTTTTAATTTTTCGGCATCTGGGAGAACGTCCTGGGACTCAATAGCGCATCTAAAATTCTCGAATGACTCAGGAAGGCTGTACAGAAGCATTATGCTTAACAGATCTTTGTGGATCTTGACATCCATTGCTTCTAGCTTATCGACAGCGTCGAAGAATTTGTTGATGTGGTCACGTACATCGTCCCCTTCAGTCATTTTTTGAAGTGTTAGTTGTTTTAGCAGCGTTGCTTTCCGGGCTGGACCAGATGATGCGTAAGTTGATGCTAGCTTTTTCCAAATTGCTTCCGAGGTTTCACACCCACGAATTTGTTTCAGCTCTGGTGGACTAATGGACAGAATCAAATCAGCTTTAGCTTTCTTATCTCCAGCAATCCAGTTTTTCAGCGATTTCGTCATTTTTGTCTGATCGGACTCAGCGCCTTCTGGGTTCGGTGGTCTTGGTATTTCACCATTTATATATCCCCATGTTTCATTTTTTATTAGCAGCGCTTCGACTTGGAGACACCATGTGTCGTAATTATCTTTTGATAATAACTCAAGTCGTACAGTAGTTGCCATTTTTCTTTTGTACAAAGCACTATTTATTAATCAATTTTATTGTATCCTCGCAGACAGAACTTTCTGGGCCCATAACCTATTGCGGAATAAAGTTTTGTTTTATTAAGTTACAAAAATATACAGTAATGAAAGAGGAAAAAGAGACAACTATAGTATAAGAAATAAGACATAGGTTTAGTTGAAATATTCGACAGGGATGTCCCATGGAAGTCCTCGAGTTGTTTAAATATCAGTGATTCTCAACACATAGTAGTAGGAAATTCGTCCCTCTCATTTCTTCATTTTTTGTGATGACTACGACTAAGTTGCCTTAACAAGTAGTTTACGCTTCTGCAGTGTTAATCGCGTTAGGTAGGTAGCTTTCCAGTGAAAGCACCTACTAATACCGTCATTAAATGCGGTTTTCCTTACGGCGCTAGGTCGAAAGGTCTTGTTCTTTGTAGTCGGCGCTCAAGAATTGTCACGTCCATAGTACGGATTATTTCATTATTGCAGTGAACATGAAGACGGGTACGAAGTTTGCGAGCAAAGTTCGTTACTTCGTCCCTCACGGTAGCAATTCCTAGATCTCTGTGAATATCACTATTCCTTATATACCAAGGAGCATTCACGATTGCTCTTAGTATTTTGTTTTGAAATGCTTGCAGTAGAGCCATATTGCTTGGTTTGGTACAACCCCAAAGTTGTATACCATATGTCCAAGACGGTTTTAGCACTTGCTTATACAGAAGCAGTTTGTTATATGTGCTTAGCTTCGAGTATTTCCCGAGTAACCAATACATTTCTCTAAACCTGATTTCGAGCTCTTCGCGCTTCTTTTTAACGTGTGGTTTCCACTTAAGTTTTGCGTCTAGGGTCATTCCTAGATATTTTGCCTCGTTTGCGTACGGTATTTGCACCGAGTTAATGTATATAGGTAAGTTGTTTATCTTTCTTAGCGTGAAATTTACATGCGTTGATTTTGTCTCATTCGCCAGGTTTTTGTCCATTCGAATACTTTGTTCAAAGCTCGTTGGAGTTTACCCGTTGATGATTCGACTGACTCATCCGTTACGAGGATAGCCGTGTCATCTGCGAACGTTGCTACAACGGCCCCTTCATCTTGTGGTATATCTCTTGTGTAGAGCAGGAACAGAATTGGGCCGAGAACACTTCCTTGTGGAACACCGGCGTAGATTTCTTTGAAATCCGAATATTCACTCCCGTGTCTAACACGGAAAAGTCTGTTTTCAAGATAAGATTCCAATAGTCTGTACAACTTTTCCGGTAAGATTACCCTTAGCTTATACTTTAGGCCTTCGTGCCATACCTTGTCGAAGGCTTGCGATACGTCGAGAAAAGCGCTAGAGCATACTTTTTTCCCTTCTAAAGCTTTTTCAATTTCGTTCGTTATTCGATACTAATAATTAGGTTTTTTTAACATATCATTTTTATTAAAATCACTATCATTTCATACGCACAAAACTCTTTTACATTTCTCAAAAAAAAGCATCGACCAGAAATTTGTGATCGACTACAAGCGACTGTCAAATCGACAACTACCGATCACAATCACAATAGACAATACCGAATTCTGCAATCGACGATCGATGATCGTTAGTTGTCGATTATCGATCGTCGATCGACACTCACAATAGGGGCCCAAGTCTGTCAGATCATGTGTAAGAGAAAGTTATAAAAAATAATCTTAATTCAGCTGAAAACCGTTGCAGTTAAGTGCTAATTTTTTGTTTTATCAACATGAAATTTATTTCTGTCAATGAATAATAAATTAAACAAAAGGTGTCCTTTTAAGGTAGCATGCAAATAATTGTGACATCGTTTGTTCGTTCATACTCCTTTTAGAAGTAACATTAGATAAATGACATAACTGTTAAAAATCAATAAATAATTAAAATAAATATGCAGTGATTACTTATTGCCCTGCAATTTAGAGAGAAAATCCATTAGAAACTTGTGTCGCTCTTCGATCTCTGATACCGTGCGATTTAACATTTTTGAATTTATTCTATCATACAAATGTTTATCCTTGAAACCAGACTTAATCTCTTCGAGGATAATTTTATCTTCATCTCGTGTCCACGGCTGTATGAGTTCTAGTTTAACCTCCACCTTTGGTGAGAGTCTCATCTCTTCATCCAGTTCGTCTGCATCTTCAGTTGGTTTGATCTCACCTTCCTTCCTTTTCTTAGGTAGCTTCTTCTTGCTTCCATCTGGATCGATGTTTGGTTCATCTTCGATAAGATGTTTAAGCTTCTTTGCCGTTGCAATGGCATTGGACTTGATCATACCATCCGTCATAGACCTTTTAGCTGCTGAGAGGGGAGATTTTACCAGATTCTTTTTAGGAGACTTTCGTCGTTCTTTGAGTGATAATGTGGTACCGCCAGTGATGGTTACGGGTAGATTTGCTTTAGACGGCGTCTTGCGCGGAGATCCTTTACCATCTTCGGCTTGTAAGAACCCCATTTTAAGGGTACGATGACAACTGCTTGGTGTGCTGGTCAGCGAAGTGCTATAGCAACACGTTGAATAATATGAAGGGTTAAGCCGAATCGCATGATCATGCAATGTTTCGTCATCGCATGTCTCAACGCCTTCATCATCTAATGTGGGCAATATAACAGCTGCAAAGCAAATAGACAATAAGCAAACAATTCACATTTACAGATGCCAAAACTTACTCTTAAATTCGTCATTCTCGGGGTTATCGTGGTCATCGCTAATGCAGTCGTTGATCGATGCAGACAGTCTCTTCTCCCCATACTCTTTAATACCATGGACGCAACCACTTTCGGTAGGTACGTGTTTCTCATCTTCTACCGATTCATTTAAGTCATCCGCCTGGTAGCTTGTCGCCACGAATGAGAGCTTCGCAGGCAACGGAATCTTTGTGCCATAGAAAATCCTTCCATTTATATACCTAAGCTGACACGTCTGTGACTCTGTAGGAGAGTGTAACAGATCATTTGGATGCAATGTTTCCACATATTCTCCCGTTGTGTTCGTAAGTATTTCTTTCATATTGGTATTCTCAGCCGACCCGACTAGCCTGTAAAGTAAATGATGACATGGACTGGATCACGAAAATCGAAGCATTACCTATCTGGAGGCGATTCCGATGAAAAGAGTTGTCTAAACCAATCAATGAGAAACGTATTGCCCTTGAGCAGTGGGAAAATTTTGGATTTCATCTTTTCCACCGTGACATCTGTATCTTCAGACAATTCACTGATACAGTTATATATCTTCCTAATCTGTGCTGGCTGCTTGTTGAAGTACACATTTAGTTTATTGAAGAATGTTCCGGCGTTTGTGTACATAAAATGTTCGAAAAATTTTCCGATTTCAGCCGCTTCGGGTGGCAGGAGAAAAGTTAGGAATACGTGAGATAATTCCGGATGGTCTGGAAGGAATAGTTTCTCTAGTTTCTGCAAATAAAACATATTTGTAATGTATAAGTTAGTGGAAGGAAGTAGATATGTAAAAGTCTTCTGGTATGGCCAAACAGATATCCCAGCTCTCAGCGGACATATACTAGTGTTAGAAGCGATTACCCAATAGCAGTGGCGTCTCGTCAGGGTGTGCGTACGTACAAAAACATACGCAACCCATGCAAATACTTCTTACTGTTTATCCGCAACACCTCCGACAAAATATACCAGCACATTTTTTATGTTAAGAAAAACAATAAATGGGAAGTTATGGTTTATTTGAGTTAATTCATCGATTGACTTGGAAATCAAAATGAATTTCAACATTTTCACGAATCGCACATCCAGCTAAATATCCCACGCAACGCCACTGCCCAATAGTATTTACGTCTATCACAGAATCCGTCGTACTCGGAATTTTGCTACGAACCCCGAAAGAACTATCACAGAATCCATCGCAGGGGAATCCGTATGTGCATTGCCGCACTTAACAACTCGCCACTTTCTACGAAATTCGAAATTCGTAGCAAAAATTTCCACTACGACGGATTCTGTGATAGTTCTTTCGGGGTTCGTAGCAAAATTCCGAGTACTACGGATTCTGTGATAGACGTGATTATGTCCAGACTATCTAGTTAGTTATCCACCATGTTGACTGGTTTTAACACAACTTTCTTAGTTGAATTACTGGCTAGAAACTAGCAATTTATCTGTCTGGACAGAGCAGTGGAATTATCAACTAGCTTACCAAGTTGTTCAAATTACTTAGGTTTTTTAACTGTTTCTTTATACATAGTTTGTTTGCCCTGTATACTTACATAATACAAATCGGAAACTTTGTCCCGATTCGGATCAAATGCCCTCAGAATGTGATTGAATTTCCTGCAGTCGTCTGGTTTGTTTGATTGTTTTAGAACCTCTTCAACCTTTTCATAGAAATTAAATGCATAAACTGTGAACATAAAAAATGTATCCAATTAACCATACAGAACTCCCAATTATATTTTGAAATTCAAACTCACTTGCATCTTTTCGATTGGCATCCTCTGGACCATCGGGCATCAACATGTGTCGTAGGTTTTCTTCCTGCCTATTAGCCTTACGACTCTTTGGAACATCCTGTTCATCTCCAATTTTCCGTTTAAATCCAATTTCATCATTAAGTTTCGCTTTTTTACAGCTCATTCTCAAGTCTTTAAGCAAGCTTGTGTACAACTCAAGGGCTTTACAATTTCGAAACACAAACCGCAGTTCACGATGCTTGTAGCTGGCAAACTGCTTCTCTAAATTCAGTCTGTAGGCAGACAATAGATTCTCGTAACGCTTTTGCAGATTCTTTGCCGAGCGGAATCTTTTTGCGGTTACTTTTAGCTTCTTGCTAAAGTAGGAATCACGAAATCGATTCAAGCGAAGCGTTGACTTGCACCGTCTTCTCGGAGTTTCTACTTTTACCTCAGGTGTTTGTACTATGATACTCTCTCTTGGACGAAAAGTAAAATACTCTGTTAATTTCTTTTGCACTTCGGTACGATTTGGTGAAAGACTTTTTGTAGTGGTCAAAGGCAGTTCCGGTAGCGCTAACGTAGTACTGGGACTCTTACTCAAACCCAAGTTTGTGGGATGATTCTCTTTTAATTCCGTTAAAACCTCTGGAGTTTGTCCAAATAAATAATTGATATGTATTGTGACAGAAGGTGTTTCATGTTCTTCCTTTGATGTCTGTTTCTTTGCCCATTTTACAGACCTTTTTCCAAGTCCAGGCAATCCAAGCGATGGAAAATCAATCCCTTCGCCAGTTAATTCTTTAATGTGTCGTGAATAATTCTCCGGATATGTATTATTTATGATACCACCTGCATCTAACTGGAAAGAGATTGGTTAATAATATATTTATAAACAAATTATTACTAAATTTGTTTGGGTTTTTAATCAACTTTGGACTTCGCTGTACAAGTGTTTATCAAGAAATCATCGACGAAATGTCAACATTATTTTTACGAAACTGTTCACAATAGCGAAATTCGGTATGACTTATGACGTTTTCGATTGGGCTTTTCAGATTTTGCTCTCAGATTTTAGATTTTTCGTGCTGGATGGAAAACAAACGAGATTGATATTATGTTTTTTGCAATAGCATTAGTGTGTCTTTTGATATATAGATTGTAAAAGGAAAAAAAAAAATAATAATAAATACAATTTTAAATACAATCTTTACATTTTCTAATTTTGTACGGAGTTTAGGTTAATAGCCGTATTTTATTATTATTGCATTACAACAACACTACTGCCTGTGCGAGATTAACTGCCCGAACACAATGCATGCCGCGGCCGCGTAGCAGTAGTAAAGAGGCCGCGCTGTCAAATGGTGCCGCCATGTACGCATAAAAATTCGCCCACAATGGTGCTGCGTGGCATGTCAAATAAATTTTAACTCAGCTGGTTGGAATTTTGTTGTTTGTTTCAAAATCTTTTTCTAAGTCGTCCCCTTCCATTTTTTTAATTTTCAAGAGAGCTGTCAAACGCCGCGCGGGAAACGTTAAGTTGGCCAACTTGTACTTTGCGGCCGCGGCATACTACCTCATTGTGGGCGCACTATTGAGTTTTTATATATTTCTACTTTGACAGCGTGGCATACTACGCGGCCGCGCCATGCATTGTGTTCGGGCAGTTAAGCCGCGGAAATCGGTTATCTTATCTCGAGCAATTTTTAGCGCTCTAGTACAATTTTAATTTTCCAACCGACCTAAAAAGCGCTTTTTTTGCTCTAGATCAATTTTCGTGAATCTCGGATTCTTCTCGAGAATCACACCTACTTGCACTAACAGCAAAACATTTTATACGAAATTAAAACGCAGCGCATCAAAATGATATCAGTCAACACAAATATTATCAGAAAAAATTAGAAAATATAAAGAAAGTGTATTTCAAATTGTGTTCATTATTTTTCTTTTTTTTTATTTATTTCCTTTTACGAAGAATAGCCGTGTTTTATTATCCCCGTGATCTGATCCGGATCAGATCAGAATAATAAAACAAACCAGATCAAAGTTCTGTGTTGTGGTGATTGTACAAGCTAAGTTCATTTTGACATTAAGTGCGATGTTGCCATGCGAATGAATATTTTCTTTTAAATGAAAATTGAATGCGCTTGTTTTATTTTTTAGGAAGAAATTGTTAATTTTGATTATCAGATACCGAATGAAAATATTTTGAAGCTATAATTTCAGTTTCACATCGCTTAAATATCATTATGAGCAGAAAAATTAATTTATTCGAACAAAATAACATTAATGATATTTGGATTGCCAATTGTTGAGAATTGAAGTAGATATCAACCAGCGCATTGGCAGCATTCTGCCACGACAGATATTATTATATTAGGTTGGCAACACTTGTATTGAATTTAAAATTCGTTCCAACGACACTTCTTGTCAGTTTCTGATTGTTTGCACTTCGTTTACTTTTTACAATAAACTTTATATTCTTTTACATTCCGTTTTAATAAAGTTCTACAGGTTATGGGCCCAGACCCAAATCACTACGCTAGTAGAAATTAATTTGGTAAAAATATAAAAGTAATTTTGCTTACTGCTGAGCTAAGAATTTAAAGTGCGAAAACATGTCGATAAACATGAATTCAATCAGGCCGCTAACAAGTGAGAACTACGACACTTGGGTCATGCAGATTGAAGCGGTCATGACCAAATGTGGGACATGGAAGCACGTTAGCGGAGCAGCACAGAAACCCGTGTTGAAGGACGAAAATGAAGAGTCCAAAAATGCACTACTAAAATGGCTGGATGACGACGCAAGGTCAAAGTCGGATCTTATCATAGCCATCGATCCGAGTCTGTTACGGCTAGTAAAAGGGTTGGATACGGCAAAGGAAGTCTGGGAGCGATTGAAGTCTGAGTTCGCATCCACAGGACCGGTCAAAAAGGCGACATTGCTGCAACGTGTGGCGACATACAAAATGCAAGAAGGCGACGATCTGCGTAAGATGTTAATGGAATTTTTCGATGCTGTTTCACAGCTGAAGTGTATGGGTGTTGATATACACGAAGAATTATTGTCGATACTTCTGCTGAACGGGCTGCCACCAAGTTTTGAATTGTTCCGATGTGCAATGGAATCGCACGACAGTTTGCCAAAACCCGGAGTTCTGAGAGAGAAAATTCTCGAAAAGAACGATGCACAGAATCAACGAAAGGCGGACGGAGATACAGAAGCGATGTATGTACGTCGAGGAGCATGCCAGAGCAAGTCAAGATTCGAACGAGGTGTACCGCATATGAAAAAATATGGTACTGCAAGTGAAGGCGATAGAATGTTCAAGTATAAGTGCTATAGATGTCATCAGATGGGTCACAAGGCGTCAGAGTGTCCGAACAATAAAAATCCACAAAAATACTCGAAAGGTGAATTCGCTGCGAACAAAGTAAAAAACAATTTCCACACGGTGGAAGTAAGAAATCAAGCTTTGGGAATTCTGAAGAGTATGGATAAAGGGCGATGGTGTCTGGACAGTGGCTGCACGTCGCATATGTGCAATGACGAACGCTTGTTTTTATCGTCACCTTCGATGGTTTGAGAGAAGCTGCTGTTGGCGAACAATGTTAGCACGAGTGTTGATGCAAAAGGAACAGCGAGGATTATCACTACAGACGGGAAGTCTGAAAGGTCAGTTAAACTCCAAAATACATTATTAGTCAAGAGCTTGAGAACTAATCTTCTTTCTGTTGCGAGGATAACGGATCACGAAAACACCATCACGTTTGATAAGGAGAAAGCTGTTGTTCGCGGAAATGATGGCGAAATTAAAGTGATTGCAAATCGAGTTGGACAACTGTACTTTGTTCAAGAAAGTACTTCACAAGCGTGCATGGTCAATGAAAACAGATCGAATTTCGATTTGTGGCACCGAAGACTTGGTCATTTGAATGGACGAGATTTGTTGGATATGTCACAGAGAAAGCTGGTGACTGGATTAAACATTCGTGACGATGGAAGGCTTAAGTCATGCGACGTGTGTCTTCGCGGAAAAATGACGACATTGCCGTTTCCTAAAAGGTCAAAGAGGTGCACAAAGCTGTTGGATCTGGTGCACACTGATGTCTGGGGACCATCCAGAACAGAGTCGTTTGCTGAATCGAGGTTCTTCATAACATTTATCGATGATAGCAGCCGATGGTGCGAAGTTTTCTTTTTAAAGCAAAAGAGTGAAGTTTTCCGTGTCTTTAAGGATTACAAAGCTCGCGTAGAGACACAAACTGGTCGAAAAATTAAATGTTTGATGTCGGATAATGGGCGAGAATTCCGTAACTACGAGTTTGACGATTACCTGAGAAAGAATGGGATAAAGCGACGACTTACAGTTCCACATACGCCACAGCAAAACGGGTTGGCGGAACGGAAAAATCGAACGCTTGTCGAAATGGCGAGATGTATGCTCATTCGGTCAGGTGTTGGAAATAAGTTTTGGGCAGAAGCTGTAGCAGCGTCAAATTATCTGCGAAATAGGTGTCCTACCGTCAGTTTGGATGGCCACACACCGTTTGAACGTTGGAACAAAAGATTGCCGAGCCTGAGTCATCTTAAGGTATTTGGAGCAAGAGCATTTGTGCTGGATAAAGCTCCTGGCAAGGGAAAATTCGACGCGCGTTCAACCGAGGGTATCATGGTCGGATACTCCGAAGCATCCAAAGCATACCGTATATGGGTTCCTGAAAAGCGAAGAGTGGTTATTGCGAGGGATGTCAAATTCATCGAAAACGAGCTGGTTGGCGTGGAACGTCAAGAAAAATATTTCGAAGTTCCTGGTGAGAAGTCCGAGAGCGAATATGGATCAACTTCTGTGCAGATACCGATGCAACGATTAGAAGAAGATGAAGAGCTCGAGATAAGGATGGCACCACAAGATAGTAAGCGAGTTTCGAAGTCCCGAAAGCAGTACAAAGCGGATCGAAGGATATACCAAACGAGATCTGTATCGCGAGACACCGTTGAAAACGAAATCGAACAACAGAGCCTGAACGAAGACGATATAGATGAGGAGAAGGAGGAAGCAGATGATGAAGTTTATAACGATCCATTAGATGAGGTCGGAACTGTTGAAATGGCGAACATTGGAGAGCTATCGCTCGAAGATGCGATGTCTGGAGCAGAGGCACGAGAATGGCTTGAGGCGATCAAAGACGAGATTCGAGGACTTATAAAAAACAACACATGGGACCTGGTCGAGCGTCCAGCGAATAGAGCTGTTGTGACCAGCAAAGTTGTTCTGCGAAATAAATTGAAGTTAGATGGATCGATTGATCGGAAGAAAGCTCGTGTTGTTGCCAGAGGTTTTTCGCAACGCCAAGGGACAGACTTCGAAGAAACTTTTGCACCTGTGGCTCGTCTGGAATCGATAAGACTTCTAATGGCATTGGCTGTTCGTGAAAACTTAGCAGTTTATCAGATGGATGTCGTTGCGGCTTATCTGAAGGGGGACCTAGAGGAGGAGATTTATATGGATCCTGCGAAATATCTGAAGCAGGCGTTGCAGATGATAGTAAAGGAAGATGGGCAAAAGGATGGAGTAGGAAGAAAGGCAAAACAGATGCTTCATGAGCTCAGAAAAGGTAACAACGTATGTCGGCTTAGGAAGGCGCTTTACGGTCTTCGACAAGCAGGACGTCAGTGGCATAAAAAGCTGGACAAAGTTCTACGTGGCTTAGGCTTGAAATCGGCTACTAATGATACGTGTCTTTACTATGGATCAAGCAAGGAAGAGTTTACGGTTGTTGCAGTGTATGTCGATGACATTCTGTACGCATCAAGAAGTCAGAAGACATTGAACCGCATACGGGACGGACTTGCTGCTGCGTTTGAAGTTAAGGATCTCGGGTTGGCGCGTTATTGCTTGGGCTTCGAAATAACTCAAGGAGATGGTGAAATAAAACTGAAGCAGCAGGCGTACGTTAAAGAATTGTTGAAGAAATTCAAGATGGACGATTCGAAACCGGTTAGCACACCGAGTGATACGAAGGCGAAATTGCCGAGTGGAGAGCGTCGGTCCGAAGGACAGCAACTCGAAAAACCATTTAGGCAGCTCATCGGGTCGCTTATGTATTTGGCGATTGCGACTAGGCCGGATATCGCGTTTACTGTTCATCGGCTGGCACAGTTCAACGAGAGCTATCAAGATGTGCATTGGTCAGCTGCGAAGCGTGTTCTACGCTACTTGCGGGGTACAGAGAACTACGGGTTGGTGTACAAAAAGGACACACATGGGCTTCGAGGATTCTCAGATGCTGATCACGCGAATGATGAGATAGACAGAGTATCGTATACGGGATACGCGTTTACGTTGAGTGGAGCAGCAATCACGTGGCGTTCTCAAAAGCAAAGGTCAGTGGCTATTTCGACAACGGAAGCAGAATATGTTGCACTCTCCGAATCGTCTAGAGAAGCAGCATATCTTCGAAACCTGATGACCGAAATGAATTTACCTGAGTTAGCCAGGATAACTGTTGGGACTTGGGTTACCATACGTCAGGATTTGGCCTGACGCGTCAGGCTTTTAAGGTCTCTGTCAGGCTCAGGCCAGGCTTCATGCTTTGTCAGGCTTTTTAATTTTTTTAACTTATTATCTTCAATACAATTTTAAAAATATCATAAAAATCAAATTGTTGCTAAATGCATGACTTCAATAGTGAAGTTTTACGTCGTTTTCGATTGGGCTTTTCAGATTTTGCTCTCAGATTTCAGATTTTTCGTGATGAATGGAAAACAAACGAGATTGATCTATTTTTTTATTGCATCATAGAAACATTGTCCATTTAATAGTACTTTGTTGGACCGCCTCTTGCTTTTATAACTACATATGGGTTTCATTGACTCAGATAGGTTTTTCCATGTGGTAAATGTTTAGGATTTCGATTCACACTGGATGCACCTTTGCACTGTTAAGTTTCAAGATTGATCAGAGGGCGTCCAGCTTAGCACATCGACATTGATTTCTTCGAAGTTAAAGAAATAAAAAAATACAAATGTAGTTTTTAATCATAAAAATTGTAGCTTATTTTAAAGGCTAAGCACGGTGCTTGCGCTAAACTAAATTTCTGCCGGTCTCCAAAATTCACATGGAAACCGAAGATAATGACAGTCTTTTTCTCAGTAAGCCTGCTGAAATTATTTTTTGTGTTTAGATCACAGTTATTATCCACTGAAGTCTTGATTCGATTCCGACGATTTTGGAGCACAAAAAAACTATCTTCCACTGGGGTCGTCACTTTTTTGGCCTCGTGGAGCCTTTCCTTCTGCTGCTAGTCCCGCTCTCACGATATTTTTTCAAATTCCATACCACAGTTCGTTTGGCAACATTAAATCTTTCAGAAATTTGACGTGAAAGACACAACATATTAGATTTGCACTCCAACCTGTTTTCCCTTTTTCTTTTGTTTTTTAATTATTTTGGTTCATCTTGGACGGTTATCACGAGCTAAATGCACCTCTCATTCAGAACTACATCGAAATTTGTGCACTAATTGAACGACATTTTGCTACATAATGCAAAAAAACATCGTAGCACAAACAACACTCTATGTAAACTTTGCCTATCATTCACATACCTCAGACGTCAACATCAATATATAGAAATAAAGTTTATGACTGTTAATTTGTTTTTAATAAAATGTTTTTTTAAAAAAATGTAATTTGTTTTTGTCAGGCTTTTTGCTCCAAAATCAGGCTTTTCTCTCTTAACTGTCCGGCTTTTCGAATTTGTTTGATGGTAACCCTAGTTACCTAGACAATAGAGGAGCAAAACACATAGCCGAGAATGCAGTCTGTCACTCACGTACGAAGCATATTGCAACCAGATATCACTTTGTGCGTCAGTTGTTGAAAGATGGAAAGATGGTGGTCGTGTATACTCCAACTGAAAGGATGCCTGCGGATGTATTCACAAAACCACTCACTGGACCAACACACTACCGATGTATGCAGGAAATCGGTGTGACAGTATGTTAAGGTGCGCTGTTTGAGGAAGGCGTGTTGAGAATTGAAGTAGATATCAACCAGCGCATTGGCAGCATTCTGCCACGACAGATATTATTATATTAGGTTGGCAACACTTGTATTGAATTTAAAATTCGTTCCAACGACACTCTTGTCAGTTTCTGATTGTTTGCACTTCGTTTACTTTTTACAATAAACTTTATATTCTTTTACATTCCGTTTTAATAAAGTTCTACACCAATAATATTTTTATATTCTAATCTGGCAACATTTACCATTGGCAAAATTGTCGATAATACAGCAACATTCACAAACGAAAGTGTACCATAGTGAGAAATAGCCGAACTAATTCTTGGATCACGAAAATTGATCTTGACAAGAAGCAAGATCTCGGATTGTTGTTGTAATGCACACAAACTTATTTGTTGATCTGATCCGGATCAGATCACGGGGATAGTAAAACACGACTAATATGTCAAATGACACGCTAATACTATTGCAGAAAAATAGATAAATTTCGTTTGTTTTCCATCCAGCACGAAAAATCTGAAATCTGAGAGCAAAATCTGAAAAGCCCAATCGAAAACGACATTAGTCAAGGATTGAGTGTCATTGTGAACCATTTATGGAAAAAAAGCAAATGTGAATGAATAACGGAGACTGTCAGGCGACGTACAGTGTGAAATAATCAAACGCTAGCGGAACTTAATTCAAAAAATTAAGTTGGTCTTCTATGAACGAACAATTTTTTTTCAGCTCGTAATATGTAAACGAACCGTTTGACAAAGCCTATTCTTGCTGTATATTTGCTTAATTTATTGTGCAGGAAGTCGTTAAAGTCAGCTTTTCCTGTCAAAAAAAATTATACTAGAATTTTTCAGTTTATTGAAACAATATGCTGAATATTCCAGTTTTAAATCCTGAGTGGTTTTGAAAAAATTTAACAAAAATTGTACATCTACAATGTTTACACTTTACGCGGAAGTATAGATTTTATTTCTTTTAAAATTTTTTTATGCTTTTTTGTTCGATTTCCACTTAGGCTAAAAAAACAAAGGTGAAAGGTTACACTTTGGATAGTTTTAAAATTTTAGACACGTGTAGACACGCCAATTTCTACATTTTCTGTTTCTGTGATTATTTTAAAACCAGAATCAAAGGTAATCTCGTGCCCCTTTTTGCTACCCCCATATATTTTTTTTTCAATTATTACTACGAGATGAAGAAGGTAGGTGTTTTTGAGCTATGACGTCAAACTGCGAAAGAAGAAAGAGTCCGAAAGATAGTGCAACTAATAGCTTCTCAAAACGATATAGTGAGTACTACTACTAGGGAATTGGAGATGTTTGTAAGTTGTCTGATTGGGAGAATAAAAGTCAAATGGGAAAAAAGTAATAGAAGGTACCCAAGTTCCTGCAACAACATGAAGATTGGTTAGAACCACTTTAGAAGTATAGTACAATTCTTAACTTGCTGCATTGCTATAGCATAAAACGGCTTTTTCAGCTAAATTAGGCTTCAAGAAATGCAAATAGTAAGATTTGGAGTAAAGATAAGCTAGAAAGCGAAATTTTCACACTGTGCGACGTGTCGAAATTTAGATCAATCACCGCCCTCGTTTCTTTTTTTCTTTGCATCTTTTTTTTCATCGCCCCACTGCCTGGAAAGTACAGACGACAAGTGTACGTCCCCAGCAAAGTCGGCTGCGCACATACAGTCACTCCAAGCCAAACTCGGACACCTAAGCTTTCGTAGTTCCAATGCTGAAAAAAAGCTTTAGATGCAACTATAAATAACACAATAAACATTTTTAATTATGATTTTTATAGTATTTTCAATAACAGAAAACAAAATAAGTTTTTGTTTAATTAATTTAAACGAAAACAATGAATAAAAACAAAAGAATTCAACAATTTTAATGCACATGCCAAACTCGGACCGCAACATTAACGTAAATACATAGTATCTAAGTACTCAATTGTTTCACAAATTTTTAAAGTATTAATATGTTGTATGTAAACCTTTACTGTTTATTACCATTTTTAATCTTGTTGGCATTGATTCAATAAGTTTTTTACAATATGCTGGCTCATTTTTTTCCCATTCTTCTAATAAAATCTTTTTTAATTCATTCTTATTTGAAATGGGATATTTTCGGGTCCTTTCTTTGAGATGTTGCCACAAATTCTCAATAGGATTTATGTCTGGACTCTGTGCTGGAGTTTCCATAACGTGGGGACAATTATACAACAGCCACAAGCGAACATTATGGGCTTTGTGCTTCGGGTCGTTGTCTTGATAAAATTGCCACCCAGGTTCAAGTCCCAATTTCTCCACACATTGAGTCAAATTTTCTTTTAAAATATCTAGATATATTTTCTGGTCCATTTTTCCTTCGATAAAATGAAGACATCCAGGCCCAGCAGCTGAAAACGACCCCCAGACCATCACTGACCCGCCACCAAATTTGACTGTTGGCTTCAAATTCTTTAAAAGGAGCTCTTCGTTTGCTTTTGTCCATACTGTTGGTTTACCGTCAGAGCAAAAAATAGTAAATTTACTCTCATCGGTAAACAAAACATTTTTCCAAAATGAGAAATCTTTATGTTGATGCTCTTTTGCGAACTGCAGTCTTCTTTTTTATTTTGTTTATTTATAAATGGCTTTTGTCTAGCTCTTCGACCATTTAATTCGGCTTTTTGAAGAACATTTCTTATGGTTGACGGACATGCTTTCTTTCCTAGTTCGATTTCTGCATCTCTATCTAATTTTGGTGCACTCAAAAAAGGATTAAATACGTTCTTCTGCTTCTGTAAATATTTTATTGTGCGCTTTTTTAGCTTTATTTTCGAAACTTTTGTTGTTACGGTATCGTTTTATTATATCTTGGACCGTTGAATGGCTTCTGCAAACTATTTTTGCTATCTCCCGCACAGACTTTCCATCTTCGGAATGCTTAATTATTAGTTCCCGGAGCTCAATGGATGTTTGTCCTCTTTGTCTGCCCATTTTGCAAACCAATGTTTTATTTTTGTGACAGAAAAAAAACTTCTTAGAAATTACAATTCGGGTATTCCCCTCATTATATTCATCATGAATTTATATCCTCATAGAATAGCCGTGTTTTTTTGAAACGTAGCTAGCCAGTAGTTGCTAGCAAAGTCAAATTTCACACGTAAAACAAATTAAACAACCAGCTGGCTACAACTCTTGATTTTATCCGCAGCCAAAAGCAGCTGGCTAGGAATGTTGCGATATCTCATGGCAAGGTGGCGCTTAAAGCGATTTGTAGAACATTTGACAGAATGCCGTGTAGGAAAATTATATAATTTCAATTACTAAATGATGTTTCACAGAAATAATTCACTATATTATGATTTCATATCACTTTATGTAAATTATCCATTGAATAAATTACAACAAATAACAAAAAATCGATTTAGTTGAATGCCGAATACTTTGACAGTTCACACTTAACAGCTGATCGAAATCACACACATATGATCGAAATCACACATACCAACTTGGAGGTAAGTCAGCTGGGTTCGGCTGGCTGGGAATCGTTTTAATGAACGACTGGCTAGCTACGTTTCAAAAAAACACGCCTAATATTTGGACGTTTTTAAGGCAATGTTACACCGCTGTCCGAGTTTGGCTTGTGCACTAAAATTGTTGAGTTCTTTTGTTTTTATTCATTGTTTTTGTTTAAATTAATTAGTTAGCTTTTTGTTTTTTGTTACTGAAAATACAATAAAAATCATAACGAAAAATGTTTATTGTGTTATTTACAGTTGCATCTAAAGCTTTTTTTTCAGCTTTGGAACTACGATGACTTAGGTGTCCGAGTTTGGCTTAGAGTGACTGTATTTTTTCCACGAGGCAGCATTCTTGCGGTTTGGCATTAACAACCACTTTTTTTCTCATCCTTTTTCTACATAGCGTTATGGCGACACCCCGTTTTGGTAATTTTCCATTGCCTGATCACGCCACCCAGCGATGCCAGATGTGGGGATTTTTCCCCATTTTGGGGAATTTTTCACTTAATAAAAGTGCTCCTAAAATGGGGAAACAACTAAATTCACAAATATTTAAAAATAAAACTTGGGTACTTAACTTTAAAATAAATACCAAACACGAAAAAATTACCGCATTTATAGCACCACAGCGGTTTATAGTAGGTTTGTTTGATGTCAGCCCTAGGACGCACTAGGGTGCACTGAAAACGCACTGATGCGTTTTATGTCCGCCAGTGCTACACTGAAAACGCACTGAATATGCTGCCCTGCGTTCGTTGTCGACACTGGTTCTTCACTGGATTTACCCCGAGTATTTCGTCAGTGCAAGAAAAAAGGGCTGTCAAAACATTAAATCAGCTGATTTGTCATTTGATTATTTTTTGTTGCGTTGGTTTTGCTCATTGTGCTTGTGTTTTTTGTGTTCAGGTAAGTTTCTTAATAAAACAACGAACTAAACAAATGCAGAACTATACGGAAATTAAACAAATTTAGTTTCTGTTAAATTTTCAAAGAATGCCAGTCAGGGCAAGGTATTTGCGTTCGATGAAATTGGGGTTCCACTGGGTTTTTCGACAACCACGAAAATAATTGACACTAGTCAGTGTACCCTAGGACTGGCGACAACGAACAAACCTAGTTCTTAACATATTTCGAACTCAGCACAACCTTCACTCACATGCGTCATTAACTCAACTGCGCTCAACATTTTCAAAACAAAAAAAGTTATAATTCTTCGTTATATTCTTTGTATATTAAAAAGACAATGGGTATGAAGTGTTTTTATATACAATAAATACATATTTGTAATTGTAATACTATTATATGTGCAGTGGCGACAGAATAAATAGCACATATAGGTGTATTTTTTTCATTTGTAGAATTCGGGTATTTAACTACTAGTTATGTCAATACAATTTATGTTTCCTGTTGCAATATTAACTAGTATAAAACAAATAACACAGATTACCTCAAGCAATCAATAAAAAATAAAAATATAATATTCTCAACACACATTTTTAAGAGGCAAAATAAAACTTTGGTCCAATTCATTTAATTCTTAACAAAATCTTATAACATTTTAGTATAGTGTAGTTGATATTATTTCACAATACAAGTGCTTAGTAGGGTAACCCTTTATTTTTAATAACGGCAACACACCCAAGTCATAGTACCGATATTTATGCTTGACAACGTTCTACAGGTATGACATTCCAGGCTTTCTAGCTTCTATCCAAAGGTTACCCAAATTTGTAGATCTGCCAATTTTGCTGTCACGTCATTTCACAAGTTCTCAATCGGATTAAGATTAGGGGGCTATGCTGACCAACTTAAAATATTAATCTTTGGGGCTAGTAACCATTGCTTCACAGATCTAGTATTTTGCTCCAAGTCATTATCGTGCTTAAGCTTCCATTTCAGCGGTATTTCATCTTTTGCATACGGAAGTACAAACTGCTCAGGATTTCCTTGTAACTTTGGTCCATAATACCCTCAATACGATGTATGGATCAAACACCGTACCATGTAAGTACACCCCATGCCCATACAATGATGCTGCCACCAACGTGTTTCAACGTCTTCAGGGTATATTTAGGATTGTATTCTAGGTTAATGCCGTGCCTAGACTAAGTTGACCAACTTTCACAAAATGACGTTTGTTTTGTTATGGTACAGAAATTTAAAGTGCACAATATGCCGAAAGTTTACCACTGTAAAGTGGACAAAAAAGTCCCATAATCCAATTGCTTATTCAAAACATGTTGTATGATCTTAAGTGTCTTGAAAAGATTTTCTAAAACTGTGAAATTTATTTTGTCGCCGATGTATATATCTATTATATAAAAATGAATGTGTGTATGTTTGTTCGTAACGTACCTATGCGAGGGCGCATGGCTCATCAGATTGTGATGGAACTTCGGTAAGTTGTTGTGCGCATACTATCGAAGATGATAGGATACAAAACCGCTCGCTAGGTGGCGCTGGAGTCAAGTTATTAACAACTTCTATATTTATGGACCAAAAAGGCTCATATTCACAATACATGTTGGTTCAGTGCCAAAAGAGATGCAACAACGCAGAATTCAACAAGCTCGAATATCTCAGTCATTCAGCCATTTCCGGCGAACAAAAGGGAGGACAACTGGAAGACATACTTGAAGCAATTGGAGCGGCATTTCGAAGCATGTGGTGTCTCGGATGAGAAGCAGAAGCGCGCATTTTTTTGTCGTGGGTTGGTGCAGAAAACTTCGAGACTCTTCAGAAGATCTACGGCGAAGATGACTTGGCATCCAAGACTTTTAAAGACCTGACCGGTAAGCTAACCGAGCATTTAATTTCTAAAATACATGTTCTTGCAGCTAGATACCAGTTCCACAAAACGGTTATGAAGCCAGGTCAGCCATATGCAGCGTGGGTAGCTGACCTGAGAGGAGTGGCTCGCAACTGTCTCTTTACGTGCCCCCAGACAGCGTGTGCGAAATCATATGTCGATAGCATGATTCGGGACATCATTGTGTTATATACACCTCATGACACTGTTCGATCGCAAGCACTCCAAAAGACGGACCCTTCCTTGCAAGATGTGTTAGACATTGCAAGTGCTTATGAGACAACGCAAAAGACTTTTTCCACAATCAAGGAGAATGATAACGAGCTAGAAGTAAACCATCTGCCGGCGACCAGCGGTCACGGAAATTCTCTTTCGCAGTCACAATTGGGACGGAAATCTTGCCCAGGCTGTTTTGTTCATCATAATCGTAGTGACTGTCGTCATTACAAAACAGTTTGCAATCGGTGTAGAAAGGTCGGTCATGTGGCGGCAGTCTGCTTGATAGGTACAGATGACGGAGGCTCCAGTAACTACAGTTCTCCTCGTGGAAGTAGACGACGACGTCACAAGAGTGGTGGTACTCATCACAAGTGGAGAAACAAATCACGCGGTAAAATTGGAGTTCACTCAGCAGAGAAAATTCAGTCACATAAGTCTTCGCTTGTTAAGGCAGGTACTATTCCATGGATCATGCTGGATATTGTGGTGAATGGGTGCCCAATGCGGTTTCAAGCCGACACTGGGGCATCATGTTCGTTAGTCGGCCTAGAGGGATTCCGGCAACTGGGGCAACCAAAATGTTCTCCACCAACGAAATGCCTTCAGGCGTATGGAGGAACTCCACTGGAGATAAAAGGTGAACTAAAAGTTGAGGTTACCTACGAAAATTCGCCACATCAAGTGAATCTGCTAGTAGTCAACAGTTCAGTCGCTAACATCTTAGGACTGGACTGGTTTAAGGCCCTCAGTTTAAAGGTTGAACACACAATTTTGCAAATTAATTTAAATGGTTCTCTTCTCAACAGCATTGAGAAATTATGCGGCACATACTCGGAGGTTTTCTCATCTGGATTGGGCAAATGCAAGCACTTTAAAGCTCATCTGGCACTTAAGGAAGGTGCAGTACCGAAATTCATTCGCCATCGGCAAATTCCGAACGCACTGTTTAAGGAAACTAAAGAAGAACTCGATCGGCTGGTGGCTGAAGGGATTTTGACGTGAGTACAGCGGTCGCAGTGGGCGGCACCCATAGTAATTGTTAGAAAAGCGAACGGAGGGCTCCGGATTTGTGGCGACTTCAAAACAACAGTGAATCCACAAATGATAGCGAATCGTCATTCCCTGCCGCGGGCCCGGGCCTTGTTCCACAAACTTCGGGGAGGTAAGGTATTTACAAAAATCGACCTATCCGAGGCCTATCTTCAGATTGAGTTGGACGATACATCTAAAGAGCATGTAGTAATAAATACTCCCTTTGGTCTACTACGGTTCAATCGGTTACCGTTCGGCATAAGCAGCGCACCGGGGGAATTTCAAGGGGTAATGGCGCAACCGTTTGCGGATCTGCCTGTAGGCGTCTATATCGACGATTAAGTCATAGCTGGGGCATCGGAGGAAAAACACCTGCAGATTTTGGAAGAAGTTCTGAAGCGGTTAGAAGCACATGGATTCCGGTGTAATAAGCGAAAGTGTACGTTTCCCGCTCTAGAGCTTGAATACCTGGGCCACACACTTTCAGCTAAAGGCATTCGCCCATCAGAAAAATATCTGGAAGCTCTTCGTAACTTACCGCAACCGTCGAACGTAAAGGAGCTGGATGCAGTTATAGGTAATTTAAATTACTATAACCAATTTATTCCGAATTTCTCGCAGATCGCAGGTCTATTGAATGCACTCCGTGCAAAAGGCGCTAAGTTTATATGGACTCGCCAACAGCAAGTGGCGTTTGAAGGATTAAAGGAGATTATCCTTATAGACCAAGACCCGACAGCAAATTTTGGACGTGGAGGTATAATCAAAATATATGGGTATCTATGTAAAGGTATTATCGGCGTGATATCCAATTCAATCGTCTGGCAGCGTTTTTTTTTCAGCCATGGCTAAATATAGAGGGCTAAAAACGTTTATTTTTCAGATTTTTTTCCCGAGGGTATAACCACATAACTCATATACCAAAAAATCAGAAAAAATCCCCTGATTACGAAAATCTAGGTCCCAGACGTCTTGCTTTCAGCCTACCCCCTGCCAGACGCCCTGAAAGTACGCCCCAAACAAGCTTTTTACTAATAATGTCTCGAAACCTAAATATAAAGTAAAACCACAATTTCAATCCCAAACACATCTAAACCATTCCATGATTACAAACACATAAGACACAGATAAATCAATAATAGTTTACAATCTATCAGACATCCTTGAAGTATCCTGAAATGCGTTTCTGACATAATTTTCTGTGAGTAATAGAAGTAATAAAAAATAAATGTGCCAATATACAAAATATTATTTATAATATTTGAACTGCAGAACGTAATAGTTAATTCAAATATAACAAAACAATTTTTTATCGCAATATGATTTTTGGAAAATTATATAAGAATTATTCTTCATCGGGCTCGTCACCATCCGATATATTGCTTTCGTCTTTTGAGATATCTTTAATTTTTCAGCCGTAGCTGAAGTGAACTACTAACTAGCTAAGCGTGTACTGTACGCACAGGCTTAAGCTCCAACCAAAAAAAAAAAAAAAAACGCAAAAAATAGGTTACGGTACCACGTTCTTTAACACGCTCACGAATGGTTGTCAAAAGAGGAGCCAAGGCTCGCTCTAGACTGTAGTTCCAGGCTATTATTATGCTTTTGAATTAGATAATTATAATCAAAGAGAGTAACAGTATTGACGTCGGTACTAAGCGATTGATGCATTGTAAAATATAGGTGGGCCTCACTTAACACGTACTTCGTATAGCACGGCCTCATTTTAACACGGTTCACTTTTTGCGACATATTTTCGTTTAACACGGTTCCAATTATGCACATGCGCATACATGTAGAACATACTAGTTTTGTTAATATGTACACACATACAAACACGTTATGCCTTATGTATATTTGCTGTGTTTCTAAGAATTTGAACATACTGAAATAGGGGCTTCCCCATATTAACTGAGCCAACGCGATGATAGATAATTGAGGATAATTTGCTCAGTTAACTTTATTAGACTTTTTTTGGTTTGTTTCTTATAAACTTTTGTGTGATTTACATATTGCACAAAGAGCAGGTATGTTTTTGTTTATTTTCTTATGTTTGAATTAGTAAAAGTTTAAAATAAAAATAATCTAAAAGAAAAAAAAAAATATTTTTGGTTTTTTTTTTTGAGATTATTTAACGTAACTCCTCTTTTACACTGGTTTCTTTTTTCTTTTAGCACGATTTTGTTTAACACGATATTTTTCAGGAACATAACCCCCGTGTTAAGTGAGGCCCACCTGTATGTCAACAGGTGGGTGGTTCAAATCAAATCGCCAAATTATTATAAGAAAAGTTGTTTTCGCTTTTTTGTCAAAAACACAATCAGTATAAGAATGTCTGATAGAATGTATGTATGTATGTAAAGGGTGATTTTTTAAGAGGTTGAGAACTTTTTTTCAAAAAAAAACACAAAAAATTCGAAAAAATGAATGAAATATTTATTTGAATCGATAGTTTGAACCTTGCAATTTAATGTTTAAAGATAATTTCATGCAAATGTTGACCGCGGCTGCGTCTCAGGTAGCCCATCCCCTGAGTCCAATTTTGGCATACTCTTTCACACATATCGGCCGGTATCTCACGAATGAATGCATGGATGTTGGCTTCCAGTGCGTCAATCGAAGCGGGCTTGTCCCTATAGACATTAGCCTTGACATACCCCCACAAAAAATAATCTAATGGTGTCAAATCGCACGATCTAGGCGGCCAATTGACCGGCCCGAAAAGTGAAATTAACTGTTCACCAAACTCGCCTCGCAATTGCGCCATTGTTTCGCGTGCTGTGTGGCATGTGGCACCGTCTTGTTGAAACCACATATCATGCAAGTCAAGAACTTCCATTTCGGGCAAAAAAAAGTTTGTTATCATCGCTCGGTAGCGTTCACCATTGACAGTAACGCTGCGATTCGCATCATCTTTTAAGAAATATGGCCCAATAATGCCGCCGGCCCATAAACCGCACCAAACAGTGGCTTTTTCGGGATGCATTGGTAGCTGTTGCAATGCTTCTGGCTGATCTTCACTCCAAATGCGGCAATTTTGCTTATTTACGTACCCATTCAACCAAAAATGAGCCTAATCGCTGAACACAATTTTTCGATAAAAAAGCGGATCCTCGGCCAGCTTTCCAAGAGCCCATTCACCAAAAATTCGGCGTTGTGGTAGGTCGGCTGGCTTTAGTTCTTGCACCAGCTGTATCTTAAAAGGATTTACGCCCAAATCCTTCCGCGAAATTTTCCACGTAGTGCTGTAACAAAGGCCTAACTGCTGGGAACGGCGCCGAATCGACATTTCGCGGTCTTCTGTCACACTAGCTGATACGGCCGCAATATTTTCTTCACTACGCACAGTACGTAAACGTGTTGGTGGTTTAATGTCCAACAAAGTAAATTTGGTGCGAAATTTGGTCACAATCTTCCGAATAGACTGCTCAGAAGGTCGAGAATGCCGATCATAAAATGGAAGCAGCGCGCGATGAACATTTCGAACCGAGCACGAATTTTGATAGTAAAATTCAATAATTTGCAAGCGTTGTTCATTTGTAAGACGATCCATGGTTAAATTGCAAACCAAACTGAAGCTGTTTGACAGTGACACAAGGTACTAAACACACGTCAGCTGTCAAAACCAGTGTTGCCAAAACCAAACCAGCTAAAAAATCACCCTTTACATATGTACATAAAAGCTCGTTTGGGGCGTACTTTCAATAAAAATAAAAATCTGATTTTTCACCTACTTTGGGGGGCGTCTGGTAGGGGGTAGGCTGAAAGCAAAACGTCTGGGACCTAGATTTTCGTAATCAGGGGATTTTTTCTGATTTTTTGGTATATGAGTTATGTGATTATACCCTCGGGAAAAAAATCTGAAAAATTAACGTTTTTAGCCCTCTATATTCAGCCATGGCCGAAAAAAAATTGAATTGGATATCACGCCGATAATACCTTTACATAGATACCCATATATTTTGGTTATACCTCCACGTCCAAAATTTGCTGTCGGCTCTTAGACTATTAAAGCGACCCGCCTAGTCCATTTTGACGACTCATTACCCATCATTTTCGCACCCGATGCCTCGAGCTATGGCATAGGAGCGGTTATCTCCCACCGATATCCAGACGGGTTAGAGAGACCTATAGCGTTTGCGTCCAAAACGCTCGATTGTCATCAGAAACTTTACAGCCAAATCGAAAAGGAGGCTTTGTCGATTATTTATGGCGTCAAAAAGTTTAACTGCTATTTCGAGCTGCAGACGGACCATAAGCCTCTTACGGCTATTTTCAATCCCAGTAAGTAGATTCCCGAGATGACCATGCGCCGACTACGCAACTGGGCTTTGACGTTAATGGCATACACGTACCGGATTAAGCATCGTCCCACTGATAGACATGCTAACGCAGATGCATTGTCGCGACTCCCAGTGGGCCCTGATGTTGCTTTTGATAAGCTAGATGATCACTTACACGGCGTAAACAGCATAACCTTGGAGGATTCGGAAAACAGTCCAATTAATGCTGCAGTGATTGGGAAAGTCACAGCCAAGGACAAGGTGCTAAAAAGAGTCCTCGGATTCATCAAGAATGGATGGCCGTCTAATGCATTAATCGTCGGAAAGGAGCTTCAACCATTTTATGACCGTAAGTTAGCTTTATCGATACAAAATAATGTCATTATTCTGTATTCAGATTTCGATCGGGTCGTCTTACCGGAAGCGTTGCAGGCTAGAGCGCTCACCTATGTACACGAAGGTCATTGGGGCGGCACCAGAATGAAGCCGCTTTCACGGCGGTATATCTGGTTCCCTGGAATGGATAAGATCGGAAAATTAGCAGCCGGGTGTAAAATTTGCCAAGTGTCAGCGACTGATCCAAATAAAGAATATGTCAATTGGCCTCCACCGGAAGAAGCATGGGAAAGAGTGCATGTGGATTTCGCTGTACCATTTTTCAAGAAAATGTGGATGATTTGCGTGGATGCTTTTTTAAAGTTTCCGTTCGTAGTTTCGATGGCTTCAGTGACGTCAGAGTCCACGATCAAGGCATTGCAGATGATTTTTGCCATCGAGGGGTAAAATCGTTGGTGACGGACAACGGGACGCAATTCACGGCACACATTTTTAAGGATTTCTGCCAGCATCACTCCATCCAACATTGGAGAACAGCACCTTTTCATCCAGCGTCTAATGGGCAAGCGGAAAGGTTTGTGCGAACTTTCAAAGAAGCTTTTAAGAAAATCATCGCGGAGAAGAGGGACTCAGAAGCTGCTATCAACGTATTTCTATTAACGTATAGAACAACTCCGAAAGCGATTTCTCAAAAGTCTCCGGTCGAGCTCTTGCATGGACATCAACACAGGAATCTTTTAGCATGCTTCATGCCAGAACAAAACAAGTATTTTCCGAGGGAAAAACCCAAATTTCAACTGGCTCAGAAGGTGTTAGCCCGCTTGTACACGAGGTCAAAGAAATTGTCTAAGGGAGAAATTGTACGAATTTTGGGTAGTAACATGTATAGTATCCAGACTGAAACAGGGTATCTAAGACGTCATCAAAACCAGCTTCACTTGTCAAATCATCAACAGCACCCAGATTTTAACTTCTCGGCTTGTTCATATTCAGAGCCAAATTTTGAACCGGAATAAGTAGAAGGTAATTCTAGTTTTGGTAATAGCGAATTTTCATCAACTTTCAGCCAAACCAATGTTGAAACTGCAGCTGAGACCAATAAGGAGGAACAGGACCATGAGCTAACTGAGCGTGTATTGCAGCCGTCAAATGAAGAAGGTCAGAAGGGTTCCAACCATAAGCAAGTGGAACCAGCACCCCCATCGAATTCAGAAGTTCCGAACGTCTTAGGCAGAAGCAGGTGCAGTTTCAAAAGTAATACTGAAGTACTTATAATACTGTTGTAATGGTAGTGGAGGAGATGTTGTAACCTTAGCCTTACAAGTAAATTCTATTATGAATGTACATTATCAAATACTTTGTGATGACTGTACATCTGACGGCTTAGATACCCAGACTGAAACAGGGTATCTAAGACGTCATCAAAACCAGCTTCGCTTGTTAAATCATCAACAGCACCCAGATTTTAACTTCTCAGATAGTTCATATTCAGAGCCAAACTTTGAACCGGAATTAGTAGAAGGTAGTTCTAATTTTGGTAATATCGAATTTTCATCAACTTTCAGCCAAACCAATGTTGAAACTGCAGCTGAGACCAATAAGGAGGAACAGGACCATGAGCTAACTGAGCGTGTATTGCAGCCGTCAAATGAAGAAGGTCAGAAGGTTTTCACCCGTAACCAAGTGGAACCAGCACCCCCATCGAATTCAGAAGGTCCCAACGTCTTAGGCAGAAGCAGGTGCAATTACAAAAGTAATACTGAAGTACTTATAATACTATTGTAATGGTAGTATTTGTATTTGTATTTGTATTTGTATTTGGAGTTATATTTTACATTATACTACAAGATATTAGTATCTTTTAGAAGTATTAAATTTAAAGTTACATTAATATATATTTAAAAAACAAACAAATCCTTTTTTTAATTTATAGCAGTTGAAATTAACATAGAATATTTGAATTTAAGACTTATAAACTATTTATGTGAATAATAAGAAAAAAAAAAAAAACAAAAAGAAAAAGAAGATAAAATGTCAAATTGCGAAACTGATGTCAGACAAAAAGATGAAAAGTTTCTTCTGAAATACGGTAATCGAATTTAATGTCTGCAATTCATGCGGAAGGCGATTCCACAGACGAATAGCAGACACAAAAAAGGAGTGCTCTCCAATGCGGTGTGTGAAACGCGGAATGAGAAGTTTTAAACCTCTAGTTGAACGAGCAAAAATAAGCATTTCATATAGATAAGTGGGACATTTAAAGTGAATAATTTTGAATAGCTTCAGAATGTTACAGTAACAATAATACTTATCTAAGTTCAAACCAAGGACAGAGGACTTAAGATGAGAAACACTACAATATCTGGGAATGTTATAAATAAATCGGATACAGTCATTAAACGCAGACAGACAGACAGGCAACCAAACAGACAGACAGACAGACAGATAGAAAAATAACTATGTGCGCGGGCAAATTTTGAAAAGATAGGTGGAGCGAAGCGCGCCGGGTTACGCCTAGTATTTTTATAAAATTGTAGGAAAACCGAAATGCAAAAGAAAATGACAATCAGAGAGCACCGACATCATTTTCAGATGAATTATTATGACAATTAGTATGACAAAAAACCTAGTGGATTGGAAATACAATAATTCTTTAGTCAAAAGGCAAAGTGTCTATTTAAGCCAAAAATGTTTTTTTTACATTTTCAAACCCTTTTAAAAATAAGCTTTTTTCGGTCTTATCAGCGAAGTCCTTTTTTTGGTGATGTCGAAACGGATTAATACAACAAAATTCATACATTTGCATCATTTTTCAAAGTTTAAAATTACTCTCCTGAAAAATTCTTTGCCCTTTGATTAAAGAATTATAAAAAAAAAATTGGAAAAGCATCACTTTGTATTACTTTCTTAAAAAATTATATTTAAATAAAAGAAAATAAACTAGCATTAAAATTAAATGTTCTTCTTTACTTTTCTATAATGAATCAAAATGGGGAAAAAAGTGGGGAGAAAATGCTTATAGAATGGGGAAACTTTTTAAAAATATTCCCCAAAATGGGGAATTTCAGCAAAAAAAAATCTGGCATCACTGACGCCACCCTATATCTCTGTCTGCGTACGCATATAATTCTTTATTTTTCTTTTCTCCTATCCCAGTCCCAAACTCCTTTGACTTGTGATCAAGGGGGGACACATCGTACGACAGGGCAAGGAGCAGTAATATGCAAACCAACTGCCTACGTGGCATACGTGATCATGCAGTGGTTACCCTTACCACCTTTGTCGATTCTCTCGCCGGCACACACACAGCAGCCTAGCGATACAAGAAAAAAAGGCAATGCAAACGAGAGGTAGATTTTCTTTGTTAATACAGGCACACACAGTAAACTGGTGAAACGAGAAAAATAACGAGAATGGAAACGAGAGGTAGATTTTTTTTGTTGACACAGGCACACATACAGTAGCCTGGTGAAACAAGAAAAATAACGAGAACAGCGTTGTGCTGAAGTACTCAATTGGGTAATTTGGCTCAAGTATTTCTGATTTGGCTCAATGCTCGGAGCCACAGAGATGTGGCTCACATTTGGCTCATTTGGCTCAAAGCTTCATTCTCTTAAAAAAAAAATTAAATAACAATAAAAACGTAATCAGGAAATAAGAATTCACCCTTTTAAATAACATAATAAAGACAAATAATCGTATAATCCAAGCAGCCGCTTGGTATGCAGTCATTCACTTACTTGTGATTTCTGAATTGGAAAGAGCTTCTAACAGCATGAACAAAGATCTAATAAGTAAATGTTAGACGTATAGTTTCTTTTCTTGCTTATTGGTTTTTAAGATTATTACATAGTAAGCAAAGTTTTTCATTTACCCTTCGTTATCACCCAATATTTTAACTCGACAGATTTGGAATAAGGATGAAATGATAGACTTAGCGAACGGTCGGCAACCGTAATAAGTTGATACTACATCTCGACGAATCTTTGACGTTTTAAGCAAATAGAATTTTATCGTAAGCCATGATAGCATAATTACAACATTCGCCCTTAGCACATTAAAGATATCATAATGAAACATGTACCTTTTTTGTGCTGAAATCAGAGTACCCCCCATTGGTCGTTAGTTTTCAGTAATTTTACTAATTTGGCGCAACCTGGAGTGAAATGGCTCAGAAAATGGCTCAACTCCAAACATTTTCCGGAACAACGCTGAACGAGAATGCAAAAGGTCGATTTTTTTTGATTGTTTTGATGGTATTGGGGAACTGCGTCGCGAGACCGGGATTTTAAGTGTGATGGAAGAATGGAATTTTTATTTTCGACAGAGTCTACTGGATTGCCCATCAGGCAGGTCGGCTAGCAGCCGGAGTCGCGTTCGCTGGTGTTCAACTCGTGCTGAACGTAAAAAAATGTTTCCGTAGGAATGGTTTTCATGGCGTCGCGGGGGAATATATTGTACCGCGAGGAGAATCACGCAGGCGAGTTGTTAGAGACAAGGACGCTGATTACACGACTCTTTTTTTCGTTCGTTACGTCTGGGGTGACACCCGAATTGTTGTAAAATCTTAGCAATTTGCAATATGAGTGCAGTTCCCGTTACAGATGCTACAGATTTTCGGTGTTGTGTACTTCTTAAAGGTGTCGTTATTTCTTGATGCGTGTTTAAATAGGTTTTTGCACTTGAAAAACGTCTTTCAAATTTATTTTCGGTGTCTGTAAATGATGTCATTGGCGAGACTTCAACTGCTGCTTTGGCCAACGAATCTAACCATGTACAAAATGTTAATAAATTGACAACGTTAACGGTTTATTGATGTACACCCCAATTAAGTCTGATTGCCGCAGGTAGCTTTTCGATAAATTCTTGAAGTAGACAAGGATTTGAGAGATGTGACTTCAAATGGTTAGATTCCATTCTGGCGTGAATATTCTGTACGGCAAACGAAAACGACACGAGCGTTTCCAGTCTATTAGCTCTTGGAGCAGGTTCATGCGAATTTTTTTTAAAAGAGAATTAACATTGATGTCAGGTCTACCAGACAGAGTTGAAATAAGTGATGAAACATTATCGGGATATAGCAGCCTATAGCGCACTGCTTCTAAAGCCTTACCTTTCAAGCTACGCTGAAGACGGATAAGGTTCTCGTCATTTGTATAGCCGCACGAACGAGTAGAACTTTCAAGACAACTTATGAAAAGCGGCCAGTCTTCTGGATTGCCGCTAAGGCTAGGTAGCTCTCTAGGCATTGCATGCCTCGCCGCTAATTGAAGGGAATTCATTTTTGGCATATCGGATATGTTAGGATACCAACTTCATTAGTGCTATTGAGCTGTTGAGCTTTGTTGTTCTGAAATTGTGCTTTCTTCGGTGTACTAGGGCTAATGACCGCATGTAGTGTTTGTTCCTGAGTGTGGGGCGTGACATTGGGTTCAGGAATCAAGTATTTTGAAACCTGTCTCGTAGAAATATCACCTGCCGTTTCCACCCACTTTGACGTTCTTTCTTCAACGATGGCGTTTTCCAGATCATTATCTTTTTCTTGCTCGTCATCAGATTCAAGCTGTTCAAGAAGTTCATGTTTTTTTTGCAGATAATATTGATCTCTTCTTTCTTGCATCAAGCGTTCTTTTTCTAACTTCTTCAGCTGTAGGTGTACAGACTTCTTGGATGACCGTGATCGTGAGTGTTGTGATGGTGCTACTTTTGCCTTTGACTGGTTTGCACTAGCTGGTGGTGCTCCCAAGGGTACATCTTGAGTCATCGGCACTCCAGGTTCGTGGTGGTTAGTATTTGGTGGAAGCGAAGCAGGTGACATGGTAAGTTGTGATGTTGGTGGTAAGTACTTTGGACATATCCAATCTTCATGTTCGATACCATCATTGACGTTGGCACAAACGAAATGATACCAAGCGTTACACATATCACATTGAACCATTTTGTCAAAGCTATCTTCTCGACTACATATTACGCAATTGAATTGTTCTGTGGATTCTTGATAATGAGCTGTTCTTTGGGATTTTTGAAACGCAGAATTGTTCGGACATTGCTGCTAACCTAATGTTCCTTTCTCTATTTGCGATAGCGATAAGCTGGTGATTTCAAAATTTGTAGGTTATTAACCGAGGAAAAAGAAAATTTTAGGATGTTAATGGAGTAATTTTCCATTAATAAAAGACAACATTTTAGAGTTCATTAATAAATTGTTAGTTAGAAAAACTATAATTTTCGTTTATTTACGTTAAGGTGATTATATATCGAAATACTGAATACGAGTGAAAAATGTTCTTTCTAATTTTCACAATCGTTTTATTTTAATTGTTGCCCCTAGTGATTCTAGGATTTCGCCTTCTGTGTTTTGAGAGTGGTAGCCTGTCAGGTTTGTTAACAGTTAAAGTTACTTGTATAATTGAGTCTAGGGAATTTACTTTTATGTGTTTTTATAGGCTAAACAAAATAAGCAAAAATGTATTTGTTGAGGAACTGGGTTCTTTGTTATCAGCCGAAAAGTCTAAAAATCTATTTATTCTTGGAGATATAAACTTAGATATTCTACATGTTAATGATTCTAATGTTTTTAATTATATGATGTCAGTTTTGGCGGCGAATGGTTTGGAATTGTGTTTTAGGAACCTACAAGACTAACTCAATCTTCGCAAACTTGTAAAGATCATATTTTTGGTAGAATGAATCGTAGTTCGAAGTTTCCTCTCTCTATTTTAAAATCTCTGATCATTGTATGGTGGGATTGGTTTTCAAAGGTATCGATATTGCACACAATGATAACGTCACACCGCGGGTACCAATTATGGCAATCAATTTTGAACGTCTTGATAAAGTTTTACTTCAAGAATGCTGGTCAGATGTCTACCTTTTTTTTTTGAAGTGAAACTTCTGTAGGCGCCTTTGGTTGTGAATCGAATACATGCGATTCTCTATGTTACAAAAACCGACACCATTGGAAAGTAGTTACAACTAGAATAATGGATTTTTTTGAGAAATCATATGTTTACAACTAGAACCAGTTTGGATTTCGAACCGGAAAGTCAACTGAGGATGCGCTGTTCAAGTTTTGCAGCTTTAACTATAATAGTTTGAATATCAAAAATTATACTGCTGCCCTTTTCATTGATATAACAAAAGCCTTTGATACTGTAGACCAGCGGTTCCCAAACTTTTTTGGTCGCGGATCACTTTTCAGTGGAGAAATTCCTCGCGGAGCACTTCGTTCTGTCAAATCCGATGCCGTAGGCCCTGATAATATGTCACCAAAGTTTATTAAACTTATTTGGCCTATAATTGCAAGGTATGTACTACATATTTTTAATGTGTGCATTTGCAGTAGTACTTTTCCATAACACTGGAAGGTAGCTAAAATCATACCTATTCCAAAAAAAAAACGAGTCCTACTATTCCAGCAGACTTCAGACCGATAAGCCTTCTTTCTGCCCTATCTATCGAAAGTTTTTGAAAAAATCAAAATCATCAAAAATAGTCAAATGCTAAGCTACTTAAATAACAACAATATGATCTCTGTCTGGCAATCAGGCTTTCGAAACAAACATAGCTGTGAATCAGTAGTCATTAAAGTCACTACCGACTTACAAATGGAGTTTGATTCAGACAAAATTGGTATATTGTTGTTGTTGGACTTTTCGAAGGATTTCGATAGTATTGATCACGCAATTCTTTTATCAAAATTGAGGAAAAACTTCAATTTCTCTAGTACTGCTCTTCGTTTGCTGTATAACCATCTCAGAGATAGGGTTCAAGAAGTAAATACTGACAGCGGAACTTCCAGACCAGTTATTATAAATACAGGGGTCCCACAAGGCTCAGTACTGGGGCCACTACTATTTTCATTGTATATTAATGATCTCCCGGATTCTGTAAGTTCCTTTAATATACAAATGTATGCAGACGACGTCCTTACTTACCTTTGTTGTTTCGTAGGGCTGATGGAAGATCTAGTGGCAAGGATGAATGAAGATCTAGCAAGAATTCAACTCTGCTCTGATCTCAACAAACTTAAACCTAACCCCTCTAAGACTCTAGCAATGTTATGCTCAAGAAGAGAATTGGAGGCTTCAGAATTTCCCTGCATTGTTCTTAAGGTGAATTATTCCATACGTTGATAGAGTTAAATATCTGGGTTTTACGTTAAACAACAAGTTAGGCCGCTGCGACGCCATTTCGACAACAATTGGGAAAATATACTCTGGTTTGCGCAGCTAAAAATGCTCTGCCTGTCTCCTTCCACCGAACATGAAACTGCGTCTAGTTAAAACCCTTATTATGCTCTATTTTTTGTTTAACTGCTCTGTATATGCCACCTTAGACTGCGAATGCAAACGCAAAATTAATGTAGCATTCAATGACTGTCTCAGATTTATTTATAGCGTTCCGAGATATACCAGTGCCTCATATTTCAAAACTTCTCTTTTGGGCATCTGTCTAAATGATTACTATGACTTTCGTAACTTGCTCAAACTCCATGCAATTATTCATAACCATTGTCCTGTGTATCTGAACGACATGCTACGATTTGCCCAATCCGGTAGGGGTCTACGTTTAATCTTACCCCGATTCGCACACACTATTGCTGAGCGATCTTTCTTTGTAACAGCAATTCGACTGTGGAATAGACTTCCGGTTGAGTTGCAGACAATAAGCTCATTGACCGAATTTCGGAGGAGGTTATTTTCCCACATATCAAAAACTAATTGAAGCTACATAATATCTATTCCCTTATCCTAAGCCTAGTTATCATAGCTTTTTTTTTTTATTATTTTACCATTCGTTTATCTTTCCTCTCGCTTTTCCTTTATATCTTTAACATTAATTTTTAAATTTTTATTTTTAATTTTAACTTAAACTTTGTAAATGCCATCTTGATATTTATTATTAGATTTTGAAATCTAGAAGTATTTTGTTAAATAGAAATGAATGAATAAATAAAAATAAATAAAAAAATAAGTTTTCCGTATGTCATTTTTCGAAGCTATTTATTACAAGTTGGGTATGTAACTATGTACATACATAGGTAAGTGTGGCGGTTCTGTTGAGAACCCAAGTAGCATTAGGTGGTGCCGTTTTGTAATACCACAAAACTTAAATAACCTGGATATTTGGGGTTGGTAATGAGGATATTTTAAAAATACTTAAAAAAAATAGGTATAGGACAAGACCTATTTTTAATTTTTTTTTTCAATTTTATTAAAAGTACACAATGGACTTTTGAACCAACTGGGTGGGTATAAGTTCACAAACTGATTGTGAATTTATAACTCACGCAGGTGGGTCAAAAGTTCATAAAATTTCGGGTCATGATCCCATAATCTGAAAAATTAAGTGGGCTTCAAGTCACCAATTATTCTTATGACTTACATATGTATATCTTTCTTTAGGTGCAAGTGAGTGAACGTGGGTCTGCTTTTCACAACCGTTTGTGTGAGCTTGTGATATTTTTGCACGAATGGAAGGGACCTACAGATTTTTGCCGACTCCGAATGGCGGGTTGAGAAGCTTAATGACAAATGATTGCTTTTCAGACATTCGGAAAAGGTGGCACCATGAAAAACTTTTAGGCATTGGACTCGAGCTGGGATTGAATTGCATTGCGTAGTAGTCCAACGCACTTACCACTACACCACGGTGCTCACGATTTGCGCGAAACCTTAGATATGTACCTACAATTGTTCACTATTTCATTTTTGGGAAGTTTATAAAGTAAAAGTGAAAAATTCGCGCGAATTACTACGCACTGCTGCCTGGGTTCAATCCCAGCCATAGATGTGTACTTTAAATTGTTCACTACTTCATTTTTGAAAAGTTTATAAAACAACAGTGGGCAATTAATCTAAAAATTATAAATGAAAACCACTGAAATTTTGTTTTCATATTAAATTTGACAAATTTTAATAATTGTGTATTACCATAAAAAAGCAATCGTCGGGTCAAAACTCCACAGAAATGTCGTGTGAATTTTTGACCCACCTGGATGGGTTATAAGTACACAATTGGTTTGTGGACCTGTAGCCCACCAGGGTGGGACAAAAGTGCATTGTGGACTTTTGACCTGTGGACTTAGACTTAGACACTCTAAAAACTTGTAAAATCAACTTCCTAAGTACTAGAGAACCAAAATACTGGCCAAGTGATAGAAATAAGATACCCGACCTTATAGACTTTTGCATCTTCAAAAACATTAGACCGGAGGACCTGACAATTGAATCCTGCCTAGATTTATCATCTGACCACTCCCCAGTCTTGGTCTTTTACAAAACCAACGCTGAATCAACGAAGAAGCCGACAAAATTGTGCAACAAGTACACAGACTGAGACACTTATAGAGAACCTATAAATTTACGGGAGTCGGAGAGAATCCCGAAAACCAAAATCCTGAAAGTCCAAAATCCCGAAAATCCAAAATCCCGAAAATCCAAAATCCCCAAAATCCAAAATCCGAAAATCCATAATCCCGAAAATCCAAAATCCCGAAAAGCCAAAATCCCGAACCCATTAAGAATCACCAACGACAACCAAATCACCAACGAAGGCTAGGACGGATAAAGAAAAAGCTTCAATCTTAGCTGAACATTTTAGAGTGACTTTTACTAATGACAAAAATAATTCAGACTTAAGCTTACCTACAACTTCTGGTTTCCAAAGCACTAATAGCACTAATATAAAGAAGGTAACAGTAAAAGAAATAAAATACTATATTCAAGATTAATCCTAAAAAAAAGCTCTGGGTATGATCTTATTACCGGACAAATATTAATAGAACTACCCCAAAACGCACTTTTATACCTCGGAAATCTATTTAACGCAATTTTTACTCTAAAATACTTCCCAAAGGTTTGGAAAGTAGCCAAAGTGATAGCAGTTCCAAAACCTGGAAAAGACGCTACTCAAACCGCTAATTGCAGACCAATAAGTTTACTGCCAATAGTATCAAAGTTGTTCGAAAAAATCCTAATATACAGACTACAACCAAAAATGGATGCAAATAATATAGTTCCCAGCCACCAGTTTAGATTTAGACGCAACCACTCAACTGTACAACAGGTTCACCGAATAATCAACAAGATATCGAGAGATTTAGACGAACTGAGCTATAACATCGCAATCTATCTTGACATTTCAAAGGCCTTTGACAAAGTTTGGCATAAGGGACTTTTATACAAACTACAACTCCTACTCCCTACTGACTTCTTCCTGCTCATTAAAAGTTACATTGACGATCGCTGCTTCTACGTACAACACAAGGTCGAGCACACCAATCTTCTTAAAGCTGAAGCTGGAGTTCCCCAATGAAGCGTCCTAGGACCGTTATTATATCTAATATATACATCTGACATTCCGACACCTCAGACAAGAAACGCAATGATTGCGACTTTCGCAGATGACACAGTAATACTTATTACTTCGCACAAAATCGAACAGGCGATCTCCAAACTCGAAAATCATCTAGACGTTTTATCCAACTGGTTTAAAAAATGGGGCATACAAATAAACGAAGACAAAACAGAACTAGCTATATACACCACAAGAAAAATAACAAATCCAGGAAAGGGCAAAACAACGTCCGCCGCCGGGCCAACTAGTAAATTATAAATTTACGTTTGATTGCTTAGGTCTAGATTTCAGTTAATAAAGAAATAAATAAATAATACATTTTGGACACTAGAGAATTCTGCGAACCGCGCCTTTTTATGTCTCAATATGCGACACTTCGTTTGCTTTGATGAAACCTAAAGACTCGGATAATATATATACACTATGCGCCACTTGAATAGAAACAAGGATTTTTCTCACGATTAAACCGTTTAGCGCTTTGGTAAGTTTAAAAAGCACCTTTATTGTTTAATTTTTTTAAATAGGAATTCATTCTGAAAAACAATGCACACACAAAATAATGCGAAAAGTCATGTTAGATTGTTAATTTACAAAGTAATTAAAATTATAATTTACAAAGAAAACACTGTTTTTTTTTGCTCCACTTGAATAGAAACATCTTCCTAAATTAGGAAAAATGAAGAAATAGTAAGACCAAAGATATTTTTTTCTTCTTTTCTTATCTTGTACTACCATTTTCATTTAAAATAACTTCATAAACCCTTTTGAGAACTGCATCATAGCGTTGTTTTAAGTCATTTAACGAAATGTCATTCAATGATGTCTTAGTTGCCGTTATAAGTGAAACCCTATTGTCAAATTTTTGTCACTCTTCGAACCATCCATCCCGACACGTTTTCCATAATATTAAGGTACGGTTAGTATGGTGGCCATTGTAGCAAGCTAACATTTTTCTCCGATGTCCAACTTTTAATGATCCTTGCAGTGTGAATTGGTGCAATATTTTATTGGAATATCCAATATATTGGCCCAAAAACATTGCTTAACTTAGGGAAAGCCACTCCAATATCTTCTTGCAGGAATTGGCGGTAATTTTAGTGTAGAAAACTCCAGATCAACAGTTCCATACCATGGAATCGCACCCAGACCATGACACCTCCTTCGAGTCTATATTAACGCTCTAAGAAACGTGGTCCCTTCCTCAAATCATGGAAATAATCATCGATATTAAATTTTGTTTCATCTGAAAAAAACACTCTTGTCCACATTTTATTCCACGTCATATGCGTCATGCCAAAATCCAAGCGTTTTTTTTTCATAGCGGATTTAACGGTATTTTTTTTGCAACTCCAGGCGTTTCAAATGATGGCACTATCTATTACACGCACTACGGTATAAAGACTCGCTCTTACATCACTCTTTGCTTTGATTTTTGCGGCAGAGTTGCTGGAATTGGAAGCTAATCTAAAAATAATTCTCCTATCTGCTTCTGATGTGGCTTTAATCTGTTTAACTTGCTCTAATATTTGACCGTCTACATTTAAGTTTAGTCTGTGGTTATATTTAAAAAACATACATTTTGATTTAGTCACATTTAATTTCAGTTTGTTTGATATAAGCCATATGTTTAATTTACTTAGGTCATCTTGGATTTTTCGTTCACACACGTCAATGTTTCTTCCTGATATGTATAACAGTGCATCATCCGCGAAAAGCGCTATGTTTGAGTAGTTAAGTACATTCTTGATGTCGTTGATGTATATGATAAAAAGGAGCGCTCCAAGTATAGACCCTTGGGGAACGCCCATTTTTGTGTCAATGCTGCCAGAGGACACTATTTACGACCGTTCGTTGTGTTCTATCCCTCAAGAACGACTTAAACCATGATAGTTCCGTACCTCTGGTGCCGTATCCACTTAATTTTGAGATAAGAATGCTCCTGTCGATAGTCTCTAATGTTCTTTTTAAGTCTAGAAACACAGCGATGACGTAGTTTTTTTTCCGCGATCTCCTCTTTCCAGCTAATTATAACACTATTTAGTGCTGATTCACAGGAATGTCTTCTTCTAAATCCGGACTGGCTTTCGAGGAAAAGGTTGTTAGATTCGAAATATTCTTCAAGTTGCATTTGGTCAACCTTTTCCAATATTTTTTCATGTACATTAAGGGCATTAATGGGACGAAATTTTTCACATAGAACAGTACCTTGGACTTTTTCGACAGCAGTTACTACGGACTCTGTCCATGTCTCAAAAAATGAGCCGTTTCACAGAGACAGATTAATTACACGCACAATTACGTTTCCGATTATATTAATTGCATCCAATATCATTCTAGCGCTTATATGATTAAAGTTTTTTTTTCTGATTCATCAACTTCAATAAATTTTTTATACAAGTAATATTTACACACTTAAATTTAAATGTCGCGGTAATGTTCATAATTGGCTGAGTATATTGCATATTCGGAATGGATCTGTTTATTTCAGTAATGCTGTTCACGAAAAAAGAATTAAATTCATTGGCTAAACTCTTATTGTCTTTAATAAAAACACCGTTCAAGTTTATATTTTTTATTAGCTCTTTTTGTATGTTTAGGACACATGATTTTATTGTTCTCCACATAGATTTTTGGTCACGCGCGATCGATATTTTGTGTTTTATGTTTTCGTTTTTGTTCTCACAATCTCTATTTTATAACGATTTCTAATTTCACGGTAATTATTCCAGGAGGCTTCACTATTAGAGAATCGAATTTCTGATACTAGGCAATTTTGTCCCGTTTCATATTTTCTAATGTTCCATTAAACCAGTAATTTCATCTACTTGTTAACACTTTTGTGGTTGTAAATAAGTTTGTTATTCTTATGAGTTCATTCTCAAGTACTCTTCCCATTACACTCGGGTCTTCCACATTATGTAAGTACTCGAGCACACTGCTGTTTCTGAGGTTATCCAGGAATAATGGCATGTTGTACTTGAGAACCTTGCACGTTCTTACTTTACTTTCCGTTGTAAACTTGGTATGGGAGATTAATTGGATAAGTAATGTCTCGTGGTCACTCATTTTCAGGTCATAGTTTACTTCAGCTGTGTATAGATTTTGATTTTGCCTTTTTTTGCCTTTTTTACTGATATTACATTTTTTGCCTTTTTGGTACTATTTGTCAAAGTAGCTGTGCACTTTCTTCTTAAATATACGGTTTATTCTTGCTCACACGAAAAAAATTTCAGTGTCCACACGTATGAGAGCAAGTTTTTCTCTTGTATGAACATGCACATAACTGCTTTGTTTGCACTATCGCGCATAAAAAAAATCCCTACACACCAATAAACCTTAAATTCATTTGTATCAACTCAATATTCATGCACTTCTTCTTGTGCCCTAAGTGCAATCTCAGGCATTCGCCGCAATTTCATCTGACAAAAACCGATCGACATCTGGGAAGTATTTTTTTTTAACTGTGCGCCTTTTCATCTAGAATCTAGATTCCAGATTCAAATTCTGTGACATTATACTGGTCATACTTAGTGCTGGTCTGTTTTCTTGCTTGTCATTGAAAGTGAAAATGTCCCAAGACAGAGTCTGTGGTGAAAGTGGAAAAAGATTTTTAGTCAACCCGAAAGACCGCATATTTAAGAGTTTACAAATTACAGGTGATTCCTAGTAGTTGTATGTATTTTAATTTGATCACTTGATCTTAGTGCACTGCGTGTTAAAGACTTTGAACGGACTCGAGGAGAAAAAACAACAAACTAAACGGCCTGTAGCTGAAGATGGGATAAAAAAATTGTAACTCTAAATTGGACTCAAATATTAAAGTCAAGGACGTGACATCTCTTATCTTGGCTCCAGTAGGCTCTGCCCATGTTGTTAGGTCCTTTATTTCATTCAAGGCTTTCCTGAGAGATAATCGCAGGCGATTGTTACATGCCAAAGAACTTCAAAATGTTTTGGGTTGCAATATTAATAATAATGCATAGAAACCTTTATTATTAAATGCCTTTTTTTTGTCTTTTTCTGCGGTATTATTTTGCTCTTTTTGGGCTTTTTTTGGTCAACAAAGTGCGAACACTGGTTATAACATAGTCAATTAGGATTTTTGTACAACTCGTAATTCGCGTAGGGTCCCGTTCTATTTGGTTACACTGGTTATCTATTTCAATTATATTTTTGCATCGTTTCTGTATGGATTTCATTCATCTAACCAGTCAATGTTCATATCTCCGGCTATAATAAAACGTTTGTTCGAGTCTACGAGGTCCTCAATCCAGATATTTAGTTTTTCAAAAAATTCACGTTTCGAGGAAGTGTGAGCACGATATACTGCCGCAATGTACACCGATTGGTTATTATTTATTATTTTACATGTAAGCCACCAAATTTTGAACTCCATTGATTTTTCTATATCACATACTTCAAAACAGTTTTTTTTACATAAATACATACATTTCTTTGTAGGAATGCAAAAATGCATAAAATAACAATCTAACATGACTTTTTGCATTATTCTGTGTATGCATTGTTTTTCGGAATGTATTCCTCTTTTAAAAAATAAAACAAAAAGCTGCTTTTTAAACTTACCAAAGCGATAAACGGTTTAATCGTAAGAAAATCCTTGTTTCTCTTCAAGTGGCGCGTAGTGTAGGTACAATGAAAAAAAAATAAAAACTTACTACTTGAAGAAAATCTTTCCAAACTTGTGGCAGTTCCAATATCCGCTGTCTTGGTTTTAGTATATTCGTAAAATCGATTGATATAAGGTTATGATCCACTGGTGGTGCTTTCTGATGTTCGAAGTAAAACTGCGAAAAAACAAGAAGGAGGTACAATTAAATTGAAACGAGTTTATTGCAAATACAAAAAACAAATCACCTTGACAGGATTATATGTCGACGATATTTGCAATTCTTTTATATGATCTCTTAGACGTCTTGGTGTTTTTCCATGAATCATAGACTTGGTCATACGTTCACATGCTACGGTCAATGGAGTTCTGCGTTTCAAGTAGGACAAGTGTTTTTCATGGCCTAAAATTTCATTTAAATGTTTTTCTAGGTCCATTGCAATAAGGCTATGGAATGATAGAAAATAGTTTAAAGGAGGGGCGGAAATAGACAATTTTTTTACTACTTACAAGGCTTCAGCAGGTGCAAACATGTGATAGGATATCTGATGAGCCGAAAATGGAATCCGTGGCAAAAATTCGGGATACATAAATACTGGACTGTTAAGAATTCGCTTCATAATACGGGGAGAAAATCGAGATACTTGATTGTGCGTTTTCGATCTAAAGTGAAGGAAGTTATATAGTTTAATACAAAGTAAAACTTTTATTGACACTTACACTTTTCTCATTTCTTTGTAGATAAATCTGAAACATAAATATAGAATACCATTAGATATTTTTGCGTGAAGAATTTATTGCGGGTAAGGATTACGGAAGCAACTACAAAATATCTCGTCTTTATAGAATACAATACAACCAGAGCATAACAATCAACGCTTGTTTTTTTTTTAACTCAGCGTTTTTCATTAAATTTAAAAAAATTAACACAATGCTTACTTACTTCATCAATCTTGCGTTTTCCTCCGAGTCTAATCCCAGCTCTTTTTCCCACTCCTGTACCAGTTGCAAAGCCGGTCTTAGATTCCATACATCAAACGAAGCATTCTCCTTTGCATGTTCTTCGAGTTCCATTAGCATTTGTTTTTGTTGTGGTGCTATTTTCCACAAATCAGGATGCGAATAGGTTTGAAAGAAGTTCTGCGTTAAAAACTGCACATGAATTCTCAGCTGTTGTTGAAGAATTTGGTACTGAGTCGAAGTAAATCCGATTGGTTCCTGGCTTAAGTTAACTTCTGGCACTTTCATGTTGTTAAGTTTCTCAAATTTATTCACGTATTCATATTTTAGAAGTTTTCGGGCTGCTACGTAACGTTCACGACACCACCGCGACGAATCATCGTTGGTGGATAGTGGCGTTGAATTTACTGCTGCTGTATTTGGTAGATAAATCAAACGGTTAACAGTCGTGCAAGGGTCAATGTAAGATATTTCAAATGCATTGCTGGCGGCCGATACATTCGATGTTTGATTTGTAGAAACTTTCTCCAGACAAGCTTGTTCTGCTTCAATGAAGAGCTGCTCATTAAAGCTATTTTGTAATTGTGGTGTAGACATAACCTCAGGATGGAAGGATAACTCATTTGGATTGAAGTTTGATGACGTGATTGTTGCATCTGAGATCTGCACCTGGGATCTGTCCGCAAAGTTCAGCTGTTGGTTGGTTTCAGTTATGGAACAGTTTTGAATTACATTTTGAGGGGACGCAGCTATGTTAGTCTCTATGAATTTCTTAGGAGTTTCCAGCTCAATACTATCCAGGCAGACACCCTCGTTAAGTAGGCCTTCAAAGAGTTCGGCTACCAACTCGGTTAACTCTTTTTTCGATATGTTGACATCGCGTAATTCTTCAGCGTCAACTGGGGAATTTTTAAAAAAGTGGTAAAGAACATAGAAGATGAAAACAGTTTGAGCAACTTACAGGGGACCTTCTCTGCAGCTACATATTCTGGGTCATTAACTGGATCATCATCATCACCAACAATACTATTATCTGGAACCGGAAGATGTTGTTAAAAGGATGATTGAGTCTTCGCATTTCAACTTACTTAAAGGCATTGAAAAGGTATTAAGGAACTCCATCCAATCCTGATCATTGCCATACATCTCGGTATCCGTCATATCAAAATGATCATCTGGTGGTACAAACTCTGATTGGATGTCCTCAATTGTGGTCTGTTCTAAGCAGAATTTGGATCTAGTTCGTGTAGCGATTATTTCGCCCTCGCTTGTGTCAACTTCAATTTGGGGCGGAATCTTAAAAATACCGTCTTCCGAGAATTTTTGAGGCGTCTCCGTCTCCTGCGATTGATAGGGAGTCATTGGCGTTCTAGGTTGTGAGTCAACGTCCGAAGACGTCATGTTTTGATCTTCATCAGACTATAAGGGAATTACATATCAACACAAAAGTTATCGCTTGTTAGAGTAACTCACAATAAAATCATCCTCTATGAAGGTGTACTCCTCGTCGTCTTCATCGGAATGCAGGTCTTGTTGGATGAGTGTTGCAATTTCGGATGTCTGTGGTTCTGTTAACGATGGTAATGCTATTAATGGTGGCTTATTTAACTCACGTGCCTTAGCACGAGTTAATTTTGGAACTGATAGATCAATTTCGTTTACGAGTACTTCCGCTGTCTGCGTTTGTTCAGCTTCTTTTTTTTCACGCGCTAGCTCATCTTCGGCTTTTAGAGAAATGAATGCCAAAACATGATCATTACCAACTAGTTTCTAAAAAGAAAAAAAATACAAAATAGGTATGTCCAGTTTGGAGGTGTAAATACTATGTATTGTATTTTTACCTTGATAAGCTGCCTCATTTCTACCGATGAGAGATTATTCATTTTTGCGACGCTTCTCAGCTTCTTTTCGATAGCACAAGCACTTTCATTCTCAAGATAACTCTCATCATCGGTTGATACAGACCTTTTTCTAAACGAATTACTAGTTATTGCAGGCACATAAGAGTAAAAATTGGAAATTTATAAAACCAAACCTCTTTCGGGATTTTAAAGTGATTTTCTGTGTTGAACCCGTAGAGCTTGAGCTCGATGCAGTTGCAGAAGCATTGGGCATCTTCGATATTATTCCTTTTCTAATCTTCTTATTAAATTGAGAAAACCCAAGAAAGATAATTTAATAAAAACAAACAGTCGACATTTTGACATTTTATCCGTATTTACTTTTATTGGATGCAGCATGTTAGTTCACAATAGCTTTGTTCAGTGAGGAAAAACTAGAACAGAAAATCACAGACTCGTGCAAAATGTCAGATCAAAGTTAGCACAGAAAAGTACAGCCTATATGTTATGTCGTTTTCGATTGGGCTTGTCAGATTTTGCTCCCAGATTTCAGATTTTTCGTGCTGGATGGAAAACAAACGAGATTGATCTGTTTTTCTGCAATTGTATTAGTGTGACATTTCACATCTTGTTCGCAAAAGAAAATAAATAAGAAAACGAAAAATAATAAATACAATTTTAAAACCATTTCTCTATATTTTCTAAATATTCCCCACAGTTTATGATAATTATTTTTGTTGATTGATATTTATTTTGATGTGCTGCGTTGACATTTCATATAAAATGTGCTGGTGTTAGTGCAAGTAGGTGTAAATCTCGAGCAGAATCCGAGATTCACAACAATTGATCTAGAGCAAAAAAAATTCCTTTTTTGGTCGGTTGGAAAATGAAAATTGTACTAGAGCGATAAAAATTGCTCGAGATAAAAAGTGTTTTTTTGACCAATCGAAATCGACATTAACTGTCAAAAATAACAACTTCACTGTTCATTATTGTACATACTTATGATTTCCAAATGCTATAGCATCTTACAGTTACTTATTGCCCTTTTACCAATTGCATAATTTATTAGGTAGACTCTGATTTCAATTTCTTCCATTTGGCATCTAAAATGTGACGATTTGGCATTACCGCTGACGCTATCGAGTATCATCATCATGATTTATGATAACAGGTATAACTGTGAACGTGACCTTTCATTCACTGTGAGGCATGTTTTTCAAATCTATAGGCGTTTTACCTGTTTTAGTTCAGAGCAGTGTTAACGATTTTTCTTCCAGTACAAAATAAAAAATATACAATCGCAAACTTTATTATTCTTATTTTATTTACTTTCAGCCTTCACAATTTCTACTTCTCTCCGCTATGTCTCATCACGAGGTCTGTTCGCGTACCATTCCAAAACAACGAAAAACAACGAAAACCCGTTCGCGTACGCAAAAATTTCGTAGTTTTTCGTAGAAGAGAGTGCTCACGAGAGAGTAAGAAATTTCCCCATGCAACGAATTTTAGTCCAAGGAATTTCTTTGGGGTGTATTATGAAATCTGTCAAATCTGTCAAATCACATACATTCTTTATTTGTTGGTGCTTAATGCGTTCGATTACTTTTTCGTGATTTTTCTGTCTTTGAGAGAATTTTACCCCCACTCTTTGAGATTTGACAGAAAACCCATATTTAGTGCAAAATGTACGCGAACGGACCTACGAACTAATTTTTTTATTTTCTCCTCCTCCTTTTCTTTTTGTCCATTGTTCTGTTTGTTTTCATATTTGTCTCTAACATTCGGCCATCCTATCAACATATTCGTCCTCGAATTCTTGTGAAGTACATATTTTATATTATAATTTTTTAAACGAATTCAAGTTAAATCAACAAAAAAATAGTCGTTACGTTAAACATTTTTACATAAACGATAATTAAAAAGTAAAAGTTAATAAAAACAAAAACAAGTCATCTTTAATTCCAATTTCATGACCTGAAATTAGACAAAAATATTAATAAATTCATAACTTTAAAAAAAAAAAACCAATTAATAATTTTTATAATCTGCGTGCTTGTCCGGAGGCTTACGAGTTCGTAATAGTCTGATCAAAGATGCGTCACTTGGGTCCACAACTGCATTAATTGTGACTTCGCCTGAGTCGTTTTGTTGATGTTGATTTTGCAAAACTTTAGGACTCTGATAACGCGTACTCCCTTCTGTAAAAGTCCGCAGTCTAAATGGTCCATCATTAAATCTCGTGGTCTTGTTATCGCTGGTGTTAAAATCTCTTGCAACAGCTTTCATTTTCCTATCCCAAATTTCAGAAAGATTCTTTTCGACATCGACGTCCTTACGATCAATTAAAGATATACCCGACTGCATTCGTGGCTGCGACACTTGCTGTGTTATGTTAAAAATATCTCCGATCTTTCTCGGTCACATTTGCTATCGGCAACAAAATTTGATCTTCGCCTTTTACCGCTGTAATAAAAGATACCGAGCCTGATGGTATATTTGTTACTTCATCACTCCTCCAGCACGACGAGTTTCGGTCACACATCGAAATATCTACAAACGGTTGCTTCTCTTTTTTTCTTGTAAACACTAGCGAATTGTCTTTCTTTGCAAACATAATGTACGGCAGTTCGGTGTAAATGCGCCCAATTATAATATCATACGCCTGGACATCATCAGGAACCACACGAATCCTCACATTGTCAGCAACTGCATGGTCGACTCTCAGCTCAGCTTCAAACCATCCTGGTGATACTACTTTAAACTCTGCAGGACCAAACGCCTTCAACTCCATCAAACCTTTCTGAATGTCAAATCCATTAAGTAAAGTGACTGTAGCTTTTATTGTACACTCTGAACTGCCCATGTCGATAAATGCTTTCAGCTCACAGTTACCAACGTACACTATTTTTATATATTTCGCGAAACCATTCAGATTAGCACCCACTTGCTGCATTGATCCTTGCTGCTGACTTGTAGCACATGAACGCGAGGTATGCCCCCGCTGGTTACATTTATAACAAATAGGTTCTCGCCTTGGTTCTGGACAGTTACGCGAAAGATGATCGCCTACACCACAGTTATAACATGCAAAACTATCTTCTCTGCGAGAACGAGTTCCCTGTTCAGGAGTATATTCTCTTTGGGGATTCATACGTTGTACATCGTTTGGTGGTTTCAGAACTGCTTGTAGGTTCAACGAGTGAGCACTTCGTGTTACGTTCATTCTCTCGAACCTTATGATATCATGCATCAGATGATCCGCGTCGAGATGCGGTGAGCCCATTAGCGCGTGCGCTGCATCGCGTTCCCACAAGCCGGTAAGTATTAGCTCCTTTGTTTCGTCAAAGCTCAACTTTAATTGGCGACATAGGTCATATTTGTCAGGGAAATTCGAATTTGTCGTTTCATCTCTGAATACGCACTGAGTACCTTATTCGTCCCGGTAATTTATTATGCATTTTTTGAGTAGCTTCACTGTTCATTTGATGAAAATATTTATCCCGTTTTTCTTTTAGCTAAATTATTCATAAATAATATATCGAATTTTGCGTAGCTCTAAAATTTTAGTTTAAGACTTATATTAAAAATTATTGCATTTTTTTTGTTTTGAAATTATTATTATTTATCTTATTTTTATTTTTTTTTTCTGTCAAAATGCGATTCTGTTTAGATTGTTGTTTCCTGATTGCGGTAATAAGTATTTCATTATTTTTTGACTATGAGCTCAAAGCATCCTGATGGCATAAGAAGTGTTCTCAATGTTAGGTGTGGGGTTAGCCGCGGCTTAAATGTATGTCATGTTAATGCAGGAAGTATTCCCTCAAAATATACCATTTTATATCAAATATTTAGCCTCTCTAAAATTGACGTTTTGATGGTTTCAGAAACGTGGCTTAATTGTAGTAATCGTCACAAAGTGTGTTGTTACCTGGTTTTAAACTGTTTCGAAATGACCGTGCTGAGCGTGCTGGTGGTGGAGGATGTATGTATGTAAGATCTAATTTAAAGTCCAAATTAATTTATTCTTCGTCTAAATCAATTATTCAGTTTTTATGTGTGGAGGTGTACAATGATTTTGACAAATATATTTTAGTAGTAGTTTACGCACCACCATCTTGCTTCAAAACTGAACATCTAGAAGAACTTGAAGCTGAGTTAACCATTTTAAGCTTTAAATATCAAAACATTTTAATTGGTAGTGACTTCAATGTTAATATACTTAAGTTCAATAATACAACGCGACTTTTTCAATATTTCTGTGATAAAACTGGCCTTTTTCCAGTTAATACGCGATATCCTACATGTTTTCAATCCCTTACTTACCCATTATTAATTGACATTTTTTTAACTAACCCTGCAACCAGTATCTTGTGCTTTGATCAATTGACACCGACAAGTGAATTTATTCACGATTTTCTGTTCTGCTCTGTGAATTTTAATGTTAATCAATCTAACTGTGATAAAAGCTTTACGTATGTATAGATCATTTAAAAATATAAAATATGACGATGTTGTGGCAGATTTTTACAATCTTAACTGGTGTGATATATATGTTGTCTCCAATGTTTATCAAAAGGTTGAGATATTCATAGTCTTTTAAACTTGTTGTTTAATAAATTCGTCCCCACTATTTCCAAACGTATTAAACCCAAAGGTTGTCCTTGGTATAATAATGAAATAAAACCCTAATTCAGGAAAGGAAACGTTTTTTTTTAAAAATATAAGAGAAATCCAACTGCATATAATAGAAGGCAATATTGCATCTCGCGCAACAAAGTTAATATCCTAGTTCGCAACTCCAAACGATCGTATTATTACAGTAAACTAGACTCAAAAATGAATTCCAGAGAGCTATGGAAAAATGTAAAAGAACTTGGCATTGCAGTTAAAAAGGATTCGGTGAAATGCTCACTATGTCCAAACGAAATGAGAACTTTTTTCGTACCAGATTCTGCTGATTGCCCCAATACTATCTTTGATCAGGACTCATCTGAACATGCCGTTAATCCATCGTTTTCATTTGAATGCATTGACCAAGTCGACGTAGTTAAAGCAATTGTTTCAATTAAATCAAATGCTATGGGTCCAGATGGAATTTCGCAACGATTTATCAAATTATTTATTCCTCATTTACTGCCGTATATTCATCATATTTTTAATTTTTGTCTGTATAGTTGTCAATTCCCTGAACAATGGAAAGCTGCAAATATTATTCCTGTTCCAAAAAAAATCGAATCCTCTCTGTCCTTCGGATTTCAGACCTATCAGTATTCTTTGTTTCTTATCCAAAAGCATTTGAAAAAATACTCTCTAGTCAGATGCAACATTTTTTGAGTTTAAATGATTTGATGTCAAAGTGGCAGTCCGGGTTTCGAAACAAATACAGTTGTGAATCGGCTATTTTAAAGGTTACCACCGATCTTCGCTTGGCGATGGATTCCAATGAAATAGGTATCTTTGTATTGCTTGATTATTCCAAAGCATTCGACTGCATTGATCACTCGATTCTGCTTTCGAAATTAGTAAAGAATTTTAAATTTTCGCCAACTGCGGTTAGATTATTGCAGGCGTATTTGATCAACCGGGTCCATTCTGTCGTCACAAGTAAGGGAGTCTCAAATCCTTATGTGGTTAATACTGGTGTCCCTCAGGGATCTGTTTTGGGGCCACTTTTATTTTCTTTATTTAATAATGATCTGCCCAGCATAATTAAAAATTGTAAAATTCAGATGTATGCTGATGACGTTTCAATTTATTTTACACGCCCAATTGGTCTGGTTGAAGATTGTGTTGCTAGGGTAAATGAAGATCTTGAAAAAATCTCAAAGTGGTCTACGTTAAACAAACTTAAACTTAATCCGGCTAAAACTATAAGTATGATTTGCTCAAGAAGTGGTTTCCATATCTCCGATTTTTCACCTATCATTTTAAATGGAGAACCTATCCCTATTATTGATGTGGTGAAATATCTTGGTTTTTACATTAACACATTACTTACTTGTTGTGATGCCATATCGCAAACAATCCGTAAGGTTTATGCTGGTTTGCGCTGCCTGAGTAATTCGGCTAGCTTAATAGATACAAATGTTAAAACGCGCTTAATCAGATCCTTAATCATGCCATTTCTTATTTTTAACTGTACTGTGTATCCTAGCCTTGATTATGAATGTAAACGAAAATTAAATGTTGCGTTTAATGACAGTATCCGATTTATTTATAACATCCCCAGATATGTTACTGTAACATTCTGAAACTATTCAAAATTATTCACTTTAAATGTCCCACTTATCTATATGAAATGCTAATTTTTGCTCGATCAACTAGAGGTTTAAAACTTCTCATTCCACGCTTCACACACCGCATTGGAGAACACTCCTTCTTTGTGTCTGCTATTCGTCTATGGAATCGCCTTTCGCACGGATTGCAGACACTTAATTCCATTGCCGTATTTCAAAGGAAACTTTTTATCTTTTTATCTAACAACAGTTTCGCAATTTGACATTTTCTTTTCTTTTCTTTTTTATTTTCTTAAAACATAGTAGTTTTTAAGTCTTTAATTCAAACGTTTCTATGATAATTTCAAATTTTGTACATTTTAAAAATGTTTGAGATTTGTTTTTTAAACTTATTTTAATGTTACTTTAAATATAATTCTTATAAAAGATACTTACGTCTTGTAGTATAATATAAAATGTAAAACCAAATACAAATACAAATACAAATCTCTCCTCTGCGTCCTACTCACCATCCTTTGCCACCTGGTCGATGTATTTTCAGCGACATTAAAAGTTCTTTCAAATGCACTTTTGAACTCTTTCCAACTTTGAATTTGATCTGATCTAGCATTCAACCAACGTTTTTCACCTCCGACCAAGTTCATTCGGACAACATCTAAAGCATACTCATTGGACCAACGATGAAGGTGACACATATTTTCAATATTATTTATCCACGCTATTGCTGACATACCATCGCATTCACCATTAAATTTTTCGATGTTCGATGGTTTGGTCACGTCGTTGAACTTCCTCACTGCGAATACGATTTTCGTACATCATGTACTCCATCATCTTATTCATATCCCATCCACGTTCCTTATTTTCTGGTATATCCCAGACTCTCTCCGACTCACGACGAACATTAGGTTGTTTCGCTTCATCCTCGCACTTTTCACTGTTCTTTCGTATTTCCTCTTTACGTACTTGTTCAGCTGCTTCCACTTCCATCTCCTGTTGTTCTTCATCTCGCGATCTGCTCTGGCAGCGGCCCTTTCCTCACGCGCTGTTGCCATTGCATCCACTATTTTCAACAACAAAAACAAAAACCTAATGCGCAGCGCAGAAAATTGTTAAAATGTATATATATGTATATTGGGTGATGAACATTCAAAAAAGAAAAATGATCATCCCACTTCTGAATTGTTAACGATTTTTCTTCCAGTACAAAATAAAAATATACCACAATTGCAAACTTTATTATTCTTCTTTTATTTACTTTCAGCCTTCACTATTTCTACTTCTCTCCGCTACGTCTCATCACGAACTGCTCTTTTTTCTTTTCTCCTCCTTCTCCTTTTCTTTTTCGTCCATCGTTCTGTTTGTTTTCATATTTGTCTCTAACAGCAGTTAGCGGAAAATGAGAAAAAAAACGCCGAACAGTGACTTGGCAGGACTATGCTAATTGACGTTTGACAGTTTCACAACGGCGCACACAAAGCAAATTGACTTTTTTGCTTGCAAAAATAATAGCTCCTAAGTCAGGATTTAGATGAAGCGAATTTTCCAGGCGACATTTTTTCAATTGTCTTTTGTTCTCGTATGGATTGTACATACGAGACGATTTTTTCCGGGCGACAAACAACAACAAACAGCCCTGTCTAGCTCAATTCGCATATGTTACTATGGTAACCACACAAGCAAATGTCAAAAACTGGAAAGAAAACAAAAGAGAACAGAGAAATCGTCTGGAATTCCAGCGACCCAAACGACATTTTCGTTCCCCGCTCTTTTCAACCCCTTCATCCACAAACAGAGGCGACAAACTGGAAAAATCGCTTCATCTAAATCCTGACTAAGCGAAAAAAGATATCGGGATAATGTTTTTTTCTGTTTGAGGGGAATTTCCAAGGCTATAAAATTTGGAAATTTTAAGAAAAAAATGTTACAGGGTGTTTCAGAATCTTCTGCTGAAATACAACTTAAAAATGGTCTTAATATTTTATCTCAAAAAGTGTCAAAAGTTGGTAGGTAACTGAAGTAAATACAGTATGTCTAAAAGTCAAACAAAGTCACAGTGGTGCATAAGAGTAAAGGAACAAGAAATTTTTTAAATATTTTTGCAGGTGTATAAAAAGCCCTCTTTTTTTATTTTGCTGCATATTAGAGTGCAAATATACAATTTCGGTGGAATTTTTAGGTCAAAAAAGTATTTTAAGCGGTGAAATGCTAAAGAAATGATAAAATTTAGGAAAAATGCTGTATAGAGTGTTCCAGAACTTCATGTTAAACAAAAATATTTTTATCAAGAGGGGTAAAAATAGTATTTTACTTTAAAATTAAATTCAAATATTAATGTTTGTAGTAACTGCAGAGAATTTCAAAACTTAATTAATGTCGTTTTCCATTGGTTTCACTCGGGGATTCACTCATTTTGAATTCCAATGGAACAACAAGACTGCTGCCACTCAGATTTGAAGTTTCGTCTTTGTGTTGGTGAAACGTCAAATTGAAGTACAAGAAAATCGCAGAAAGTGAAAAATTCATTAAAAGCTCAGGTATTTTGCAAAAGGACGAAAAGTGTCATAAAAAGTAGTCAGGACTACGTTAAAACAGATCGAAACCGCTTAAAAACGAAGAGAACATTTTTTTTTGTTTCTTTTTTGCACCTATGCACCGTTATGATAATTATGGCTCGAAAAGCACTTCTTCGTCGGCACACAAAAAATTTAAAAATAGAAAATTGGTAAACAATGGCCGAAAATTATGCAGGTAGGACAATGTGCAATATAAAAAAGTAACACGTTATTAATTAATATATATTTATTTAAACTTATAAAATATTTAAAAGGTCAGATGATCACACACATTTTTTTTTAATGCTCTACGAGGAGAACTTCAAGCACATCGGCCCAATTAAAAAATTCAGGACTAAGAAGCACATGTGGGCATTTATTTCTGAAGCGTGTTGCAAAAATTTCGGTGTGAAAGTGACACCCGACCAGGTAGAATGACGCTTTAAAACAGTGGTCAAAAAAAAAAACCAAAGCGGTGATCAAAAATAACCAGACAAGTGGAGCAGTGCGAAAGAAAATACCATAATGCGACGTTTATGAACAATATAGTAAAAATTATGATTCCATATTTCCTGAAGTTTTTATTGGACCACACAAGGTGCTTAAAAAACAGGCAAATATGCTATTGCCTGAAAATCAACCAACAACTTTCGATTCATATTCCATACATCTAGCTTCACCTTCTACAAGCTACGAGTGTGTTGGATTGGATGATACTGAAAATGGATCTCCAAACTTTGAACCCGCCGTGTATTTGGATGAAGGTGATGAAACTGAAGAAGTGTGCAATATGAGTTGCAGTCGAATTCCAAGAAAAAAGCAAAAGTGCCGTACGGAAAGATTGGTTGACCGATTAATAGAAGACAAAAAGCAGCGGGCTCTTGCAAATGAAGAACAAAAAAAAATACGGCACAACGAGAAGATGGAAATGTTTTCTCAATTGGGAAATTTGCTTTCTACAGTTCTGCAAGAAAACTCACCAAATTAATAAATACATACGTCTCTCTTTTTAATTATTTTTTTTTTCTGTGATGAATTAATATTCTTTTTTTTGTTTGTTTTTCAACGAATTTAATTTAATGTAATTCATATAAAAAATATTGTAACTAAAATCTATCAGCTATTGTGTTTCTTTTTGTTTCCCCCAATCGCTGCAAATTGAAATCAGGCTGCATTTCTACTATTTCCTCATCGTCGTTGGTTGGATTGTCGGGATTGCCATTTTCAGTATCTTCCGCACTCCATAGATCGCCTCCATCAATACACATATTGTGTAGTACACTTACTTACTTACTTAGGTGGCGCTACAGTTCGGGGTGAACCAAGGTCGCTTCCATTTGCGAACGTCAAGTTGGCTGAGGTCTTGTTCTACTTGTGTGCGCCACCTTAGGCGAGGTCGTCCTCTGCTGCGCTGACCCTCCGGGTAAGAGTCGAATATTCTCCGAGCCATCTTAAACGCCCAATGTGCAGCTTTTTGACCAGGTTGATGTCGCTGTACAGCTCGTACAGTTCGTGGTTGAATCTTCTCCTCTAGAACCCGTCAAGGCAAACGGGACCGAATATCTTACGAAGGATTTTTCTCTCCAAACGACCAAGGATATCTTCATCCGCTTTCGATAAAGTCCATGCTTCAGCTCCATATAGCAAGACTGGGATGATAAGGGTTTTATATAGAGTCTCCTTAGTCGATCGAGAAAGGACTTTACTACTCAAATGCCTTCTTAGCCCATTTCTATACTCGGGAACGCACCGGTGACAGCTCGCTGTGTTCTACCAATGATGTCAATATCGTCGGCGTATGCAAGTAGTTGAACGGACTTTTGAAAGATCGTTCCTTGTGTGTTGGCTTGTGAGTTTCGAACAATTCATTACCGACCTTGATGGAGCAGCGAGCTTTCTCCATCATCATCCTGCACAGACGGAGGAGTTTGGCAGGGATGTCAAAACTAGACAAGGCTCTATACAGTTCATCCCTCCATATGCTGTCATAGGCGGCCTTGAAGTCGATGAACAGGTGGTGGGTATCGACTTGGACTTCTTGGGTTTTTCCCAGGATCTGCCTGAGTGTGAAAATTTGGTCTATGGTGGACTTTCCTGGCCTGAAACCGCACTGATAGGGGCCAATCAGGTTGTTGACGAAAGGCTTCAGGCGTTCACACAGTAAGGCAGACAGGATCTTGTAGGCGATATTGAGGAGACTGATGCCTCTGTACATGGAGCAGTTGAGGGGGTCTCCTTTCTTGTTGACCGGGCAGACGATGCTGAGATTCCATTCATCTGGCATACTTTCATCTGACCAAACCTTGGAGATGAGTTGGTGTATGCTCACTACCAAGTCATCTCCAGCTGCTTTAGCTTGGATATTACTATCCGGACTTCGTTTTGATCAGGTGGATGGGGGTTTTGGCTATCATCATCTAAATTGAACGGTACATTTTGCCTAACAGCGGAGTATTGGTCTTCATCGCCATTAAACAGCCTGCAGAAGTAGTCTTTCCATATTCTCAGCACCGAGTGTGTATCCACTACGATATTTCCATCCGCGTCTCTACAGGTTTCTGTACGGGATTTGTTTTGCTGGCACATTCTTTTTACCCTCTGGTAAAACTTCCGTACATTGTTCCTGGAGTAGCATCTCTTAATATCCTCGAATGCACGCTTCTCGTGCTCTTTCTTTTTCCTTCTTAGAAGCCGATGTTCTTCCCGTCTCTTCTGCTCATAGAGCATGCGAGCAGATCTAGTCCTTCTTTGCAGCGCCGCTTTATATGCTTGTTGTTTTTCCGCGTTAGCTAGTCTGCACTCTTCATCAAACCAGGGGTTTCGTGCTGGTGGTCATGTGAAACCCAGCACATCATTCGCGGCACTTATGATGGCTTGTTTGTATTGTATTTGGAAGGGGGTTGTCTCCTTAGAGACAACAAGCACGTAGACCTGTAGGCCCATTGTACTTTGGTGAAGTACCACCCCATTCGCTGAATTAGCGATTTGTTGCTGAGCTATATGTCGATCTAAATCTGCCCGTCGCTTTCGCAAAGCGAAGCAATAGGGCAAGATTGAGCTCCAGTAGATCAACGTCCCGTAGGACGTAGTTGCCTAGAGTGGCCTTTCTGATTCGAGCAAAGGCCGGACACTCGCTAATGAAGTGCTCAGCCGTCTCATCTTCTTCCAGGCACATCTCGCAGAGGCCCGAGCTTCTGATTCCAATTTTGTTCAGATGCTCGTTTAAGGGAGTGAACCCAGTGACCAGTCCTGTGAGGATTTTGAGGTCATTTCTACGAAGGTGTAACAGAAACTTAGTTCTGTTTGCCCTGGGCGCGTCTACTAACATTTTGGCCTGTCTGCATGACCTAAGTTCATGCCAATGGTTGTAATGCTGTAGTCGCAGCAGTTCAAGAAGCTCGTTTTTAGCATAAGCTGAACTGCAGCCAATAGCAGGCTGAGGACCGATAAAAGGGGTCGCTGATCCAGCTCTAGCCAGAGCATCAGCTTTTTCGTTTCCCGGGATGTCAGAATGTCCCGGGACCCAGACCAGTATGATCTTATTACATCGCCCAAGCTGATTCAGTTTGTTGACAGCTTCCTCAACAATTTTTGAGTTGATCAACGCTGCTGAACAGGCTTTGATAGCTGCTTGACTATCAGAGCAGATGTATATGGACTTGGATTTCCACCTCTTGTTAAGTGCAATGTGCGCTGTAGTAGCGATAGCATACACCTCTGCCTGAAAGACAGTTGTAAATCTACCCAGTGGAATAGATTGCTCAACGTGGCATTCTTCTGAGAAGACACCTGCTCCGGAGAGCTCATCCATTAAGGACCCGTCCGTATAGAAGACTATACTACCTGATGGGACACCAGACCAACCTCCGCTGTTCCATTCAGAGCGATCTGGAAGGAGACATTGGAACCTTCGCCCGAAATTGTATTTGGAGCTTATGGTGTCCAGAGCTCCCCCCAAGGCTCCTGGTACTAAATCGAGAAGCTCCCCCACCCTGCTACCTCTACTACCTTCACTGAAGGTAACTCGCCTTCCAAGAAGCACACCTATGCGGTATACTGCTTTTCTAGCTTCGTTTTCAATGAAGATATGCAGTGGAGGCAAGGCAAGAAGGATCTCAATGGCGGCGGTGGGTGTCCCTCTCATGGCCCCGGTAATACTAATGCACGCTAGGTGCTGAAGTTTTTCAAGGCAACGTTTGAGAGGCTTCGCTTTGTACCACCAAGCTATCGAGCCATATACGACATATGGCCTGACTATACTCGTATAAATCCAGTAGACCATTTTTGGGCTAAGCCCCCATGATCTATTGAACATTCTACGGCATTGCCAGAGTATGTTGGTGGCCTTAGTTGTTCTTGCAACCAAGTGGTCTAGGAAGGTTAGTTTTGGGTCCAACAGGATACCCAAGTATTTCACCGTACTAGAAGGTTTAAGCTGGGTGCCCAGGAACGTAGGCCATCTTATAGGAGGCAACTTCCTTTTGTTTGTGAACAGCATCATCTCGGTCTTGGAGGGATTGACCGATAGTGACTGCTCACGGCACCATGCTCCAACAATGCTAAGAGCGGATTGCATCCGCTCACAGAGTGCTGGTAAGTTGCTACCACTGACGATGATGCATTCATCATCAGCGAATCCAATTGTTGGATATCCTCCCTCGTTAAGTCTTCTCAGTAAGGAGTCAACTAAGAGGTTCCACAATGTGGTCGACAGGACTCCACCTTGCGCAAAGCCTTTTACAGCTTGCACTGTCTTGGAGTAACTACCTAATGAAGCTGTTGTTGATCTGCTCTTAAGCATCGCTAGGATCCAACCGATGAGTGTCGGGTCAATTCCTTTTGATCTTAGTGCAGATTCAATCATTTCAAAGGTGGGATTATCGAAAGCTCCCTCAATATCGAGGAATACAGCGAGGCTATAGTGCTTCCGGTCGAGAGCGCGTTGCACCCTTCCTGTCAGCTCCACCAGCGCTGTCTCCGTCGACTTGCCTCTTTGATAGGCATGCTGGCTATCATGGATTGGCGCTACACTTAGCGTTCCTATCTTAAGCTGCACGTCAATCAATTTTTCAAGGCCCTTCAGAAGGAAGGAAGAAAGGCTGATAGTCCTGAAACTTTTTGGAAGATCATAGGCTGGCTTACCCGGCTTGGGGATGAAGACAGCCTTGGCCCTCCTCCAAGATAGAGGGACATAGCCTAGAGCAATACTTGCTCGGTAGATCCTAGTGAGAAACAGTAGTATTGTATCGACTCCCCTTTGAAGGAGTATTGGATAAATACCATCTGGTCCGGGCGATTTGTAAGGTGAGAAGGATAGAATGATGGTTCTTACCTTTTCTCTCGTTACAGTGCTCACCGCTGACCTCCATTGATCACTAGTGGGCCTGCTTTTGTATGGATTATGACTCTCCTCGTCAGCATCGCTGCATCCAGGAAAGTGAGTCTCCATTAACAATTGTAGGGTTTCCTCTTTTGAGGTAGTGAAACGACCATCGGGATAGCGCAAGGTGTCAAGTTTGGCATTTGGGTCCGCAGAGAGAACTCTTTGCAGGCGCGAAATGGCACTTACATCCTTTAGCGCCCCACAGAAATTTCGCCAAGATGTGAGCTTGGCCCTTTTGACTTGTCGTTTGTATTCTCTCTGCGCGTCGGCATGAGAGTTCCAATCAACCGTGCTGCCAGTTTTCATGGCTCGATTAAACAGCTTCCGCACTTTCTTCCTGATCGTGGCTAGCTTCGTGTTCCACCAACGAGTTGGTTTTGCACCGCCGACCTCTTTTTCAGGACAGGAATCGTGGAATGCTGTTATAATACCGCTGTGTAGGGTATCAACCGCTATGTCAAGTGCAACGCTGTCGTGGATTCGCATTGGAGTCTGCCCCAATTGATCCTGCAGCGCTGAGGCATAGGCGTCCCAGTTCGTGCGGCGCACATTTCTGGTGGTGGCTTTGACCGGTTGATCCGCAGCCAAAATGAAGGCCACGTATCTATGATCAGAAGCCGATTCTTCTTTGAGAACTCTCCATTGAGTAACCATGTCCACCGCATTTGCCGAGGCAACGGTAAGATCGATAACTTGCCTTCTTTGTCGAGTGACGAAGGTAGGATCGGTCCCTAGATTAAGTATCTCAAGATGGGAGGCTGCGAAGTAGTTTAAGAGAGTTATTCCTCTCACGTTTGTATCAGTACTTCCCCAAACGCAGTTATGTGCATTTGCATCCATACCGATTATCAACCGTTTGTTAGCTTGCCGAGCATATTCAACAAGCCTCATCATCTCTGCCGAGGGGGGTGGCGAGATGGAGTCGTAGGGCAAGTACACCGAAGCCATAAGGACTTCTGTGCTGTTGCCACCTCTTTTATAGCTAATCTTGATCGCAGTACAGTCTTGGGAACTGTATTCAGGCAGTAGACTTGCATCATAGCCTTTAGCAACAAAGACGCACGTACGAGGTTTCAGTGTTCCTGGTTTGACGAAAGTCGCACCTGGTGCTTCAGCGATGCCCCTTACCGTCCCCTTGTACACATAAGGTTCTTGTATGAGGCATACGCCTGTCTGCATTTTACCAAGACGCCTACACAATAGATGTGAAGCCGCCTTGGAGTGCTGCAAGTTAATCTGAATGACCTCTAGAGATGTGTTAGCCATGGTGCTAAACATCATTAGAGGTCCCAGCTTTTTTCCTAGCGCTTTTTTCAAGCTTACAGGTAAGCCTGTTGGCCAAGAAGTACGGCTGGAGGTTACGCCTCTCAAGAGCCTCCACTGAGTCCTCATCTATACCAATGGTGTAGAGCTTACCATCTTTGTTTGCACTAGAATGGTAAACTTTCCACCTCTCGGTAAGCAGACCCGGGTTTTGGCCCTTAAGGAGCGCGATGAAGGTTCCTTGATCCAGACTTGCATCCGGGACGAAGACCTTCATCTTAATGTAGCCCCTAATCTCAGATGGGTGCAAGACTTTGAGGTCCTGCTCCTCTGATTTCGGGAAGTTGCGAGCAAATTCAGCTTTGATCCATTGATTTGTGGCTTCATCAGCGCAGCAGAGAATAAATCCTCCACCACTTTTGACGATGCGCTCAAATATAGGACATCCGCCTTCCTTTACCCGACTTAAGATTGCGTCATTCAAGGCCTTGTCAAGACTGCTGATGTGTTCTGCAGTGAATTTTCGCATGTGGTCATTCGCAAAAACCACTGACAACCGCAGTCCTAGCAATGCCGAGTCGACGAATCGTTTTTTCGGGGGGTGAGTTCTTTCGCCAGTTTGACTGGTTCCGGTTCTCTTGCCACCTTTTACTACATGAGATGTAGTCTCCGATGGCTTACCACCCCTTCCCGCAGCAACTTCCTTCTCAGCCGAGACTGATCCAGTAGAAGCCGAAGGTTCTTTAGGAGCTGCAAGACTTGAGCTCTTAGGGACCGAGTCCGCCAACTTGGTAGCCTCTGTGCCGAGCGTTAGCTCCGCTTCTTTGGCCTCCTTGTTAGCAAGACGGTCTCTCGCTCGCTTCTTTTTGCGCCATGCCCCCTTCTTCCGTTTTCTCTTCTCTTTTGCCCCTTTGACCTCAACGTTTCCTTCTGCACAATGTGTATCGGACTCGGAAGCCTCTGAGTCTGAAGAAGAGGAAGGTGGTAGTACCCGAGCTTCGTTAAGCGACAACTTTTTGAGTTGCCTCCTAACGCCGCTTTGACCTATGGTGGGTGTCTGGATGGATGAGTCACTCTGCGTGCTAGACAGGGTAGCCCGTGGTCGCTTCAACATGTGACCATCACTTCCATTTCCACTGCTAGGCGTGGCGGCAGTTACAAGTTCAGTCACCGGGTCTGATGAGCTCAATGCTGCCGATTTGGTAGCCGAACCCTCCATGTTCGATGACAGAACCTGTGTTTTTTTGCTGTCCCCACTAGAATAGGCCAAGGAACATCTCAGTGATGAGCGTCCAGCCTCTAGTGGTTCGAGCTTCGATTTAAAACTCACAGCAGCGACTACCGCTGCCTTATTGAGCTCCACTGGCGACCTGGCATTATCCAATGCCAAGCCAACACCGGTAGCCGTGGTAACTACCGACTTTCGGGCTTTTTTATTCGCCCTCTTCTCCGTCGTTCCTCTTTTCCCATGATCCCCCGGTGGAACTTTCAGTTTGGAAGAGCTCAAGGATACGTTGACCGTACCCGAACCCTTCCTTTCAGGAGTCCCCACCTTTTGGACTTCGCTTTCCCCGCTAGAACAAGCCGAGGGAGTTCCCAGTTTAACTGAGACCTCAGCTACATCCAACGGTTCAAGCACAGAGTCAGGAATCATGGGGTTTTCATAAGCGACTACCGCTTCTTTAATAGGATCCACTGGCGACTTGACACTTTCCAATGCCAAGCCATCGCCGGTAGCCGTGGCTTCTACCGGCTTTTGGGTGTATATCCCCACCCGTTTTTCCGTCTTTTGTTTTCCGCCTTTATCCATGTTTTTTGTGATTTTAAACTAGTTTTTCCTCTAGTGATTACCTCTTAGTTGTAGTCGTCTCTTCCTACACTACAACAGCTCGGGACACTCAACTGTAGGAGAGCGTCGCACTTGCCATCATAGCTTTAAGGAATCAACTTACTACATAAGCCTCTTCACCACGACAAGGTAGGCAATCTTCGAAGAGGATGATGGCTTGCTGGATGCTGGAAGTGTTGCCACTGGTCTTCTGTACTAGCTGTTGCTGCGGTAAGACTCGTGACGAGAAATCGGGATATGCGTTCTCTGTTGGCTCTGGCGGTGTCTTGCGATTGTAGCTTTTCGACATTATACTTTCCCACAGTATTTCGTTGTTGTGGCGTTGTGGATATCCGCATTCGTACCTTGGCTACAACAAGGTAGTGGTCCGAGCCAATGTTGGCCGTCCGGAAGGTTCGAACATCCAGGATACTGGAGGCGTGTCGGGTGTCGATCGCAATGTGGTCGATTTGGTTGATGGTTAGTCGATCCGGAGACCGCCATGTCTCCTTATGGATACTGAGATGAGGAAACCGAGTGCTTGCTATACTGACACTTCACCCCGCAGCAAAGTCGATTAGCCTTAGTCCATTTTCGGACGTGGTGTCGTGTAGGCTGTGCCTTCCAACCGTCCTACCAAAGATGTCCTCTCTTCCTATCTTGGCGTTAAAATCACCCAATACGATTTTAACGTCATGCTTAGGGCATTGCTCGTAGGTTTTGTCGAGGAGCTCGTAGAAACTATCTTTGGTAGCGTCGTCTTTTTCTTCTGTGGGGGCGTGAGCGCATATTAGGCTAATGTTGGCGAATTTTGCCTTGACACGGATTGTCATAAGACGCTCGCTCACGTGCCGAAAGCTCAAGACTTCTTGCTAAGTCTGCCGCGTATGACAAATCCGCATCCGAATAAGCGCTGTTTACTTTCTGTATAGCAATCACCGTAGTAGATGTCACAGTTTCTCATTCTTTCTCTGCCTGGCCCATCCCATCGCACTTCCTGGATGGCGGTTATATCCGCTTTATAGCGGTCAAGGGCTTCTGCCAGTTGTTCGGGTGCACCGTCACCGTTCAGTGAGCGAACATTCCAGGTGCAGATCCGAACGTCATTGTCCTTTTTTCGTTTAGCGTGGTTGTCAACAGTAGATCCGTCCTTTTCCCAGGCTTTTGGTTGTTTCGGAACTATAATTTTTTTACGCGGTAAATAGTTAACCTTACGCACAACCCCCAACCTGGAGGGCCAGATCCTTATATACCCCTAGGACAAGGGGCAGGGTCCACCGGTGTCAGTAACCCACTACGGGGGTGTGAGCGCTGCCGTTGGCCCAATAGGGGCTCATCCGCCACCAACTCTTTTCTACGACCCTGACTAGTACGTGGAAATCCTTATCGACCTGAACTCCGAATATGTCGAAGTAGTTCAGATAAGGTTTTGTTTCCATTCTGGAAAATTAACGCCACCGTTGGTTCCATCTATGGAATTCGTCCGCTGACGTGTATTAAAGTGCTGCTATTTTCGCTTGGTCAGCACTCGCGCTTATAAGTTTAGCAGGTCGTGCCCGGGTGGGCAGCGACCAGTACCCGATGGCTACCACTTGGAGGTAAAATAAGCACAATTGGTGTGTAGCAACAGTTACAACACTGGGCTTTGCCAAGTTAAAACCAGTCAGTGCCTACCCTATTTCTACAACATCCAGCCATCGTGTAGTACACAGCATGCTAAAATTAATTTGCACATTCTTTCAACTGTATGAAAATCCAATCATTATCTGTCGGAATCTGGTTTTCAGAAAAGCGAATGAGTTTTCAATCTTAACTCTGACTTCGCTCAGTTTCTTGTTGAACTTGCGCTGCTTAGACGTCATGTTTCCGGTGTCTTTAAACGGTGACATTAAATATTCCATTAAAGGATATGCAGCATCGCCCAATATGTGATATTGGGATCCACAAATTTGTGGTAGATCTTTGCTAATGAAAGACAACTGGAGTACTCTAGCATAGTGTATTTTTCTAGTTCATATGATCGGAAATGGAAAAGAACGCAGATCTAGAAAATAGCAACTTTTCTATGTTAATTGAAACAAAGGGCGCAAACATATACAATACGTTATTCCCGAATGATGGTTCTGAACAATCGTTGCTTGGTACCGTTCCAGTAACACGACATGTAAATAGAAGCGCAGGTTGATATGGCAGCACACGATGTAACTGAAATACAACAGCGAACATTGGTTCAAGTTTTGGCACGATTTGATGCGCATTGTTTGTCACAAAAGAACGTGATAATGGAATCATACAAATTCAATAATATGATTCAGAAGGAACGCCAAACATTCAACGAATTCTTAACGGAATTGCGCACGCAACTTAAACGCTGCAAATTCAATTGCAAATGCATTTTTTCCTATGAACAAAGAATATTGCGTGATCGCATTATTACGGGTGTCTTTGACAAGAAGCTGGAACTAAAATTGTTGGATGGACAAAATGAGACGCTGAATCGTGTTGTGGAGATTTGCAAGACATTCGAATCAGCAAATGTCAACAAAAGCATTTTGGATTCAAAGAAACAAGTGGTGGCCGCTATTTCATCATCGGAGGACAATGAACCGGAATCAGTCAAAGCCATTAATAAAAGGTTTTGTTTCAATTGTGGTAGTAATTGGGTACCAGAACATAAAAATAATTGTCCAGCAAAGGATTTCACGTGTCAATGTAGAAAAAAAGGGTCATTTTCGTCGGATGTGCCGAAAGAAGAACAACAACATGGGTAAACATCGGAATCAAAACGAAAGACGACAGGTTAACAATCACGTCTATCACAGAATCCGGCGTACTCGGAATTTTGCTACGAACCCCGAAAGAACTATCACAGAATCCTTCGTAGTGGAATCCGAATGTGCATTGCCGCACTTAAAAACTTACCACTTTCTACGAAATTCGAAATTCGTAGCAAAAATTTCAACTACGACGGATTCTGTGATAGTTCTTTCGGGGTTCGTAGCAAAATTCCGAGTACGACGGAGTCTGTGATAAACGTGAATGTTAACTGGGGTGACATGTCAGGTAAATTAGCTTTAAATAGTAATAAACTAGAATACACGCTTAGTTTTAATAAAACTTGTAGAATGAATTCAAATTCCCCGGAAAATTTACAATTCATTTAAAGGAAAATGCAAAACCAGTTATGCACTACAAAAAACGATTCCCGGATACGATAATTAAAAAACTTAAACCAAAATTAGGTTCTATGTTGCATGATGGAATCATTTCAAATGTGAGTCATCCAACTGATGGGGTGAATAATTTGCAAGTAGTTGAAAAGCCAAATGGTGATTTGCGAATTTGCTTGGATCCAAAGACACTTAATCACCCCTGTGATGATTTTCGGTCGAAATCCAATCCGTTATGTTTTCGCAGCTTAGGTGTGATGATTTTCGGATTTCTTCGTATTCGAACGAATTAGGGGTGTGCTGAGAATCGATCGGAATTGAAAAACACAAAGAAATTGACGTTTTCAATTCGTTCGGTTTTGTGTTGTGTTGTTGTATGTTTTAGAAGATTTATAAACAAAATATTAATTATTTCTACCTAATTTAGGGGAAATCATACAAATGTCAACCAAAATCAATCAATCAATGATTGACTTTATGGCAAAATATCCTGATTTGGCAAGGGGTTTTACCAAAACAGCGAGTCGGACAAATTTTTTGTCGGTGAAGCAGAATAAGAGATTCTAGTTGAAATTCATAGGGGAACAATTTCACCTAGCACATCTTAAATGTTTTGCTTACTTTTTAGAGTACGATGAATTTAATTTTTTTTCTTCTTTAGTTTGTAAGGCAGGATTTTTTTCCCATTCAAATATTTTCTTTTCCTCGAGGATGTCTTGCCCTGATCCTTTTTTATTTTTTTTATTACCCTTTTGTGGGAATTTACTTTGTGACAAGCACGCAGAGTTTTATTGCTTGTTTTTTGTATCAATACGCATGAAAGTTTTCTGGTGCGTACATATATTTGACTGTAAGATATAAATACTCTGTCTCACTGACGATGGTTCTAAGCTGCAATCCTACTGCAACTGAAATCCTTTTATTTGGTGCTGTCTGTTCAACCCTTGTTTTCGCTGCCTACGCAAATATGCAGAATTGCAGACGTCCAACGACGATAGGTCTCCCCTATTTCGAATTTGTTTCATTTCGGGCGAGTTTCAGCACACCCTTTTTCATTTCGTCCGTTTTTGAAATCGGTTTGCGTTTTCAATCCGGTCGGAATTGATCACAGGGGTGAATATTTCAAACTCAAAATGTTATTACCAAATATGTAACAAAAAGAAGTGACAAAATGTAATGTAGATGTGCATTTTCGGTTTGCGCAAATTTATTTTGCTATCTACTAGCATGCGTGCACGCGCATTCCTCATATGACTCACCCTTCACTTACTACAATTCGAGCAAACTTTCATAAATGTCACTATATTCATACCAAAACAAGTGACGTAAGCAACACACTTGCGCAATCATTGCTATCTACAGGCGGGCATGCATGCGCAAGCCTGTGTTTGCACACGCATGCCAGCGGATTTTAAAAATTTTTAAAATCATACAGGCATGTTTGCGCAAACACACGGGCAAGGCTACCCACAGGCTGGCATGCGTGCGCAAACAAGAATTTGCGAAATCTTGCAAGCCTGTGGATACCCGGCTTTAGCAATCAAAATCTCTAGTTTGTTCAGTGTCGTCATGAAAACCAGGCGTGAAAAACCTCCCCCACCAGCAACAGGTTGGTCTGTTGTTCGCTCATATTCGATAAACTAGAAACTAAAATCAATAGGCAACCCAGCAGGCAAATCAATAGCGACTGGTTACAATACAAACTGGTTTTTGTGAATCGCAAACGAGTTCTCAACCAGTTGCGTCGTGTACGGCGTCACACTGGCGTCGAAATGATTTGCCATCAGTGCTAGTCAGTATATGCCTACGGGCTAAACCTCACCCCCCCCAGAGAGGCACTATGAGAACCGGCTGCGCGTACTCATAGTAGTAGGAAATTCGTCCCTCTCATTTTTTCATTTTTTGTGATGACTACGACTAAGTTGCCTTAACAAGTAGTTTACGCTTCTGTAGTGTTAATCGCGTTAGGAAGGTAGCTTTCCAGTGAAAGCACCTACTAATACCGTCATTAAATGCGGTTTTCCTTACGGCGCTAGGTCGAAAGGTCTTGTTCTTTGTAGTCGGCGCTCAAGAATTGTCACGTCCATAGTACGGATTATTTCATTATTGCAGTGAACATGAAGACGGGTACGAAGTTTGCGAGCAAAGTTTGTTACTTCGTCCCTCACGGTAGCAATTCTTAGATCTCTGTGAATATCACTATTCCTTATATACCAAGGAGCATTCACGATTGCTCTTAGTATTTTGTTTTGAAATGCTTGCAGTAGAGCCATATTGCTTGGTTTGGTACAACCCCAAAGTTGTATACCATATGTCCAAGACGGTTTTAGCACTTGCTTATACAGAAGCAGTTTGTTATATGTGCTTAGCTTCGAGTATTTCCCGAGTAACCAATACATTTCTCTAAATCTGATTCATAAATTTAATATCTTAAAAACAAAACTTAACATTTTGTTGGACCGCGTTCCGACTTTATAACTTCTTTAAGTCTTCGTGGCATCGATATACCAAGTTTATTTGTAAAATCGGAGATTAATTGGGACCACTTTTCAATTAAAGCCTGTTTTAGGTCCTTTTTGCTTTTAATAGTCCTTTTACGAATGTTCCGGTTCAAATGATCCCATAACTGTACTATTGGGATTTGGTCCGGTGATTGCAGAGGGCCATCGAGCTATTTTGGAGTCTTATAAAGCAACCATTCGTTAACGAGCTGCGAGGTAAGCTTAGGAACACTGTCTTGCTAAAATATCCAATTCTTGGTCGTGCCTAACTTGACCCCGCTCAGTTGCATGTTATCCTTTAGGATGTTCAAATAGTCTTGCTCATTCATTGTATTTTAAAGAAGGCAAAATTCCCGACCCCAGGTGCTTCCATACAAACCCCACGATCACCAATCCACAACTATGTTTTACTTTACTTCTAACATTTTGTTCGGTAAATTCTCTACTCTATTCTCTCCAATTTTTTTATTTGTGTTGCTTTTAAAAATTAAAAATTTCCTTTCGTCAGTAAATAAAATATTTTTCCAAAACGAAATGTGATTATTTATGTCATTTTTTTAAAAGCAATGAACAAAATGTTAGAAGCACAGTAAAACATAGGGTAGGTTCGGCGATGGTGTGGGGGTGTATGGCAGCATCTGGGATCGAGAATCCGGTCTTTATTGAGAGTACAATGAATAAACAAGACTATCTGAACATTCTAAAATAATAACATGAAACCGAGCGGGGTCAAGTTAGGCACGACCAAGAATTGGATATTTTAGCAAGACAGTGTTCCTAAGCTTACCTTGCAGCTCGTTAACGAATGGTTGCTTTATAAGACTCCAAAATAGCTCGATCGCCCTCTGCAATCACCGGACCTAATCCGAATAGTACAGTTATGGGATCATTTGAACCGGAACATTCGTAAAATGACTATTAAAAGCAAAAAGGACCTAAAACAGGCTTTAATTGAAAAATGGTCCCAATTAATCTCCGATTTTACAAATAAACTTGGTATATCGATGCCACGAAGACTTAAAGAAGTTATAAAGTCGGAACGCGGTCCAACAAAATGTTAAGTTTTGTTTTTAAGATATTAAATTTATGAATTCCTTAAAGAAATTGATAATGTTGACTTACTTTTGACGCGTAAAAAATGGAGTATGGCTAGTTTTTATTAGAAAATATGTATTAGTTTTATTTTAAGTGATTTATTTTTTCCGTTGTTTTATTGTTATTGAATAAAGCTTTTATTTTGCATCATTGGAATCTAATTTTTGTTAATTTTTTTGTTTAAATTACATGTAGCTCGAAAAATCATATGGGTGTTTACTGACTTTTGACGTCCACAGTATATCGATAGTTTTTCCTCTTAAGGGTTACATTAAAAAAAGTTTAATGCACTATATGAAATAAGCTTTTCTCACCAAGAGAGATTCGATTCTAAGTACTTATGCTCCTATTCCTGAGTTGCCAACTCATAGAACCGCGAATCCCCTTTTTAAGGCTGAAAACACACCGGAGCAGTCAAAACGTTTTCTCGTGACTGTTGAAACAACAGTGCATTGTTTCTTATAAGAGAACACACACCAAAACAGGCAAAACAAAACACATGATTTTATTTCGATGCGTTTCAACCAACACCGAATGAAACCAAAACGTTACAAACCAACGTGGTTGTCGGTTTTTGCACAATTGCTTATGGCGTAACACACACCGCATGTGGCGAAACAAAGAAACAGAAAAACGTGTTTCGTTGTCGATAGCTGGACATTTGTTTTTCAGAAACAAAACTGCGTTGTTGTTGTTGTTTTTTGGTAGCGTTTTATTTATTTGAAGAATGGACATAGACGCAGAAAAATAATTATATTTAATTGAGCAAAGAAGCCCAATATATGTACAATTATTACAACGATAAAGATCATGCTAATAAAGTTACCGTGGAAAAAGTTTTGGAACACATTCAGTTTCGTTTTTTCTCGACACACACCAAACGAAACAGAAAAGTAAAATGATTTGTTTTGTTACAACGTGTTTCAGTTGGTGTGTGTTGAAAAAAAAAACGTTTTTTTGCCTTCTGAATCAAAAACGTTTTGACTGCTCCGGTGTGTTTTCAGCCTAAGTTAAGAAAAAGACACACAATAATGCTCCTATTCCTACGTTGCTGACTCATAAAACGAGGAATCCCCTTTTTAAGTTAAAGACAGGTTGGCTCATGATCGGTTTCCTCTGTGAAATTTTAAATAAACTCCGTTCGGTAGATATCGACCAGTTAAAGAAATTTTTGAAATTCTATATTTAAATGGCTATCGAAAACAATCGATAGTGGTCAAAAAGTAGCGATTGTTTTCGATAGTGAAAACTATCAATTATAATCGATAGTGCAATCTATAGTTCTCCACCTCTACTCCACATGCAGTTGATGAGTGCCTCTACGCGGCGTACAACTTCAATTTTTTTTTTTCAGATAACATCCCATATTTATTAAACCATTCCATAAGATATGTGTGTTTTGTATATTATTCCATTATATTTTTCGTTTTTATTTCACTTTACTTATGCTGAACGGGCCAGTAGCCTTGACAACTGTAATTTATATTATATTTATAGATTTTTTTTTTAGTACTGAATAATTTTTATTTTGTGCTTAGATCACTGAGATCAATAAGAATCCGTTGTTTAATCTTTGCGCAACGGATATCGTTAATATTCCCTTATTAATTTGTCCTGTCATTGTCATTCAGAATCATTCAACTGCATTTAAATTAAGTTTGTTCGATTTTATTTTCACATAATTTTGAACGAATTTCAACGAAATTATGTTGAAATGAGATAATTTCGACATGTCATTCGTATGGGAAATTATATCATTTCGAGCATAATTTGGAAATTCGCAACGAAATTAGTTGTTTTGCCCTGGTGTGAAAACCGTATAAATGCGTTCAATTGTACTTTTTTCTTTTGGCAGGTAAATATATGTATGATCCAATAATGGCGACGTGCATTGACTGGAATGCTTATTTTAATGGATTGCAACTTGTTTAAGATTAAATTACTTCTATTTTTTTATATTTCATTTATAAATTTATAAACAACATCTACAATTGCATTATAAAAAACAAAAAATACATTTTATGAAATGATCACATATATATATATGTAGGTATGTAGTTCATAAATACTTAGGTAATTATAATTATATAATTTTATGCTTTATTCTATTTTCTTTTTTATTCTAAGAGTAAGATCAAGGTTATTTAATTTTTTTTTTTCAATTAGATCCTTGGTTATTAAAAGGCTGTGACAAGATTTGTTCCTTAAGCCGGGTATCCACAGGCATGCAAGATTACGCAAATTCTTGTTTGCGCACGCATGCCAGCCTGTGGATAGCAATGATTGCGCAAATTCTGTTGCTTACGTCATTTGTTTTGGTATGAATTTAGTGACATTTATGAAAGTTTGCCCGAATTGTGGTGGGATAAGGGTGAGTCATATGAGGAACGCGCATGCATGCATGCTAGTGGATAGCAAAATAATTTGCGCAAACCAAAAATTTGCGAATTCTTGCACGCCTGTGGATACTCACCTTTAGGCCGTGTGCCAATTGCGTTAAAATTTTATCCCCCGGCTAATTTTTGACGTTTGTACAGAGGTGGATAAAATTTTAGCTTTTTGCTGTGTCGATTAGATTGAATGCGATTTTTTTGAACACATTATTTCATTAATTCCCCACTAGAATTGAAAATTTTCCTTTTCGTTAAATATTATTATAACTAAAATCGCCAAACTGATTTCCCAGTTTCACATAGCAAAAATAACATAAGAAACATAACTAATAATTATTATTTTCGGTGTTAACGCTTTTGTTTGTAAACAAAGTTCGTAATTAGTTAATGGAAAATACAAAGTAAAAAATTGACCAATCAACATTCTTCAAACAATCAATTTAACTTATCTTTGCACGATATTGTTCATATGAATTACATTTCTTTATAAAAAAAAATGTTGAACTGGTTTTAATATATTTTTCACGGTTGGTAGTTCTCCCATCGTATGTGAACACTAGTGCACTACATTTGTCCACCGACAATCGATTGAGAAAACCGAAACAAACACAAAGCTTTCGTCGTCTCTCTCATCCCTTCATGGGTATATACAAATGTCAAACATTAGCCACAGGATAATTTTTTATGCAGCTCCAGAGCCGGCGAATTTTTTGAAGTCAAAAATTAGCCAGGGGATAATATTGTAACGCAATTGGCGCGCACGGCCTTATTATGTTTTTAGTCTGTATCAAGGCAAAACTAGTTTCAATTTGAAGCCAATTCCGGCACTTTGATTTATGTCGATTTCGATTGGGCAAAAAAATCACTTTTTTTTTTTATCTCGAGCAATTTTTATCGCTCTAGTACAATTTTCATTTTCCAACCGACCAAAAAAGCACCTTTTTTTTTGCTCTAGATCAATTGTTGTGAATCTCGGATTCTGCTCGAGATTTACACCTACTTGCACTAACACCAGCACATTTTATATGAAATGTCAACGCAGTATATCAAAATAGATATCAATCAACAAAAATATTTATCAGAATCTGTCTAGAATATTAATAAAAAATAAAGATAGTGTTTTAAAATTGTAATTATTATTTTTCTTTTACGAACAAGATGTGAAATGTCACACTAATACAATTGAAGAAAAACAGATCAATCTCGCACGAAAAATCTGAAATCTGAGAGCAAAATCTGAAAAGCCCAATCGAAAACGACATTAATAATTATTTGGATCGAAAAACCCCTTTCAACGCATGCCGATGAATGTGGAATTGCTAACAAAGCTTGAGCTATTCGATAAATATTTTTGAACGTGCACATGACTTGCATTTTTGAAAAGCTGACCTCAGTCCGAAATGTGGCAATGGATTAATACTACCTTTATACTACGTTTACACCAAAACGAAATCCGAGATTTCGCGGTTGAAATCTTGGTACCTCAAAAAGGTGTTTACACAGAAAAAAAAGATTTCATTTGACACATCATGTTTACAGTGGAAAAAAATAGTTGTGAAGGAATTTTTCTGGAAACAAACAGCAAAAAGTTTGTACAATTTGTAAGTGCAATGCTTATGTTAAATTAATAATATGCAATTATGAAGAAAAATATATTATTTACATATTTATTTCTGAGAAAAAGAAGTAACCTGGGGAGCAAATCGGACCAGAAGGAATTGAAGTTGATGGACCTGGGGAGCAATTCTTAAGTTAACGTGGACACTCTGGAATTAATTGAGATGACCGAAGGCCTACTGAGGGGCCAGATTCTTCTTGTTTTATTTTTTTCCATTGTCTCCATTTTTATTTGTTCTCTGAAAATTAAATTCATTTATTTAATTGTACCTACCCAGCAAAGCGATTCAAAACAAACATTTCATAACTGTTTTTGTTTTTCACCATTACAAAATGATGTGGTGAATTATGAAAAACGTGTGTTCGATTTGTCGACCTGCCAAATGCATTGAGATTTCGGCAGGATTTCACGAAATCTCGATGAAATCCAAGATTTCGGTGACAGAAAAATGTATGGCGAAATCTCCTCGAAATCTCAGGATTTCGTCAAAAATCTAGTACATCGCTGAAATCTCGGATTTCGGCTCGGTGAAAACGTAGTATTACACCAAAACGAAATCCGAGATTTCGCCGCTGAAATCTTGGTACCTCAAAATGGTGTTTACACCGAAAAAAAAAAGATTTCATTTGACACTTCATGTTAAAAGTGGAAGGAAATTGTTGTGAACATTTTTTCCTGGAAACACAAACAGCAAAAAAATGTTAGACAATTGTAAGTGCAATGTTTATTTTAAATTATTAATATGCAATTATGAAGAAAAATAAATTATTTACAGAGGTACTTTCTGAGAAAAAGAAGTAACCTGCAAATCGGACCAGAAGAAATTGAAATTGATGGACCTGGGGAGCAATTCTTCAGTTAACGTGGACACTCCGGAATCTGTTGCGATGACCGAAGGCCCACTGAGTGACACGTCATCTTAGAAATCAAAACGAATAAAAATACATACACTTTTATAGCCTAGCGACCAATGATGCCATTTCTTTGTGGTGAAAACTAAATTCATTAATTTAATTGTACATACTCAGCAAAGCGATTCAAATCAAACTTTTCATAACTATTTTGGTTTTTTACCATTACAAAATGAAGTGGTGAATTATTAAAAACATGTGATCGATTTGACGACTTGCCAACTGCATTGAGATTTCGGCAGGATTTCACAAAATCTCTATGAAATCCAAGATTTCGGTGACAGGAAAATGTATGGCGAAATCTTCTTTAAAATTCGATGTTTCGTGAAAAATCTAGTACGTCGCTGGAATCTCGGATTTCGGCTGGGTGAAAACGTAGTATAAAAACTGAACACAATTTTTAAAGTATGAGCCCCAAGCCCGCAACACAAGCCGAAGGTATTAGAATAAACGGCGATGGACTGTTTGGATACGTTCGTAAGTGCAGTCAAGTTAAAAATAAAGTAATAATGTAGGCAAGTAGCAAATGTTTTAAAAATCTGAAGAATTGTAATACATGTGTAATATTCCTAAGTAAAATATATTCGCTTGAGAGCACTAAATTTGGTAGAATTGTACTTGCGTACTTTTAAAAATCAATTGTATCCAAAAGGGTACAATTGTACATTGTTTTTCATCCCTGTATTAGCATATGCGTATTGAGCTAGACAGGGCTATTTGTTGTTGTTTGTCGTCCGGAAAAAATCGTGTCGTATGTATTTACAATCAATACGAGAACAAAAGAGAATTGAAAAAATGTCGCCTGGAATTTCGTTTCATCTAAATCCTGGATACCGAGCCGAGCCGAGCTACCCCTTGCACTTCTCGCCACCCTTTCCAAGACATTCTGGTGTCGGCCGAGCTTTCTCGGCCAATATAAAAGGTGACATGTCACCAGGGGGTAGCTCTTTATAATCTAGCTCATCTACATTATATTAATATGGTTAAGCGAGCAAATTCAATTACTGAAATTTTGATTTTTCTTCCTTTTTCTTTGGTAAATCTGATGATTTTTCACAGCATTTAAGTAAATCCAGAAGTATTCGTTGGTCATTGCTACCGTCTAGATCCAAGACGTCAACAAAATCATACATGCACTACGACTACATAACTCGGTCGAGCTTTCTCGGCCAATGTAAAAGATGACTAACACGATTTCCAATCGCACCCTAATCCATTGCATACTGACGTTTAATTACTGTGAATCAAAAACCACCCCTTTCAGATAACTGACGTTCGACGCTTTTATTGGTTTTATAGAATTTTGCATAAATTCTTTTAAAGAATTGGTTGAATTCTAATTGATTAATTTTTGGTTGATTGTAAACGCACATTTATTAAATATACGATGGATGAATTCTCAGCCCCTGACGTAGTTCTGTACAGTATTCTTGGGTTGCTCATACTCGAGAACACGTTTGAAATTTACATCGCACGTCGCCAGGTAAGCTTACGTTTCAATAGTTTTGAAAAACTGCTTTAAACTTTTTTCAATTTAAAGGTAAAAGTATATGAGAAGTCGTTGACTGTGCCACAAGAACTGGAAGATGTAATGAATGAAGAAACGTTCCACAAAGCACGTCTCTATGGCCTAGACAGAGAACAGTTTGGCATTTTCAAAGCCATCCTTATGGATGTAATACTTCTTACAATGGAATTGTACTTTGGATTGATTGCATATATCTGGCAAAAAGCTGAATTGTTAACCGATCGATTAAACCTTGATTCTGGGAGTGAGATTATAGTAAGCTGTATGTTTATTACCATTGTGAGCTGCGTAAGCCTGGTCAAAGAGATGCCATTTAAGGTGTATAAGACATTCATTTTGGAGGAAAAGCATGGATTCAATAAGCAAACTAGAAAATTTTTTGTCATCGATCAGATAAAAGGATTTCTAGTATCACAAATTATTGCGACACCTATTGTGGCGGCGGTCGTTTTTATCGTACAGCGCGGTGGAGAGCATTTCTTCATTTGGCTTTGGTTGTTCACAGGAATTGTATCATTTGTACTACTTACCATCCATCCGATTTTTATTGCACCATTATTCGATAAATACACACCATTGGAAGAAGGGCCGTTGAGGGCATCTATTGAGAAACTTGCTGCTTCATTGAAGTTTCCACTTACCAAGTTGTATGCGGTTGAGGGGTCAAAGCGATCGGCTCATAGTAATGCCTACTTTTATGGATTATGGTGGTCCAAGCGTATTGTTCTTTTTGATACCCTCCTCCTTAACAAAGGCAAAAAAGATGAGACTGATTTAAATGAGGAAGAACGTGGCAAAGGATGCACCGATGACGAAGTTCTCGCTGTTTTGGGTCATGAACTTGGGCATTGGAATTTGGGTCATATGACCAAGAATATAATTATTATGCAGGTACACTTATTGTTGATGTTTGTTGCGTTTGGATACCTCTTCCAGTATGAACCATTCTATGAAGCTGTTGGTTTTGAAGCAGGAAAGAGACCTATTCTCGTTGGACTTCTTGTGGTGATGACTTACGTGATGGCACCTTATAATGCGTTAATTAACTTTGCAATGACAATACTATCGCGAAGATTTGAGTATCAAGCTGATGAATTCGCTCATAAACTGGGCTTTTCCGAGCAATTGGGTGGTGCTTTAGTTAAACTGAATTTGGATAACTTAGGATTCCCGGTGTACGATGATTTGTATTCGTCATGGAATCATTCACATCCACCGCTATTGCAACGTTTGAATAGACTAAAGGAATTGGATGCGGAAAAAAAAAGAAATTGAAGAAGATACAATTTGTTTCTTTATTGCACCACAATAAGTGGTGGCAGCTGTGAGCGTCTATTGTCCGTTTTTGGTCAAATTACATATGTTTATTTTCCAGTTGATGACTTTCTTTTAGTAGTGAACATTTTATATTTTCTTTGATAAACAAAAAATATAATTATACTTATGTATTATTTGTTGAAAAAGTTATTTTCCTTTTGTTTTTGGCTATTCAATTACATACATTGAAAAAATACAAATGCAAGGTGCTTAGTGGCAAAAACCCCTGCCAGCCCCTGCCGCAGGCTTGAGACGGGTAGATAGCTGTTCCTGATAAGAATCTCCACAGCGGCGTCTTCATAGAGAAGCAAGCTCTACGGGAATGACAACCTTCTTTCCTTTCTTTTCTACCGTTTACTGGATCGAGCCGCCATGCAAAAATTTATGCTGGAAATACATGTGCAGAATTTAGCATGCAGCATGAAATTAGAATACATATGGGAGCGATTACATGTGAATTCTGCATGCGGCACAGCGCGCATTTCGAATTCGTAAACGCATATATTGCGCAGAGTTCTAAAATAGGTTGTCCAGACGTACTCTTTTTTAATACCCCTATTATGGTTAGCGAATCGAACGCTCGATATGAAGCGAACTCTTTTGCGAATAGGGTTACCATAAAAAAAAATCGAAAAGCCGGACAGTTAAGAGAGAAAAGCCTGATTTTGGAGCACAAAGCCTGACAAAAACAAATTGGTTTTTTTCACAAAACATTTTATTTGAAACTAGCTGCCTCGCCCGGCTTCGCCCGTGTACTAAAACAGTCGTGTTAGGGTAAAGGTGTCAACAGTGAATCAGAGTACACAGTGAATTAATAGCTCTCATAATGTCTCTTTTTATATTAAAATGAATCTGGAAATGAGAAAAGAACACATTTTTACTTCCCCTAGCAACAGACTAACGGTCTGCGCGATCGCAGTGTCGAAGGTGGTTATCCTCGTGTGTTTGTGTTTTCTGCATAGGTAAGTAATTTTTGTTTTCTGTTTTAGTTTTGATCTTATTAAAAAAAGTGCGTATTGTAACTTCATTTGAGTTTAATATTCGTACTTTCGTTTATATAGACGTAATAATTTTTGTCGATTTATTTACTTTGGTGAAATATTTTATAAATTATTAACATGTTTTTGCGAAATGACACCATTGTACACAGTGAATCAGTTGAAAGTGGTACACAGTGAATCATGAACATGGTAGCGGTTCGAGGCTCCAGAATTCAAGATTTCAAATCTGAATGTTCGCTAGCAATAATTATGAGCAACTAAATTACCAGTTTTATTTTTCCTTTTATTTTCGTGCAAAAAAGTAACGTTTTGTGATACTTTTACAAGAACTGTTGAGCTTTTTTTATTTATTTTTGTATTAATACTTGAAGAGTTTTTATTTTCGTTTTTATTCTTTTGTCTATCCCTAAATAATAAAACGAATTAATAAATATATATATGTTATGAAAAAAACTTATGTTTTTACTAAATAAATTGATTTTAAATCCCTGTTTCACTGTGTACAGTGTACCATGCACTGATTCACTGTGTGCACCCATAGTACACAGTGGATCACATGGGAAGGCTAATTTCAAATAATTTTTTCACTATCTCAACATTAATAAAGCTTTGAGATTTTGGGCTTAAAATGAAGACAAAACATTGAAAAAGCTGTGAAAAAAATATCATACTATACTATGATAAATGCGAGCTCAACGGCGCAATAAGTAAAAATTGATCCACTGTTAACACCTTTACCCTACTTATTAGGTAAAACGCTGCTCTTGTAATGTGGTTTTGTGTAGAAATAACGCGTGCGAAATCCGACATTTTGATTTTTAATTTTAGCTCCCAGATGTTGTTTTACGCTTTCCCGTATGATCAGTGGCCACAAACCATAATCGCTTAACTCGAGTTAGGACATAATTGAGTTATTGGCACCCTCGGGCTTAGCATGTCTAATTCTACGTCCACTAATTTTTTATGTTTGTCTCTGTTCTAAAACAGAAGTTATTCTCTAAAAACCTAATAGCCTAATTAATTTTTTTAAACTTTTGTTTTGACATAACCACTTTGCTCGTAAATAATTAACCGTCAGTTTTCTAACTTGCGTTAAGTCGTTTATTTACCAACTTGTACTTTGAAAGAAAAGCCTAAATCGAAATAAGATATTCTTAGATCTTAGGTAAGCAGACTAATAACTGTAGTTTTTCATTCGCCTAAGTCAACTTAGGCTAAAATACAGAAGCTATTCCGTGTTCTTAACTGGAGTTAGGCTGTTATTCCAAATTGCAGTTTTACTTTTTGATTACTACTACTACTAAGTTGGCGCTACAGCTCGAGGTGAACCTGGGCCTGCTTCTCGCAACCATTTGTGTGTGCGTGTTATATTTTTGCACGAATTACCGACTCCGAACGGCGAGTTGAGAAGCTAAATCGTGACAAATGATACTCTTTGATGCTTGTCAGACATTCGAAAGAGGTGGGCACTGTGAAAAACATTTTAGGTGTTTGCGGCGGGATTCGAACCCAGACCGCTGGCTCAGTAGTCCGACGCACTAACCTTTTTTTACTTTTATAAAAATTTTTACTATTCAATTTTCGATATTAACTTACATACTAGACAAAATATGTTTAAATCTAACTTAAAGCTAACAAAAAGTCTTAATCTAGCATTAAGGGGGCACTCTATGCTTAACACTATTATTACTAACTATTGCCTTTCGGCCTTAATTTAACTAGGTATACTACGACTAAACTAATTTAACATTTACTGCCAAGAAAAGTCTTGAAAGTTGGAAACTTTATAATTTTTTTTTTATTTTTTCCTTAAAACTACAAAGAACTTAACCTACCTAAAATAGCCTAAGCTACTTAACCTAAACTAACTGTAATCAGGGTGGTAAGCGTTCGTTGCCTAGTGCCCCGAATGGTCATCATCCTGATTGCGTCGTCGGGCGCTTGGCCATCGCCGTTACGACGCCCCCCCGCGCCACCGAGACCTGAGCGAGGCCGCAGCGTCGGTCACCTCTCGAAGACGATGCATCGTAATGGTGGGCCCGGCTACTCCACGAAGACCCCCTAGCTAACCTTAAACTACATAACTAACCTAACTTAAAAAAAAAAAACTAGGATGCTACCGACGCACTAACCACTTGCGCTATGGTACCCACTTACTTTTTGATTAGTCTGAATTAAATTAGGTTCTTTTTGAGAATCTTATCTCTAGGTAGGCCGAGGGGTAAGTAATCAATATTTTTGCGTGGTTCTGGACTACAGAATACGCAAAAATATACACGTAAATACATATGAATACGTTTGAATACACTCTGATTCACCATGAATACGTACAAAAAAGTTCCTTGAATACACTGATTACTTGCCCCTCAAGGTAGGCTGTTATTCCATATTTGAATGTAAAAAAATCGAAAAATAACTAACTTAGTTCCTAATTCCCAAAGAAAATTGCTAAAAATTTCGAAAGAACTGAGTCATAAGTTGAGTTTGGTCGTCGTGAACAGGCAAAATTTCAGTGGTAATAAATTTAAAAAGTGATAAGTTTGAAGACCAGAAATTGAAAAGAGCAAATAAAATGTCCCATAGATCAGGACAAATGTTGCACTTCAGTGTTTTATTATGATCTTATGATCTAAGTATGTATATGGATCACACAATGAAAATGAAAAGTTGAATTAGCTTGTTTTATTCTTTTAGGAAGAAAAAATTAATTTTTATTTACAGATACCAATTAAGAATAATATAATTTCCCTATCACATCGCTATCATACCATTATGAGCAGAATATTAATTTATTCGAACATAATAATAGGCGTGTTTTTTTTCAAAACTATATAGGCTTAGAAAATTTTTTCCATGTTAATTACACTAACAACTAAGCCTATATAGGCTTACGAAACCTGGATAATTATCCAGTCTTAGGTGCTTAGCCTGGATAGAAAAATGTGCTACCAAACTGTTTTTCGTCGATAGTTATCGAAAATGTTATCGAAATGTCAAATATGACATGAAAGTGAAGGAGAAATATGAAGGCCGGTAGCTTTCAAACGAACTCTGCTGTCATTTCAAATTTAAATTATTTCTGTTCATTTTAAAATGGGTAGAAAAGAAAGAAATACGCATTTATCCGATAAGGAAAAGAAAGCTAAAATGAATTACGTGAACATGTTCCTTATTTTACTACTTAATTGAATTAAATTTGACGAACAAAAATTCTACCACCAACTTATTAATGACCGCTTGATAACTACGGGCCTAACTTTCAATGAAAATAATGCCGATGTGAAACTGTCAAACGTCAATTAGCATAGTCCTGCCAAGTCACTGTTCAGCGTTTTTTTTCTCATTTTCCGCTAAGCCTATATAGATTTGAAAAAAAAACACGCCTTATAGCCTTAAAAAAGTATGTGTGAAAAAAAGTTCATTGGTGATCTGGTAGCACTATGCCAATTGACACTGGACATTAAAGCGAGGTACACACCATCATACAAGAATGTCAGCTTTGAATGATAACAGCTCGAAATTCGGGTTGACACTCAAAAATGATGCTCACGAAATTTTTTGCTACTGAGTGACACTTAGCGGCCATCTTTGTTTTTCTTCGACTGTGTGTATACAAATTTCGTCATCCAAAAAGCAAACCCAAGTAGAGAGGGTCGAGAAACAACAACAACAACGATGATTTGGGTTGTCATACAAAACTTCTAGTGTGTATGCTCGTTTCATAATGCCAAAATGATATGAGTTTTGAGTGACACTCTTGTATGATGGCGGGATACCGTATTTAATGATTTGCCTGAAAAAAATATTGCTATTGCAACGTTTGAATAGACTAAAGGAATTGGATGCGGAAAAAAAAAGAAATTGAAGAAGATACAATTTGTTTCTTTATTGCACCACAATAAGTGGTGGCAGCTGTGAGCGTCTATTGTCCGTTTTTGGTCAAATTACATATGTTTATTTTCCAGTTGATGACTTTCTTTTAGTAGTGAACATTTTATATTTTCTTTGATAAACAAAAAATATAATTATACTTATTATGTATTATTTGTTGAAAAAGTTATTTTCCTTTTGTTTTTGGCTATTCAATTACACATTGAAAAAATACAAATGCAAGGTGCTTAGTGGCAAAAACCCCTGCCAGCCCCTGCCGCAGGCTTGAGACGGGTAGATAGCTGTTCCTGATAAGAATCTCCACAGCGGCGTCTTCATAGAGGAGCAAGCTCTACGGGAATGACAACCTTCTTTCCTTTCTTTTCTACCGTTTACTGGATCGAGCCACCATGCAAAAATTAACAGCCTTTATGCTGGAAATACATGTGCAGAATTTAGCATGCAGCATGAAATTAGAGTACATATGGGAGCGATTACATGTGAATTCTGCATGCGGCACAGCGCGCATTTCGAATTCGTAAACGCATATATTGCGCAGAGTTCTAAAATAGGTTGTCCAGACGTACTCTTTTTTAATACCCCTATTATGGTTAGCGAATCGAACGCTCGATATGAAGCGAACTCTTTTGCGAATAGGGTTACCATAAAAAAAAAATCGAAAAGCCGGACAGTTAAGAGAGAAAAGCCTGATTTTGGAGCACAAAGCCTGACAAAAACAAATTGGTTTTTTTCACAAAACATTTTATTTGAAACTAGCTGCCTCGCCCGGCTTCGCCCGTGTACTAAAACAGTCGTGTTAGGGTAAAGGTGTCAACAGTGAATCAGAGTACACAGTGAATTAATAGCTCTCATAATGTCTCTTTTTATATTAAAATGAATCTGGAAATGAGAAAAGAACACATTTTTACTTCCCCTAGCAACAGACTAACGGTCTGCGCGATCGCATTGTCGAAGGTGGTTGTCCTCGTGTGTTTGTGTTTTCTGCATAGGTAAGTAATTTTTGTTTTCTGTTTTAGTTTTGATCTTATTACAAAAAGTGCGTATTGTAACTTCATTTGAGTTTAATATTCGTACTTTTGTTTATATAGACGTAATAATTTTTGTCGATTTATTTACTTTGGTAAAATATTTTATAAATTATTAACATGTTTTTGCGAAATGACACCATTGTACACAGTGAATCAGTTGAAAGTGGTACACAGTGAATCATGAACATGGTAGCAGTTCGAGGCTCCAGAATTCAAGATTTCAAATCTGAATATTCGCTAGCAATAATTATGAGCAACTAAATTACCAGTTTTATTTTTCCTTTTATTTTCGTACAAAAAAGTAACGTTTTGTGATACTTTTACAAGAACTGTTGAGCTTTTTTTATTTATTTTTGTATTAATACTTGAAGAGTTTTTATTTTCGTTTTTATTCTTTTGTCTATCCCTAAATAATAAAACGAATTAATAAATATATATATGTTATGAAAAAAACTTATGTTTTTACTAAATAAATTGATTTTAAATCCCTGTTTCACTGTGTACAGTGTACCATGCACTGATTCACTGTGTACACCCATAGTACACAGTGGATCACATGGGAAGGCTAATTTCAAATAATTTTTTCACTATCTAAGCTTTGAGATTTTGGGCTTAAAATGAAGACAAAACATTGAAAAAGCTGTGAAAAAAATATCATACTATACTATGATAAATGCGAGCTCAACGGCGCAATAAGTAAAAATTGATCCACTGTTAACACCTTTACCCTACTTATTAGGTAAAACGCTGCTCTTGTAATGTGGTTTTGTGTAGAAATAACGCGTGCGAAATCCGACATTTTGATTTTTAATTTTAGCTCCCAGATGTTGTTTTACGCTTTCCCGTATGATCAGTGGCCACAAACCATAATCGCTTAACTCGAGTTAGGACATAATTGAGTTATTGGCACCCTCGTCTTTAGCATGTCTAATTCTACGTCCACTAATTTTTTATGTTTGTCTCTGTTCTAAAACAGAAGTTATTCTCTAAAAACCTAATAGCCTAATTAATTTTTTTAAACTTTTGTTTTGACATAACCACTTTGCTCGTAAATAATTAACCGTCAGTTTTCTAACTTGCGTTAAGTCGTTTATTTACCAACTTGTACTTTGAAAGAAAAGCCTAAATCGAAATAAGATATTCTTAGATCTTAGGTAAGCAGACTAATAACTGTAGTTTTTCATTCGCCTTAGTCAACTTAGGCTAAAATACAGAAGCTATTCCGTGTTCTTAACTGGAGTTAGGCTGTTATTCCAAATTGCAGTTTTACTTTTTGATTACTACTACTACTAAGTTGGCGCTACAGCTCGAGGTGAACCTGGGCCTGCTTCTCGCAACCATTTGTGTGTGCGTGTTATATTTTTGCACGAATTGCCGACTCCGAACGGCGAGTTGAGAAGCTCAATCGTGAAAAATGATACTCTTTGATGCTTGTCAGACATTCGAAAGAGGTGGGCACTGTGAAAAACATTTTAGGTGTTTGCGGCGGGATTCGAACCCAGACCGCTGGCTCAGTAGTCCGACGCACTAACCTTTTTTTACTTTTATAAACATTTTTACTATTCAATTTTCGATATTAACTTACATACTAGACAAAATATGTTTAAATCTAACTTAAAGCTAACAAAAAGTCTTAATCTAGCATTAAGGGGGCACTCTATGCTTAACACTATTATTACTAACTATTGCCTTTCGGCCTTAATCTAACTAGGTATACTACGACTAAACTAATTTAACATTTACTGCCAAGAAAAGTCTTGAAAGTTGGAAACTTTATAATTTTTTTTTTATTTTTTCCTTAAAACTACAAAGAACTTAACCTACCTAAAATAGCCTAAGCTACTTAACCTAAACTAACTGTAATCAGGGTGGTAAGCGTTCGTTGCCTAGTGCCCCGAATGGTCATCATCCTGATTGCGTCGTCGGGCGCTTGGCCATCGCCGTTACGACGCCCCCCGCGCCACCGAGACCTGAGCGAGGCCGCAGCGTCGGTCACCTCTCGAAGACGATGCATCGTAATGGTGGGCCCGGCTACTCCACGAAGACCCCCTAGCTAACCTTAAACTACATAACTAACCTAACTTAAAAAAAAAAAAACTAGGATGCTACCGACGCACTAACCACTTGCGCTATGGTACCCACTTACTTTTTGATTAGTCTGAATTAAATTAGGTTCTTTTTGAGAATCTTATCTCTAGGTAGGCCGAGGGGTAAGTAATCAATATTTTTGCGTGGTTCTGGACTACAGAATACGCAAAAATATACACGTAAATACATATGAATACGTTTGAATACACTCTGATTCACCATGAATACGTACAAAAAAGTTCCTTGAATACACTGATTACTTGCCCCTCAAGGTAGGCTGTTATTCCATATTTGAATGTAAAAAAATCGAAAAATAACTCAACTTAGTTCCTAATTCCCAAAGAAAATTGCTAAAAATTTCGAAAGAACTGAGTCATAAGTTGAGTTTGGTCGTCGTGAACAGGCAAAATTTCAGTGGTAATAAATTTAAAAAGTGATAAGTTTGAAGACCAGAAATTGAAAAGAGCAAATAAAATGTCCCATAGATCAGGACAAATGTTGCACTTCAGTGTTTTATTATGATCTTATGATCTAAGTATGTACATGGATCACACAATGAAAATGAAAAGTTGAATTAGCTTGTTTTATTCTTTTAGGAAGAAAAAATTAATTTTTATTTACAGATACCAATTAAGAATAATATAATTTCCCTATCACATCGCTATCATACCATTATGAGCAGAATATTAATTTATTCGAACATAATAATAGGCGTGTTTTTTTTCAAAACTATATAGGCTTAGAAAATTTTTTCCATGTTAATTACACTAACAACTAAGCCTATATAGGCTTACGAAACCTGGATAATTATCCAGTCTTAGGTGCTTAGCCTGGATAGAAAAATGTGCTACCAAACTGTTTTTCGTCGATAGTTATCGAAAATGTTATCGAAATGTCAAATATGACATGAAAGTGAAGGAGAAATATGAAGGCCGGTAGCTTTCAAACGAACTCTGCTGTCATTTCAAATTTAAATTATTTCTGTTCATTTTAAAATGGGTAGAAAAGAAAGAAATACGCATTTATCCGATAAGGAAAAGAAAGCTAAAATGAATTACGTGAACATGTTCCTTATTTTACTACTTAATTGAATTAAATTTGACGAACAAAAATTCTACCACCAACTTATTAATGACCGCTTGATAACTACGGGCCTAACTTTCAATGAAAATAATGCCGATGTGAAACTGTCAAACGTCAATTAGCATAGTCCTGCCAAGTCACTGTTCAGCGTTTTTTTTCTCATTTTCCGCTAAGCCTATATAGATTTGAAAAAAAAACACGCCTTATAGCCTTAAAAAAGTATGTGTGAAAAAAAGTTCATTGGTGATCTGGTAGCACTATGCCAATTGACACTGGACATTAAAGCGAGGTACACACCATCATACAAGAATGTCAGCTTTGAATGATAACAGCTCGAAATTCGGGTTGACACTCAAAAATGATGCTCACGAAATTTTTTGCTACTGAGTGACACTTAGCGGCCATCTTTGTTTTTCTTCGACTGTGTGTATACAAATTTCGTCATCCAAAAAGCAAACCCAAGTAGAGAGGGTCGAGAAACAACAACAACAACGATGATTTGGGTTGTCATACAAAACTTCTAGTGTGTATGCTCGTTTCATAATGCCAAAATGATATGAGTTTTGAGTGACACTCTTGTATGATGGCGGGATACCGTATTTAATGATTTGCCTGAAAAAAATATTGCTATTGCAACGTTTGAATAGACTAAAGGAATTGGATGCGGAAAAAAAAAGAAATTGAAGAAGATACAATTTGTTTCTTTATTGCACCACAATAAGTGGTGGCAGCTGTGAGCGTCTATTGTCCGTTTTTGGTCAAATTACATATGTTTATTTTCCAGTTGATGACTTTCTTTTAGTAGTGAACATTTTATATTTTCTTTGATAAACAAAAAATATAATTATACTTATTATGTATTATTTGTTGAAAAAGTTATTTTCCTTTTGTTTTTGGCTATTCAATTACACATTGAAAAAATACAAATGCAAGGTGCTTAGTGGCAAAAACCCCTGCCAGCCCCTGCCGCAGGCTTGAGACGGGTAGATAGCTGTTCCTGATAAGAATCTCCACAGCGGCGTCTTCATAGAGGAGCAAGCTCTACGGGAATGACAACCTTCTTTCCTTTCTTTTCTACCGTTTACTGGATCGAGCCACCATGCAAAAATTAACAGCCTTTATGCTGGAAATACATGTGCAGAATTTAGCATGCAGCATGAAATTAGAGTACATATGGGAGCGATTACATGTGAATTCTGCATGCGGCACAGCGCGCATTTCGAATTCGTAAACGCATATATTGCGCAGAGTTCTAAAATAGGTTGTCCAGACGTACTCTTTTTTAATACCCCTATTATGGTTAGCGAATCGAACGCTCGATATGAAGCGAACTCTTTTGCGAATAGGGTTACCATAAAAAAAAAATCGAAAAGCCGGACAGTTAAGAGAGAAAAGCCTGATTTTGGAGCACAAAGCCTGACAAAAACAAATTGGTTTTTTTCACAAAACATTTTATTTGAAACTAGCTGCCTCGCCCGGCTTCGCCCGTGTACTAAAACAGTCGTGTTAGGGTAAAGGTGTCAACAGTGAATCAGAGTACACAGTGAATTAATAGCTCTCATAATGTCTCTTTTTATATTAAAATGAATCTGGAAATGAGAAAAGAACACATTTTTACTTCCCCTAGCAACAGACTAACGGTCTGCGCGATCGCATTGTCGAAGGTGGTTGTCCTCGTGTGTTTGTGTTTTCTGCATAGGTAAGTAATTTTTGTTTTCTGTTTTAGTTTTGATCTTATTAAAAAAAGTGCGTATTGTAACTTCATTTGAGTTTAATATTCGTACTTTTGTTTATATAGACGTAATAATTTTTGTCGATTTATTTACTTTGGTAAAATATTTTATAAATTATTAACATGTTTTTGCGAAATGACACCATTGTACACAGTGAATCAGTTGAAAGTGGTACACAGTGAATCATGAACATGGTAGCAGTTCGAGGCTCCAGAATTCAAGATTTCAAATCTGAATGTTCGCTAGCAATAATTATGAGCAACTAAATTACCAGTTTTATTTTTCCTTTTATTTTCGTACAAAAAAGTAACGTTTTGTGATACTTTTACAAGAACTGTTGAGCTTTTTTTATTTATTTTTGTATTAATACTTGAAGAGTTTTTATTTTCGTTTTTATTCTTTTGTCTATCCCTAAATAATAAAACGAATTAATAAATATATATATGTTATGAAAAAAACTTATGTTTTTACTAAATAAATTGATTTTAAATCCCTGTTTCACTGTGTACAGTGTACCATGCACTGATTCACTGTGTACACCCATAGTACACAGTGGATCACATGGGAAGGCTAATTTCAAATAATTTTTTCACTATCTAAGCTTTGAGATTTTGGGCTTAAAATGAAGACAAAACATTGAAAAAGCTGTGAAAAAAATATCATACTATACTATGATAAATGCGAGCTCAACGGCGCAATAAGTAAAAATTGATCCACTGTTAACACCTTTACCCTACTTATTAGGTAAAACGCTGCTCTTGTAATGTGGTTTTGTGTAGAAATAACGCGTGCGAAATCCGACATTTTGATTTTTAATTTTAGCTCCCAGATGTTGTTTTACGCTTTCCCGTATGATCAGTGGCCACAAACCATAATCGCTTAACTCGAGTTAGGACATAATTGAGTTATTGGCACCCTCGTCTTTAGCATGTCTAATTCTACGTCCACTAATTTTTTATGTTTGTCTCTGTTCTAAAACAGAAGTTATTCTCTAAAAACCTAATAGCCTAATTAATTTTTTTAAACTTTTGTTTTGACATAACCACTTTGCTCGTAAATAATTAACCGTCAGTTTTCTAACTTGCGTTAAGTCGTTTATTTACCAACTTGTACTTTGAAAGAAAAGCCTAAATCGAAATAAGATATTCTTAGATCTTAGGTAAGCAGACTAATAACTGTAGTTTTTCATTCGCCTAAGTCAACTTAGGCTAAAATACAGAAGCTATTCCGTGTTCTTAACTGGAGTTAGGCTGTTATTCCAAATTGCAGTTTTACTTTTTGATTACTACTACTACTAAGTTGGCGCTACAGCTCGAGGTGAACCTGGGCCTGCTTCTCGCAACCATTTGCGTGTGCGTGTTATATTTTTGCACGAATTGCCGACTCCGAACGGCGAGTTGAGAAGCTCAATCGTGAAAAATGATACTCTTTGATGCTTGTCAGACATTCGAAAGAGGTGGGCACTGTGAAAAACATTTTAGGTGTTTGCGGCGGGATTCGAACCCAGACCGCTGGCTCAGTAGTCCGACGCACTAACCTTTTTTTACTTTTATAAACATTTTTACTATTCAATTTTCGATATTAACTTACATACTAGACAAAATATGTTTAAATCTAACTTAAAGCTAACAAAAAGTCTTAATCTAGCATTAAGGGGGCACTCTATGCTTAACACTATTATTACTAACTATTGCCTTTCGGCCTTAATCTAACTAGGTATACTACGACTAAACTAATTTAACATTTACTGCCAAGAAAAGTCTTGAAAGTTGGAAACTTTATAATTTTTTTTTTATTTTTTCCTTAAAACTACAAAGAACTTAACCTACCTAAAATAGCCTAAGCTACTTAACCTAAACTAACTGTAATCAGGGTGGTAAGCGTTCGTTGCCTAGTGCCCCGAATGGTCATCATCCTGATTGCGTCGTCGGGCGCTTGGCCATCGCCGTTACGACGCCCCCCGCGCCACCGAGACCTGAGCGAGGCCGCAGCGTCGGTCACCTCTCGAAGACGATGCATCGTAATGGTGGGCCCGGCTACTCCACGAAGACCCCCTAGCTAACCTTAAACTACATAACTAACCTAACTTAAAAAAAAAAAAACTAGGATGCTACCGACGCACTAACCACTTGCGCTATGGTACCCACTTACTTTTTGATTAGTCTGAATTAAATTAGGTTCTTTTTGAGAATCTTATCTCTAGGTAGGCCGAGGGGTAAGTAATCAATATTTTTGCGTGGTTCTGGACTACAGAATACGCAAAAATATACACGTAAATACATATGAATACGTTTGAATACACTCTGATTCACCATGAATACGTACAAAAAAGTTCCTTGAATACACTGATTACTTGCCCCTCAAGGTAGGCTGTTATTCCATATTTGAATGTAAAAAAATCGAAAAATAACTAACTTAGTTCCTAATTCCCAAAGAAAATTGCTAAAAATTTCGAAAGAACTGAGTCATAAGTTGAGTTTGGTCGTCGTGAACAGGCAAAATTTCAGTGGTAATAAATTTAAAAAGTGATAAGTTTGAAGACCAGAAATTGAAAAGAGCAAATAAAATGTCCCATAGATCAGGACAAATGTTGCACTTCAGTGTTTTATTATGATCTTATGATCTAAGTATGTATATGGATCACACAATGAAAATGAAAAGTTGAATTAGCTTGTTTTATTCTTTTAGGAAGAAAAAATTAATTTTTATTTACAGATACCAATTAAGAATAATATACTATAAATATATATAATAGGCGTGTTTTTTTTCAAAACTATATAGGCTTAGAAAATTTTTTCCATGTTAATTACACTAACAACTAAGCCTATATAGGCTTACGAAACCTGGATAATTATCCAGTCTTAGGTGCTTAGCCTGGATAGAAAAATGTGCTACCAAACTGTTTTTCGTCGATAGTTATCGAAAATGTTATCGAAATGTCAAATATGACATGAAAGTGAAGGAGAAATATGAAGGCCGGTAGCTTTCAAACGAACTCTGCTGTCATTTCAAATTTAAATTATTTCTGTTCATTTTAAAATGGGTAGAAAAGAAAGAAATACGCATTTATCCGATAAGGAAAAGAAAGCTAAAATGAATTACGTGAACATGTTCCTTATTTTACTACTTAATTGAATTAAATTTGACGAACAAAAATTCTATCCACCAACTTATTAATGACCGCTTGATAACTACGGGCCTAACTTTCAATGAAAATAATGCCGATGTGAAACTGTCAAACGTCAATTAGCATAGTCCTGCCAAGTCACTGTTCAGCGTTTTTTTTCTCATTTTCCGCTAAGCCTATATAGATTTGAAAAAAAAAACGCCTTATAGCCTTAAAAAAGTATGTGTGAAAAAAAAGTTCATTGGTGATCTGGTAGCACTATGCCAATTGACATTGGACATTAAAGCGAGGTACACACCATCATACAAGAATGTCAGCTTTGAATGATATCAGCTCGAAATTCGGGTTGACACTCAAAAATGATGCTCACGAAATTTTTTGCTACTGAGTGACACTTAGCGGCCATCTTTGTTTTTCTTCGACTGTGTGTATACAAATTTCGTCGTCCAAAAAGCAAACCCAAGTAGAGAGGGTCGAGAAACAACAACAACAACGATGATTTGGGTTGTCATACAAAACTTCCAGTGTGTATGCTCGTTTCATAATGCCAAAATGATGTGAGTTTTGAGTGACACTCTTGTATGATGGCGGGATACCGTATTTAATGATTTGCCTGAAAAAAATATAATTTTTTTCTGACTTTTAATATTTCTTCCTAACTTTTCCACTTGATTTCAAAACTCCTTTGCATAGCATTACGTTTTCATCGCCGCCAGTGTTTTCGAATTTGTCAGTTACATGTCATAAGGCGTGTTTTTTTTACTATATAGGCTTAGAAAATGAAAGTCAGTGAGAAATATAAGGGCCGGTAGTTATCAACCGAACTCTGCTGTCATTTCAAATTTGAATTATTTCTGTTCATTTTGAAATGGGTAGAAAAGAAAGACATACGAATTTATCCGACAACAAAAAGAAAATTATAATGAATTAAGTGAACATGTTCCTTATTTTACTATTTAATTGAATTAAATTTGACGAAAAAAAATTCTATCCACCAACTTGTTAATGAGCGCTTGATAACTACCGGCCTTACTTTCAAAGAAAACAATAGGCGTGTTTTTTTCAAAACTATATAGGCTTAGAAAATTTTTTCCATGTTAATTACACTAACAACTAAGCCTATATAGGCTTAAATCAGAATACGATTGCGACTTATTACAGCAAGATGTGGCCGCAGCCAATGACTGCCATACCAACACCAACTTCATACCATATTATCAGAGAAACAAAAAATATGAACTCTCTTAGCTGTCCCGCCAGTGTGGCCGCTTCGTGCGACATTACAGCATCCTTTTGTTTAGTAACATCAGCCAAGGAAACCAAAGCATCGCATTTCACATTTCAAAAGAGAAACTGTAAATTATTCATCTCTGTATAATACGGGTTGCTATTTCTTGCCTGTCGCTTAGGGCTTCTCTCTTTCATCCTTTAGTGTTCAGCCGGTTTTAAAACAAAAACAAAGACTCGGTGAACACAGTCGGCAATTGACGTTTATCAAAAATTAATCCTTGTTCTGTTTCTTCTTAAAACTGTATTATTATTCCTTTTAATAAAGATCATAATTACTCATTTTATGTTAAAAGTATAAAAGTTTTACTTTGTTTTGAAACACAAAACATTACACATCCTACACGGGTTTGGTTGAGAGGGACTGAGAGGCTGACCCATCCCAAAATAGTAGGCACCAGAGTGTGCCCATTGAGTGTGCCCATTGCGAAAATCAAAAAATAAAGAATTCATTGCGTAAATATGTACGCTTGATTATTCTGTTCACCGAAAAGTTTCTATTAACCTATGTACCTAATAAAGTTATCAAACTTAGAAAATGAAATAGTAGTACAAAAGGAAGTGTAGGTAGTACGGGGACGCAGAAAATATACAAAACTACTATAGTAGTACAAACGACAGCGCTGGTCCTCAGTCTGTCCTCTTTAAAATATGTATGTTCGGGCGCGATAAATCGATGTCTACTCCACGCACAACGAAACCATATGAAGCAGAGTAGTCAAAAAACGGACAAAACCAAAGAGACGTCAAATTGTTTCACCGAAAATTTTACCCGCGCGATACAGGGCAGCTTTTGTCCGTCTCATTTTTTCGAATCTTTTTTCTCTTTTGCACTTACATTGTTCGAAAAGTCGCACACACCTAGATTCATCGTGTAATAGCAGACTTTGTTTTGAAACACAAAACATTACATTGGCGACGAAGATGGAATTCCACCAAGCAGCAAGCAGCATGCAACAATTTGATATCACAGATGTATCAAACATTGGGGAACGCTGGAAAAGGTGGTTGCTGAGGTTCGAGAACTTCACAGAAGCAGCTGAAATCAAGGATACGAAAAGGAAACGTGCACTGTTGTAGCACTTTGCAGGTGAGCAGGTGTTTGATATTTTTTCTCCCCTTCCCGATCCCATTTTCCAAGATGTAAGTGCTGGATGGAAAACAACCGAGATTGATCTATTTTTCTGCAATTGTATTAGTGTGACATTTCACATCATGTTCGTAGAAGAAAATAAATAAGAAACAGAAAAATAATAAATACAATTTCAAAACACTTTCCTTATATTTTCTGAATATTCTACACAGTTTCTGATAAACATTTTTGTTGATTGATATTTATTTTGATGTACTGCGTTGACATTTCATATAAAATCTGCTGGTGTTAGTGCAAGTAGGTGTAAATCTCGAGCTGAATCCGAGATTCACAACAATTGATCTAGAGCAAAAAGAAAAGCGCGTTTTTGGTCGGTTGGAAAATGAAAATTGTACTAGAGCGATAAAAACTGCTCGAGATCAAAAAAAAAATTGGGCTGTTTTTGCTCAATCGAAATCGACATAAGTCAATAGATCGCATCTCCTCATACAACTCGAGATTAGAATTGGCAATTCATGGTAAATTTAGAGCACAAATTAAGTACAAAGACAAATCCATAGTGGCAGAAATAAATATAATAAAATCCGAGGTTCAATCGATAATTGGGTTTAAATCGTCACAAAAGCTCAAATTAGTAAACATCGCGTATCAAGTACACCCCAATTATGATGAAAATATTTCAATTACACGGAAGTGGCCCAATTTAACACAAGGTGTGGGGAAATGAAAACACTTTCAAGTGCATATGCACATCGACGAGTCTATTTAACCTTTTGCACAGAAGCACAGAAGAGTACCTTTTCACTCAAGAGGAAAAATTGAACACGAAATAAAGAGACTAGAAGAAAAGGACATCATCGAAAAGGCAAAGGGACCAACACCATGGGTGGCACCGATAGTAATAGTGCCAAAGCCAAACAACTCGGAAGTTATCCGAATGTGTGTTGATATGAGAGCCGCCAATACAGGTATCAAACGGGAGAGACATTTGACACCTACGATAGACGATGTATTCTTAGCGCTCAATGGTGCCGTTTGCTTCAGCAAGATTGACTTAAATGATGGATACCATCAGTTGGTACTTGATAGAGAATAAAGAAGCATAGCAACGTTTTCAACACACGTTGGCCTTTACAGGTATAAAAGACTAAGTTTCGGAATTAATGCTGCCGCTGAAATTTTTCAAGATACGATTAGACAAGTACTTATAAATATACCAGGAGTCTTGAACATCAGTGATAACATCTTAATATTTGGAAAGACAAAGTCCATGCATGACAAATCATTGGAGCAAGTGCTAAACAGATTAGATCAACACAACTTAACTATAAATAAATCTAAAAGTAGTTTTAATAAAGACAAAATAGTATTTTTCAGTTACATTTTTACGAAACAGGGAGTGGAACCAGATCCGCGGAAAGTGGAAATATTCTACGTCTACATCCTCCTAAGAACGTGTCAGAAGTTCGATCTTTGCTCCGAATGTTAAACTACTTACAACGTTTTCTACCTAATTTAGCCAACAACATTAAAATCTTAAGAGAGCTTTCAGCGAAAGGATCAGATTTTCATTGGACAAAGCAACACCAGTCATCGTTTGACATGTTAAAAACAAACCTATTGGAGGAAAATTGGCATACTTTGACATACGAAAAGAAATACATCTGTATGTAGATGCAGGACCATATGGCCCAGGAGCTATACTGTCACAAGAGCATGGAAAGGTGACAGAGGTAGTTGCTTATGGTAGAAGGTCGCTGACAGAAGTAGAACAAAGGTACAGCCAAATAGAAAAAGAGATGCTGGCAGTCAGTTGGGCTATGCAACATTTTTATATTTATTTGTTTGAAACACAAAATTTTATCTCCATATAGACCATAAGCCGTTAATAACCATCCTTAAAAACTATAAATGCATCGGTAGCGCACGAATCGAAAGGTTATATTTAAAGTGTACAGTACAGTTTTGAACCAATGCATCAAAAAGGAGAAACCAACCCATCTGACTATATATCTAGACATGCAGCTCCATCTGATAACGAGACAAGTCCAAACAAAATTGAAGAATACATCAATTTCCTTATAGAACATAACGTTCCAAAAGCAATATCGGTAAAGCAAGTCGAAGAAGCAACTTCAAACGCTCCGATATTAGTAAAACTGATAGATACAATACAAGATGTACAGTTTTTCAATAATACCATGTTGCAGGGTTATAAATCGGTTCAGAACGAGCTATCAACCAAAGATGGTAAGATTACTTGGAACAAAATTGGTTCTCCCAGAAAAACTTCAACATACCGCGATCCAACTAGCGCACAAAGGTCATTTGGGCATCGTAAAAACTAAGCAATTAGTGCGAAGCAAAGTTTGGTTTCCCAGTATGGACAAAATGGTTGAGAGCACAATAAAGCAATGTCATTTATGTCAAACAATGACAGATACCCACAGTCGCGATCCCATATTAGGTCTGTTTGGTGTGCTTTTCGTGATCCAAATGGGACATCTGTCAAATAGTTAATAATTTGAAAAGTGGGGGAAAATCCTGTCAGAAACTTCTAATTACACAAACAAAAATGAAGATTGACATTTCACGAATTGTCAGATGGCTGTTTGATAGATGTCCCGGGACTACTACATAGATGTGGTCTAGCACGATTTCGTAGAAGGGGACATTTTTTGACACTCATTTGGCTCTCTATTCTCTTGATTTTTGACAGGTTCAGTAAATTTACGTAAATTTACTGCACACCAAACAGACCTATTAATACCTGAAACATCTAGTCGACCATTTGAAGTAATTTCAGTAGATTTTGCGGGACCTTTTCCCAATGGAAAGTACGTGTCCATAGCAGTCGACAACTTTTCTAAATTTCCAATAGCGGAAATTGTAAACTCAATAAAATTTCAGTCGGTAAAAGAGGTACTAGCGAAGTCGTTCGCTTTGTTCGGAGTTCCAGACAAAATTACATCGGATAATAGACCTCCATTCAACGGGAAAGAGTTTTCCGATTTGCCAAACAATATAACTTTGAACAGCATAAAACAACACCGTATTGGCCAGAAGCAAATGGGACAGCTAATGGGTTCGTCCGAACTCTAAAAAAAAATTTAATTTGTGCCAATTTGGAAAATCAAAATTTTACATATCAACTTCAAGACTTTCTTTTTAATTACCGATCAGCACCACACTCTTCGACTGGGGCATCTCCGTTTGAAATTGTGTTCGGAAGGAAAGTGAAGAATCTTTTACCAACACTGAGTTTCGAAAGTGACACAAAAAGCCATAAGTTTGTAACAGAAACCAAAAATATGCAGAATCAGCCAGGAGAACTAGAAAACATAACATCAGGATAGGCGATAAAGTTGTATGTAAACAGAAACGACAGAACAAACTCACTCCGATTTTTGATCCGAATCCGTACTGTGTCACTCAAATGGTATCAAAATCGAGGCAAAGCGAGACAACGTAACCATAGTAAGGAATGCATCATTCTTTAAAGTACTTACATATCCCACCCATTTTTCAAATTCCGCATCACATCCCAGTAACATCCCATCAAACCTGTATCCTACCTATCAGTCCCAAAATGTCAAACATGAGCCGTCATTCTACCAAGAAGAGCTACAACCATGTAAAGGCAAGCAAAGTGCGGAGACAGCAAAAACTTCAGTTAACACTCAGCCAATTCCAAACAACCAGCCCAGCTCGAGTTCCAATTCCGATAGTTATCATGATCACTTCGAGGATAGTCCAATCAACGATCAAGAAGGTCAAAACCACGAAGTAGCGCCAGATAATAACGTCTATCACGGAATCCGTCGTACTCGGAATTTTGCTACGAACTCCAAAAGAGCTATTACAGAATCCGTCTTAGTGGAAATTTTTGCTACGAATTTCGAAATTCGTAGAAAGTGGTATCACTGAATCCGAATGAATCGGAATTTTGACATTTAAATCTACGAACTAATTAATATTTCGTAGTGCGCAGACATAAAGGATTTAAAATGCAAAAACTGTAAGTTTGTTACAGAATTATGGAAAAATAATAATTTTTTATTTGATTTAAGGTCGAAAACTACAACAAATAAAATGCAGTACCAGAGAATGGTGGAGCTGCTTTCGCAAAATCCTGAAATTGCTCAAGGATATACGAAAATTCCAAAGGAAAACATTAACGCTTTCTGGGAACAGCTGAAAACGGATCTTAACAGCCTCGGACCCCCTTCAAAGGACACCAGTAGTTGGAAAAAAGTAAGTTAGAGAATGAAAAAAAAAAAATACAAAAACAGATATCTAACCAAAACGGCTATGGATTAAATAACATTTCATTACACATAGGTTTGGTTGGATTGGAAGGCCTACATTAAAAGAAAATTGTCCGAAAATAAAAAAGAATGCAAAGGTACGGGAGGCGGCCCTTTCCGAATGCATTCTTTTTCCAGCCTTGAAGAAACCGTTATAAAATTGACAGGCTTAGAAACCTCCACAGCCGGAATCAAAGGAGCTTCCTCATTCGGACTTCAAAGCTCACAAACAGTTATCGAACATATAGAAGACCCTGGGCTGGGTGAAAACTCGAAGGAAGCTGATCAACCGGATGTTTCCATGAGTTCCAGTCGAGGGATCAGTATGCGGCGGAGTTCCCCTTCAACACAGCGAGCAGATACTGCCAGCCTTTTGAAGGAGCAAATTAAACTCCAGAAGGACTTTTACACCAAAACTGAGGCATTCCGTGAAATTATAAAAAAAAATCACGAGGAAGTCTCTACAAGCTTAAGACGGATCAATAGGGGTGTAGAAAAGCTGTGTGAACTTAAAAAAAAATGTATTGAGGAAACTCAACGGCACAACAAAATTCAAGAGGAATTACTACAGCGCAAAATTGAAATCAAGCTAAAAATGCTGGAACTCGAAGAGATAAGGCTCGATAATTGAAAATAAAACTAACCTGAACCTAGTTTTAAGTTTTCTTGTTTTGTTTTTAATAAATTTTTTACGATACAAATGTGTTCAAAATGTTATTTCTATATGCTTCTGCTGCATTTCGGTAATTACTGGAATAATCAATGCCGATGTCTTCTGGTTCTTCTTGGTCTTCAGATTATAGGGAATATTTGTGTAGTCTTGGACGCGAAAATGAAGACATATATTATGCAATGCACAAACGACATTGATAATTTGTGAAGCTTTTTGAGGACTATAGTGCAGTTTACGTGCACCAAGTATGCATCGAAATCTGTTCTTCATAACTCCTATAACCCTTTCTATAATGTTTCTTGTTTTGCTGTGTTTACTGTTGTATATGCTTTTCGGACTTCTAGCTTCTGCAGAACGATAAGGAGTCATCATCCAAGGTTCCAGTGGATAACCGGCATCACCTCAATATCATAAAATGTAGAATAGATAGCATAACATTTCATCATTAATACAAACCTAAAATCCAAGTATTCCTCTCGCCTTCCTGATACTTTGATTGGAAGTATCGTTTCGCGTCGCTTAGATTCCATATGTGCGCATCATGGTTTGAACCTGGATAGCGTGCATCAACACTTCCAATTTTTAAGTTGTTGTCACAAATCTAAAATAAATGGAAATATCTGTATTAAACCCATGTAAGTTACAAATTAAACAATTATTTTACCAGCATCGCGTTTATGCTAAAGTTCCCTTTGCGATTATAATATATCCCTTTTTCTTCAGAAGGAGCAATTATATCAATGTGTGTTCCATCGACACACATTATAATACCTGGAAAACTCGCCTTCGAATAAAAATCTCTTTTCGCAAGTCTTTTTTCCGCTTCGCTCATCTGGATTTTTATCCACACAGGACAAAGCCTTCTTTGCAGTATGTTCAGAACATTTTTAAGTGTTGCGGAAAAGGTGGATTGTGCCATTCCAACTTCATAATCGTTATCAACACCAAGTTGGTAACCACCTCCTGCGAGAAATCTTAGTACTGCCACGAGGCGACATATTGGAGTTATTGAACACGAAAACACACCCGGCTCACAATCATTTTGCAGTTCATCTAATACATACTGGAATGCAGATTTGTTGAGTCGAAAATTTCTTTGAAATCTGTAAATTAATTTTAATATTTGAACACAAGAAAATAAACGTTTCTTTACTCTTACATTAGATCATCTAGATCAAATGGATCACAAGCGTCTCGAAGCATTTTTCTGTGAATTTTCAGAATGGACTTTCGCCTGAAGGATTCCGCTTGAGCAGCAATAATTGCGAAGCCAATAGTATCCATTTTTAATTTTTTATGATCTTATATTAAAATTTCAGAATAAAAATTAGTTTTTTTTAATTATTTATAAATTTAGCGCACAATTTATTTCAATAATTTTCACACATTTGACAAATTTGACACTAAACAGCTGATTTCGAAAATGAGAGTGAGAGAGTTCTATGTGGCAATGCTTTTTGCGATTCCGTTCGGATTGTGTGATAGCATTTTTTTGTAGTTCGTACCATAACTTCGATTCGGAGATTTGCTACGAATGGATTCTGTGATAGGGCTGAATATTACTGCTGATTCAAGACCTCAACGAAATATTAAATCACCATCATACTTATAGGACTATGACCTGGAAATAGATTAGACGATGAGGGAGAATGTAGGTTCAGCCGGTTTTAAAACAAAAACAAAGACTCGGTGAACACACTCGGCAATTGACGTTCATCAAAAATTATACTGTTTCTTCTTAAAACTGTATTATTATTCTTTTTAATAAAGATCATAATTACTCATTTTATGTTAAAAGTATAAAAGTTTTAATTTGTTTTGAAATACAAAACATTACACATCCTACATGGGTTTGGTTGAGAGGGACTGAGAGGCTGACCCATCCTAAAACAATAGGCACCAGAGTGTGCCCATTGCGATCCCCTAAGAATTCAAATTCAAATTCCAAGGATGGCACTTAAACCGCCACAATTTCCTTAAAGCATTTTATAACCCTGCAAAATTTTAAAACGAGTCGAGTCTATGGTTGATTTGACTTACCTGCTCTAGGTTACTAAGAAAGTAAAAGCCTAAAATATTCCTGCGACTGCGTGCTAATTCCTGACATTCATACAGAATATGTGTGATATCTTCTGCTACACCGATATCATTGCAGTATCTGCAAATATCCGTGCCTATGAGTCTAAGTCTCTTGGCATGTTTGCCTAGAAGGCAATGCCCGGATAGTATTCCTATAGCTATTCTTATTTGTGCCTTGCTAAGTCTAAGGATTTAACTAGTTTTTTTTACGGACCAGCGCCGGCCAAAGTGCCTTGGAAACGCTATGCCCTACAATGTTACACCATGTATGGTCAGCCCTTCTCGTGAGCTTAGATTTAATTCTGCATAGTGGTGAAGCAACTTTAACCGCCTCGGGTAGTGGCCCCCCCCCTCCCCCTCCTTCTTCCGTGCCTGTTCATCGGCAAACTCGTTGTCTCCTATCCCGGAGTGCCCAGGCACCCAACATTGTCTTACCCGGTTCTGCATGCATAATGCCTTGAGCATTGTGCGGCAGCTCCCGACTAGTGCCGATTTAATAGTGAATGATTCTAGCGCTTGAAGCGCAGTTTGGATGTCAATGTAAATATCAATACCCTTACCGGACATTCGCTTTATTTCAGAAGTTCTGCAGCTCTAAGTATGACTAGAACTTTTGCCTGTAAAACGCTCCAGGTATCCGGGAGTCTTAAAAACACCTTCAGATCTGGTTTCATAATGTACCCCGTTCCGCTTGCAGTTTTAGACTCATCCGTGAAGACTGCAGTGTCTATATGCCGAGGTACTGTTTGTTCACTCTTCACGCACAGGGTACAATTTTCTGTACGGTGTGTTAAAATAAAGTATGAAGAGGGTAACATCCGTTTTCATTGAATTATCTATTTGGATTTCTGTAAGAATAGTACAGTGTTATTTGCCGCTATTCTTAACACTACATAAGTAAGTGAGGGATACAACAAGACACTGGTGAGTTCTTACGTTTTTTTTTTACAGAAACTTGAAAAAAATGTTTGTTTTGTTTTTAACATATTAAGATATTAACACAACAACTATTACAAACATAATAAAGAGGAAATTAAGAAGAAAAATGGTACGTGTAGAAGTACGCGCGGCCGAAGTGAAACTTCTAAGCTACATATAATAGTGGACAAAGGAAGATGAATTTGTGACAAAAGGAAGAGACATTCATACGATTTTCGAATTTATTGGATATTCAAAGAATATTCTCCATTTTATTTCCTCAAAAAATCCTTGAAACAACTTAAGAAATGGGGTCATACCATATGACACAAAATAATTATGTATTTTTCATCAGAAATTTTCTAAGCTATTGAAGGGAATCAAATTGTTCGAGTGTCTATTTAACCCCACTCTCGAATATATGTTCGGATGTCCATTTTGCCACCGAAACACTTGTTGGCAATATGAATTCCTTAAGAAAAAAGTGTTTGGTTTCCATTTACCATTTACCTATTCATTGGGTGGGTGTTCAAATTAATTTTGGAATGCATTTTTTAAAAATCATCTGAATTCAATTTTGTGATTTCATTCATCGAATACATTTCGAGACTTCAATAACAAGAATGCAATCACCATTCTTAAGCAATCCTAAGATCGCATTCTTTTTTTTTCTAGGTACCATTTAATTGAATGCAATAATTAATGAATGCATTTGCTTTCTTTGCATTCATTTGCATTTTTTTTGTATTATAATTTTGCGTTATTTTGCTTTATTTTACTCAATTTACCTACATTTACTTACATTTTGTACCAAATGAATTAAAATTAACTTAATAAATGCACAGTACTCCAAAATAAGACAAAAAATTACAAAATAATGCAAAATATTACAACTCTGATCTGTGGGAATACTACTCGCACGCACAATACTACTCTCCACTCAATCAATTTTCGCCGTTTCTACTTTGTTACCTATTCCCCACACCACTGATATGAGAAAAAAACACATTGGTTACTAGCAATCAAATACGATTAAAGTTTTTTACGCAAACATCCAAGGCCTTATAAATAATTTTGTGGAGCTAGAAATTTTGGTAAAAACATACCAGTTTGAATTTATCGTTCTATCTGAAACGCACCTTACTGAAAATACCGAAGGTACAGAAATACAAATCGACGGATACAAAAATATATCATGCTTGTCTTCTTCCACAAGAACCGGAGGTGCAACAATATACTATCGAAACAAACCAAAATAAATAAAAAAACAGTGGAGCCAGAGATGTGGCTACTATCGATTAAGGCTAAACACAAGAATTTCGAAATGTTAATAGCTGCGATATATAGATCACCCAGCTACTCGGAAAGTACATTCTGTGGCTTTTTCGAAGAAAATTTGGAAATAATAGTCGAAGAAAGTAATAACGTACTAATAGCAGGAGATCTTAATATAGATTGGTGCAAAAAGGACACATACGAGAAGACGATTGAACGAATATTAAATGACAACTGTTTAGCGCAAAAAATGGAGGACTTTTCGAGAATAACGCGGACAACAATAACTATAGTCGATTATGTTATGACCAATGTGCAGAATATAACAGTACGTGCAAATATAGACGAAAAAATATCTGACCATGAGAGTATTGAAATCATATTAAACACCAAATGCAATGAAAACAAAAATAAAGACGTGATTGAAAAATTTAAATATACGAGAGAACTATTTACTCAAGAGCTTAATAGAACAGATTTGAAATACAACTTACAGACTAATATACACAATAATGCAAGCAGGATTGATAAAATTTTGAGCGATACCACCGCTAAGCTTACATATAGAAGTAGTATAGCAGTAAAAAACAACACACACCAATGGTTTAATAGCGAATTAAAAATCCTGAAGGACAAAAAAATTAAACAATATAATATAGCAAGACTCGTAAACAATGACCAAAGCTGGCAGGACTATATACTCACAAGAAACAAAATTTCATTACAATCATTACAAAATAAAAATTAATAACGCAAAAAATCAACACATAAGTAACAAAATAAGTCAAGCAGGCGGACAAAAGCAGATGTGGCGTGAACTAAAAAATCTGGTACTCAAAAAGGACGAAAATAAAATTAAAAATGTTATTTTTGACGATATGGAATATAATAATGACTTAGAAATTGCTAACAAATTTAATAAATACTTTGTGTCAAGTATTAGAGATATAAGGGACTCGATTGAACATGTGCAATATATAAACTACATAGATAATGTAACGACCAATTTTAAATTCAGACAAATAAATATACATGAACTAAGCCAAGTATGCAAATCACTAAAAAATAAAACTAACTTTGACAAAATAAGCCCTCGGATTATAATTGACAATTGGAACCTATTGGGAAAAACTCTGCTGGAATTGGTAAACAGATCACTCCTTACGGGAGAATTTCCAAGATCTTGGAGGGATTCTATGATCACGCCGGCCGAAAAAGTTGCAAAAACAGTAAAATGTGAAGAGTTCCGACCAATAAACTCACTAAGAACGCTGGAGAAAATTCCCGAATTTGTAGCAAAACAACAACTAATGGAATACTTAGAATGCAACAATATCCTACCAATATACCAATCAGGATTCCGAAAGAACTATTCATGTGAAGATGGAGTTAACCACCTAATAAACGAATGGAAGAATGAGGGAAGACGAAATAAAGTAATGGCATTATTCCTGGATTTCAAACGAGCATTTGAGACAATAGACCGCGAAGTTCTGCTTAAAAAAATGTATAGATATGGCATACAAGGAACAGAGCTAGGATGGTTTCGAACCTTCTAAACAAATAGGACGCAGAGAACAAAAGTTAAAAATAATATATCAGACTATGACAACCTAGACTATGGTGTACCACAGGGATCAATAATAGGCGCAATCCTTTTCATAGTATACATAAATGACTTGCCAAAAGTATTGCAATATTGTAAAATAGCTATGTATGCAGACGACACATTAATATATGCCGATGGAAACTGCGCAGACGAATGTAAATGGAAGCTTGCAGACGATATTAAACACATAACAAGATGGCTTAAAATGAACAAACTGAAACTAAACGAACAAAAAACAAAAAGGATGAATATCAACATTAACAGTGACACGGATATAGAAATTAATGGCAGCACAATCGAGAACGTCAACCATATCAAATAATTGGGAGTGATCATCGATAAACACCTTAAATTCGAGGAGCATGTAGATGTAGACCATATATGTATGTAAGAAAATTGGCAAAAAAATTGGTTTCTTTAAGCACATGAGAAAAAGGATGGATGACATGACGGCTATTATAGTATACAATAGTATAATAAAACCGCATTTTGAATATTGTGCCACTATTTTGTATTCATGCTGCAACCAAGGGCAAATGGAAAGATTGCAGAAACTACAAAATAAAGCAATGGGAAGTATTCTCAAGTGCAACCGCTTTACCCCGATTCGCATAATGCTGGAGGCCTTGAAGTGGTTAAACATAAAGCAACGACTGGAGTTAAATACACTTATAGCTGTTTTCAAGATCAGACATGGGATAGCACCGAGGTACCTCACTAGTGAGGTCAATATAGTGAGCGAAGTCCAACCATACCAACTCAGGAATCAGCACGATTTTCGATTGCAAAGACAGACAACAGCAGCAGCTCAAAAAACACTTCTATATAAAGGAGTCCAATTATTCAATAACCTTCCTAGCCAAATAAAAAATGAAGTAAATTTTAAAATGTATAAAAAGAAATGTATAGAATATATTAAAACAAATAATTAAACATAACTGAAAAATCTACAATACTAATTAATTACTTAACATAGATATATACATACATACTACACACATATAACGAAAAAGTGTTTACTCTTGATAAATTTGTAAATGTTATCCCTTATTGTGAAATATTTTGTGAAATATAAAGTATTATTAATACTAATAAAAATAATAAAAAAAAAAAGAAAAAAAAAACACTGATATCCATACATACCACGCAACCAACCGAAGTCAAGTAAGAAGCTTCTTTAGTTAGGGCGGACCACAACTAAATAAGCTTCTTACTCCACTAAGCACTTTGTTACCTATTCCCCACACCACTGATATCCATACATACCACGCAACCAACCGAAGTCGAGTTAGAAGCTTCTTTAGTTAGGGGGACCACAACTTAAGAAGCTTCTTACTCGACTAGACACTAACCACTCGACGCTGCTTGATTTCGGTGATCGAATCGGACCAGACGGGCTTCAGCAAAAGAAAATACGAAAAAAGCTGTGTATACCGAAGTCACAACGCACTTAAGGATGGTTGACTCGCACGACCATATAACTTAAAATGGTTTGAAAGTAATCTATTGGATCGATGCAGCAATTATTCGGTTGCGATTAATATTTGTCATTTAAAACGTGGTCATTTTGTTTACTATGCATGCGGTGCCTATGTAAATTCACTGTGGTGAAATGTTGAATGCCACCATAACGCGACCATTTAACGCGACCGTTTAACGCAACCTTCCGAAGTCGAGTAAGAAGTTTCACTTCAAAAACAATAATACTACTTTTTTAACAAAAAGGATGTTTTATGTATAAGAAACCGTATTTAAATATTTAAATAAAAAGTTACGGCCCATTATAATATTCTTCATCATCTTGGTCATCTATTAAAATGTTATGCAGAAAAGTGCAGGTGGTATTTCTGAATTTGTTTGATGATGAGCATACCCAAGATACCACAAAACACTTATAACGTGAGCACAACATCCAACAGCTCTCAATTCAACCAGACATCTGCAATAGTATACATTGATATAATTGCTTCTATTATAGCACTATTTTCGTCATTGCTAACAAGAATGTGTGTATGTACATATGTGTAATATACTCTAGAATTTATACATACATAAGTCGAGATTATATACGACCTTTTAATAAGTAATTGTTTCATTTTAAACCCTGGTATCCTGTGGTAATTGTACCTATATTTGGACACACTTCTATTTGGTAGCTTCCATTTGGCTTCAGATGCTCTCCACAGAATGAACCAGCTTTCTTTATTTGATAATTTCTTAGGGATATTTTAAATAACTCTGGCAAACTTAGTATGGTTTAAAACATTGCCCTTCTTCAAATAAGGTTATTTTCTATCACAAAATCATCTACATAGGTGATTGGGAGTATTTAATCTGTTTAAAGTGATTTGCAACAGCTTGTGGCGGGCTTGTTAAAACAAAGTCACCTCGAGACCACCTGAACTGCAAACTTGCTATAAAAATTCCTACTCGGGTATGAACACTAATTTTCAACCGATTCAATTTTCTGCCATTTTTCGAAATAAACCGATCAGCCATTTTCTTTTCGCACATCGAAGCACACAACCGGTTGCCTACTTAAGCTAGAGCAATCTGTGTTCTCGCTCTTTCCATTTTTACTTTTCACGCCGAGCTTACAATCTGGCTGCCACCACGTAAGTTGTGAAAAGTTGCATTGCGTTAGTGAAAGTCTAATTTTTGTTTTATTGATTTATCTATTTCGATTAAATAAATCCTTTACAGAGCAATCGCACTGCTACGATTGCTAAGTCAGCGTAGATAAATAATTAAAGACGGTTCGAGGAGACAAAATTTCATAACCTGATAGGTTGACTTTCGCCCGCTCACGTGGTTTATGATAACCCATAAAGGTAAAGTTTTCCGTACACTCCGAATGATATTATACTTACCATGATTAACCTCTGCAGGAAATTGCGGATGACCTATGATAATTGTCAAACGCTTCCTCGCGGCCGCACCAAAAAACGCCTTCACAACTTAACGGCACGTGCTCTGGAATCGCGAGCGCTAGCTCTTATCTATAGGCATCCGCACACAAAACACCTGACTACCAGGTCAAATTGCGAACACAAATTCTCCAAAGCCTTTCACCACTACAAAACCAACGAAGCGAATTCACCTGCACCAGAAAATCTCCTCGTCATCTACCCAAAAACCTCCAGACCCACCTAATATCAAGAATTCATCAGCCCGTACGAACACCTTTATCGTTTTTATCGTTCATCACCACCCGAAAACGCCGCTCTTCCACAACTTGGTTTCTCGTTCAGTGATAAGTGTCAATGAAAAGGCCACATATATTTAGTAAATTGAGTGACAAATGAATTTTGAAAACGTGGTTAAAACTTAAAGTTAAACATCTTAAGATCAAATTCCTATATAACTTAAATACTACCTACTTATCTATATAACAGTAGCCGTGTTTTATTATCCCCGTGATCTGATCCGGATCAGATCAACAAATTAGTTTGTGTGCATTACAACAACAATCCGAGATCTTGCTTCTTGTCAAGATCAATTTTCGTGATCCAAAAATTAGTTCGACTATTTCTCACTATGGTACACTTTCGTTTGTGAATGTTGCTGTATTATCGACAATTGCCAAGGGTAAATGTTGCCAGATTAGAATATAAAAACTGACTGTCCCAACAGACGTTGAGGAAGGGATGGTCACGGTGCAATGGCAACAGCCATTTGCAAGGGGAGGGTTTCTTCCTGGTGTCAATACACCGACGACACCCATGTTGATAAGACTCGGTTTCGGTTCATATAACACTTTGCTTTCTTACACATCACACATTTTAAAGCATAACGCGCAATATTGCCACCGCCTCCTATGGAGTGACACATACAGACGCTTTCATTTTCTTTGTTTCCTGGCACGATATATTTGTAGACAGGGTAGTAAGCAGCAAGATCCCACCCCACCGACGAGCTGATGTCGCGCATCCGCAAGCGTGCCAAATGCTGCTTCGAAATTTTGATCATTTTTACCCGATCCTGCATCTGCACTTGCTCACGGCTGGTGAGTCGAACGGCAATGCTGGTGCTACACCCCTCCCCTACGCTACAAGCTCATAAGCATCATCGGTCAGTGAGTGAAACTTTTTGAAATAGCTGAAGTTATTATAAAATCATCCGTCAAGTGAGGAGAGGCAAGGTTGAAGAACTTCTGATGGAACAGTTTAAAATCCTTTTTAAAATGTCCATTTACAGCTTCTACAACCCACCTTTACATCGTTTTACATCGCGATTTTTTTGTAGTGTTGTTAATTGCTGATGTCCTTCCAGCAGAGATTCGGGGTTATGCGCTCTATACCCATGCGATTCTAGAGTTGAAGTAGAATCTCTAAAGCCTCTATTGAGAATGAAGACCCTTGTGAAAAACTGCCTCAGCGCCCCACTTTCGCTTCCGAAGAGCCTGTTCATCCGAATCAGTGGCAGCATACGGACCGAATACTTCAAGAATATACCATTACAGCACGTTATAAGAAATAGTTTAACCAAGTTCTGATATTTATGTAAACCGTACGTTTGTTTTTGAAATGCGTTTGGATCTAAACACAAGTGCCGTTACAAATGACTATAGTTGGTCTATCATTTTCAGATGTTTCAATGTTACCAAAAAATCCATCCGAAATGAATTTATTCCTTTTAGCAACGTCTTTAACGCTCATATGTTCCAACCCCAAGTAGGATGGTACGAACTGTCTCGAAAAGCAGCTCCCAGCGTGGACAAATGACATTGTAGTATCCTGCAGGATCATCATCATCTTTGTTAAAAAAGTAATATAATTGTTTTTTTTTCTGAATTGTCTCTATATTATGTTTGTAATAGTTCTTACATAAATATCTTTATATGTTAAAAACAAAACATCAACATTTTTTTCACGTGTCTGTAAAAAAAACCTATAATAACTCACCATTGAGGATTGGTTACTGAGCATTGGTGATTGATTTGCAGCAGGTAGGATTTTGAAAGTGTTATACTTAGTTAATAATAGCCGTGTTTTATTATCCCCGTGATCTGATCCGGATCAGATCAGAATAATAAAACAAACCAGATCAAAGTTCTGTGTTGTGGTGATTGTACAAGCTGAGTTCATTTTGACATTTAGTGCGAAGTTGCCATGCGAATGAATATTTTCTTTTAAATGAAAATTGAATGCGCTTGTTTTATTTTTTAGGAGGAAATTGTTAATTTTGATTAGCAGATACCGAATGAGAATAATACTTTGCAGCTATAATTTCAGTTTCACATCGCTTAAATATCATTGTGAGCAGAAAAATTAATTTATTCGAACAAAATAACATTAAAGATATTTGGATTGCCAATAATATTTTTATATTCTAATCTGGCAACATTTACCCTTAACAATTGTCGATAATACAGCAACATTCAGAAGCGAAAGTGTATCATAGTGAGAAATAGTCGAACTAATTTTTGGATCACGAAAATTGATCTTGATTGTTGTTGTAATGCACACAAACTTATGAGTGCTTATCACGGGGATAATAAAACACGGCTAATGGCTGAATTTTACATTATTATACATCAAATTGAAGTCTGAAAAATGTTCTTTCACATAACTGTTAAAAAAGGTATGTTGTCGCTGACTAATTTTCAGAAATTAGTGATTTTCCAAAAAAAAAAAACTTTACATTTAAAGTATTAACGATTAATTTATTTTTTTAAAACTGAACATCTAAGATTTATTATTTTCAGGTCATAAGAAAGATAGTAGAATCACCTTTCATTTGATATTAAATTCATGTACATATGTGCGTCTTACGGTTCTTCCGATATTATGATTTTATATGCATATAAACGGATCAGAAGAACTATCCGCAATACGAACTTCACACACAAAAATCTCAAAATCCACACATGCGATTTTCATAAAATTTTAGAGTTTTAATGTACTGAAGCTCAGCTCTATTTTGATATTGATGATTTTATTGATGTACGCTCTTGGACCGAAAGTGCCCCGTCTCTTTTATTACGAAAAAACATCATTACCTACATATACCTACGTTCTCTTTTTTTCTTTCGTAAACCTTAAACGGTTATAGGGTTTATAAAGGGTGATTTTTTAAGAGGTTGAGAACTTTTTTTTAAAAAAAAACACAAAAAATTCGAAAAAATGAATGAAATATTTATTTGAATCGATAGCTTGAACCTTGCAATTTAATGTTTAAAGATAATTTCATGCAAATGTTGACCGCGGCTGCGTCTCAGGTAGCCCATCCGCTGAGTCCAATTTTGGCATACTCTTTCACACATATCGGCCGGTATCTCACGAATGAATGCATGGATGTTGGCTTCCAGTGCGTCAATCGAAGCGGGCTTGTCCCTATAGACATTAGCCTTGACATACCCCCACAAAAAATAATCTAATGGCGTCAAATCGCACGATCTAGGCGGCCAATTGACCGGCCCGAAACGTGAAATTAACTGTTCACCAAACTCGCCTCGCAATTGCGCCATTGTTTCGCGTGCTGTGTGGCATGTGGCACCGTCTTGTTGAAACCACATATCATGCAAGTCAAGAACTTCCATTTCGGGCAAAAAAAAGTTTGTTATCTGCTGGGAACGGCGCCGAATCGACATTTCGCGGTCTTCTGTCACACTAGCTGATACGGCCGCAATATTTTCTTCACTACGCACAGTTCGTAAACGTGTTGGTGGTTTAATGTCCAACAAAGTAAATTTGGTGCGAAATTTGGTCACAATCTTCCGAATAGACTGCTCAGAAGGTCGAGAATGCCGATCATAAAATGGAAGCAGCGCGCGATGAACATTTCGAACCGAGCACGAATTTTGATAGTAAAATTCAATAATTTGCAAGCGTTGTTCATTTGTAAGACGATCCATGGTTAAATTGCAAACCAAACTGAAGCTGTTTGACAGTGACACAAGGTACTAAACACACGTCAGCTGTCAAAACCAGTGTTGCCAAAACCAAACCAGCTAAAAAATCACCCTTTACATACATGGGAGATTTCTCGCACTGGTCTACTAGTTATTATTATTTTTATTACTATTAACTTAAATTTCTTGTAACAATAATATACAGACTTACGTACACTAGTTTATAAGATATCTTATCTTAATGTGTAAGAATATAAAGTGCATAATAAAATACAAATACAAATGAATGGAAAAGAGAAAGTAGCGATAATGCGTGATAATGGAACTGTGAAAGAATCTCCGGATACGACTTTTTTGTGAAATTAAATTAAACGAATACATTTTTTAATAATACTGCCATTCAAATATCTTTAGTGGACCGATTTTAATGAAGACTATAAATAAGTCTCAGGGCCAAGCACTGAATGTTGCCGGAGTTGATCTTCGGTAGCCGTCCTTTTCACATAGACAATTACAGTGAACTCTTTCATAACCGAACACTGACGGTACCGAGAAATTTGTCCAGTTATGAGAGGTGACCGGTTATGGGAGAAAATATTAAATTGACATAATGGTATGGTATTAATTTTAATTTAAAAAGGAATTCATTTTTATGTAATAAACACAAGACAGAGAGAGCGACATTCTATTGCGGTTACGAAAATTAGTGTCCGTGTCCGGTTATGAGAGAGTCCGGTAATGGGAAAGTTTTTTATATAAAATATCGTGTATTTATTTCCGTTCTCTGAAATCTGTCCGGTAATAAGAGGTGTCCGGTTATGAGAGGTATCCGTAACGAGAGAGTACACTGTATATGTCGCATGTTCGTGTGTCCGTATTGAAAAGAACTGCCAAACTGTCAGCTCATCCATAGATCTACCATAATTGTGGCAAAGTGACAACTTACTTACTTACTTACTTAGGTGGCGCTACAGTCCGGGGTGGACCAAGGCTCAACCAACAACCTCTTCCAGTTAGCCCGGTCCTTAGCTAACCGCCCCCAGTTGCACACGTCAAGTTGGTAGACCAATCTCGCTTCTTCCAGTCATATCCAAAATTTTTGAGAGGATATTACTAAGGCGTCTTCAACCGGTTATAGAAGAAAATAATCTAATCCCTGACCAACACTTTGGGTTCAGAAGTAAGCATTCGATGATTGACCATGTGCATAGAATTACTAACATAATCGAAAAAGAACTAGAAGAAAAAAAGATATGATCAACCGTATTTCTTGACGTCTCGTAAGCATTTGATAAGGTGTGGCACGATGCCTTGAAATGCAAATTACGACAAGTACTCCCCGTATACCTATACGAGATTCTGGATTCTTATCTCAGGAATAGACTCTTCCGTGTCAGAAATGGAAACGAATACTCGGAGCTCAAAGAAATTTCGGCCGGCGTACCGCAAGGAAGCATTCTGGGGCCGCTACTCTATCTGTTATATACTCGCGATATACCGAAAGAAGATGGCACTATCCTTGCTACGTTTGCCGATGACACCGCTATCTTAGCAGTAGGTAAAACAATCGAGGAAACGACTGCCAAACTGCAAAACGCATTGAATAAAGTAAATCAATGGACGAGGGACTGGCGGATCGCCCTTAACGGAACTAAATCTGTTCACGTGAATTTCACTTATAAAAAAATTAATGACTTGTCAATTTTTATAAATTTGGCCTGAATACCCTTTGCAAATGAAGCCAAATACCTGGGAATGACACTCGACGCAACGCTGAAGTAGAATTCGCACATGAAAATGAAACGTAAAGAACTGATAAGTAGTATAAATTAGTTGGAGTATCTGACAAATTTATATCGAAGGGTGGTGTTTTTGGTCAGTAAGAATCTGACACTACTATGAGCACGCGCTTGCTATTCTCATAGTGTCTATGGAAGATTTTCACCTACCCTCGGAAAAAAGAAAGAAAGTTGGTTGAGGTCTTGTTCTACTTGTGCGCGCCATCTTAGGCCAGTTCGTCCTCTGCTACGCTGTCCTGCCGGGTAAGAGTCGAATATTCCCCGAGCCGGAGCGTTGATGCCCATATGCTCTACATGGCCTGGCCATCTTAAACGCCCAATATGCAGTTTTTTGACCAGGTTAATGTCGCTGTACACCTCGTACAGTTCGTGGTTGAATCTTCTCCTCCAGAACCCGTCAACGCAAACGGGACCGAATATTTTACGAAGGATTTTTCTCTCGAAGCGACCAACGATATCTTCATTCGCTTTCGATAAAGTCCATGCTTCAGCTCAATATAGCCAGACTGGGATGATAAGGGTCTTATATAGAGTCTCCTTAGTCGATCGGGAAAGGACTTTACTATTCAATTGCCTTCTTAGGCCCTGGCTACACGGTCAATGGCATACTAGGTATTGAAAATTTCCCCGTGGCTACACACAAAATATGTTGAGGGAATCACTTTTAAATCAGAACACACAATCTCCGTGCTCCGTCCTGCACAGAGAATTATTTTTTTGAGTTTTCCGTGATGTGAACCCTTCGACGGTCGGAAAAAAATTAAAAAATGTATGAGAAATGAAATGCGTTGAGAAAAGAACATGCATCTTCCACCGAGAATTATTATCAAATCGGATTTTCGGTGTGCTTTCGGTGAAATCAACTCTTCTCGTTTCAACTCACATAAAATATACCTGTCTCACTGAAAAGAATCGGTATGGAATTGATCGTGTAGGCAGGCACTTAGCACAAAGAAACAGCGGTTGAAAAGAGTAATCCTTCGTTTGATTTCCGACGAGATGTCATTTTTTTTATGTTATGGCAGAGCCGAGGTAGACAAAGTCCTTTACTACCACGAAGTTGTAGCTGTCTATTGTGACGTTCTGTCAAATTCGTCGATGTTGGGTGTCCCTTTTTGCAGACAGCATATATTTTGTTTTGCAATCGTTTACCGCTTGCATTTCAATATTCGCGAACTCACCGGTGACAGCTCGTTGTGTTCTACCAATGATGTCAATATCGTCGGCGTATGCGAGTAGTTGAACGGACTTTTGAAAGATCGTTCCTTGTGTGTTGGCTTGTGAGTTTCGAACAATTCTTTCAAGCATGATGTTGAAGGAGTCGCACGACAGCGCGTCATCTTGTCTGAATCCTTTTTTGACATCGAAGGTCTCGGTGAGGTCATTACCGACCTTGATGGAGCAGCGAGCTTTCTCCATCGTCATCCTGCACAGACGGATGAGTTTGGCAGGGATGTCAAAACTAGACAGTTCATCCCTCCATATGCTGCCATAGGCGGCCTTGAAATCGATGAACAGGTGGTAGGTATCGATTTGGACTTCTTGGGTTGTTTTCCAGGATCTGCCTAAGTGTGAACATTTGGTCTATGGTGGACTTTCTTGGCCCGAAACCGCACTGATAGGGGCCAATCAGGTTGTTGACGAAAGGCTTCAGGCGCTCACACAATATGGCAGATAGGATCTTGTATGCGATGTTGAGGAGACTGATACCTCTGTAATTGGAGCAGTTGAGGGGGTCTCCTTTCTTGTGGACTGGGCAGACGATGCTGAGATTCCATTCATCTGGCATACTTTTATCTGACAAAATCTTAGAGATGAGTTGGTGTATGCTCATTCCAAGTCATCTCCAGCTGCTTTAAATAGCTCTGCGGGTAAACCGTCAGGTCCAGCAGCCTTGTTAGATTTTAGCTTGGATATTGCTATCCGCACTTCGTTTTGATCAGGTGGATAGGAGTTTTGGCTATCATCATCTAAATTGAATGGTACATTCTGCCTAACAGCGGAGTATTGGTCTTCATTGCCATTATACAGTCTGCAGAAGTAGTCTTTCCATATTCTCAGCACTGACTGTGTTTCTACTACAATGTTTCCATCCGCGTCTCTACAGGTTTCTGTATGGGATTTGTTTTGCTGGCACATTCTTTTTACCCTCTGGTAAAACTTCCGTGCATTGCTCCTGGAGTAGCATCTCTCAATATCCTCGAATGCACGACTCTCGTGCTCTTTCTTTTCCTTCTCAGAAGCCGATGTTCTTCCCGTCTCTTCTGCTCGTGGAGCATGCGGGCAGATCTAGTCTTTCTTTGTAGCGCCGCTTTATACGCTTGTTGTTTTTCTGCGTTAGCTAGTCTGCACTCTTCATCAAACCAGGGGTTTCGTGGTGTTGGTCGTGTGAAACCCAGCACATCATCCGCGGCACTTATGATGGCTTGCTGGCAGTGTTGCCACTGGTCTTCTGTATTAGCTGTTGCTGCGGTAGGACTCGTACGATTGTAGCTTTTCGACATTATAAATACTTTCTCACAGCATTTCGTTGTTGTGGCGTTGTGGATATCCGCATTCGTACCTTGGCTACAACAAGGTAGTGGTCCGGGACAATGTTGGCCGACCGGAAGGTTCGGACATCCATAATACTGGGGGCGTGTCTGGTGTCGATCTCAATGTGGTCAATTTGGTTGATGGTTTGTCGATCCGGAGACCGCCATGTCCCCTTATGGATATTGAGATGGGGAAACCGCGTGCTTGCTATATCGTCCAATACGATTTTAACGTCATATTTAGGGCATCGCTCGTAGGTTTTGTCGAGGAGCTCGTAGAAACTATATTTGGTAGCGTCATATTTTTCTTCTGTGGGGGTGTGAGCGCATATTAGGCTAATGTTGGCGAATTTTGCCTTGAAACGGATTGTCATAACACGCTCGCTCACGTGCCGAAAGCTCAAGACTTCTTGCCTAAGTCTGGCGCTGTTTATTTTCTGTATAGCAATCACCGTAGTAGGTGTCGTAGTCTTTTTCTGCCTGGCCCATCCCATCGTACTTCCTGGATGGCGGTTATATCTGCTTTATAGCAGTCTAGGGTCTCTGCCAGTTGTTCGGGTGCACCGTCACCGTTCAGTGAGCGAACATTCCAGGTGCAGATCCGAACGTCATTGTCCTTTTTTCGTTTAGCGTGGTTGTCAACAGTAGATCCGTCATTTTCCGAGGCTTTTGGTTGTTTCGGAACCATCTTTTTTTACGTGGTAGGTAGTTAACCTTACGCACAACCTCCAACCTGGAGGGCTAGATCCTTATATACCCCTACGACAAGGGGCCGGGTCCACCCTTGTCAGTAACCCACTACGGGGGTGTGAGCGCTGCCGTTGGCCCAATAGGGGCTCATCCGACACCAACTCTTTTGCACGACCCTGAGTAGTACGTGAAAATCCTTATCGACCTGAGCTCCAAATATGTCGAAGTAGTTCAGATAAGGTTTTGTTTCCATTCTGGAAATTTAACGCCACCGTTGGTTCCATCTATGGAATTCGTCCGCTATCGTGTATTATAGTACAATTGATGTGTAGTGACAGTTACAACACTAGGCTTTGCCAAGTTAAAGCCAGTCAGTGCCTACCCTACTGCTACAACATCAAGCCAAAGTGACAACTAGGGTCCGACCGAAGGCCGTTTTTTGGCCGAATCCGAAGCTGAATCTGATGAAAAAAGCTAGTTTAAATTTTCTGCTGTGGGTTGAATTGCAATTTCAAGCCCGAGTTTAGTCCAGAACACCTTAACGTAACAGCAAGTCTCTCCTCGGCAGAAATTATTTACACAAAATTGGTTTTTCGTAAAATTAACGGTATTTTATATAATATGAATTCGAATGTTAAAGGAGTTATTCTCATTCAATATTAAAAAAAAATGCTTATCTCAACCACACAGGGTGAGTTCATAATTACATATTGTAAAGATCGGTCCTTCATAATTTTTTCAAAAAGTTTTGAAAATGTTGAGAGAACGAAATAGCTCTGTATTGGCGCATAGATTTTGGATTACCTTTTTTGGATACAGTTATAACTTCACCAACTCTCAGCGCAGACGTAAAAATCATAAAATGGTGGTTGTGATACCCTCAGATGTACATGAGTATTTATTGTCGAGACTATTTATTTGCTTATACATTTCAAGCGCGGTTACAGGCTTAAAAGCGAAACTATTAAGTTTGGAAGTGTCATCAACTAAGTTCGGGTATAGGTTGCACATTATTTTCGGGGGTACAATGTTTCAGATTAGTGCCAACCGAAACAAAATAATTATAGTTAAGAATGCCTTCCGTGTTCGAAACTAGATTATTTTCCACTTAAATTTTGAAGACACTATCTCAACTCTTTTCTCTTTTAAGGATATTGTTAACAACTTTCCACTCTTTCCACTGTAGCTTCAATATAAATACACATCAGCTTGTAACTGCACTTCTACAAAAGAATTATTGTCGATGTATTAACAACTTTCGCAAGACGAAACAAACATTTTATTTTTACAGAAAACAAGTTCAACATTCGGCTTCGGCTAAATGAGGCCGAAGATTTTGCCGAAGGTTGAATTTTCAGACGAAGGTGGCCGAAGCCGAAGCCGAATGTTCGGTCAGACTCTAGTGATAACACTTCTAGTAAAGTTGGCACTATTTTACAAAGGAGCCTTCTGAGGAGTGCGAAAACTGTAGGGATGTCCAACATCTCGCCAAACCAAAAATACCGATGTTGTAGTACTAAGAAATTAATCACACGATAGTTAAGCTTAGACTGACGTTCATTTCACTTTCCTTATTTCATTTCACATCAGTTATGGGTATGGTTTATGCTAGTATAACAGTTTGTTGTATGTTTATGCATTATGTATACAGTTACTCACAGGTTCGATCAAATGTTTCTGAGAGAGCCAAACTAACGCCTGTTTTCTGCATTACTGCGTGATTATGTAAAGCAATATGGTTTATTTTAAAGAAATCTTTCTCAGCTTCAATGTTATGCATTCAAAGTGAAAAGTCCACAATTGGTTATTAGTGCAGCAGTGAAAATTGTTTAAAGTCGATTTGATCAGTTATGTGAGTTTACCATTCCAATTAAGGATGATTTTTTTTCAACTTTTATGTAAAAATTATTGACTTTTTATCAAATTTGAAGTCGATATAACCTGCATGTGTTGTTTTTTTTCATAATTTAACTATAGCTTTTACTTTATATTCGAAAAAGGACAATATTCCTTATGAAACCAATAATTGGTTGAGAATAAGAAGGTGTTAAGTGACAAATGTGAAGTTTTGAGTAAGAGGCATTTAAAGTTTTTTGCACAGAACTTTTTTTGTAAATGCAAGAGTAATTAATAGATACCACATAAAAATTAAAAAAAATTATATTATTAAGAACAATAGTACTCCATTAATTTAAACTGTCGTTAACTTGGTTTTTTAACCCTCACACGGGCGACAATTTTTGCCCCTTAATCAGTACCTTATTAACCCAGGTTAATATTTTTATTCCCTTCCTCTTTCTATGGGCTCTATGGTCTACAAAAACAAAATTCTTACTTCCTGCCTTCCTTTTAATTGTTCTTTGTTGTTTTTTGAATAAATTTTGCAAATTATATTTTTTGCGCACCTGGAAAATAACAAGGGAAATCCCCCATTAGTACGATTTACATTGGAAAATTAAATTTTATGTGAATTGAGCGAATTTTCTTATCAAATTTGTTTGACAATCATATTCAATCAACCCCCTTCGGGTAGGGGTTAGAATATACCCGAGGTAGGCATGCCTGTCGTAAGAGGCGACTAAAATCCAATCTCCGTATACCGAGTGCATAGTGTATACAAAAATGCAATGGACAAAACAAAAAGATTGATTACCCCAGGTGGCAGTCCAGCTTTACTGGAAAATCCACCCTCTTCGGAGGTCGGCTCTACGGATTCTGGGGAGAGCCATTTATTGCAATCCAATGACCCTTTCACAAGAAGTGCAAGGGTATCTCGATCTCCTCCATCAAGATCGAATAACTCCGGGAAAAAAAGTCCGCCGGGAGCGCCGCAGCGCGAAAACCAGGACTTAGCGAAATATAAAAGCTTTGAGGAAGAAAATAAAGTACTCCGAATAAAGCTTAACAAAATGGATCTACTCTATCAAGATCTTAAGAAAGAGATAGATCTATTAAAAGAAGAGAATAAGGTTCTAAAGAACACACACTCGCAGAAAGAGCGCGAATGTGCTCCAGCACTATTAGATAGTCGGGAGTACCACACCGATGAAGAAGAGCTAGCACGCGAAACGAATCGGGTCCCTAAGAAAAGAGCTTCTAAAAAACGGAGAGCCGGTTCTTCGCCCGAAGTCGTGCCCTTAAATGAAGAAAAGCGTAAAGAACTGCAAGAAAATCAACGTAAAACGCAATTTCGTTTACCGCCACCAATAAACATCGTCGGGATAACGGAATATAATAAGTTGCATAGCCTCCTTAAAGGAACGATTACATCGCAATTTAAGGTCACATCTTTGAGGAATAATGCGTGGAGGATTAACGTCGACGACCACGATGACTACCGAGCAGTGTCCCAAAAACTTAATGTGGATAAGATTCAGTGGTATACTTTCGAAATCAAGTCAGAAAGGCCACATCGTGTTGTAGCAAGGGGTCTTCACCCCTCATGCACCAAAGAAGAGGTTATGAGCGACCTTCAAGCCAAAGGCTTTAAAATTCTTGATGCCGTTAATATCATCAAGAAGGAAAAGCAACAATCTGAAATAGATACAGACATATTGGTTAGGCGTGGACTTCCACTTTTTATGCTAACATTCGATAAATCTGACAGCATCGACGATATCTACCGAATTAAAACCATATTGAATATCGTGGTCAAAATCGAGCCCATGCGTAGAAATTTAAAAATAATTCCGCAGTGCAAACGTTGCCAAGGATTTAATCATACGCAAACGTACTGCAAAAAAGAACCGCGTTGTGTGAAATGCGCCGGAAATCACCTCTCCCAAGACTGTGGAGTGAACAAACAAGCCTCCGCAATCTGTGCTAATTGTAAGGGAAAGCACCCGGCAAATTATAGAGGCTGTGAAGTAGCTAAGGAGTTGCAAAAACGGAGAGATGCACTCCATAAGCCTCAAAATAAAATAACAAGACCGCTAACTAATGCAAATAGTAAGATCGGTCAGGCGAACGTAGGCAAACAAAAACCACCGGGTTCAGAGCGGAAAAAGTTGGTGACAGGAGAAAAGCCCTCGACTTCTGGCCTTAAGAGAAATGGTAATGAAAAGCCATTAGAAAAGACATCAAGTAATAGCCCTCGGACAGCAGGAGTGCAGACCTACGCCCAGGCTGCAGCATCCGAAAAATCAAAAAACATCGAAATCCCGACGGACCCTGCTTCTCAAGTTTTCTCAATCATTCTCGCGAAACTTGAAGAGCAAAGCAAAATAAATAAAATTATTCTCGATAGGTTGGTTAAGCTCGAGAGTTATTCACGGAAAACGCGTACTTCACCTAGAATATGAATGAAAAAAGAATGTTAAAAATATGTACTTGGAATGCAAACGGACTTTTGCAAAAACTTGACGAATTGGAAATATTCATGCGAGAAAAAGATATTGACATTTGCTTGATTTCTGAAACTCACATGAAAAAGGAATCGCATTTAAAAATAAAAGGCTATACTGATTACCACGCTTGTCACCCTTCGGGAAAAGCAAGAGGCGGATCTTCCTTGTTTATTAAAGACTGCATTGAACAATGCGAAGACCTAAAGATAGAGCTTGAAACTCTGTAAATGTGCACAATTCGAGTTAAAAATAGTCAGCGTACTATTAAAATCTCATCTATTTACTGTCCACCGCGTTCCGCGCTTGAAAAAAGTGATTTTACTAACTTATTTAAATCGCTGAAACCTAATTTCATTATTGGCGGCGATTTTAACGCGAAACATACGTTCTGGGGCTCTAGATACATCTCGCAAAAAGGTAGAATGCTCTATGGGGCAGGTATGGAGTACAGTTGTGATTTCCATTCGACGGGCAAACCGACTTACTGGCCAGCTGATACTTTGAAAATACCTGACCTGATCGATTTCTTCGTGGTGAAAGGAATATCTAACAACCACATAAAAGTTGAAGAAAGCTTTGATCTGTCGTCTGATCATTCCCCAGTTATTTTGACATTGAGCGAAAAACTATTATTTAACCGAGAGCCAGCGAAATTAACCGGCAGAACAACTAACTGGGAAGGCTTTAGGAACGAAATCGAAGTAAATGTTGAACTGAGCGTACCGCTTACGACACCCTATGAACTTGAGGTTGAAGTCGATCGCTTCGTTGAGATAGTACAGCTCGCCTCTTGGAATAATACGCATAATCCAAGAAAAACGCCAGACAAATACGGTCTACGATATCCTGCTGAAATAAAGGAATTAATTAGGGAAAAAAGAAAAGCGCGTAAAAGATGGCAACAAAGTCGTGCTCCACAGCATAAAACCCATCTGAATCGTCTCTGCAATTTGTTAAAGAATAGCATTAAGGATTTTAAAAATCGTGCGATAGGCTCTTACCTTGAAAGTTTAACAGCGAAAAAAGATTCCAATTATTCCCTTTGGAAAGCCGTAAAAGGCACCAAAAGGCCCAAAATCCCCGCGCCGCCACTTAAAATAAATCAAAATGAATGGGCAAGGGAAGATAAAGAAAAAGCGGATATTTTTGCCGCCCATTTGGAAGAAACCTTTAAACCGAACGATGGTCAAGTGGTTCATGACAACATCAACCTCACAAGGATGGTAGTTCCACCATCTGACGATTTAACGCGCAGATCTGCAACGCTTAGAGAACTCGAACGTGAGATCGCGAAACTAAAACCTAAGAAAGCTCCTGGTTATGATTTGATTACCGGAGAAATTCTCAAAGCCTTACCTAGAAGAGCATTTATTAAGCTTCTCCATATTATAAATGCTGCACTCAGATTAAAACACGTGCCGAGCCAATGGAAAGTTGCGGAAGTCATAATGGTTTTAAAACCAGGAAAACCGTCATATGAAGTAAAATCATACAGACCAATCTCGCTTCTTCCAGTCGTATCAAAAATTTTCGAGAGGATATTACTAAGGCGTCTCCAACCGGTTATAGAAGAAAATAATCTAATCCCTGACCACCAGTTTGGGTTCAGAAGTAAGCATTCGACAATTGACCAGGTGCATAGAATTACTAACGTAATCGAAAAAGCACTAGAAGAAAAAAAGATATGCTCAGCCGTATTTCTTGACGTCTCGCAAGCCTTTGATAAGGTGTGGCACGATGGCTTGAAATGCAAATTACGACAAGTACTCCCCGTGTACCTATACGAGATTTTGGATTCATATCTCGGAAATAGACTCTTCCGTGTTAGAAATGGAAACGAATACTCAGAGCTCAAAAAAATTTCGGCCGGCGTACCGCAAGGAAGCGTTCTGGGGCCGCTTCTTTATCTGTTATATACTCGTGATATACCGAAAGAAGATGGCACTATGCTTGCTACGTTTGCCGACGACACCGCTATCCTAGCAGTAGGTAAAACAAACGAGGAAACGACTGCCAAACTGCAAAACGCATTGAATAAAGTAAATGAATGGACGAGGGACTGGCGGATCGCCCTTAACGGAACTAAATCTGTTCACGTGAATTTCACTTATAGAAAAATTAATGACTTGCCAATTTTTATAAATTTGGCCCGAATTCCTATTGCAAATGAAGCCAAATACCTGGGAATGACACTTGACGCAAAGCTGAAGTGGAATTCGCACGTGAAAATGAAACGTAAAGAATTAGAAATCAAATATAGAGAAATGTACTGGCTGATCGGGAAACATTCCCACCTCAGTACCGAGAACAAACTGCTTTTATACAAGCAAGTGCTAAAGCCGGTGTGGTCCTACGGTATACAACTTTGGGGTTGTACCAAGAAAACAAATGCCAATATTTTACAGACCTTTCAAAATAAAGTGCTTAGAGAAATTGTCCAAGCACCGTGGTATGCTAGAAACGACGATATCCACAGGGATCTCGGAATTCCGACAATCGAAGCTGAAACTAGAAGCTTCGCGCGAAAACATAGAAACCGACTAATCGGACATGTTAATAATACAGTCCTACTTATTTTGGATGAGAGCAATTTATTGCGCCGACTACAAAGGACAAAACCTTTCGACTTGGCGAGATAAGGATTAACCGCATCTAAATTGCGGAATATGCAGGATCTTTCATTGGAAAGTAACCTGCCAAACGTTTATATTTCGTGATAGAAAAATTGCTTGATAAGTAGTATAACTTAGTTGCAGTATCTAACAAATTTATATCGAAGGGAGGTGTTTTTGGTCAGTAAGAATCTGACACTACTATGAGCACGCGCTTGCTATTCTCATAGTGTCTAGGAAGATTTTCACCTACCCTCGGGAAAAAAAAAAAAAAAAAAAAAAAAATATTCAATCAGTACACTTGTGAATTTCATTTGTGTGAAAATGGATCAAAATAAAATTTAAATTTCTTTCAAGAGTGGGCATTATCCATGTAAAGTATTAACACATCACATACAATTAAATAGGTAGATTTAGGGTGTGTAATTTGATACATGATATGATTTTTCTTCAAGATTGGCACACGAAGTACAACAACAATACTTGAAATCGATTCTTGATACACTTCATTCTGATGATGAAGAAGATAGCATACAGTCTTAAACAAAAGAAGGTGTGGATGTGATTAATCAAATGCTTGGTCAAAACACAACTAAGATGAAAACAAACCGCTGGCTCTATTTTACAACATCATGGACATGCACACATATTCATATGTAGCTGACTTAATCTTCTGGTCCAATAATACGATTGTCTAAGACAGTCGAGCCAACGCAGAGAGCTTCTTGAAGAGTTGAGGAAGCATTTTTGTACGTCTACAATAACTAGAAGAGCTCGAATTCCTCGAAATGTTGGCAAAGTAACACTAAAAATCGCATTTTAGGTATTCCAATTGATCAAATTGAACACAATACCTAGACCTTCTAGCCATTTTTGTCTGATGATGCTTCTCAGGAAGAATCTTCAGGTGGCCAAAAAATTAGAGGTTCTTGCTTAATATTATGTTATCAGCAAAAAAAAAAAAAAACTGAAAAGAGCAACACGAAAGAGTTGCATACAGTGAAGGAAGCCCAAGTGCGTAGTTTGACAATGACGAAGTTCGAAACTACTAATCTATAAATGTAATATGTACAATGTACTGTACATAGTACCTTACCTATGCATGTTCATAGAGGTACTGAAATGTAATAAACAACAAATTGGTTTCTTTCGTTCACAAATTTGAAGATGTAGCTTGCAGATACCACCCAACTGAAACTGTATGTGCAACATACTCATGAAAAAACATCGGTATATACATATGTGCATATATATCTATATGTTTATATATATACATACAAACTCGTAGGCATGTATGTATGTATGTATGTAGCTATGTATGTTTTCCTAAAAAAAAAGTTGAACTATAGGACAAATTCAGAATTTTTTCATACAAAAGTTAAAATATTAACCTGGGTTAATAAGGTACGTTTGCTACAATTTGACGAAAAATCAGTCGAAAAACTGTCAACATTTATTTTTTTCTATATTTTTCGAAAAATATCAAATATTTAGTCACTGAGTCTGAATGAAAAGACATTTAGTTAAAAAGTATCCAAGATATGATAAAATGAAAGTGCCCATATTAACCCCGGTTAATAAAGAACGTGTGAGGGTTAACCAATTTTATGTATTTAGCACTTTTATGCAAAAATAGTGTTGGTTTAATTTTTCCGAAAAATTAAAAAGGTTGCACTTATTGTGCGCATTAAATACCTTTATGCAAAAATAATTTGATTCAGAAAACCTACATATTCGCTTTTCAGGGGGTATAAAGGTGCTAAGCGACCTAAACACTTTCTTTCGCTAAGAAACTTAAAAAATATATATCCTTAACACCTTCATCGCAAGTCAACTTCTTAAATAAGGACAGTAGAGGCACGCCGAGTACACGAAAATTTAAGTTGTCACATAAAGCCTTTATCGACTAAAAAAAGGCAAAGTTTTCAAAATGTCACTTAACACCTTCTCATTATAAACGCTTCAATTTCTAACGGTTTGTGGGCCGAAATCAAAAAATTGTTGTTCCTAGGGTAATCCCATCGCCAAATTTCGATGGCGATGGGATTTTTACATCAAAGTTAAAAAAAAATCATCCTTAACACGCTTTTTGAAATTGGAATGGTAAACTCACATAACTGATCAAATCGACTTTAAACAATTTTCACTGCTGCACTAATAACCAATTGTTGACTTTTCACTTTCAATGCATAACATTGAAGCTGAGAAAGATTTTTTTAAAATAAACCATATTGCTTTACATAAGCACGCAGTAATGCAGAAAAAAGGCGTTAGTTTGGCTCTCTCAGAAACATTTGATCGAACCTGTGAGTTACTGTATATGTAACATATTCCCTTTTTTACCTAAATTCACAATATTTGTTTATACATATGAACATGAATGCTCTAACTATTTGCTTAGCCTTTAGTGTTTTAATCTATTCATTATAATTAAAAAAACTCAATTCAACATAATTATAAACCTAGTTTTATGTACAAATGTATAAAACACATACATGTGTGTTTCATGTGTTGTGTATGTATATATCTACATTTTTTTTTTAATTTTTTTTTGTTTTTGTTTTTACATTTTAAATTGTTCAGATTTTTTAATTTCTCTACCAAAACGTGTCTTATAGGACCCACTGCTTAGGCGTAGCGTAGACGAATCAGACGAATTTGGTGTGTCTTCAATTCGTCGAGACCTATTGGCATCACGATTAAGAATTATATGTTCTCTATTGCGTCTGAAAAACCCATCGCCATCAAGGTTTTCAACTATATAAGAATTTGGCTCTTTGCATTGTTCAACTACTTTATCAGGTGACCAGGTGCCTGTAGGAGTCCTTTTAAAAAGAACTTGATTTTCTAGATTAATTGGTGGTAGTTTTCTTGCATGCAAGTCATAGTATTGTTTCATATTGTGGAATAATTATTTATTTATTTTATATTTTTATGAATACGACCTTATCGTCTCACGGTTATCTTTATTCTCATATTATATTTTCGATTTACAATCAACTTCTTAATTATTATTATTTTTATTGACTCATCAAACAGAGTGATGTTAGCTTAAATCAAATAGATACAGTGATTATTAAAATACAGTACCTACAAAAATAAACATTGCTACAGTTCGGCCGTCCTGACAATAAAGATCCGCTGATCTAGGTTTAACGTTCGCACTTAAGTCATTTAAACCATCGACGGATATTTCCCACGGCCAAAACACCTTTATAGGGCAGACGTGACTGCTGAAAACCCTCAACGTCTTTGAGAATATATCGGTCGTTACGTAATATTTTCATGACTTGGTGTGGGCCTTTGAAATTCGGAATAAGTTTTTTCGATATACCAGAGTGTGAGTCGAGATTCCTTACCATTACGTATTCACCTACCTCATACTTTACTGGTTTCCGACGTTTTCTGCCCACATACTGCTTATTATATGCTTGCAACTTTTCTTGTTTTATTGCTGCTAGTTTCTTATCCGTCTATCATCTTTTTGCCCTATGACCTGTTCAATTTCGACCAAATTTTCTCTTAAAGGATCTGTTACCTCCCCTCTTTGGCGGACTCCAAAAAGCATAACACTAGGGTGTTCGTTTATAGAACGATGTAACGTGTTACTCAGTGTATGCTCAACCGTTTCTACAACTGAGTCCCAGTAGACGCCACTATCTGGCTTAACTAGTTTAGCTATCATTGGTCCTAAGCTCCGATTTACTCTTTCCACCTGGCCATTTGCCTGTGGCGAACCCGTAGCAACCTTTATGTGACGAATACTATTGTTTTCTAAAAACTCTTCAAACTCACCTGACGTAAAAGAACTTCCCCTATCAGATACAATACACTTAGGTCGACTATATGACCTGAAATAATCTGCAAGCGCTCGAATTACTTCTTTCGTATTAGTTGTTTTTTTAGTATACAATCTAACAAACATGGTGCAGGCGTCAATCACGGCAAGAATATATTTCTTCGCTGTTCGTGAATGATCTACTGGACCATAGTGATCTATATGTATCACATTAAACGGGACGTTTCCCTTTTGTATGTTGTGAAGAAATCCCTCCTCGCGGCCATGTTTCGAGGAATAGATAATGCACTTCAAACAATTTTTAACGTGTTTTCCCACCGTGTTTTGTGAAAAATTGCTTATTCGCTAATCGATCCAATAAATCATCTATACGAGATATTGGATAACTATCCTTAGCAGTTACTTTATTTAGCGTGCGATAGTCTACGCACATCCTCAGATCACCTGTTTTCTTTTTGACTAAAACAGTGGGAGAGACGAATTTCGACTCACTCGGTCTAATATATCCTTTCATTAAATATTCATCCAATAATTTTTGTAATTCAGCCTTTTCAGCGTAGGACAAACGTCGTCGAGGACAATGAAATGGTTTCGTGCAACTTAACGTCAATTTCATTTCACTCTTTACCGTTGGTTCTTTTGGACGTATAGGGTTCAAGTAGAACTTATTAAAAATTTTATAGAACCGTTCCCTGTTCTCAAAACTAACCTCTTTCCCTAAATCCAAATCTATCATATTACTTTCACTTTCATACCCGATTGATAAAAGTGGCTCTTCAACAATATATCTATCGGTTTGTTCTTTTAAACTGTCATTTTCAACTATCGACCTCGTTTTATCATCCTCTGATGGCAACCAGTTTTCACTCGCTTCTTGTTCAAAATCTAAATCTATAATTTTACTATCATTTGGCTTTTCTAAATTATTATTTTCAACTACCGACTTCAATTTTTTATTCACGAACGCCAAACACAGTTGATTTTCTTTCAGAAAATCTCTACCTAAAACTACTTCATAGCTCATAGACCTATCGGCAACTACATTTAAATTCGGCCCTGAAAATTAACGACACACGGAATCTTGCCAAATATATGGAGTCTACTTTTATTAATACCCACGTAATTAACATTAGTAACTGTAGACAAAACTGTACTATTGGGTATACAGGATTTCTTGACAAAGCTTATTGGGCTCCCTGAATCTATGAGGCAAACGAAAAACAAACTAATGCTTACATCACTCTTTACAAAAATTTTAAGATTTCTTACATATTCACTCTCTTCTACAAGCTGGATGGACTTCTTCCTGTTAGGGCATACAGCTGCGTAATGATTCAGGCTGCCACAAGTGTAACACGCTCCATACTGTCTCCTTGGTTTCTTACAATCAGCTGAAAAATGTCCGACAATGTTACAGTTATAGCATCTCAACGTGTGTCTGCTGCTGGCGAACTAACATTCGCAACTAACGATGGCGAACCTTGCGACGTTACGCTTACGCGTGGCTTCAGCGTAACTTTGGAGAATGCCTGCAAGAGCTGCAACTTCGAAGTGAAACACTGAATATTGGCTTGCATCCTCAGCTGTCCGTCCGGAATCCCATCATATCATTGATGTCCACCATTTCGTCGTCCTCGAGTTGAACCATATTCGCCAGTATCACCTTGTCATTAAAGTACTCAGCGAAACTTTCAGTGACTTGCCATTTACGCGCTTCGAATTTGCGCCTCGATTCCAGCTTATTTGCTTTGGACCCGAACAATTCTTGCATTTGCTCCACCAAGCTGTCCACACTCTCATCAACAAAATTTGGCTTGGAATGTAGCCATTGTTGTGCTTTACCTTTAAGCTTGGACATCACCAACACACGCAGAGTATCTTCGCCGAGGGAATAAACTTTGCCTACACTTTTCGGTTGTGACACCCAGATGTCCGGGCACACACCACCATCATAATCTGGTACCAAATCCCTTATGGCGTTAAACGAAATGAAACCTGGATCGGCGACGACAACGGAAGTGTTCGGAAGCTCTGTCGTTTTTGCTGTTGTTTTAGTGTTTTTTCACTAGTTCGTTTTCTCTGGTGAGGAGTTCTTTTTCCCTTCTTGTCAGTTCTAACTCCCGTCGGAAGTACTCAAGCTCATGTGTATGTGTGCCTTCTTGTTGCACCAGTGGTTCTTGCCGTCGTCGTTGCTGTTGCTGGCCGTCTTGTTGTTGCTCCACTTCCTGTTCGTCTTGATATTGCTCCTCTTCTTGATGAATTTCTGCTGCAAGTTGCCGCCGTTGCTGTGGCTCCTTGACATCATCATCACCATCAACTGGTACCTCACCTCGCTCATGAAATGGAACTTGATTTAACCTCATCACAAGAGTGGGTTTTGTTCCAGCAGTAGAAAGATTTAGTACTTGAAGCCATCTACGCAACTGTAAAGCAGTGTAATCATTTATGCTAATTGAATTTTCCATAACTTCTTTTTTTTTTTTTTTAGGTAATCCCACTTCTGAATTTGTAGAATAATTATTTATTTATTTTATATTTTTATGAATACGACCTTATCGTCTCACGGTTATCTTTATTCTCATATTAGATTTTTGATTTACAATCAACTTCTTAATTATTATTATTTTTATTGACTCATCAAACAGAGTAATGTTAGCTTAAATCAAATAGATACAGTGATTAGTAAAATACAGTACCTGCAAAAATAAACATTGCTACAATATTTTGATTATATTTTTTCACATAGTTGCTGTGTGTCTTCTGATTTATTACTTTCGGTTTAAGGTGCTCTGTTCTAACCGGTAATGTTGAGCGAATATTTCTAGACATTAAGAGCTAAGCTGGGGACTCAAACTGACCTTTTGGAGTTTCTTTATTGAAGTAATCCAATATGTGGATCAGTATTGTATTCGATACATTTCCAGAAAATGTTTTTAATTGTTCTTATGGTTCATTCGGTCAGACCATTCGACTTGGGGTAATAGGAGCTTGATGTGGTATAAAGCTTAGCGGTTTCAACGTTTTTAGAGTAATAATCGACAGCAATAAGGTATACATCGTTATTAAAATGAAATTAATCAACACTTACCTTTTGCCATGGAAGGTCTGTTGGAGGATGAACAGTTAGAGTCATTCTGGAATTCGCAGATCTATATTTTGCACAGACCTTACAAGAGGAAATAATATTTTTGATATCGTTGTTAATGTTTGGCCAAAATACAATGTCCCTTATTTGATTCAGACATTTTGCTAGCCCAAAGTGGCCTGCATGCACCTTATTTAAAACATATTTCCTCATAGCTTTTGGGATTATGAGGCATTTATTTTTGGAAAGTAGATCATCAACAAGGGTTATTTCAACTCTCATATGGAAATAGGGTTGTGCTTCTGATTTCGCCAAAATGCTCTTTTTGGCCATCCATTAGTGCAATACTGCTTGACTGTCCGAAGCGAAATATCTTCATGTGTCTCTTTCTAGATTTGTTTAAGTTAACCATCCGTGACTGACAAATTTGATAAGATTAAATTGACATGTACTTCAACCTCATCACGAATATGTTCAAATTCGGAACCTTGAAACGAGCAGGCTCCGAACAGAGTATCTGCTACATACATTTATTTTCCTACGACGTGCTTGGTTTTTAGATTATACTTTTGAAGTTTTAGCATAATTCTTTGTAATCTAGGAGATACTTTAGACAATGGCTTTCCGATTTCCGAATATAGGAATTCGAATTAGTGGTTTATGGTCTGTTTCAACATTGAATGTAAGACCATACAAATATTGTTATAATCGCGTCGTTAAGCGAAGAACCGTCTCGTTTTAGTATTGCGAATAGAGTGTCTGAACTCCTCTCATCGTTTCTAACGCTACCTATTCTCTTGCCTAGATCGTCACCAGTTCCGGGTCAACCACGCGTTCTATTTTCATAACCTGACACAGTGTAATCGTTAATCGCACTTGAAGTGGTTGCACTATGGTGGGTCAGATTCACTTGTATATGCAATCCGATCCCATATCGTATTAGTACCATGGTTGACATAGTTCGATGGTGACTATAATGGACGACATATGTGGAACATTCGGTCACAATCGAACTGTGTCATTGTCATAACGTAATAACGAAGTGTGTCATGTGGTTTATGGGTGGTTCATTGGAGTTGTGTGTGGTCTCCGATTAAGGGCACAACAATATCTATTAAATTTATTACAGCCAAAATAAATTGCTAAAAGCTCTTTTTCAATTTGTGAATAATTCTTCTCTAGAATTTTCGACAAATATTTTTTTTTTGATTGTCCCCTAAGACCTCAAAAATGATGTCCCAAAAGATTATGGTCGGGAAAAGCTCGGTGCAGGCACCGCAGATTAAAGGTAGGTATTGCAAAATTTCCTCATGATTTTCTACTACTCAAAACTTCAAACGCTTGTATCTCAAAACTGCATTTTTTAAGTTTGCCGGAAACATAACTCAGACAATTTGTAGCCGATTTACTTGAAATATTGAATACATCTTGAAAAATAGATCGTCTATGGAAGTGCGTATGTTTTTGTTTTTATATTGCATAGTTCATTTGTTATCTGATGATTTTTTAATTTTTCACCTTCCACTTTGGAAGTGTGCCATTTATATAACTGCAACCGAATGACAAAATAATAGGTTTAAACTTTTCTTTTCAAAACACAAAATGGATGCTCTTCAATACTGTTTCAATGCTAAAACACACTAGCATTTGTCGTACTGATTTGCAAATCTGAAAAAAATACCCCAGTGCCTTACGGAACACGTCTGCTCTGAATTAAACGGGAATTTGGCTTTACGTAACCGGGAACTTTGCATTTTTTTCTCCAGAAGCTACCTGATAGAATGTCGCCTTATCGGAAACCTCTTCCAGTACTGACGGTTTCGATGGTGTCTTTTCCAGCTTTGACGGTGCAGCGCGTATTTTTCACGTCAGGTGACCATAAAACGGTAGCAGTGCTAATAAGAAGTAGAACCAAGGTAGAATACCTCCACCATACATGTCGGTGAGCAAACCATCGCGTCCAGTCTACACATCAAGTACCTGGGAATACTGCTAGACCACAGGCTTAAATTTAAGGAGCACCTGAGATATGCAGGCGATAGAGCCTCTCAAGCAATAGCGGCGCTATCGAAATTATTACCAAACCCAGGCAGCCAATCCGAAACCTCCTAGCAACAGTGAGCAACTCGATCCTTATGTCCCGGGGAGCGCCACGATTGACCGCATACCAAAATCTCTAATAACGAAATCTTGCATCATTTAAATAAATCCTGAACAACAAAATCTCATAACGTATTAAAATTAAATTTACATATTGGTTTAGATTATTTCACAACAAAGATTTTGATATACACAATATACATATGTTCATCCTCTTTGTACATCCTGTGAGAAAAGTAATAACATAAAGAAATATTGTTTGTATGCTTTCGCGATAACGATCAGTGGAGACCATTGCATTGGCACCGTCAAAGCACAAGCGAAGCACAAGTATGCGTGTATGCGGTACATGCGTGTAGTATACGTAATACGTATACCTGATTGAGATTGCGTGCTAATATATGTATTGTGATTGTTTGATCATCTCTAATTCAATAACTGGATAAATTTATTTTATGATTCGCTGGAAACAGATATGTTTTCCAGTGGAGGCTTTGTATAGAATTAATTACAACTGTAAAAAAAGCGATATTCTACTGAAAAAATTGCTTTGTTGAAGATTTTAGCGAGAAGGATCTTCTATTGCTTCCTATCAGCTATCTCACACTAATTTGTATTGCGAAGATTTACAGTAATGGCCATTTAAGTATGCAATCCTACTCTGACCCTCCACTTTGTCGCAGTGTAGGGGCTCATACGGTCAATGACTCTCGGGACCCCCAGAGGAGATCAGAAGCCATCCTCGTCATATCCTCTCCCATCCTTGCTTCCTCCCGCTCCTCCCTTCGCCCCGCTCAAATGGATCAGTATTGAGGCCAAACTGTCACAGATGGTGATAGATCATGTATCTTGTTTATTGTTTATAATTGCTGCTTTCAAATATTTTTCAGCAGATGGCGCCACACTAGTGCGGCATGAGGCATTTCACAGTCCCAAGTTATACATTTCACAATAATAAAGAAAAAAATAATCTTTACATACAAATTAAACTAAATCCCCTCGATTACCTTGCCACCTCGAGGATGATGATAATTTACACTATCTACATAAGTGCCAGCAATCCAAAGATCATTGCAACAGGCGCAACATCAGTTTTCTTTCGCCACACTCTACGAGAAGGTTTAGCACGCGATCTCAAGGCGCCGGAGGACATCATTACATGAAACACAACATTAATGTATCACTAAAGTAATCTTCATCTATCATGCTAGGGAGTGTGTATGAATGAGTATGTCTGTATATACATACCAGTATGCATGCACCGGAGGTACCTCTAGTATTAAGCAAGACCGGTAGCCATAGCAACTCGAGAGGCAAAAAAAAAAAACTACCTAATGACGCTTAGTGGTCCTTTCGCATGAATACGAGTATGTGTGCTTGGCAACATCTTCACAAGCTTAGATCGAACGATGGGGGCAAAACATTTGCGTGCGGAAAATTGCTTAATTGAATTATGGTTAAACTAACACCCAGTACGAGTACGAGATGCCTCGGGCTATCACAATAAATCACTTTCAATGTCTTGAAAAATGTGGAACTTGGAATTAAGTGGGGATTATGGGTTACTTAGAGTAGAATGCGACCGCGGTCCAAGGGCAAGCATTTCTCAAATTGTTAAGGACTTTCCAGGTCAATTTACTTACAAATTGCAATCCCATATTAATCATCAATCAAACGTCAGTTAAGGCTTGATTACCTTTCGTAAATCTTTAGATCTTCTAACGGGAAGTGGCTAAGTTCACCGAGAAAAACTATTTATCATTTATTGGCACGGGTGTTCTTTCTTCGGATTGATTGCTCACACGTCAAACATGTGGTAGCTACCATGGTATCGTGTTAAGAATGTTTTTGACTCTCACTTAGGTATACTCAAAGCTAAGTTTAGTAAGCATGTTAATTAAATGTGATAAAGAAAAACTAAACGGGACACATGAAGAAATGTAATTGTTGATTAATGGTCGGTAGTGCCAATTAAACGATTTATGAAGTTACGGAATGGTGAATTTGTTTCAGTCTGTCAGTTTGGAATATAGCGTTATGAGTGATTGACAAATAAAGACAAATAAATAGATAAATAAATAGAGTGAGTTAACGTGGAATTAAAATGGAGTTTATCGATTTTTAGGTCATCTTATTTTTATTAAGTTCTTGGACTTAATTAGAAGCTAACACCTAAAAGTTTTTCACAGTGCCCACCTCTTTCGAATGTCTGACAAGCATCAAAGAGTATCATTTGTCACGATTGAGCTTCTCAACTCGCCGTTCGGAGTCGGCAAAAAACTGTAGGTCCCTTCCATTCGTGCAAAATATAACACGCACACACAAATGGTTGCGAGAAGCAGGCCCAGGTTCACCTCGAGCTGTAGCGCCAACTAAGTAAGTAAGTTGATTTGTTAATACTTTTAAATAATTTCAGAAACAAATACGAGTACATAAATACAAGCCCTTTACAGTTCGTAAAAAGTGAAAAGATTACCCAGTGTTTAAGACAGCACATTGTTACGCACAATTGTAAAAGTAGCAGTGCAAGCTTTTAACAGCACTTACAGAAATTCACCACAAAGAGAACCAACATCAGCGAGCAGCATTATAGCTTGGCAGTATGGCAGTAGAAGCTAGAGGCAGAAACGGTCGAACCACCAACGAGCAAACACTGAATTTAATTTAATAGTAATTTGTGGAGTCATACGATAAATAAATCAAACATATATTTATAACGTGGTACGACATGCGTTTCCATTTTTCATTACGAAATCGTATTGGACGATTTTGTCTTTTTCATGGTGACCCCTACGTAATATTTCACGTGCATACACAACAATATTCATCAGCTTTGGCGGATACTTTCCACATTCCTGGTAGACGCTAGAGGAGGGCTACACTTTCCACATATTTTTACACTTATTCGAACACACACAACACACATAACACACACCATATTGAAGTATTTTTGATACAAGGGTCGGTGAGATTACTTAGAGATATTACAATATTAATGAAGCAGCACATTTCTATGCTAACCATTTACAAAAAATTACTAAACTCAGTGAAATTGTGCATAAACATACATACATACAAAGCGCGATATCGGTAAAATCTCCGGACATTCATCGTGCGGGACATTATAACGGCTAACGGGTAAACAGTTTTAGTGTTACAGGTTAGTATACTGAACATTTTACAACATTATAAAGTTCCTGTACTTTAAGCTGTAAGCTCTTATTATAATGTCGGAACATCAACTATACAAGGCTAAGTCGAAGCGATCGGTTTTACTCGGGCAAATAACGTGTGTTAAAACCTTCGCAGAAACAAAGTTACCAACCGCTACTGCAGCGGATTTAAAAGGCCGCCTTGAGTAATTACAAGGCTATTTCGAATCGTTCGATGCTATCCAATCCGTTATCGAACAACTTGATAATGAGGAGTTTAAAAACGATGATAGAGCAACATTCGAAGAACTCTTTTTTGAATTAAAACCATTAATTATAGTGGCCCTAAATCTAGATGTCTCTCTAAAGGTAGGAGTCGATACTCCATCCACAAACTTTACGCTTCCGAAACAACCCTTGCCATCGTTCTCTGGAAATTACTTACAATGGATATCTTTTAACAAAACATTTCTTAATTTAGTCCACAAGTACAGTAAGTGAGATAATATAACTCGATTCCATTACCTTCGGTCCGCGTTAAGCGACGGCGCTTTGAAACAATTCGAATCCCTTGAAATGTCATCAGCAAATTACGAAGTGGCTTTGCAAATTTTAATCGAACGGTACGATAACAAACCCGTAATTATTCAAGAGCATATTCGTAAACTCTTCGAATTGAAATCCATTTCAAAGCCTACATCAAACAATATTCGCGAACTAATCGATTCAGTTAACGCTCATACAAGAGCATTAACCACTCTTGGTCGCCCAGTTGCTCATTGGACGATCTTTTTATTCATCTGGTTTTGTCCACATTGGATTTTCTAACCCTAGAAAAATGGAATGACGAACGTGCTCAACAACGGTTAGCATCTCTCGCGGAACTGTTGCGGTTTTTAGACAAACGGTGTCGTATATTGGAAGGAAATCCTACTGCTAGCAAGCAACTTAGAGTTACACCGGCATCATCATTCACTGCTACAGTAAACGATACTAACGAGTGTTCATTCTGCAAAAACGGCATTCATGCCATTTACAAATGCTCCCTGTTTCTATCACTTCCAGTAAATGAACGGATTTTTGCTGCCAAGCAGCATGGGCTATGCACCAATTGCCTGAAACCTGGTCATTTGAACAGAAACTGTGATTCTAAGAGCACCTGTCGAAATTGCTGTAAAAGACATAACACTAGTTTCCATCTGCCAAGTGCACAGGAGGCAAAATCAACAGATGACGTAGTTGATCCACCAATTCAGTCCGCTCCATCCACGTCATTTGCTGTCACATCAACGCCAGGAAATAGTATCGCATCCATTTTGCCTTCTTTCATCAACAGCATCAGCTCGGGTCATTAACAGTAGTGGACAATTTGTACCATGCCAAATTCTACTAGACTCTAGCTCACAATTAAATTTTATCTCTGAAGAATTCGCGTGTCTTCTTGGTCGTAAGCGTTCCTTGTATCACATGCCAATAGGAGGAATAAGAGAAATAGATATCCTCTCCAAATATATGTAGAATGACAATATCGCTGCATTCGAACATTAATTCATTCCACACCGAACTTGACGTTCAATCATTACCTAAAATCAAAATTCAATCATTACCTAAAGTCAAAACATACCTAATACAGTCATCGACATACGTAATTGGCCAATACCACTAGAGATTCAATTAGCTGATCCAACAAGGTCTATTCCAACTATCGTCACGCCTACCTTCATTGCAGAATGCGGTATTCGGTTGGGTACTGCTTGGAGAAGCAACGGGTTCGGCAACTCCGAAATATCGCTACCAATAAGCCAACATTAACAGCTTTAGAAAATATTCTAAATACATTTTGGGAAATTGATTCACATGATACGCCACACACAGGCGGATTTTCCAAAAAAACATGGCCATAACTACAAAAAACAAAAATGCAATTTGTTGGTTTTTTTTCATGCCAACTTGTTAACATATTACTTAACCATATTATCTAATTGAACCCGCTTAATACATTGCACCCATTGTGTCGTGCAGTACCATATTTGGTGTTTGATAACTGGTTGGTTTGCTTTGTTTTTTTTTTCATTTTCTGTGTGAACTTATAAAATAAATTAGATTGGAATCTGTGGATAGTGGTTAGTAGAATATTATAGATCCAAAGTTTAATAGAAATTTTAAGTTCAATGCAGACTGAATGCAAAAAAAGTCCTTTTGAGACAAAAACAAAAATCGTACTTTTTTGTTTCATAAAGCAAAAGTTTTGTTTTCCGGTGGAGTCTGGTTGTAAAAACTAGCTTGAAATTTTCCTTAGTAACTATTAAAGTTGTGCAAACTAGTTCACTTCACTGAAGTAGTTCAGTAGTTCGCGTTCACTAAAAAGAACTAGTTCACCAATGTAGTTCAGTAGCTCTTTTAGCTCAGTAGTTCTTTTAGTTCAGGCTCAGCTATCAGCTTCACCATTCACCCTTCATACAAAGACACAATATACATTCATTTCATCTCTCATACTCATCCATAAGGTATAGTTTATATCCAGAAATAGACCAGTCAGTCGTTCGTATATGTTAGTTTGCAAGTTCGATTGAGAGGAAATTCGAAAATAAGGGTTGCAGTAAAATGAAATATAATAAAAATGTGTGTAAATTAATAATTCTAGTTTTGAGTTGAGGTAGGTACCTACCTACCTTTGAGTTGAAGTTTTAAAAAACTTTATTTCTTTCCGATGTGGAACCGCTGGGTTATAAAACTAAACTGAACTTACAATTTCGATTTCTTAATATTTATAGCTATATTTTTGCAGAGGTTGGCGAAACATAATCTCATCATTATTTCATCATAGTTGCATCAGACAATGCCTCAGAAGGAAGCACTTGTCTATTGTTTATCTAGTATTAAATATCGCTCTTTGTATGAATGATATAGTCAGCAGCTTCAGAATGAAGCATTCTCTATTTGTTTACAATATCATTTATCTATTTCTATGTCTTTTCATTTAGAATATATTGGAAAATAATTAATGCTGATAATGATATTAATTCATTTATATCATAGGGTAAAGCGTCATATTTACTTGTATACCGAAGTCACAACACACTGGAGTACGGTTGACTCGCACGACCATGCAACTCAAATTGGTTTGAATTGGATCGATGCAACAATCCTTTGGGTTGTGCTTGCGAGTTCCGTGCGATATCTATGTGTATATCTGTGGTTTTATCTCTCTCTCATATGGTAGTGAATTGTATACCTACTACTGTACTACTACAACTACAAAGGATACGTTCCCAAAGAATTCGTGAAAAAAGTCCGATTTTGTATGGACATACTTCTTATCTGGTGAGCCGTAGACGTTGTGAACTACTGAGCCGTCACCGTCATCTGTATTGTGTTTGTGTTTCACAACTCACTAGTTCAGATACAGATTCGCATGAGAGGTGAGCCGTTGAACTACTGAACTAAACATATCTGAACTAGTCTTTTAGTTCACCGAAGTGAGCCGATCATTTGAACGGCTCCTTCAGGAGTTACACAACTCTAATACCTACTTATTAAGCAATCATCAAAAAAAGTTGCATAAATTTGCGGTTTTGCAAGATATTGTCAAGTAAAATTTGTATTTATTTCTACTTTATAAGCGATGGGAAATTCCTTTTTTGCTTTTAATTTATTTAAATCAAGTTGAATTTTCTTCTTTATTTTTTCTTAATTTTCATAAATTTTTTTTTATTTTTTTTTTAATTTTTTTGTAATTTTTCTAATATCTATAAATATTATAAAACTGTAGAGGTTTTTTTTGTTGGTTACCTAATGGCGTTTAAACCGCTGAACAGATTTCGATGAAACTTTTTTTTGAAATGCTTCTTAAGTACACGGGATGATCACAAGCTATGTCATTTTTCGCTCAGCCTACTGGTTCCTACATAGTAGTCAAAATAACTGTATATCGGAGAGGAATATTATTATTATACAGCCCTAACTCAATAATGGCTTATCGGATTGAAAATCAAAAAAAAAGGTGAAATTAGTAAATCTGTCGCTGATTCATTTGAGACATAAAACATCCTCCTGCGTTATCCTGAAGCTGAGCAATGTTCAAAACAATTATTCAAAACATCGCCCACAATTTTCCTTCAGCGGAGACCACCACCAGCAGTCGTGCAGCAGTGGGTATCGTTGCAATAGTGTGTGTGTGAGTATATTTGCGCGCTCTAACATGATCATATGCTTTGTACTTCAATGTGCTACAATCATTATCACCATTTGCGGCTCTCCCACTCAACCAATTTTAACAAATGAGGTGTCAAAAGAAAGAGAATTTTCTAGAGCAGTGAATTGCATTTTCAGTTTATAAATCACCCCAATTATGCAAGTCGTATCTCGTATCTCACTTCAAGTCGTACTCGCATCGTATTGTATTTCGTTTGTTATTATGCAAGTCGTATGCGTTGAATACGACTCCATATAAGTTGCTGCATGTTAGCAACGCATTACGTCGCACTTCAAACTGAACTTTTTCCTGTCAGTACTGGTTTCCTTGCCGGCGAGGTCCAGGAGATGTCTTATTACAACTGCTCCCGAAAGATGTCACCACAAACTCAATAGATTTATTCTTTAATGAGCACATGAAGGAATATCCTTAAACGGAATTATATTCACAGATTATTAAGAGATAGTTGAAACGCAATAAGTGCCAAATTCATTGTGTATGTATGTATGTATATATGGATGTATTTTCCGAAATTTAAATTACAATTTTCTAACTAAAAAAATAATTGACCGTTGCAGTTTAATAAAACTATTCTGTTGACAACCATTTGTTCATCTTTTAGATGAACGTGTAGCACACATCTGTCTTTTGCGATGCCGACATTAATCTTCGTAGCATATACCAAAGCTTCGAATTGGTGCTGTTTTTAAGTTTTTTAGAAAGTAAAAGTAATTTAAGTAGTAAAATAACTTCGAAAAACATTAAATCGTTTCCATTCAAGAGTATACAATTGTTTATTTTTCATGTTCGTTGAATTTCGTATAGAGTCACTTAAGAAATCGCAGCCGAAGAAAATACCACTAAAAACGTTCAAAATACGACTAAATACGACTTGCATAATAGCTGATATCAGCCGAAAGTCGTATGCGATGGCATCCGATTCTGTTGACAGCTGAAAAGTCATTAGCGTACGAGTATGTTCGTAGTGACACGACTTCATAATAACAAAATACGACTATGTTCGTATGTGACTCTCAAATACGACTTGCATAATTGGGGTGAATATTATTATTAAATTAAAAAAAAAAAAACGATCAAAAACAAATATTCTACCCAAAGTGAACTTTTGTTGTTTTAAGAGTTAATTTTGGTTCATATATGTATTTGTATGTACGTAATTGCTATGTGGAAGTCATCTGGGATGTTTGGTTTACAGTGCTATTTTGCCAAGACTTTAGGCAAACGTTATCAGTAGTGCCACGAGGCACATCCGAACGCACAACATTTCTCTGATTTATTATTTAAAAATGGGTGGAGGAACGCTTCCGGAAGAAAATGGAAAATTAAATTTATCACAAGGTTTAAGGTGATATATCACAACAAAAAAACGTAAGAATTCTTAGCTTTGTGAGCGAGCTATTTTGTTGCCTCGGAATGATTTAGCTCCAGCAATTAACAGCGACATATTTTCACGTGCTGATGGTCAAAGTGCAGAATGTATTTCAATCACCCGGGTTGTGGACCAAGAAGTAACAACCAGATATCTGGTCGAATTTTTAAACTCTCGCTTTTGCTGCCATCACATAAATTAAAACTAAAAGTGGGTGTACCTACTATTCTTCTAAGAAACTTGAGCCCGCCTAAGTAATATAATGGCACCCGACCTAGAGTTACAATTTTGCAATGACATCTGGTAGAGGCGGAAGTGTTGACGGGCTACGGTGCGGTGCGGTTTTTGAGAACTATGAAATCTGCAGTTAGGGGCTGAAAGTTACACATTGAAACGTTTTTGATAAGACGCAGTTAATCAACAAAATTTACTAAACACTTTTGTGGACTTAGACAAATACTTTGATGTTTCTACGCTCCCACTGAAATTGCATATTTGTAGGCATAAGAAAGCCCTTAGAATGCGAAGCAAGGCGAGCATGGGTTCAACTAGTATATAATAAAATCTTACAAAATTACATGTAAATTTACTAAAAATATATTTTTTACTTATTTTCAGATAAACCTATACAATAATTTATTAAGTACCAAAAACAAAAAAAAAATGTTGGCCATCCATGTTTTTTGGAAAATCCGCCTGTGTGCGCCAGTTCAAACAATATCAAATGAAGAACGCATGTGCGAATTACACTTCGCTGACAACGTCCGAAGGGACACATCAGCCCGGTTTGTAGTTCGGTTGCCATTCAAACAAGAAAAATAAAAATAAATAAATATTTGGCTTCAGCAGTGCCAGGTAGAACCAAGCCTAGCTTCCCGCAACCATTTGTGCGTGCGCGTTATATTTTTGCACGAATGGAAGGGACCTACAGTTTTCTGCCGTCTCCGAACGGCGAGTTGGGAAGCTTTACATGACAAATGATACTCTTGAATGCTTGTCAGGCATTTGGAAGAGGTGGGCACTGTGAAAAACTTTTAGGTGTTTGCGGCGGGATTCGAACCCAAGACCGCTGGCTCAGTAGTCCGACGCACTAACCACTTGCGCTACGGTGCCCACCCATTCAAACAAGATCCAGTCGCAAATCTGGGATCATCATTCGAAATGTCCAAGCGGAGATTTCTTTCTATAGAGAAAAAACTTAACACAAATCATGAAATTAAGGAACAAAATCTTCATTTTATGAACGAATACATAAATTTAAATCATATGTCAGAAGTTTCTCGCATTCCCAAGCACAACTATTTCCTACCTCATCAGTTCGTCCTCAAACCAGACAGTTCTACGACTAAACTTAGTATTTCAAATGATTCTTTGCCGTAATTCAACCAATAATTCAACAGTACTTACCAGCTCAACACTGTAACATATGGCCTATTATCGGCTCCGTATATAGCGTTATCTTCAGCAATTGGCCATAGAATCCTCCGAATTATTTCCTCAAGCATCTTCAGCACTGCAATATTTTTTTTTATTTATTTTTTATTTTTTTATAGTCTGCACACGCTAAAGGGGATACGAATACCATTATAATGTTTACACACAGCGCGAGCACATGAAGGATGAATATAACACCTATGTGGACGATATCATGACAGGTGCAAATGATCTGAGTGCTGCCATATCGTTGCAAAAGGAATTAATCAAATTGCTATCAACTGCAAAATTTGAATCAAAAAAATTCTGCGCAAATCATCCGAAGTGACCTGAAACTATTCCTGTAAACCACAGAGAATGTTTTTTTTATATATAGGCGAAAACGAATTCGTAAAAACCCTCGGACTTATTTGGCAACCAAGTTCCGATACGTTTCACCAGCAGTTTCAAATTCCGGAACAGTCAACGATAGCTAAAAAAAACTGTTGTGTCAGAGTTAAAGGACTCTTTCCTATTGTTCAATGGCCCTGAATTTCTACAGACTACCATCAACGACAATGCAGAATCCGAAATACAAATTCCAATGGAATCAATGCCAGAACAACGCGCAACTAAAATAGTTTTACTAGCTTCTCATCACAGGGATTTGTTGGACGGAGTGCGACACAACCATTCGTTACTCAAACTGGAACGAATATTCGCATATGTACCCTTATAATGTTTACATATATACAGGTTTTTACTAATATTTGATTTCTTTACTTTCATGGAAAAAACATGCACGCTGGTCCTCAGGCTCTTCTAGCATCTAGTAGTAGTAAATGACTTTATTTCATTAAAAAATGTTACAAAAAAATCCTAAGTCCTAAGTCTATTTTGGTTTGGCATAAAGCCGTCTACCAGATTGACAATTGGTTAAATAAAATTTGGCTATATACATAGTCTATACGGATGGTTTAAAAGTCTCTCTCGATTATGCATTTTCTGTAATGAAGTGCTTTCATGGTGTAGTTGTACAATAGATCCCAACCTAGTTCTCCGTTTAAGATTCCGATAGCAGCATTTTCATCCAAAGTGTAAGAACCAAAATAACGTTTGCGGAATATTCTTAGGATTGGACACATTGTCTTCTCTTACTCTCATGTTACAAATATTGCACAAAAGTGGTTACTCTGGACGGCGTGGTATGTAGTTCAGGTGAATCAACTCTCCTCTGATTTTGAAAATAGTGCTTATTTTCAGTCGTGAAAGAGTTTAAAAAATATGTTCGTTCTCCAAGTTTAAGATTTATTTTGTTATAATTATAATATTATTGGGAAGATTGAGCTTCGTTGATAAATTTTTGGTAGAAAGCATTGCTAGTTTCAACTAGTAAGATGTCAAACTGCCTTCTTAGTGAATCAGATTCAGTAGTAATGTTAAGGGTAACCCCACATTCTGACGCAAGACACTACCATTCTTGTACAAGCTTGTCTCTTGTTTTTATGATGGACGTAAGGAGTTTTTTTTTTAGTACATGCATGCATAATATGAAATGTTATAATTACATTAATGAATTATTCATGTTTATATACTTCTTAAATTCAATGACAGGGTGTCACTACAATACGGCGTAATATAAAAATTAGTGTTTGTGTGTTCGTCTATTGCACATTGTTTATAGGTATGATTGCGATGAACTTTGGGGATGTGAAAAAAAATGTTTGTTGTATGCAGGCCGGAGAGTAGGTTTCGACGTTGTGTTTGTCCCCTTTATGTTTTATACCGATCATCCGATTGCCATGAAACGTTGGTGGGTTGTTGTGCGGTAATGTTCCTGCTATATTGCGGGAAGGTTTCTACTGCATTGCAATGCCATTTTTTTCTTCTTTTTTTCATAAGCAAATGCATTCATCATGATCTCGAATCTGCTCCTGGTGGAGACAATATAAAACAGAAGGAACATTAAATAATAAAATTGTTTATAGCTATAGATACTTTAGCATATGTCCGCAGAATAATTTGTGATAGTACCAGTCTACATATTAGAGTTTCCGATTTCCTGGTATGTTAGAAAGCTAAGGAATATGTTGATGTGGCTAAATCGACCCACCCGTTCGTTCAATAATTCTTTGTTTTGCATGGTTTTTTATGATGTACCTCGGAACTTCAGGAATCTACACTTAAAGGATTATACCTCTTAACCGGGACACCCTGTATATGTACATATATAATCACAAAATTAAAAATAGTTAATTTAGAGGGCTGATAAGGATGGTTACATCCTCATTACAATTACGTCCATATGTACCCATTGTGATACCCATATTATATTCCCAGTCGTGGTATTAGTGTCGATGTATGTTCCAACCATCCGGACGCCCTAGCAAATTCATGTATGTCCGATGGTGATCCCTCTGATAGCTCGTCGATGTGTTTAAAGAAGAATTTGCCCAGTATTATATTTCGAAGTTGGCAAAGGTTAGGGCAGTGACAACGGAAATGGGCTGTGTCCTCATGAGCCTCTCCGTAACTACATCCCCTGCAAATGTTATCGTCATTCAGACGTAGTTTTTTTTTATTTTTTCTTATAAGTCACAGGACTAAAATCAAATTGGAAATTTCGCCAAAACAAATACTGGCCCCTAAAGCAATTTAAAAGCAAATGTCTTTATTAAGACCGCATAAAGGAGACCGTCACGCAGAATCGAAAAACAAAAAAAAAGCAACTGAAATCGTATGCATATGCAAAAGTTGAACCAAATAACGATCGCGCTGTCAATTATTGATTGTAGCCAGCGGCGCGGCGGCTGGCCATTTCCCAAATGAATAACCCTTTAATGACATTAAAGGGCACTTAACGTAATGATTTATAACTTTAATTCACGCAATTAAAGCAAAAAAAAAAAATTAAGAACAGAAATTCCACATCGTGCGTTCGAGCCGCCAAAAGAGCGATTGTTTTATGCCTGCGCTGCGCACACACACTCTTATACCATAGAATTGCTTTTTTAGCCATTAATTTCCATTGACCATCTCACGGCAGACAACAGAAGGCGCGACAGTTTAGTGGACAAGATATAGTTTAAAGTATCAGTTAACTGGGTAATCAAATCGATGCGGACATGTGTCCATCAGTGAGAGTAGCGAGTAGCGACCAGATAGCGAGAGCGGTTCATTAAAAAGTACCATAAAATGGAATTCCATTGTGACATCGAAAATGAATCCAAAATCAAGAAATTAATTTTCTCCTATATGTATGCGGATAGATGTACGTATACGTTTTCGGTAATAAAAGTGTTATAAAATTAAAGACATACATCGACATATGTATGTACCACAATTAGGCTGAAGTGGTAAAGGATTTTATAGCTTAAGACTTATAGGGATAGGGCAGTTAATGGTGGCGTCTACCCAATTGTGTGACATGTGACAGCTGGAAATGATTATTAATTTACAACTGACACTAGCAAACTAGTATATGTGTTCGCCTATAATCACACATCGAAAAAGGTTTTAACATATAAAAGTCAACCAACAACTAACCAATATTGTGACTGATTCTGGACAAAAACCTATCAATACCTCTTTGATGCTTTTACTTTAGGTGGCGCTACAGCTCGGACTGAACCTGGGCCTGCTTCTCGCAACCATTTATGTGTGCGTGTTTTATATTGCACGAATGGAAGGGACCTACAGTTTTTGCCGACTCCGAACGGCGATTTGAGAAGCTCATTGACAAATGAAAATCTTTGATTGCTTGTCAGACATTCGAAAGAGGTGGCAACCGTGAAAAACTTTTGTAGGTGTTGGACCCGGGATGGAATTATACCCGAGCAGCATTCGTAGTAGTCCAACGCACTAACCACCACGACCACGGCGACCACAACAACAAAATCCAAAGGGTTATCCAACTAGTACACACGGATTTGCAGGGCAGCACTTTTTAGCCTTTCAAACCCATCCCGCCTTCTTCTGACAGAACGCAATTATAAAGCGTTTATATTTTATGAGTGTGCAATTGAACCTGCCACTGTTGGGGGGATAATCAATAATAAAAAGGGAATTCCGGTTGGTGGTTAAACGTATTCTGATTTTATTACACTACATAACATATCATTGTGCTTATTCAATACTTACATCTAAGTTATAATTATTAATTAAATAACTGACCTATAAACCATACAGGTCAATAAACATGTTTTGAGCGGCCCTTACGCGGTCAATAGTAATGTCATTACCAGTATTGTCATTACATTCAAAAATTATTCATCAATACTCTGTCAATATTTTTTAACCTTACACGGTCAATAATAATGTCAATACTGCCTTAATGCTCGATTGTTCAAAGAGAGGAAAAGTGATTTCACATTTATTTCAGTAATGGAATAATTTAATACTTTTGGCATTTTCCGTTCAGAAAAGTGTTAACGACGACGGTGGGTAAATCACGAAATCATGAAAAGTATTCGGATTTAGTTTTGCCGAAAGAAATAAGTGTCACGGAAGTAGAAGACTGTCGTAACTACTTCCGCATGAATGAAAAATCATTTAACACACTGCTTCAAGAGATCGAACCACTTTTGCAAAGAAAGAATACTACGATGTTTATCCGTATAGGAGAGGTTGAAAGTAACATTTAGGTACCTAGCTTCCGGGAGAAACTTTGAAGATTTTAAGTTCTCCGTTGCTTTGTCTCTCAATAATTTATGCCATAGTTAAAACATATATAGAACTTATGTATACATACATACCTATATAACGATGTAAGAAATTCTTTACCCGCTTTGATATTGCTACCATTTATAAGGCGTACATATGTATGTACGTCCCAAGCTCATGCCCAATGCTCATTACTAGTCAGATGCTTCAAAAACATTACTGCACTAAATCAATAAGATACAAAAACGGGTGATAAAAGTTATAGGGGATAGAAACATCACTGGGTCATTTGACTCCCTTGAACACCGTCGTAATCGTCGTAATTCTACAAGTACTTCATACATTTCTTTGACTTTAGCTATTTTATAAAATCGTAGTGTTTTCTGATTCTAATTTTACGTAGTTCGCCGTTAAAAATCTTTTCGATATATAAGCGATCAACAGGACCGAATACTCCCTCTTTTTCTGTTGATCACGCATTAAGCATAAAATTGTTGGATTAGTGTGTAAGTTTCCGAGTGCATACATCGGATATACGTCATTCAAGACCAATATCGGTATCTTGTCTATCATCCTCCTTAATTTTTCACTATGGTCCGCGCTATGCAAAGCATTTTAAGGGTATTCATAATAATAATAAGCGTGAATTATAAAAAAAAAAAACAATAAGTAAATATGTAGGTACTTCAGGAATATATAAAGGTAAGTACTTTTTCTTTTTTCAATACCATGTGTAGAAAAACATATATATTTGGTCCTCGAAAGTCTCAGTGAACGTACGCAGGACATCACTTTCTTCAACACAAACACTTTGCGGCGATTCCACGTTATCACTTTATATATTTAAAATAGGTGTTACGGCACTGGCTGCACTAATTCAAATGAGTAATGATGATGTATTGACGTTAACACCCTACACGATCAATACTAATGACAATAGTGGCAGTATTGATGCTTTGAAATCAGAAAATCCGGTTTTTCGTCATTACTGCCCATCATTCCAAGTAATGACAATACTATCCACCTTACACGATCAATATTAATGTCAATACTTGGATGTATTGACATTATTATTGAACGTGTAAGGGCCGCTTTGGTGACGATGCACTAATGGGTCATACGGCTCAATAGCATATGTTGCTGACGTACATGTGCGCGGTTAGCTCTAACGCAGTCAGGAGCTGAGTTTGCTGCACCTTATCCAGTATATTCTGTAAGCCTGAAGTGATATTAGTGACCTTTTCCTGAAGCAGATTAAATTGGTCCATAACTTGTTGTCTATCTGCCTTCATTATATTGAGTGTTGTTTCTATAATATATGTTTGGTTTCTTAACAGACTCCTGCCATATTCTTCATCGTGCCTTATCTTGTTTATTTGGGTTTCGATCTCATGAGCATAATCTTAATCTAGCACCCCGAATAGTTGATCGGATAACTTTCCGATGATGTAAAATGGATACCTTTTGACTCTTCCTCCTCTGTCATAAAGGATTTTTTTTCTTTCTTCGATGTTTACTACTTGTGCTGACAGTAACGACATGGTGTTGTTGCATTCCGTGGAGTACTACTAGACGCATTGGCAATGGTAAAAACCACCTCGGTAACCAATTATTTTCAAATTAATATAAATTCGTTGCAAATATTTTGAAACTACCGCATAGTAGCGCTTGTGCTTGTGTTTTTTTCGAAGCTTACATAATTAATGAAAAATAAGCAAACCAACTGTGGAAACATTGTAATAATACATACATATATTATCTGCACGGAACCTTCTCGAAAAAAAACTAAATTTAGGCTTCGGTGCCTGAGAACAACCTCATCGAAAATTACAGGAACGAAAGGACTGGGAAATAATTTATTGCACCTTTTGTTATATTATAAGCCTTACAAAGTAAATTATTTAATATGAGACGTGTTTTTTCAACTCTATATAGACTTTGAAAAAGCTTTCCAAGTAAAAATAAGACTCGATAATTATACAGGTGTTGTTGCATTTTACATTGAAAACATGCTGCGGAAACATGTTTATAGTTTATATAAATTTGAAAAAAAAGCCTATTGACCGGCTTAATATTAACTGACCTTCTTTATGTTTTTTTTTTAATTTTTAATGTACCTACCTTTTGAACTTTAACTTTTGAAAACTAAATCTATCTATTTTCTTATAAGATTTATGCTAACTTCACTTTCTGTGAGGGACAAATCTGGGAATCGAGTTTACACCCACTTCCAGGTATCCGATCATACTTCAATATTGCACACGTGTATAAGGGCGATGACAGTGCAATATAGTATAATTTAATGATCTTTTAAATCTAATATGGCGGACGCTCCAAGATGGTGGATTATCGTTATCTTTACGACCTCTTTGATATGGGTATCAAATGTAAGGGTCTGACGAGTAGAATCTAAATACATTCTGAGTAAACTTTCTCATATCAAACCCACCCAAGCCAATATACGGTTCGCGAACGTATCGACATAAATTTGTAAAAAAGTTCAGATAGGTACTTAAAAGTAGAAAATAAATATATAGATACATTTTTTTTAAAAACAAGCTTACATGAACTAAAAAGCAAAATACATATAAAGCTTATAAAAATATTTTTCCGAGTCGTCAATAGGTGACTATTAAATAAAGCTTGTGGTGGTCAGGCACAGGACAACCCATGCACGATGTGCAACGAGGACGAAGAATCAACAGAACATATTGTGTGTCACTTTACTTGTGTAGTAAGCCAACGTCATCGTCATTTAGGCAAATTCTACCTCGAGACAGAGGATATACATACATAGATATGTATGTACATACATATGTTATGTATCTGACAGATATTTTTGGACTTTATGGTATCATACGGGCCTACATTTATGTATTTATGTATAAATGGAGGAAATTACATTAGGCCCATCTGTGGCCGCAGTGAGAAAGTGACACGGTTCCACCTCTACCCACAATCTACAAAGGTGTAAAAAACCTAAACATCCCAAGCTTTAATTAATAGTCACATATTGGTGACTCGGAAAAAAATTATTCTTATAAGCTTACTATTTTACTTTTTAGTTGAAGCTTGTTTTATTAAAAAAAAATTTCTATAATTATATTTATTTAGGTTTTTTTATTTTTTGTTTGTTTTGTTTTCAAAATAAAATAAATATGTGTACATAGTTCCTATATCAATAATCAAAATAAATATGGATTTGTTAATTTGTTAATAATTAATGTTTGAATTAAATAAAACACCTGATGTACTGAATACCCCCAAAAAAAGGTACCACAGCCAAGAACTTTTCAATTTATATGTGGAGACTTTTTTTGCGACTTGTTTTTAGGTCTGTGCGACTTTTTTTGCGACTTTTTGAAAATTCTCAGCGGTAACACTGGTAGGTAGATGGCAGTCGTTCACAGACCTCCGTAAAGAACAGACGTGTTTCGGCTTCCAAGTGGAGTAGCAGTGTATTAAGCACAACATTTGCCCGGCGAATTTGATTTGGCTCGGTAGCCTAGTGGTAGTAGTGGTGGACCGTCACCAAGTAGGCTGAGGTTCAAATCCCAGTAAGGGAAAATTTTCATAAGATTTTTTTATTAATTAATAATAATTAAAGACGAGTGATCGGCAACAGCCGATAATACCGGAGATGGCTGATGGCCAACTGTCCGCGTCCCAACAAACGGGAACAGCGGACAAACCAACATCAGGCGATGTGCCAGTGGAGTCAGGCCACCAACCAACAGTGGTCAGTGAAGGAACGAGGAAGAGGAGGAGAAGGCTGAATCCGACTCCCAGCATGGGAAAGCGCCCCTCTCTGTCGGTTTCTGCAGAAAAGCTGCCTGTGGAAGCGGGGGAGGAGGCGGCAACAACATCAGCAGCACAGCCAAATAACGACGTCAGCGATCAGCCGATGATTATAGAATCACCTACGTCTCCGACGGTGGTGAAGGGCATTTCACTGGCACCAGCAACAGCTTCGCCTCTCTGGCGGCCTCAGAGTCAGAGGCTGAAGACGACGAGTTGGAGCTCCTTAGCCGCAGCTTCAGAGAGCTGCAGCAAAAGGTTTTTATCATCAAGGCCAAACAAGTGGCCAGAAGAGTAAAGGAGCAGGAGATGGAGCTTCAGCGAAAGCAGCAACAATAGCTCGATAAACAAATAGTCCAGCAGCCAAAGCAGCAACAATAACAGCAGCCGATAAAGTAGCATTCGCAGCCGCAGCTGCAACAACAACAAAACCAGCAAAGACAAAACACAGAATAACAAAACCAGCAAAAACAGCAGCAGAAACCGCAACAGCAGCAACAACAACAGCAGAACCAGCTGCAGCAAAAGCAACAACAACAACAGCAGCTGAACCAGCAGCAGCAACAGCAACAACAACAACAGAAGACAACGAGGGAGAAGGTGCCCCCAATCAACACCTTCAAAATTGAGTTGAAAGAAACCATTGAACTATGTAAGTCGGCCATAGGCAACAATTTTTTTATTAAAAGACTTAGCGTAGACAGGCATTCCATACACTGTTACACAGTAGATCAGTACAGAAAAATCAAAAATTGATTAACGGAATCGACGACGGAGTTCTTCTCCTTCACCCCGAAGAGGGAAAAGCTGCAAACAATGCTGCTGAGGAGGATGGAACCGTCTACCGAACCGGAGGAGCTCCTAAGAATGCTCAAGGAAAAGAAGTGCGATGGGCACGATTTCGTGGGGGTCAAGCCTTTTGCCACAGCAACGGCCAAAAGCGACAATCGGAAATTACCGTTCTTCCTGGTTCAGCTGTCACCCAATAGCAAACTGGATGGCCTACGTAACATTAAGGTCGTAGACTACCAGGTTGTCACATGGGAGAAAGTAAAGAGGAGCGATAGCATTCTTCAATGCGTTTGCTGCCAGAGGTTTGGACACGCCGCGTCGAACTGCGAGATGCAGCCTCGATGCGTGAAGTGTGGAAAGAACCACAAGTTCGAAGAATGTTCTCTAGGGAAAGAGGGGGCGTCAGAGAAATCTCAGCTCTCGTGTGCGTTATGTAGGAACTCGGGACACACCGCAAACTATCGGGGTTGTCCCAAGTTCCAAGACATGAAGAAAGTGAACCTGGTTCGACAGCAGAAAAGCGTAGTGAAAAGTCTACCACGCCCAAGCCAAAGTCAAACCGTCACACCCCAAATATCCTACGCCCAAATGGCGGCAGGAAGGTGAAAGACGGTACAGCAACAACCCAAGGCTGCTTCACAGCCCCCACTGCCTTAAGCACCGGAGGCTGACTTGACTAGGATCGATCGAAGAGCCGTACTTTTTAAGTTGTTAGAGGATCAAAGCCCGGACGTGCTTTTGGTTAGCGAAACTAAGGTAAACCAGAAACATAAGTTACGGCACAATAAGTTTAATATAATAAGAAGAGACCGACCCAACTATATACAAGGAGGAGGTGTTGCGATCTTCATTAGTAAAAAGCTAAAATATAAGATAGTATACAGTGGAAAGAGGATGTACATGATCTCAGCTTATGCACCTGAAGCTACGCAATCAACTTTGTTTATTTCAGAGCTCGAGAATCTTTTTCGATGCCTTAGGCTGTAGTCGGAGGAGAATTATTTCCTTTTGGCCGGGGATCTAAACGCCAAACATAGAGATTGGGGAAATAACATTCCTAACTCTAGAGGGAACCTACTTTTTAATTGGTGGGGTCAGCACAGTGTCGAGTATAGACTTGATTTGAAAGCCACAGATAGTCCGTCGTTTCCTAGGGGCGGATCATATCTGGATCTCCTGCTGTGCGACGTACGGTTACACCTGACTAACACGAACGGACAAACTTTAAACTGCCTTCACACATTTGTGTACAACAGTGACCATTGCGGACTTAGTGCCGAAATATCAACTCCCAACGAGATTGCGGAACTAGAAGCGTTTGTTAATATGTATCCCTACAATTATAGTGGGATGCGTTGGACACGCTTCTCTAGAGTTTTGACAAGAGCAATCTCCTCAAACTCGCTCAACCCATCGTCCAATAGGAATCTGTCAAATAAGAAGATTGACGGATACCTAAAACAAATGGACGAGAAAATAAAACAAACGATGGACAGGCCGATACCTCGACATCAACAAACTGACAATGTAGGGATTTACCGCATCGCAACAATAAACGCATTGCACCAACAGAAAAGTAGACTGCTGTCGAGATTAAAAACCTTGTGCAGACGGTTTACTGGCAGATAAAACTCAGAGATTAGGACACTGAAGGCGTTGATTAAAAACCTCCAACAGTTAATAAAAGAAAACTTCAGCAATGGCGATCAGAGAACATCGGTTTCACCGAGTTCAATGAAGACAATAGGGCAAATAATGCCATCGCCAACGAAGGGATACATCCCCCGTTCCTATCGAAGGTAGAGCTCCAAGCGATCTTCGAATCATTGAGAAAGAAGAAGTCAGTGGGAATCGATGGAATATCTAACATTGTGCTTAGACATCTCCCTCTAGAAGCGATAGACATTTACTGCATTTTGTTTAATAATGTGCTGAATAATGCACATTATCCAGCGCATTGGAAAACAGCAGTAGTGCATCCTATCCCTAAAAGGGGTAAGGACAATTCCAATCCGGCAAATCTCCGGTCAATAAGTCTCCTTCCGAACATCAGCAAGGTATTCGAAAAAGTGATCAATAGAGCCCTGACTAAGTGGGTTGACGACAAACATATAATTCCAGATAACCAATTCGGTTTTAAGGCGGGGCATGATACCATACATGCCGCGTCTAAACTCGTATCGGATATCCAATGGAACAAAAGCAAGAAACAATGCACGGGTGCCTGTCTGGTTGACTTGGAAAAAGCCTTCGACACCGTTTAGCTAGAGGGACTTTTCTACAAGTTGAGCAGGCTGAGCATAAGTAAACCACTGCTGTACATACTTTATAATATGCTTACCAGTAGGCGGTTCATTGTGAAAAATGGCAATGTGACCTCTGCTGGCACTTTTGAAATTAAAAATGGTCTACAACAAGGTGCGGTTAATTCGCCGATCCTTTTCAATATTTACACAAGTGATCTCGTAGGGTCTCTTCACCATGCTATTGCGTACGCAGATGACTTGGTCGCGTACAGATCAGGACCAAAGATCGAGGTCATTGCAATTCTCTTGCAACGTGACTTCGATAAGATTCAGCGATATTGTGACGACTGTAAGTTGAAGATCAACCTCCAGAAGTCAGAAACCATCTTGTTTCGGACGCCGTTGTCTGGGGCCTCATGGGACACCAGAAAGAATTGGCGAAAGTACTCAATCGTTGGACGGCACGGGCGACCACTTGCATGTCGAAATGTAGTCAGATACCTCGGGCTCTGGCTAGACCAGTATCTGTATGTTAACAAACATATAGATGCTGCTCTGACCAGAGCCAGAGGCGCTTTTGCCCTTACAAAGAGACTGTCTTATAGCTGCCAACTCGATGCGAGGGTAAAAGTTATCTGCTACACGGCCCTTATACGGCCAATGATAGCATATGGTTGTCCCGTTTGGTTCAACGTCGGACCAAGTTCGATGGAAAGGATTCGGGTGTTTGAGAGGGCTTGTCTTCGGGCTTGCTTTCATTTATACAGAACACCAGAGTCCGAGTACAAAAAATTCTATTCCAATGAGGTCCTATACAACAGGGCAAACTTAATAAGAGTGGATAATTTCCTGATCAAGATGACTCGAAGGCACATTGCAAGAGCAATGAGTTCGATGAATAGCCTGATCTTCGGGGCTTAATGCCCCGATTTCACATACCACGAGAGAGTGCGCCTTAACGGCTTCGTTCTACCAGAAGCGTTCCTCAATTTTGACCAATAGGGTCTAATCCAGATTTATTCTATGTTGCACGACTGTGGATTAGGGTGTGTCATATTTTTCAACTTTAGAATTTTCATGTCTAATAGTTCTCAAAAGTTGCATTGACGATTAAAATAATTTACTGCATCTATAGTTTTCATTTTGGAAAGTACTTTTGGCTTGAAGTTTCGAAGAAATTGAAGAAATAGGCTATTAATGTGTATTTTTTTTTTTTAACATCTATACACAAAAACTAGTTAAACAAGGTTCAAATAAAGCAAATATATTCAATTTTAAAATATTGATCAACAAACAAAAAGATTTAAGAAAAAACATATTTTTACAACCTCCTATTATCCACACCGTTAAACGTATTGCGCCCAACAGTGGGTATTGAATATAAAAATATGTAATATAGATGTTTCTTCATTTTATTTCCAAATAAAACTAAACCATATCCGAGCAATGGGCGAACATAGCACTGAAAACCGTTTTTTACGAAACTTCAACCAATTTGAGGGAGCCAAAAGTACATTAAACTTGGAACTTTTTTCACATATTATGACACCTAGGATCCCAATGCAACTTTTGAGAGGTATTAGATTAAAAAAAAAAAACTTTTTTTTGCCATTCTAAATGACACACCCTACTGTGGATAGGCGGTTCAACTACGACAGAGACTTCGCACAGAACCAAACGGAGCGCCTCCGGTTTAGTAGGTCGGTTTCGGGGCGCGATGGGTACGATGTTGAGCAGCAGCATCTGGTCCTGAGACATTTAGATGTAAGTTAGTTTTAATTAGTTTTATTTAGTATTAGTTAGATTTAAGTTCTTAGTCATAAATTTTATAAAAAAAAATATAAATAATACATTGAAAGAGGTTTTATAAAACTGTTCCTAAATTCAAATAAAAAATTAATATTAAAAAGAAACACATAACATACACATAATAATATATTTAAATCATTCACATACATAAAAAATAAAATAAGTATTGAGTGCCATTAAGGCCATACACTTTAATAAAGTAAACAAAAAAAAAAATATAGTTTTTAAGTTTATTTAGACTAACAAAAAATATAATATTGTTTAATAAAATAAATAAACGCTTGAAAAAAAGAGAGGAGCAGCATCAGAAATTCTGGTGGCTGCTGGAAAGAGATGAAATTCCCTCGTCGATTCCGTTCGATCCGGGGTAAGCCCCAAGGCAAAGTTGGCCGCCTTTTATGTTTATTATATAAACATGCTGTGGCCGGCTTACATAGGTTTAGGTAGTGTAGGTATTTATAAGATTTATAAAAAAAAAAATAAATAAAAAAAAAAAATAAAAAATAAAAAATATAAAAACAAATAAAAACCACAAAAAAATTATAAAATAACACAGCACAGAAAACAAAAAAAAAAATTACGTATTTAATTACGTAGCTAGAGTTAAGATAGGTTAAGTAGTTGTAAGTTTTATTTAAAGTAGTTTTAAGCAAAAAACCTGTCTTGTTTCCAAGTTTTCTTTTCAATTGTCTTAGATCTAAAATTGTAACTTTAATTAAAATTCTATATTATACGTTAGGTTACGTCGAAAGACATAGTATAAGTATTAAGTTTAGCTTAGAGTGCCCGTGTGGGGCCAGTAAGTTAGAGTAAGATAGTTAAGTTAGTTTTAAGCACATTTGTCTAGCATGTAAGTAATAATTGAACTGATAAATAAAAATGCATTCAAAATGAAATGAAATGAACGTAACAGGCAATGAACACCAGAAGACGACAACAGCAAGTTTTTCAAATTCCGAGGTACTGGAACGAGTATGGTCGAAGAAAGTACGATGTCGTAGTCCCATTGGTCCTTAACGAACTCACGAGAGAATTTCGCAACCTAACGAAAAATGAATTATTAAAAAAAGCATAAAATATGTATTTATGTTCATGATTGTATATTTATCGTATAATTTATTCTAAAATATGTACCTGTGATCTATGTAAAATCAATTATTTGTAAAAAACAACTCAGCTTAATTTGTTAAAAATATTTTTGTAAACAGTCTTCTGCAGACGATCCTTCCAGGCTTTGCAGATAAACTCTTATTGTAAATCAATGAATGTAAAGAATAAAACTTACAACTACAATTACATTATGCATCTACAGATTTAGCCACCCAGACCCTCGAGATTATCCTATGCTGATTTTCTTAGCCAATGGTTTCAAAGAGGTCTTGTGGTCCAGTTACCATATTTTGATAGATCAGGCGAGAAGCCAATGATTTGAAACTGATAGGCGATGATTATAAATAACAATTTCAGTCGAGCATTTTTCTTCTCCTTTCCAAGCAGACGTTAATTTATGTTTGACTTTTTTTTAAGCCATTAAAATTGACACCGTCAACACAAACACTATTACCTCGCGCCGCCGCATAAGAGTGTTCCTTAATCAGAGTGCCAAAATGAGGATGACCAGCATGCGTTCGGATTGGCTTCGATTCTGGCGACACCCGCTGTGAGTTGTTCCTTGTGGTTCTCATTTTGTGAATCAATGAAGACGTCAATTTAAAATGGTTTCGAAGATTCGCGCAATGAACGAAAACGTAATCCCTTTCGCAAGAAAGGAATTCGGATCAGATCATTGTTTTTTACGATTTGCCATCGATAAATGAGTGTCGAATGTGAGTTATGTCTTTGGGCGGCCGTTTTATGTTGATAGCGAAACATGATATCACATATGAGAGAAATCTTTGGTATTTCCTTAAATGAAAGGATCTGACCTTTGGATAACTTAAGAGTCTTAATTAAAGTCGCATTTTTCCTGTGGTGAGTTTGAAGAAGTGTTAATGATGGTTTTTATTTTGTTTCTTTTCTTTTTTCGACCATAAATCTTGTCACACTGAATAATGATGGCCGAGCGGGTGAAACTGAAGAATTGATTTATTCATTAGATGACGGTGTATCGAGCATAAAGGAGATTTATGCTAAACTCATTTCTACTTTTGAAAAAGGTTTGGCTTATAAATTTATTAGAATTGTGGATTAAATGGGTATTGCAAAAACTGAATTCTTGTAAATGAGCAACAAATTTGAATTGGATTACCTATCCACATACATGTAACATATGCATCTATATTTCCTGTGGATGTACCTACTAATTTTTTGTAGCAGAGCATTACTTACTTACTTAGTTGGCGCTACAGCTCGAGGTGAACCTGGGCCTGCTTCTCGCAACTATTTGTGTGTGCGTGTTATATTTTTGCACGAATGGAAGGGACGTAGAGTTTTTTGCCGACTCCGAACGGCGAGGTGAGAAGCTCAATCGTGACAAATGATACTCTTTGATGCTTGTCAGACATTCGAAAGAGGTGGCCACTGTGAAAAACTTTTAGGTGTTTGCGGCGGGATTCGAACCCAAGACCGCTGGCTCAGTAGTCCGACGCACTAACCACTTGCGCTACGGTGCCGGTAGCAGAGCATTACTGTTACAAAATCAGTAAATTTCGTCTTCTATCAGCCATCATTCAGCTTTTTTTAGCTAAAATCGGTTTCTGGAAGCTGATTGATCGATTTTCAAACTGGAAACACTTACGGGCTCTATTAGGTTACTGTCTAATAACTGTTTTGTTTTATTTCTTTGAATGGGTGATATCCTATGTCGGGGGTAAGTGGAGCTTGAGTCAATTAGTATAGTCTATGAAAATAATATCGCACTTTGTGGATGTACGCTTTCCTCCGAAATCTTATCGATAAGTCTACATCCTACAGCTTACTTCCTAGGGTTGTCCTTAATTGGATATGCAACTCGTACTCTATTATTTGTTGATGATTCTTCTTCTTTAGGTGGTGCTTCAGTTCGGGGTGAACCAGAGCCTACTTCTCGCAACCACTCGTAGGTGCGTTTTATATTTTTGCACGAATGCGACCACGGTTATACTCTACAGATCTTCGTTTCGTAATTTTAGTTAGTTTTTCGCGTAGTCGGGTTTTAGTTTTTTTTTACTTAATTTTCTATCAATAATAATCAATAATAAATTCAATGAAATAAGTACTTACTTACTTACTTAGTTGGCGCTACAGCTCGAGGTGAACCTGGGCCTGCTTCTCGCAACCATTTGTGTGTGCGTGTTATATTTTTGCACGAATGGAAGGGACCTACAGTTTTTTGCCGACTCCGAACGGCGAGTTGAGAAGCTCAATCGTGACAAATGATACTCTTTGATGCTTGTCAGACATTCGAAAGAGGTGGGCACTGTGAAAAACTTTTAGGTGTTTGCGGCGGGATTCGAACCCAAGACCGCTGGCTCAGTAGTCCGACGCACTAACCACTTGCGCTACGGTGCCCACCCAATGAAATAAGTAATGGATTAAATAAACTAAATAAACCGTACTTCTAAAGGTTCACCGTATATTATTTTTGTATATACACTTATTTACACCGTAATTTATTTTACTTACTTTATTTCAAAATGAACTGCTTAAACACAGTAAGATATATAATCTTATAAGATAGTGATAACCAACAAAATGATAAGTTAGAGCTACACAAATTACATAATAAATTTAACTAGTGTACCAGTGCAAGAAATCTCGCATTCGTTTACTGCTCACGAATAAAATGGCTACCTACTGGCTTTTTGTAGCAAAAAAACTGCGTTTCGTGGTGGTGATCCTGATAAATAACAAATTGTTAATATATACAAACTGAGAGTGCAATTCGTCACTGCTCCAGGATCTTCTCTTTCTTTTGACACCTTATTTGTTAATATACGTTGAAATAATCTTTTTTCGTAATGACTTAACTCATATGCAGTTTTTCAAAATTGTTTATATTGATGAACAAAGTTTAGTTGATGGGCTTTCGATCAGTGTTAGAATCTTTGAAATCGGTGCAGAAATAAACTGTCACAAGCTCTTGCGCTAGCGATTTATTTATATAGATAGATAGATATAGATAAAAATGGAAAAAATCAAAAAGAAAAGACAAGAAAAATATTATTAAGTTCACAAATATAGTTGGTAAATTATAAATTATTTATAGACTATTATATGCAGGGTTCGGATTTTGTTTACCAAAAAAAAGTCAAAAAAAGGCAAAATAAAACCGGTGAAAAAGGCAAAAAAAGTCATTTAATAATAAAGTTTTTTATGCATTATTATTAACATTGTAATCCAAAACATTTTGTAGTTCTCTGGTAACCATCGCCTGCGATTATCTCTCAGGAAAGCCTTGAATGAAATAAAGGACCTTTCAACATGAGGAGAGCCTAGTGGAGCCAAGATAAGAGATGTCACGTCCATGACTTTAATATTTGAGTCCAATTTAGAGTTCGCAGCGCCATTTTGTTAATTTGCTGAAAAAATCGCGTACAATTTTTTCATCCCATCTTCAGCTACTGGCCCTTTAGCTTGTTGTAATTTCTCCTCGAGTCCGTTCAAAGTCTTTAACACCTCTTCTTCTAAATACAACGCATTGCACTAAGATTAAGTGCTCAAATTAAAATACATACAAGTCACTTGTAATTTGTATACTCTTAAATATGTGGTTTTTTGTGTCGATTAAAAATATTTTTCCAATTTTACCACAAACTTTTGCAATTGGTCTTGGGGCATATTCACTTTCAGTGACAAGCAACAAAATATTTTGGGAACATCACGCATTTAAGCAAACGCAATATTCAACAGACTATCCCTCAGTATGACCAGTATGTCACAGAATATAAATCCAGATGAAAAGGCGCAGAGTTACGAAAAAAATATTTCCCAGATGTCTTACGGTTTTTGTCAGATGAAAAGATGATAAATAAAAAGGCGACGAATGCCTGAGATTGCACGCAGGTCACAAGAAAAAGCGCATGTATGCTGAGTTGATACAAATGTACTTAGGGTTGTATTGGTGTGTAGGGAGTTTTTTTTATGCGCGCTCGTGTAAACAACGCATGCGGTTATGTGTTTGTTCTTACGAGAGAAAAACCCGCTCTCATACGTGTGGACACTGAAATTTTTTTCATGTGAGCAAGGATAAATCTTATAGTAAACAAGAAAGTGCAAGGCTACTTTGACAAATAGTACCAAAAAGGCAAAAAAAGGCAATATGAGTAAAAAAGGCAAAAAAAGGCAATATGAGTAAAAAAAATGCAAAAAAAGGAAAAAAAAGGCAAAGTCAACAAAATCCGTTCCCTGATTATATGTATTCTGCAGGTTTTAAACTCAAAAAACCCTCTCGATTGTCCCTCTACTACCAAAATGTAAGAGGGTTGCGAAGTAAAACTACCGATATTTTTGCCAACTCTCAGGCTTTTCCACATGACATTTTTGTTTTTACAGAGACTTGGTTAAACACCAATATTTTGGACACGGAACTCTTCAATTCCGAGTTCCTAGTATATAGAAAAGATCGTTATATGGATAGTTGCATAGGATTGGGTGGTGGGGTGCTTATTGCAGTTCGTTCTCACCTCAGTTCCAGCGTAATCAATGTTCCTTTCCCTTTAAACACAGAAACTATTTGTATTAAAATTTGTATTGAGGACAAAACTGTCTTTATCATTAGTTCATACATTCCTCCTAATAGTGATACATCATTGTATTCTGAGCTGTCGCTTATCTTAGAACACATTCATGACTTATCCTGCTCGGAAAATAACATTTTATTGCTCGGCGACTTCAACTTGCCACAAACGATCTGGGTTCCATCGGAGGATGGATCCTATCTTACAGCATCGTTTAATTCCGCTCAGCAGGAGCTTATTAAACTTGACTCCATTAAGTCTTTTGACTTACAGCAAATAAGCTGTATTAAGAACTACAATTTGGTCTTTTCCTCTGACGCTGTTAGTACTGTTGTTCAAGAATCTTGTTCAAGCATAACTAGCATAGATAGACATCATCCACCCTTGGATGTATTTTTTGACTTGAGCTGTCATATTTATGATAAAAGTGACCCTAATGATGGCTCGTATATCTTTGACTTTCGACGGGCTAATTATCAGCAACTGTCTGAAAGAATAAGGTGCTCCAATCTACAAGACATTAATGTTTCACCTAATATTGAGAATGCAGTAAAATTCTTTTACAGTATCCTAAATGATTGTATAAGAAGTTGTATACCAACGAAATTATCGAAAAATGCAATATCGAACCATCCTTGGTACACTAAAGACCTCAGAACTCTATATTAAAAGTCTCAGCCCAAAGGACTTTAATATTTAAAAAACTGCTTTCAAGCAGCTTATACAATGACTATGTAAGCACAATGGAAACCTCACTTAGGAATAATCCGAAACAATTTTGGAGCTTGGTTAATTCCAAGAAAAGGTCTGACGGATATCCAGCAGAGTTTTCTTATAATAACAGCGTTTTTAATGACCCTGTTGATATTTGCAACTCTTTCGCGGATAATTTTCGTAAATCTTTTAACGATGTGCCGCTTAGTATTGATGATGATTACTTTGAGCTTCTCAAAGATGTTCCTCAAGTTGGCTTTACCAACATTGCCTTAGACTTGCAGACTATTTCGAAATTTATTTCATATCTGAAAGATGATTATTCTTCAGGTCCTGACGGCGTTCCTCCAATTGTCCTGAAAAAATGCAGTGATGTCCTTGCTCTGCCGTTGAATTCTCTTTTTGAGATCTCCATATCAACTGGATATTTCCATAGCCATTTGCCGACGATATGAAGATCAGTAAAGCAATTACAAGACTTCTGCAATCAGATATTGATAGTTTCAGTACCTGGTGCTGTAAGAATGGTTTAGTCCTTAACGCACTCAAGTGTCAGTCCATGACCTTCTATAGGAAACGGGTACAGACTATATTCAACTACTTGATATCGAATCACTTTCTCAGTTGGGCTTATAGTTTTAAGGACCTGGGTGTTTATTTAAGCCCTGAACATGATTTTAAAGAGCATATAAACCACATTGTGTGTTTAAAACCACAACCAACAAATATTGCTACCTTATCTTACGCACCACCATATACATCCTCCAATATCACCCAAAAACATCAACATTACCTTTCCCACACTTCATTCTACTGACATATCAAATCCGATTCACACGTTTTCCCAGACGTAGGATTGTATTCCATATACTGATACAATACTACGTCTGGCGAATATACGGGAATCAAATTTGATGAGTTGCAGTAATGGATATCCAAAATATATTTCCCATAGTCATTTCCCACCATCGTATAGATTATAAACTAGTATTTAAGGAAAATATTATGACAATAAATTTCACTTGTTCTACGACTGCGGTCAAATCCACTTGTTTTAATTAGATCAAAAGAGATCTAACATTTTTGGTGACCCCCGACGTGATCTTGCTTCCCCCCACCAGCGGTAAGGGGCAAATCACAAGTATACAAGCGTAAACCAGGGCTTCAAACACTGGTTTGGTTTAATCTAACTTGATTAAAGCCCAAGACGTGAATTTGCTTCCCCCACCAGCGGTAAGGAGCAAATCACCACAAAAGCGTGTACCAGGGCTTCAAACACTGGTACAGTGTAGTTAATTAGCTACAAGCATTCCCTGGTAGAACAGTAAAATATGGAATCCCTCATCAAAGAGCAAGTCGGAGCAGCAGAGAAGATTACAAAGCTGCTCTCCAACTTCAAGAAGACGGGACCAAGCAGACGAACGAACGTGTATTTAAATTTGCGACTAGAGCGCTTGGAATTCGAATGGAGCGAGTTCGAGAAGCGCGATATTCAGCTACAGCCATTTAAGCTGGAAAGACCAGATAGTTCCTACTCTGAAAGGAATTACTACAATCAATTGGAAGCGGTATATGAGGAGTACAAAAATCTCATATTGAAGGCTCTGGCAGATTTTGAGGAAACAAATGCCGCAACTCAGGACACCGAAGTTCAGAAGCTGATACGGCAACAAAAGGCCTCAATTACTGCTTTAAGCCATTTGTGTTCCACCACGGAAGAAAAGTTGGAGAACCAATCAAATGCTTATTACAAGCAGAAACTTCAGAGTATTAGAGAGCAGTGGTCACTGATTACAACCCGACACTTAGAAATTATTGGGGAAGAGAAAATCTTCGACTATGGCGTGAAAGATATCAACACGCTTGAGGACCGCTGTCAATCTCTCCTCATCAAGATTCAAGAACATTTAGACAAACAGGCGGCCAGCACCACCAAATCCAACTTCAACACTAACCTAAAACTGCCAGAAATAAAGCTTCCCATATTCAGCGGAAATTATCTGCAGTGGAAGGAATTCCATAATCTATATAAACAACTGATTCATAACCAAGCAATGAGTCAAGCAGAAAAGATGTTCTACTTAAAGGCAAACTTATCTGGAGAAGCAGCCAAGCTAATCCAGCACCTCCAAGTGTGCGAAGACAACTACGAATCCGCGTGGTCAACGCACAAGCATCGCTACAACAATAAGCGATTGCTTCTTGCAGCATTACTCAACAAACTATTCAATCAATAATCACTGGAGATTCGGCCGCTGCAGTCAAGAGGTTGCACGATGTTACTAACGAGTGCCTACTCGGAATTAGCAATCTAGGAGTATCGATCGCAGACTGGGACCCACTTCTGATTCACCTCCTCCTTCCAACGGTAGATAAAGATACTCATAGACTGTATGAGCAATCGCTAACTAAGCCTAGGGAGCTCCAAACAATGAAGGATTTGCTCAAGTTCTTAGAGGGTCGCTTCCAAATGCTGGAGGCACTAGGAACTAAACAGAGTGAACCAAAACGATCATCCAAGGTCTTCTTGGCAATCACAGATGATGGAAATAAATGCCTCATTTGCGATCATCCAAAACATCCCATCTATAAATGCCCAAAGTTTCTCCAGCTTTCTATAACAGAAAGAATTAAGAAAACTAAATCCTTAGTGAAGATGTGTCAATTTTCTACGATTTGGCCACCAGGCCTCAAATTGTCAAGCTGGACATTGCACAAAATGCAATAAATTTCACCACACTCTGCTCCACATTTCGGAGTTTCAACCGCACGCCGATGCACGCACTCTTCAAATAAACAACAGAGCAAATTTGTCAGCCGTCAATTCAGCCAGAAGGGATTCAAATTACGTGTTCTTAGGGACGGCTATCGTTAACGTACTCAATCAAACTAACAGCCCGACCAAGGCAAGAGCACTCTTGGTTTCAGGCTCTCAAATGAATTTTATCACAGAGAGATTAGCCAAACAACTACAGCTGACTCCAAAACACGAACCACAAGAAGTTTCAGTAATGGGAAACAACCCAATCAAAATCTCGAAAAAGGTGAATATTTGCCTGCGATCAAGAGTTACTGGTTACAGCACGAATTTAGAAGTATTCATACTGAACACCATAACCTCTCGGCAACCAAATCAGCAGATAAATACGAGCCATTGGCACCTGCCCAAGAACATTAAATTGGCGGACGACACATTTAATCAACCTCAAGAGATCGACTTACTAATTGGAGCAGAACTATATCCAGAGCTTATGTCTGTGGGGCAAATCAAGTTGAGCAAGAAATTCCCAACACTTCAAAATACCTTGTTAGGATGGGTAGTGATAGGAAAAGCCACATTCGAAGTTCCATCTACACCGTTTGCTGGCATCGCAGAGAAGTCCCCACCCTTGGAAGATATAGTACAACAGTTTTGGTCTATGGAGGAAGCCGCCATTGGAACATCAACTAATCAAAAACGATTTACTAAGGAAGAACGTCACTGTGAAGAACTATTCAAGAAAACGACAATACGCACAAAAAATGGTCAGTACATTGTAAAATTGCCATTTTCACACAGTCCATCTAGCCTTGGAGGTTCGAGAGCAATAGCTACCAGAAGATTTCTCAATTTGGAGAAAAAGCTACGGCAGAAACCAGATATCCAGCAACAATACATTCAATTTATGAGAGAATATATTAACTTAAACCACATGACAGAGATTAACTACAACGCAGAATTCAACACAAAACCTCACTATTTCCTTCCACACCACTGCGTTCTTCGTCCAGATAGCAGTTCAACAAAGCTACGAGTAGTCTTCGATGGATCCTCAAAGACGTCTACAAATATATCACTTAATGAGATATTGCATTCCGGACCAGCTTTACAAAATGATCTTTTTTCTATTCTGCTGCGCTTTCGAATTCATGCATATGTTTTTACGGCCGATATCTCTAAAATGTACCGCCAAATACTTATGGATGATGACAGCAAGCAATTCCAACTAATCCTATGGAGAGAGTCTCCGGATCAACCCCTGAAGGCTTACCAACTTAACACGGTCACCTACGGTACGAAGTCAGCACCGTATTTAGCGATTAGATGCCTCCATGATCTGGCGCAAACAGCAGAAGATACAAACTCTCAGGGAGCGACCATCCTCCAGCGCGATATTTATATGGATGATGTATTAACAGACAGCAATAACTTACGGGAGGCAGCGCAAATGCAAGCAGAACTCAACAGCTTACTAAAGAAAGGAGGGTTTCATCTTCGAAAATGGTGTTCCAATACGCCATCACTTCTGGCGGGTATTCCAAAAGAAGATTGCGAAACAGAGAACATTTTACACGATCAAAATGAAGGTTCAATTAAGACTTTGGGGCTCACATGGATGCCAAAATCAGACCAATTGATCATCAAAACAAAATGGCAACAAATCACAAAAGTAACCAAGCGATCAATTCTAGCCGACACCGCACACATTTTCGATCCTTTAGGAATTGTTAGTCCAGTTATCATTCTAGCTAAAATCTTTCTCCAAGAATTGTGGATGTCGAAATTGGATTGGGATGCTGCGGTACTAATGGAAATGCACACAAAATGGATACATTTCAGGAAAGAACTGCTTAACCTGAACAACTTGAAGGTGCCAAGGCACATATTATGGCCGGATGCAAAGGATATTCAGCTTCATTCCTTTTCGGATGCGTCGCAACGGGCATATGGAGCTGCCGTATATCTACGATCCGTAGATAAAGAAGGAAAAATAAAAGTACAACTGGTCTGCTCTAAGTCTCGAGGAGCACCAATAAAACAGCAAACGATTCCTCGCCTGGAGCTTTACGCCGCAAGGTTGATGACGCAGTTAGTAAGGTTCGTTAAGGAAAGTTTGCCTATTAAATTCGCAGAAACTACTTATTGGACGGATTCTCGAATTGTCCTAGCATGGATAAACACCCAATCACCATTACAAACTTTCGTAGCTAACCGCATTTCATTTATTCAAGAAGAATCAAAGCGAAGCCAATGGAAATATATAAATTCAGAAAATAATCCAGCTGATCTCCTATCACGTGGAGTCTTCCCTGAAAGTCTACTGAATTCAAGTCTATGGTTTCACGGACCATCATTTTTAGAAACCGCACAGACCAATTGGCCAGCGCAACCTTCAGTTTTAAGTGAACCCAATCTACCGGAAGTAAAAGTTATGAAAACCATATTGACTACATCGCGTCAAGGTGACCACTTTCTGGAAAATATAAATCACAAAAATTCATTTACAACGTTGCAGAGGATAACGGCGTACATCATACGCTTCATTAGCAATCTAAAGCGAGCATCAAACTACAGGTTACGAGGCCAAATACTCTCTGTTAAAGAATTAAAAGCAGCGCAGACGGTAATAGTTCAGTTTATTCAAAGCTCTGAATTCCCAGAAGAGATAGCTGCCTTACAGAAACGAAAAAGTGTAGCTGAGAAAAGCCGTTTAAGCTCACTAACACCGTTTTTGGATGAAAGAAACATTATCCGTGTCGGAGGCCGATTAGAAGCCTCGAAGTTGCCGTACGAAGCCAAGTATCAAATGATACTAAAAAATTCGCATAATTTCACTAGGTTGTTGATGAAGCACTTGCATTTGAAGAACCTACATGCAGGACCCCAAGCTTTACTTGCGATATCAAGGCAAACTTACTGGATTCTAAGAGGCAAGCAACTTGCACAAACTATTGTCCACAACTGTCTGCAATGTTTCAAGGCAAAACCAAGGGGCATTGAACAGCTAATGGGAAATTTGCCACCAGAACGAGTTCAACCTTGTAGGCCTTTTGTAAACGTGGGAGTTGACTTTCTTGGACCCGTCTACACTCATTACAAAATACGGGGTAAACAACCAACAAAGGCATACGTGTCAGTTTTCATCTGTTTCGCCACAAAGGCGGTCCACCTTGAGTTAGTTACGGATTTAACTACTCAAGCCTTCCTGGGAGCATTGAAGATATTTGTTGCACGCCGTGGTCTTCCGGCAAAAATCTTCTCTGACAATGCAACTAATTTCATAGGAGCTCGGAATGAGCTGTACGACCTCTACTCAAAAATCTTCACCAAGGAAGGACAGAATCTGATTAACAGTCACTGCTCTGAAAGGGGTATTGAATGGAGACTAATTCCACCTAGATCGCCACATTTCGGAGGTCTGTGGGAGGCTGCGGTAAAATCTGCAAAATACCACATGAAGCGAATATTTACAAGTGCATCATTAACCCAAGAAGAACTAACAACAGCGCTGGCTCAAATCGAAGCAGTCCTCAATTCACGGCCACTAACACCAATGTCAGCCGACCTTAACGATCTAGAAGCCCTTACACCAGGACACTTCCTAAATGGTGCACCCTTAACAGCAATAATTGATGCAGATTATCGGCCCAAAAACATTTCCAGCCTAACCAGATGGAACTTAGTGACATCTATTCACCGAGAATTCTGGCGTAGATGGACCCAAGAATATTTACAAGAAATCCAAAATCGATATAAGTGGAAGCACCCTCAGGAAGAAATTCAGCCAGGATTACTTGTACTAATCAAAGAAGATAACCTCCCACCGTTGAAATGGCAGATGGGAAGAATTTTAAGGACTATCCCAGGAAAAGACAAATTAACCAGGGTAGTGGATATCAAAACATCCACCGGAGAAGTAAGAAGATCCATCTTTAAAATATGTCCTCTGCCTACCGAAAGCCAACCGAATACGCCAGCATCTATAGCTCTACCTTCCAAGGAGGACCAGCCGAATATATTAAAATCAGGTACATCTTTACTTTCAAAAAATTTGGCTGGTCGTCACAAAATCAAAGTAAACCATCCACTCAAGGGACAGTTTCGACCGATACAAACATCAAAGCCAGTTGACTGTCACAGCCCACAAAACCTAAAACGCAAGGCTGAGAATTCCCCTCAAAAAACCCAAAAGCTAAAGGTGAATCCACTTACCTCACTTGTGCTGGGCCTCCTGCTACTCGGCACTGCTTACAGTCAACCAACAAAACAACAAAATCAAGTGGAAGTTCAACAATTCACGGACAACCCTGGAATCTATTTTGAAGATTTAGGCCAGGTAAATCTGATGACGGATGAATGGAATTTATTTGTTTACTTTAACATGTCCAACTACTGGCACGAATATAAAGGGATCAAAGAAAGTGTTTTCGGACTAAGACAAAGGTGTGATAAAATAAAAAGGCAGGCATATAACTTTTGTGAAGCAGTGACCGACAAACTTCAACAACGTCTCACGGATACAGATAGCCTGAACGAAATTTTAAAGCATCGAAATGGAATCACCATACGTAACAAAAGATTTCCGTTCGACTTCATTGGCACTGTGGCAAACAAGCTCTTTGGAATCCTAGACCAGGACTTTGCTCATTACATGGAAGAAAGCATACAAAACGTATCTACAAATGAAGCTCATCTTCTCCAGTTAACTAAAAACCAAACATCAATAATTGAGTCAACCGCCAATGTTCTCAACAAATCTATTGCAGCAATCACAGGGCAATTTACTTTAATAAATCAACAATTAACACAACTCTACAACCTGACCCATGCAATAGATGAAGGACAAATTTTCAACTACATTTCTATATACGTGTCTCAGCTAATGGATAGCTTTCGAAGAACCCAATTTGCAATACTGGAAGCCGTTACCGATACCCATCATGGAAGACTAAGCTCACTTACTTTATCACCAAGCCAACTGCTGAAGGAACTCAGTAAGGTTTGCAGAAATATTCCACATTCCATTATCACCTTATTGTCATATACGAAGTAATTGTCCAGAAAGAATGTGGATCCAGCTCCATAATCCAAATCACTGGATATTTGCCTTCCAGCAAGAAGACATCATTTCCATTGTTTGTGGGGCTAACACTCTAACTACCAAACTTCAAGGCATTGGGCTATTAAAACTAGCGCAAAACTGTGTCATAAAACAACCTACTATGACAATTAATGCCCACAATTTCTACTTATCCGAATCCACTGCCTCAATTGTACCAACGCTTTATCTAAGCCAACTCGCGATGCAACAACTACAAGCATCAAGGGATAAACTCATCACCAAAGACTTTTTAATGCGTGGTGATGACGATATGACGAACTTGGAAAGGAGGATTGCAGACATTAAAAGCAACCAAATATTACCAAAACCTATCACAAATCATGACGTACACCAGTACTCAATTAGTTACATCGCCCTGACAATGGTTGTCCTGCTTATCATCTTTTTGAGCATCAAAAAATGGAAAATAAGGAAGTCACAAGGACCAAAACCAGAACCAGAATTTGAGCTCCAGGATCTCAAGGTCGGGGAGGATGTTTAAAACCACAACCAACAAATATTGCTACCTTATCTTACGCACCACCATATACATCCTCCAATATCACCCAAAAACATCAACATTACCTTTCCCACACTTCATTCTGCTGACATATAAATCCGATTCACACGTTTTCCCAGACGTAGGATTGTATTCCATATTCTGATACAATACTACGTCTGGCGAATATACGGAAATCAAATTTGATGAGTTGCAGTAATGGATATCCAAAATATATTTCCCATAGTCATTTCCCACCATCGTATAGATTATAAATTAGTATTTAAGGAAAATATTATGACAATAAATTTCACTTGTTCTACGACTGCGGTCAAATCCACTTGTTTTAATTAGATCAAAAGAGATCTAACATTGTGAATAAATCAAATTCAATGTTAGGTTTCGTTAAACCTAAACCTAAAACCTAAAAATCCTTATGTCACCCTCTCACTATTTAACAGTCTTGTCCGTCCTCACCTTGAATATGCTTCGCAAGTATGGACACCTTATCAGAAAAATCTCAATACTCGTATTGAAGCCGTCCAGCGACGCTTCATTCGATTTGCATTGAAAGGTGTTCCCTGGGACGATCCTTTTAATCTCCCCCCATATTTGCATCGGATAAAACTGTTGCAAATGCAGCCTTTGGCTCAAAGAAGGGTCAATAATGATATAATTTATATGCATCAACTGATCTCAGGTCTGATTGATGCACCTGACTTATTATCCTGTTTAGGATTAAACTTTCGTGGGGGATCGCATTACCTGCGTAGTATAGAGTTACTGCATGTTCCTCATCACAGAACAAATTACGGGATGCATGAGCCTATTAACCGCATGAGTAAAATCTATAACTTAAATGTAAACTTTCTTGACTTTAATCTTAACAAGATTACACTAAAATATGTATTGCGTTCCTCGAACATAAATTCTAATAATGTATATTTGTTCTTATATTTGTTTATTTATTGCTAGTGGTAGTGTTGAAATGTAGCGTAGGCTAACCACTAACACCAGCACTAAATGATGAGCCTGTTGATGCATATTTTGCCCTGGCAAATTTTTTGCTTATGGCTGTTGCTTGTATTAAGCACACCATGACACAGATCTGATAGTGTTTAAAAAAAAAAAAGATTAAAGTTCAGAAATTATTCAAAAACACTATAATGCACAGTCCAAACAACAATAATAAATTGAGATCTATTTAATTGCGTACACAGAGAATACATTTTATGAGACACTAAAATGGTGAACTGCTTCTAAGTTAAGAGTTGCCAATTTGTATGTAAGTTTATATTGAAAATGGAATAATAAAAATGTTTTGAAAAGTAAAAGTAAAAAGTAATTGAAATCTGTCAAAGTTAAGTTTGCCATACAATGAGTTGCTTCTCTAGGCTTTATCTCCTCCAATATACATACAATATGCACACACATAATGTAATTTAAATTACTACTTGATGACGATATGGAAAAAAAAACAATCATAACGTCCCGCTATTTGTAATCCGATATTTCTTTGATTTTATTTCTCTGTTTTCATTGTGCTGTGCATTAAAAAAAAAATCTGATCAACTCTTGTACACAAATTAGATTGTCAAGCAGAGTATCCCAACCGCTTGAAGCTCTACTGATCGATCGAGATCAGTATCGATACCGTTTCTAGAAGAATTAAGAACTACCTTTCCTCCGTTGGAAATATTATTCGATTTTTGTATTTGGGAAATTCCAACACGAAGTCCAAGGAAAACTATTGATGAAACCGTTTGTTGGACAGGGCGGAAATTTATTGTGACTTCATAGAAGTCCACTCGTATCTCTGCGTTCATTGCCCGTGTCGTTGGCGGTCGGCTTGGTGGCTTTTGGTAATTTATACAGTCTTAATAACATTTACATGCCCATATGCAGCATCACCTGTATGGCCGGTTACATTAGTCACTTGTAATGGCGCTTCCTCCTCATCGCCGGTTCAGAGGACGGCCGAAAGACGAAGAGGTTAGAGACGCGGACGGTATATCTTTTCCATCTCAACCGACGGATAGTGAATGAATGAATGTATAAGTGAGTGCTGCTGTTGCTTTGTATGTAGTGTGCGGTAATTTTTTGGTCATAGTGCGTGTAACTATGAATGTGCGTGTAAATATGTAAATTATATGGAAAATAGATTGTTGTCTCATTACTGTGTTACTGTGACCGGAGATAGTTTGTTGATGCATCGTATTGATGCTGTAGCCATCAACGTTTCTGCTGTGTATAGGTATGTATATATACATTTGATAGTTGGTGTTAATCACCTTGAGATATTGTGAGAGTTTCCATCTCTGGATGATCTTCTGGCAGATAAAAAAATATAAAGTTAAGCTTCTTTTTCTTTTGACCCGAATATAAAGAAAAAAAATGAAAATCTAATTACAAAATCGATATTGCGAGGGTACAAATTGTCAGCACACAGTGCCGGCGGTAGCTGGGAAGTGAGGTATTTCGACGCAGGTGATTGAAGGAAGATTTTTCGTCCTATTTGCCAGAGTGGAAATATGAGAAAACGTAGGCTGATATAAATAAAAAAAGGTCTCAGTGTGACAAAAGAATGATGCAACACAGCGGGGCTAAATATAAATCCGGCCAAAGCAGCATGTCCTTCACAAGGAAAATGAAATCCCCACATCCCAGTAGCCTCTCGGATACAATTATCACCCCTGTGCTAGAAGTTAAATACCTGAGAGTGTATCTTGACAGTAAGCTCAGCTGGAAGAAGCACACAGAGGAAGCTACTAGGAAAGTAAAAGCATAGCCGGAGGCTGTCGACCCCATATTCTTAGATGGATGTAAGATATTTTTTATTGAAACACATGGTCCTTTTTTGTTTTTAATTATTATTGATAAGTTTATTTTTCAGGAAAAAATATTCCTCTATGAGGAAGCTTGCACATCTTTCTTGTCGTCTATTTTAAGAGAACTGCTCGAGTTTATGCTTTTACCGATCTGCAGACTGTACCACTCTTCTCTACACTAAAGCTGCTGGCGTCGTTTATCGAACGGTCCCGGTGTTGTTTTTCCCTTTCATAGGCTGTGAATGTGATTTGCGGTTGTTGTGCGTCAGTTCTCTTTTTTCTAATTGAAGCTTAAGTGAAGCTGATGATCATTAGCAGATATTGCAGGTGTTGGTGTTACCAATGCGCTATTTTTGGATGTTAATTATCAATGTTCTTCTTTCAGAGGAATTTCGTTCCATAACTATTCCCCCTCTTAAGCGAAGACGTCCTCGGCTTCATCTCAACAGTTCAATTTTTTAGATATAGATTTGGCAATGTAGTGCATATTTACAAGTAGTTCTTATTTGTTTTTTTTTTGTTTAACACAATTCATTAAATATAATTAAATTTTTTTTTATTTCTTTATATTTTTTTATAGTTAACCAGAATCAAAATTGTATGTAAAAATATAAAATGACATATTCACCTTTATCATAAAAATAACAGAGTAAAATAAAAAAAAACAAAAAAGTTTCTATTTCTTAACAGATTTCTTAATATTCTTACTAAATCTTGAAATGACATTAAATGTAATATAATAATATCATAATTTATATTTAAATTTAAGATTTAAGATTTGTTAAATCTTTCTACTTATTTTAAGTTTACTCAATATAAAAGTTTTATTAGCAAATTAAAATTACATATTCATCTTAATCATACAAAAAAAACAAAGTAATTGCTATTTATTAACAATCTCTTAATATTCTTATTTAATCTTTAAATGACATTTAATGATAGATACTAAGTTTCCTTAATTTTAATTTAATTATTTATTATTAATAGTTAATTATTTATATTATTAATAGTTATTTATAGTTCATCTACTAACAAAATATTACGAGCAAATTAGAATTATGTATTCGTACAATATAATAACAATAGCAAAAATAACATAAGTAATAGCAAAACAACGAAAATGTTTGTTAAGATCCTTTTTTAGTATCCTTAACTAAATTTAGAAATAATATATAATGATAATTTTTTTATTTATTGTTGTTTAGATAATACATATAATTAATATGAAACATAGAATTTTTTTTAGTATATTTTTTTATTATATATTTTTTTAATACTTATTTATAGTTTTAATATTAAAATTGTATGGGCAAATAATCAGAACATATTCATATTAAACACAAACAGAAGAGACAACAAAAAACAAAAATAGTTGTTAATCCTTAAAGTGCTGGGTTAATAATGAGGTATTTATTCAATTTTAGAATAATGATCTTATTTTGACCCAAAATAATTTTATTTTAATAGGAAGTAACATAAACAAATCTTCCGAATGCCTGACAAGCATTCAAGAGTATCATTTGTCATGTAAAGCTTCCCAACTCGCCGTTCGGAGACGGCAGAAAACTGTAGGTCCCTTCCATTCGTGCAAAAATATAACGCGCACACACAAATGGTTGCGGGAAGTTAAGCTCGGCTCTACCTCGGACTGCTGAAGCCAAATATTAAACATTAACAAAGCCGTCATTTCTTTTTAAATTAGTTGTCTGTCAAACATTTTTTTTACCTGATGTTTTTCTTGTAAACTTTCCTGTTGTCGATAAGAACCGTAGTCCCTAGATCTCTTTGAATAACTTTTTCCATGAACAACTTCCTAAACTTATTGCCAATCCGTTTATTTGTTCGCACAAAAACTTTGTCACTTGTTTTAAATGTCCGCGTTTGTCTTTTTTTGTTGTGATAATCTAGATCCCTCTGTTGGGTATCGGCTATCTTTTTCCTGATTTCGTCTATCAACTCAATCGGAATTGAGTGGATTATATCAATCGGTCGATAATTAGTGACTGAGTGGATCGTCCTATTGTACTTGACTGCAGCGTTGCCAGGTTTTGGTGGAAAAAATTCCCTTTTTTGCATGAAAAATAATTTTTTTCCCCGATTTAACGTTTCATTTTCCCCGGTTTTTTCCCCGTTTTTCATTTACTTTCGATTTCGGTTATTTGCAAATAAAACACTGCTTTTCATACAGTCTTATTATTTTTAATAACAACATAAAAAAGTAATAGCACTTACAGTATATAAAATAACTGAAAAAAAAAACATTTAAATCGTACATAATGTACATACTTCATTCAATAATCTATGGGTGGGTATAAAGATAACAAAATATAAAACTTAAAGTAAAAAACAAAAAATTAAAAATCACAACTTAAGAATCACTTCATTTTAGTAGCTTTGTTCAGCGAGGAAAAACTAGAATAGAAAATCACAGATTCGTGAAAAATATCAGATCAAAGTTAGCACAGAAAAGTACAGCCCATTATGTTAGTTGTCAAAAGTGACAATTTCATGGTCGATTATTGTACTTATGTTTTCCAAATTATTTATAGCATTTTACAATAACTGATTGCCCTTTCACCGATTGAATTTCGATCAGAGTATATGTTCCTATCTAATAAGACTCTGATTTCGATTTCTTCCATTTGGTAAACTTATTCTGTCGATCCTCTTTTCACTTCGTATGAAAAAAATCAAATATACCATCACAGCTGATTTTGACATCTGTACACCAGTCTGTTCTACCTCAAGAGTAGGTGCAAGATTTACTGTATTTTTCTCGTCTTGATAACCTCACCGAACGCAAAGCAGATCCTTTGTGGACAGACATTTTTCTCACTGAACACAAATCCATGTACTTTTCTGATAGGATAGCCTCAATCAACAGCCCTAGTATAAAAATACTTTAAGGGATCTAAAACACATTCTCAAATGAAACAAGATATCATTTGTCAAATATATAAAAATGGCTGTAGTCAGTGCCGCATGCGCTGTTGCAACCTTCAGCCAAATGCAAATTTGAGATTGTGTGTATAAAATTGTTTGCATTGACGCACTATGTATTCCTGTGATATTTCAATCTTAATAGTATTTATTTATTTTTTGAAAATGGCAATGAATGGAAAAATTTTAATTTTCCCCGTTTTGAAATCTTTTTCCCTGTTTCCCCTTTTGGGTTAAGAATCCCCGGAAACGGGGAAAAATCCCGCAACCTGACAACGCTGCTTGACTGTGGCAAGTAAAAAGAGCTCAGCCGTATCACTGATATTCTGCTCTAGTTTAGTACACCTTGCTATCTCGGATAAAGTATTATGAAACCTTTCTACCTGTCCGTTCACTTCACTGTGAAAGGGTGGTGTATTAAACATGCTAATTCCGAAATGATCCCTAAGCAACGATTTTATGCTTTCCGAAATAAAGGATCTCTCATTATCACAGGCAATTGTTTTTGTATTTTTGAACAAGTTGAGTATTTCTAAAATCGGATCTTTTATATCAACTATTGCACGCGATTTTATTTGTTTCACCACCGCAAATTTGGAGAACTTATCCAAACATGTTAAGAAATGAGCTTTGGCCGTTGAATAAATATCGATGTGAAGTATCTCACCTGAATCGGTTGGTATAGGTGTTTCTCTTATCTCAGGCTTCGGTGGGTGCCTTTGATACTTTGCTTCATGACAGATCTTACAATTGAGCGCTATTTCTTTCAACCTTTTGCGAATGTTGGGAAAGTAATAATCATTCAAAACTTGATGAGTATTTTCACGTGCAGATCGATGAGCTCGATTGTGCTCGGTTGCAAGAATTTCAGGTTGGTCATTTGTGTTGAAAATATCAGTCACCATTTTTGGTGTGAAAAAACTTTACTGAAGGAAACATGGTTATAAGTTTGTCTTGAATTTGTGCTAGGATTGGTAGGTCGCAATAAATTTCATTAACAACATTGGGATTAATTACTTCTTTTAATACCAGGAAAAGGTTTTCTAAGTCATTGAATGTAATTGAGTGTCTTATTTGGGTCTTGAAAATTATTTTAGTTGTTTTTAGTAGTTCCAGTCCTGTATTAAGAATTAATTGATTTCGAAAGCAATGTAATGGATTGTAAACACTCGGTATTGTTTGTGTTAAAGAAGCCTAGCTATGAGCTGTCATAGAGTTTGAGTTTACCGATTCTTCGAGGGCATTTATATACTGCCTAGACAAGGCATCAGCAACGAAGTTCTCGTTGCCTGGTTTATAAAAAAATGTTGGTGAAAATTCCTCTACAAATGCCCTCCACCTCTTAATCTTTGCGTTAGGGTTTCTATCAGAAACGGCAAAGGTCAACGGTTGGTGGTCTGTGTAAATGTTAAGCCGATTTTTATATTTTTATATGGCCAGAAGTTCTCGCTCATTTGTCGCGTAGCTTTCTTCAGTAGAAGACAATGTTCTAGATATCACTGTAATTGGTCGGCCATCTTGACAGAATAGCACCAAGTGCATGAGATGAAGCGTCAATCAAAGGGCTTCTCATAATCCGGATACAGAAGTAACACGTCTTCTGAAGCCAGCATTTTTTTGAGTCTGTTAAAAAAATCTATTGCTTCTTCGTCAAGTTCTATCTTCAAGTTTTTTGACTGACTTTTTCCTATATTTCCATTGTCACCCCGTAGATACCTAGTAAGATGTTTCGCGATTAGAGCGTAATCCCTAATAAATCGTCTGTAATATCGAGACAACCCAAGGAAGGATCGCAAACTTCGAAGTGTCTTAGGAATTTCGTAACCTTCAATGTCTTTTACCTTACCTGCGCATGTTTTTATCCCCTTACTGGATACTACGAACCCCAAAAATTCAACCTCTTCTTTAAAAAATCTTGATTTTGCTGGTGCGACTCGCATGTTAGCCTTAAAAAACAAGTTTAATATTTTCTCTAGATAATGACGTCATCGATATAAACATGACAGCATTTGGCTATCTCTTCCCTTAGTACGTCGTCTATTGCCCTTTGGAAAATACTATGCGCGTTTTTCAACCCGAACGGAAGTCTACAAAACTCGTATTTTCCGTTATTTGTTGACAGCGCGGTCTTCTCCCGATCGCGCTCAGACAATTTGATTTGGTGGAACCCTGATTTTAAATCCAAGGTTCTGAAAAAATCCCAAGATAAGCAAGAATAACTGCAGTATTTGGAATGGGATACTCATCACTGATAGTTTTACTATTCAATTTCCGAAAATCTATCACTAGGCGCATTTTGCGTTTCCCTTGCTCATCAACTCCTTTTTTGTCGACTCACCATACAGGATTATTATAGGGAGATCGGGACGGTCTTATTATTCCATTGTGGAGTAAATCGACAATTTCATTATTAACGAAATCAACCGCGGACATGGGATACGGATAGGCTTTCGAATAAACGAGATCGTTATCGGTTGTTCGGATGGTCGCAACAATTTTCGTGTTGAAAGGTAATGACTCATTTGGATTTGCAAAAACTTTCGAATGTCGGGACAGCAATACAACCTTTTCGCTCATATCCGATAAAATAGGTTTGTTTTGTACGGAGATGCTATTGACATCCCTGCAGTAAAAATATAACAATTTTTCCTCACCCCCACTTTAATTTAGAATCCCTTTTACTAAATTCAATTTTGCATCTATTTCATTTAGAAAATCAAATCCTATGATACCATCGAATGTTTTAAGAGTTGGAAGTAAAAAAAGGTTGCATTTCTATTAAAAATATTAATGACACACTTAGACGTAACCTGGCTGGTTCCGTGTATAGATTTTACAGAAAATGGGTTATTTATTGGTTTGATTGCTTTAAGTATGTCAAAATGTCTTATATAATTTTTAGAGGTACCAGTGTCCACTAAAAGCTTTATTTCTTTTCCTGCCGGGGTTCGACCGACGCGACGTATGGTAGGAGGGACCTTCCTCTGATTTCATTGATTTGAATTGATTTCATCAAACGTTTCCGGGATATTATCGTTCTCTATTACTATATTTTTGGTCTCAGCCTCATCAAATTCATTATAATCATCTTCTCTGCTGCAATTGTAGTTACCTAAATCTGAATAATTCGTATCATAATATTCGCATGCGTACTGTTCGTTTCCTACACTAGCGCCTGGTGCGAATTGTTCCTGATTGAGATGATTGACTTTTTGAAGCTTCGGAAGCGTTTGTCGGTCAGAATCTCGATGTCTCTTTAATTGGTTGGCATTATTGAAAGGTCTTTGAAATTGGTTAGGGTATTGCATGGGTCTTGGATTATTATTTGGATGCTGTATAGAGCCTTGAGAATAATTGCGATTTTGCGTGATTGCTCTTTGAATATGATTGGGGTTCTGTATAGGTCTTTGAAAATAAGTCGGATTTCTAAAATGCGAAAGTGTTGGGTCTACTTCCATTGGAGCTGGCCTTGGAGGGGTTGGCATGTCAGAAGGTCGCGACGAAAATAGAATATCGCTCATGTGTTTCTGTAAGCCAGATATGAAAATCCTCAATGCATCCTGTCAATATTTTTGGCTGAGAGACCGTCCGGTTTGTTCACAACTGGTTAAATCTGTGGTTAGGTAACTACTGATTTTGCTTAACCCACGGTTAAGAATCTCTGGTAACCAATGAGTGTTTGTTCACCTTGTTTTTTACTTTGGTCACCAAACCAAAGCTTTCCGAAAAACGTTCCAATTTTCAAGTTTTATATGTCAATTCGGTTGTCAAGAGTAATCAGAGATTAAATTTGTTTTGGTTTGACGTTTATTTTCAGGAAGTTACATTGCGGGTTCTGAAAAAAATATTTTGTTTAGTAATTGTTTTCAGTTTTTGTGAGGATATGTGTATATGAATGTACATAATATGTTTGTCCATATAGTACATTATATGTTATGTATGTATTTGCAATTCTCTGGTTGGCTGTAAATGAGAATATTCATTGTTATTTTTATTATTGCTATTTGTATTTGAGTTGTTTTTATTGCCGTGTGCGGCTGCCGCGCTGTGCTCCGCATTTCCTGTGAAAGCGGTAATAGGGGTGGTTTTGTCAAAACGTGTATTAAAGAGGGATTTTGACATTGAAGATTGAAGTGAGCCCATAGGTTACTTAAATCTTAAAAACTTATTACAATTAACTGTTTTAATCGTAAGCTAAAATTCCTCATAGATACAGGAAGTAATAAATCATTTATTAATTCAGATATTATTACTAGTCGAAACATTGAATTCATTGCTCCTATTGAAATAAAGTCAATCTTTAATTCTTATCAAGTCAATAGAAGGATAAGATTAAAAGGACTCAAAGAGTTTAATACAAAGAAAGAGAGTTATTATCTATTTTATTTGAATTTATTTTAATTATTATTTATTTAAATTATTTTGACGCCTTGATCGGCATAGATATAATTTTGAATTTATGAAGGTGAAAATCTCGAAAGACACTAAGGAATTAGAATACCCAGAGTAGTGTGGGACTCTAACCGCACTAAAAACACCTCCTAAATCATGACCAATCAAAGAAAGATCGACAAATGATATATTTTTCACTATGGGAAATCGCTTGGGAAAATGTATTATGCTTAAATACAGATTCTGAAAATTCTACAACATAAGTTCGTGAGGTTTGGTTCTCCTTAATCTGCGAATATTTGATCGGAAACTTAATACGTTTTCTATCGCAGGGTTAATATGTATTTGCAGACTCTGGTTGTGACGAAGATATAATGAAGGAACTTTGTATCAGAATAGATCTTCAAAAATGATATCTAGAATCTAATAATGTAAGAATAAGTTTAAGTAATAAGCCCAATTTAATGTCAAAGATATACACCGTTCCAGGCCTAAGTAAAAAAATATGTCATTTACCTGTTGATACAGAGTTTGGTAGTATGCACATTAAACCCATTTCAATTAAGAATAATCTTTTCATACCTGAGGGAATATATCAATCCCGAAATTGGTATTCACTTCTAGAAGTAGTTAACACTTCCGATTCTCCACTTAGTTTCGTGATTGAAAAACCCTTACTAACACAATCCATAAATACAAATGAATTTGAAGAATTTCACAACTTTTCTATTGAACATGGTACGCAAACGAAATATGTTAGTATTGACAAATTAATTAGAATTGATCGTTTAAATTCTGAGGAAAAAAGGGCAATCTGCAAATTGTGTAAACAGTATGAAAGCATATTTCTTCAAGAAGGACAAGACTTAACATTCTCTAATAAAACAAAACATGAAATTCAAACAAAAGATGAAGTTCCAGTCTATTCTAAACCGTATCGATACCCATATATTCATAAAGAGGAAGTTCAAACCCAAATTATGGAAAAGATTAGTCAGGGAATAGTTCGGCAGAGTTTTTCACCATGGTCTTCCCAATATGGATTGTGCCTAAAAAGAGCATAACATAACATACATATAATAAATTATAAAAAAACATTATCATACACAAAAAAAATAATACTAGTATTGAGTGCCACTAAGGCCATTAACTTTAATAAAAAAAAATATGGTTTTTAAGTTTATTTAGACTAAAAAAATGTAATATTGTTTAAATAAAATAAATAAACGCTTGGAAAAAAACAGAAAAAAAAAATACATGCGGGACATCCAGGAATTGTAAAAATGAAGGCTCTTGCCAGGAGTTATATGTGGTAGCCCAAGATAGACGCGGACATTGAAACCACCGTGAAACAATGCATAATATGCCAACAGTCGCGTCCAGAGAAGCCAATAGCAGTTGTTCACCCTTAGGAGGAGACTGCTTAGCCATGGTCTCGCCACCATGTCGATTTCAATGGGCCTTTTCAGCGCCAACATTTTTCTATACTCGTCGACTCACACTCCAAGTGGGTTAAAGTAAAGCCTGTGTCGACGACAAGTACGACGTGCGCGATCAACAGTTTGCAATCTATGAAGAATGCCGACAACGTATTTTGACAAGTTGCACCCGGACAACGATGCACTGCGATCTACTAAGAAAGGCGTTCCTACAACTCTAGTTACACAATTTAATGTCGATGAACCGGTATGGGCAAGGAACTACTCAAGTGGACCTGTATCGATGCCAGCCACTGTAACGAAGCCCGTCTCAGATACCGTGACAACAGAGGAAGGCACCACAATCCGAAGACATCTCGATCAGCTCCGCGGAAAAAGTCAAGATAATCCGGAGGAGACATCCGAAGCAGAAATAATCAGGGCAACAATTCCCAACCAACGCAAAGAGCAGCCTGACCAGATACCGGCACAATCCGAACATCCAGGAACTCCAACAGTAGAGCTTCGGCGTTCAGAACGGATTCGGAACAAGAACTTCAGTTCAAGCTAAGGCGGGAGGGGTGTTGTGTCTGAACATAACCTATATGACAGCGAGCGGCTAATGGCTCATATCACCGATAAGCCGGTTGTTTCTACTTTTGACAGCAACGAAAAGCCGCCACTTTGTTGCCAATCGCCAACGAAGGAGAACATCGTTTCAGTGGTAACTCAACGTTTTCAACCTAAATTATAATTATATTTACTTAACTTTAACAAATGAATATTTGAATTTATTGGAAATTGTTCTCGGTCATTTTTTTTCTCGAAATACATCTTAAATTACATATTGCTAAATCTGAGAAACAAATGGAGGAAGAAGTTTTGATTTTGCTGCTTGTGAGTGAAAGAGGAAAGGTAAAAAAAAAAATTTGTGTGTGTCAGTCACACGCGGTAGAAGTGAAACTATAACTATAGCGGTAGTCCGCCATCTTGGTGAACCGCCATGTTGAATTTCGAATTACGCAACTTAGCTTATTGTTTGTCTTGTCATACCCATATTAAGGAAATCGTGAAGATAACGGCAATCCGCCATCTTGGTGGACCGCCATGTTCAATTTCGAATGACGTCACTTAGCGTATTATTCGTCTTGTCAAACCCTTTCATTTGACACCCATATTAAGGAGGTCGTGAAGATAACGGTAATCCGCCATCTTGGTGGACCGCCATGTTCAATTTCGAATGACGTCACTTAGCGTATTATTTGTCTTGTCAAACCCTTTCATTTGATACCCATATAATGGAGGTTGTGAAGATAAAGGTAGTCCGCCATCTTGGTGGACCACCATGTTGAACTGCGAATGACGTCACTTAGCGTATTGGTTGTCCTGTCAAACCCTTTCATTTGATACCTATATTAAGAAAGTCGTGAAGATAACCGTAACCCGCCATCTTAGGGTATCCGCCGTATTGAATGTTTCTATGACGTCATATAACTTATGATACTCTCCGGGTCAAATCGAATCCAATGACACTCGATTTGTTGAAATCGGTTGAGTAGTTTAGGGTTTAGGTTGTAGTGGACAGCGGTATCGCTATCTTCTTTCTTTTTCCCGCTATCTAACATCGCTTATCCCACCGAATGCGTCCCCCACCCCGAGCGCTTATTCTCCTTTGTGAATATTCTCGTTTTCCTTTGTCGATAGGATAGGGTGTTTTTTTTTTTTTTAATTATTTTATTTTTTCTATACCCCTTTGAATTTCCCTCTGTGAATATTTGGTGCAGGGTCATAAGTCCACAGGTCAAAAGTCCACAATGGACTTTTGACCCACCTTGGCGGGTTATAGGTCCACAAACCAATTGTGCACTTATAACCCACCCAGGTGAGTCAAAAGTCCACACGAAATTTCTGTGGACTTTTGACCCGACGATTGTGGTCTTATGGCTCACTATAGTAAGATAGGTCATAAGTAAACAATTATTAAAATTTGTCAAATTTCGTATGAAAACAAAAATTCAGTAGTTTTCATTTATAATTTTAAAATTAATTGTTCACTGTTGCTTTTTTAAGTCCTATGCACTTACCACTACACAACGGTGCTCACGATTCGCGCGAAACCTTAGATATGTACTTTGAACTGTTCACTATTTCATTTTTGAGAAGTTTATAAAGTAATAGTGAAAAATTCGAAGTACATATCTAAGGCTTCGCGCGAATCTTGAGCACCGTGGTGTAGTGGTAAGTGCGTTGGGCTACTATGCAATGCTGTCCGGGTTCAATCCCAGCCCGAGTCTAATACCTTAAAGTTTTTTCACGGAAACACCTCTTTCGAATGTCTGACAAGCAATCACTTTTCAATAAGCTTCTCAACTTGCCATTCGAAGTCGGCGAAAAACTGTAGGTCCCTACCAGTCGTGCAAAAATATAACACGCACACACAAATGATTGCGAGAAGCAGGAACAGGTTCAACCTGAGCTTAAAGCGCCACTTAAAGAAAGATGTATGTTAGTAATAAGAATAATTGTGGACTTATAGCCCACTTCATTTTTCAAATTGTGGAATTATGACCCGAAATTTTATGAACTTTTGACCTACCTGCGTGGGTTACAAATTCACAATCAGTTTGTGAACTTATAACCCACCCAGGTGGGTCAAAAATCCATTGTGGACTTTTACAAGACCAAATACACCGAAGCGTGAATACCCCAATTATTTATCTCCCAATCTTCTATTTCCAACTTGATGTGGAAATGGAAACGAAAATAATGCTTGCCAAAAAAATTATTTTTTGACATGACAATGAATTCACCACACCGTGGTAACTATTCTTGGATATTATCTTGTGAGGTATTGGCCAGAATACCAAACAGCTGATCGCTCACAAGAAACCTCACAAGAGAAGCATCACAATTTTCGTATCACTGACATTCGTGAGTTGTGACCACATCACAATCCGAATAGGGGCATAAATTAAGTTTTGACCCTTACCGACCCATACAATTTTACAAACAGCCATGGGAAGCGTACTCGGCTCGCGAATCTGAAGTATGCGCTTCCATTTCGCTTCCACAACCAATCGAAGAATGAGATAGCACCGGTCGTTTGAAGAAGCAAAGTATTTGCAAGAAATGCTATAATGATATTCGAATCAAGAGAAGTTTCGGAAACGTTGCCAAAATTGTTGTAATACTGTTTACGACCTGCATATTACACCTGCTGTGGTTATTTGCTTGGATTGTACTTACAATATCTCAAATGAAATAATAATACATACAAAAAAAAAAGATTCTATACAAAATGTACAAGGTGGTACCCGGGTGGTCACTTCCGCCATTGGTTTGAAAAATGGTAAAAAACCACATGTTCTTTTCACTTTTCTTCAACAACTTTTAGTTTTTATTGCGTAAATATAATTTTCTAGAGATGACATGGAATCTCAAAAAATCGGAACAGTGAAAAAAAAAATATTTAGGTTTGAATGTCCAAAAAGTACTCGGGTACCACCTGTGGGTCGGTGAGGGTTAATAAAGATTTGCAGATATACAACATTTTAAATATTTACCAGTGCACTGAAATAAATACCCATAAATTCGTTGATTTGGAAAGACAGATTTGATCACGCAAACAAGTATAGGAACTTAGTTCTATTTTTGGAAAATATTCCATTTTTCTGCCCAGTGTGCAAATTCGTATGACTTAAAAAAGAAGTCATTCACGGGAAATTTTCAAAAACCAAGTACCTACCTATGTTATGTAATTGAAAAAATATAATACGTATGTACATGTACAATGTACATATGTACATGCAGTTCATAGTTTCTAATTTGATTAAAGAAAAAACAAGATTTTATGCAAAAACCCACGTGCTCTGCCCATTCAGAATCCAATTATCCACAAAATTGGCAAAATCCCACAACCTGACAACACTGGCTTGTTGATTGCAAGCTCGTTGATTGCCAGCACGCCTTTTTCTTCTTCACCCCTGAAAATGAAAATCATCTTTTTTTTCATAAAGGCAGCTATTTTGCCGCACACATTCAATTAAAATATGAGCAAATTCCTATTTTTTTTTTTTATTATCTACACACGCTAAAGGGGTTATGAATACCCTTATAATGCTTACGCACAGCGCGAGCACATGAAGGACAAGAACGAGAGACAGACAGATCGACGTCGTAATAGAAAACTCTGATGTTAGGTTTCAACTAACTCTATGGGTGGTGTCCAGGATAACTGGAGAGCTGTGCATTATTGAAAGCTATGCCATTGCTTATGATTCACAGAAGTTTTTTCCAGATGTTTCCTATTATAGTCTGTGCGATCAATTATTTCAGCCATACTATCCCACTGCCCGTGTTATGCCTTCGCAGTAGGTTTTTTGATATTAACTTCTGAAACTGATCAACCTATTTTTATTTCGCGAGGAATAAATGTTTCAGCGACAATCGACGACGACTACCACTATTCTTCTGAATTTGCCATTATTTTATCTTATTTTACATATTTGATTTTTTTTTTATTTTGAAATTCAAACAACTTTCAAAATTGCATATGGGTGGAGGGAATGAAATCGCTCTCTCTGATGTTTGCGAAAGTGGACGAACAGTTAACGTTAAGTTGATAAAGAACAAAAGAATTGTTCAGTTCAAAGTAAGTTCTTGCACACTATTTTTATTATTAGTATTGAAAATAAATTAAAATTCTAGACTCTAGAGTCCTGGTAACTTTAAACCGAATTCAATATTCAGGATTGATTTTGGATTGCTAGGTTTGGAGGCCTAATTCTAAGCTTGACGTCGTTGATATTCCGACAATTATTTGAAAAAAAAAACTGTTGTGTCACTCATCTGCACACCTTTACTTAAAATTTTGAATGCATCTATCTCATCTGGCATTTTCCTCGATGATTGGAAAATCTCTTTTTTGGTTCCCATTTCCAAATCTGGATCGAAGAATCACGTTGAAAATAATAGAGGAATATGCAAGTTATCTGCTATACCAAAGCTTTTTGAAAGCATTGTCAAAAACAAACTGGAATTTCATGTTAAAAACATTTATCTGAGTTTCAGCATGGACTTGTTTCTGGTCGTTCAATAACAACAAATTTGGTCTTTTGCTATTGAAAGTGGCTGCCGAGTGGATGCTGTTTATATAGATTTCAATAAAGCCTTTGATTCAGTGAATCATATGATTTTACTGAAGAAATTGGAACTTTTTGGATGTCACTCTGCAGTGACGAGGTGGAGTTCATCGTTTTAAGTCGGTAGAACGCACAAAGTTTATCTAGATTACTTCTTATCTCCTGTAGTTCTGGTGTTCCGCAAGGTAACTATTTAGGACCTTTGCTCTTCATTATTTTTATTGACGATATTATTCAATGCATAACTTTCTGCCAATGCTTAATGTATGCAAATGATTTCAAGATTTTTCTTAAGATACAAAGCTTAGAAAACTGTTCAAAGACACCGATAAACCTTAATGATCTATGTATCTGAATGGTGTGTTCATAATTGCATGATTATCTCTTTTTTAAATTCACACACACAATATTCTTTTGACTATTGCATTGAAACGATGACTTTTTATTCCTCATATTGAGTACATAGTCGCCAAAGCTTTATTCTGATCCACATCCCTTACTATTTCTTCATTTCTCTTGGAATCCATTTATTAGACGCATTCAGATCGTATAGAAAGCGTGCTTCAGAGGCGATTCACAAAATATATTTTCTGGGAATTCCGATGGGATGTTGCTCCCTCTTATGAAGACGATGCCAGCTTCTGGGTATTCTTTCCCTTAATGTGAGAAGACATGCTCATAATATATTGCTTATCAGAGACATTTTATGTAACCGCATAATAGCCCTGTGCTTTTATCTCGGGTCCCCATTTATGCTCCTGAAAAGCGTCATAGAGGTCGAAACGTTCTTCTTCAATTGGGACATGGTCGTAATGAACTTATGTCCAGAGCTCTTATATCTTATAATGAAGTCAGCCGACACGTATGTACATATGTAGATTTTCATTACTCTAGATTATTTCAAAAATATTTTGTTAGTTTTTTTTTAATAAATTAAATTAGTTATCGTTTTCCTCTTTCAGTTTATTTTTGATTGATTTTTTCATTAATTGCTTTTTTATTTTTTATTTTTATATTGATTTACCACTGCAATCTGTACAGCTTAGCTTCTAGATAAATAAATAAATAAAAAATCCTCCTAACACATTTCCCCACCTACTCGACTAGCTGAAAGAACCTACAATTGATCATCACTGCCTGTGGAAGCTGGAATGCATTGTTTTTTTTATTTATCTTTCGAGTTTCGTCTCTCTTCAATTACCTTCTTTCTTCGTTCAAAATGATCGATATTTCTATTAATTTCTTTCGATAAACAATGCTTTTCATTTTGGATTTATCGATTTCAAATGAATTATTTATTTGGGCATTATTTGACACTTAATTTTGTGTAGCACCGAAGCAGTCTACCAGACGCGACAATGTGGGAGCGCGAATGCTTATCATGAGTGCGTTTTGGGCGGTCGCCATGGTTTAGTGTTGCACTTTAATTTTATGCACGGGAGTTATGAAAGTGCAGACGATAGGTATGCGGAACGGAGGCAACTTTTCTGGACATTTTTTTTTACTTAAGTGGCTACAAATTAGTAATAGAGAAAGAGAAAGGCGCATTTCTTGAAGATAAATTTATTATTATAGTGAGACATTTTTTAGCCCACATTTGGACGGAGACTCAAGTCCAAAGGGAGCATAATTTTTTTGACACTTGGCCTTTACGAGAGAACTTTCATTTTGAGATGGAAATGTTTTTCAAGCAGTAAAAAGTGTGGTTCTTTCAATTGATTGCAATGTTGGCTAGAAAAATAAATTAAAGTTTACGTATTGGTTAACAAGTGGCCAAAGAAAACTACCATGGCCGGGAAAGCGCCTAAAGCAGAGAAGATTTTGAACTTACTAGTGGAAAACAAAAACATGTAAAAAAAGTCTTGTACATATATTCGAAGCAATAATCCCATAAAGAGGCGTTTCGTAAGAGTGATGGGAACTATCGAATAAATTCGATTATCGATAGTTAGTAACTGAATGATTTCAGCTATCGAGTAGTTTTATTCATTCATTCATTACGCACTCTTCTGTGTGACCGGAGGGGGGGCGGTTGCTACTTTAAAATTAAAAAAAAACAAAAAGTTTCTGCAGCTATCTTTTTCCACGGACTCAGACACACTGCAAAATTAGCTGGACACATTTTTTGTCACTGTCACTGTTTAGTTAGATCTCGTCTTCGTCATTTAGCCAAAGGAAAAAAATCTTTTTACTTTTAAGTTCATTACAGCTTGTTTTTAAAAAATTATTTCTTCATCTTTATATTTATTTTCTGCGTTTTAGTATCTGAAGTTGTTTTAACAACTTTACGTCGATACGTTTGGGTGGGTTGGATATGTCGTCCGCCATATTAGATTTACAAAATCATGAAATATACTATATTGAGTTGTCACCGGATACGCAAAATTTCAGCATATTCGGATATCTGGAAGTGGGTGTAAAATCGAATCCAGATTCCGCCATCACAGAAATTGAAGTTAAAAAAGCGTCCGCCATATTGGATTTACAACGTCATCAATTAACCATATTGTATTGTCTCCGGACGTTTACACGTGTGCGAAATTTCAGCATAATCGTATATCTGGAAGTGGGTGTAAAATCGATTCCCAGAATTGGTCCTCACAGAAATTTCATAGAAATTGAAGTTAAAAATGCTTCCGCTATATTGGATTTACAATGTCATCAAATAACTCATATTGTATTGTCTCCGGAACTATATACTTGTGCAAAATTTTAGGATGATCGGATATCTGGAAGTGAGTGTTAAATCGATTCCTAAATTCCGCCCTCACAGAAAGTGAAGTTAATGTAAAGCTTGTAAAAATCATTTATTCAAATAAAAAAACAATCGACTTTTTTTTCGTTCAAACTTCAAACTATAGGACTTGTACCTATCCAAAGAGAAACATTCGACTCTTTTTTTATTCAATCGAAAAAACATTTCGTTCAAACTATCAGACTACTTGCTTCCAAAGAGAAACATTCGACTTATTTTTTCATTTGAACGTTTTTAGGGTTCCGTACCCATATGGTAATACGGAACCATTATAAGTTCGCTCTAACTCAAAAATGTCTGTCACGATAAAAACATCAAGAACCGTTCTTCCTAGAAACTTGAAATTTGGCACACTTATTCGTTAAGGTATAAGTCCACATACATGGACAACATATTACTCAAAAATGTTGTGAAACAACTATACAGGCTGGGTAAAATGTAATCTAAAAAAAAATCTGAAAAATATATCATATGGGACATCATTCAAAAGGGCTCGAAACAAAGATTCCAAAAATATTTTTCTTAATTTTTTCTGTTAGAAACTTTGGGAGTTATTGCCAAAACTGTGTGATAAATATCATAAAACGGTTACGGTTTTCTCGGAAACTACTGAAGTCAGAAATATCAAAAAATCACAGTTAGTAGATAATTAACTATATTTTTAGAGATAACTTAGCGAGTCTCGTAAGTTGTATAGTTTTTGAGAAATTAATGTCGAAAAATTCATTTTTATGTCGAAAAATTCAATTTCTCAACCGATTAACTCGTAAACTACTGGACCAATTTTGAAGAAATTACCACTATTCGATTAACATTAATTTTGGAAAAATTAAAGGCTATCCGAAATTGTGCTGCCATATGCAAAAAATAAAAAATAAATAAATAAAAATGCGGATTTTGCCAGGAAACGAACCTGAGACCCCTGAACTCAGTAGTACAGCGCAAAAAAGGTTAATGGATGCGCTACACACTCAGAATTTCTCATAGTGAATAATATTAGTTATTATAAGTTGGTAAAGTGAATATAGAGGTGGGTCGTTTGAGTTTATTGTGTTAACGAAACGAAACAGTTATTTAAACAAAATATAATTATGTAGTTTTAAAACTACGGAACCCTTTGAGCGCGAGTCTGACTCGCACTTGGCCGGTTTTTTTTTATTCGAATAACTTTTTTATTCGATTAATTATTTTTTTAGTCGATTGTTTTGTTTTGAATGAATGATTTCTGCAAAATAGTAATGAACGATTTTTCGATAGCTATCGAATAAATGAATATTTTGCAACTATCGCATAAGTCGATTGTTTTTATTCGATAGTTCTCAGCATTGTTCGTAACACCAAAAGGAAGGCTGTAAGCAAAATTGATCTTCTGGTCTGTGTTTCAATAATGTTTTTTAATGAAGTCTTGTATTTTGTGTACATGGTTTCTTTGGAATGAATTATTTTATCAAAAGCTTTTCTCCTGCATCTATCAAATATTGAAGTGATGGGCGCAAATTCATAGTCAGATAAAGCCGACAATAAAAGAATTTATTCACATAATTACATAACCTTAAATATACTTTTTGCCAATTCATAGTCACCTTATAGTCGACTTTAAACATATAGCCGGCTCGAAACTTAAAATGACCCAAATACTCTACATAATTATAGTCGGCTCTAAATTTCTCATATAATATTTTGACGTTTGGGTTTGTTCGTTCAAATCACTTAACAAAAACATACCAAAGTCGATACAAACTAATACACAGGCAAAAAGGTGTTTATGAATAACGAAAAGTTATAGCCGGCTTTTTTATTTAGTGCCGGCTGTTACTATATTCGGCTATAGGCACTGACTATGAATTTGCGCCATGGAGTTTATTTTTTAAACTATCTGATTTATTACTTTAGTAGAAGTAGGTTTATTCTTTTGAGTTTTCCAACGACAACGCCTAAGTTTTTAGAAAGTTTAAACTTAATCTCTGCTTCACACTGCACAATTCATATGCCAATCTCTCCGCGGCTTTATGTGTCTTACACTATTTCTTACCATCATGAATCCGTCAATGTATTCAGCATAAGTCTTGGGTTCCAATATAAAACAGTGGAAAAACTCAAACAATACTATATATAGGTACTACTGGGTAACTGTGGCAAAGTGGTAGTCGTTGTCGTTTACCATGCTGAAGGCTCACTGTTCAAACCCAGATGTCTGCGAAACTTTTATTTCTCGGGAAATAAAAACAAGTTGATGGTGATATGACTGAAGAAATTGATCGCACAAACAATAAGAAGAAAGATCTAGAAAAAACGTCTTGGAATCATAAGCAAGGACAAAACTTTTAGTAATACACAACTCTCCAGTTATCATTGACACCATTCATATATTTAGTTGACACCTAGCATCTGAGTTTCCTATCACTACGCCGATTTGTCTGTCTTGGCCTTCATGTGCTCGCTCTGTGTGTAAACATTATAAGGGTATTCATATGCTTTTTAGCGTGTGTAAATTATAGATTTCTGCGCTTGGCAGCTACACAGGATGTGATAGCGGGATTTTCCCTACTCCTCATCCATGCAGCTATGATACAAGTCATTGGCGAGGATTCCCAGACTGCTGGCGTAACTGCCTATTTCACAATGACCCATCAATACGCCGACTAGGGTGCCGATATGTGCTCTGTCATCTTTCATTAGCCTGTAGTAGTGCTTGCGTAGAGATTATGATTGTGCCTTATTGGTACATAGGCTCACTATCTGTGGTAAAATTCCCCAGTTTTGTAACTTTTCTGGCTAGTTCGTCTGCTTCACAGTTACCTGGTATATCACTATTATTATAATAATTATTATTATTATTATTCAACTATTTATTCGTATAAACTACATGATACTACATACTAGTTATGTTCACGTAAAGAGAAAAAAAAGCATGGCTTTATATTGCCGTCTGCCGATAGTTTGACATTTCACGCCTTACAGAGGCTGCAAGTTGTTTGAACATCCTGTCTGTGCTGTATAAAATTAAGGCCAAAAGTCTCAGTTTTGATTTTAAAGATTATATAGCCTTCTAGATGCCGACGTTTGCGCCCTGTTAAGGCAGTTTGCATAGAAACGCTCATCTATCATTGACATTTTCTAGGGCTAGGTTTAGTTCAACATCATATTCTGCTACAAGATCGATCCAGTCACTAAAAGGCGTTAATTTACAGCGAAAAGCATATCTTAGTAATTGGTTCTGGAAATTGGTGCTATGACGGTTTATTACCTTAACAATATAGTCAGCTTTTGCCTTCAGCTTATCTTGCCCCATATTCTATACACAGTACACACTTACTCATATTATAAATTTCTGCATAACAGCATCTGTATTTCCAACATCTTGGAAAGGGCTAAGGTAATACCAATACCTTAAAATTCAAGATGTAAGCGTGCTGAAGACTATAGACCCATCAGTATTTTACCCTGCCTTTCCAAGATTTTGGAAATAATCATTAGAAACCAAATTAACACTTATATTACTAATATAGTAACTAAGGCCCGGATTTGAATGCACTAAGAAAGCATGTTTTATGCGTATAACCATGCTCGTAATAACCTCAAAATATACTCTAAAAATTAAGGAAATATGCATTTAAAAACAGCAAGAAATTGGACTTAAATGTATTTATTTATACAGTGAAATCTCTCATTAGCGGACATCCTGTTTAGCGGACAAATCACATTAACGGACACCTTTTCGAGGAACCAATTTCTTATTTCCCATACAAAATGCGTTCTTATAAAATAAACAGACAGCTTTCATAACCGGATAAAAAACTTCGGTCCCGTGGCTGTCCGCTTAAGAAAGATTTCACTGTAGTATACAATGTACAAAGAACAATAGAGATAAAAAAAAACAAAGAGAGCACTCATTATAGATGTCAGAAGTGCTGTAATCGTGGAGAAAGGAAGAAGAATTTGTGAGAAAAGGGAGATCTATTTATACAATTGCCGTTTTTGTTAATTTTGCACCGAACCAATTTTTGGCAATTTTAATATCTAAAAAAAAAAATTAGAGCATTTTTCGAACGTCCGTATTACCCCACCCATACAAGGATTTATTGGGTGTCCACACCTTGCGATGTCGACCTATTACCGTCACAGCTCACAGCAGGTGTTTCTCCAAGAATGTCTTAAAATTTAAATGCTTCAATTTCCACAAATGAATATCGGCGAAAATCATAGCCTTACACTACACAGATCTTTGGAAAACGAGTTTGTTTCCCAATTGAATCGTACATCTTAACGTATATCTTTAGTAAAGGTTACATTCAAATTTCGAATTGAAATTTCTTTTTTGTCTATGATTATAAACTAAAGAAATATAATATATGCAAGCAAACTTAACAATGTGAAATATGACTTATGTGAACAATGTGAATAAGTCAAACTTCTTTATAACGAATCTCCAAGGGACCAATAAGTTTGTTCGTTATAAAGAAGTTTAAGACAAATTTCGCTATAAAGGAACTTTTAAGTCTGGCAACAAATTTCGCAATATAGAGAATTTCGTTATATGGAAGTTCGTAATAAAGAAGTTTGACTGTATATGCATTTGCATGAATTTTTGTGCATTTGCATACTAATAACAAATTGCTTAGCTGTATTCAGTCGGGTTTTCGATCCAAACACAGTTGTGTAGCTGCAACAATAAAAATTCTTGAAGACAATAAATATACAGATGTCGCATTCATATGGGAAGAACTGGCTTGCAAGATTTTTATAAGCTCACAACGCAAAATTTTAATTTTTTTTTTCTCAACAACCGCAAAATCAAAAAAAAAAAATAGTCGCAAAAACCTCAGAATGCTAAAAATTAATAATAATCCTTACATAGTATAAAGCAAAGTCCCGATCGGTGTCATATTACGTTTGTAGTAAGGAGTCTCAAGAAGCGCTGAATAGATTTTAACGATTCTTTTGGTAGAAGATTATGAAGCTGATCTGCTTATCTAGTTTTGTATAGAAATAAGAATCGCCAAAAATGACAAACCTTGTATAGAAACACGCTAAATAACAAATACAGTAGAACCTCGATTATACGTGTTCCGATAATCCGTGTTTCTCACTTATCCGTGTGTACCAGGTATTTCGCTAATCCGTGTACAATCCGTTGATTACTACTCAATTATCCGGGTCGAGTATGTATTTTTCATGCAAAAGTCGGGAAATCCATATTTGTACCAAACAGAATTTTCCCCAGTAACTATAAAAAAATTCTGTAAATTTGAGGGGCAGGTAATTTTGTAGTGGGTAAGCAAAACATTGTATTTCTGCATATTTAGAGGTAGGTGATATCTTTTAGTGGGTAATTATTGTATCTTAGTATTACATTGCAGAGGAAGATTAAAGAACATTACCTATCATGGATGCGAAATGCAAGAGAATTGTTTTGACTACTGAAAATAGGCTTAAATTAACTTAGATATATTTTTATTAACTTTTCCCGTGTTTTTCAATTTTCCGGCAACCGCTTCTCGGTCATTGTATCGGATAATCGAGGTCCTACTGTTAATACGTAGTATGTCTGTACGTATTCAGCAAATAAAATAATATTTTCCAAAAAAAAATATCCTCATAAAAACTGTGTAGATTTCTTTATAGGTACATACACATAATGTATTGTCAATTAAAGTTTTCCCGGTGAGCTCAAAATTGTCAAACACATAACAACACGCAATCGCAAAATAAAATAACCATTTGAGCATTGTATTCGAAACACAGAAAACTCACATACAAATGTACATACATGTATATTAACAGCATCGCCGCCACCAAATGGGTACTTTCCTCAGTCGTTCACAGACCTCAGTAGAGAATAGACGTGTTTCGGCTTCCAAGTGAATAAGCAGTGAGTTAATTTCAACATTTGCCCAACAAATTTTAATTGGCTCGGTAGCCTAGTGGTAGTAGTGGTGAGTCGTCACCCAGTGGACCAAGGTTCTAGTCCCACCCGGGGAAAGACATTTTTTCTGTGTTTTTTTAATTAAAATATAAAAATAAATTGATCAGCATCAGCCGATATCACCGGTGATGGCTGATAGCCACCGGTCCGCGTCCCAACAAACGGGAGAAGCGGAATAACAAAAAACAGGCGATGTGCCAGCGTCAGGCCACCAACCAAGAGTGGTAATTGAAGCAACGAGGAAGAGGAGGAGGAGGTTGAAGCCAACTCCCAACGTGGGAAAGCGCCCCTCTCTTTCAACTTCTACAGAACAGCTGCCTGTGGAAGTGGGGGAGGAGGCGCCTACGACGTCAGCAGCAGCAGCCAAACAACAAAGACAACAACAACGATCAGCCGATGGTGACCGATTCGCCTACGTCTCTGACGGTGGTGAAGGGCACTACACCGGCACCAGCAATAGCTTCGCCTCTCTGGCGGCCTCTGATTCGGACGACGAAGATGATGAACTCGAGCTCCTAAGCCGCAGCATAAGAGAGCTGCAGCAAAAAGTGCTTATTATTAAAGCCAAACAAGTGGCCAGGGGAGTAAAGGAGCAGGAGATGGAGCTCCAGCGAAAGCAGCAACAACAGCAACAACATCCAGCAGAACAAATTACGCAGCAGCCCAAGTAGCAACAACAACAGCAGCAGCTAAAAGAATAACCACAGCAGCAGAAACAGCTGTCCCAATAGCAGCAACAGCTGCCTCAGCCGCGACAACAACAACAGCAGCAAAATCAGCAGAAGCAGCAGAAAACGCAGCAGCAACAACAACAGCAGCAGAACCAGCAGCAGCAACAGCAACAACAACAAAATACGACGAGGGAGAAAGTGCCTCCAATCAACACCTACAAGATGGAATTGAAGGATACCATCGAATTATGTAAGTCGGCCATAGGCAACAATTCTTATATTAAAAGACTTCGCGTAGATAGGCATTCCATACACTGTGACACAGTAGATCAGTACAGAAAAATCAAAAATTTATTAGCGGAACCGACGACGGAGTTCTTCTCCTTCACCCCGAAGGGGAAAAGCTGCAAACTATGCTGCTGAGGGGGATGGAACCGTCCACCGAACCGGAGGAGCTTCTTAGAATGGTCAAGGAAAAGGAGTGCGATGGGCTCGATTTCGTAGGGGTCAAGCCTTTCACCACAGCAAGGGCCAAAAGGAAGAATCTGAAATTACCGTTCTTCCTGTTTCAGCTGTCACCCAATAGCAAACTGGATGGTCTACATGAGAGAAAGTAAAGAGGAGCGATAGCATTTTTCAATGCGTTCGCCGTCAGAGGTTCGGGCACGCCGCGTCGAACTGCGAGATGCAGCCTCGATGCGTGAAGTGTGAAAAAACCACAAGTCCGAAGAATGTTCTCTGGGGAAAGAGGGGGCGTCAGAGAAATCTCAGCTCTCGTGTGCGCTATGTAGGAACTCGGGACACACCGCAAACTATCGGGGTTGCCCCAAGTTCCAAGACATTTAGAAAGTGAACTTGGTTCGACAGCAGAAAAGCGTAGTGGTCTACCACGTCCAAGCAAAACTCAAACCGTCACACCCCAAATATCCTACGCCCAAATGGCGGCAGGAAGGGGAAAGACGGTACAGCAACAAACGAAGGCTGTGTCACAGGCCCCACTGCCTAAAGCACCGGAGGCTGACTTGATGGCTATCTTGCTCTCTATTCAAGGGCAGATGGGTCAGCTACAACGTCAGGTACAAGAGCAGGCGAAGAGGGTGGACCAAATCTGCCGGAGATGCCGGGCCTAGCGCATCTCCAGTCATAATGTGTGCGATGGCGGAGTATACCTTTAGGATCCTTGCGGTGAATGTAAATTCACTGATTAGGATTGAACGAAGAGCCGTACTTTTTAAGTTGTTAGAGGATCAAAGCCCTGATGTGCTTTTGGTTAGCGAAACTAAGCTAAACCAGAAACATAAGTTACGGCACAATAAATTTAATATAATAAGAAGAGACCGACCCAACTCTATACAAGGAGGAGGTGTTGCGATCTTCATTAGTAAAAGGCTAAAATATAAGGTAGTGCACAGTGGTGAAGTGCGGAGATTCCAGGAGCTAGAAGCATGTACCGTGTGCATCCCTTTTCATAGTGGAACGAGGATTTACATGATCTCAGCTTATGCACCTGAAGCTACGCAACCAACTTTGTTTATTTCAGAGCTCGAGAATTTTTTTCGATGCCTTAGGCTGTAGTCGGAGGAGAATTATTTCCTTTTGGCCGGGGATCTAAACGCTAAACATAGAGATTGGGGAAATAACATTCGTAACTCTAGAGGGAACCTACTTTTTAATTGGTGGGGTCAGCACAGTGTCGAGTATAGACTCGATTTGAAAGCCACAGATAGTCCGTCGTTTCCTAGCGGCGGACCATATCTGGATCTCCTGCTGTTCGACGTACGGTAACAACTGACTAACACGAACGGACAAACTTTAAACTGCCTTCACACATTTGTGTACGACAGTGACCATTGCGGATTCAGTGCTGAAATTACAATTCCCAACGAGATTGCGGAACTAGAAGAGTTTGTTCATACGTATCCCTACAATTATAGTAGGGTGGACACGCATCTCTAGATTTTTGACAAGAGCAATCTCCTCAAACGCGCTCTACCCACCGTCCAATAGGAATCTGTCAAATGAGGAGACTGACGGATACCTAAAACAAATGGACGAGACAATAAAAGAAACGATGGACAGGACGATACCTCGACATCAACAAACTGACAATGTAGGGATATATCGCAGCGCAACAATTAACGCACTGCACCAACAGAAAAGTAGACTGCTGTCGAGACTAAAAACCTTGTACAGACGGTTTACTGACAGACAAAACTCAGAGATTAGGACACTGAAGGCGTTGATTAAAAACCTCCAACAGTTAATAAAAGAAAACTACCGATAAGCGGTAAATCTGCACTGGAACAAAAAAAAATTGGGGCTGTTAAAGCCAACAACCCCAGTATGTTCCCTCAGATAAATAAAATATTTCGGAGGAATAATCTCAACGACCTTCCATGTCTCAAAATTCCTCGAAATACGGACAACGAACGAATACTTGTGACAGCAGGTATAGATCCAGTAAACGCAGTCGATGACGACAATTTCTTTTTGATCGAGGATCCGTAGGAAAAGGTTGAGGCTATAGGAGCGACTTTTCAGGAAGTGTTTAAGGTGAATAGCAGTATTTGCCCGAACCATGACCTGGAGAATCGAGTCCTTGTGCACAACTGCTACCTTCGAAATGAACTACAGCAGTGGCATCGGTTTCACCGAGTTCAACGAAGACAATAGGGCAAATAATGCCATCGTCAACGAAGGGATCTTCGAATCATTGAGAAAGAAGAAGTCAGTGGGAATCGATGGAATATCTAACATTGTGCTTAGACATCTCCCTCTAGAAGCGGTAGACATTTACTGCATTCTGTTTAATAATGTGCTGAAAAATGCCCATTATCCAGCGCATTGGAAAACAGCAGTAGTGCATCCTATCCCTAAAAGGGGTAAGGACAATTCCAATCCGGCAAATCTCCGGTCAATAAGTCTCCTTCCGAACATCAGCAAGGTATTCGAAAAAGTTATCAATAGAGCCCTGACTAAGTGGGTTTACGACAAACATATAATTACAGATAACCAATTCGGATTTAAGGCGGGGCATGATACCATACATGCCGCTTCTAAACTCGTATCGGATATCCAATGGAACAAAAGCAAGAAACAATGCACGGGTGCCTGCCTGGTCTGGTTTCTTACAAGTTGGACAGGCTGAGCATAAGTAAACCATTGCTGTATATACTTTATAATATGCTCACCAGTAGGCGGTTCGTTCTGAAAAATGGCAATGTGACCTCTGCTGGTACCTTTGAAATTAAAAATGGTCTACAACAAGGTGCGGTTAATTCACCGATCCTTTTCACTATTTACACAAGTGATCTCGTAGGGTCTCTTCACCATGCTATTGCGTACGCAGATGACTTGGTCGCAGATCAGGACCAAAGATCGAGGTCATTGCAATTCTCTTGCAACGTGACTTCGATAAGATTCAGCGATATTGTGACGACTGGAAGTTGAAGATCAACCTCCAGAAGTCGGACACCATTGTGTTTCGGACGCCGTTGCCTGGGGCCTATGGGACACCAGAAAGAATTGGCGAAAGTTGGCAATCGTTGGACGACACGGGCGGCGGCCACTTGCATGTCGAAATGTAGTCAGATACCTCGGGCTCTGGCTAGACCAGTATCTGTATTTTAACAAACATATAGATACTGCTCTGACCAGAGCCTGAGGCGCTTTTGCCCTTACAAAGAGACTGTTTTATAGCAGCCAACTCGATGCGAGGGTAAAGGTTATCTGCTACACGGCCCTTATACGGCGATTGATAGCATATGGTTATCCCGTGTGGTTCAACGTCGGGCCAAGCTCGATGGAAAGGATTCGGGTGTTTGAGAGGGCCTGCCTTCGGGCTTGAATTCGTTTATACAGAACACCAGAGTCCGAGTACAAAAAATTCTATTCCAATAAGGTCCTATACAATAGGGCTAACTTAATAAGAGTGGATAAGTAACTGATCAAGATGACTTGAAGGCACATTGCAAGAGCAATGAGTTCGATGAATAGCCTGATCTTCGGGGCTTATTACCCCAATTTCACGTACCACGAAAGAGTGCGCCTTAACGGCTTCGTTCCATCAGAAGCGTTCCTCTATTTTGACCAACAGGGTCTGATCCAGGATAGATTAGCGGTGCCGCTAATCTTCCATGTTGCTCGCACGACTGTGGATAGACGGCTCAACTACGACAGACACGTCGCACAGAGCCAAATGGAGCACCTCCGGTTTAGTAGGTCGGTTTCGGGGCTCGATGGGTACGATGTCGAGCAGCAGCATCAGAAATTCTGGTGGCTGCTGGAAAGAGGTGGAATTCCCTCGTCGATTCCGTTCGATCCGGGGTAAGCCCCAAGGCAAAGTTGGCCGTCTTTTATGTTTATTTATGTAGATATGCCGTGGCCGGCTTACGTAGGTTTAGGTAGTGTAGGTATTTATAAAAAAATAGAAAATAAAAAAAAAACGCACAGCACTTTGCAAACAAAAAAAATATAAAAACAAATAAAAAACCATAAAAAAATTGTAAAACAACACAGCACAAAAAAACAAAAAAAAAAAAAATTACGTATTTAATTACGTAACTAGAGTAAGATAGGTTAAGTAGTTCTAAGTTTTATTATTTAAGGAAGTTTTAAGCTAAAATCAAAATGTTCTTTTTGCTAAGTTTTTTTCAAAACAAAATTTTTTCTTTTAAATTCCATACTTTAAGTTAGGTTGGATGTTGTGGAAATAGGGTAGGCACTGATTGGCTTTAACTTGGCGAAGCCCAGTGTTGTAACTGTTACCACACATCAATTGTGCTTATTTTACCTCCAAGTGGTAGCCATCGGTTACTGGTCGCTGCCCACCCGGGCTCGACTTGCTAAACTTATAAGTGCGAGTGCTGATCCAGAGAAAATAGCAGTACTATAATCACGTCAGCGGACGAGTTCCCTCGATGGAACCAACGGTGGCGCTAGATTTCCAGAACGGAAACAAAACCTTATCTGAGCTACTCCGACATATTCGGAGCTCAGGTCGATAAGGATTTCCATGTAGTGGTCAGGGTCTTGGAAAAGAGATGGTGGCGGATGAGCCCTCACTGGGCCAACGGCAGCGCTCACATCCCCGAAGCGGGTTACTGACATCAGTTTAAAACCGGCCCCTCGTCCTAGGGGTTTAAAAAAATGGAACTGGCCCTCCAGGTTGGGGGTTGTGCCGTCGGGGTAACTTCCTTACCACGTAAAAAAGAGATAGTTGTGAGAGAGACACTAGCCTCGGATAATGGACCCCCTCATTTAACACCACGACCCGGAACGTCCACGGACTACGACCTAAGAATATGCACCTGGAATGTGCGTTCACTGGACACTCTTGGTGCTATTCAAAAACTTGAATCTGTCCTCACGCGGTACAAGGCAGATATTACCGCGATCCAGGAGATATGATCAGGTATGCAAAAAAAGGAAAATTGCGACTTTATTACAGCTGTCACAAAAGACTGCACATGTTTGGATGCGGATTCGTCGTGGGAAATCGGCTACGCTCAAGAATAATTGACTTTAAGCCGATCAGCGATCGCCTGGCTGTAATCCGCATCAAGGCAACATTCCAAAACATCAGCGTAATATGTGCACACGCCCCTACCAACCAAGCTGAAGACTCTATCAAGGAGGAGTTTTATGACATCCTGGACGGAGCCTACGGAGCCTGTCCGGAGTATGATGTCAAAATCATACTCGGGGACTTCAATGCTAAAACCGGTAAGACACGACCACAGACAACGGCTTCCGACTAATCGACTTTGCAGCAGCTCGTAATACGGTGATAAGTAGCACTAGGCTTCCAAGACTACGAATCCACACAGCAACCTGGCGCTCTCCAGATGGTCGAACCGCCAACCAAATCGATCACGTGCTAATAGATGCGAGACACGCATCCAACATTCTGAATGTGTAAACCTTCAGAGGTTGTTACAGCTAAATTCAGAGCTCGACTATCCAACGAGAAAAAGCTGCGAACCGCCCAGAAAAAGAAATTCAATGTTGGAAGCCTTAGCAGGAATGGAGCAGCCAGAGCCTACAGAGAGCGCCTGAGCGAGAGACTCTCCGCTGTGCATTCACCATCCACAAACGCAAACAATCTGTGGAACCAGTATCGCGACATCATCAAAGGGGTAGCAGAGACCACCATAGGCTTCCAGCCACCACCCAAAAAGAGCCCTTGGTGTGATGATGAATGCGTGCGTCGGAAAAAGGTGACAGAAAATGCACACGTGCAAGCCCTGCAGCGCAAAACAAGAGCAGCGAGAGAAGAGTATCGAGCCAGAAGAAGGGAGGAGAAGAAGATCATTCGTAAGAAGAAAAGGGCCCACGCAGTCTCCCAGCTCAGGGATATAGAAGAGTCCCGCGATAGGAACAACATCCGGATGTTTTATAGGAAAGCCAAGCAACTGGCAGCAGGCTTCAAGCCCGGAACGCAGGCTCTTCGAAACAGTGAAGGAAACCTAGTCGCCGAAGCGCAGGGAATAGTAGATGTGTTTAAGCAGCACTTCCAGCAGCTACTTAATGGGCATCAGGTAGAGAGAGTGATAGGACAGGAAGAGAACCCGCATCCAGTCAGTGAAGAATCCATCCCCCCTCCCAGTCTTGAAGAGGTCCGCTCAGCTATCAAAAAGCTGAAGAACAACAAGGCCGCCGGCTCTGATGGTCTACCAGCGGAGCTTTTCAAATATGGTGGTGATGCTTTGGTAGGGTGCATGCACCAAGTCATCAACCAAGTATGGGTGGAGGAAGTCATACCCGATGACTGGAATATCAGGTCTATAAGCCCCATCTTCAAGAAAGGCGATCCTATGTCCTGTAAGAACTACCGAGGCATATCCTTGCTCAATGTCGCATATAAGATCCTTTCCAACGTACTGTGTGAACGTCTGAAACCTTTCTGCAGCACACTAATCGGCACGTACCAGTGTGGCTTCCGGCCCGGCAGATTAACGATCAACAAAATTTTCACACTAAGACAGATCCTGGAAAAGACCAACGAATTTCAAGTCGAGACTCACCGTCTCTTCATAGACTTCAAAGCAGCATATGATAGCATTCATCGTCTTGAGCTCTACAAGGCGATGGCCGAATTCGGGATCTCGGCTAAACTGATACAGCTATGCCGCGTGACGCTGAAAAACACGTGGTGCAACGTGCAATTTGGAAACAGTTCCTCCGAACTATTCCAAACATGCACCGGATTTCGGCAAGGAGATCCGCTGTCATGTGACTTCTTTAATCTTGTGCTGGAACAGATAGTGCGCAGGGCAGGTGTAAACACGGAAGGCACTATCTTTTACAAATCTGTTCAGCTACTGGGATACGCGGACGACATCGACATCATCGGTCGCTCCCAGCGCGCCGTCTTAGAGGCTTTTACGGCAATTGAAGAACAGGCGAAACGAGTTGGCCTTGAAATGAATGAGGACAAAACCAAGTACATGTTGTCAACAAACAAAGAAGCATCTGTCCACCGCCTAGGACAAAACGTCACTGTTGGCAACAGTAACTTCGAAGTAGTTAAGGAGTTTACCTACCTCGGAGTAAACATCAACTCCACGAATGACACCTTAGTGGAGATTCGACGAAGATTTACCCTAGGAAACCGCTGCTACTTCCGTTTGGCAAAACAAATGGGTGCAAAACTCCTAACTCGGAAAACAAAATGCATGCTCTACAAAACATTGATCCTGCCAGTTCTGCTGTATGGAGCCGAGTGTTGGACGATAAGCAGGAAAGCAGAGCAGATTTTGAACACTTTCCAGAGAAAAATTCTTCGTCGGATATTCGGTCCCGTATGCGAGGAGGGCGAATGGAGGAAAAGATACAACCGCGAACTCTATGAGCTGTACCAAGATGTGGATGTAGTCCGAAAAGCCAAAACACGTCGACTACACTGGCTCGGCCACATCGAGCGAATGGACAACAATGATCCAGCAAAGAGGATCTTTGAATCACAGCCCCCTGGTTCGAGACGACAAGGAAGACCGAACCTCCGATTTAAGGACCAAGCTACCGCCGATGCCAGTGCGCTTGGTCTAGACGACTGGAAGCAGCGTGCCCTGGATCGAAGAGAGTGGAAGGCTGCTGTGTCTCAGGCAGAGACCCTTCACGGGTCAGGAGCCCGTTAAGTAAGTAAGTAAGTACTTTAAGTTAGGTTACGTCGAAAGACATAGTACATATAAGCATTAAGTTTAGCTTAGAGTGCCCGTGTGGGGCCAGTAAGTTAGAGTAAGATAGTTAAGTTAGCTAAGCTAGTTTTAAGCACTTTTTGTCTAGCATGTAAGAAATACTTGAATTTAAAAATAAAGAATGCATTAAAAATGAAAAAAAATGAAAATGTGTACTTTCCTGTATAATCGATTACTGATCTATGTATATTCATACATTTCATATCTACCCGCTTTGGTTTGATATTTTTTTGTGTTCATAAACATATATGTATGTATGTACGTATTCCGGTATAGAGCTCATCGTTCGAAATATTCAACCCTTCCTGTCGCACATACTAAGGAACAAAGATAGTCACGGCGGCGCCCACCGTATAGAGCACGCATTGACATTACGCACACACACTATTACGTCACCCACTGCTGCATGAGAGCAGCGGTGGGGGTGGTTCGCATGGCTCCTGTAACGGATTTTATTAAGTATAAGTAATAGCATAGCTAATTTTGTCTAGTGCTATCCACCAGACTACAATTTCATACATAAGTATGGGTCTGGCTACCGCAGTATAAAGCCAGTGCATGACAGCGGATTTTTTCACTCGCTCGGGTTTGTTCAGTTTCAAGCTCAATTTTCTATCTAGAATCAAACCGAGGTATTTGGTGTGATCTGAGAAGTTGAGCTGAGTATTATTTAATTTTGGGGGGTTGACTTGAGGAATACTGTGCCTCTTAGTGAATAACACTAGCTCCGTTTTTGTCGGGTTAGTTCCCAGACTGTTATTTCTGGCGCACCTCGCCAGTGTAGCTAGAGCTGCTTCCATCAAGTCGCTAATCGTTGGAGGATATCTTCCATTAAAAGCGATAGCAATGTTTTCTATAAGTAGATATTCTGAATAATATTTAGTAAAAAATAAAAAAATGTTATCGACTCGTTTTATTTTTATTGGACCGATTTCCCAAAAAAGTGCAAATGGCATATAAACGTCAAATCAATTCTGGGGCGACGAAATGGTGAAAGATTTTCACTTAGCGGAAATGAAACACACAAACGTTTGAAGAACGTTATAAATATAGTTTTTATTTCTTGTTTAAAACTCAAAGCTACAATTTCGAATGCGCCAAAATGCGCTACCAGCTGGTGAAGAAACCTCGGTTTCTTATGCAATATACTCAGCTGTAAAGCATAGGGTCATTGACATTGACCGTGAAAACGTTGGTTCTAGTATTAGTTTAATGTGCATACAATTTATTATAACTACTTAGTTACGTTGTGACTAACTCATACATCTTGATTTAGACCAGTTCGCCATCTCATCATGTGCCAGAGTGAGATAGCATGCCGTTGATGACTAGGTCCGATCTGCCTCCTACGCTGTTTCCCCCGCCTTGCTTCCTAGTTGGTGTGACTAGTTAGGATATTGCACCTCCTGTTTTGATGTAAGCCTCGCGTGATGGGGAGAGAGACCGACTTAGCATCAACGATTGGTCTTTGCATGATTTGATGTTTAGCTTTCAGGTTTTTGTTTTGTTGTGATTGGTGGGTTGTGGTGTCGCGAAATTTGTGGTTTTTGGTGTAAAAATGTGTTTGTTTTTTGTGATTGTTTGTTGGTGGGAACCAACAGTAACAAACATACTTATGTACGTACGTTTACAGAAACATCGTACAGTGCATATTCACTAGACCACCGAGGTCGGTTGAATTTGGTACGATGAACACAGCTGTAAACTGAAAAAAGGCTAACTCTATCTTTACAAAGCCTTCCCTGGCCTGCGACTATTTATCAACTTTGTTGCTGCTCGATATCTCGCGCGCCGTTACATAATCATTTTGAAGTGTAGGCGGACTTTTCTAAGTTTTGTTTCTTTTATTATTCATATACCAAACCTCGGTCAATATAGAAGCGCTATCTATGGATTGAACGTGCGTGAAAATCGCTTTTAAACGGTTTTCGTTCTTAGCTGGTTCTGAAACTCAAAGAATTAGAACGTCCACTCAAAGTTTATCTTGGTTAAGTTCTGCAACTGCAACGCTGTCACCTGTTGGGCAAAATGTCGTAAAAAAGTCAATGTCCAACACTTCGATTGCTACTCTCCATAATTCTTCTTACAACTTTCTATCCAACGATTTCCCATAAAACTATTTTCAGGAAAGACTACCCATTAAAGCTCTTGCTCACACCATGTGCTGTACAGCCATCCAGAGAAACAAGGTCACAATTCTAACACTCCATTCAGAGTAACAGTCATCCATTCAATCATCCCACCTTAAGGTCAGTAGTTATCTTGTTGTCCAAGCAGTAATCTTGTCAGCATATTTGTCATCTTTTACCGCACGACACGACAAAGTAATTTCCCGCAGAGATTCCAATGGCGCGCGCTCGCACACACTCGCAGACACATTTCTCCAATCGGGTCATCAATCTTTTGGAATTCTTCAAGCCGGCCGCCTACAGGAACTCAGCAAAACAAAAAATAAATAAAAAAAAACAACATAAAACTCGAAAAAGAAACAGAAAATGAGGGAAGAAATAAACTCGCGACTTTCGCCTCAATCACTTATAACCCACTACAAGACCGGCATGCTACTCTTATGTCAAGAAGTGTCACCACCCGAAATGTTATCAATCAAAACTCATCATCATCATCATCGGCCAACATACCAAAGCAGCGGGGGTACAAACTGAAAACAAAACAAAGCTAAACCAATCGTTAATAATGTAATTTCAAGACCTTCTCGTTGCCTTCGCCTCGTTTAGTCATCTGTCAAAAGTGACAAAAGTGACAAATGTAAGTACAGCGCCCCCATCTTAGCTGAGAGCATGAGAAAAAAAAAAGACTCTTTAATCAAGCGGTCACCGAAGTGTCGGCTTTTCGCGCGACATTTGTTTGTCTCCGATTGTGCGCACATTCGCACTGTCACTGTCCCCAGTCGGGCCGGTGCGCGCTGTGGCAGAAATATTCATGTCTCAAGAGATTGCCATCCAAGGAGGTGGTTAAAAGATTTCGCTGACCACCAGCAGCCGGGGGCAATTGGTGGCTGATGGTGCAAGATGTGAGCGTTCAGATTACACCACGGTATCTCGCATCATCTTCAAATGGACAATTTGAAGGGGACCACACACGCGGCTGACAGTCTTAGCTGTTTTTTTTTTTGTTTTTAAATCGATAGACCGCGCCGACGCAACAGCGGCATTCCAGGAGAAATGTGTTGTTTTTGTGAGTGGACATGGCATTGATTTGTCTGTTCCTCGCTCGGCTTCGATTTTTATTTTTTTCTCAAACGATCGTGTTAAGGGCTAAAAATGTTGAAGGATGATCATGAGCACACACACGAACAAGGGATACAACGATTGAGAAATTATGCATGTTTTTTTTTCGAAGACCTATTTCCAACGATCAACGGTAAATGAGTATTCCTTTTTTCATGTTTAAAGGACCGGCCCCAGAAGATTAATTTATACGAATACCAACCATTTGATCTGAAGTTTTCCGGTATACGGTTTTTTGTATTTGGTTTCTTTTTTTTCCTGTGGACATGTCAGAATTTTAAACACGCAAGCGGCGGAAGAGTTAAAACCGTTTTTTGTGGGTGTTGGACATGCAAAGCCCACTCATTTGGGTTATTGCAAATGATCGATTAAATTTTATGTGCGAGACCAGAGAAAAAAAAAAATACCACAAATGTCTGGGCCCGCTGTCAAAAGTGACTTTTTGAGTGGAGATTTTTATGCACTTTTAACGGTTTTTTCCGACTTTGTTACTCAAACTGATTGGTATGCATAATGCGGTCAGGCGTTTACAACATGGTCTTTTATTTGGAATTGTGCATTTTCTTTTGACAATTTATGTGCGACAATTATGGGATAGAAAGGCAAGAGCTGCGGATCATATTTCCAGGTAATTTATAGACGGAAACTAGTGAGTGGAAGCTTCAAGAGACCGCTGAAGTAATCAGAACATTTATATTGCATACAGAGACTAGGAAGCAAGTGGTATTGTCTTTTACTTACGAGTATATTAAGGTTAGGGTATTTGATTTTGTAAGGCAAAAAATAAAATGTAGAATTTTTGCAGACTTTCCTTAGTTTATTTTTCGAAATCATTTTCTGTGAAATTGAAAACGGCTGATATCTGTCATTATAATTTTTCAAATTTATAAGAATTTGTTGTAGCTGAAAAGCTAGAATCCAAATGACAAAATAAATATAATGAGGGATGGTAGATATCTTCAGGAACCAGCGGGATTAGACTTCTTGTGACACGGCTTTCATCATTGTAGTTTGAAAATATGATGTCCAATGAGCGATTTTGGTGGTTTTTAATTGGATTAAGTTGAAGAAAGCCAAGGGATTGAAAGGTGTCGATGATTTCCACACTAATAGGCCCTGGCTACACGGTCAATGGCATACTAGGTATTGAAAATTTCCCCGTGGCTACACACAAAATGTGTTGAGGGAAACACTTTGAAAACAGAACACACAATCTCCGTGCTCCATCCTGCACAGAGAATTATTTTTTTGAGTTTTCCGTGATGTGAACCCTCCGACGGTCGGAAAAAAATGAAAAAATGTATGAGAAATGAAACGCTTTGAGAAAAGAACATGCATCTTCCACCGAGAATTATTATCAAATCGGAGTTTCGGTGTGCTTTTGGTGAAATCAACCCTTCTCGTTTCAACTCACATAAAATATACCTGTCTCACTGAAAAGAATCGGTATGGAATTGATCGTGTAGCCAGGCACATAGGTGATAAGGTATTGGCGGAGGTTAGAAACGTACTATCCATATCTCCAGGTGCCCATTCAATTTTGGTTCGATTAAAGTCGCCAAATATATATAATTTATCTGAAGGAGATGTTAGATTTTCAATATAGCGAAAAGCGTCCAAGTATCTAGTTACTACTGTCAGGTGTGATTAAGGTGGTATATACACACAAACGATGTCGACATAAGATGAAGCGATAACAAATTTGCTGCAGAAGATTTCAATATCCGGAAAATCGTCAAGGTTCAGTTCTTTAGGGTGGAATTCCTTTTAAATTGCTCTAAGAACACCACCAAATCTTTCAAATGTACTATTTGCTGCACTGAGAGAAATTTACAATAAAAAAATCAAATAGAAGCATGTTTAACTTTTCCGTGTTTAAACATGTCGCTTAAATGAAAAATATAAACTAAATTTTGGTTTAATCAAATAAATACATGTTTGGTGTTGAATCAACAAATATTTTAAATACATATTTGTTAACTTAAATTAGTTCATGTTTGATATTATCCATAAAATATGAAAGAGTTTACTTTAAATACAATTCTATTAAAATCAGTTTGTATTGAAATATTCAAACGGATTTCTATTTGATCTAACCATAAGCAAGTTAAGTAAAATTTCGTTTCAAAAACGAATACAAGATCATTTAAAATAGGACTATGTTTGACTCAAATAAATTTATGTTTGAGAAAACATGAATGAGCTTGTTTTAAACAGAATTATATTGATATATTATAGTGGGCACCGTAGCGCAAGTGGTTAGTGCGTCGGACTACTGAGCCAGCGGTCTTGGGTTCGAATCCCGCCGCAAACACCTAAAAAAGTTTTTCACAGTGCCCACCTCTTTCGAATGTCTGACAAGCATCAAAGAGTATCATTTGTCACGATTGAGCTTCTCAACTCGCCGTTCGGAGTCGGCAAAAAACTGTAGGTCCCTTCCATTCGTGCAAAAATATAACACGCACACACAAATGGTTGCGAGAAGCAGGCCCAGGTTCACCTCGAGCTGTAGCGCCAACTAAGTAAGTAAGTATATTGAAAATGTTTGGAACTGAATTATTCGAACAGATGTATATTTAATTTGACTATAAACGTGTTTGAATGTAACATGACTTGTAAATGTACCATAGTTTGTTATTGCTTTATTCAGTTTCAAATATACACCAGTGGAATGTGAACGTGAATAAGTTGTGCTTAACTATTAACTATGTATGTGTGATATTTTTAGTAGTATGTATTTGTTCAATAATTGTAGTTCGAATTAAAACTAACATGTGCACAACCATTGTATATGAAACTAATAGTACTATCACTTTGGCAAATCGATGGTGGTGCCCCTAGTGTACCGAGTAAATACTACACCGTGAGTATGAAGATTTCTTCTCTCAACTAAATGCGAATCCACTCGAGCGATAAATAAGTTAGTGCCAAAATGGCAGTTGTCAGGGTAGGGTGTGTTGTCTCTGCCAATATTCGCCAGAGTTACCGATGGGTGACTTAAAAACTTATCTTCGGTATAAAAACATGCTAAATAAATAATAAAATACACACGGACACGGTGAAATATATTATTATTTAATAGCGTTCTATAAGTTAAAAGAACTTTAAGAATTCAGTATAATTTGGGTCAATTTAAGAAAAAAAAAATCATGTGAATAAAAAAAAAAAAGAAATGTGGACTAAAAAATTAATTAATTTTAAAATTGGTCCCAGAGTATTATAATTGCTAAGGGGGTACAAAATCCACTATTTGCGAAATATAGTATATATATAATATATATATAATATATAGAAATATAGAACCAGACCGTAAAAAAGTTTCCATTTATTGAAATTTACCGCCTATCGGTAACCCTGTTTTTCACTCGATTTCCCATCTCACGTAACCTTGTGTGAGAAAAAACAATGAAAACATTTGAAGCTGAGTGACTATTGGAGTCCATTTCATATAATATTGTGTATGCATATTGTGTTGTGATTGTGACATGTTCCCTTTACTCTTCACCCCTTTTCATAACTAAGGGACGATCTTCGTAAATTCATTCATTATTTACATATCAATAGAAAAATGCGTTTGTGTTTACTTTCACATTTCCCATTTCATACCCAACCTTGTGGGTGAGATGAAATATTCCTTTTTGAGATTGGAAGAAAACAGGTTTCTTCAATATAAAATGAAATATATAGGATGAAGTGTATTTTTTATTGTGTGCGTGAAAACAAATAGCCCGATTTCTGAAAGCGATTTTTTAATTGATTTCAGAGTATTTTACTGTCATGCGTGTATATTCGTATATAGGCATAATTAGGCCAAATGACGCACGCCGCGTCGAACTGTGAGATGCAGCCTCGATGCGTGAAGTGTGGAAAGAACCACAAGTCCGAAGAATGTTCTCTGGGGAAAGAGGGGGCGTCAGAGAAATCTCAGCTCACGTGTGCGTTAATTCGGAACTCGGGACACACCGCAAACTATCGGGGTTGCCCCAAGTTCCAAGACATGAAGAAAGTGAACCTGGTTCGAGAGCAGAAAAGCGTAGTGAAAAGTCTACCACGTCCAAGCCAAAGTCAAACCGTCACACCCCAAATATCCTACGCCCAAATGGCGGCAGGAAGGGGAATGACGGCACAGCAACAACCGAAGGTTGCTTCACAGGCCTCACTGCCTAAAGCACCGGAGGCTGACTTGATGGCTATTTTGCTCTCTATTCAAGGGCAGATGGGTCAGCTACAACGTCAGGTACAAGAGCAGGCAAAGAGGGTGGACCAAATCTGCGCGCTTCTGCCGGGCCTAGCGCATCTCCAGTCATAATGTGTGCGATGGCGGAGTATACCTTTAGGATCCTTGCGGTGAATGTGAATTCACTGATTAGGATTGAACGAAGAGCCGTACTTTTTAAGTTGTTAGAAGATCAAAGCCCTGATGTGCTTTTGGTTAGCGAAACTAAGCTAAACCAAAAACATAAGCTAAGGCACAGTAATTATAATATAGTAAGAAGAGACCGACCCAACTCTATACAAGGAGGAGGTGTTGCGATCTTCATTAGTAAAAAGCTTAAATATAAGGTAGTGTACAGTGGTGCAATGGAGATTCCAGGAGCTAGAAGCATGTATCGTGTGCATCCCTCTCCATAGTGGAAAGAGGATGTACATGATCTCAGCTTATGCACCTGAAGCTACGCAACCAACTTTGTTTATTTCAGAGCTCGAGACACTTTTCCGATGCCTTAGGCTGGAGTCGGAGGAGAATTATTTCCTTTTGTCCGGGGATCTAAACGCCAAACATAGAGATTGGGGAAATAACATTCCTAACTCTAGAGGGAACCAACTTTTTAATTGGTGGGGTCAGCAAAGTGTCGAGTATAGACTCGATTTGAAAGCAACAGATAGTCCGTCGTTTCCTAGAAGCGGATCATATCTGGATTCTCTAGAGTTTTGACAAGAGCAATCTCCTCAAACTCGCTCTACCCACCGTCCAATAGGAATCTGTCAAATGAGGAGATTGACGGATACCTAAAACAAAAAAACAATAAAACAAACGATGGACAGGACGATACCTCGACATCAACAAACTGACAATGTAGGCATATACCGCAACGCAACAATTAACGCACTGCACCAACAGAAAAGTAGACTACTGTCGAGATTGAAAACCTTGTACAGACGGTTTACTGACAGACAAAACTCAGAGATAAGGACACTGAAGGCGTTAATTAAAAACCTCCAACAGTTAATAAAAGAAAACTACCGATTAGCGGTAAATCTGCACTGGAGCAAAAAAATTGGGGCTGTAAAGCCAACAACCCCAGTATGTTCCCGCAAATAAATAAAATATTTCGGAGGAATAATCTCAACGACCTTCCGTGTCTCAAAATTCCTCGAAATACGGACAACGAACGAATACTTGTGACAGCAGGTATAGATCCAGTAAACGCAGTCGATGACGACAATTCCTTTTTGATCGAAGATCCGCAGGAGAAGGTTGAGGCTATAGGAGCGACTTTTCAGGATGTGTATAAGGTGAATAGCAGTATTTGCCCGAACCATGACCTGGAGAATCGAGTCCTTGTGCACAACTTCTACCTTCGAAATGAACAACAGCAATGGCGATCAGAGAACACCGGTTTCACCGAGTTCAATGAAGACAATAGGGCAAATAATGCCATCGCCAACGAAGGGATACATCCCCCGTTCCTATCGAAGGTAGAGCTCCAAGCGATCTTCGAATCATTGAGAAAGAAGAAGTCAGTGGGAATCGATGGAATATCTAACATTGTGCTTAGACATCTCCCTCTAGAAGCGATAGACATTTACTGCATTTTGTTTAATAATGTGCTGAATAATGCACATTATCCAGCGCATTGGAAAACAGCAGTAGTGCATCCTATCCCTAAAAGGGGTAAGGACAATTCCAATCCGGCAAATCTCCGGTCAATAAGTCTCCTTCCGAACATCAGCAAGGTATTCGAAAAAGTTATCAATAGAGCCCTGACTAAGTGGGTTTACGACAAACATATAATTCCAGATAACCAATTCGGTTTTAAGGCGGGGCATGATACCATACATGCCGCGTCTAAACTCGTATCGGATATCCAATGGAACAAAAGCAAGAAACAATGCACGGGTGCCTGTCTGGTTGACTTGGAAAAAGCCTTCGACACCGTTTAGCTAGAGGGACTTTTCTACAAGTTGAGCAGGCTGAGCATAAGTAAACCACTGCTGTACATACTTTATAATATGCTTACCAGTAGGCGGTTCATTGTGAAAAATGGCAATGTGACCTCTGCTGGCACTTTTGAAATTAAAAATGGTCTACAACAAGGTGCGGTTAATTCGCCGATCCTTTTCAATATTTACACAAGTGATCTCGTAGGGTCTCTTCACCATGCTATTGCGTACGCAGATGACTTGGTCGCGTACAGATCAGGACCAAAGATCGAGGTCATTGCAATTCTCTTGCAACGTGACTTCGATAAGATTCAGCGATATTGTGACGACTGTAAGTTGAAGATCAACCTCCAGAAGTCAGAAACCATCTTGTTTCGGACGCCGTTGTCTGGGGCCTCATGGGACACCAGAAAGAATTGGCGAAAGTACTCAATCGTTGGACGGCACGGGCGACCACTTGCATGTCGAAATGTAGTCAGATACCTCGGGCTCTGGCTAGACCAGTATCTGTATGTTAACAAACATATAGATGCTGCTCTGGCCAGAGCTAGAGGCGCTTTTGCCCTTACAAAGAGACTGTTTTATAGCAGCCAACTTGATGCGAGGGTAAAGGTTATCTGCTACACGGCCCTTATACGGCCAATGATAGCATATGGTTGTCCCGTGTGGTTCAACGTCGGACCAAGTTCGATGGAAAGGATTCGGGTGTTTGAGAGGGCTTGTCTTCGGGCTTGCCTTCGTTTATACAGAACACCAGAGTCTGAGTACAAAAAATTCTATTCCAATGAGGTCCTATACAATAGGGCTTACTTAATAAGAGTGGGTAATTTCCTGATCAAGATGGCTCGAAGGCACATTGCAAGAGCAATGAGTTCGATGAATAGCCTGATCTTCGGGGCTTATTACCCCAATTTCTCGTACCACGAAAGAGTGCGCCTTAACGGCTTCGTTCCACCAGAAGCGTCCCTCTATTTTGACCAACAGGGTCTAATCCAGGATAGAACAGCGGTACCGCTAATCTTCCATGTTGCTCGCAAGACTGTGGATAGGCGGCTCAACTACGACAGAGACGTCGCACAGAGCCAAACGGAGCGCCTCCGGTTTAGTAGGCCGGTTTCGGGGCGTGATGTGCACGATGTTGAACAGCAACATCAGAAATTCTGGTGGCTGTTAGAAAGAGATGGAATTCCCTCGTCGATTCCGTTTGATCCGGGGTAGACCCCAAGGCATAGTTGGCCGCCTTTTATGTTTATTATGTAGACATGCCGTGGGCGGCTTACATAGGTTTAGGTAGTGTAGGTATTTGTAAGTTTTATAAAAAATAAAAAATAAAAAAAAAAAATATATAAAAATAAAAAAAAAAAACGCACAGCACTTTGCCAACAAAAAAAAAATATAAAAACAAATAAAAAACCACAAAAAAATTATAAAATAACACAGCACAAAAAACAAAAAAAATACGTATTTAATTACGTAGCTAGAATTAAGAAAGGTTAAGTAGTTGTAAGTTTTATTTAAGTTAGTTTTAAGCAAAAAACATGTCCTGTTGCTAAGTTTTTTTTTTTTCAAACTTTTCTTAGCTCTAAATTTGTAACTTTAATTAAAATTCTATATTATAAGTTAGGTTACGTCGAAAGACATAGTATAAGTATTAAGTTTAGCTTAGAGTGCCCGTGTGGGGCCAGTAAGTTAGAGTAAGGTAGTTAAGTTAGTTAAGCTAGTTTTAATCACTTTTGTCTAGCATTTAAGATTTAATTGAATTGATGAATAAAAATGAATTAAAAATTAATGAAAAAATGACGATACATTATGTAAATACATAAGTACATAAAGTATGTGCATATATATGTACATATACATATATACATTATAATGCTACTGTTTAGTTTCTGAGCGTCTTCAATCATATTTGGTATAGAATGTAAATTTTAATTATTATCTACTTTCAATCAAGAAGTAGGTATGCATAAGCATACTTTTTGAAAAATATTTCTTTCCATGTCAACACCTGAGGTTTGTATGTACATACATACAAACATTACATATGTATGTATGTAGGTGCATTTGTTTACCAACAACCACCTTGCTCAGTTCCGAGAATAGCCAATGTCATCTTCAAAATGTTCCTCAAGTTGGGTTCATCAACATTCTTTTTCTTTCTTTAGGTGGCGCAACAGTTCGGGGCAATGGTTTTAAAGATCTCGGTAGGTATTTATGTAGTTTCGCCCGAAATTTAAACAAAGCATAGGTATAAACCACATGAGTAAATCATATTCAATGTTAGGCTTTGTGATGATAGTGTAAGGTATTTAAAGGTCATTGTGTCACTCTTTCCCTCTTTAACAGTCTTGTCCGTCCTCCGCTCGAAAATGCAAAATTTGGACACCTCACTGTAAGAATCACAATACTCTTATTGAAGCCGTCCAGCGAAGCTTCATTCGTTCTGCAATAAAAGAGCTTCTCTGTGACGATGCTTTTACCCTAGTTTCATATTTGAATCGAATAAAACCTTGTCTCAAAGACAGTTTAATAAGGACATCAATGTTATGCATCAACTGATTTCAGGTCTGATAGACGCCCTGATATGCCTGCCTACTATACTTTTTGGGAGAAAAGTCGATGCGCCCTCTGGCTTGCCGAGTAACAAACAAAAAATCTTGCTTGATGATAGTACTATTAGTTTCATATACAATGGCACAACTAACAAAATTTTGGAATATTACGGCCAGAACATAAAAGACGCGAAATCGAGGGAACAATTTGCATCGTGTAAGCAAACCTCAAACAAAGGTATGTAGCTCCGTGTTCAATTAAACGTATAAGTTTTGTCTTTTGACATTTTGGTATTATTTGCAGATTGTATTGATAACATAGCTTCCAGCTTGCTTATTACTGTGATTACTCCAACAGCTTGTTTCGGAGATGCTGAAGGAAAAAAAAATTTAGCATACTCGATGCTTCATATTTTACAAGTCCTACCTTACATTTGTATCAAATTAATAACGGAAGATGTTACTTAAGAAATAAGTTTTTGTAAAAAATTAATAAAATCAGTTAAATTAAAAGAAAATCTGTTTTTTTATGTCGCATATAAGAACCTCTTTTTCCAGGATCCAGTTCTTTCTTGAGTTCAAAAAATGGGCACGAATTTTGTATAAGGTGGAAACCAAATAAATCAACAAAATTAAAAAAATATATATTACATATATACATATACATATGTATGTATGTATATATTTAAAGCATTGCAGATTTTAATTTAAAGTGATTTCTATTTATTTTTCCCAAATAGAATTCCATTAGAATTAAAAGGATACCTATTTAAGAAATTTAAATATTTTAATATCAAGTTAAATAGATTTCTATTTAATTTTCTTAATTTTGACTCTGTTAGTCTGAAATAGAAATCATTTTGATTCAAATAAGCATCTGTTTATAAAATGTACGTTGAATATGTTTATTTCAAATAGAAAACAAGTTGATTCTATCAAAAACTATCTAAAATTATTATTCAAAATAACAAAGTTATTCATGTTTAAATTAAACAAAAACCATTTTGGCGCCAAATCATATTTATTTGTGTTTAGTTTAAACACGAATGGGTTTAGTTTTTTTCTCAGTGTGGTGATCTATCACATCGGTTAACACAGAAGTAATCTGGGAAAATAACAGCATCAGGAAAGGTATCATTTAATCCAGTTTCAGTGATGACAATAATATCCGATGAGGAGCTGTAGACATTTAACAAAAAGTGAGTACATTTTGTTCTTAGCCCTCTCACATTTTGATAGAAGAAGGCAAGCTCGGTATGTTTTTTGACCTCTTGGAGTTAGAGTTGCTAGACCGATTTGTAAATTCCTTAACAATCATATTTTTGGGCCAAAATTTAGGGTTAACTAAAGCCTTTTCAATATCTGAAGGAGCAAATAACTTGAATGAAGCTGATATTAGATCAGGTAGGTTGTCAGGTGTTAGGCTGTGACATCTGATAGCATCTGTGTCTTCTTTGGTTGAGCTTCTAGAGTTTGTTGATCTGTAACTGGGCGAACTAAAAGATCTCCGTTCAGCTGAAAAGAAGCTTGAGTTTGATGTTCTTCAGCATTATTTGGTGGTTGTCGCTTATGCGTTTTTTTTTTTTTTGTTTTTGCTGTTGTCGATTAATATTGCTGACATCAGCATTCAAAGAAATCGGTAGATTTTGCTTAGGATGTTTATCGATTGTCAACTCTTGATGGGTAGATTGTGCCGTTTTTTGCTGGAAAGCATTATCAAGATTCGTAAAACTCTGCGGCATTTTCTGCGCATTTGCAGTATCAAAGTCGAACAACTCCTGCAGTTCAGAAAAAAGTGTTGCAATTTTTTAAAAGCATTGTTGGGATTTAATTATTTTCCAACGAAGGACATCTGGTGCAATGCTTCGATGCTTCTCGCAATAAAAGCATAGACCAGGAGTATTAAAGACCGTATCTAAGTACATCTTTTCCTTTAAGGCCAATGCATTTAGCATGAGCAGTGTCAAGGCAAATTCCGCACGAAACGGTAATATCGTTCGTATTTTTATTACTGACCCGTGCTCGCCTTGCTTCGCCTTCCAGCAACTTTAAATAGAAAACAAAATATTTTCTTCTAATATATTGCTATATGTATACAGTATACTCTCTCCTTACGGACACCTCTCATAACCGGACACCTCTTATAACCGGACAGATTTCAAAGAACGGAAATAAATACACGATTTTCCATATAAAAAAATTCTCCCATAACCGGACTCTCTCATAACCGTACACGGACACCAATTTTCGTAACCGCAATAGAATGTCGCTCTCTCTCTTAAATGGACAAATTGACAAATACTTTATTTTGTTTTTGTTTTGTTCTCCTCTTCTTTACACTTTGCAAAGAAACGAAACAAAAATGTAAGGTATGGAGTGTGCCTTTGCTTTACTATCACGTTCGCGGACACTGATTTTCTTCGGGGAACGCTAGAATTACATACGCATGTTTCCGTCATTTTGAGAGATATTTTATATTATATTGTGCGAATTTTGTATAAAGATTAAAATGATTCCGCTGGTCACAGTGAAGTGAAAATTTGTCTCTGATAGGACAAATAATGCCGGAATATGGAAGCATCCTGTATTTCTCGTCAGGGTATCCCGTCTTTTCCTAACATACCTAAAATTGTCATGGCCCCGCTAATTTCCTCAACCATTGACGGCATATGCTGTCTTGTCCGCAAACGTGTTATTCAACAACTATGTATGTGCATTTATAAATCCTATTGCGTTTTTAGTGTTCCGTCCGTACCAAAACGGAACACTAATGGAATCAGTTCGGTGTCTGTCTGTCTGTCTGTCTGTCACAGGCCTTTTTCTCAGAGACTACTTAACCTAGACTATTGAAATTTGGAACAGTTGTAGCAATTAGTGGCCTAAACACAGACCAGAACTTAAAAAGTTGAATTTCGACTTTGGGGGGGTAGTTTCTTAACAAATTTTCAGAAAACGTTACAACTTGCTATCCCGAGCTTTTTCTCCGAAAATATCGCTCAGAAAAATCTGAATAAAATCAAAAACATTGAGAATAAAGTGTAGATGGAAACATAATTCTCACGACTGCCCTACTTCAACCGTTTTTTTTTAATTAATTTTTTAATTTCAACTACCCTACTGTTTACATACCCAGAAAAATATCACAACGCCTAAAAGTAGATACGAGAGTAAAAATTGAATAATTGATGGCAAAAGTGTTATACCCGCAGCGAATTTTCGTGGCATATTCCTACCGGATAACTATTTTTTTTTTTAAACACTATCAGATCTGTGTCATGGTGTGCTTAATACAAGCAACAGCCATAAGCAGAAATTCGCCAGGGCAAAATATGCATCAACAGGCTCATCATTTAGTGCTGGTGTTAGTGGTTAGGCTACGCTACATTTCAACACTACCACTAGCAATAAATAAACAAATATAAGAACAAATATACATAATTAGAGTTTATGTTCGAGGAACTACATTACGCAAGACATTTTTAAGTGTAATTTTGTTAAGATTAAAGTCAAGAATGTTTACATTTAAGTTTAAGTTATAGATTTAACTATTGACCTAAGACTTAAACCAATGATACATAATATAACACATAAAGGAAGCTTGATGGTTTCCTATTATAATGTAGGTTTCTCTACTTTTACTATATTGGAAATAATTGAATTTGTGTATATACAGCCACAGAGAGGGAGACAAATCGCAAAATACGCAGTTAATGCAATTGAACGAATAACGAGACGAAAAATTAAATCTGATGCACAAGCGTACATTTCTTGTAAATACATATACATATGAACATATTATGTAGGTATATATGTATGTATGTATATACATGCTTTATTTGTTGCTTTTTTTTCTTTTACTTTGTGTGTGTGTATAACTATTCTTCTGAGCAGATGAGAAAGGACATCAGAGACATATGTACATACATACATGCATATGTAGGTAATTTGTTCAACTTACTTGTTGGTATACATTTATGTAGGTACAAATTTGAATTTATTTTTCGCAAATTGTGCTCAATTTATTTGTATTGAAATGTGCTGTGCACCATAAAACTATGTATGTAGGTACACATGTACTTTCTTGTGTCTGCAGATATACAAGTGCATATGTACATATATGTACCTATATATGTTTTTATGTTTGTACATATATGTGAGTATCGAACAAAGTATCATTGTATCTTTAGTAGAAATCGTATCGTAAAGAAAGGGTTCATATAGATCTATCAACATAAATCTATGACATACATATATGTAGTTAAAATAACTGATACAGTACGGAACACTTATTGCGCAAGTATAACTTGCACTTGACCGGATTTTTTAAATAGGTTTGTGTTTTAAATGTATGTGCCAGAAATAAGTATTTTTCGATAATTTGCGTTTATCACATAAAAATGAATACGTTTATAAAATAAAATGAATACAACATGTCTATTGTGTTACTTTTTTTTAAAAAATATCAATTTATTTTTTTCTCCCATAACCGGATACCTCTTCTAACCGGACAAATTTCTCGGTACCGTCAGTGTCCGGTTATGAGACAGTTCACTTTATATGTATAAAGGGTGTCCCAAAGTTCACGCAGAAAGTAATTTTGATATAAGACACCGGTTCTTATTTGTTCTATCGATTCATAAAGTAAGTAAAGGAACCCTCTTGTTGAAACCACATGTCATCCATATCCATATCTTGCAATTTTGGCACAAAAAACTGGATTATCATGTTGCGATAGCTAGCACTATTTACTGTTACTGTCTGACCAGCCGCATTTTCAAAGAAAAATGGTCCGACAATGCGTCCAGCCCAAAATGTGCACCATGCAGTGACATTTTGTGGATGCATTTCTTTCTTAACAATCACTCCTGGATTTTCTGAATCCCAAGTACGACAATTTCGATGGTTAACATAGCCATCAAGATAATAATTCACCTCATCGCTGAAGATGATTTTGTTTGAAAAATCTGTCAAACGTTAATTATTTTAAATATGTTGCGTTGACCTAAATCCCCGGCCACTCTCCGTCATATCCACGCACGGCATACGTTTGGTAGTGTGATGAATGACCTTTAATTCTATGAATTATGTATTTTCATTTGTCATTATCTTCTTAAAAAAGTACATACACAGAAGTGACATTAAAACTCTCACGGGACTGGTCACAGGGATTACAATCAATATCACATTGGCTTCCAAATGCAGGTCAATAGCGGAGTGGTACTGAGGTAGGTTAAGCATCATTTTTCAAAAGGAGTTGTTGTACGCACGCCGGGGAAGGTTTCTGAAATAAGAGGTGAAATTTGTATGTAAGGGGTAATCTCTGAAACTATCTACTGAACCGATTCCAGAATTTTTCCGAACGCGGTTCATATAATAACTTGCCAAAGTTTCATGCCAATCAGATGAACGATGCGCGAACGGAGAAAAGACGAACAAACAAACTTTAATTTGTACATATTAGATACCCTTATAACTCAGTTGTACAAAAAGTTTTTTTTTTTGTCCTTAATATAACTTTGTTCACCTACCGTAAAGTAATTGTATTATGTGCTTAGTCTTTCTCTCTTCAAAACATACTTTATGTCCAAGTCTGAGCTCAATCGGCAAAGTAGTTCGGAAATCGGAATTTATCGAAAAAACATAATCAAACAGAAATTCATTTTTATATGCACATGTATGAATAAAGATTATGTATAACCTTCACCAGTATGCGCACCCACACAGCAACTCCCCAAAGTTTCATCAGCCATTATCATCACCATCGGATGAGCGATGAAAATGATCGCCAGACCGACCACACAAACACAAAACACGATTCACTGCCCGAACAAAATGGCGAAGCTGTAGTGGAAGTAGGCAGCGCTGTCAAAGTTAAAATACACGTAAACCCTATAGCGCGAACACAATGCGAAGCTGATGCTGTAGTATGAATTGTATGGTGAAGCACAAAGTTCAACCAACTTCAACTTTATACTTCCACTACAGCTTCACCATTGTGTTCGGCCAGTTACCCAGCATACTGCAAGAGCAAAAGCGAAGAGAAAAGCTAACATACTCGTAATGCAACAACGTGATCCTCTCCCAGCAGGTTGACAGGCAATTTCAATGGTTTTCTGTGCTTTTTAATTAAAACCATTAACAATCACATTATTTATGTCTATTTCGCAGCTTCTAGGTAACGTAGGAAAATGATTTATACCTTATAATCTTTGGCAAGAAATGCTGAAATCAACCAAATTAATTTCATTGAAATAGGTGCACGCGTTATCACGTAAAGTGCATGGGAGTGTTTAAATTGTAAGCATACAAATAAAAAAAATAATTTTTGTGCATAATTAAAAGTATAAAGCACGATAATATATATGCAATCCATTACAGAGGAACTCAACAAATATTTTAGCGAAGGTTTTATCAAAATCCGTTCAGTAGTTCCCGAGATTAGCCAGAACATACATAAAAGTAATTACGTCTTTATAAATAGTATAGAAGATATAGAATAGATAGAGTATAGATAGATAGATTATGTGGCACCGTAGCGCAAGTGGTTAGTGCGTCGGACTACTGAGCGAGCGGTCTTGGGTTCGAATCCCGCCGCAAACACCTAAAAGTTTTTCACAGTGCCCACCTCTTTCGAATGTCTGACAAGCATCAAAGAGTATCATTTGTCACGATTGAGCTTCTCAACTCGCCGTTCGGAGTCGGCAAAAAACTGTAGGTCCCTTCCATTCGTGCAAAAATATAACACGCACACACAAATGGTTGCGAGAAGCAGGCCCAGGTTCACCTCGAGCTGTAGCGCCAACTAAAGTAAGTTATGTAGCAATCAGAGTTACTCATTGTTGAAAAAAATCGAATTTACCAAACAAAATCAAAATCTTCAATTAGCCGAGATCGTATTTCGGTAAGCAGCAGGCACAAAAACCAAAACGCTCCGCAGTTGATACGGTTGTTGTAGAAGATGAGATCAGGTTTGTGGTGATGATGTGGTGAGTATCGATCTTACTTCAATGGCAGAACGTACACCAAAAATTGTACTCACACGAGGAAGAAGCAGGAACACCACACCGAATGTAAAAAACAACCGTAAAATTGATATTTTTCATTGACAGAATTCAGCCGATGTTGAAAATATCAATTCTGATATTACTGCCATATCAATTTCATAGGTTTCGAATGTAATTTCAACAATGAATTCATGTGGAATTGATATTATTATTTTATAATATTTTGATATTAAAAACGTGAAATTGATACGGTATACATTTACTTTTGATATTAAAAACATCAACTCCTGATATTGAAATTGTGAAATGGATATTAAAAACCTGTAGAATTAATATAATTTTTATTTATTTCTGATAAGAATAATTTAAGTTCTGATATTGAAAATGTGTAGTAGTAGTAGTAGTACTTACGTTGATTCATTGTACATCAAGGTTTTGTTTCTATGAAATTTCTGAAATAGTTTTAGACGAATTTTTATTTTTCCATCAATTTCTGTAATAAAACAGGACATAATTTTAATTTTGACTAAAATATTTTATTTCTGATTAAAATATTTTATTTCTAACTAAACACGTTCCATCAGGAATATAATATACATGAATTGGAGGACTTGTAAATTCAACAATGTCTTTTATTTCAAATGAAGTACTTTTGGAACCTACAGGGTATGACTGATAGTGATTTACAAATTTAATTATTTCAAATCTTACGCAAATCACATAGGGTTGATTAATATTACTTATCAATATTTCCTTTATTTCAAAAAGTTCAACTAATTCATTACTTGTTTTTGTTAAAAAATATCCTATTTTGTAAATCGACCCCTTAAAATTAAGCGATTTTGTTGCCAATTTATTTGTGAAATTCAATTTTAAAGCTGAAACATTTTCGATTAAGTTACATAATCACAACATTCTAAATTAAAATGGTAAGAATGTTCGTACTTAGTTTTATTTGGTAGGTCATCATTTACCGTTCTGATGTGCACAGTACTGCTGTTAATTACATCTTTTATTGTTGTTTTCTGGACAACTGGATTACCATCTTTTTTCGTCACAAACCTCGATGTCGGCTTTAAGACTGCGTTAATGCAGTCCCTGGAGTCTGAAAAAAAAAGGTTTTTAATAAAAATTTAAATTATGTATCATTTATTAACTGAAAGATACATGTCGAAAAGTATAGGAGTAGTTTCCGGTAAAAGAAATTGAGGTTATGCCATGGTTTTAATTGTCATCCGACCTCAATCTCATAAGAAATCTGTTGGCCGATGTTGGAAAAGAGATTTCAGTTGACAAATCGTTCAATAATCAGGAACTTTGGTAAGTGATTCAAGAAGGTTCCATGTAACATCGGTGCAAGGCAGAGCTGGACAATAATAAAACTTCGATAAATTATGGATGTTAACTTCACTTGCATGATAGTTTTGTAATTAATTTCGGACTTAGTTTTCTGGCTTCCAACACACACTACTATTATTTTGAACAACATATATTTGTATTAATATTATAATTTATTTTAATGAATTAAATATATGATCATGGTGTTTTTACCGTAAATATGTTTAAACAAATCTAAACTTTGCTTAGAATCCTCTTATTTTGAACATAGCTCTAAATGACCTTTATCCTTAAATGCAGATTGATTTCTTTTATTATTTCACTGATGGTTGCTCATCCATAAGTTGATAATAGTTTTTTTGTTCACACTTAAACTACACACTGTTCTTACACAAATGTTTAAATAGTTTTACCATTAACAAAAAAAAAACTTTTTAAGAAACACACACGAACTGATAACTTCAGCGAGCACTACGATAATAACCACAAATCATTGAAACTTCGCAATTTCTGGTTTGAACATGTATTTTTTCCGTATAACAACACTGCGTTTTTACATTTGTCATATCATTTAAAGTGTTGTAAATATCAATATGAATAACAATATCTTCGGTTACGGCTCCTTTTAACATGATTCATGTAAATTTTATATTTTGTCAATATCAGAGATACATTAAATCAGCTTTTTAATGAGAATTGAAAAGCAAAAGTAAATCCTATCAATTTCACATTTTCAACATCAAAACTATACCAGTAATGTAGAATTAATATCAAATCTTGAAAAATGAAAACAAAGAATACCATACAAAGTTTGATGTTGTTTATTGATATGACAATGTAAATCATCATTTCAAAAAATGTTAACTTTTATTGTAAATCTGTCATGAAAGTTATCAATTTGATATTTTTAATATTAACACAACATTATTTTGTCAAAAATTTAAAATTTTTGCAAGAAATTAAAGTTGATATGTCAAAAATATCAATTTGAAATTGATTTTTTTTTCAGTGCAGGTATTCTCCTAATGATAGAGCAGGATGGAATCACTTTCCACTCAAATGCAGACGTTGAATGCAGTTACCATATAGAAAGAGAACCGTATAAAACAATCAGCGTAGCAGTGTTGCCACCGAGAAAATGTAAAGAAACAGGAGATCTTCTGTTGGACTTACCAAAGTAACAGGAAATTTTAAATTTTGTCAAAAAAACCTCTAAAATACGAAGTTTTTTAGTAAAATGTCTATTGTTTACTTAGTAAAATGTCTATTGCATTAGGAACATGTTTTTTGACACAGCATAATTTGCTGTTGCGCTGACTCAATTTTATTGATATGTCGCTTCCCTTCATATGTCGTATAATAGTCCACTTTTGTCAGGTTCGTCGAAAAAATGTTTCTTGCGTTGCAAACAACGCATTTGCATTCCATAAAACTGTCTGTATTTTTACTGAGCCAATTTTTAACAAGAGGTTCCTCTAGCCATTTCATCCTAAACTTCTGTCCATAGTTTGGCAATGTCACTAGGTCCGTCCGCATACTTTTTGCACAATATATGTGTTTCCTGTCAAATACCGAAAAGTGGGGGTGAAATTCTCTCAAAGATAGGAGAATTACGAAAAATTGAACAATCAACAGTAAATTTAAAATGTACATATGTGATTTGAGAGTTTTCATGTAATCCGCCCAAAGAAATTTCTTGTGCTAAAATTCGCAGCATAGCCATAGGGAGATTTCTTACACTCTCTTTTACGAAAAACTACGAAATTTTTGTGTAAGCGAATGGGTTTTCATAACTTTTCGTAGATTTTCGTAGGTTTGGGAGCTTACGCGAACGGACCTACTATCATTGTAGACTTGTAGTGCCAAGCAACAACCAGGAATGTCCTTGGTATGGGTTTACACCGTAGATTATTTGTTGCTGTTTTTTTTTTGTATAAGCGTTCCATTTCGAATTTTGTTTTTAATAAAAAAAGGTAAACTAACAGGAGAAATGTTATAAAAATTGTCTTGGAACAGGAAACAGTAGATTTAACTTTTTTGGAGCTAAATAACAGTAGACTCCTGTTATAACAGGAAAAACGGCAACACTGAGCGTAGGTCAAGGATATTGCTTCAGACGCAGAACATCCACTAAATAATTAAACTCACCGGTAAAAATGAGGCAAACAGCTATAGCACAATGTGATGAAATGAGATGGTAGTATAAATTATCACTCACGAAATAATGACTCAGTAAATGAGAAAAAAAAAATTGTACATACAGTCGACTCTCGATAAATTGAATCTCTGGGGACCTGGCAAAAATTTCAATTTATTGAGAGTTTTATTTAACGAAAGTTGTAATTATCGAGAGAAAATAAGAAACATTTCAAAGTATCGGGAGCCCATTTTTTCAAAAATAATTTTGTATTTATATATCGACTCAGTTTTTTTTACGACACTAACACCAATGCAAGGTAAAGCCAAGCTACATACGTCATGGATTATGATCGAATGCCTACTGAATAACTTAGAGAAAAAACTAATGCAGTTGTCAGAAAAGTATACAGGTTCCAATAAGCAACTTATTCGTCCGGCGATTTGTTTACTTACGAGTACATCATTTGTTTACTTACGAGCCATCGCGCCCCGAAACCGACCTACTAAACCGGAGGCGCTCCGTTTGGTTCTGTGCGACGTCTCTGTCGTAGTTGAGCTGCCTATCCACAGTCGTGCGAGCAACATGGATCCTGGATCAGACCCTGTCGGTCAAACTAGAGGAACGCTTCTGGTGGAACGAAGCCGTTAAGGCGCACTCTCTCGTGGTACGTGAAATTGGGGAAGACAAGCCCTCTCAAATACCCGACTCCTTTCCATCGAACTTGGTCCAACGTTGAACCACACGGGACAACCATATGCTATTATTGGCCGTATAAGGGCCGTGTAGCAGATAACCTTTACCCTCGCATCGAGTTGGCTGCTATAAAACAGTCTCTTTGTAAGGGCAAAAGCGCCCTGTTAAAATACAGATACTGGTATAGCCAGAGCCCGAGGTATCTGACTACATTTCGACATGCAAGTGGCCGCCCGTGTCGTACAAAGATTGCGAACTTTCGCCAATTCTTTCTGGTGTCCCATGAAGCCCCAGACAACAGCGTCCGAAACAAGATGGTTTCTGACTTCTGGAGGTCGATCTTCAACTATATCGCTGAATCTAATCGAAGTCACGTTGCAAGAGAATTGCAATGACCTCGATCTTTGGTCCTGATCTGTACGCGACCAAGTCATCTGCGTACGCAATAGCATGGTGAAGAGACCCTACGAGATCACTTGTGTAAATATTGAAAAGGATTGGCGAATTAACCGCATCCTGTTGTAGACCATTTTTAATTTCAAAAGTGCCAGCAGAGGTCACATTGCCATTTTTCACAATGAACCGCCTACTGGTGAGCATATTATAAAGTATGTACAGCAGTGGTTTACTTATGCTCAGTCTGCTCAACTTGTAAAAAAGACCCTCTAACCAAACGGCGTCGAAGACTTTCTCCAAGTCAACCAGGCAGGCACCCGTGCATTGTTTCTTGCTTTTGTTCCATTGGATATCAATGTCGAAAGTGATATTTTAGCAACAGATGATGAAAATTTCATAAGCAGTATGATATATGATCCGCCCGATATCACAGGTACATGTAGAAACCACCGGATGAAGCAGTTGGCATTTAAGATAAGAGACGATTTAAAAAATTCGCTATTAATTTAGTAATTAAACAAATAAATGTGCATTTTCTCAGCAAAAAAAATATCGAATTCACTAAAAAATAATAATAAATAATAATGAAACAATATCACATACAATTAATAATATTAATTGAATTGTTGTTCAGCTATCTCATTTCTTCTTTCGAGTAAAGAAATTATTTTTTGTTGAAAAATTAAATCTTGCTGATTTCGCTCCTTTAAAATCGTGGTCACATTTTTTTGAAAAAGTGTATCATTTTCGATTTGAGTTTTGAGGAGCTGCTGCACTGAAATGTCATTCTCCTTTGAATGTTTAGGGGTACTGGCAGCTGTAACATTTTGTAATAATACAACTTAACTTTTGCGAACTTTCAATAACCCCTGAGAAGTGTTTTCTACCACGCTTTTCGGTGGACTTTCAGTGAGTTCTCTTAGCGCATCTTCTAGATACCCCATTTCATCGTTTGGTACAGGAGCTGGAGCGCCAAAGATGTTGGACGAGCTCCCGGCAACTGCAGAACGACGCGAAGTCATTTCAATGACCCTTTCTTCTTGCTTCGTTATATGCACTGCTTCAGCAGGTCCACCACCAGTTTTTTTTTTATGGACATCAAATTTTGGCTACACTTCTTCTTTGCACGGTATTTAAAGTCTGTCCATACCTTAAAGTAATAGATATATTTAAGTAAATTACATGACACAATATGAAAAGAGTTTAAGTTTTAACCTTCCTCCAAGCTAGAACTGTTTTTATGGCCAGCCCATCGGCATTTAAAATTGATGCCAAATCAGTCCACATTTTATTTATGTCCTGTTTGCCTTTGACAGTATTTGGTTTATAGCCCTTGGCCAAGTCCGGATGCTCCTCCATGTAATTAATCAAAAGTGACATTTTTTTTGGCGTGGCTGACGTGGTTTTTAATTATTCAAATAAATATGAATAAACATCCATTACTTACATTTTGCAATTTGTTTATAAAATCACTGGCTTTAAACACAAAAAAACAATCAAAAGTATAACACAAATATCATTTATAACAGTTTAGATGACGTTTAGCTTTTATTTCGCCTACTGTTTGAGAGATTCTGAAAGACACTGAAAGCTCTCAAACTTTAAGTAACGTAAAACAAATTGATGATGCAATCGTCGGCTATTATCGTCTAGCTTTGCCCAGCTGTTGATCTCTACTCATTCGCTTTTGTGGACATGTTAGACGTCGCTTAGCCATAGGAAGACTATTCGGAAGCTGTATGTCGTCAAATTTCCAGAGTAATGCCGTCTCAAAGCGCTCATTTTTTCTACAAGTGTAAGTACTTAAAAGCTCTAGCGTTCGTTTTTCGTCTGGAGGCATAAACTTGTTTTCAGGATTTGATACCCCAAAGTTATCAGTACAGAAAAAGGTTTTAACTAAACGTTCTAATTCTGAGTTGCTACTACTCTCTTCACACTCACTGGTATGGAAACTATAGTATTTGCTCTCGTTCAATAAGCTGTGAATTATTCTCATACCTACGAGTATTTCCAGTCCATTTCAAACATAGTGGATGGGAAGTGCCCTTGATCTTCAACGCTGATGCTATCTCTCATCAATCAAGGTCAGTGAGGAACCCTCTTCCAGAAAGGCGAAGGTGTGCAGTTCAATATTTTTACTGTATAGTACACTCGTGGACAATAAAACCCTCGCACCATTACTTTTCCTCAATTTTTATGAAAAACACAAAGTTTCTCTTATGTTATAAGATTAATTTTTATCTGTTGGTTTAATATGGAAAAACTTGTTAGTTTAGAATAACAAAAATATATATTAGTTGAAATTTGACCACACAATTCAAATATATTTGCATTTATATAAAAAAAGGGAATTTTACGTTTTATTTAGGCAAACAGTTTTATCTACATTTCATTACGTACAGGTGCAACTATAAAAGAAAACCTAAGTAAATATTAAATACTATCTTAAAATAATATAATTACATAAAATACGAATTCATTTAATGTAAAATTAACCCAATATTTGGTTATTCCATTTTCTTCTTAATGACGTCATCAATCCTGTTTGGCATCGAATCAAACAAATTTTTTTATATAGGGGATTGTTGAATCTTTATACCAGATGTCTTTCATTATATTTTCCAGTTGAGTAATAGATGTTGGCCTTGTCTCTCTAATTTTTTTGCCCATGTAATGCCAACTGTTTCCTCTAGGGTTAAGATCCGGGCTACTAGCAGGCTCTGGAAGAGAAAGAATCCCCAAAGACTCCTTGTAGTTTTGTACCCAAAATTAGAGTAGGGTAAAAAAAAGTTTATAAAAATGTTAGTTTACGGATCATACGCAGCAGAAAAGCTTAGCGATTATGCTCTATGTACAAGACCTGAACCGTTCTGAAAAATCACACTATCACAGTGTTGGCAAAGTTGCTATAAAGTAGTCGTTTTCTAAATTTTTTTGTTATTCTGGGCATTTACTGAGTTCAATTGATTACAATTTATCCAACACCGAATCTAGTTATTGCCCTCCATACCAAAATATAAGAGGAATGCTTGACGGTGGGTAAAATGCAATAATCTGAATACCGTTCACTTTTCTTCGGTGAACCACCGCGTTCCCATTAACATTAACATTAACTCCCATTCCATTAAGCAACCTCGATATTGTCCGATCATTTATTGTTTCTCATTTTGCTTCCGGAGTGACCAGTTAATATCCCCAGTATGTACAAACCGGTTTTTTTAAACAAATTCGCTCGATCAGACGCTGATCTCTAGGAGATGTCTTTCTGGGCCCTCCGCTTCCAGCTTTCCGAGCAATGGAGCTCTCTAGTTGAATATTTTTCCAAATGTTTCGCACACTCCATTCATTAGGATTAGACCCTAGTCGACTAGTAATTGCGATTTGACACTTTTTTCCTTACGCAAAGCAACAATAACGCTTTCTCTTTAAGCGTCAACACCATTTTAAATCTTTGAAAAAAACGAACCCATTGTGACTTATTACCAAATAAAAAAAAAAAAAATGGTACGTGTAGAAGTACGCGTGACCGACGTGAAACTTCTTAGCTACATATAATCGTGGACAAAGGAAAATGAAAAAGAAGAGACATTCATATAATTTTCGAATTTATTGGATATTCAAAGAATATCTCTTCTCCGTTATTTCTTCTCAAAAAATCCGTGAAAAAACTTAAGAAATGGGGTCGTACCATATGACACATAATAATTATGTATTTTCCATCAGAAATTTTCTAAGCTTTTGAAGGGAATCAAATTGTTCGGGTGTCTATTTAACCACACTCTCGAATATACATACATATGTTCGGGTGTCCATTTTGCCCGGAACCACTTGTTGGCAATATGAACTCCTTAAGAAAAAAGTGTTTGATTTCCATTTAACCAACTTTATATTAACATACATATGTATACATATGTATTATGTACTTATTCATTGGGTAGGTGGCCAAATTAATCTTGGAATGCATTCTTTAAAAATCATCGAATGAATTCAATTTTGTGATTGCATTCATCGACTGCATTTCGAGACTTCAATAACATGAATACAATCACCATTCTTAAGTACCTATTCAACAGATCGCATTCTTTTCTTTCTAGGTACCATTTAATTGAATGCAATAATTAATGAATGTATTTGCATTCTTTGCATTCATTTGCATTTTTTGTTGCATTATAATTTAGCTTTATTTTGCTTTATTTTACTCAATTTACCTACATTTACTTACATTTTGTATCAAATAAATTAAAATTAACTTAATAAATGCACAATAATCCAAAATGAAACAAAGTATGGCAAGATAATGCAAAATATTACAACTCTGATCTGTGGGAATACTACTCGCACGCACAATACCAATAAATTTTCGCTGTTTCTACTTTGTTACCTATTCCCCACAACTAAAGAAGCTTCTCACTCGACGAAGCACTTTGTACTTATTCCCCACACCACTGATATCCATACATACCACGCAACCCATCGAAGTCGAGTACGAAGCTTCTTTAGTTAGGGGGGACCACAACTAACTCGACTAAGCACTTTGTTACCTATTCCCCACACCACTGATATCCTCCATACCACGCAACCAACCGAAGTCGAGAAGGAAGCTTCCTTAGTTAGGGGGGAACACAACTACAGAAGCTTCTTACTCGACAAAGCACTTTGTTACCTATTCCCCACACCACTGATATCCTACATACCACGCAACCAACCGAAGTCTTCTTTAGTTGTGGTCCCCCCTAACTAAAGAAGCTTCTTACTCGATTAAGCACTAACCGCTCGACGCTGCTTGATTTCGGTGATCGAATCGGATGAGACGGGTTACAGCAAAAGAAAATACAAAAAAAGCTGTGTATACCGAAGTCACAACCCACTGAAGGATGGTTGACTCGCACGACGATATAACTTAAAATGGTTTGAAAGCAATCTAATGGATATGCAACAATCATTCGGTTACGAGTAAATTTTGCTGTTTTAAGTGTGGTGATTTTTTTTACTCTGCATGCGATACCTATGTAAATTATCTGTGGTTAATAGTGTAATGCAACTATGCAACCATAACGCGACCATTTAACGCAACCTTCCGAAGTCGAGTAAGAAGTTTCACTTCAAAAAATACAGATCACTTACCAGTAGTCTTGAAGGATATTCACATAGTTAAAATATTGGCAATAACTAAAAATGTATATGCTTATAAATAATTTCGCCATACATAGATTGGTTCCCATCAGAAAGGAGAATACAAATTATTTCGAATGCGAGGGTTTTTTTCTCCACGGGTGTACAACAGGTAATATACGGAACAAGATGTACTCGGATTTATCGATGTGAGTGTTTAAGTTGTGCTCTGTTGATTGTGAAACACCTTCGACTTGCCGCCGGGCCCCTTCAGTGTCTTTTTCATCATTATGTAGTAACATGTGATGTTTAAACACACAATTACTTTTCCCACAGACCGCTGACGAATTACACCTATAGTTTTCATGTTTTCTTAGGCACCCACGACATAGTTTGTGTCCTCTTACTGCAACCCATTTTTCTGTACGACTAACCTGAGCAAACTTCGAACAGTTAGCCACAGCTGTGCAATCGCCGCCGCAAATACAACATTTTGCTTTACATATGTTAAAGGGTTTGCTTGTGACCATTTCCCTCGAGTGAGCATTCAGGAAACCTCTTTCTTTGGTGTTCTTATAATTCAACCTACTTTTAACACTCTGCGAGGAGAAGCTGGTAATAAGCACACTGTTGGCGGCTTCGGCAACTTGTTAAAGCCATGAGCTAAAGTGCAAGAGTGTACATGTGGCTGAAGTCTGATTATAGATACCCGAATTAAGCCTAACACTCGGAGGCAACTTTTCAACAAGTTCCTGTAGTAGAGTTGGGTTACACAAATGAGCTGCTAAATAAGATGCCTCCATAGTAGCACAATGATTTTGAACCGCAAGTGCAAATGTTATTAAACTGTCAAGCTTTTCTGCTTTCGGTGGCGCATGCGTTTTTTTGAGAAGTGAGTGTATAATAAGCTATGTTCTACCAAACAACATTTTAAGTGTTGCGATAACACGACAACACAATTTGGCTAAATAAGCAAGCTTCTCGCGGCATCCAAAGCTTTTCCTTTTAGCTCTTTGAAGCCGAATCAAATTTTCTTCATCAGAAAATCCACAAAGCTCAGTGGTTCTATCAAAATTAGAAATAAATAAGGGCCACTCATCTGGGTTTCCGGCGAAGTTTTGTAGCTCTCGAGACATTGAATGACGCGCTGCCAGATGGCTTCTGCTTAAACCACTAGCATTGTTTGTGTTCACGGGTAGTGAATTTATAACATGTGGATAAGTCTGGGGGGCAAATATCTGCTCTCGTTGCTGGTAAGATCGCTCTCGGGACTGTTGTGGTACCGCTGATGTTTGTCGCGGTGGGTGTTCATATAGTATGTCAAAGTGTGTTCGTTGTTGGTGTTCACCTAGTTCTACCTGTTATATTTACTACTGCCTCCACTGGCTGCTGAAAAACTGAGCGTGTTGGAATCGGGTGAGGATTAGCATTCAGAGACGATGAAGTTAATGGAACTTGTTCGTGTTGACGCTGCTGCTGTTGTTGTTGACAAACGACAGCGCCAAGCCAAGTTTGGTTGACATTTTGGTCATGGGAACTTGGGTTTAAACGTCCAGGCGATGCAAAATTGGCTACACCTGTCACTTTAGTCGAATGGGCAATCCGGAGTTAAATTACGCTCGATTTCAAGCCAGTTGTTTACTTTCTCATTTGAGAGTAACTGATTATCATCCTCCGTTGACTAGGATTCTTCTACCAACTGACTTAAGATTTTGTATTGTTGTCAATGTACTCTTGATCTCTCTTTTGCTTGCGCAAGTATTCATCATGCTCACGGTTTTCATTCATTTTAGTTTCCTCTTCAAATATCGTATAAAAAATATACTGAAGATGCTGAAGCCTCGCTGTTTAGGAATTACTACAGCAAATTTAACTATCGTCTAAATGAAAAAACATACTTTCTTAACAGCTACTCCATAGACAAAATCAGTACGATCTTTAGAATGAGAAGTGAGACAGTTAATCTAAATTTTATACCCCACCGCACCGATCTACAAACACTCTGCGAACTTTGCAACATGAAAACTAGGGAAGGTGTGTTCCATTTTATGGCAGTTTGCCCAATTTTGAAAGAACTTCAATTTATGGTGTTTTCAAAGGATGCTCTAGAAGAAGGTGGATCATTAAAAATTTTAAACGGCGAAAATGGATGGGATGTTTTGTACAATTACACAGTAGCTGCACTTCGATATAGAAAGAGAATTTTAGAGGGAGATTTTTAATATTTTTGTATTATTTTAACTAATTTTTGTTTGTATTAAATTCAGGATATAGTAATTATATTGTCAACCTGGTAGACGGTTTTTTTTCTTTAATTTTCTTTTTGAAGTGAAACTTCTTACTCGACTTCAGAAGGTTGCGTTAAACGGTGTTATATGGTACGACCCCATTTCTTAAGTTTCGCAATGATTTTTTGAGGAGAAAAAACGGAGAATATTCTTTGAATATCGAATAAATTTGGAAATTGTATGAATGTCTCTTCCTTTTGTAACACATTCATCTTCCTTTGCCCACGATTACATGTATGTAGCTAAGAAGTTTCACTTCGGCCGCGCGTACTTCTACACGTACCATTTTTTACTTATCATTTTTTCGACCAAAAGCTACCACGTTTTATCCATCAGAAGTTTGACATTCTAACATTGCAGCCAACATTTAGCTCTTTGCTTCTCAAGTTAAGCGATCTAGGCAGGGTTGTTAACAATAGGCGTGTTTTTTTTGTAACCTATATAGACTTCGAAAAAGCTTTCAGTGCAAAAATAAGACTCGATAATTATCCAGGCTGAGGTTTTGTTGTATTTTACATGGGTAAACATGCTGCTGAAACATGTTTAGCCTGTATAGGTTACAAAAAAAAACACGCCTTATATCAATTGACCAAGTATATTATGTATCTATTATATGTGAATATATCTAGTAAATATTGTCAGTACAGGCCTTATGGGGGAGCTTTTTTTTAAACACTGGTGCCTGTATATGTCTTCACGGCACTCAATTAGAGAAACCGCCACTGAAATAAAAACCAAAGCCCTGACTTACACAGGTTTTGTTTTTGTAATTTACCACAAATTCACATACATCCCACCAGCGCAGCGTGACCAGCCAGTTCCACAGTCGGTGGCTGAATGACTATGGTTGGCTGCCATCTGCCAATCGCTGTGTATATAAAAAACGTCAACATCAAAACAGTGTTACCATTATTAAGTTAAAGCTAATCGTTAATGCTTTTTCTGTGGTTTTTGTCAAAGAGCTTTAGGATTTTGTGCTTTGAGAACCAATAAAATTAATTTGAGTATGTGAGGGTATTGCCACATGACTTTTGTTTTTTCAACTTTCTTTTTTTTTCTGGTGAAACCGTTTAAATGAAGCTGAGCGTTTTTTCGATTTTTGTGATTTATAATAGGCGTGTTTTTTTTTAAATCTATATAGGCTTAGCGGAAAATGAGAAAAAAAAACACTGAACAGTGACTTGGCAGGACTATGCTAATTGACGTTTGAGTTTCACATCGGCATTGTTTTCATTGACAGTAAGGCCGGTAGTTATCAAGCGCTCATTAATAAGTTGGTGGATAGAATTTTTTTTCGTCAAATTTAAATCAATTAAATAGTAAAATAAGGAACATGTTTACTTAATTCATTATAATGTTCTTTTCCTTGTCGGATAAATTCGTGTTTTCTTTCTGTTCTACCCATTTTAAAATGAACAGAAATAATTTGAATTTGAAATGACAGCAGAGTTCGGTTGATAGGTACCGGCCTTCATATTTCTCCCTCACTTTCATGTCATATTTGACATTTTGATAGAAATTTCGATAACTATCGATGAAAAACAGTTTGGTAGCACATTTTTCTATCCAGGCTAAGCACCTAAGACTGGATAATTATCCAGGTTTCGTAAGCCTATATAGGCTTAGTTGTTAGTGTAATTAACATGGAAAACATTTTCTAAGCCTATATAGTTTTGAAAAAAAACACGCCTAATAAAGGTTATTTGAACGAGATGAGTTTTGGGTGTGGAAACGAATAGTGATTTTTTTTTGTTTTTAGCCTATATCTCGTAAACTAATCGTTTCTGATATATAACATTAATACACCAAAATACTCGAAAATATGCCCTTTACAACATACCAAAATTTCATCCAAATCGAGGTGGTGTCGACTTCGTACACAATTATCTATTTTGCGTTCAAAAAATTGTATTGTTTTCAAATCAGCAGATGGTAGCCCTATGGGTATTGCTCTCCGATTTGCGGTGATTTTTCATGCATACTATGGCAACCCAGTGAGAGCTTAAAAGAGGGACAGATTTATGAAAGCTGTTGCAACCAGAAAGAGAGGCCAACGTCCTATCTTCCCTGTACTGACAATTTTTGTGGAACAGAGTATAGACAACTTTCTTTTTCTCTTACACAATACACATACGACTGCTTTGGATTACATAAGTATTCACTTCCCCCGTGAGCTTATGCGGATGAGGGTCACACATTTTTTTTCAAAGCTTAAGTATTAAAAAAGCATTCTGCGAACCGATGCCAAATTATCCGCAATATCCTTACTGTCGAAAAAAAAATCCACTGAATTCATACTTTATAATTTATATACCAAATTATCCTTTTAAAAATAAACCAAACACTTCACGAAATTTTCTTTGTTTATATTTCATATTTGATACTTGGTGTTTGACATTTCAAATGTGCGTTGAAATGCATTCTATGCGATGGGTTGTCGTGTACATCGCATTAGACTTTGGGAATACTAATTCGGATGCGATACGATGCGGATCAATACGACTATGAACACGGGTCGAAGCATGACATTGGGAAGTGAGTTGTTTTTATTTTAAAAGAAATTGCTTGTTTCAAATGACTGGTATTTTGCTTCTTATTGCAGTATTTTGCAAGCTTTTGAAGGCAATAGGACAATGTGTCGAAGGGTATAAATTGTAGCTCAACCCATAAGGGTTTCAGCTGGATTTTCTGTCATCTTGTTAATTTCGGCGCCATACTGGCCTTCATATTCAGTAGACGCTAAACTGTATCTAGTATTACTTACTTTGGAAAGAGCGCTTAAATTTAAAAATACATACATTTATCTAGGTATGCACATACAATGACTCAACTTTTTGATCACGTCATGATTAGTACAAAAATGATTTTTCGTTGTAACTTGTTTATTTATTAAGATAATTCATTGAAATTTTGAGGAGAAAATAATAGTAATGTTGCTAGTCAACAAATGGAAAAAAAAAACTTAGATATCTTTTTTAATTCCAATAAACTTCGAAAAAGTGCAAAATATGATACGTGACCAATTAGTTGACTTTGACAAACGTTTGTAGTTTAATATTCCGTATGATTCTGCACTTACTAGAGCCTAAACTGTTCCAAGCAGTTTGAGTCCGGTCCCACAAATCGATTGGATTTGGAAAGTCTCCTGGCATTGCACTTTTGACCCCAAACCCAAAAATTTTCGATCGGGTTAAGATCGGGAACATGTGGTGGCCAACCCAGCGTTTGAAACTGCTTACCTACCAGTCATGTTTAAGCCACTTGGGAAGTGTGTTTCGGTTCATTTTATTGCTGGAATAACGTCCGACATATTCTTATTTCAATCATTCAGACATCTCAGCAGTCCTCGTTCAAGGATGCTGCCGTATCGACTCGCATACATTCTCCCTTTAATTTCCACACATTGATCAACACTGTCAATGACCATACACCCCCCGCCCCACATTAGTAAATTTCCGCCTCCAAACTTAACGATTAGTTTTACGTGATGGTACTGGGTTGCTTCATCAGTGTTTTTCCAGGTCCGATGACAACTATCAGAGCCAAAACTATTAATTTTGTTTCACCCGACCACACTACCCTTGCCCAGTCACCAATCGTATAAGTTGAGTATTTTTCTGCGAACTCTAGCTCAAGTTTCTTATGTCGTTTTGTCAACAGTGGTTTTTATCACTTTCACACGTCCGTGTATACCGTTTTTGCGTACAATTTTCCAACAGCCTCTGTTGATACAACTATTTCGTCATTTTGTCGCAAATCTTTGCTCATTTGGGCTGCATTTTCGTGCACTCCGTACTTTATTTGGCTCAAAATACGGCTTTGTACAAGAGAATTTAGAATGGATTTTTTACCGGGCTTTGTTTTGTACACGTTCAGACTTGAATTTTTTTCTTATTTTTGTGATGGAACCCAATGAAAATCCAGCTTTTATTGAGATTTCACGGTATGTGCACTTAGCATCAATAAGCAGTTCGATTTCTTCTATTTTAGAGCGGCTTAGTTCTTTCATCTGATCTCGAAACAAAATAAACGTAAACAACTTAGCAAATGCAAAAATAGTAATTTTTTTTACCTTTTACCGGGTTCAATATAACAATAGTACATAGAACTAAAATCAAATTAAAAAAAAACTTCAACTTCTCCAAGTTTTACTATACTGCGATCACACCCAATGCACAATTGTCACTGTCTCAACTAATTGATCACATAATAAATTTCCAAAATCCTCCGAAATCTTACGGTTAATTTTTATTTTTTTTGCATATTCTTATGTCTTATCTAGAACATCTCTAACTATACTTCGTCAAAAATTCGTTGCATTAACATTTTAATTCAAAAAGTTATAACTAAAAAGCCTCTTTTCTTTTCAGGCGCTAGGCAATAACGCCCAAGGAAATAACGCCCAAATCGATATGGAAATAGAGCCCAAAAAGACTTTGCCTAACGCCCAAAACTCAATATCACCCAAGTTATAAAAAGGCAATATCGCCCAAAAATTTTCAATGGGAATTGTTTTTGTGAAAATTGGGCGATATTTCCAGATTTTTGGGCTTTATTTCCAATTCATATTAGTAGATGCGAGGTTGGGTATAACATACGTATATGTTAAGTTTCTTTATATGCATGCGGAAACATGCGAAACAGCGATATAAAGAAACTGCATATCTTCTTTATAACATATACAGTCGAACCCGGATATTGTCACATCAACCGGGCAGCCAGACTTTGTGACTATAAGCGGGCTGTGCTCTTATCGGGGAAAAAAATATAACTACATTTTTAACAGTATACGAGAAGGCACACATCACAATAGTTTTCTTGTGGATTTTCCTACGTTTATCCTGCTGATATTCCTGGTATATTCGTTTTAAATCACGGTGAACTTGTACGCATGTTTACTTAACTGGAAAAGAAAAGGCATGCTTGCGGACAAAAGTCCGTGATTTGCTACGGAATATAACCCAGTCGCGGTTTTGCCAGGCTTTACCTCTGGAACTACTTCTAGAAGTACTGGACATAGAATTAGGCCGCATGGCGAGCAATGAAATGATTAAATTATAAAGCAAGTCCTTCCATAATGCAATACTGTTCATCGAACCCAAAACTAATGAAATAGAAGACATTACCAAACGAATACGAGGTAATGCGGCAAGGAAGGACTCAAGAAGTATACGCAAGGCATTTAGAATTGCGTTTGTTTTAAGAGTTTAAGTGAGGAGCCGAGAGGCTCCAATTATACTTTGAAATGTTTTGTATGCTACTAGCAGACTCGGCGAACTTCGTCTCGCCCCAATTTAATGCCTTCAGATAAACTCCGGAGTGATAATAAGGCACAGATAGTTAAAATTTCAATGTGATTTATTTGAATGGAATCGAAATCAGTAGAGATATGATATGATAAACAATGTTTTTCGATTTGTTTTCCGGCGCAAAAACAAACAACGAAGACGGTTTGCCAACACGCGAACAGGCAACGTACAGCTGACCGTGCAAAAAACATAGAAATTCGAGATTAGGCCCACAGATTGGCATTGCGATTTATTGATTGTCATCGCAAAAGCCAATCAAACGGGGAACTGAATCCGCTTGAATTGGAATGGAAGATCAGTTGGAATAATCGGAATTCGTGGGATAAGGACATCCTCTCACATTGTTCATCAGTTTCTTGACGGACAACTGCGTACCGTTGCACAATATCGGATGATTCAGATTAAGCGACATGATTATAATCAATCCCACCTTCAGCAATTATGCGGCGGAGTTCCTGACACAATGCAGTTCTCCAGCGATTTGACTTTGAATAATGAAATTCAAGCTATCGACGCCCTTAGTCTTCGCTGCTAATATTGCCCGTTCACTCCAATCCAGTCGAAATTTTTATAATTTTGTGCAATGCCGGGGAACACTTTGGTGATGAGTTTCTCCTTCGACGATGTGAACTCGCAAAAATTTGCCGGGAACGATATCATTCCAGTCGAAACATCAACAGGAATTTGGCCATTTCTAGGCGCCAGCAGTTGTCTCGAGAATTCAGCAGCCGATAGGTCGTTCTGCAATGCGACTCTCATGTTCGTTGTCAATTTCAACTTCTTGACATGCCGCCACAAAGATGACGCCTTAAGTTCATCAGCAGCAGTAGATTTCGGGATAACGGAAAGCAATTGACGATATACAACTATCCGGAACCAGTGTAATAATACGCAAAACTCGAATCAATTGCAGCAAGAAAAATAGCACATTTGCTCAGTAGAAAATGACAATGCGAAAAGGATACCTGTCGAATTGCGCACAGCCACAGCATTGATCGCAGCACAGCGCCATCTTTTATTTATCTTGTTAACTTCTCCACCCAAAATGCACGCAAAACGTCTTTTATCACAATGAATTTCACAATTATCCGAAATTTTCCAAGCGATAAAATGCAAAAAATTCAAACTTTTCGCGTTTTCCGGGATTTTCCGAGTTTTCCACTAAGAATTTTATATTTTTCCATGCGATAAGCCATTCCGGAACAATTGCACACAAAATTGCATACATTTCGATTTTTCCAATTTTCCGACTTTTCCGAAAGGTTTTCCCAAAATGTTCTTTCGTAAAAACCTTCTCCTGGCAATAACAAACAACTGAAAAAAAAATTTGAACCAAATCGGCCCAGCCGTTCGCAATTGATGAATTACTATTTTTTTACACCATTTTTATATTTATATAGATGCAAAATGATTTTTTCGTTTTAAAAAAATGGTCGCAGCACGGAAATATAAAAACATAAAACTCTGATTAACAGATTTTCAACTGAATTGAAAATAACCCCAAAAATAGCAATTTTTTAAAAATTTTAAAAATAACTGGGAATTGAGCATTTTCTATAATAATGTGATATTAAGCGGAAAATTTAATAAGAAATGATTTTGTTGGGCTTATTTTAGAATGACTCTATGCGGGTTGTGATATTAAGCGAGGTGCTATAAAGAGGTTTAATTCCAATACAAATTATGTAAAAAAGACATCTGGCTTATACATTTTGTGATACAAAGCGATTTGTGCTTCTAAGCGATGTGATATTATTCGGGTTCGACTGTACAATTCCTTCGGCGTGATACTCGATGACGTTATAACTGGATAACCGCTGGGCTGACTTTCACGATTCTTTTTTTGTTTTTGTTTTTCGTATTGCTGTATTTCAGGCTTAGGCAGAAAGAAAATTGCCTTTTGCCTGATGGTTAACGAGACTGTTTTAGTACACGGGCGAAGCCAGCCGGGACAGCTAGTACCCATTAAAAACAAAACTTTGCAACCAATGCGTATGTTGTTCCCAAATTAGTGAATAATAAAAAGCGCGGGAGGGAGGGGGGAGGGGTGGGTGGCCCGTAAGCGTACCGTTCGCGTCACACGCCGACATGGAGCGCCGCGCCGCGGGAATCATTTAATTTGGTACAATCGTTCTTGTTGTTTAACTAATTGTTAAACTAATTGTGAAGTCCAGTTTATTCAAAACTGCGAAGAGGCTTGCAATATCTGTCATCGAACTTTGAGTGGGTTGCATTTTTCAATGACATTCTACATTCTCAGTAGAAATTACTCAACAATATTGCCATTTGGGCAATTCTTAATTTTATTTGGGCGTTATTTGATTTTGTCTTAATTGTGTTGGGTGATTTTTCCTTTTTCGGGCATTATTTCCTTTTCAAATATTTGCACTTGTTATTTTGGGCTTTACTGCCTATTATAAAATGAACCCTGACTAGGAAATTACACCCAAAACGACTAAAAAAATTACAATAACAAATTATTCGAGATTTTTTTGGGCGTTATTTCCTTGGGCGTTATTGCCTAACGCCTTCTTTTCATCATGTAATTGTTGAGTCACTGTAGGTATGTACTTACTTATTTTAGCTGTCAGCGTATTTCCACACTCCAAGCTACCAGATGCGATCCGAAACCCTATTTCTAAAAAAATTGCAATCTAAAGTTTCAATGAAACACATAATTTTAGTATTTTTTTTTTATATATATTGTGTAGTACTTTATTTTCATAATAATAAAATTTATTTGAAAAAAAAGTATTTCTCAATTTTTTTTTCTATTATTTTTGTTTCTTGTTTTTCTTTTTTTGTTAAAAGTGATTAATTAAAACAGAGATTAATCTTTTGTTTTATTTTTGACACAAAATAATCTTAAATTAAATATTAATAACTAAAAGGTGATTTCATTTTTTATTTAAATTAAATTAAAATAGAAAAACAAACTGAACTAAAATCTAAGTAAAAAAAAAAATAAAACAAAGTAAATATTTTTATCTACAAAATAAAATATACATTTTGTTAATTTTAAATTGGAAAAAAAAAAAAATATATTTTTTTTCGATTAATTTTCCTTAGTACATACATGTAAGTTTTTTTCGTTTTTTAGTTATTTTTATTTTTGTATACAAATTAGTAATTCATACAACGTGCATACAAAAGAATTGCTAAAGAAAATTTAAAAGGAAACAAGAATGATAAAATTACAGAAAAAGAAACTAAAACGAATAATAACAAATAACCATACACATGCACTCAAGTTTATTTATTTATATTTTTGTATTCAAGTTTGTTTTTCTATACTTTGTTTCATTAAATATACATAGTACTTATACATTATGTACGTAATTATATTTGTATTTTGTTTTCGTCTGCAATATTAACGTATTGTTTTGTTTTATGAAAATAAAATAAAAATTACCAATTAAATTAATTTGTTTTGTTTAATTCTTGATATTTCCTTATTTATATTTAATTGAATATTTTCAACATTGAACAGTATTTATGTGTTATATATAATAATAATTAAAAATAAAAAATAAGTTAGTTGCATTGCTTACATTCATTAAAAATTAATTAATATATAATTATATATTTTGTTTTGTTTTAAGTAATTATTTTGTTTTATTGTAGTGCTTATTAGTTGTTTTTACATTTCACTTTTTTTTTCTTCGAGTTTTTTATAGATTTTATGCCGACACAATCTGGAAACAGAAAACGGAAACTAGAACAAGCGGTTTTGCATTGGCTGCATTTTGCTGTTACATTATATACATTTTATTTGTTTTGTTTTTTTTCTTTATATTTAAATACATAAAATATTCGAGCAACAGTTGAATAGAAAATTTGGTATTAATACGTATTTGGTTCATTACATTTCTTTTGATTAATTTATTATTATTGAATTCCAAAATAAATCGCTTGATTTTCTCAAAAAGAAATTATATAGCTATGATTTATAGAATTTGTGTATTGTAATTTATTTATTTTTAAGATTAACATTATAAACGGATATTGGTTTCAAATTGCTTATAATATATAATATATTTATGTCAATTTTTTGTTTTATAAATCGGCTATTTAGAAATTCGTTTATTTAGTGTTTTTATTTTGTTCTTTATATTTACTGACAGGTAAAAATATTTGTTTGTTTTTGTTTTTAATTGGAATACACATACCTAGATAATGGAGTTTTCGTTAAATTTGTAATATTATCTTTAAGTTTGTTCTGATTTTACTAATAAGTTTTAATTTTTAACTTTCTTTTATGTTACAATTTTTGTTTTGAATATAGTTTTCTTTCTAAAGTTTATTTAAATGATTATAGTAAATTAATTCGCAATGTTTTTTTTTAAATATAATATACACTACTTAAAACATCTTTGTTATTGTCATTAATGGCTTCGTTTACTTAGGCTGTGGGCTAAAGAGGCAGGAGTAATATTGTGGATTATATATAGCAAATAATGAAGTGATCTGGGTGATTTCAGCAGTTATTATATTTCGAGGGATCGAAAGGAAGGGAGAGGAGTTAATGGAAGTGACTTAGTCGAAAATTGAAAACTGGAACTTCTGTGAACCAAAAAAAAAAGCACGCTTAAAGTAAGTTTCAATACGCGAATTGTTAAGGAGCTATTGTCGAGAGCGTTTAAGTTTAATTCGACGATCTGGAGCTACAATGCTTTTTTAGAATCAAAGTACAATGGCGTATTATACAGACTATATACATTAAGTTATACCAAATCGTATTTCAATAAAACAATGGTGGTACAAGAATAAACTGTAGAATAAGCCACTTATATCCACGAAATTTACGACTCCATGAAGAAACCCTCACGAAGCACTCAGAGATACCGAACATTATTACTATAATAAAAATAAAGGATTTGAAATGCGAATTTCGACGAGGAAATACAAAAGGTTATGAAATATCTTCTTAGTATCAGTGAACTCATTAAAAAGCATTTAATATCTATATCATACTCATATATAAATCTCAATGTCAAGATTTTTCTGAAATCTGTTAGAATTAAGTTTCGGTAGATGGAATAAAGCTAAACTAAACTATTCCCGTTCTTTAGCATCCTGTGCGAATTATAGACCGATTTTTTTGTTAATTTATATGTAATATTATTTATATTAATGCAAAAATAAAAACACTCTACCAACTGCCACTCTCTTGCGAAATGTCACTTATTCAAAACACAAGTACGTTCAATCCACACTTATTTTGGTGATTGTATTTGTTTATAGGGTGCGATCGCAAGAATTGGTTGTTCAAAATGATTTCTTTCTTTAATTGTAATCGATTACGATCTGGAATTAAATTTTAATTTTCTTTTAGAGGGCAGGAATAGTAAATCATTTAAACTTACTTATACGGCAGGCGTGTTTACACTAAATATGATCTAAAATGATATACATACTTCACTTCTTCTTTTTTATCCACTCATCTAAGAACATGCTTCATACCAACAATATAAACATAAAATAAGACTGATATACCAAAACGGTGTTTTCTTTTAATTATTTAGTGGTGTATTGTTTCCAAAGAAAAGTCTGTCGGAGAACTTATTCCAGAAAGTAAATCGGCTATTTAACAATCATTTTTTTCACTGGCATTGTCAGGTTTTATCCCGCTTACCCTTACAATCAAAACACTGTATGTTGGAAAATTATTGTGTAATAGCCGTCCAACCAATTACGATGCGGTACAATACATCTTTTAGGTCTCGGTGCCCCCCGCAACTGGCGGAGAAACTTTAAAAAAAAAAAACAATTACGAAAATCGAAAATAAACAAAAATGTTTTTAGTACCCTTGAGAACTTAAAGTTTCAGCACATACCTAGCAGTGAATCCACATTAGTGCACTGCTGACAATGTTCATTCATCGAGCACCGAAACCGAGTAACATTTTTCAGAAGAAAGAGACAAAAATACAGTATCCGATTCTTTGAACTAAATGGCAATGTTTGTATTGTAAGTAACACGATCTTTTTTGACACGGGCGAAGCGATTGTGGCAATTTGTCATGCATACTGCGGTAACCCAGTGAGAGCTTAAAAGAGGGACAGGCTCATGCAAGCTATTGCAACCAGACTGTGAGGCAAACGTCCTATCTTCCCTGTACTGACAATTTTTGTGGAACAGAGTATAGAACAATGTAAGTAATCTACTTTAAATCCGAAAATAACATGTGACATTGATCAGGTAAAATCAACTTATAGTTACCTAAGTTTAAAGACTCTTCCTTTTTTTAATCAAATGAATAAGTTTCCTTGACGTCTTACTTATAAAAATAGAATTAATTGTAAAAGTAATTGCAAAACTTGGTTTATATTCCAATTGGAAAAAACGCACCTACTATCTAATCGTCATCAGACCAAGCTAAACATACTGGTCTGCATTTAAGGAGGCTTTTTCAACTTTTTTAACTTACAAACTTCGAAGAATAGAATTTAAACAAACCTATTTCAATAGGTTTACTTACTACATTCTGCTAGAGATATCACGGTATATGACTAGGTACCCAAAAAGTATGTTCAACTTCTAAACGTCCCCACATTTTGGATATTGTGAGAAGTTACATAAAAATGATAATTAACATTTAAGTTGAAAATTTGCATACGAACTCATGACAGGAGCTGTTAAGATGAAACAGTGGGACGCTAAAATCAACACAAGATTATGATGTTGGCATAAGTGGCTGGCTACAAAATCATTTCCATACCGATTCTTTTCAGTGAGACAGGCCCGAAAATTGACTACCAACGTAGTCAACTTTTTTTGAGGTCGGGAACTGGCTTCATTATCAAGAAAATTTTGACTAACCGTCAAAAACAGCTGACTGATTGGTTCGGTTATACTGCGTGGCTGTTGTTTGCTTGTTACAAAAGTAAAGTAAGTAAATGCAAGTAAATTATGAAGGGGTATTTTTGTTTTTTTTTTATTTTTCATGCAGTTCATATACTGTTGGATTATGTGGAACAATCGACGAACTCAGCAAACCGTTCACAGCAAATAATGCAACTTGGCCTATGAAATAAATAATTTATATTTCAAACACAATGTGTAACTTATGTTACTTACATATTACAACTTCATCCATTAATATTTGTGTTTGTTTTTGCTCTTTTTTTTTTTCAAAAATATAATTGTTGTGCTAAAATCACAATTCTCCAAACAATTCCAAACGAAAAAAAGTTTAAAATGTATTGATTTTCTAAAAAAAAAAATTTGAATTTGAAGAAAAATTATAAATTAAAAATCTCTCTCTTTAGGATGCAAATTGAAAATACTTTAAAAAAAAAAAAAGCAAAAATCCCCAGTCACTAAAATAGTCGTTAGATTATTAATTTATCTTATTGTTTTTCTTTGTCTAATTTTTTCGTTTTTATGGCATAAGTATATGCATTTTTTAATTTAAATACATTTGAATTGCTTTTTTGTTTTTCTTACTAAGATCCTATATGCAATAATTTTCGTCTCAATCGATTTCGACGATCTCGATTTATTTTGATTTTTGCTATTCTTATCGATTCTGGCAATGATGACAATGATGCTGTTGTCGGTAGATATCCTACAGCCACTAGTTTTCCTCCAGATCCTCCAGAAGGTGCCCCTACGCCAGTTGTGTAATCATCATCGGCCATTGCGTCGTATGTGCTCTCGATAATATCACCAGCATAAAAGTTATTCACATTAATCGGCATCGAATTACCGTTATTGATATTGGCTAATTTTTTTGTCACATGGAATGATGGTGTTGTCGTTATTGTTAATTTACTTGGTACTGGTACTGGTACTGGTACCTTTATTGTTATTGCTTGTCGTGTTGTGGCTAATGTTGAAGCGCTAGTAGCTGAAATCAGTAGTTGAGGATAAGTAATAGTAGATGTAGTAGTTGTAGAATTTCTTTTATTATAATACTTTTTCGTTTCACTATCCAACAAATTGCTATTGTGTAAGTTTTTATTTGTTTTGGTGCTGCTAGTGCTATAGTAACTGCTATGCTGATTATTATTATTACTATTAGTAACATTTTTATCAAAGTTGTTGCTAATAGTTGTTGTTGTTCTTTCGGTTGATAATCTAACAATGTTACTATTACTTTTTGTTTTTCTACTACTATTATTATTATTGTTTAAATAACTACTAATATTTTTATTATTATTTCTATGATTTGTTATTGTTGTTGCTGTTGCAATTGTTGATGCAACGCCAGCATTGACATTCACATTGACTGTTGGTGGCTTCCTGCTACGATCAAGCTTCTCACTGCCACCCATCTTGCCGTTGTGGTAATACTTTTTAAAATTACTATTGTTTATATATCTATGCCTATTACTACTACTAGTACTATATAGGTATTCAGTCATACTATAATCCAAATTGTTTGGCAAGACAGGCTTTGTACTTGCATTGTCGTTCGAGTATTCATCATTGTGATTGCGGTAGCTCTTCGTACTATCAATTGTACTACTACTACTGAAATTAGTGTCATCACTGCTACTACTGCTGTCACTAGAATCAGTACTTCTACTGCTACTGCTGTTGTCATCGGTCGAGGTAGAAGTGCCGCCAGTTCTGTCATTATCAATTGACTCCATCACCATTATCAGATCGTCCATCAATTGTGGTGTTGGCGATAGTTCATCAAAGAATGATGCTGAAGCTGATACTGATGATGAAGATAAAAACGAAGATAATGTATCATCTAGTGCTGTAGTAGACCACGGTTCTATGGAGGATGATGCGAACGTTTCGGTTTGGATTGACGGCGATGGATCAATCGATGGAGTGATGGATGAAGATGATAGCATTTCATCATGTGACGTTGGTGATGAGTCACTCGATGAGGTATCATCAGATGTGAATGAATTATAAGTTGTAGACGCCAAAACTGTTGATGGTGATGGCACATCAATAGATGACATTGAAGGCGACACCACCATATCTTCAACCGTTGTCAGTGTTACCGAGGAGAAAGGAGTTGATGCCGACGGTGACAGATGATCTTCGCTGCTCGTCGTTGTTGAAAATGTCGATGAGCTGCTCAACTTCAGTTGCTGTTTTGAGGCACGTCTATGTTTTGGATCTTTAGCATTTGCTAATTTCTGTTGGCGATGTTTGCCGCCATTTTTTCTTCGTCTACCCTTTCGGCGTCTGGGCATCACTGAGAAAACATCATAACTAGCTAATGTTGGAGGCAATACTGAAGCCCCAATTTGTGAGGAACCAGCCATGGATAGTGACATCGAGGATATTGAAGACAACACTGGAGACATCGGCGAAGACATTGGCTCTGGCAGTGATGCTTCAGACGTCATTCGTTGCATAAATTTCGTTGACTGCTGTTGGTTGGGCTGCTGCTCATGATTGTGTAAAGGTCGCATTTTGTGTTTGCGCTCATATTGCTGACGCCGAGCAATGAAATTAGGATCGTTATGATGATGACGTATTTGATGGTGCTGTGCCGATTGTGAATGCTGATGTATGTTGTGTAACTGTGTGGCTGGCTGTTGCTGTACATTGTTGTTGTGGCTGTTGTTGTGGTTATGATGATTTCTATGATTTATATTAGTGCTACTTAAATTATTATTTCCTCTACGACTATTACTGGTACTGCTATTACTTAGATTGCTATTATGGCCGTTTGGTTGTCGATTGACGGTGGCACTGCCACGGTTGCGGGCAGCTCCTGTTCTACCACGGATTGATTCTTTTCCTACTCCCCCGCGCTTCCTGCCCCGTGTTGACTGTCCACTTCCTTCTGAGCTACCTCCACCGCTGCTGCTAACACCACCACCACCGACCAGACTACTAGCTTTCGACGGTGACAATGATGATGATGATGATGAGGATGACGGTATTCCCGCAGTCTTGCCAGGCGCCAGTCTCTGGGATGATGAGGATGCAAATGATGAGTTTAATGAACTGTGGTGATGGTGGTGGTGCTGTTTGAAGGCGTCTGTATGCTGATGGAAAAATTGATCGGCTTCAACTTTCGTAAAGAAATAGCAGGCATCGGTGACATTCTTTTTGGGGCCAATTGCTTTACCTCGATGCGTGAAACCGACTCGGCGACTTGGATCGACAGCCGACCGGTATTCGAAATAACCGTGTACAATGGACTCGTTGAAGTAGCAGGTTTCTTGTATTTTTTTCTGAAATGAAAAATAAACCAAAAACAACATCTAAATTGCAGATTTTGATACGGAACGTGCGTTGTTAGAAAGATGAAATCAATCGAGTTGTGAGCACGTATATATGTATATGTATTATCATAAAGTACGCAATGCGTGTGTCTTAATGAATCAATAAGATATTTTTAATCATTCCGGGGAATTGAGTGATAAGATAAAATTCCACAGGTGTTATCTGGGGCACGATCGACGAGAGCTGGCTGTTTCGGAACGGGGAACAAAAATTACTGTAATAGAGATTTACTGGGTGATTGATACGAGTGATAAGGCAAATGAATTCTTGAATTTCGGGTTGATTGCCTCTATGGAGTGATAAATGTTTTATTATTAATTTGATACAAAAGTCAGTGACATTGATGAAGAATGTCGCGGCTTTCGGTGGCGCTTTAATGCGTAGATTACCATCCACGAATTTGATAAGTACGTATAATGCTATAATGGATCATTTATTTCGAGGACAGGATATTTGGACACCTGTAAGGGGAGATGTTGATTCTTAATCGCTTTCATTCAGTATCTATTATGGCAAGAGCCATATTATTCAGGTTTAAACTAGTTAGTTACGCTTTGTCAATTTAAGTACGACAACCATATCAAACTAGAGGTTTTTTGAAAACACATTTAGTAGCATTTTTGGAGTCAATACAAAAAGGTTTAGAAACATAATGTTAAGTCTGATAACTATTCGAAATAGAGTCAAACTTTCATATGTCAGTGACTACAGAGTGAAAAGATATAACGACACCTAGGATTGCTTTTACGAACTCTCCAACAAGATATGTATACGAGCAAACTCCTAATTACTATTACATCAAAAATAAGAAAGGAATGTATTTTTGGCAGAGTTATCTGAAGTACAGTTCTAAAAATCGTCAAACAGATCGATCCCATTTCAATCAGTAAGGACTTGTAGGTGGCACAATCGCGGTGCATTTTTTCTCACCGTTCAAAAATAATAATAATAATCAGAAAATATTGACTTGGATTACTTTTTTCGGAAACGGATTTCAGAAATACTGTTAGTGAGTTAGATGTCGAAGGGATTCAATCTCATGGGATTGTCAGAATCCATGCTCTACCAAGATCAGAGTTAATCAATGTATAGACAAAATATTTGACGTTGATTTTAAGGAAGTGATCGGCAGTTGTTCAAAAACGCAGTATGTAGGTACTCAAGACACCACACTACAATAACTATGGATATAATATTATTATTATTATTTATTTACAGTGGACGTCCAATATAACGAATTATATAATGCAAAGCCTTTCTTCTTCTAACTAATCATTCCACCAATGTTTTTATTATAAGAAAAGAGAAATCAATTCACCATAGACAAAATAACAGAAGTAGGGATGAATGTACAAAAATGACAAACTATTATGTTTTTAACCAGAAATTGTAAGTCATTCGTTAAACCAAGCGGACAATAATAATAAATGAATTAATGGAAAAAAAAATCTGATTCGTTATATTGAAAACTCATTACATCGGATATTCGTTAAACTGGATGTCGACTGTATTTATTTATGTATTTATTTAAGCAATCTTCGATTTAACAATCAACAGATATTGAAAAGAATATACAGGGTACGAACTTAACATATTTTTTTAAAAATATTTCTGGGCAAAGATACACACTTGGTACACTAAGAAATAAGTTCACGCTGACCATACAATGTATAATGACGACCTACAATGATATCGGTCTTAAAGATTCAGAAGGAGCATTATCAACAAAATATCACGATTAACATGATGTCATACACTTTTCTTCCAGATTCAAGAGTTTGCTTTCCAAGCAAAAGACAATTCGAATGATAGGAATGATTGATCTCAATAACGTTATTCTAAAACAATTCGACGTATATTAAGGAGAGTGGTAGAGCCCCGGCGTACATAGACAAAAAAAAATGCTTCAATAAATTACGAAGATCATTAATAAAACGTAAAAACAAAAATGGTCCAAGATGGCTCTAGAAGAGCTCTAGAACACTAGAAGTAACTTGTATTTCCTTTGAGAAATAGTTACCTAGGGCAACATATTGCTTCCTGCCATCTAGGTATGATCGGAACCACTGAAGCAATAGATCATAAAAGCCATACGCTTTAAGTTTTCTTAGAAGAATCATCAAGTTAACTCTATTTAATGTATTCACGAAATCAGTGCAAATCACTACGAATACCCTTCCAAAAACCATGTTGACATTTACTAACCTACATATTGTTTAATTTCAAAAATTAATTTATCTCTAACCCTAGTACAGGGACTGGGGTAATATGTTACCAGGGGTCTGTGCCACAATGCTACAAGTCTACAAGTGTACAAGTCCCTGTACAAGTAAACTAGTCCTACAAGTGTAGATTATTTCTGTAACACAGAAAAATTCCGTACAAGTGTAGAAAACAGAAATTTCCCTCGACTTGTAGACATACAGCTTACAGGTGTAGAATCTCTGTTTCAAATATCAAAATATTTTCAAAATATCGTTGTAGCCATGTTTTCCAATATATTTCTGAATTTGATAGAATTTGTTTTTTTTGTTGTTTGTTTGTTTGTTTAGCTATGGTTTTCTGAATATATTTCAGTTTTATGAAAATGAGTGAGCAACGCAAATAAAATGGCAAAAGAAAGTGTTGACAAAAAAATTCCGGTTTTAACGAAAATTCGAGAAAATAAAAGTATTCTTTTTGGCGCATATTCTGAAATACTAGCAAAGCAAAAAAAAAAGTGCTACATGGAAAGAGATATTTATTTTAAGTGGCAGTCTTAGTCTTATTCCTCAAAATAAAGAATGGACATACATTTAATTTAATTAATTTAATTTAATTAGTTAAAGAAATCCAAAAGTTAATGTTGTCTTCATTGAGCTTCTCGGGATGGTGCTGGAAAAATATTTGCAGTTACGGAATTTTCTTCTCTTTGAGCACTCTCGGCAGGCAGCATTTCAGATATATTAACTTCATTAATTTGGTTTCGAGAAAGATAGCATAAAGTGGCACAACACTTAAAAATGTTTGCAGCAAATACAGGTTAGACTCTCAAATGATTCAAACACGGGAATTTTTCTTTTAAGGCTCCACACACTTTTAAGGCTCCAGGCTGCACACTCTACAAAACGTCGTGTTCGTTTATGGGCACTGTTGTACCGAACAATAGATGCGCTCCCAGAATTAGAAATTGAAGGCGGCATAAGCAATGTTTTTCTAAGATACTCTATAACCGTTTTTGATAGTCGAAATTCTTTGCAAAATACGTGGTCCTCAACTTCAATGTTTATCCTCTCTCTATAAATTTTTAGTCTATTTTCAACGTCACTATTACTTTCGGACTCTGAATCAAAAAGTACATTTTAGTTGTTTAGTTAATTATTAATTTATCAAACACACGCTAGATTTTAAATGTTTGAAATAATGATGACTTTTTTTTCCTACAAGTCTAAAATCGCCTGTAAGAATTTATCAACTACTCAACCAGTGAAGTTTCAATTTTTCCTACACTTGTAGCTTCCAGTACCAGAAACAGGGAAATCACTAAATTTCCCTACAAGTATATTTTCAATTACACTTGTAGAAGTGCCAGTTTACTTTATGCTACGTGTTACACAAATATTCTACACTTGTATAAATTCACTTGTACACACAGAACGCTATTTTGAAATCAGACAAATTTTTTTCTGCCGAGTTTTGAAATCTGGATTTTTGTGCTACTACTACAAATTTTTTCCTGAATCCATTTTTAACGTTTCTAACGATCTGGGAGAATCCCATAAACTTTTTGTATATTTTTTTTTCAAAAGTCCACGAGTTATTTTCAAGCTATTTTCATTTATTAATTTTATTTTTATCTGCCTGTGCATTGTTTTTTATGCTATTTCCGTTGACAACTGCTTCTTGAAAGCAGTCCATTTCGTGCTAAAGTTATACTTGTGAAAAGTGAAAGTATTTCAGTTATGAAATTTGATTTTCTTACCATAATAAGCATTTGTCCATAAAATATTTTTTTTTATTATATAATGTGATCTATAAAAGAATCACGCTTAATTTTGTGTGAATAATCTTGCAACATCTGACCCTCATTTATCGTTAACTTAAATGTTACCCCAGGAATACTTGTAAATGGACCTTGCCGCTGTCCTAGGGTTAAAAATACTATCTAAAAGTTTAGGAATAACCGAAAGCTTGGCAACCGGTCTGGAATTAGATACAAGATACCTAGTACCGAATTTTAAAATTGGGTCTATGGTAGATACCTTCCATTCATCAAGAAAAATTCCATTAGAGAGGTATTGGTCAAATAAATTTAATAATGGAAAACAGAGCGAACTCGCACAGTGACGTGGACTATTAGAAAAAAGTCCAAGATATCTGCTTTCCTTTTGGAATTCAACTTTTTTAAGGCAATTTCGACATCACTAACAGAGAACGAAAAGAAGAACAATCAAAAAAAGATGGAAGGGAATGGACATACATAGTTAAAATCGGACCCCCAGGGGTCCGCGGACCAACAGTTGGGAACCGCTGACCTATCAGATCTGCGATATTCTTAGGATCACTAGATTTTTTGTTATCAAAGTACATATTCCCTATGTCTACATATGTAGATACATATGTAAAAGAGGTTTGCTGGGACTTTCACTGTGAATTCATTTATTACTAAAGCATACTTGTTCAGCACGATCGATCATATAATCGTAAAAGAGACCAACGCTCTGTGGCTCACACGAACCGACTGCATAACATCTCGCTCTTTATGGCCGAAACTTGATCTTATTAATAGGAAAAATACGATGTTACATCTGGACAAATCCTCCATATGCTTAATCACCGGAATCAATCCAACATATGCTCGGCTACCGTCCCGCCCTCCAAGAACGACGCCTCCGTACTTTAGGTCATAGATTCCTGGAAGACATAAAAGAACTCGGAAATTATAAGATATCGGATCTTCTACGATTCATCAATAGCACAAAATGGTTTACGAGTTGGTAAAAAGCGGATTTACTCCCAAACTATGAGGGGATTCACAATGGACCTTCGGGTCTCCGAGGGGAAATGATTGTTCGTTCAATCACACACCACTCTCAACCTTACCTTATCTAAAGCATACTAACAATTTTTTGTATCATCCACCGTCGAATCTAATGGATCTTCTTAAAAGTGATAATCATAGCATTCGTCTGAGGGAAGTACGAGTAGAGCAGAGACGACAGTACATTACCAGAACTATATCATAAAGTACATATCGTATATTATGGGTTTGGTCAAATGATACCCTCTAGGTCTAGACTCTAGAGTAATCAAAGGGGATAACTTATGGACACTGAGCAAAAAGGGAACCCAGTTATGTAGTGTGTTTGGTCAAAAATCTTTCAACCTAAATTAAATTCTTGTTTATTTCTGGCTAGTTCCAATCCTGATTATTGTGCCATCTAAAGTCAAGTGAATAATAACGATTGCATTCGTTTCAGCAGTGTGTGATTTGTAAATACATTTTATTTCAATCAAACTGTTTTTTCTTCTTCTAATTTTATACTGATTAACATAAATACTACAGTGACTTAAGTGAAGTGATTGCCACTTATGTCAGTTAAAGCTGAACTTTGTCCACCTTTAAACCAAATAGCGCTTGACTTCAAGTTGTCGCTCTTCAAAATAACGCAGGTATGCCAATTTGAAGGTCTGCAAACAGCTATGAGATTTATTGTGTAATTAATGAGTGTGACAGCTTTAGAACCTTCCCTTGAATTCTTAGTTGGAATTCTGTGAAGAGCTGTTATTAGTATAGGCGTCGTCGTTTTAGTCGTCGTTGTTGTCTTGAAATCCAATACAAGTATCTGAGTAATCGAATTACACGAGTGACAAGTCACCTCCATTGGCACTTGGCTTTAGGGAGATTTTTCGATTATTTCTCTTAGCCTGAAGCATACCACATGTCAGCCAGCGAATACAACTACATATGTTACATATGTATACTATTTTTAAATTCAATTCCAGTTAAACTGATGCAGTGTTTTCTTTTTTATAAAAAGCACAGAAAATTAGTTCAAGTCAAAGCAAAATTAACAAAATTAAAAATAGTTTTAACCAGAATTGTCTGAGTGCACTTGATTATTTGAATTTATCTTTTTTTACATTATGAGTTTGAGATCGCAATTATCAAATGATATACGTAGATAAGGATTAGACTTTGAAGTTTGCTTAAGTTTATTTTTATTTACCTCAGCAGTTAAACAACAGGGGCGTGGGGTAATAAAACTTCCGGTGGCATATTCTGAATACTTAAAGAGTCTCAAGCTAAACGGTCGAATTTGATATGATGAAGAATAACAGTTTATTTTATTTGAGTTGAGTTATATTTTACAATGTTTAGCAACAAAGATTTAAATAAATAGTTATACATCAAAGTGTTGCGCCAGTGCCTAATGAAAAATCAGTTTGCCTTAGATTCAACTAGTTGAACCCATGCTCGCCTTGCTTCGCATTCTAAGGGCTTTCTTATGCATGCAAATATGCAATTTCAGTGGGAGCGTAGAAACATCAAAGTATTTGTCTAAGTCCACAAATGTGTTAAGTAAATTTTATTGATTAATTGCGTTTTATCAAAACCGTTTCAATGTGTAACTTTCAGCCCCTAACTGCAGATTTCGTAGTTCTCAAAAACCGCACCGCACCGTAGCCCGTCAACACTTCCGCCTCTACCAGATGTCATTGCAAAATTGTCTCTAGGTCGGGTGCCATTACATTATTTAGGCGGGCTCAAGTTTCTTAGAAGAATAGTAGGTACACCCAGTTTTAGTTTTAATTTATGTGATGGCAGCAAAAGCGAGAGTTTAAAAATTCGACCAGATATCTGGTTGTTACTTCTTGGTCCACAACCCGGGTGATTGAAATACATTCTGCACTTTGACCATCAGCACGTGAAAATATCTCGCTGTTAATTGCTGGAGCTTAATCATTCCGAGGCAACAAAATAGCTCGCTCACAAAGCTAAGAATTCTTACGGTTTTTTAGTTGTGATATATCATCTTAAACCTTGTGATAAATTTACTTTTCCATTTTCTTCCGGAAGCGTTCCTCCACCAATTTTAAATAACAAATCAGAGAAATGTTGTGCATTCGGATGTGCCTCGTGGCACTACTGATAACGTTTGCCTAAAGTCTCGGTAAAGTAGCACTGTAAACCAAACATCCCAGATGATTTCCACATAGCAAATACATATGTGCATACATATATGAACCAAAATTAACTCTTAAAACAACAGAAGTTCACTTTGGGTAGAATATTTGTTTTTGATCGTTTTTTTTTTTTAATTTATTAATAATATTTATAAACTGAAAATGCAATTCACTGCTCTAGAATTTCTCTTTCTTTTGACACCTCATTTGTTAAGATTGGTTGAGTGTGAGAGCCGCAAATGGTGATAATGATTGTAGCACATTGAAGTACAAAGCATATGATCATGTTAGAGCGCGCACATATACTCACACACACACTATTGCAACGATACCCACTGCTGCACGACTGCTGGCGGTGGTCTCCGCTGAAGGAAAATTGTGGGCGATGTTTTTAATAATTGTTTTGAACATTGATAACGCAGGAGGATGTTTTATATCTCAAATGAATCAGCGACAGATTTACTAATTTCACCTATTTTTTTGATTTTCAATCCGATAAGTCATTATTGAGTTAGGGCTGTATAATAATAATATTCCTCTCCGATATACAGTTATTTTGACTTGTGATCATCCCGGGTACTTAAGAAGCATTTCAAAAACAAGTTTCATCGAAATCTGTCTAGCGGTTTTCACGCCATTAGGTAACCAACAAAAAACCTCTACAGTTTTATAATATTTATAGTGCTGTGCTGTGCTGTGCTTCAAAGGTACAAATAATAACTAAAATAATATTTAGTCAAACTTGGCTGAGTAGGCGTTGCGCAGCAGGGAAATAAGTCCCCGGGACAGTGATGCCAACCCGAATTTCTAAAAGTCTGTAGATAAAAGGTAAAAATTCTGTAGAATTCTGTATTTTTGCTTGATGCAAGTCTGTATAAATCAAGACTTTTTTTAACGCATAAAAAGTGATTAGAATAAAAATTAGGATACTATAAAACATACATAACCCATTATTTATATTGAAGTTGCACATCGTTTACTAGCAATCTGAGTAATTAAAATCAATAATCTTTATTTCTGAAATCACACATGTTTTTTGCATCCTGTATTTTCGGAAAGATGAACCTAATAGCACGGTGTTGAGAGCGCGCCTTCTGTAAATAACAAACCTGTTAAGGTTTTCGTTGTGAGTTGGTTCCTTAATTTAGTCTTCATTAGATTTATTGACGAAAACAGTAGTTCTACATTTGCACTGCCATGAGGTAAACATAATAGATTTCTTGCAAATAACTGTAACGGTTCAATAAGGCCTTCTATGGACGTCATCCATATGAAATTACTCTTTAGTTTTAATTTGAATGCTACTTTCGCTCTCACTCTAAAATGCTCCAGATTATTGAGTTTACATGTTCAGGTCAATATTTTCGGTTCTACAGCGAACAGAACAGATTTGTTTAGAAAGAAACGAACATTTCTCTATGATATTGTTTTATTTGTTAAAAGTTTTTATTTTTTCCTGGTATTTAAAATGTCTGTATATTTCTGTTTGATTTCTGTATTTCTGTAGGCAGAGTAAAAATTCAGGAGATCTACAGAAAATTCTGTATGGTTGGCATCGCTGCCCCGGGAACTAAGTCCACTGAGGGACTTAGTTCTCACTTAATGGGAACTAAATCCACTTTAGTGACGTGGAATTCGTTCCCATGCAACGTGGGCACGAACTCCACTTTCTTATGCCCAACAAGCATTTTTTTTAATCGGGGTGGGTATTGCCTAACTGGAGCATGACGACAGAACAGTCGTCGCGTCGGTTCGTCTTTCGGAGAAAGAGAAGTTCGAACTTCAGTGGCAAGGAGCTGAAGTTAGCAGCAGTTAGCAGTCAGTACCGAAAACCTGTCATCTAATCGCGGCAAATGCAGTGCAAAGGAAATGTCGTCCACAGTAGTTGCAGAAAGGGGTGTCACTTAAACTTAGTACCCTGAGGTGCTGAGTGATAGCAATTTAATGTGGCTTTGTTTGACTGTTTAAGAATATATTCCACATGTATTGATCGTAAGGATCTTCTGAACCCGATGTTCAGTGCTGATAAACCGACAATTTGAAGGTCCATTTTATTCATGCGATATATATAAAACGGACAAACAAATGGTTGCGAGAAGCTTTGTCCTCTCTGGAGTATTAATGTCAAATATATTTTTTAAACCTTGATTCCACAAGAAATCATTATATGTAGGTACAGGTAGACAAAGTGTTTCAACTTGATAAATGTCCGGCTTTAAAAGTCTTTGTTATGCATGTAATCAAATGATCGAATCCGAAAAGAAAATATATTCCAGTCTTTTTGGTCAATTGTAAATCCAGTAGCTGCTCTTGTAGCAAGTGATGACCATGAGCACTTATCTATCGCAATATTTTTTTCTCTTTCTACTTTGAGTGACAAGTTCTTAAAAATGAATAAATTATGGCAAAATGCCTCGATTTTAAGACCTGCATTTATTGTGTGCGGTGAAATTGATAAGATCGGTGTCATTTCAAAAACAGCAGGAAAAGGTGCAGATCTCAGTAATAATTGATAGTTTCTTATGTTCAAGTCTTTCTGCAAAGAACAAGACACGACGCCTTGAGTGGGCCAAATTGCATAAGATTCGGAGTCATATGGATTAGAACAATCTCGGTTGGTTAGGCGAGACAAATTTTGGGATAAGACAAGTTTATTCTTCTTGAAACAAATCAAAATCCAATTTACATTTTTGTTTTGGGAAACTCCTTCAAGGCATCATATGAAAAATGTTGTGGAACAAGGGCCTATTTCACTTTGCAAAGAAATAATTTTCTGCAAAGCACAAGTGCTAAGTGTTTCATTAAGAATGCAAAGTTCTCACAACTTTGCACTTTGCAAATTTTCGGACTAGCTGGCAAGATAGCGTTCTTCTGTATCTTCTATATCTTACTTAGTTGGCGCTACAGCTCGAGATGAACCTGGGCCTGCTACTCGCAACCATTTGTGTGTACGAATGGAAGGAACCTACAGTTTTTTGCTGACTCCGAACGGCGAGTTGAGAAGCTCTATCGTGACAACTGTTACTCTTTGATGCTTGTCAGACATTCGAAAGATGTGGGCACTGTGAAAAACTTTTAGGTGTTTGCGGCGGGATTCGAACCCAAGACCGCTGGCTCAGTAGTCCGACGGACTAACCACTTGCGCTACGGTGCCCACTGTATCCCAATGAGAAGGAAGCAACCGTCGTAGCAACGTTTGCCGACGACAGTGCTATCCTAGCAGTAGGTAAAACGATTGAAGAAACAACAGCAAAACTGCAAAACCCTGTTTGGCCGAAGACTTTCAAGGAAACCATTTCTGTACGTGTTAACTCCACTTAAAAAAAAAAAAAAAACGAATGCCTAATTTTATAAATTCGGTATGTATTCGGCCATATACTTCGAAATGATACTCGACGCAATGTTGAAATGGAAGTCTCACGTGAAAAAGAAACGTAAAGGACTAGATAAAAAATTTAGAAAGAAAATATTCCAAACTTCACATTGAGAGCAAGCTGCTTTTATATAAGGAAGTCCTGAAGCTGGTGCGGACCTAAGGTATACAGCTTTGGGGTTGTTTCAAGAAAACGAATGCCAATGTTTTACAAACTTTCGAAAACAAATTGCTAAAAGAAATTGTACATGCACCGTGGTACATAAAAAATTACGATTTACACTGAGATCTCGGAATCCCTACAGTCGAACACGAAACCAAAATCTTTGCCCGAAAGCACAAAATTCCTACAAATTCTGGACGAGAAAAATGTATTACGCCATCTACAAAGGACCAAACCTTTCGACACGATAAATACTAACCGCGTCTAAGGTCTAACAAGCGGAACAAGCAGAAACTTTCATTGAAGAGACACCTGCCAAACGTCTTTATTTCGTGATAAAAAAAATTGGTTGATTAGTCTTAACTTTGCATATTTACCTTCTGATCAAAAAGTACCCAGAATTTCGCATTCAAACAAACCGCGATTGAGATATTTTCAAAAGCTTTTTTTCAGGTTGTTACATCTGTCTCCCGCCTATCTGTTGAGTTGTTGTCAGCTACCTTAGTTCTTGGCGCAGGCGTAGGGACCTTATGTTGCTTGTGCGTTTTCTGGTACCCTCTAATGAAAGCAATGATTAGTAAAATACTCATTAGTGATGAACTGGAGTAATGAAGAACGTGATGAGTGTTATTGGTTGGTTGGTTGTCGTAGAAGTTTCGGCTTCCTTTAGTATGTTTATGGACTGTTTCAAGGTTCTTACTTGTTTGTCTGAGTAATGAAATAACCGTGGGGCGGTTGATAGATGCAGAGAGGTTTTCTTGGTGTTATTGAGTACAATTGTGCCCAAATTCAACTGTGGTGTGAACGAGTTATTTAGTTTGGTCGTATATAGGCTGTGAGCTGTGATGACCATGGTATCAATTAGAGCTGTGTCAATCTTGATTGATTCGATCATTTTGACCCGTTCACCAAAAAGTATTGATGATTGCATTCACACAACCACAAGTCAATCGTTCATAAAAACCAATACTTTTCTCGCTCATATGATTGGTTCGGTTCACTCGGTTAAAAAAGAACGAAAGAGAATTACAATATTGTACAGCCAAACCAGAAGAATATCTTCTACTGCGTTTAAGAGGACACAACTATTAAAATATATTAGACACACAAATTTGCTAGCATACTAGCACAGTGAAAAGGAGTTCAGTAAGTACACATCAGAAATCATCCCTTGTGCGCTCGAAGAGTCGAAGTATGGTATGAAACCGGTTTTCTCCAAACAGATTTGATCTCGTGTGCACTCCCAAACTCTTTATCTCTATCCAATACTAAAATGAACGAATGTATTATGATGATTGAGATTTTTGGTTGTATTGAAATGAAGTGGACCAATACAATATCATTTTATCTCTATCATTGAATGATTGAATGATTGATTGAAAATACCGAATCATTTTTGAAACCAATACTTTAACGATTTGATTTTCAAATTTGAACAATTGACACAGCTCTAGTATCAATGATTACCTGGCATCCTTCTCCCAGGGTAAGGATTCCGTCGCTGGTTAAGGTTATGACAGATGGCCGTCCTTTACACACGAGTCCTTGTCCATGACATAAAGCCAGCTATTCGGACTTCGTAATGGTATCCAAACTTGCCTGGGACTTATCTGTATAATCTCACATTTGCCTTCTATTTCCTTGTTGTGATTTAAAGATTAATTTCGCATCAAACAAAAAACGTATCAAACTGCAGGTTATAGATTGGATGACAATTTGGGCAGTAGTGCAGACCTTCCTCTACAGACATACATTTTTCAAATTCGTTCTTTTCCATGGGATAGTACTTTTCCCGCGCTAAGTTGGTTAGTATGTATTCTGACGTTGGTGCGATATATGCGAACTTATTGTGATAGGGTGTTGGCACTGGTATTATTCGAAACACTTGATATTTGTTAAAATCCACTATTGGTATTTTCCAGTCAAAAAAGTATATGACTTGACGTTATCCTTCCACTTACTGTCATAAGTTGCTGGAGGTATGTCTTACCGAGAATCTGTTAGATGGCTCCTTTGTTGTTGGGGCGTGATAATCAGGTGACGAGTTGATCCGTGCTATGTATTGAGCACTACTTCCAACAGAGTATCTTGAATTTGTTCAACGTTGCTGACGCACATGTGCGCGGTTAGCCCTAACGCAGTCAGGAGCTGAGTTTGTTGCACCTTATCTAGTATGTTCTGTAAGCCAGAAGTGATATTAGTGACCTTTTCCTGAAGCATATTAAATTGGTTCATAACTTGTTGTCTATCTGCCTTCATTATATCAAGTGTGGTTTCTATAATAGATGTTTGGTTTCTTAGCAGACTCCGGCCATATTCTTCATCGTGCCTTATCTTGTTTATTTGGGCTTCGATCTCATGAGCATAATCTTGATTTAGTACCCCGAATAGTTGATTGGATAACTTTCCAATGATGTCAATTGGTGACCTTTTGACTCTTCCTCCTCTGTCATAAAGGATTTTGTTTCTTTCTTCGATGTTTACTACTTGTGCTGACAGTACTGATCGGATGTTGTTGAATTCCGTGGAGTCCAGCGCTTGACATCCTTCCTTTATTTGCTGAACCATATTATATAATCCGATTAATTGACTCTTATAATTTGCCAAGCTGTAATATGTAATCATGCGCCATTTAGATGAAATCAAGTTTACGTTACCCGTGTCCTCGAAATATAGTCCTGGATGTGTGTCAAATGGTTTATTGATAACCTGTGCTTGGCTTGATACTGGTAATATCAGGAGAGCAATCACTGAAGGTACAGATGGTTTGAAGAAGCAACATTGTCTTCTCGGACAAGAACTAGATCTCCTTCCGCAATGTTGTTTGTGCGCTGTGTCCATTTGGGTCGTTGTTGTAGCCTCGTAATGTATTCCGATGACCATTTCTTCCAAAATTGTTGTTGTAATTTATTAAGGTGCTGCCATCGCGTCGACCTATTTTCTCTCTACAGAACATGTTGGATCCGATAAGAAAATGTGCTGGAGTTAGTGACTATAGGTCGTCGGTAGTTCCGCTCATTGGGCTTTTGCTTAGCAGTGTTGAAAATTCGTCGTATGTGAGCTGTGTATCCCAAATTTTCTTTTTTAGGTGCAGTTTTACGGATTTGACCCCTGCTTCCCAAAGTCCGCCAAAGTGTGGAGAAGCGGGTGGGATGAAGTGCCATGTTACTCCTTGGGTTGCTATCGCATCAGTTAGATTTGAATTTTCACTTATGTATTGTTTCTTTAACTTTGTGCATGCTCCCACAAAATTGGTGGCATTGTCGCTGTATAGATGACTAATAAGACCACGCCACAGCACAGCTCCGCATAGCTCGAGTTTTGGTATGTTTAAGTTTTATGCGCATGTACACAGCAGCCCCATATGCACTTTCCGATGCATCGCAGAATCCATATATTTCTACGACGGATGCGATGTTTGAGTATTTTGTCCATCTATGTATTTTGATTTGTTGTATGCTGTTGAGATCCTTTCGAAAGTCTTCCCATCTTGTTTGTAATTGGGCAGGAAGTAGGTTGTCCCAATCTAGGTATTCTTCCACTCAGATGTCTTGGAGTAGTAGTTTTGCTCTTAGAACGGCTGGTGGATTTGAAGTCTTTGAAGTCCCAAAGTTTTCACGTGTTCTTCTCTTTCAAATTCGACAATGCTAAGTGATTGAACCTTCTTCCCGAGTAGTCTGTTTACGTTACTGCTCCATTTGCGTAGATTGAATCCGTCACCTTTGAGAAGGCCTATTAGTTGTTTCTTACATTCTCTGGCCTCTTCCAATGTGTCTCCGCCAGACATAACGTCGTCCACATAGAAATCAGATAGCAATATCTTTTCTGCCTTTGGATAGTTGCTAGCTGCTTTAGAGTTCTTATTGCCAGAAATGGTGTTGATGCAGTTCCGTATGTGACAGTGTTCAATTCATACTCTGAGATGTCTTCATTTGGTGAATTTCTTCATAGGATCCGTTGGTATTTTCGATCGGCTGGGTCAACTAAAATTTGCCGGTACATCTTTTCTATGTCCACTATAAACACAACCTTGTGCTTCCGCCATCGCATTATAACAGACGTTAAGTCTTCTTGTATTTTTGGCCAGTGTACATTAATTGGTGTAAGCTGTTTTCAACTGATGATTTTGCGGAAGCGTCGAATACCACCCTTAGTTTTGTTGTTGTACTATCTGGCTTGCTCACTGCGTGGTGTGGTTAGTAGTATGCTGTTTGATCATTCATTGTATAGCATTTGCTCATGTGTCCTAGCGCAAGATATTCTTCTGCTAACTTAGGATTTCTTGTAAACACCTTTTCCATATGTAGTCGCCTTGCTAATGCTCTCTTCCTTGAGTGGTTGTTCCCCAATGCTCGTTCTGGTGTTACTTCAAATGGTATCCGTACTATATATCTGCCTTCCTCATTACGGTTTACAGTTTCTTTGAATAATTCCTCACATCTTGTTGAATTGTCCTCGTGTGTCTCCTTACCCGCTTTATCAAGGTCTTCAGATTCCCAAAACTTCCGAACCTGTTTGTCTAAATCTGCTAGTGTCACATGACATGTTAACGTGAGTTTCTCCTGATTACATACTGATGTACTTCCAGATATGATCCTTCCAAAGATGGTTTGCTGAGCTATCGGTGAACCTGGCTTCCTTTTATAACTCCCTCTTGGAGTATTTCGGCAATTACTTCTGCTCCTAAAATCATGTCCACCTTACTTGGTATGTAGTAAGTTGGATCAGCAAGTACAAGATTTTGTACGTGTTCCCAAGCATTTGGCGTTTTTTGGGTAGATGGAAGTGTCTTCGTTACGTGTTATAGTACGTATGCTGTTGTAGAGATACTTGGGTTGGTACTAAGGACAATCTTTACCTTATATTTGACTGTAGACACTTCGTGTGATCCAACTCCTGTTACTGAAACGTCTACCTTGGTTTTTTGTATTTGAAGTTTCTGTACCATATCTTCGGTTATGAAGGATGCCTTAGAACCTTGGTCTATCAGAGACCTGATGCGTTGTTGGTTGTTCGACCCCATCACATTGATTATTGCAGTTGCAAGCAGTATGTTGTTGTCTGCGGTGCAGTTATGAGCCTTGATTCCATTAGCTGTTTGTAGTGAGGAGAGTGGTCTTCCCGTGGAAGTGAGGGGTCTGAGTCCATTATTTGCTCTTGATTCCTGATGCAGTGATGAATGGTGTTTTCCTTGATACTTATGACACCTGCCTTTTGACATGCACCTCAGTGAAATATGGTCTTAAGCAGTTTATGAATAGTTTTTGTTCCTAAACGAAGGCGTTTCTTTGTTGTATTTCCTTTATAGACGATGTGATTGCTTATCCGTCTTTTGCTGTATTATGTAGGCAACAAAGGTTCCCCAGGTGGTGGTGTCTATACCAAGGATCCTTATTGCTGACATACATTCCCTCGTTGTGTCAAGTAGTTGCTTTAGGGATGATGCTAACGCTGTTGCCAGTGTTGGTTGTTTTAGGAGTTTCTGAACGTATGTTGTGTAGATCAACCGCTTATTGTTGTATCTCCGATCGACTAGCTTCCAAGCAGTCATATAGTTTTCGCCAGTTACCTAGAGATGTTTTATAATATTTCCTGTGCCTTCCTTTAGATGCGTCTTTAGGTACTGCAACTTCTGCACATCGTTTAGTGCATAGTTGTTGTGCACCAATGTTTGGAAAAGGTCGTTGAATGAAGGCCATGACTCGTAGTTCAAACAAATTATGGTCGCAATGAACCAATCACAAATGCTTGCCTTCATTTTAATAAATATGCAAATATAATCGATCTTGATTTAAATCGAAATAATTTTTAAATTCAAATTATGGAAATAATTCAATAACTTCAAAATTATATTGTATCTGTTAAATTGTTAGTCTAAGAATAATACAGGGTGTTTCCAGGCTAAATGTCAAGACTTTGGCAACTGATTCTTGGGTTTATTCTAAGAAAAAAATCGTTCTACAGCAAGGGTCTATCTCCAATTTGTACATCATTTATCGAGAATTTAAGAAAAAACCTACTTTGGTGTACCTTGACCTATACTAACTCAAATATCTCCGCTAATACTTACTACAGAAACTTCTTTTATGGCTTTAATTTTAGAAGAAATGACACCCTTTTTAAATGCGTTTAAATAAATTGGATACCTTTTTTGCTTTCTAGATATTTTATTTTGAAGTCAGTATCCTAAGTCTTGCCCATACAGTTTTTTAACTTTTAGGTCGCTTTTCTACAAAAAATACGTAATAAACATACCGTTTTATTATTTTTTCTTATGAATGTAACAATTATAAACAAAAAAATGTGTAGTAATTATTCTGAAAAACTCACAGATTTTATGTTACTTGGAAAAAACCGCAGCAGGTAAAAGGCGGAAAAATGATTTTTTACCTATTATTTTTAATCACAGTTGGCAATTAGTGCGATTTTCTAAGTAAATCATAAGTTTGCAATTTGTTTTGCAAATAAAGTATGACCTTACGAAGGTTTCAAAGTATGCTCATTTATTAGAATACCCGTCAAAACCCTAATTTCCATACCATTTTCCCCTTAACATCCCAGACTCAAACCTAACTGAGTATATAGGCCTAGTTGAAAAACTTAACTAGGAAAAGTGGTACAAATGATTAGAAAAAAACACTCGATCCATCAGTTTAATTTTTGAAGCCGAAGTTACACAACGGTTGTTTAGAAACTTGGAAACACCCTGTATAATAATACATTAAATGATGCTTATAGCAGGTGAAAATCACTAATTACCTGCGAAATATCAAGAAAGCTGTGCCCAGAATACAATAAAGCAAAAACCAGGAAACTTCTACAAAAAGATAGGAAATCGCTGTCAATATTGAAAGGAGTGCTAACTGTCCACAACATGGTAGGATACCACTCGAAAAAATTACGCCTTTACGATGCTGACATATGCAGGGGATGCGGTGACATATGCTCATGAGGACACGGCCCATTTCATCCGTCACTGCCTAAGCCAGCCAACAATAGAACCCTGGGCAGATTTCTTGTTTGAGCACATCGACGAGTTATCAGATCGATCACCATCAGATCTGCTCAAATGTGACAGGACGTCCGGATGGTTGGAACCTAAACACTGACACTACGGGTGGGAACACAATGGGTTTACATGAACCTAAGTGTGATGTGGATGTGACCGTTCCCGTCAGTCTGCTGACCTAACCTAACGTAGCCTAAGCACTTTGGCTTTGGAATTAGTTATTTAAATTTGGTTTCAACTTGAGCTGCTTGCCAGACTTCATAATTCAACCTTAACACATGAACTTAAATATAGAAACTTAATTTTTATGCCAGCAACAAACACAAACTACTGTTTAACACGAAGATACATACTCATATGAATCTGTTTCTTTTAGAAAATATTAGTAATAAATATCTTTTAAGTACAATCTCCACCCAGTCGAGTCACCACCGCAAAGCCCTCGTAATTCACTTCTCTTGTTTTTTGTTAATTCACCACAATTCCCTTAAATTACATTCCATGTCAACATGGAATTTGTATTTTTTAAAATAACCAAGTGAAAAACTGCGTACCTACTTATTTGAGGAATGTGTTTTGCGGAAAGGTGTGTGTGAAGAATTTGCAAACACAAACAAATATCTTCACCCTTGCCTTGAGTCACTCGAAAAAAATTCAAGAATGCTCGCACGCTGAACATGAACTTCACAGAGGCACCTGAAGTTCGTACACAAATTTGCACTTTAAACGACCTCTCAAATGTAACGAGTAGAAAAGGAATTCCATTTTGCTACTGTTTTGTCCCAAAAATACAAACATTTTGTGTATGGGTTTCGACACACCCGTTTTCACACGGAAAGAAATTCTTTGAAAACATGTTTATGTTTTGTTTTTCTTCTGATACAATACGACCAAGTCGCCCTTCCAATTAAGAGCACGGAAAAGTACATCAAAGTGTCTGTTACTTTAAACACCACACCTATTTAAAGTGTTGCATATTGTTTAAACATGGTTTAAAACATACACAAACAGAGTAAAATAACAAATAACAAAAAGAAAATGCACACGGAACTAGCGTAAGATGTTTACTCGTATAAATGAACATTGAACCCGCCCGCCCCAAAAATGTTGTCAAAAACTGGGCTCGTTATTCAAAAAGTTTAGGCATTCCTCTGGATGATACGTAATTGAGGCTTTTTTTTGTTGTCAGATACATCACCACCACACCGGTATGGCCAGCGATAAAGCACCCAATAATAATAGGCGCAATGGTACAAAGTTCGATATACCGTTGAAAATGATAGCGCAGCGAGTTCTTGACGCGTGATTCATTTGAATTTTTATCAATGAGTTCACATAGATTACTACTTCTTTCATTATGGCTACTTGTTGTTTTCAAAGATACGAGTACTACCAGATTCTCTGAATCGATGTGCATGTACGTAGTTAAAAAAAAAGTTTACGTAAGGCAGTCAGCAGAATTCTTGTACCTATCGATTCTGTGGTATGTATTTGTTGAGAGATTTCTGGAATTTGTACTTTGAATCATTCTCCAGATATAAATATTTGTCGCTTTCGAAAGATTGATTCGAGTGAACCAAATCATTATTCTAACGTAATCATTTTTAGCTAATAACTTTTCGACAACTAAAAGTAGGTAAAGCCAAGCATGTTTGAAAATTAAAATTTCGTGATAAGCATGGTCAAACGCTTTTGCGAAGTCAATATGAATTAAATCACGCTGTAAGCCTTTCTCAAGGTCGTTCAGGATAGAATGTCAAAAACTTAAGAGATTTGAAGAGGTAGATCTACCAGCCACAAAGTCATGTTGAAACGGAGAGATAAGTTCCTTCAACAGAGGCGTTTGTTTCTCATAAACAATTTTATTCAAACAGCTTGGTTGAAATCTTGCAAATTGAACGATAATACTATGTCTGGAACCCAATTCATAAACAGGTTTTTAAAACGAATTCTTCCGAGCCTTCAAAAAACTTCCAATCTCCAGAGCGAAATAAAATACTAAAGAAAGATGCACAGAAAACGATTAAGAGCACTTTGAAAGTAAGTAAACTGGGGGAATATTCTATATACCAGGATTTTTATCCAATTTTCATAAAGAACTGAACTTCATTTAAATGATTAAACAACACTGAGGTATCACTTGAGACTCTAGATAGGATAGTACTACTTGAACATTCAGATTAGAAGGGACCAACAAAGTTATTACAAATGGTTTGAAGATCAAAGAGGATTCATTACTAAGACGCATAGGTACGGTTAATGATGAAAATACAAAAACGTTTATTATTATAAGTCGTTGAATAAAATTCAACGGAAAGAACATAACTGTCTATAAACGAACTTATTTAAAATATTAAATTCCTTTTGAAACTCCTTATAAACTTACAAAAGTTCTGGAGCATTATATATTTTTCCAAACTGCTTATAGGCCTTATTTTTCTTATTATTTAAATTCACGAGCCAAATAGAAATTTTATTGAAATTTGCTTTAGCATAATTATACAGTTGAACCCATTTATTTGAAACACGCTTAGTTCAAAAACCCACTTATATGAAAATTTACATTTCAATTATATTTCACGTGCTTTGAATGTAGAGTTTTTTGGGGTAAGAGTGCGCAGCGGGTAAGAGTACGAAGTGCCGTTTTCTACATCTCTGAAAGAATTGACAGAAATTGCTAAATGAGAAAATGTGTGCTTCACTAACCGCCAATGTAAAACAACTTCTACGAAAATTTTCCAATTGACAGTTCAAAGAAAAACAACAAGAAAAAAGCCGGATTTGGTTAAAAAAAAAGTCAATTTTTAAAAGTGTGTCAGTAGTATGTAGATATAAACAGTATGTATGTGTGTTTGATTTAGGATACAATTTTAGTGGCTTATATTATTCGTTCTTAGATTCTCAATACAATAAAAAAAAAAGTAGCGTCTAGGGAAAGAGTGTGCAAGTGCAGCCACTTAACTTTCAAAAAGTGAAGTGAAAAAGGAAGTAAGATCCGAAAAAGTGAAGTGATACAAAAGGTTGCGTGATATGAAGCCAAATTCTAGCATTTGCCATTATAACGCTTTAACATAGAGACACTAGGCCAATTAGATTGAAAACACACCGGAGCAGCCAAAACGTTTTCTTGTGCCTAATGAAACATCAGTTGGTGCATTGATTTTTATGAGACAAAACACACCAAAGCAGGCAAAACAAAACACGTGATATTGTTTCGATGCGCTTCATGACCGATTGTCAAAAATACATGACTTTCATAGGTACAGCCAACACACACCGAATGAAACAAAAATGTTTCAAACCAGCATCTTTGTCGGTTGTTATTGTTGCACACTTGCTTTTGGCGCAACACACACCGCAAGTTAAGTATTTAACCTTTTTCCGAAGTGAGGTAGTAGATCAAAAAAAGGGAAGTAAAATCACTTCGATTGAAGTAGAAGTGGCTGCAGTGTGTGCAGTCGTTCAGTGGGTAAGAGTGCACAGTGCTTTCTTACCCAGTATTTAACTTTTTATATGCTGATTAGAATACAATTATGTTACCTATTACCTTCTATCGTAACGTAACTGAACTATCTTTCTGTTCTTGTTTTTCCAGAAAAATACCTCTTATAAACCAAAAACAAACGGAAAGGAAATTGATAGCCCAAAAACAAATCTGCGAGGCTAGCGAGCTGATTTAAAATGAAAGCTACCAATAGAAGTCTGCCAAAGAACTTGGTTTGAGTGAAACCACAGTTTCAAACAATTTAAGCTACGAAAACAGTGACTGAAAATGGTTGCGCACTCTTACCCATACCTCCGCGCACTCTTATCCTGACTTCGGGGCATGAGTGCGCAACTTGACTTACTTTGGTTTTTTGATGAAAACATATGAAACATTAAAAAATATATAAAATATTTTTATATAAATTTGATCCTAGAATGTAGTGCTATCAAACAATGGGCTCTTTTGTTTGTTATCCATTGTAATTTTTTCAGAATTCAAGCCCGAAGTCTAAAATGCGCACTCTTGCACCGAACGACTATATCCATTTATTTTGTCATTTTTTATGTGTACCTTTGTCACTGTAGTTCACCTCTCATAGTGACAGCTGACAGATATCAGTACTGAAAGCACATTTTTCTGTTACCCGAAGCCCATTTAAATGAAATTTTATTTTAGTTATTCGAAGTCCGCTTAAATGTAAAACCCGCTTAATTGAAACAGAAACCAAGATTCCTTCTTATTTCATTTCATTTCATTTAGGAATTAGAAATTAGGAAAAAGTTAAATCATGCAGTTTTTGCGACTTAGTAGTCCCAGTGACTAGATAGGGCAAACAAAGTATATGCTGTCTACGAAAAGGGACACTTAACATTGACAAATTGGACTGAAAGTAACAATAGACAATTACAATTTTGAGGTAGTAAATGGCTTTGCCTGCATCGGGTCTGCTATACCATCAAAAATTGGCATCTTATCAGATATCAAACGAAGGATTACTCTTGCCAGTCGCTGTTTCTTCGGGCTAAGAAAGCAATTTCCCGATCGACTAATGAGACTCTATATAAGACCTTTATCAATATATGGAGCTGAAGCATAGACTTTATCGAAAGCGGTTAAAGATATCCTTGGTCGCTGGAAAAAAAAATCCTGCCTAAGATATTCCCTTCCATTTTATTAAAAACAGCTATCTTCCTTATTGCATTTATTCATCTCTGTACTATATACACACACATTAATATTTAAAATATTGATATATACAATATTGATCTATGTGCCGAATGCATCGCCGATCTCACTGCTGATGGTGATTTCGTGAAGTGCTACAGATGTGAAAATGCATTATGGATGTACTACGATTTCCGAAAAATTCAATCGGAAAATTACTTTGGTTAAAAAGGAGGAATGGAGATGTTCAGCCTGTAGGAAGGAACTCACGGCGTTTTCCGCACCCTATGCGACACCAGTTGAAATAACTCCAGTTGAACCTCTGTCCAAACGAATGAGGAGCGTGAGTTCTCCTGATGCTATACAACAACAACCCACATTACCAGTATCAAACACTATAGCAACATCACTAGAAAATAATAATCAGACCTTAAACGAAATGCGTTAAATGAGGAAAGAACTGTCTGAAATAAACATTGGTTGCGAATTCGTTGCAAACAAGTATGAAGCGCTAAAACAACACATGATATCGAACAATGAGGCTTTACAGACACTATCAAATGAAATCAAAGGGAAAGTAACAAAAAAAAAGATCAACAAATATTCTTAATGGAAACAAAAATTAACACACTTGAACAACAAGTGAACCTAGAAATTACTCATAAAGGTGAACAAAAACATATACGTATGTACATGCGATTTACAGACGACCAAGTTCTAGTCCGGTAGCTATCGACCGCTCATTAGTTAAGAGTAGGGAAATCAATCCCGGGATCCCGGACGATTTTTGCTCTTAAACAATCCCGGGATTGCCAGTCACCAATCCCGGGATTTTCGGGATTGAAAGCTGATGTTATTTGATACTCTCTGTCTCTGAAGCAAATAAGCACCTAAGTAATTTTTGATTTATAAAATTTAGATTATTAATTTTTTGTGATCGAAATATCTAGAATAGGTTAGATTACGGTAGTGCTTGACAGATCTGGCGCCGTTGCAGCGCAAATCAAGGTATGCGTTCATCTATTTTATTTGTACTCGTATTATGGTTTCTTCAGTGCTTATAGGTTCCGTGTACCACGCATGCAGTTATTGCGCATACAAACTTAAAGTGTATGTTTGAACTTCGAAGGCGCCATTACCACTTCCAAGACGCATGCAAACCGTTTATCAGAAAAGAAGAAAGTATTCAAGGAAAGGAAAGTTTTATTTCCAAAGGTCGGATGAAGACCAAGAGCAAGAATAAATACGACCTTTAATTTTTTCACTATTTTTATTTACTTTGGAATTAATTTTTTTTATTTTGCAAGCCCCTTAAATTGAAGTATTTTTTATTTATTTCTTTATCAAAAATTGTCATCTTTAAAACTTTTATGGAGTGCAAATATTTGTTTGTTTCTTAGCAATTGCGTTTTTATTAATTTAAATAAACTTTTTAAATTTTGTTCCCTTTGATTCATTTTAATAATAAAAAAAATGCAGAGCATAAAAGTTACGCTGTTTTTTATTTATCGATAAGGATAAGGCACTTATAATTGATTTCTAAATTTTTGTGAGCAATTATCGGAAGTCGATTTTTTTTTGTTTAAAACATGACTTATCAATTTTTTGACCCGTGTATCGATTTTTGGTTTGATTTATTTTATTTTTTTTACAAAATAAAAATATATTCTGTCCCAGGTATCCCGGGATTCATTTTTCCAAATCCCGGAGTCCCGGGAATGAAAATTAGCTTCGGGGTTGAAATCCCTAGTTAAGAGCCTCATAAACCTATTCATCAAGACTTATGAGTGGTCCCAACCAATCTTAAGTTACGAGCAATAATATCAGAGACTATTATTATTGTATCCGGTAATTATCTTAGATAACTTCGAAATAATTCGAACCTTGCTGTCATTTCAAATTTAAAGTATTTCTGTTGATTTTTGAAATGGGTAGAAAAGAAAGAAACCCGAGTTTATCCGACAATGAAAAGAAAATTATAATGTGTTAGGTTAGGTTAGGTTAGGTAGCAGTGGCTGCCGGTAACAAGTACCAGGACACTTAAGCCTATAGAGGCCCATTGTGATACCAAGGATCTTGGGGATAATTTCCCCGCTACTTAAGAAAACCATTTGGAGCTTTGTACAAAGCGAAGAAGGCTTCTTACGTCTTTTTGTGTTAGATCACTTAGATCATCGAAGAAGTATTCTCCAAGGTGAAGTTTCCTACTACGAGAAAGAGCTGGGCACGAACAGAGGAGATGTGTTGGACTTTCCTCCTCCTCTTCGTCTCTACAGCTTCTGCAGAAATCATTCGAAATGACGCCAAGTCTAGTAGCGTGTTTGCCTATAAGGCAGTGTCCTATGATGACACCGATAATCGTACTGATATGTAGTCTTTTTAGTGACAAAAGGTATCTAGAGCGGTTTGGATCCAATCTAGGCCAGATTTGCTTTGGCACAAGGCAGGTAGTTCCACCTTCCCATCTAGCGTTGGTTTTATTGACTGTATCAAGTAGCGAGTGGCATACCTATATTTTTCTCATCGGGTAGAATAGGTATTGTTGTTCCTATTTAAGCGAGCTCGACAGCTTTGCAATTCCCTGGAATGTCTCTGTGCCTCGGCACCCAGCAAAGGTGAATGTCAAACTGCTTAGCCATCTCTATAAGAGATGAACGGCAGTAGGAGGTGGTCTTAGAAGCGGATGCGACTGATTCCAGAGATTTCAAGGCCGCCTGACTATCCGAGAAAATGCTAATATAGTGGATATTAAATTCCTCTTGATCCAGGACAGTGCTTCCGAAATCGCCATGATCTCCGCCTGAAACACGCTACAGTGATCAGGGAGGCGAAAGGAGAGATTTAGTTTTAATCTGTCTGAGAAAACACCTCCTCCTACATCATCATTGGTTTTAGAGCCATCAGTATAGAAGTGTATCGACTTGTCTGTTATAGCACCTTAGTCATCCCAGAAAGACCTATCTGGAATAGTGACCTTAAAGTTTTTGTCAAAATTGGGCTTGGGTACAGTGTAGTCTATGTTTTCGGGAAGAGTAAGATTGTCTAGTATTATGGAGTGGACAGTGTAGTTACTTGACCACTGTGAGATGGTTTTGAGTCTTATGGCAGAACTGGTTGCCATTTGCTTACCAATTAAGTCTAGGGGTGGGATATATAGTAGGATGTCTAATGCTGCGGAGGGTGTTAACCTTAGTGCTCAACTAATGCACAGACACGCTAATCTTTGTACTTTTCCTAAGCCGTCGCGATGTATAGCTTTATCTAGGGCGGTCCACCAGACCACAACGCCATACATCAGAATCGGTCTAATGACAGATACATAGAGCCAGTGGGCGATGCGAGGTTGAAGACCCCATTTGCTGCCAAGGGCTTTCTTGCAGGAGTAGAGTGCTATGGTAGCTTTCCTTACTCTTTCTTGGATATTGAGTTTCCAGCTAAGTTTACTATCCAAGATGAGACCTAGGTACTTTGCTTTGTCGTTGAAAACTAACTTGGTACCATATAAAGAAGGGGGGTCTATCTGAGGGATTTTTTATTTCGTAGTAAAAAGAACCAACTCCGTTTTCTGAGGGTTAACCCCCAGTCCACATTTATCGGTCCATATCGAGAGCTTATTTAGTGCATTTTGCATGAGTTCATTGATCGTGTGAAGATGCTTGCCGGAAAAAAAGAATAATGAGCTAAGTGGATATATTCCTTATTTTACTATTTAATTGAATTGAATTTGATGAAAAAAAATTGTATCTACCAAAATCAATTTCACCATCTACAGCTTTGTTGCATCATCGATGCTCTCATAGTCGAAGTAAGCATAAACAAAAACCTATTAGTGGTCGAATACCAACCAAAAATATAAACTGAAGAGCCTCTTAACTTGAAGAGTCGATAGGTACCGGCCCTAGTGTTGCAAGATTCATTGACGAGTTAAGGAATAACTAAAGAAAATAACGAAAATATTCTGTTGGGTGATATCAATATAAACATTCAAGATGAGAACAACTCCCTTGTTTTAAAATACATGGAGATGATGGCCTCAAAAGGACTGACAAGCATCATCAAGCGACCCTTACGCGTTGATATAATAAGTAACACTGCAACGCTTGTTGACCATCTTTTGTAAGTATCACTAAGATGGATATATTCTCAGCAGTAATTGAAACTGATCTTTCTGACCATTACGCCGTTTTATACGCAACAAAGAGCTTAAATAGCACAGAAACGCCCGATGAATTTGAGACTAAACATAGGTATTAACCAACAAAAAGTAAATAAGCTGATAGAGTACATCAACTGGCAAAATCATAATAATCATTCATAATAATTTTGTAAAAGAAATGAAGAAAATATATGCTGAATCAAGCAAAACTAAAACAACGAAAAGAACACGAAAACATAAACCATGGATTACGAATGAAATAATCCCAATGTGTAAAAAAAGAGATGAGCTCTATAGGAAGTGGAAAAATAGCCTGTGGAGTAAAACTTATGAAAACGAGTATAGGAATTATAGAAATACCGTTAATAGAAATATCCAACTCATAAAATCCAATTTCCATAAACAACAATTTACAAATGCTAATAATGATACGAGGAAAACATGGTGCATTGTGAATGAATTACTTGGAGAAAAGAAACGAACAATAGATGAGACTATTAAAAACAACTTTTTAGATAGGTACGGACGAAGGCTTAAAGGACATTGTGGAGAATTTTGCAGAACAATTTTCGAACATGAACATGAAGATTATTCATGTTTGCAACACAAAGATATCAAACCATGAGAACTGGCTACTTCGACAAAACATTTATTTAGTAGAAGCAACGGAATCAGAAGTCCATAAAACACTGTGTCAATTGAATAGTAAAAAAGGTCCTGGAGCAGACAATATTAGACCAGTAGATCCTAAAATAAATGCTACACATCCTCACAAAGTTATTCGCACAAGACCTTATATAGGAAAAAAATCAAAACTTAACCTCTTTTTTGGATAAAAATTAGAAATTTGATACTTGAGAAACGATTGTGACTTCATTGTTAATATGTACGATTGCGGTCCGATAAGTACTTAGCCTACAAAAGAAAAACAAACATTTTGGAAAAGTGGCGATTTATTTCTCAACGTAGTCTCCTTTTAGCTCGGTACACTTGACCCAGCGATGCTCCAACTTCTTTAACCCATCCAAAAAATAGGTTTTCTCGAGGTCTACCAAGTACCTCCTCACACTAAAATTCGCAGACAAGCTGTCACGTGACACGTGGTCAAAACAAAACTACGAGTCCGATTCGGCTGAAATTAGCAGTCTAAGAGAATGTACTAGACGATAGTAAATCTCTCTTGCGATACTGGCACCATCGGGCTGTGAGGCTAAGAACTTATCGGACCACCCACGTATGTAGTTAAAAAATCAAATCAAAATATTTAATTCCTAAAACTAAAAAGGGTAACAAAAAAACGAACTTCTATATAAAGTGACATAAAATTATTCGCACAAAACCAAATAAAAGACAAAATAACAAAATTCAAGGGATGCTCAGCTCAGCATATCAATAATTTGTTGAGCCAATATTGGCCTTAATTACAGATTCTAAACATGTTGGCATACTTTTTTTTTTTAGTAAAATCTAGGCTTATAAGCTCCCATTCCTACACGAAGGCGTTTTTGAGAGTTTTGCTGCTTATAGCCCGATCTCTAAATTTTTTTCAAGCTTTGCCCAAAAATTTTCGATGGGATTAATTTCACGGTTAAACGGAAATTTGCTACTTCTAGCTCTGTATTGGCCAAACAACTTAAACTTACTCTCGTCACTAAAAATTACAGACTTCCAAGACTCTGAGCCCTTTTTAATGAGTTATTTTCTCTTATTTATGTCAGAAATGAAAAGATTGCGACGTGCGACTCTGCCATGTAAAGCATGCAATCAAAACCGTCTTACTGTTTCGACAGAGAGGGGTTTATTTAAAATTTCAGACATGTCTACGGTCAGTAATTTTACAGGTGTCTTCGAGTTTTGCTTATTTTTCTTGATGATATGCTTCTTATTTGCCTCTGATAATGTTTATTTAGCCCCTTACCTCCCCTATTTTCAAATTTCCTTCATTCCTAAGTTTGTTGACAATATCCCTAACCACGGTATAAGATCTTCCAACAAGTTCACAGGTCTCCCGGTATGTCTTTCCTTGGCAAACCAGACTAAGGATAAGCTTCGATCATCCAAAGATGTCTCCGATTTTTTCCTACCATATCGCTTTTTCTCGATTTTTGTCCACTTTATATTTTGCCAAATATCCTACACCCAATGCCTGTTACCTCGATTACGTCGTTTAGCAGAATGAAGACGACCTGCGGGACTATACGTGCGGATAATTCTGTGTCTTTTTTTTTCGATAAGTAAGTTTCGATTTCGATATCTTTTAGTATGAATTCGACTGCCTAACATACGCAGTACACAGTATAAAAAAAATAAAAAAATGTCATTCAAAATTAACAAAACTGTGCCAAAAAAGGCTAAACAGTACTTGTGCGAATAATTTTGTAAGGATGTGTATGTATCTTGCTAGAATAATTACTAAAATTATAAACCTTCGTATAAATCAGTGCTATGTGCCTAACCTGATGAAAATGTCGATTATTCGCCCAACATATAAGGGAGGAACAAGAAAGAACACTGAGAATTATAGGCCAATCGCAATTTTGTCAGCTGTTGAAAAAATTTTGGATGAGACAATTGTTAATAGACTTAATTGTTTTTTAACCAAACACAAAGTGCTACACCCAACCAGTACGGTTTTCAAAAACATAAGAACACCGAATCGTTACTGGGTGAATTTACCAATACAGTGGACTAAACAAAATCTATCATGTCCTTGTGCTATTTATAGATTTCAGCAAAGCCTTCGATACTCTAGCGTCTAGCACATAAAAAACTAGTAGAAAGTGTCAGCAAAATCGGTTTGAGAGGAGTATGTACTGGCGAACTGGCTTAGGAGCTATTTGACTAACAGAACGATAAAAGCCAAAGTGTCGGCGTGTGTGATCTCTGGCATGTGCTGAGATGAAAAAACTCAGAAAAAACGTTCCTTTATCAGAATAAAACTAAACCTTCTTTGAATAATGCTCTACGTCTACACCAAAATTAAAACAGTGTTACCATCCCCCTATAAAACACATAATAAATATCCCTTCAAAGCCTATAAATAAATTAAATGCACAACACTTGAATACTCACCATTCCAACAAGTTTCCAATGATTGTTGAAACATAGATACATTTGTGTCTCTTTTGCGTACAGCGTTATTTTGAACACTTGTGTGGACACAAAGTCTGTTGTTCCGGCTATCGTAATATTTTCTGCAATAAAAATTAAATGAAAACAAAAATTAATAATAAATTCATTATCAAAAAATAGCAAACAAGAAGCAGTAATAATAATCAAGCACACCTACGCACATACAGGATATCGAATCAAATAAAATCAAAAACACAATCGTGACTTATTGGCTAAGTAGCACAGATTCGAATATGAACCGCAGCTACAATCAGAAGAAAAGAAAATCAGTTTCCATTCTTAGGAAACATTTTTTTTTTTTTGTTTTGTTTGGGGAGAGCGGTGCATGGTGCTTTTTATTAGATGTCGTCGCCGACACAAATAACCCCGCTTCCGAACACTGCACTCCCCTCTCCCACCCACATACGAGTTAAATGACGAACGACGACCACGTTTGGTTTGATGCAACTGCAAGCGCAAACGTCATGTTTACATTCGTCTTGAGGTATCAATATTTGTTTTTCATTAAAACTGATCTCTTGTCAGCATCCACTGACCACTATTTCCCCACCTTTCCACCCCGCAGTTGGAAAGACGAAACTATGAAGTTTTAATTTGCACTGTTCTCTGCCAATCCGCTGACTGCACTGAGCATCGCGTCTCTCTAGAGGTATTTCTTGAAATGTCTCGGGTGGCTTGAACAGTTGCTATTACTCGTATTTTCTTGTTGTCGCCCAGCTAATGCTTAGCCAGATTCACACTTGCACTTGATTTGTAGATGACCGCAGAGTCAGTGTGTATAGTTGCGAAGGATATTCTCTTACGTAGTACCTCACCCCGTTGCATTTTTATTTTTTTATTTTTTTTTGCGTAAAAATCTCGATTGATGATGATGGAATGTTTACACTGAAAGTCACACTGACACTGCATAAATGCTCGACGATTGGAAGTGTGCTAAGTATGTGCTCTTATACGAGTCGCCAACCACTCTTCCTTACTAGGCGACAGAACGACAACGACCACGACGACAACAACAACAACAACAAAGCATATATGTAGATGCTTTCAGCTTATACCGTTGGGGGGTTATTGAACCGGCTCCCGGTAATTAAATGTATGCCTTTTTGCATAACGTGCAAAGTTAGTTGCAAACGTATTCGTTTCTGCGGAGTAGGTACGAGAGTGCATAGTGCTAAATTAAAGCGGGCAATCATGCACTGCCATTGTAGTGAAAGGGCTTTTGGATCGGTTTGCTTGTGTTGTGAGTTGTTTTTAGTTACACGAGGCGATGGCTTTCGATCCGTCGAACTATTTTGATTTTAATTAATTTTTTTTGCTGCTCCTCATGGGAGTCCCGAGGGAAACTTAATTGCTTTGATAAGGAATTACGAGATTGCGAGAAAAGTGTGGTGTGGATGTAGTCTGTGTTCATGTGAGTAGTTCCATGGGAGGAGATTTCTTGTTCTTAATGGATGCACGGATTTAGGTCAAATTAAGCTTGGGTGGGAATGGGAAACTGATAAAACCAGCTGTGCGTGGAAGACGTAGGCACACTAAGTTTTGTTTTGAAATAATTACTCAAAAAATCTTTTGGATAAAGTTTGTTCTTTATCGTTAATGGCTAATTCTGAAAATCGCATATTTGTTTCCTATGCGCTTGCTATTAGGCGTCAATAAATGGATGTCACGGCTAGCTCTGCAGTAGCCCATCCTCTCAACCCAATTTTGCAGCATATTTTCTCTCGATCAGTATTGTGCTTAAGTACCGGAATTGTTTCTGGATTGTTAGCGATCTTTAACGGCACGCCACAAAAAGAGTGTTTAAATAAGTCAAATCCCAGCTCAACAGAGACAAATAACATTACCAAAACGGCTGATTATACGATTATTAAACAGTTGTTGGACGGCATGTTTGTAGCACCGGCTTGCTAGGACCCGAGATCCAAGTTCATATCCTCAGCACGACAACAATGATAACTTGTGTTATGAATTTGGTTGCCAATCTCACAAATTTTCTTCCCAAACTTCCGTGTCTACAGCAGGCACCGTTGGTGCATTATTTTGACTGACATTTATGTTTAAAAGTCGCAGGGTTTCGATACTTTGGAAATATGTTCATATGTTTCCAGTATTTCCGAATGTTATTCAATCGTAGATGCATTCATTCATTTCGTACCGCAGAGATACTGTATGATGCTATATTTTGAGGAAGGAGCTGTCAGTCTCAAAACAAATCTAAATCACAAAAATCCGGTTAAGTGCAAGGCGCAACAAGTGTTATTTTAACATATGTACTAGATTTATGTTGATAGATTTATGATACAAAAAAACAACAAACAACGTATGCAAACAATTTACGCATGTGCATCGAATTTCATTCTTCGTTGAATTGTATTATCTGCGTCGAATTTGACTCTCTGTGCCTGTACCCAACGTAAAAAGCAGAGTAACCTTGAAGAAGTTTTGTAGAGGCGCGTGTCGTATTCTTGTTATCGTGTTTCGTGTGTTATACGTAACTACTTAAGCCATTCTTGAGTTAGGGGCTGTGTAGTGTGTATTGACAGAAAATATGATTTTCTGCCATTCCGATCTCGAATTCTCAGCTGCTATGAGTTATAGAGTATTCTGACCTACCTAGGTCGTGGTTACTTAGGGGATCCTGTTCGTCAGTACAATGTTGACTCTGAGTGCTCCGGCAAACCCGGAAAAAGGCTTATCTAGGGCGTGTTTTTGCTAAGCAGTTAAAGTGGCATACTCCGTTGTTTCTTCATCTCCGTTGCACATTTGACATATGTATTATGTATTTTGTGTTAATCAATATCCATAGCCAGAAGGTCTTTTATTACTCTACAGTGTGCCGTCAAGAATCCGGTAATTGTGTGTATCTGCTCTCTGGACAATTGTAGGAGTTGTTTCGTTATTTTAAGGAATGCGGTGGATAGAACGACACTGGGATTAAAAAATAATGAAACCGATTCTTTTCTGGCTAGTGCGTTGCCAATACCACCGGGTCCTGGCATACAGATCAACTGAACTCTCTTTGCATAATGGCAGGCAAGCCATAGACACTTACGCAGAGCTACACTCGCGTAGAGGGAATCAGTATTTAGGATTATTCTGTTCCTAGTGCGGTCGTTCTGGATATGTAACCTTGAAGCCTTATACTATTAGGGTGATAACGAACTAATCTAAATAAAACTACTAGAGCTAAAAAAATAAAAGACGGTGTTCCGGTGATCAATTGGCTATACGTACTTATCGAAAGGAAATGGGGCTATTCGAAAACGATTTCAATCGATTTCGAATAGCACCGTCATAGTAAATACGGAGCGTGGATTTTTCAGGAGAACCTGCACTACATGCTGTGCCACAACATTCTCGTAAGTCACGTACGTAAGTTAATCTGTGCTTTCAGAAGCATTCAGAATTCATCATGCGTGAGCTCACATTTCTCTTTCCCCTTTCTGTCACTGAATGTCAATAAAAATAGAACTGTCATGTGACCACCAATACCTTACGCTAATTAACCCATTAGGCCAAGTATGCACCCAGCCCACCGCGCCTCCATCACTCAAGCTCATGCTCCAATAGTTAGCATCATAATGCATTTTTCTGCCGCTTATAATCGTATGGGGGCGGCGGTGGTGGCAGTGGTCAATCACCGATCAACAGACCAACCAACCGATCGCCGACCGACATCAAGCCGCTGGCTGCATAGATGCCGTGATAATTACCGCTTGGATCGTGCAGAACGTATTATTACTATCATCTCAATCGTGCCAGGAAGGCGGTTGTAGAGGAGGTGAGATCGGGTGTGATATGTCTGCACTTGACACTTAGTCGCATTCTTGAGCTGCATATGCTCTCTCTGTCTCTCTCTTTAATAGTGGAAGTGTCAACTGAGTAGGATTACACAGCAGCACACGGTCCAACAGTCCAAGAAGCCATTTGAAGATATGAACCCGCGAAGCTGTAACTTTATTTCTGCAGAGAGATTTCTAATGCGTTTGTGTGTGTGTGTGTGTGTGTGTGTGTGTTTGTTAGGAATCTCAGATTTCTTGGAATCGTGACAAAACATTAATTCCCCATGCAAAGCAATAGATTCACAAAGAGGGGGTTATTAAATAAGCGGAGTCTTGGTATATGGGGATTTCAGGGCGACATTATCCAGTACAAAGTGTGTACAGAAATGCAGTTGCAATTGGTGGCGCTCCATTCGTTCATTGGTTCTTTGTACATAAATAAAGAGTTTGCACCAAACTACTTTTATACAGTCAGACGAGAATGAGAAGTAATATGAGGGACGGTATGGGCGCCTGATGATCGTTAACCACTGCAATTGTTTTACTTACAGGTTACTGCACTTCTGTGACAATATGAGGATCCGTGGAGTTGTAAGCATGTGACGCATCATAAGCTTTAGTGAAACGTTTCAATCGAGTACTCGATCGGTCAGTTTAACGCTGGCGCCACTGTAGTTACGACAACGATTCTAGTTTCACTAAATGTATCTGCAGGCATTTGGTTGTAGAATATCAAGTGCGCTAAACAATTGTCGAGTTAAGGTGATGAACATGGAATGAATTGCAAACGTACAAAGCTGTCAAAGTCAAGGGGTAGCTCTTGCCAGGGCAAAAGACAGTTTAAATTGAGATAATAAAAAGTTAAGTTGCAACCGAGCTGTGAGGCAGATGGGGAGCGCTCAAAATTAGGTTCATAACCGGTTATTTCTACATAGGCTGTGAGAATGTAAATCATCTGTATTATTGTGGCTCGAAAAGATAGTCTCATCAACAAAACGACAGGATATCTCCAAACCGGATTTGCTGACTTTGAAACGCTCATAAGATTAAGGGGATGAAATGAAACCATCCCAACCAAGGATTCTTCCCATCCTTCATCTTTACTGCTTAAAAGTACTCAAGGCTTTTTTTGTTAAGTCCGGCAATCTGAATTTTAGAATCCTTGACAGTCATAATCTTCGCGGTAATTTTTCAAATGTAGTTACAGTACCGACTTTCCGCACCACAGCCTTTAGACATTTTTACGCGGTGTCTTCTTGTCGATTATTTAATAAACTTCCACTTTCATTAAGAACAATCAGCTCACTTGTTGAATTTTTAAAAAATTTAAAAACTTGGTTACTGAGTCTAGAATTTAATGATGTTGAAACTCTCGTAAGTGTCGAGAATTAGATAGTTTTATTTCATTTACGAACTCTCAAACTCCAATATATTTTTGTTATTAATTTATTAATTTATGTATTTTTCCTAGTTTTTGCCTGTTTTGGTTTCGTTTTCAGTTTATTTGCATTCTGTTTTGCTTCTTGCACAGTTTATTGATTTCTTGTTATTTTTCTTGTTCTCTTCGTTTTTTAAATAATTTGAATAAAAAATAATTAACTAAAATAATTTAAATAAAGTAATCAATATTGTTTTTCAAGGGTCACCCCACCCATAACTTATTTATAATGTTTTTCGATATTGGAAATAGGCATTTAATACTATTTATTTTTTATTAAATACACAATGTCTTTAATGTTTCTCAGGTGATTTTATGTAGTAAACATCGATATTGTTATATAAATCTATTTATGTTAAATATTCTCTTGGGATCATTAATAAATAAACTTAAACTTATAAACTTATAAACTAAACAATTCATTTTCATGTCTTGATCCAAGAAATTGATTACCGCTCGATTGACTTCTCAGCGTGAGCCAGCCATTATACATACTGTGCTTGGAACATAGGCATGCAACGAATTTTGGAATGGAGATGGTCTCAAGATTGAAAATATAATGCGCAGGAGAAGAAAATTGAATCAACTCCACAAACAGGACCATTGTAGGTTTCCGACGAAAAAGATTGCCCCCATAGATAAAGAGTCAAAAACACTGCTTGTAGTCATCGCAAAATTCTGCACTCCTCGACAACTGGTTGAGACTCAACCAAGATTTCGGCTTTTTTCGATAATTTTGTTCCGTATCTGCTACAAATATTGCTGTTAGGTAATCATTGCCAATTTCTAAGAATATTCAGTCAGAGAAGGAGGGGCTTTAAATAGTTTTTTAATTAATTTTCGTAGAATTTTCTCCCATACAGTTTTAATAGCGTCTTTAAGGTCTTCTACTTTATTGAATTGTCGTCCGCCTTAGTAGTCAGCTCTGCAGAAATGTCCCATACATTCTTAAGTATTTTGAGGTCTGGAGACAATGCTGCCCAGGCAAAAACAAAAACTTTATTACGCTCGAAGTACACTTTTGCCTTCCGAGCTGTGGGGATTGCTGTATTATCTTGTTGCGAGATGAAATTTTTGCCGAATTTTTCTTGGTTATGATGAACGAACTCTTAGTTAGTCTTCACTTTTTATCCTGCCCTTTACGAGGTGAATATTAAGCTACGAGCAGACGATATGCAAAAGTCGCATATATAGAGGTCATATCAGGATTAATTTAGAGGTTTTCGTTCAGACTCCTTCTTAGCAGGATCCGGCGTCACTCAAGGGAGTCACCTAGGTCCACTTTTTTTTATTCTTGCTATTAATGATGTTCCATCAATCATAAAATATAGCAACATTCTTATATTTGCTGACGATATGAAGATTAGTAAAGAAATTACAACCATAAATGATTGTAGACTTCTGCAGTCAGATATTGATAACTTCATTACCTGGTGCTGTACAAATGGTTTGGTCCTTAACCGACTCAAGTGTCAGTGCATGACATTCTCTAGGAAACGGATACCGACTATATTCTACTACTCGATATCTGATCACCATCTCTGTCGGGTCTATAGTTTTAAGGACCTTAGTGTTTATTTTAGCCTTGAACTTGATTTTAAAGAGCATATAAACCACATTATGAATAAATCAAACTCAATGTTAGGTTTCGTTAAAAGGTGGTGTAAAGAATTTAAAAATTTTTATGTCACTCTCTCACTATTTAAGTCTTGTCCGTCCCCACCTCGAATATACTTCGCAAGTATGGACACCTTATCAGAAAAATCTCAATACTCGTATTGAAGCCGTCCAGCAACATTTAACCTCCCTCCATATTTGCATCGTATAAAACTGTTGCAAATGCAAATTTTGGCTCAAAGAAGGGTCAATAATGATATCATTTTTATGCATCAACTAATCTCAAGTCTGATTGATGCACCTGACTTATTACCCTGTCTAGGATTAAACTTTCGTGGGGGATCGCATTGCCTGCGTAGTATAGAGTTACTGCATATTCCTCATCATAGAACAAATTACGGGATGCATGAGCCTATTAACCGCATGAGTAAACTCAATAATTTAAATGCAAACTTTCTTGACTTTAATCTTAACAAGATTACACTAAAAACTGTATTGCGTAATGTAGTCCCTCGCACATAAATACTAATAATATTATGTATTTTTCTTATTTTTAGTGTTCCGTCCGTACCAAAACGGAACACTAATGGAATCAGTTCGGTGTCTGTCTGTCTGTCTGTCTGTCTGTCTGTCTGTCACAGGCCTTTTTCTCAGAGACTACTTAACCTAGACTATTGAAATTTGGAACAGTTGTAGCAATTAGTGGCCTAAACACAGATCAGAACTTAAAAAGCTGAATTTCGACTTTGGGGGGGTAGTTTCTTAACAAATTTTCAGAAAACGTTACAACTTGCTATCCCGAGCTTTTTCTCCGAAAATATCGCTCAGAAAAATCTGAATAAAATCACAAACATTGAGAATAAAGTGTAGATGGAAACATAATTCTCACGACTGCCCTACTTCAACCGTTTTTTTTTAATTATTTTTTTAATTTCAACTACCCTACTGTTTACATACCCAGAAAAATATCACAACGCCTAAAAGTAGATACGAGAGTAAAAATTGAATAATTGATGGCAAAAGTGTTATACCCGCAGCGAATTTTCGTGGCATATTCCTACCGGATAACTATTGACCTAAGACTTAAACCAATGATACATAATATAACACATAAAGGAAGCTTGATGGTTTCCTATTATAATGTAGGTGTCTCTACTTTTACTATATTGGAAATAATTGAATTTGTGTATATACAGCCACAGAGAGGGAGACAAATCGCAAAATACGCAGTTAATGCAATTGAACGAATAACGAGACGAAAAATTAAATCTGATGCACAAGCGTACATTTCTTGTAAATACATATACATATGAACATATTATGTAGGTATATATGTATGTATGTATATACATGCTTTATTTGTTGTTTTTTTTTTCTTTTACTTTGTGTGTGTGTATAACTATTCTTCTGAGCAGATGAGAAAGGACATCAGAGACATATGTACATACATACATGCATATGTAGGTAATTTGTTCAACTTACTTGTTGGTATACATTTATGTAGGTACAAATTTGAATTTATTTTTCGCAAATTGTGCTCAATTTATTTGTATTGAAATGTGCTGTGCACCATAAAACTATGTATGTAGGTACACATGTACTTTCTTGTGTCTGCAGATATACAAGTGCATATGTACATATATGTACCTATATATGTTTTTATGTTTGTACATATATGTGAGTATCGAACAAAGTATCATTGTATCTTTAGTAGAAATCGTATCGTAAAGAAAGGGTTCATATAGATCTATCAACATAAATCTATGACATACATATGTATGTAGTTAAAATAACTGATACAGTACGGAACACTTATTGCGCAAGTATAACTTGCACTTGACCGGATTTTTTATTTATTTATTGCTTGTGGTAGTGTTGTAAAGTAGCGTAGCCTAACCACTAACACCAGCACTAAATGATGAGCCTGTTGATGCATATTTTGTCCCGGCAAATCTCTGCTTGTGGTTGTTGCTTGTATTAAGCACACCACGACACAGATCTGATAGTGTATACAAAAAAAAAAAAAAAAAAATATGCGAGTCTGACGTAATTTTTGCGTCAGGATATACGATTAATGCTCGCATATCGTCAGAACACCCATTTAGAACAGTCCGTATATGCACGCAAAGCAATTGCGGACAATATGCGACACCCAGTTTACAAACCAATTTGCGACTTTCCCGCATATCGTGTGAACACATTCACATATCATTTGAGAAAATTTGCGAGCATATGCGATCATTTGCAAGCGTCCCAACCATATGTGACCGCACGAAAACCTTACATTGCATATAACACAGTTGAATGAGACCAAAAGAGGGGCTGACACGGAAAAAATTCTGCGCAGAAATGTTCCTTCGGAAATCGTTAGGCTCATTGGCAGTCTACATTTTGGTTTTCGGGATTCCAACCTTGTTGCGTCATCCGCCATCTCGAATTTGAGGGTAAATTTCCTACAATTTTTGTCCTTATCAATTTTTCTCTTAGATCGATATTTTATTTTATTTTTTTATATCCAGGTATAAGTCCAAGTATAACTTCGGTGATAACCATTTTTCGTGTAAAATTAAAAATAAACGAATTATGCAATAAATAAAAATTCACCACCACCTCCCTTCGGGTCTAAATCGAAAAATATCGATCCTACGGAAAAATTGATAAGGATTGATATTTGCCATAATTGGTCTGATTAGGGCAACGTAACAAATGACCTTCACCCGGGAGTCAAGTTGACTGCTATAAAACAGTCTTCTTGTAAAAGCAAATGCCATTTTAGCCTTTGCGAGACTAGCGTCGATATGTTTATCTAAATACAGGTACTGGTCTAACCACACTTTTCACAGCCAATGGCCACCCGTGCCAATGATGCCAAACTTTTTCCAGTTTTTCTGGTATCCCTAGAAGCCCGAATCAATGGAGTCCTTAACAAAATGAACAAAACTTCCAACCGTCGCAATAACCCTTAATTTGATCGAAGTTACGTTGCAAAAGGATATTAATAACCTCGATGTTTGGACCTGATCTATACGTCACCAAATCGTCTGCGTACGCTATACCAAATTTGAGCGAACCTACAAGATCACTTGTATACATTTTGAACAGTATCGGAGAATTCACCGCACCCTGTTGTAAACCGTTTTAATATCAATCATTGTATTCGAAGTTACGTTGCCACATTTGACGACAAACTTTTTTCCCATAAGCATATCGTAGATCATAAACAGAGGTTTTTGCATACCCAACCTGGTAAGCTTATAGAAAAGCCCTTCTAACCATACGGTGTCGAAAGCCTTTTCGAAGTCAACCAGGCAGGTACCAGTGCATTGTTTTTTAGAGTTATTCAATTGAATGTCGGAGACCAATTTCGACACGGCATGAATAGTGTCATGCCTCGCCATAAAACCAAACTGATTGTCCGGGATGATTTTATTATCCTCAACCCACTTCAGCAGAGCTCTATTAACTACCTTCTCGAGAACCTTGCTAACATTTGGAAGCAAACTAATTAATCGGATATTAGCAGGGTTGGTTCTATCCTTGTTCCTTTTCGGAATAGGGTGTACCGCAGCTATTTTCCAATGCACCGGATAATATGCATTATTCAGTGTGTTATCAAATAAAGTGGTAAAAATATCTACCGCTTCTAGGGGCAGGTGTCTGAAAACGACATTTGGGATACCATCCACTCCGGTCGACTTTTTGTTCTTGAGAATCAAAGATGCACAAGAGTTCATCTCTTTGCACGAACAAATGAGGGCTAGCACGATCATCGGCGAACACAACAATCAACGACACAATACAGAAAATACAAAATGTCAAAAGATTGTTAATGTTCGCAAATCCGCATACCTCGCATATAGGCCACAAAATTTGCGACCCCATTTGCGATCAAATCATATGCGAACACCATGTTTGCAAATGCATTTGCGAGTTTTGGGACAAAAGTCGCATATCGTATGAACACGTTTATATGCGAGTCTGCGAGCATTGTCTACTTCATAGAATTTGCGATAAATTTGCGAGTTTTTTCGTGACGTCAACACTCGCATATATATGCGACTTTTGCATATCGTCTGCTCGTAGATTTACTCTCATTTCGGTATGATATTCCTGACCAAATCATGACACTTAAAAACTTCTTAAAAATTGCTCGCCCTTCCTCAAATCATGAAAATAATGACGAAATCCATCAGGTCCAATAAGGCAAAGCGTTTCTCATGGGTTAAGATGACAAGTTTTACAACGCTTCTTAGATCTTTAATGATTTCTGGCAAAGGTCGGGCATTCCGATGACGTTGTAGTAGAGCGGGTTTTCTTTTCAAACGCCTTCTTTGAAGATGTTTCGCTTCAACTAACACACCCTGGCAAGTCTGTAGATTTCTGTCTACATTCGAAATTCCTGCTGATACCGCGATTGTTATTGCTGTAGAATTTGACGCTTCTCTTAGTAGGGACCGCCAATCTGCTGGTGTCAGGCTTTATTTTCGTCCGAGTACGTATTTTTTTGGATCTATTAAATAGTTTGAAACAACTGTACGACTGCGGATCAAAAGTTTTCGAATTTTGTTGACAGAATATTCCTCTTGGCACATTTGTTGAATATTTTGCATCTTTATTTGGTTTAACATCTTTCCAGACTCCATTTTCAACTTTTTTACTTCTAAGATGTGTTTAACACTAGAAAAACGGGAAAATCTTCTTACCATGAAAATGTCGTCTTTCATGGTAAGAAGATTTTCATTTTCATTTGACCCCATACAATAAAAATCTATTTGTTATAAGTTTTACACACAGTGTTGACTAGATTCTACTTTTTACGACACACCTCTCTGAACGTAAGAGGCGATATTTTAAACACACATATGAAAAATGAGAGCATTAAGCCTGAAGATGAAGATCTCAGAGACTAAACTATGAGCTGAACATGTGTGTAAAATAAAGTATTTTTGTTTGTAAGGTTTTGTTATGAAGTTATTTGTGTTTATTTATGTTAATTATGTAGACGACAGGCAATATCAGCATTCTATAATAGAGGCTCAGTCATCTACATCCAGACATATTTATAGCTCTCTAAACCATTCTCTGGGCACAGTAATTACTTCTCTAGTCATCTTGGACTTGACCAAATGAGTTTAATCTTTATGACGCTCACTGAATTGCTGACTACCACTTAATAGCAGTTTGTCCTATTTTGTCAAAACTACGCTTGCTTTACTTTTCCAAGAGAACTTTTACACTTGAAGAAGCTTTACAAATTCTTAACGGGTTAAGGGGTTGGAAGCTGATTTTCGGTACTGCAGTTGGAATAGCTTAGGGCTTATGTTTATAATTGTATAATTTCTCATGCATACAATTTTGAATTTTTTATTTTTTCATTTTTAATTGTGTAAAAGATAACTAATATCAATTTTTTCCGACAGACGACACTTTATGGCCATGTTATTTTTTTTATTTCTTAAAATCACATTTTGTTATTAACATTAGGTATACAATAAATAAATAATAATAATAATTATAAATAATAATAATAATAATATGCTATTTGTTTTCCTTTGTTTATGTTTTTTTACGCGAAAGATAGTTTTTAATACAATTGGCTCCATTTCAGTACGATCTTAAAACTGTTTTAAGTACAACTCAACAATGTCATTTTCCATCCCTGATTCAAACTGAATTTCAAATTGAAAGCAAAGTATATCCGCTCTCAATGAGGATGGTAGACTGCCGAATTAGGTCAGATTTCTAATGGTGGTTATGATTTACAGTCTTCGCAAACGTCATCTGTAATTTACCAATTTACACAATTTCAAACTGATGTACATCCCTCTGATAAATTTGACAGGAAACAATTCTCAATCACGTTTACTGAAATGCCACGTCCGTGTGTATTAATTTATAAATATGTACACCATGAAAATATTGGGTACAAAGTTTCAAAATGTTTTTTTTTTTGTGATTCCACTTCTCTCCTTCCCTTTCTACATCTCATCACATTCATTCTTTCAACGAGCTTTGTTCATTTGAAATGTCAACAACATTATATATATACCCATTCGTAGGCACAAAACTATGTTCAACTGCGAAAAATCTCAACATTCTATTCGCTGCTGTGCACACTTCAATTACGCACACACACTACACGTCTCCGGTTTTGTGCAAATACAAAATATTGACTCAAAAATTGCGAAAAGCAAAAAAAAAAAAACCAAACAAAACAATATTGACTGACATGCCAAGGTATGGTACGGATATACTGAGAATAAGAAGCCTCATGAGATTTGCACTTCTTCCTCCGCATACTTTGTGCCATTACAAATGAATCTATTACTTGATTTTTATTCAAAACTTCCAAATAATGTTCCTAATACAAAATCAATAATAATAATCCTTTAATTTCTTAACGTTGTACCCGTAGTCGTATGCTTATTGTGTGGGCTGGGGTGGGAAAGAAAAAACCCCATTGTCATGTGCTCCGTCGTAATTTGAGAACTTCGTGACATGCAAATGCAGAAAAAAAATAAAGAAAATTGCAAAAAGGTAGAGAGGTAATAGGAAACCAGAAGGAAAATCAATACAACCGAAGGAGAAATATGAAAACAATGTATAGAAAACCACTGCTGATTGAAGGCGCATTGCACTTCACCCTATCAATCGTTTCTGGTCATATTCCATGGCCATTTTCTCAAATTACCAGACATCTTTAATTCTGAAAACTTTCATTAAAAATATACTGACATGACTTCAGCTTAAAATCTTCATTAGCTTGGTATCGGAATCCCATCTTATTGACAAGTAGTGACAAGAACTTATTTCACAATGTGTACAAATTGTATCTTAAAAAAACCCGGACGGTATAATGCTCACGGTGTTGCTAGAATACTTTAGTACACTACTCCTTTGGAAAGATGAACCATTAAGTTGCGTTTACGTGTCTTGCAGTGTTCTGATGGAAACAATTAAAGAATGTACTTGTTAGGAACAGGAACTGAACCAAAATGTTCATTTATTTATTTATTTATTTATTTATTTATGACATTTAATGATGAATGTATCACTGGTGTAAATGCAGCAAGTTAAAGTGGCTTGGCGAAAAAACGTATTGAAAAAGTCAAAAACAAAAAATGTACCCTCATCCGCTATTACTGTTGTCATGAACAAAATCTAAAAAAAATAGTACAATATGAAACTCGAACATGTCGTAGTGCTAAAAAAAGCCTCAATAAGAGGGTTATAAAATAATAGCTTACAAGTTATCGAATGTCCAATCTGCAAAGACCGCCAAAGCCAAATAAGCCCGACCCTTAAGGCTGACCGCCTGACGACAGTTCGGATCAGACAGTCAGTAGCGAAAAGGATATGTTTTCGCAAACCATTTAAGTGAGTATTAACATCAAAACAAAATTTATTGAAACTGTACCAAATGTTTTAAGGACGACTACCTTAATAGTGAACGCAGACATTTATATAAGGCGAAATAATTACAAACAAATAAGGTAATAGCTGCCATAAATTCATTCCAATTTTTATTTTCTGAAAACTCTGTTTATCACTTACATAGTTATCTATTGCAAAATTGCATATGATCGCAGATCAATCTGTAGTAGCACATGGTTTGCCTTAGCTTTTTCATTTATTAAAAAAGCAAACCGCATATGATCACAGAGCAGTCCATGGCAGCATATATTTTGCTTTAGATTTTCTGAAATTCGAGGAGCAATGTGTAGTTCAGCACAGACTATGGCAGAGCGACCGATGAGCTGATAAGCAGTATGACAATACGCAGATCCATACCATGCAAGTGTTTTTTGTGCCATGATGACCATAGTATGGTATTGTAGACGCGTCTATGCTTACATCTGGGTATTTTGGCAAGTAACGCATCCATTGAGTTTTTACCATAAAGGTTGATTTTTAGTAATTGATCCACGGATTGCATTACACGGGCTTGCCAGATGTCAATAATTTGGTCAAAAGTCACTCTAAAACAATATTTAAACTATGCAAATGCACCAATTATGCAGAAAATACAGTAAATTATAAACTGAAAACAGTGCGCTAGACCGTGCTCACCGCCCCAATAATGGGGCGGGCAGTTCATAAAATGTTTAATAAAATCTACAATTTTTGAACAAACTTGAATTGAGCATATACATTTTATTGCACAAACATTGTTCAATAAGAAAAATAAAAACACAAGAATTTTTTCGAAAGATGAATATAATTTTTTACTTTTGTTTCAGGGACTTTGCAACTTTCAATTTTTTGCACACTTCACCACAGAAAAACCTACTGACTAAGTAACGAGTCATTTTAGTAACTGGTCCAAAAAGTGTTGCCATACTTGTAATTTTTAAAAATAATACTAATTTAGAAAGGAAAACACACTACCGTGTTTTATTTAATTCATATTAGGGCGCTTGAAAAATGGGGCGGTGAGCGCATATGGGTTAAGGAAAAATGATTTTTTTTAGTGGAAGTGTGAAAAATTAAAAAAATTAACTTTTTATGTATAAAAAATTAGCTTTAATTTTTGTTTTATATGACACCTAGTTAAAATTCTCTGTTATTTGATTTTCTTTATTCTTTTGATTTTCTCTATTCCTGATTTATTAGTCGTTGAAAGCGGTTGTTTCTTTATTCATCTTTTTTAATAAATACAGTGGGCTCTCCCTAAGTCGAACTCTCTCTAAGTCGAATTTCTCTCTAACTCAAGGTTTTTCGCCATATTTTATCATTCCCTTCAATTTTCCATACAAAAACCATTCCATAAGTCGAACTCCCTCTAAGTTGTCACTTTCTCTAACTCGATCGATTATTGGCATCTTTTTTCACCCCTTAAGTCCAATTTTGATTAGCACAAAACAAAATAAAAATTCGGAATTCGGAATTTGAGTATACATATATATATGTATGTATGTATGTATGGAACTACTAACCATGAAGTACCTACACACTTAAATATCCTATATATGTGTAGCATCGCGTGTGTCATCATCGTCAGGCCGTCGTGTTTCTTCCTGTTCATATATTCTTGGGTCCTCCATACAAAGATATAGTTTTGTAAAAGTTGCAATACAAAAACAAAAAGAAAACATTGCTATCCTTTTCTTTGTGTTGTTGGTGCATTCAAAACAGGTTTTTCAATGGATCTTTCTGCGTATGTATGTATAAAAAGAACTTGTTTAAGTAAGATTCCAGCTGGAATTTCAAAATCAGTTGATTCTAGGCAATCCAACGGAGCTGATGCAGTCTTTATGTGCATGTTTGTAACTAGATCGAAACCTACTGCGTGCAAAGTAGGATGGTGGGTATGGCTGAAGAAATTGATCGCACAAACAACAATAATAAGAAACATCTGGAAAAAACTCCTGTGAATCATAAGTAAGTACAAAAATAATACACAACTCTCCAGTTATCCTGGACACCACCCATAGAGTTAGTTGAAACTGAAACCTATCATCTGAGTTTCCTAACACTACGTCGATCTGTCTGTCTCTCGTTCTCGTTCTTCATGTGCTTGCGCTATGTGTAAACATTATAAGGGTATTCATATCCCCTTTAGCGTGTATAGATTATAAAACAAAAAAAAAAGATCTATTAAAAAAAATTTAAGTTATATTAATTATTGCGAAGTAAACTATGTGGTCAAAAGTTTTGTTTATGGTTTATAACCTTTTTTTTTTATCAAACAAACGTTTTAAAACAAAAATAAATGTTTCTCTCTATTACTCGAATTTTCCAAAACTCGAACAAATCTTGGTATCCCGTGAAAATTTGACTGTATATTTAAAACTTGATAAATAGTATTTTCATCACAAAACAATCGCTCTTGTACCATACGTAGATTCTCTGTTTTTCAAAAGTGGGTATTCAGCTTGTTGACAAATCTATTGTGTCAAGTATCAACGAGTTTGCATATCGCGTTACGAAATTTCCATGCCCTTGGCTGCACCCAAATCTGCAATTTGTGCATCATAGCAAAACAACGAAACAAAACTAACACCAAACTTGTTGTACATTCGCATCGAATTCCACGATTTTCATTTCCAACTATGTAGTATCTAAATCAAAACAGCTGGTGCTGTCACATTTTCAAATTCCTATCTAAATGAACCTGTTTCGAAATTAAAAATCCACAATCGCGCACGGTCCCCAACACACAAGTGCTGAACAGCATCAGCAGTTTATGTCTGTATAAACGTCTGTCTCACCAAGAAAGAGATTCCTTCTATTACCCGTGGCTAATAACTTCATTAACAGAGTGTTGATGGTACATATTATGTATATTCCGATGTCTTCGCGCACTATCCAGTAATCTCCGATTCGATTTTGACCCAAATTGCCAGGGGCAATCGCCATTGCGCGCACACGCCACTAAAACATACATTAAGCAGCAGCAAAGACCACCAAAACAACACTCTAATTCCCAGTAGCAATAGCACTAGCAGACACGATACACACATGATGTATTCGCCGCCAGCCGCCCGCTGCGCTGCCTGCCACCATCGATATCGCCAGTAAACTAAGACACTTTAGATACGCATGAGCTTTGATTACCTCCGGCAGACCGTATCACACCTACGATTAGCACGCAAGTCAGTCATTTGAGAAACAGATACAGATAATCTTTCCGACGAATCCGACAGGGTAATAAGAAATGGTGAATGTTATAAGTTGCCCGCTCATAAGTTCTCCTCCTCAATACGATATAGTCGTTATAAAAGGGGTCACAGACACTTCAATTATGGAAGGGTCATTGAGTGTTTTTTTTTTTCAAAGTATGGAGCGTGATATTCTCACAAGTGTTAGTGGGGTCAAAATCGTCGCTGATGCATTTGCGATGAGAATCGTTAATTGCTGCATTAGTTCGGTCGGCAAAAGAGCCTGCTCTAAGCTCAACCAGATATCTTGCAATTTATGAGAGCTTAAGTAGATTTGAATAAAAAATTTAAAATGCTATATGATGTTAAAAACTTTTATTGTGGTTAATAGCGCCGCGATTGCATCATCTACTAGTGCATTTGCATTCCAGTGTAAACCAGAATCGATGCATTGAAACCGAGACTAGGCATCTATGCCAGTTACTCAGCTGTATTTAGTATTACAATGAATTTATAGAAAATTATTGAAGTAAATATGAATTTGGCATTTGCATTTGGAAATTACCCAGGTTTACTCCTCTTCACGTTGGCCACAAGTCGGGCCCGATGTGCTCTCCTCTGGAACTGTGTTGAATAAGTAAAAAGGGGGTAATGGTAATGTAGTGGAATGGAAACGTTGGAAGGAATATGTGAATTCAAGAAAAACGCTCTGTGTGTCGTGTAAACTCCAGTGTTTTCGAGAAATCGTTAGATCTAAGCGATGTCAACCCGGGTAGGATGTATCTTCCCAGGTATTTTTGCCTTATTGAACATAGAGCAGGACAATCGCAGATGAAGTGTTTGATACTTTCATCTTCTTCTTCGCAACCCGTGCAGGTGCTGTGCTGCACTAGTCCCAGTCGGTTAGCGTGTTTATTTAAGTTGATGTGTCCCGTATATAAGCCAATCATCAGTTTTATTTGTACTCCGCCCAAATTCAGTACTTTCCTAGCCCGCAGTGGATTTGGAGTTTCCATCATTTCTTTGGCAGCCTTACATGTTTGGATCTGACTCCACATATGTGCGTGGCGTTTTGAAAACGACCAGCTACAGGCAGTTTTCACTGCTTGTACCGCCGTACCAATAGTATTTACTTGAGGTTTTCTACATCTTCCGCCCCTGCTCTTGCAAGTTCGTCCGCCCTTTCGTTCCCCGGTATATTGTTGTGGCCAGGTACCCAGAGCAGATTTACCGTGCAGGATCTTGCAAGGGTGTTGAGTTTTATTTTGCATTCCTTCACTAATTTGGAATTAGTTTGTGGGTTCACAAGTGCTTTAAGTGTTGCCTGACTGTCCGAGCAGATATGTACGCAAGTGTCTCTGGTATCGGTATTGACGAGTTCGTCTACGCCCCTGAGAATTGAAAAAACTTCCGCCTGGAAAACAGTCACCGAAGGTTCTAAGTGAATGGATATATTTATCGGAGGACCCGGACAGTGTACACCAGCTCCCGATTCTCCGTTAATGTGTGATCTATCCGTGTATAATACAATGCCTTCTACTTCGGCCATCGCTGTGCCTTGTAGCCATTTTTCACGGCTAGGGAATTCGACTGAATAGTCGGTCTTAAAGATGTATTCTTTCTCTATTAGATCACTTGAATTGCTAAGAAGTCCAGAGGATTCTGAAACATCTTTCCGGATAGCTGTGTGTCCTGTGGGGCTCTCGTCTTTAAAGTGACACAGGGTCCGTAATCTGACTGCAGAAGGAGCCCCGCTGTCCTTTTGACCTCCAGTTCCATAGGAAGAATATTAAGAATAGTTTCCATGGCTGCTGTGGGTGTGCTGGATTGGGCACCAGTTATCCCTAGACAGGCCATACGCTGGGCATTTGTTAGTAGTGTTTTCGCGTAGTTGTTGTTCACGACTGGCCACCAAACTAACACTCCGTAGAGTAATATGGGTTTGACTACATAAGAGTAGATCCATTAAACTAGTTTTGGTTTCAAACCCCAAGTTTTGCCGATAGCTCTCCGGCAAATCCAGAAAGCTCTTTTGGCTTTGTTAATTATATTTTCTAGATTCTTTCTCCAAAGTAACTTTTTGTCAAGTATGAGCCCTAAGTAGTTTACGTGGTCCCTTAGGTCTAGCTGAACTGCCCCTAGGGACGGGGCCTTGAAACCTGGAATTTTAAGTCTTTTAGAGAACAGCACCATTGGTCTTTTCTGGGTTTACTCCTAGTCCGTTGCTGTCTGCCCAAGATTTGGTTAACTGCAGAGCGGTTTGCATTAATTCCCCTAATGTGCTTAAGTGTTTGCCTCTCGTGAGTAAAGCGAGGTCATCTGCGTATGATATACATTTGAATCCATTTTTTTGCGAAGATTTTTAAGAGACCATTACCCATAGGAGAGGGGACAAAATCTCCCTCTGGGAGGTCCCGCTCCGGACGTTCCCTTTCCTGCTTTCGGAACAGAGATCGGCAAAAATGGTTCGGTTTGAGAGCATGTGTTCAATGAAGTTATTTATCGTTTTTCGTTTATTAGAGCTTTCATAATGCCCTGAGTCTTAATGTTAATGAAAGCGCCCTCTATGTCTAGAAAAACGCGGAGTACTGACTCCTTATACATATGTAAAGGCATCTTCGATAGTGCTGACTATATCGTGGAGGGCTGTTTCTACGGATTTTCCCTTCATGTATGCGTGTTGGTTACTTTTTCGTATAGACAAAGGTAGGTTTGCTCTGATCTGCTCATCGCAAATCCTTTTTAAAGTTTTAAGCAGAAAGGACGTGAGACTGATGGGTCTGTATCCACTTGCTGAGCTAAGATCTTTTCCTGGTTAAGGTGTAAAAACAACCCTTACTTCCTGCCATAACTTAGGGTTATAGCCTATGGCCAAGCAGGCTCTGAAAATTGTTTCCAAGTGCGGCACCAATACAGAAAAACCTTTTTGGAGGGCGAGGGCTGTATATTGTCCTTTCCAGGAGCTTTGAAGGGCTTAAAGGAATTTATGACCCACCTGATCTTTTCTTTATCTATGACTTCGTTAGATTCGTCCCTGAGTTCCCTAACTGTCCCTGTGACGGCTAAACCTAACCGAGCAGGTCCGGCGGGGGCCTGAAGGCAACCTGGGAAGTGTTTTTCCAACAGCAGTTCAAGTGATTCCCCAGAGGTTGCTGCCCCACCATTTGCTCGTAAAAGCTGTGTTTGGGCATGCTCCCTAGAGAGAAATTTCTTGAGCCTCACTGTTTCACTAGTGCAGTCGATATCGCTACAGAAAAGTTTCCATGAGTTTCTACTTGCGGCCCTGGTTAATTTTTAAACTACGCCTGTTGTCCCTATAAATTTCCCAGTCCGTTTCTAGTTTATTACTCATGAAGGTATTAAAAGATTTCCTAAACTCCTTCCTTTTTTCCTGTAAGTCACTCGTCCACCATCTATTTTTACTTTTAGCCACGCAGTCTCTAAGTGGACAAGCTAGCTCAAAGGATTCGGTTTGAATACGAAGGACTTCCCTATCAAGGTCCTCTTTGTCCTGAATGTGTTCAGGCCGCAGAGTTCCTAATTTGTCTGTTAAAGTTGAGACGAAGAGGTCCCAGTTAGTGCTCCTCGGGTTTCTGACTAGAGTTCTAGTCTTCCGCCCTGTGGCAAGAATTATTACGTTTATTAGGTTATAGGAATTCTAGGTAATGTATGCATTACTCTGTACTCAAATATCATGAATTGAAAGGTAAGTCGTATATGGAAGTGACGCTAAATAATCTATATCTATATACATATAATAAAACTGTAGATTAAAAACTGTTTGTTCGCGTATCACGCTAGAAATGCTGGACGGATTTTGATGAAACATTGACATAGTGATTGCTTATGTTCTTGGATCATATCATTTGTACTTTTAATCCCGGAAAATGACATGGTTTTAAGAAAATATTGAAAAAACTGCATATTTGAAAGGAAAACTATAATTATTCAGCCCTAACTCAATAATGGCTTATCGGATTGAAAAACAAAAAAACAAGTGAATTTAGTAAATTTTCCCCTGATTCATTTGAGGTATAAAACATCCTTCTACGTTGTCCTGAAGCTGAGCAATGTTCAAAACAATTATTCAAAGCATCGCCCACAATTTTCTTTCAGCGGAGACCACTGCCGGCAGCCGTCAGCAGTGGGTATCGTTGCAATAGTGTGTGTGTGAGTATATGTGCGCGCTCTGACGTGATCATTTGTTTTGCACTTCAATGTGCTACAATCATCATAAGCATTTGCGGCTCTCATACTCAACCAATTTTAACAAATGAGGTGTCAAAATAAAGATAATTTTCAAGCTGCATTTTCAGCTTTAAAATATTATTAGCAAATTTAAACAAAAAATACCGAAAACTATCCAAAATTAACTCCTGTTGTCTTAAGAGTTAATTTTGGTTCATATTCCGCACTAATAATGCAATACTGTCGGAACTCAAAATATGACTTCTTTCTGATCCATCGAAATACTGAGTATTATTATTTATTTTAAGTTTATTTAAACAAACAAAATCTGTTAGAGTTTAAGTGGAATAAAATAAACGTTTAAAAAAAAAAAAAAAAAAAATATGTATTTGCTATATGGAAATCATCTGGGAAGCATTTGTTGTTCATTAGTACGAAGCCAAGGTAATATTGCCCTTAGCTGTGGCGTCGTCAGTAGTTACGATAGTTCTTACGTACTGGCACGTTTTGATGGTCAAAGTGCAGAATACATGTCAATCAACCGGGTTATGGACGAAAAAATAACAACCAGCTATCTGGTCGAATTTAAAATTCTTTATCTGCTCCAGGGATTCGATCACATATATTAAAACTAAAAGTGGGTGTACGTATTATTCTTCTAAAAAATTTGAGCCCACCTAAGTTATGTAACGGCACCCGATTTAGAGTAACAACTCAGCAATGAAATCTGGTGGAAGCAAAAGTGTTGACGGGCTGTGGTGCCGGTAAACTTTCCCATCAGCGTCCGCTTCGCGGTGACGATAAATAAGGCGCAGGGACAAACACTGTGTACCGCAGGCATGGACCTCACTACCGGCTGCTTCTTACACGGTCAATTATTCGTGTCTCTTTCCTATGTATTTCAGCGAAAGTAAAAATGTATTTGTTTATGCACGAGGCAACGCAACCTCAAACTTTGTAAAAAAAAAAATTACCATAATAAAATACAGCAATTATCAATTATTTATAGTAGATGATGTTTTATAACATTTTAGAGCATGTTGGTTTTTGAGAACTATGGAATCTGCACTTAGGGGCTGAAACACATTGAAACGACATTGATAAAATGCAATTAATCAAACAAAATTGATTACAATATTTTCTGGACTTGCACAAATACTTTGATGTTTCTTCGCTCCCACTGAATGCGAAGCAAGGCGGGCACGTGTTCAGGTAGTTCATTAATAAAATTGATTGTTATTGTGGATACTTTAGCATAGGCCCGCGGAATAATTTGTGATCGTACCAGTCTATTAAAGCTTTCGATTTCCTGGTATATTAGAAAGGTAAAGAACATATTTTCTTAACACTTCAGCTTTGAAGAATCTTTTTGAATTTCTAAAAAATTATTTAAATCGCTCTTGAGGAAATAGGTTTTGCAAATTAGTGAAAAGTTGCAATCGGGCGAAGCGAGGCGAGCACGGGTCAGCTAGTGTACATATATTATGCTCTGTAATGCTTGGTAATTGAAAGAAGTTCAGAAGTATGCAATGGTTCTGCCGCAAAGTAATGCATTCCGTATACTTAGCTATCAACACCACAAATACGTGTAATCAATTTTCTTTAAATCAGATGCCAAGAACATCGTTCAACAAAGGGATAAAAATACGCTTTAAATAAAATGGATTCAAATGGTTCGAATGCCAACATCCCCTTATAGAGTACAACCATAAATGAAATCCTTTTCCTAACTGTTTGAGTGGAAAATTTGATTTTCCATTGTTATACTCGTATACAGAAAAAATAAAATAAGAAGGTGCAACCCGTCTTTCCGCAAAATTTAATCAGGCTTCTTTGCTTGTTGTCGAATCTGAAATTCCTATTTCAAGTACTTTTATTCAAATGAGATATGCGGTATGCCTATGCTTATCCGGTATTTGCGCTGAGATTGTTTTTGTGTACTTCAGAACCATTGTCAAGTGGATTGCGATCAATCGACGGTTTGTTAAGATATTACCACCGAATACCATCGCGTCGATAGTTTTTTCAGAGGTTTGATTATTTTAAGTGTTTTTTTCGTCTATGTGAATGAGCAATTTTGGTGCACACGCCTATTAAGAGCAAACAAATAAATTAATTTGATGTATTTATAAGGAGGGAAGGGGAAAGGAATTCAACATCGTGGAAATAATTGAGTGTCTGTCATTTACAGAGTAAGCAACTCCATTGAATGGGAATTCTAATAGAAATTTGGCTTGATTTAACTTGATTATGGAATTATAAAATAAATTCTCCATAGGCGCCCTATGGAGAACCGAGCGTAGCTTCTCGCAACCATTGGTGTCTGCGTGTTATATTTTTGCACAAATGGAAAAAACTACACCGTCATCTGTGTTTCAAACCAATGACAGGGACCCTTAACATCGACGAATTGGGCAGAACGACACAATTGACAGTTGCAACTTTGAGGTAGTATAGGACTTTGTCTGCCTCTTCTCTGCTATACCATCAAAAAATTACATCTTATCAGATATCAAACGAAGGATTACTCTAGCCAATCGCTGTTTCTTTGGGCTAAGAAGGGAATTAAGGTAGCTAAGCCCTTTTCCGCTTGACTAACGGAACTCTATATAAGACCCTTATCATCCCAGTCTTGCTATATGGAGCTGAAGCATGGGCTTTATCGAAAGCGGATGAAGATATCCTTCGTCGCTTCCAGATTTTCGGTCCCGTTTGCGTTGACGGGTTTGGGAAGAGAAGATTCAACCACGAACTATACGAGATATACAGTGACATCAACCTGGTAAAAAAACTGCGCGTTTAAGATGACTAGGACATGTAGAGCGAATGGACATCAACGCTCCGGCCCACAGAGTATTCGATTCAAACCCGGATGCTCAGCGCAGTAGAGGACGACCTCGCCTAAGGTGGAGTGCACAAGTGGAAAAGGATCTCAACCAACTTGGAGTGCGTAACTGGTGGCAGATAGGACCAGGCTAATTGGAAGGGGTTTTTGGCTGAGGCCTAGGTCCACCGCGGACTGTAGCACCACGTTAGTAAGTAGGTATGTATATCGGATATGTCCACTCAAAATCATTATTTGAAAGAGTGACATTTCCAAAGTGTACGATGCAAAGGAATTGAGGAGAGGCCACGATCAAAGTGATGCTTTTGCCTACGTCTACACTCATCAAAACGTGGTGGATCCGGTGTCTGCAGATTGAGCAAAAATCCGTTCAATCCATAATTCAAAGTGAGATCACACGTTAATGTTAATGTACTGACTGATTTGATAATTAACACTAATTTCTTGAAACTCAGTCAGACCGTACGTGGAAATAAGTGGCGAGTCCAAGTTCGATGTTTTGGATTCAAGGCGAAGAATCTTCGCCCGCAAGACAGCAGGAGAACGAACTAATTTGACTGTCTTCTCCAAAACATGTTGGACGCTCCGAAATAGTGCGGGGCTGTTTTGATGGAGATACAGTCGGCAATATCTTCAGCGTCAGCAGAATTATGATAAAGGAGCAGTACATAGAAATCTTTAAAAACGAAATGGTGCCATCTAGTGTGCGCACTCTTGACCATAAAATCTAATGACCGTTAGCAATTTTTCAAGCTTTGCAGATCCAATAGCAATAAGTCGTTCCCCAGATCTTAACCCGTTTGGCTCTTATAGAGATGATCTGGACCAGTACGTCAGAAAGGTTTAATTTTAAGTTTATTTATTAATGATCCCAAGAGAATATTTAACATAAATAGATTTATATAACAATATCGATGTTTTACTACATAAAATCAACTGAGAAACATTAAAGACATTGTGTATTTAATAAAAAATAAATAGTATTAAATGCCTATTTCCAATATCGAAAAACATTATAAATAAGTTATGGGTGGGGTGACCCTTGAAAAACAATATTGATTACTTTATTTAAATTATTTTAGTTAATTATTTTTTATTCAAATTATTTAAAAAACGAAGAAAACAAGAAAAATAACAAGAAATCAATAAACTGTGCAAGAAGCAAAAAGAGAATGCAAATAAACTGAAAATGAAAGCAAAACAGGCAAAAACTAGGAAAAATACATAAATTAATAAATTAATAACAAAAATATATTGGAGTTTGAGAGTTTGTAAATGAAATAAAACTATCTAATTCTCAACACTTAAGAGAGTTTCAACATCATTAATGGTAATTGGTTACTGAGTACCAAGTTTTTAAATTTTTTAAAAATTCAACAAGTGAGCTGATTGTTCTTAATGAAAGTGGAAGTTTATTAAATAATCGACAAGAAGACACCACGTAAAAATGTCTAAAGACTGTGGTGCGGAAAGTCGGTACTGTAACTACATTTGAAAAATTACCGCGAAGATTATGACTGTCAAGGATTCTAAAATTCAGATTGCCGGACTTAACAAAAAAAGCCTTGAGTACTTTAAAGCAGTAAAGATGACGAATGGGAAGAATCCTCAAATCACGGAATAGTGGAAGACTGTGATGCAGACGATGTTTAAAGCATATTTTTCTCACAGTGTATTTTTGGAGGGTCAATAAAGGTTGAATCTTGTTAAAGTAAGCACCACCCCAGCAGCTGATACCGTATTGCAATTTGGAATGAAAAACTCCATAATATATAGTTGCTAGTAATTTTGAAGAGCAAACGCTTCTCAAATAGAAAAAATTTCTTACCGTATAGCGAAAATATTTTTTTAAAGCAACAGTATGATTTGTGAAGGACAAATTTGAGTCAATAGTTAACCCGAGGTACTTGAACTCATCAACTTTTTCAATTAAAAAGCAATTGGTACTACAATTTAGACTGCTAGAAAAGATTGTCGAAGAGTAGCAAGCGCAGTTGGTTAACTTGAATCTTTGACACTCTGGTGCATGATAAAAGATATCTACAGCAGGGGAATTTTGCTTGGATAAACTAAAAAACATCATTTTAGTCTTTGAGCTTATAACAAGTCTTTGCTCAGCAAACCATACTCTTAACAAATTTAAGTCCCAGTTTACATTTGAAACAAGCTCTAAAAGACTTACTGAGCCATAAGCACAACCTATATCGTCAGCGAATGCTTTTAAGACACCTTTAAAGTTAAGGCTAAAGAGAGAATTTATATAGACAAGAAATAGTATAGGTCCTAAAACAGAACCTTGCGGCACGCCTATATTGATGTATTTAATACTACTTCTAATTTCGTCCATTTTCACTCTTTGAGTCCTATTCTTCAGGTATGACTTAAACCATTCAAGCACGAAACCCCTAAAACCTGCTTTATGAAGTTTTTTCAGCAAAATATCATGATTTACCATATCGAACGCTCTGTTATATCCACAAAGAGGCCAGCTGTATTTAATTTTTTGTCCAAATTTGTATAGAGCTGAGAACAGAACTCCAAAAGTGCATCTTCAGCTGATTTGCGTTTCTGGAAACCAAATTGCACAGAACTAAAATAATTAGTTCGGTTTAAGAACTTTAAAATCCTATTTTTCATCACTTTTTCAAATAGTTTGCTTATTAATGAGAGAAGCGAAATAGGTATATAATTAGCAATGGAATCATGTTCACCTTTTTTATAAAGCGGTATCACATCAGCGCATTTAAGTGCATCAGGGAAAATTCCAGAATAAATGCTCATATTAAAAATATATGTAAGGACATCTATAACAAAAAATGCTATAGACTTTAATAATTTATTTGAAATCCCATCAAAACCACTGGAATTTGAGTTTTTTAATGACCCAATTGTACTTAGAAGTTCCAAAGCCGTTATTGGCTCATAGAAAAAACTACCACTTTGAACCGGTTCAACTTGTCCAGTATTACAAGAACCACATACAGACTGACTTGAAAGAGGTTGGAGCGTATTTGCCACGGTAGAAAAATAATCATTAAATTTATCAGCTATACTACATTTATTCGTTATGATCGTGTCATCATTACGAACTACAATGTTTTTTTTCGAGGCGGGATACTTTTTCAAAATATTATTGACTATCCTCCATTCTTGTTTGCTATTTCCTTTGGATAAATTGAATAGATTTTTGTAAAAGTTATTACGACACAAATGAATTTCCTTCTTAATTTGAGAACACAGCGTTTTATATTTATCTTTGAAATTCGTATTATTCGTGCTTAGAACATTTAGTACTGAGCTTATTTTTCGTTTTTATTCTACACGTAACAACGAATCAGTAATCCATGGTTTAAGTTTTTTGTACGAATTTTTTACCCGTTTGATAAATGTGCACTGATTTATATTATTTGTTAAAATTTCAATGAAAATATCATAGGACTTCGAAAAATCTAGCTCACCATGTACTGAATTCCAGGACTCAAAACAGAGCAGTATCTTTAGTTTAACTAAATTAATTTTACTTTTAGTACTAATAGAATTATACACTTTAGATTTATTGATTTTAGCTACGTTAACTAACAAACCAGTCATCGAATGATCAGTAATCCTGAGATCAAAAACACCTTTTTCAAGAAAATCCATAGAAATGTTAGCAAATCGCGCATGGATGTGGTCTAAACATGTACCAGAAGCACATCTTGTTGGTTCATTTATATAAGATACCAACCCATGCGAAGATAACAAAGGCTTGCCAAACCCCCAACCTGTGCAGCATTTTGCAATCGAAATTGAGCCAAAACCCAGTTAGATCCATTACAGTCTAATTGGTTAAGTGCCTACAACAGTGTCCGCAGTTCAACATCAACTAGCATGGTTGAACAAATTAGATGGTAATGACCCTGAGGACTTGCACCGCCGCACTGTGGGGCTTTTTTGCAAATGTGCTTGCAAAATTAAATTTTCGCGTGTCTATAATGCAAAAAAGGCTTATCTTCTGAATCAAGAATTGTTTGGACCTCAAGAAACCGAAAAAATTATTAAATCTGGACAATCGGTATGATAAGTACAGCTAGTTAAAGTTAGGTTATTTTTAGTATAAACGAAAAATTGATTTTTTTTTTTGTATTTTCGTTCGAGTTCTGGGTGTACAAATTTGATATAGTGGTTGAAAACACATTGGTTTTTTACTTTCTTGGTACATATTGTTTGTTGCTTTTAATTTAAATACAACCTAGTTTTATTTCTTGGAATTTTAATTTTTTGAAATTCAGTACTTTTTTGAAAACATGTTTTCAGCACACTTTTTAGATTTTATGTTGAGTTTAAAAAAAAGGTACGATAATGTATGGTTTAAGCTCAACGGAAATTCAAAGTACATGTATTGTTGCGGTAAATTTTACTGCAACAAGATGCACCCTCTGCTTTCTCTCCTCTCCCGCTACCTATTGTATTTCCTCGTGCCTCTTCAATATTCTGGGAATGTGGAGGGCAGCCATGGTCCCATCAGCCATAGGCCCACTTTCCTAGCATATTGGATTGGCACCAAACAGGTTCCCCGAGAAGAGACAGAAGGTCTCAAGTGCCAAAAGACTGATTGTCTAGGAGAAGACGGACGGTCTCGGAAGGGACAGGCGGTCCTTCAAAACACAACATTAAACGAGCAGAATCAAACAACACTTGGCGAGCATAAACCAACGCAAAGACAGTAAGACGACAAAATACTTATGAGACGGATGAGTCTTCAACATCAGAAAAACAAACCAAAACTTGCACTGCGACGTACAAACATACACTACCACCATCACAATAACTCATACTAAACAGCAATAAACATAAGTAAACATAAATGAGACGGATGGGTCTCCACCACCAACAAAAATACATCACCAAGAACGAGACGAGTAGACAACAAGCAAACGAAACCAGAAGACTAGACAACGGGACGGATGGTCCCCAACGATCAACAATGGCCGAGTGCCCAACCTAATTTAAACTACTTTTTATAAAATGGCACGCTATGTGTAGGTCCATCCACCCCCAAATCTGCACGAAAGTCCACCGGAGTAGTTCGCGTAGTAAATTAAAAGTACTGATTCCTTTTTACTAGGGGGTAGTGAACTTTTTCTGCGATCGGTCCAAAGAGTAAATTAAAAGTAAGTAAGTAAAATTAAAGTAATTGGGAGAAAGCCCAAAAAAAATTTCCTTTTTTCACTCCGAAAAGTCAGCGAAATAAAATCGCTGAACTTAACCATGGGATTCGCAGGCATTGGAAATGTCCCAATGTCCCAATGGATGCGATGCGTGAGAGAGCACAGTGGGAAACGAAAAACAGTGGCGTATTCTAGCCAAAGAGCAGAATACCGCTTGATAAGCCGCAAATGGATCCCACTGTGGCTGAATGCATGAATGTGTGAGTGCAAGTGGGTGGGATTCTTTGTGTCCGAGGTGGACAAAAGAACCCACTGGAATGGTCACTTCACTTCTTGGTTGACCAGTGTCGAGTTCAGTGAAGTTTAGAAAAGAGAGAAAAAAAAAAGAAAAGGAGAAAAGAAGAAAGCGTTCGAAAAGAGAAAAAAAGAAAGTTAAAAAAAAAGGAATAGTTTTTTTGAAAAAAAAGGAACTGGTGAAGAAATTTTGGTGATAGGACTAGTGATCGCCGGAGAAGAAAACCCCGAGAAGGGATATTTGCCCAGAGAAAAGGGAAAGAGGAATTAAACCAAAAAAAAAGATAAGTAGAGTGTTAATTTTTGGTGTGTTAGTAGTGTTCGGTGGTAAATAACTTAGGAAAAGTTGAAAGAAAATTGAATCCCGGTGGGCTTTCGAAGGGAAGAATCCCGATGAATAGCGGGACACCCAACCTTTTTAAGATATATTGTATTATAGTTCGGGACCGTACGATAGCGGGCCATTTTATTTTAACGGCGATTTTTTCATTCTCTTGTTCTTTGTCACGGGTGGGTTTTGTTCATCCACCCCGCCCGGTGGATTTTTTCCAACCCCTTCATAGATTTAGTTTTTTGCTCTTATAAATTTTTCAAATCCTAAATAAATCGGCCAAGGCTTATAACGTGGTACAAAAAATTTTAGTTCTTCTTTATTTCCGTAGTATTGCATTTTCAGAACTCATCGTTCGGCTGTTTATTTCTCTTAAAAAGATTTCCCAATCCCTTTAATTCAAAAATTGGGTCGCGCCCATTTACTCCCCACTACATTGTTACTTTTTGGTCCCAGTGTACACGTCGTCGAACCCACCCCAGCTGAGCGGTCGGCGCAACAGCTCCCAATTAGCTGTGGTTGCACTTTTCCCCTCCATCCAGTCAATTTGACATTTCGCGACTTTGTTCTGCTGCAGGCGGGCGCAGCTCGGTTTTCTTTTCGTTTTGTTTAATTGAAATTAATTAATTCGCGGCGGAAAAGGTGCAACAGTATTTCTGAACATGTTGCTATAGAAGCTCTGCTGCAAATATTTGCAATTCTTTGAGCTAGAGTGATTTGATTAATATTAGTCAATTTTTTTTTTGTTTTTTTTTTTTTTAATTTTTTTTTTGTTTAAGGCGAAAAGAAGTTTGTAAATATTTATGTATTTTTATACTTTACAGGTAAGAAAATGCATACCAATTCATTGTGATAAGAATTTTGCGGTTTTCAGGCCTATTTTCGGCAGCCCCTAATCCTCTTCATAAAATCATAACTGGAGTCAACAAGGAGGTGATAAGAAGGCTTCAGTAATACTCAACGTTCTAAATTGTAGAGAAAATGTTGATGGCGCCAAGTTTGGAGTCAACAAATTTATTGAAAGAAAAGTATCCCAAAAAACAACTTACAGCTAAAATTCATAAAATGTTGGCTCATTGCCAAAGTATAATCCAGTATCAGTCGTTAGCAATCGCAGAATTGTCACAAGCACCTCAGGAATCTATAAATAAAGACTTCAAGAAATATGCTTAGGTACCAAAATAAGTGCAACGTTTCAAGGATTCGGCAGAATGAAGACTTATTCTTCGCTAAGGCATGTCAGAACTAAAGAAGACCTCAATGCACGATACTCTCTAGAAATGATTAGTTTACTAGAAATTATTACGGACTTTGACGAAAGAAATCTAGTTTTTTTTGTTATTAATTTTTAATTATTTATTTATTTATTCTCCACTGTTAAAAACTTGAAATATATTATTGAAATGGTTTGTTATGTTGATGTATGAATGTAGTTATCGCAGGAACAAGAATGAAAAAAACAAATTAAAAATTGACAAAATGGCGCGTTATTGAAATTTACGTTTCGAAAAAAATACCGTTTTTCATTACCTTTTGTATGTAAAACGTAAAAAATTTTTTTTAGTTTCGACGATAAGCACTGGCTTACTGAATAACATACTAAAATTTGAGACGAAGCGGTCGAGTAGTTTTTTTTTGTCTCACACCGTGCAGTAAAATATAGTTTCGACATAAATGAGTTTAAACTAATTTACTACTACTGTAATATTTCTGTATGTAGAAATTAAATAGGCTGTAGAAGTCAAAATACTGGAAATATTAATACGAAAATTTAACAGTATACTTTTAAAAGCCTATTCCTTTAAAATATAAAAAAAATCGATTTTTTTGAAAAATCTAGACCAGAAGGTCCTCTTAATAGTTCCCTGGTCACAAGTAAGTTCCCTGACTCGTGGAAAGAATCTTTAATTACACCAATTGAAAAAAATATCTGGTACAGTGAAATGTGAAGAGTTTAGACCCGTGAATGCTATGCCTTTATGTGAAATTTTTTTCAAAAACTTGTGTTTAAACAACTGTATGAATACTTGGAAAAAAATAATTTAATAGTAGTAAGGGTTACTCGTGTGAATCTGTCTTCAATGTAGTTGAAACGTGCATTTAAGACTGTTAGTAGGGATATATTAATAATAAAAATGCAAAAAATATGGTATTAAAAACAAAGAGTTAATGTGGTTCCAGTCCTATATAAAAAATAATCGTACGCAGAGGGTAAAAGTCAACGAAGAAATATCAGACGCAATAGAAGTGGATTTCGGGGTCCCTCAAGGGTCCGTCCTAGGCACGCTTCTGTTTACAATCTACATAAATGACCTTAAATTTGCCGTGAAACACAGCAAATTGGTTTTGTTCGCTGATGATGCAGTTGTGTATATTTTCTGTGATACTGACAATGACAGCAAAAATAAATTACAACATGACTTAAACTCGTTTAACCAGTGGCCAGTACAAAACAAACTCAAACTAAACCTCGTAAAGTCGAAGCTAACTGCAAGACTACAAAACAAAGCAATACGATGTATACATAAGTGCGATAGATACGTGTCAATTCGTTTTATGTTAAGCTCGATAAAGTGGTTATCTGTGAAACAAAGAATTGTTAAGAATGTTTTAGTTTTAATATTTAAAATAATTAACAACTTAATGCCAAATTAACTACTTCAATATGTTCAATATATCAAAGTCCTGCAACTATACTCATTAAGAAACAGCAATTATCTTCGATTATCTAATTTTTTAAATGCTAACGCACAAAATTTCCTTATTTATAAATGTTTTAAATTATTTAATAGCTTTGATAACCAAATTAAAAATAAAACAAACATAAATGTATTTAAAAGATTTGTTATAGAATTTGTTAAGTATAAATATTAACTAGGAAATTTAAAATCAATAAACAGCAATAAATAGTTAAATGAAACTAAATAAACTCAAACTAAACTAAACTAAATATTTAAACAAAAAAAAACCAAGCCTAACTGTTTTTAACGAAAATAACGATTATTATACAATTTATTTCACATTAAATAAAAAGATGGTGTCAGCTGTCAGATTAACAATCAGTTGAGTGTTGCCATATTGGAAACAAAAAAATCCTAGAAAAAACATTCTAGTTATGGCTGGGCTCCTGTCAATCGGGGAGGCGTTCAAAACAAGTGTGGTGCACAAGGTAAAGTTTTTCGCATTATAAACAACAAGCGTATATACAACGCGACACAATATAAATAAACAACTAAGGCATCTAGTAAATTGAATCGATAGCACCAGTACTTAAGGTGATCAATGAATCGATAGGGGGAAGGGATTGACGGGCAAAGATAAACTACCAGAAATCGAATTTGATTTTCTTTCTTTACTTTGTGAACAGAAAAAATCAATCATAATCCAATTTGCACCGTTGTTATGATTAAATTCTGATCTATCAAGTGATAATGTCTGAGGGGTACTCCACTCCCCTTCACGATCATCATTTTTAACTAATTATTGGTTATTTATTTTCATTCTGATTTAAAAGTTAATTACAAAACAAAGACCTGAGCACGTGGAAGAGTTAATAAACCTCTTTGTCAGGAGTCTTGTTGTTCATTTTTTGAGTTTGACTTTGGTAGAATTTTGTGTGTAAATGAGTTTTTATCTTAGGTTTATTAAATATTTTTATCACTTTAAATAAATGAACGATATCATCGTAAGTGAATGAGTAGTAAGATTTGTTTGCCTTTTCCTGTTGTAATCGATCATGGTCAATTTTTTATTTGAAAAACAAAAAAAAAAAAAAATAAATAAAAAATATTGATACAACGCACTTACTAGCGATTCAAATGGATTATTTACTAAAAATCTAAAAACAAAAAAAAGACAGAAAAGTGCGACAGAAATTAGAACAAATGGCCTCAACAAGTGGGTTATCAGTCTAAACCGATTTGGACACTTGAAAGTTGTGTTGATTTGAGTGTGCATTTTGTTGTAGGAGATTACCTCTGTTTGGATGGTCGACTGGTGCCGCAAAATGTAACATAAGCGTTGGGGATTTTCATGAGGCGAACGGCGTTTTGGGCATAGTTAAGTCTCATATGGCATGGTATTTAAGTGAAGTGACCTTAAAATATTTTGAAATGATGATAAGATATAAAAAAGAAATGCTCTCGAGGAAGAGGTAAGGAAGGTATGAGCAAGAGAATATGGCAATTTTGATGGAAACGTGAGTAATCGATTCTTCATTTGTTCAGTATGTGTGTGCTATACACACATATGTAAACTGACTCAAAATATTGTCCGTACACTTGTTGCAGTACATTTTATCCTTCGGGTGAAGCTCGATGACGCTATAACTCGATAGCCGCTAGGCCGATTTTCATGATTCTTTTTTTGTTTTATTCGTATTGCTATACTTCAGGTTTATGACTAACATCCAGATAGACAGACAGACATAAACAGACAGACAGATAGGCAGACAGATAGATAGACAGAGAGACATATAAACAGACAGACAGACAGGCAGACAGTCAGATAGACAGACAGACAGACAGATACATATATAGAGAGACAGATAGATAGGTAGATAGACAGACACGCAGACAGATAGACAGATAGATAGATAGACAGACAGACAGATAGACAGACAGACAGACAGGCAGATAGACAGACAGACAGACAGATAGACAGATAGACAGATAGACAGATAGATAAACCGACAGACAGAGATACAGACAGATGGACAGACAGGTACACTGACAGACAGCTATCTAGAAAAAAAAAACAGACAGACAGACAGACAGATGGACATATAGATAGAAAAAACATGGAAATTGAAGTTGAAAAATAGAACAGCAGTGATTGCTTCCTATACTATGTACTTCCTTTCTATCATACCCGAATAACAATATGCGTCGCAAATTCTGAAAAGATAGGTGGAGCGAAGTGCTCTTAAACGTCACCAATCACGGGATTTTCGGGATTGAAAGCTGATTTTGTTTGAAACTCTCTGTCTCTAAAGCAAATACCTAGGTCATTTTTGATTTTTAAAATATAGATTATCTATTAATTTTTTGTGATCGAAATTAACCCTTGCCTTGCCGTTTTCTAAAAATTATGTACAGAAAAGAAACATATCTAGAATAGGTTAGATGTTAGATTACGGTAGTGCTTGACAGATCTGGCGCCGTTGAAGCGCAAATCAAGGTATGCGTTAATCTATTTTATTTGTACTCGTATTATGGTTTCTTCAGTGCTCATAGGTTCCATGCACCACGTATGCATGCAGTACAGTTATTGCGCATACAAACTTAAATTGTATGTTAGAACTTTGAAATCGCCATCACCACTTCCTAGTAGACTCACGAAAATCTGTTTATCAGAAAATAAGAAAGTATTCAAGGAGAGGAAAGTTTTATTTCCAAAGGTCGGATGAAGACCAAGAGCAAGAATACATACGCGCTTACATTTTTTCACTATTTCTTTGACTTTGAATTGAGGTATTTTTTATTCATTTCTTTATCAAAATTTTTTGTGGAGTGTAAATATTTGTGTTTCTTAACAATTAAGTTTTCTATTAATTTAAATAAACTTCTTAAAATTTGTTCCTTTTGATTCATTTTAATATTAACCCTTTCAATACGGCTTTCGTATTGTGAACTTTTCCAAAAAAAATGTTGGTCATTTTATGTTCCAGATGAGTTATTTATTGTATCTGCATATAAATTTTGTTGTTATAAAGGGGCGTGGTCAGAAAATATAAGCGGGACATAAATGCCCGAATCGTATTTTTAGGCGGGACTTTTTTTGCCACTGCAGGAGGAAAAGCAAAAGAAAACAGTAAAATTATTTATAATTTAATTTTTATTCGGAAAAGAAAACAAAAACTTCAGAAAACATTAGTAGTTAAATAAATTTTACTTCATATGATATGGTGTGAAACAGGGTTTGCATCAGGGCCCCTGGCACTCCATGCAAATTGTCTTTGTACGGCTTTCAACTTTGTTTGCTGCTCAAGATACGCATCTCCTGCGGTTGGGGGGCAAATGCATGCTAATATTTCCCGGTGCTTTTCTTTTCAATGATCACCGACCAGACCTTGTGGATCTAGTTACCGTGGCAGTTTGCTTCCCGTCTTCAACAATTTGTTCAAGAATCATCAAAAATGTTATGAAAGGAATCTTCTTCTTTTTTAATTATTTGAATATTATCCACGCGTTGACAGCAGTTAGCATCAATAACCGCTGAAATACTTTTTTCCACCATTTGCAAGATTTTCTGTCGATTTCATTATTCCCGCCATTTGATCAGCCAAATCACCCCCTCCGATTATATCCCTCTAACAATTAACCATTTGCGGGCATGGTATATCTGTTTTTGTTCCATTTGATGTTTTTGTAACATTTGTTACAGCATTGGTGTGGCAATTACTGAGAAGCATTACCTCCTTAGTATCTTGCCACATTGTGCAAATGAGTCCCGCATTGTTAACATGAAATTTGTATTCCGCTGTTGTTCTTCTGGCATTTGTTCTCCCTCGAACTCAGAATTTTCGTTCGATGACCCTTTGGACTCCTCAGGCTCAGAGGGACAGTATTCACTCTCTGAAGCACTAAAATCATCATTGCTGCTATAATCATTGCTAAATTGATCAAGTAGCTGTTTCATTTGTTGTGTTGTAAGTCTTCTTTGCCTCGATATGTTGTATTACTACATCCACATCTTGATACATCTCATACAGTTCGGGATTATATCTTCTCCATCGAAGAGGAATTTTTCTCTCAAAAGTGTTCAAAATCTGTTCTGCTTTCCACCCTATCAACTGGTCTTCGGTACTATAGATCAGAACTGGGAGGATCAATTTTGTAGAGTATAATTTTAGAAGTAGCAGCAGTTTCCTAAGGTTAGTGTTTGTCGAATCTCCGTAGTGGAGTCATTCGTGGAGTTGATCCTTACGCCGAGGTATTTAAACTTTTTAACCACTTCGAAGTTACTGTTTTATGAACAGTGACGTTTTGTCCTAGGTGGACTGGACAGATACTGATTTGATTGTTGACGACAACATGTAATTGGTTTTGTCCAGTCGCATAGGAAATGCTTTGCAGTGTTGTCGCCTTCTTCACAGGACCCGCAAAGAGCAAGCCAGGGTAAGGCAGATTTGCAAATGAGAAGTGACCCGTAAGAACGCCAGTATAAGTTCTTAACAGTCATTTCTGCAGATGGATAGCAATAGCAACCATTCTTTGTTTGGCCCGCTGGCATCTTTGATTGTGTTCATTGGAAACCCAAAAGTCAGTGGAAGCACAGTCTTTAAATTGTGAATTTATATCCTGAGAAGACCAGCAACTCATAAGAGTTGTCTCCTGTTTTCGTTGAGCTTTAAACAACCCAAACGTGTTTCAATGAGCTCAATGTGGTTTTGCATTGCAAGACTATTTTAGCATTGGTTCAAGGATTGAGTAAGCAATAGATACTTCGCCATCGATTTTTAAAAAGATATTGGATACACTTCATGACCGTCTAGGCTCAGATCCGGGCAGAAGTCACTCCTGAGTATAAGGAAAGTCGACATTTGCAATGATATGGTGCAAAGGTTGATTTTTTATCTGCGAAAATTTCAAATTTCAAAAAAGCACTCAACAGTAGATAGGAACCAAAAAAAAATCGTTTAAAGCCCTAAAACATACGTGCCCTCATCTTTAAAACACGCAAAGAATTTTTATCAGTCAGGCGACGCCCCAACGTCATGCTACACCACAGAGGCATACCCACAAAACACCATTGATCTCTGGCGTCTTCAAATTAACATGTTCTCCTGTGGCATCAATAATGGTATAGATGCCACCGCACGTACTTCAAATGAAGTGCAAATTGAATTTAAAAAAAAAGTATCTTAAAACGTCTGCGTCGACGGGACCAAAAAAGTATGTTTAAGTCCGCCACCTCTTAACACGCACACACGCCAGTAGTAGAATAAAATGCCAGGCACAGTGTGCGATATCTTCATGCCAGGCACAGTGTGCGAGATCTTCATTTGGCACGCAATAATCACATGAAAGGTTGAAAAGGTTCTCACCTCGGTGAAGACAAACAACAACAAAAGGCAAAAAAAAAAAGTATATCAGAACCCCCCCTGAAGGTTAAAATTACATTACCAGTGTCCCAGGTGTGCTCGCACGCATGTATGCGCATAAATTTTTCGGACACAAAACGAGCAGAAAAAGGTTGTTCCTACCGGCCGGCCGGCGCTGGGATATCATCTCTCTATTAGCCGCGCGTTAAAGTAACACTTAGGCACTTGAGAAACTGTGTTGCATCTTGCTCCTTTTTGTATCTCGAATAATGGTAACACAACCAACCAACATTTGCTGTAATTACAAAAAAGGGAAAACAGCGAACACAGAAAGAGGGAAGGAAGAACAAAAGGTGAAGGCGAACACCAAAGTCGAATGAGCGACAATAAAGAGGATACCAGAACCAAAACCTGCATCAGAATCACAGTACCAGGACATTATGCGCACCCAGGGGGTGGTTGATTACAGAACATTGCATTTTTCCAGTTGTAACAACGCTGACATTGACGTCTGCAGGCGACAAGGTGATGTGAAACAAAAGGTGCTCCGGATGCAAGGATCACACAAGTTGCATGATTCTCGGAACACAGGAAAAAACTAAATTGAAAAAAAAAAAAAAAAAAAAAAAAACAGATGCAAAAAAGGGCCAACACAATAGAAATACACTGCCAACTGTAAATTGTATCGTGAAAGTGTCCTTAACGGAAAAATGCATGTGTATGGATATGCTTGCGGTACGAGTTTAGCTAATATCCTCATCATCTGCAGCCGTATTTTGGTCGGGTTGGGCTGGTTAGTGCGCACACTGGGCCGATTAAATAGTCGGGTTGGTAGTGAGTGCGCACACTAGACAAACAATCGGCCGACTATTCTCGAACGATTTGGTTTTGCTAGTCTTTAAACACATTTCGCAGAGAATAGTCGCTTAATGGTAGTTAGTAAAAAATGTTCCAGAGAGGTAATCATTGCTCTACGCCCAAATATGTCCATAATTCCATATTTAAATACGACGAAATGTCCAGAACTTAAAGAAAATTAATTTAAAATTCAGAGCAAACTGAGCTATCGAAAAAAATCGGCCGACTTTATAGTCTGTAGTGTGCGCACGTAGAAGGGCGCCGTACTGATTAATTATTCGGCCGATAGTTTGCCGATACTTTAGTTTGAAGGCAATCGTGTAGCCTATCAAACTTATTTATCGGCCGATATAGAATCGTTGTAGTGTGCGCACTCTCATATATTTTCATACTGATTAAGAGCCCGACTAAACTGTCGGCCGACAAAAAGTCTGTAGTGTGCGGGGGCTCTAATGGTTTACGCAATGGATAAGTCAAAATCTTTATTAATAAAAATTATCGTGAGTTAGCTGACGTTTGTTAAATCGAACATTTCTAACTAATCGATTTTGGTAGTTAACGAGTTGATAACAAACAATAAGAGCCCCCGCTCACTACAGACTTTCTATCGGCCGATAATTTGGTCGGGTTGGGCTGGTTAGTGCGCACACTGGGCCGATTAAATAGTCGGGGAGCACGTAGAGGAGCGCCGTACTGATTAAGTAGTCGGCCGATAGTTTGCCGATACTTTAGTTTGAAGGCAATCGTGTAGCCTATCAAACTTATTTATCGACTGATATCAAATCGTTGTAGTGTGCGCACTCTCATACAATTTCATACTGATTAAGAGCCCGACTAAACTGTCGGCCGGCAGAAAGTCTGTAGTGTGCGGGGGCTCTAAGGCTTATTCATTATTAAAATCAACTATTAAGCAATCATTGGAATTTAAATTCAAAATAAATTAACTGCTGTCAATTTTAAAAATATTTGAATTATTTCAGAATTTTTTTTTCAAATCCCGTTATACAACTCGTACAAAACCGAATATCTATAAGAGTGCGAGAACTTATCGCCCGAAGTTCTCGCCAAAACGATTGAAAATGCGTTAGAAATAGCCCAAATGGTCATCAGCAATGGCGGCACTCACCTGACCGATATCATCTTCAAAAAGTAATTAAAAAAAACTTAAAGGTCCAAATAAACATTTAAATTATGAAATTACATGTTACATATATGTCATTTCATTTTGAAGATTATAGCAAAACGACATCAGGTGAGTGTTTTTGGGCCACCCGTACAAGTCAGCAAACTTTGTATCTTCAATTTCGAAAGTATGTAGGTAGCTTTTGGCGTTGTGAAGTGTATTTAAGTATAACCATTGTATATGAAACTAATAGTACTATCATCAAGCAATATTTTTTGTTTGTTACTCGGCAAGCTAGAGGGCGCATTGACATTTCACCCAAAAAATGGGAAAAAAATATAACGCTCTGAGAGAATTGAGTAAAAATTAAATATTGAGAATTAAGTAAAACCGGTTACAGGGATGCCTTTTCGTTAATTTTTTGGGTGCTCAATTTTCGATTACATATATGGTAGTACTTTACGAATGAAAATAGTACAGTAAGACTTCTGAGTAGTGGAATGCTTCGGTGTACTTTTTTCTCTATTACTCGCAACATTTCTACTATTCGCAATTTTTTCGACAATCGGCGAACTTATTTCTTTTATTATTGTTCGATCGGTTTTGATATCAGAGTTCAGAATGTATATTTGTTGAATTTAGCCGCTAGCAGAATGAGACACACACGAAAAGAAAAAAATTAAATGTCCAAATTCTCGGAAAAGGATTCTGTTAATACCTGTCTGGTGACCTACTTATCCATTTCTGCTGATGAACATTTATTTGTTTATTTGCATTCGCATTGACATGCATTTTCCAAACGACCAGCAGTAGATGACTCGATTTGACGACTAAGAACTCTATCTCTCTCTGCTCTTGTGGATACAACTCAAACAATTCGTTTGGTTTTAATGGTTGCTGATTTGCTGCTACGTGTACGGTTTTTTAACTAAAAGACTCTTCGTAATTCCTTTTGGACCTGTGCCCTACTGTTATCTGTTGCATTATTGCAAACGGTTCCATTGGGTAATATATTTTTACATGTTTGTGTAGTACAAATAAATAATAGGATAGTGCAGTAGTACGGACGACTGCTGGGTAGTACAAAACTACTAATGTAGTACAAACGACATCACTGACCGGTTATGCTTAGATTGCCTGTCGATGTTCACTCAAAAGCAAGGAGAGTTAACTAAAAAGCCCAAAAAAAAAAAAAAATTGAGATTTGAGTGTTACGAACTTACGAGAATAAGGGATTTATGTTTTTTTTCAGGTTTGGTAGAAATGTGAATGAAACCATGAGTATGTATATATGTGTTCATGTGTACAAATACATACAGTGAGTAAGCCAAAACAAAAATCATAATCATTGCGCAGGTTATATTTTTCTTTTTCTGCATTTGGTGAAAAGATGAATTTTGTGTTTTAGTTGATCTGTTCTGTGCCAAAAATGCAAAGAAGGTACATTGTTTATTGACTATATTTGAACGAAAATAGAATAAAATTGCTGTTTAGATGTAAGATGGTTGAAAACAATTTTTGGTTTGATGAAGTGTAGTATAGTACACAGTCTAGTTTTTTTTTTATTATAATTGTGTTCAAATTAGAACCGACAAAGTTAATATTTTAATTATGGAGTTTACTCATGTGGTTGAGAAGTGCTCTTGATTTTACCCGGGTAGTACCCATCTCAACAATTACCCGAGTACCCGGGTACCCGGGTAATGCGGGTAGTACCCGGGTAATGCGGGTACCCGGGTATGTCAGCTATCGGGTACCCGACAATATGAGGTACCGGGTACCCAAGAGCCACAAATACTCTAATTTACTATAAAAGTTGGTATTTTACATCTTTTGTGGTGAATAAAATATATACCACAGGTAGAGAAGGAAACCCAGCGATAAAAACATAGGTTATTAGTGGAGTTTATACTAAAAGTAATAGAAGTTGGAAGTCGAGTTTGAAGAAGGGGGATAACTTGTTGGAAAGCATGTGCGGAACTTGACAGAAAACTCTGTCCATCGAGAGTAGAGAAGTTGTGTGTGGGAGATGTAGTGCTATGGAGTTTGTATTAGAAGGCAAATCGGATGGTGGAACCGTTAATGAGTTCGTCATGTATCTGCGTGAGCCACAGTTAAATCACAATGTTCCTCTCCCATTGAAATGGTGGACAATTTTCGAGTCGAGTTCGATAGACACATTTTGTTAGCCTGCGCTACGGTCATTATTTTAAGTTGTTATCGATAAAACTTACTTAAACGTATTAAACAATAAAACGTGGTTTAATTTCTTTTAAAACAATATAATGAAATGTTTACCATTTAGAAGTTATGACGATAATGTCCCAAAAATTGGACCAAATGGGCTTAACCTAACGGCAGGGTTAAATCACTGGTCAATTACATGACATTTCGTTTACATATTTCGTGGTCAGAGCTTAGAACTAAGTTATTATGTTACTTACATACGAGTTTACATATGTACCGTACATACATATGTATATGCATTCTAAACTAAACGAAATAAGTCTTGTTTTTGTGAATAAATCACAGTTTATTCGTTGTTCAATTATGATTATAGGTAGTTTGTTTTTGTGCCAATCGTTAAATAATTTTAGAATAATGTGTGTTTATTTGTTAGGTACAGTGAAATCTCTCTTAAGTGGACAGCCACTGGGCCAGAGTTTTTGGTCCACATAAGAGTGCTTTAGAGGAAAAATAATAAAAAATTAAGTTAAAAAAACTTAAACCCGACTACGTCGTTATAATAACGTTTTCATATACATAAGTACGCATATGTACAAAGGGCAAAGTGGCATGCGACCACGGCTATACTCTGAGCATCATCGTTTCGTTTCATCTTGTTTCGTACTTTTTAGTTAGTTTACCCGCAGTCAGGTTTTAGTTTTTTAGCTTAATTATTTATTTAGTTTTAGAGAATATGTAGAGTGTAAGCAGGTAAGCACTGCCGTGCTCTACTTGTCAAACCCTTTTATTTGATACCCATATTAAGGAGGAAGTAAAGATAACGGTATCTGTCATCTTTGTGCTTCCGCCATTTAGAAAACGTCATAGCGTATCGTATTTCTTGCCAAGCCCTTTCATTTGTTTCCACTATCAAGATAGTTGTCAAGATATAAAAAATGTAATCCGCCATATTAATGCGTCCATAGACTATGTACTGTGACGTTACATAGCCTAGAACACACTCCGGATCAAGGTGAATCCAACGACACCTCATTTGCTGAAAACACCCAATTATGTTCCTATGGAGCGCACTCCGGACCGGCTGACGCAGAATTAAAACTTACACAGCAAAAACAAAATACTGTCTGCCTGCTGCTAACAAACAAAAACTTCCTATTGATTCACTTTTTCACTATCGAGATTTATTCCTACAAGTTAACGCTATACGAACAAAACGCTCTACATGCCGTTAATCAAACACAAAGTCTGTTACAATTCATTTCTTTTTACCGAATGTGAAAATAAGAGATTTTTTTTTCGTTCACACATGCACGCGCTTGCCCTGCTGTTAAACAAATACATACATATGTATGTATACAACGATCATTCACCAGAAGCGAAAACGCGTCGTTTCATAAAAAAAATCTCATTTTCATACGAATAACTCATATCGTCCATTTAAGGGAATGTTTTTACTCAAATAAATGTGAAAATACTGTCCATGTCCACTTAATAGAATTGTCCACTTAAGAGGGAAATAAACTCATACAAAATCATACCAGCCAACTATTAGAGTAAATCTTGTTCACTTATGAGAATAATTGTCCACTTAAGAGGGATTTCACTGTATATTGTTTTGATATACGAGATATATGAGAAATAAAGCGGGTACCCGAAACAAAGCGGGTTGATGCATAACATTGATGTCCTTATTAACCTGTCTTTAAGACAAGGTTTTATTCGATTCAAATATGGAACTAGGGTAAAAGGGTCGTCCCAGAGAAGCTCTTTTATTTTGGAACGGCTTCAATAAGAGTATTGTGATTCTTACAGTGAGGTGTCCAAATTTTTCATATTCTTGCGGAGGACGGACAAGACTGGTAAAGAGGGAAAGTGTGATACAATGATTTTACAATACCTTACATCAGAAAGCCTAACATTGAATATGATTTACTCATGTGGTTTATACCTATGCTTTGTTTAAATTTCGGGCGAAACTACATAAATATCTAGCCAGATCTTTAAAACCATTGCCACGAACTGTTGCGCCACCTAAAGAAAGAAGAAAAATGTTGATGAACCCAACTTGAGGAACATTTTGAAGATGACGTTGGCTATTCCCGGAACTGAGCAAGGTGGTAGTTGGTAAACAAATGCACCTATATACATACATATGTAATGTTTGTATGTATGTGCATACATAGGTACATACATATGTACCTCTGGTGGTGACATGGAAAGAAATATTTGTTTTTAATTTTTATTACAAAATATTTTGATTTTAAAAATTTTCAAGAAGTATGCATATGCATATGTACATACTTCTGCTATAATTTCCATTATAATTTTATTGAAAGTAGATAGTAATTAAAAGCTACATTCTATACCAAATATGATTAAAGACGCTCAGAAACTAAACAATAGCATTATAATATATACTACATATGTACCTACACATGCACATACTTTATGTACTTACAGTTGTGTTCAAAATAATAGAAGTGCTCCACTCGAAACATTAAAAAAGCAAGAAATCGAATTTTTTATATGCGATGTATAAATTTTTTGATGCAATTTTTAGGAAAAGCATTTAACTAACAAATGCAAGTCCTAAAACAGTTGTTATTAAATGAAGGCAAGAAAATATTACCAAAAGTTTATATTTGAATGCGAAATCAACTGTTCAAATAAATAGTAGTGCGATAGTAGTTCTTTGGTAAATTGATGCAGAATTGTAAAATTGCGTTTAAAAAGTTTACAAACAGTAAGAAAATGGCATGTAAATTTGTTATTTAAAGAAATAAAAACAATAGGAACTAACTTTAACAATTAAGTGGGCTGCGTAAAGCATTGCCCAATTCAAAAACGATTTGTCATTTTAATGCTGCGGCAGTGAAAAACGTGTCGATTTTCAAAATATTTTTGGATGTGCCCCTACTATGATTGATAGTGTCATAAATTTTTAAAGACAAGCCAGGAACTCGGGGTCGTAAGCGAAAAACTTACAGAATTGATAACAGGCGTATACGGCGGTATAACAAAACCGACCCTTTTGACTCGGCGAAAGTAATCAAAAAGGATCTAAAATTTACTGTAAGTAAACTAAACACTCGTAGGCATCTCATAGAGGATCAAATACTTGTACCTAGTCATTGAAAGCGCCACTTCTGACTTAAAAACATACCAGGTCAGAAGAGAACACCTTGAATGTCATATTGACAAATGGCATAAAATATTGTGAACGGTAAAAAAATTATCTTTTACAATGGTATTGGCTCTGGATGATATGTGCCCCAATCGCCCAATACCAAATTCCACCCTAAATACAATATGAAGACAGTAAAAGAAGGTGGATCGAACATAATAGTACGGGATGGTTTTTCGTACTACGATGTGGGATCAATCCATATGATAAAGCAAGTGAAGGCTCATCAAGTGTATGTTGATCTATTAGAAAATGTAATGTTACATTCCGCCGAGCATGAAATGCCGTTAGAATGGGCCTGTCAACAGGTTAAGGACCTGAAATATGCTTGTCGAAGAGTTAAAGAGTAGTTTCCGGTAAGAGAGATTGAGGTTATGCCATGGACATCACGGTCATCCGACCTAAATCTCATAAGAAATATGTTGGCCGACGATATAAAAGAGGTTTCAGATGCCAAACCATCCAATTAACAGGAGCTTTTGCAAGTGATTCAAGATGCGAGGAGTGAAATTCCTCCAAATCGGTGTCATGGTCTAATGGACTCCTTGGAACGCAGGTGCACGGCAGAGTTGGACAATAATGAAACTTCGATAAAATATTGATGTCAACTTAAGTTGCCTGTTATAGTTTTGGTATTAATTTCGGTGTTATTGACTTAGTTTTCTGACTTCTTAACACACACTACAATTAATTTATTTTTTACTTCCTAAACTATTTACATATGTAATCTTTTGTATTGACTTTGAAATGATGAATACAATTATGAGCATGGTGTTTTCACCATAAATATGTTTGGATAAATCCTAACTTTGTTTAAAATCCACTTCAAAGAAAACTCTATGAAGCACTACTATTACTTTGAACACAGCTTTATGTATGTACATAATGTATCGACATTTGGCCTAATAATGCCGATATACAAATATACACGCATGACAGTAAAATCCTCTGAAATCAATTAAAAAATTGCTTTCAGAAATCGGGCTATTTGTTTTCACGCACACAATAAATACATTTCATCTTATATTTCATTTTATATTGAAGAAACCTGTTTTCTTCCCCTCTCAAAGAGGAATATTTCGTCCCACCCACAAGGTTGGGTATGAATATGAAATGCGTTTTCTTAGTTGGTATATTTTGTTTTACTCAAATCTGAAAGTAAACACAAACGCATTTTTCTATTGATATGTAAATTATAAATGAATTTACGAAGATCGTCCCATAGTTATGAAAAGGGGTGAAGAGTAAAGGGAACATGCCACAATCACAACACAATATGCATACACAATATTCTATGAAATGGACTCCAATAGTCACTCAAATTCAAATTTTTTCATTGTTTTTTCTCACACAGAGTTACGTGAGATGGGAAACCGAGTGAAAAACAGGGTTACCGATAGGCGGTAAATAACACCAAATGGAAACTTTTTTACGGCCTGGTTCCGTGGTGACTACATTTCGCAAATAGTGGATTTGTACCCCCTAAGCAATTATAATACTATGGGACCAATTTTAAAACTAATTAATTTTTTTTCTTTTATTTTGATTCACATGATTTTTTTTCTTAAGTTGACCCAAATTATACCCGGCTTCGCCCGTGTCTAAAAACTATAATGTTACTTACAATACATACATTGTCATTTTGTTCGAAAAATCAAAGACAGTGCGAACGCACCCCAAGGTTTGCAGTCTATCAATATATATAATCCACAAGTGTGGATTCTAAGTACATATTTGTAGTTTGAATAAATGACTTTTCGCAAGAAAGTGGCATTTGTTAGAGTGTTTTTATTTTTGCATTCATTTAAATAATATTGCGAATAAATTAATTTAAAAATCGGCCTATCGCTCGCACAGTATGTTAAAGAACGGGAATACGAAGTTTTACTTTATTGTGTGTGTTAGTTTTTCTGTTAATCGTGTCAGAAAATTGACAGCTGAAAGCGTGACATTCTGATTTATATATTAGTAAGATAAGATATATACATACATATATGTACATACCATTTAATAAAATTTTAACTGCCAGTTGTTGCCAAACTTGAAAAAAAGTTCATTTGTTGAGTAAATTAGGAAAATGGAAAACTCAGGTTAGGAATAGGATGCAATTCTAAAATACTTAATTTCGATAGATAGGTACTGCATTGCAAAGTAAGTGTATGAACGTGTGTAAAAAAAACACGGCTATAATATGTCGAGTTTTTTTTCAGTAGGTACCTACTTTGCCTAATGCATTAAAAAATTAAAAGACATTTCCCATCGATTTTTCTATACTCAATTGACAGTCTATATCCGGAAAGGCTCAGCAAATCAATTGGTTCAGAAAAAAATTGATAACAATTCATTGTACCGATAAGAGGAAGAAATAATAATGATTCCCCAACGCAAATAAGATCAACAAAAAAAAACCTCAAACCATTGACAGAGAATTTACTCCTTCGATACAGTTTCCTTTTCTTTTCATCCGTTTCGTTATTGTTTATCATATAAATTGTTTTTTTCCATTAAACAAATCGTTCACGCGCATTTACGACAAAATACAAAATCCTATCCATGACTCATCGACACCTAATTCCAACGAAAAAGATGAAAAAAAAATCCCAATATAGCTCCAAATTGACTGATAGATACATAGCATCATAAAAACAAACATGCATGAGAATGCAACAAATCAATTGCTTTCATCACTTTCTCGCATAGATGTCGCCACATCGACCATCGTCGAAAATCTCACTCTCTACCTCTCTCTCTCTCTGTCCTTCTATAGAACTGTTACACTGTTATTTATGATTATAAGATTATAAATGACGCCACAGCATTTAGGGTTAAGATTTTATGGGATCATGATCCCGCCGAACCTCAAAACGATCGACGAGGACGGCGACGATGGCGATTATCTATATTTAAATGGATTCTATTTTCGAACGCACTGGGGATCAATTAAAATTTAATAGAGTTATCCCGAACATAATCGGTTCCGACCACAAAATTTGCAGAAAATTTGCTCTTAATTGAGGGGGAGCCCGTTTGCCAAATATGCCGAATGACCGATCCTCTAAAAGAAGCGAATCGATTTGGTTTTTTCGAAAAATTCCATAAAGTTCTGTTCTTTTGGGAGGCGTTGACTTTTGTCTGGGACTGGATACTTAAACTGAAACAGATTTGCCATGGGAACTGGCACGGTGGGTTGGTGGTGGCTGTGGGTCAGGGTGCGATCGTTCTAAAAGAAAGCGATTTAAGATACACGATTTGATTTAACGAAACGATAAAAATGTCCCGAAACGTAATGGTAATGTATCTGTATGAAGTTTTATTATGATTACCATTCACCCGCTGTGTTATCGTCTATTTCTATGGTAAATTCTAACACTTAAGCTTTGATTGAGGTGCGCTGTTAGTTCGACACCATCTCAGGCGCTAATGTGTGACGATCATCATCAAAGAAGTATCTGTGCGATTATTTATTATTGTATCAAATACAAGTAAGTATGACACACGTTATAAGACAACACGAGGCGACGCGATGATGGGAAAATAATCAAACAATTTAGATTCATCGAGAGAAGAGGTGTTCCTGCTGTTGAAAGGGCATAAAGAGATCTACCAAACGTTATGTTAAGGAACAAAATACTAAGCATGGCCATTCAGAGTGTCGGAAATGACTCCATAATTGATGCAATAAAAATTCCTAAAAAATATATGAGACAGAAATTACTATTAGAAAGCTTTACCTGTTTCTTTAAGAGCCCCTGCATGGGTCATCATAATCATATGATGATGATCGTTAGTATGGTAATCATCATCGCCAGATGGGAGTCTAAAGATGCATGTGTTTATGTGTGGGTATTGGCGTCTTGAGAAGATTCTCCATTATTGATTCAAGATTCTCGATGATATGTCATTTAAAATCTGAAAAATGCTTTGAAAGACTTGATTGTGTACTTTCACTATGAGGAATGGGAGCTGTCTTATGCTGGGATGAACTTTATACTTGGGATCCATTTTCTAGAGCATACAATTAAGTTCTCCTTTTGGGAAATTGGAGGAAAGAGGCTGAGATCTTTGGTCTGCGCGATTATACCGATGATAATTGTATAGACTAGTGAAGTAGTAGTGAAAGCAGCTGTTGTTGTTTTTGTTGTAATAAATTGGACGTGGGCAAAACAGAACTTGACTCGATCGATTTCAATGGTTAGACATGATAGACATGGCAATACCGAGATTGAGTGAACATTTGTTAACAAAGCGATTTCTGATTTAAAATGTTTGTGGCTAAGTGTGTTTTGTTTGTTTCTTTTTTTAAAAATAAATAAATATATGGCGTCAGCAGTCCTATACAGAACCAAGCTTAGCTTCTCGCAACCATTTGTGTGTGCGTGTTATTTTTTCCACGAAATGGAAGGGACATACAGTTTTTTGCCGACTCCCAACGGCGAGTTGAGAAGCTTCTCATGACAAATACACTCGTTAGGCGGAATGGAAGACGTCTTCTGGGAGTCAATTCAAACTAAGGCAAAATTAAAATTGAAGCGGCAAACAGCTTTGGCGATAGAACAACTATTTAAATCAGCGAGATCTAACGGCCTGAACAACAAAAGTCAGATTTACCAATGATATCGTAGATTAACCTCATCTTCTGGACAAGGGATATAATGAACCAATCAACCTGGACGATGAAGAATGGACGAAGTGAAGACATCCATATTCCAGCTATAAAACATTGTCGGATAAAAGTATGTATGCTTGATGAATAGAATCTCAGCATTCTTTGTCCGATCCTCAAGAAAGGATACCCTCTGATCTTATCTCGCATTTCATCAACAACCTGATGAAACGATATGAGTGTGGCTTAAGACCAGGAAAGTTCAACATCGATCAAATATTCACATTAAGGCAGATCTTGGAAGGAGCTTCAAATTGATATCCAACTCCTGTTCATAGATTTTAAGGCCGCGTATGTCAGCATTTATAGAGATGATGTATACAGAGCAATGTCTATTTTTAGTATCCCTGCCGAACTCGAGAATGCACGTTGCTCCAATAAGGTCAGAAAATACCATACCAAGGCCTTGGATATCAAAAAAGTATTCAGACAAAGCGACGAATACTGAAAAACTCCCGCACCAACATCAGAAACACAACCTTTCAAAATTCTTTCAATATTGACCTAATCGGAAGAATACAGCGTGATATCGGTGGCGCTTTCGTGAATATTGGGGGGAAAGCGGCGAAGATTAGTATATATGTACACTGGTCCCTCGCTTTCCGCGACTTCTTTTTGCACGGTTTCACCATTGCGCGAAATGCATTTGCCTACCCAAATTCAATTTGCGCGGCCTCGCTTTGCGCGAATTATGACACGTTATGTTCTGTTTCGCTGAATATTTTCGAATTTTGTTTGTCTTGACAGATTTTTTGTATGTTGTCTTTTGCTTCATTCATATGTATGTTCCTGCATGTGTGTGGTGTACGGCAGTAAGGACTGCATTAGCCTTGTTATCTCAAACACAAAACATTTCGATTTTTCAACAACTAATTGGCAGATTTAATGAAATCGTTCAAATCATCGTCAGACTTGCCTACACTCAGGTTATTTGCAATCAGTCTGTCAACCAGTTGGCCGATTAGTTTCTCGTCTGTAGCTGGCTAACAAAAGTAAAGCAATCTGTGGTGACAGATTTTTTTAAACGTCGACCAAATGTGATATAAAATTTTTTTTAGATCTATTGTTTAGATTTTTAGGGTTAAATCAGTCTCTAACGAGCTCCTTCAGACGCCCTGGCGAGGGCCTGTAGTACTAGCGCCCCACCACAGTAAAACCGGCTATGCTGTGGCACTTTCTTACCGGCCTACTCGTGGGAACAGATTAGTAAATTAAATGACAAAAACAGGAAAAGAAAAAGAAACAGAAAAACAAAACAAGCAGGGCGCACAACCTTCGGGGGAAACCGCAGAAAATAAGCGCATAGGTAGGGAAGAAGAGGAACTCCTACCACGAAAACCTGCAACAATAAATCTAGCTTCTTCGGATGGGGAAAGCGGTGGGGCTATTGACATTGGCATGGAGAACCTTCTTCTCCATGACGATGAGAGCCGCTCGATCGCAAGCTCGTCCAACCTCTCCAAGCTATCCACTGCGTCGGATCGCAGCAGGATAGCTAATATTAAGCTTACCATAAAGAGATTAGGGATGAAAAGTTATTTTTTTAAGTCATTTATTAAAATAATGGCAAAAGATTTTGAGGAAAGTTGACAGCGGGCTCTACTCTCAACATCATCGTTTCATTTCATCTTGTATCGTACTTTTGAGTTAGTTTTTCCCGTAGTCGGCAGTTCCTCTACTTTCCTTGCCAACTCATAGGCAAACTCGTTGCTTTCTACAACAGACTGACCAATAAATGCGTAATTATATAAATAAGTTATTGTTACAACAATTTTATTAACAACTTTTTAGTTTCAGAAAATATAAAGTGTATGTAAGTAAGCAATGTCGTGTTCTACTTGTCAATTCCTTTCATTTGATACCCATATTAAGGTGATATTAAGGATAACGGAAATCCGCTATCTTGGGGGTGTTGTGAATTTAGAAGGACATCATATCGTATTGTATTCTACTTGCCAAGCCCTTTCATTTGATAACAGTATCCTGGCGGTTGTAAGGAAAGAGAAAAGAAAAAGAGGTAAGGAGACTCTCCGGATCAAGACGAATCCAAGGACACCTCATTTGTTGAAATCCGGTATATAGACATCCTTACATACAGACAAACATACAAACCCAGCCTGTTAAAATCATAATCATAAAAATCCTTCCTTTGGCCTAGTCGGGTAGAAATAGAAAAGAAACAAAACAAAAAAAAAACTAAAAAAAAAAATTAAACCGCCTTGGCCGAGAAACAAACCTGGAACCCACAAGGTGAAAAGCCGACGCGCTATATACTGAGCCACAGCCCAATACGAAATTCCTATCCAATTTCTCATTATGATTTTCGTTGACGACGAATGAAAATTAAATGTGCAAATAAAGTCAAACAACACAAAAATATGTTCGTTCGCTCCGTTCGATAGAGAGGAAATACGAAATTAACGGTTGCAGCAAAATGGAATATAAAAAAAAAGTGTGTATACCGAAGTCACAACCCACTGGAGGACGGTTGACTCGCACGACCATACAACTCAAAATGGTTTGAATCGAATCTATTGAATTGATGCAACAATTCTTAGGTTGCGAGGAATTTTTGTCGCTAAAAATGTGGTCATTTTATTTTACTCTGCGTGCGATATCTATGTAACTATATTATTTGTGATTGAATTGAAGTATGTATTGAAAATACGAACTTAAATTTGAACTGAAATTGAAAGTAATTTAAGGGGACCTTCTGGTCTAGCGCCCTTTAATTTGACGAGTTTTTACGATTTTTTTTTAATGAAAATAATGAGCAACAATATTTAAACTTTGTAGATATATTTTATCACTTTGACAATATACAAAAATATTTAAAAAAAACAATAATAATAATTTTAATTAAATAAAAATTGGTTTTACAGTTACCCTCTTCAAAAAAAAAGTATCTTGGTGGTGTGTCGTGTTTTGGCTCTTCCACTGATCAAAAACAAACAAAACAAACAAACATTTTAAAACTGACAAAATGGCGCGTTGTTGAAATTTATGTTTCGAAAAAAATACCATTTTTCATTACCTTTTGTATGTAAAAAGTAAGAAATATTCAACTTGAAACATTTTTTTAGTTCCGACGATAAGTACTGGTTTACTGAATAACATACTAAGATTTGAGACGAATCGGTCGAGTAGTTTTTTTTTTGTCCCACACCGTGCAGAAAAGGGGGTAACCGACAGTTCGCGGTTTTCACTTCGCAAACTGTTATCTCGCGACTGTCTAAACATATTTCCTTTATTTCGCAGAGCGCATGTGGCATATTGTCATTTCGTCTTGCGTTCATCTCGCTGTAAGATTACCTCGCATTACTTCTTTCGCATTTCTATATTTAGCGCTTTTATCAACTGGCATTCGGTGTTTTTGCATATTTCGATTTGTAATTATTTCGGCATAGGTTATTTTGCATTTATTATTTCGCATTATTTTATTTGGCAAAATATTATTTTGTATTTTTAATTTGTTTGGCTTTCATTTTATCACATGTTAAGAATTTCGCGCGAAATAATAAAAAAAATAATATTTTGCCAAATAAAATAATGCGAAATAATAAATGCAAAATAACCTATGCCGAAATAATTACAAATCGAAATACAAGTTTGCGAAATAACAAATGCGAAGAAACAAAATGCGAGTTGTTGATATGCGAAATAATAAACTGCGAAATGATAGCAGCGAAATAACAAAATTCAGGAAAAAAACCGCGAGTTATACCATACCCCAGAAAAATATATGTAGTTTCGATATAAATGAGTTTAAATTTTACCTGCTTCTGCGCTGACTTGCTAAATAGGCTGTATAAGTCAAAATACTAGAAATATTAAAACGAAAATTTAACAGTATACTTTTAAAACCCTATACTTTTGAAATATCAAAAAAAAATCAATTTTTTGAAAAATCTAGACCAGAAGGTCCCCTTAAGTAATCTGTAATTCAAGTATCTTAAGATCACCCATAGATCGTCCATGTTCTGCGGTTAGATTAATCTTTGGCAACCAAAATCACCTTTTTTGCTTAAAAAAAATGGAAATACTCGTATGCAGCTAATTACAAAATTTTCTTTTTCACCGATAGAGCATTAAGAAGATCTTATCTAAAACGGCACCGTGTACACTACATTTTCAATCAAGGTATCTACCACAACTAGTGATCCACAGCAGCGGAATCCCTTTAAAGATACAATCTTTAAAAAAATATAGGAAGGGTGAAAGAAAATAGAATAAAAAAGTACCCTGTGTCCCATCTTTACTTCAGTTTTGGAAGGCGGTACCGTACTCATTATTAGGGGAGTGATGAAAAGGTAACATTGTCCATTAACGAAGATCAGTGATCATCGGGTGTCCGCATCCGTACGAGTACGAGTATATTACCCTAAGCGCGTTGCCCTAATGATGGAGAAGATGAAAGACCATAATGATGGCGATGATCGCGCTATGGTGATCGTGGTGATTATGTTCTATCGATAATGAAGAAAATGATAGGTGCTGATGGAAGCCACCGACCGACAACAGAAATTCTCTGTTTATCATCATCATCATCATCATCGTTGTCCGGGTGATGACAACTTGCCACGTTCGAGATTTTATTTGATTTGAAGATCAAAATCAGAATGAGTTACTATACTCATATCTATATGTATCTAAACATCTCAGATACATATTGTATCTACTTGGTAATGGTTTTTGAAGTTTCTGAGAAATTCAACAGTTTACAAGAGGATCAATTGATCTCGAGAAGTATGCCCGCGTACCTGTGTATCCGTATCTGTACATATCTGTGTGGCAATGCTATTGTTATTCTTAAAGTCTACGAAGCCAGCGTTCACAAATTGGCGCTTAAATTTTTTGTTATTTATTGTTAAACTATGGGAAGCAAATAGTGACCAAACAGGAACCATACACACAGTAGAAGATGAAGATGAAGAAGCAAAAGTAAACAGTATGCTGGCGTATAATACTCGTACGCTTGTACATATTGATGAACTATCGAGTGCGGGATCGAGTGTGTTTTGGGTAAAATCTGAAGGAGAGATCCTTGACTCGATCACTTCTAGTGTGTTGAGTATTTATTTATTTATATTTGATGATCGATTTTTTTTCCGGGCTGCGCTTCGGTATGAATTGGAAGTGATTCTATTTTTGAGTATTTTGAGTTTTTTTTTTTTTTTTTTTTGTTTGGAGTTCTCTTGGATTGGAAGGCTTAATGATGTCGACGATGATTTAATCGTGCTCCATGTGGTAGGTTGAGAAAAAGAATGTATGTACTATGGGACAATGGTGTGGCTGTTTAAGTAGGAGAGGTAATAATTGATCATCAATGTCGCCACTTGGTTACAATTGTGTGTTTTTCTCCTTGTTCTTGTTATTTTCTTTTCAGTTTTTTTTTTGATCATTCACTGGAAGTAACTGTTTATTTACACCTGTTGGGAATGTGAAACATTAATGAGTATGGGATATTGACGAATTAGAAATTGCAGAGCTGTTTTGGATTTATGATGACAAAAGTACAACTAGTACAACTATGCAACGGGTGAAGCAAATCATTTTTAGAACGATCATTCAATATTCAAAACAAAATATAATTGCGACTCAAGCTTTTAAATACTCTGCGCGTAAAGAGAAAAAACTACCGTGTTTGATTGGAGTGGAAATCATGGTCAGAAAGTAAGGACCGCTGATCGTCAATCTGTCTAAATATTTTACAATGACCTCTGATGTCCTTCCATCTAGTGGTATTGTATCCGTCAAACACCACCCAAAGTTAAAAGTGCATCTTAGCTTAAGTGTATCTACATTTAGGAATAATAAGAACGTGACAAAATGCTAAATTCATGATGGTGGATGATGGATTTAAGTATCCCAGAACCGGAGCCTGAAGGTTAGGTAAAATCCGTCGCATACGTACCTATATACATACATACGTTGACAGATAAACACCGATGATAGATAGATAGATTTTATTTACGTGGTAATATTTACCTACATTGGAGTTGTCCGCAGAATTTACACAGAGATTCGATATTGTTTTATCTTACTACTGAAGTATTATCTAATAATTTAACAAGACTTATATAATTGAATTTAGTTTATTTTGACATGTTAAAAAAAAATCGTAAAATAATCGAATTAAGTTAATTTTGAAACTCCAACCGATTGTCAGCGGGGATGATAGTTTCTCAATTTTGTCTCAATGGGCTCCCTGAAATTACGCCAAAAAAAAGGAAATGGAGAAAAGCCCGAAAATTTCCATGCAAAGTTGTGTACAAAGAACTAGTTTGGCATTTTTTCCAAATTGAAAAAGAAAAAAACTCCAAAAAAGTGGTTGGCTTTTTTTTTTTAAAATAGAAAAGAATAAAAGGCGTGAGTACCAGGTACTCGTGAAATTTGATGTGTAAACATAACTATTGCTATTATTACTGTGTGAAGGAGAAATGAACAAAGAGAATCATATACAGAAAACGCACTAATACTAAGTTTGGTTACGCACTAATACAACAGAGATTGGTTACGGGTTGCGCATGACGGCGAGAAATTCGTGAGGTCCATGACCGAGAGCTAAGATGTTTACACATCAAAAAGCCCCAGAAAATAGCATTCTATGACTCACTATGTTGTTATGTTTTGTCGAAAAATAACATAACTTCGCATGATTTTACAAACATACATAGTACTTGATTTCAAATTCTGAAGTACAAATTCTACAAATTGGCGGCGCCACGGCACGCGGCCGCACCCGGCGGAGCGGAGCGCGCGGCGCCCCGTGGAGTGGCACGACTCCCCCCCACCTATAGAGTAAGTTAAAACCGAACACCGGAGTTTCATAATAATGTGGCGACCCTGTTCATGTAACATACCTGTAACTTATCTTGTCTTGTTATTTCATCATCCAAAAATCATATACATATGTAATTTAATCCATCTTGCCACGCGCACACTCTTTCAATTTAATTGTTTAAATTCGATTCTTTGCTTTTTAATAATAAAATATAATTTGTATTAAAGTGGATTTCGTGTTCGATTTACTTAATCTATCGGTTGGACATTAAACAGCCACAATTGGTGACCCTCGACGGTGGATTTTAGCGAAATTAAGAAGTCGAAATTTTACAATTTTTTCGTGTACGTGTCTGTGCCTGCTCATTCACGTCGCACATGACGTATTTATTTTCATAAATTTTTAAACATGGTAGATGCTAATGGAGACAATGCGGGGTCTCCCGGAGGATCGAACTACGCCAAGCACGCATTCGCAGAAAACTCACTACAACTCACTCGAATTGCGGTCAAATTCCGCCGTTCTGGCACGAAAAAACTGAGATATGGTTCTCCCAAGTTGAAGCGCAGTTTTAGATCACCGGCATGCGCAGCGACATGACGAAATTCAACACCGTGGTGTGCGCGCTGGAGTCGAACGTCCTCGCGTAGGTTTCTGAGGCCATACTCCCTCCTCCAGTCGAAGGTAAGTTTGATAACTTAAAGAAAGTCCTTCTGGAACGGTTTGGTGACAGCGAACAGAAAAAGATGGCATAGGACGTTGAAGGCCGCACTTAAAAGCCATTTGACAGTAAATTGGACGGAAGTTTTACCAGTCGTAATGCTCGGGTTAAGGTCATCATTTAAGCCCGACATAAAAGCAACACCAGCAGATCTAGTTTTTGGTATGACCTTGCGACTCCCTGGACAGTTTTTCGTTTCAAGCAGAAGACAGAAGTGTGACTAGTAGTAGATAATTGCGTGATGCTATGCATAAGCTAGCCCCAAGATTACTTCGTTTCACGGTGCACATACAGTTTTTGTACAACCAGAACATCAGAGATGCACTCACGTTTTCGTACGAAATGATGCGGTTAGAACACCACTCCAGCCAACATTTGATGGACTGTTTCAGATAGTGAGCAGGAAAGAAAAGTAGGGTAGGGCGAGAAGGTTCTGACACGTTAACGGATATTGCCAAAAATTAGGTACATCCGTTTACAAACAAAACTATTTATATGTAAATTTTACTTTATTAACATTTAATCTATTACAAGAACAACTTTAAGGGGCTAATTTATTAAACGTCTCAGAGTTTTTGATGAATTTCTAAATAAGGAAAAAGTGACAGAACCTCCTAGTTTTCAGGAGGTTCCGACTTTTAAGAAGGAGGTTTCAACATGCTATGCTTTAACTGCTTCTTTCATGGCTTTCTTGTCAAATGTCTTTTCAGGATACTTTCTTTTATAAATGTTAGGCCTTTTGATTTACTTACTTACCTAGGTGGCGCTTCAGTCCGGGGTGGACCAAGGCCTCAACCAACAACCTCTTCCAGTTAGCCCGGTCCTTAGCTAACCGCTTCCAGTTGCGCACTCCAAGTTGGTTGAGGTCTTGTTCTACTTGGTCGCGCCACCTTAGGCGAGGTCGTCCTCTGCTGCGCTGACCCTCCGGGTTAGAGTTGAATATTCTCCGAGCCGGAGCGCTGATGTCCATGCGCTCTACATCTCCTAGCCATCTTAAACGCCCAATGTGTAGTTTTTTGACCAGGCTGATGTCGCTGTACAGCTCGTACAGTTCGTCGTTGAATCTTCTCCTCCAAGACCCGTCAACGCAAACGGGACCGAATATCCTACGAAGGATTTTTCTCTCAAAGCGACCAGATCTTCATCCGCATTCGATAAAGTCCATGCTTCAGCTCCATATAGCAAGACTGGGATGATAAGGGTCTTATATAGAGTCTCCTTAGTCGATCAGGAAAGGACTTTACTGCTCAGTTGCCTTCTTAGCCCAAAGAAACAGCGGTTGGCAAGAGTAATCCTTCGTTTGATTTCCGACGAGATATCATTTTTTGATGTTATGGCAGAGCCGAGGTAGACAAAGTCCTTTACTACCTCAAAGTTGTAGCTGTCTATTGTGACGTTCTGCCCAATTCGTCGATGTTGGTTGTCCCTTTTTGTTGACAGCATATACTTAGTTTTGCCCTCGTTTACCGCTAAACCCATTTTGGCCGCTTCCATTTCTATACTCGCAAACGCGCCGGTGACAGCTCGCTGTGTTCTACCAATAATGTCAATATCGTCGGCGTATGCAAGTAGTTGAACGGACTTTTGAAAGATCGTTCCTTGTGTGTTGGCTTGTGAGTTTCGAACAATTCTTTCAAGTATGATGTTGAAGAAGTCGCATGACAGCGCATCACCTTGTCTGAATCCTTTTTTGACATCGAAGGTCTCGGTGAGGTCATTACCGACCTTGATGGAGCAGCGAGCTTTCTCCATCGTCATCCTGCACAGACGGATGAGTTTGGCAGGGATGTCAAAACTAGACTATACAGTTCATCCCTCCAGATGCTGTCATAGGCGGCCTTGAAATCGATGAACAGGTGGTGGGTATCGATTTGGACTTCTTGGGTTTTTTCCAGGATCTGCCTGAGTGTGAAAATTTGGTCTATGGTGGACTTTCCTGATAGGGGCCAATCAGGTTGTTGACGAAAGGCTTCAAGCGTTCACACAATATGGCAGATAGGATCTTGTAGGCGATGTTCAGGAGACTGATGCCTCTGTAATTGGAGCAGTTGAGAGGGTCGCCTTTCTTATGAACCGGGCAAACGATGCTGAGATTCCATTCATCTGGCATACTTTCATCTGACCAAATCTTAGAGATGAGTTGGTGTATGCTCACTGCCAAGTCATCTCCAGCTGCTTTAAATAACTCTGCGGGTAAACCGTCAGGTCCAGCAGCCTTGTTGGACTTAAGCTTGGATATTGCTATCCGCACTTCGTTTTGATCAGGTGGATGGGAGTTTTGGCTATCATCATCTAAGTTGAATGGTTCATTCTGCCTGACAGCGGAATTTTGGTCGTCATCGCCATTGTACAGTCTGCAGAAGTAGTCTTTCCAAATTCTCAGCACCGACTGTGTTTCTACTACGATGTTTCCATCCGCGTCTCTACAGGTTTCTGTACGGGATTTGTTTTGCTGGCACATTCTTTTTACCCTCTGGTAAAACTTCCGTATATTGTTCCTGGAGTAGCATCTCTCAATATCCTCGAGCGCACGCTTCTCGTGCTCTTTCTTTTTCCTTCTAAGAAGCCGATGTTCTTCCCGTCTCTTTTGCTCGTAGAGCATGCGAGCAGATCTAGTCCTTCTTTGCAGCGCCGCTTTATACGCTTGTTGTTTCTCCGCGTTAGCTAGTCTGCACTCTTCATCAAACCAGGGGTTTCGTGGTGGTGGTCGTGTGAAACCCAGCACATCATTCGCGGCACTTATGATGGCTTGCTGGCAGTGTTGCCACTGGTCTTCTGTACTAGCTGTTGCTGCGGTAGGACTCGTAGCAAGAGATCGGGATATGCGTTCTCTGTAGGCTCTGGCGGTGTCTTGCGATTGTAGCTTTTCGACATTGTACTTTCTCACAGTATTTCGTTGTTGTGGCGCTGTGGATATCCGCATTCGTACCTTGGCTACAACAAGGTAGTGGTCCGAGCCAATGTTGGCCGCCCGGAAGGTTCGGACATCCATAATACTGGAGGCATGTCTGGTGTCGATCGCAATGTGGTCGATTTGGTTGACGGTTATTCGATCCGGAGACCGCCAGGTCCCCTTATGGATATTGAGATGTGGAAACTGTGTGCTTGCTATACTGACACTTCGCCCCGCAGCAAAGTCAATCAGCCTTAGTCCGTTTTCGGACGTGGTGTCGTGTAGGCTGTGCCTTCCAACCGTCCTACCAAAGATGTCCTCTCTTCCTATCTTGGCGTTAAAGTCGCCCAGTACGATTTTAACGTCATGTCTAGGGCATTGCTCGTATGTTTGGTCGAGGAGCTCGTAGAAACTATCTTTGGTAGCGTCGTCTTTTTCTTCTGTGGGGGCGTGAGCACATATAAGGCTTATGTTGGCGAATTTTGCCTTGACACGGATTGTCATAAGACGCTCGCTCACGTGCCGAAAGCTCAAGACTTCTTGCCTAAGTCTGCCGCGTATGACAAATCCGCATCCGAATAAGCGCTGTTTATTTTCTGTATAGCAGTCACCGTAGTAGATATCACAGTTTTCCATCCTTTTTCTGCCTGGCCCATTCCATCGCACTTCCTGGATGGCGGTTATATCTGCCTTGAAGCAGTTTAGGGCCTCTGCCAGTTGTTCGGATGCACCGTCGCCGTTCATTGAACGAACATTCCAGGTACATATCCGAACGTCGTTGTCCTTATTTCGTTTAGCGTGGTTGTCAACAGTAGATCCGTCCTTTACCGAGGCTTTTGGTTGTTTCGGAACTCTTTTTTTTTTACGTGGTTAGGTAGTTAACCTCACGCACAACCCCCAACCTGGAGGGCCAGATCCTTGTATACCCCTAGGACAAGGGGCCGGGTACACCGGTGTCAGTAACCCACTACGGGGGTGTGAGCGCTGCCGTTGGCCCACTAGGGGCTCATCCGCCACCAACTCTTTTCCAAGACCCTGACTAGTACTTGGAAATCCTTATCGACCTGAGCTCCGAATATGTCGGAGTAGCTCAGATAAGGTTTTGTTTCCGTTCTGGAAATTTTAGCGCCACCGTTGGTTCCATTGATGGAATTCATCCGCTGACGTGAATTATAGTGCTGCTATTTTCCCTTGCTCAGTACTCGCGCTTATAAGTTTAGCAAGTCGTGCCCGGATGGGCAGCGACCAGTACCCGATGGTTACCACTTGGAGGTAAAATAAGCACAATTGATGTGTAGTAACAGTTACAACACTGGGCTTAGCCAAATTAAAGCCAATCAGTGCCTACCCTATTTCTACAACATCCAACCATTTTGAATTAAACCTATAAAATTTCAATATAAAAAAAAAACTAAAACTAAGTAAAACAGTGAAAGGAGGAGGTTTCGACAATTTGACCTAAACGAAACGTTGGAAAAACGAAACGAAACGACGAAACGTGTCGAAACCTCCTTCAATGCATGCATTATATTTACGCTTCAAAAAAGTTTATTATTTTATACTTACATATAGGGTCACAACTAATAAAAACACTATTAATCTGTTCGTTTAGTTTTTGTATTCTCACTTTCAAACACTTAAAACAAAAAAAGTTATAGCTTAAGAATTCACTGAAAAAAATTACATACAGACCTACCAAAAATGAAAACACGACTGAACTTGTTACACGCTGATAAGAAACTGAACTCAATAAGGGGAAAAGTAGAGGTACTTTTAGACTGTGGACATAAGAAAATATCATATCTGTCATATTTATAGGAAGTGAACAATTTGAGTTTGATGAAACCTCCTACATGTCGAAACCACCTCAACTTACCCTACTTTACCATCAAATCAAGCAACGTACCACGACGATTTCTGTCGATCGTCTAAAAGCTGTCTTTTTGATCGCATAACCAACAGATTCGCAGAATCGACAACGTCAAGAATCACAATCCAGCGACGAATTGGTCCCTGATAGTCTACAAAGAGAATAGAGAAGCAACTAGATCCGGACGCAGAGTTCAGCTGCCTTGTCACTATCGTTGAGGTGCTCCACTAAAGGGGGAGTACTGTTGCGACCCTGTTCGTGTAACATACCTGTAATTTGACTTGTCTTGTAATTTCATCATCCAAATATCATATACATATGTAATTTCATACATCTTGCCACGCGCACACTATTTTAATTCAATTGTTTAGATTCGATTTTTTTGCTTTTTAGTAATAAAATATAATTTGTATTAAAGTGGATTTCGTGTTCGATTTATTTAATTTATCGGTTGAACATAAAACAACCACAATACTATGCCGATCTGTTAGTTTTTATTTCATGTGCTCACTTTATTTATTAAATTATAGGGGTGGTCATAGCCCATTGAGCGTGAGGAACTCATAAATAACACAGGCTTTAAAGCAATATTGAAAACCGAACGGCTCACTTTTAAGTACATAGACTTAATTTGATTTCTGGATTTTATTATCCATATATTGCAAAATCGAGCTTAAGACTTCGTCGAATCCAGTTTTATTTCATCATTCAAATATCTCTGTAATATGAGTTCCGGTTTTCCTTTAAGATCTTAGCACCATCCCTCATTTGATCAACAATAAATTCTCTATTTGCATTTCATCTTCCAGCAGCAAAAGAATCAATAAACATAATAGGCCCACCCTCACAGCCTTTAGGTACATATATCAAACAAAATTACCCACAAAAATTCTTGGAAAACAAAATCTCTCTCATTCATACCAATATTCAAATACAGGTATAAAAATCGTCTTCTCTGTACACCTTTCCCAACAAAAATAAAACAATAAAACACCTCATGTTAAAATAACACATCCAGAACCTCAGTCTATTGTCGTCTGTATTAGCAATGGGAAATACCAAAATCTCACACCTGTTTTTACGGTGGGTATTTAGCACGCGCTATCTTTTTACAAAATAACTTCAGAGTAGAAAAAAATTCTCCATCCTGTCGACATTGTTTCAAAGGACATTTTGTTCCTCAATTGAGAGTGTGAAATATAAAATCGAATTTTCAAACCCTCGCATTTGCCCTTCGAAACAATAAATAATTTTCACCAGCATCAAGAAACATCTGCCGGTGATTTGCGACGACACAGAAAGTGTGGCAAATTGTCGCATCGAAAGGGTATAAATCTTTTCCAGATACCAGATAATTTTTTTTTTCTATTTACTTAGAAATTGGTTGCACAGTTTTTCAACCCTCGGATATTCTTTTCACTGTTAATTGGAGGGAACATTTTCTACCCGATCATTATTATCAAACATAGAAGGGGTGCTTGATTAACGCATCGAAGGGTGATTCTGATCATGGATGCCTGCGCAACCACGATAATTGAATCCTCAAATAAAAAAAACATCCAATGAATTCAACGGGTTAATAATGATTCGATAGAGGGGTGCAGAGAAATCCATTTTTTTCTTTTCCATCTTGAACGAGGTAGGTAGTTCATAAAAATCAAAGCGCAGTTACAAGTATCTATGGTTTGAAAAAAAAAGTCATTCAGTACACCATCCTCAGCCTCATTCTCATCTTCAGCCATTTAGCGTTGGAAGTCACTTCTTCAAATTTGAACCTCATCAATTTCTAATGATTTCCTACTAAATACACAAAGCGCACAAGCACACAGATACTCCGGGCAATGCGCCGAAACATTTCAAAGGAAGCCGCAACGGCGTGTAATATAATATACAATAACCTCAAGAGTCCATTGGTGGGACTGATGTTTTTAAATGCATTTTTGCTGGGACTTGGACCATCTACTTTTATTCTTTATGTTTGCTAACATTGGTCGTGGAAGGGGTTTTTGGGAATAACACCATCAAGAGGCAGATTCTGGAGATGTTGTTTTTTTTTTTGAAGATACATTCCAACTCTCGATGGATGCATCGAAACATCGATCGACATTTAAACCGTGGTCAACAGCGGAACTCCGTTTTTGGCAGTTTTAAGAAAAGGGTTACAAGACCGATCGGTCTCAGTATCTCGCAACCTATTCTCGATGAAGCAGCAGCAGCATCATCATAACCATCATCATAAACAGCAGCAAGAACAAGCTAGTAATACACATAATTGCTATTGAAGAGGACAGGTTGATGTTAATAAGCGACGCAAATAGGGTACACGCCGAGTGTTAAAGAGTTCGCATTTCACCTCGTCTATTTGGTTTCAGGTGAAAAATATTTAGTGGCACCGCGATCATCACCGGTGGTTTGTACTTGGTATTTGTTGTTCCCATGGTTTTTTTTTATTTTTTTTTTTTCAGATAGAAGGGCCTTTCTCTCTCGACCGAATATCTAAATATGGGTTTCAAGCACTAAATGTATATTTAAATAAATACGTATTAAATATGTTGTATGCTTGTTACTTACGTGTCATTGGAATGTCTGTGACAGAAACTTTTCCTTCTGGAGCTAGGTATATGGCTTTGTTGTGTGCACACTGTGACATTATTACAAATTCTTGTACTGTACATAATGCACCCGAAATCACCACCTGAAAAGATAGAAGAGAAAGAAAAGTTATGCAAACGTACTTTATTTTTGTAGAATGTAACAACTTATAACAAAATTCTAATAACAAAACAATTATCTGAAGACATTTCTCAATCAAAGTGTACCTTTGGATAGATACTTCAGATTTATAAGTCACAGAATAGATACTGGTACTCGTTGGTTTTTTCCTTTGCTGTGCGGTTTTAGGCCAGGAAAGTCCACAATAGACCAAATTTTCACACCTAGGCCTGGAAAAAACCCAATGCGTCCCAATCGATACCCACCACCTGTTCATCGATTTCAGAGCCGCCTGTGAAAGCATTTGGAGAGATGAACTGTATAGAGCCATGTTTAGTTTTGACATCCCTGCCAAACTCATCCATCTGTGCAGAAAAGATGAAGAAAGCTCGCTGCTCCATCAATGTCGGTACTGACCTCATGGAGACCTTCGATGTTAAAAAAGGATTTAGACAAGGTGACGCACTGTCATGCGATTTCTTCAACATCATACTTGAAAAATTGTTCGAAACTCACAAGCCAATACACAAGGAACAATCTTTCAAAAGTCCGTTCAACTACTTGCATACGCCAACGACATTAACGTCATTGGTAGAACACAGCGACTTGTCACCGGTGCGTTTACGAGTATAGAAATAGAAGCGGCTGAAATGGGTTTAGCGGTAAACGAGGGCAAAACAAAGTATCCGCTGTCAACAAAAAGGCACACTCAACAAAGACGAACTGGCTATAACGTGACAATAGACGGTTGCAACTTTGAGGTAGTGAAGGACTCTGCTCTGCTATAACATCAAAAAATTACATCTCGTCGGAAGTCAAACGAAGGATTACTCTTGCCAATCGCTATTTCTTTGGGCTAAGAAGGCAATTGAGTATTAAAGGCCTTTCCCGATCGACTAAGGAGACTCTATACTATATGGACCCTTATCATCCCAGTCTTGCTTTACGGAGTTGAAGCATGGATTTTATCGAAGATATCCTTGGTCGCTTCGAGTGAAAAATATTTCGTAAGATATTCGCTCTCGTTTGGGTTGGCGGATTTTGGAGCGTTTAAGATGGCAAGGACATGTAGAGCGTATGGACATCAACGCTCTGGCTTGAAGAATATTCGATTCTAATCCGGAGGGTTAGAGGACGATACCGCCTAAGGTGGGCGCGCACAAGTAGAAAAGGACCTCAACCAACTTGCTGTGCGCAATTGCTAAGGGCCGGGCAAACTGGAAGGGATTGTTGGTTGAGGCCTTGGTCCACCCGGACTGTACCTAAGTAAGTAAGTTAGTTGTGAAAATGTATCAAAGAAAGCAGATAAGGCCAAAGAACGCTAAGAATTCACTATGAGTGATGATTAGTTTTTACAAAAACAAAAACAACAACAAAAACAAAAACAAAAACATAACAAAAACACTTTACTCTTAGATACGAACTCAAAGGGCCGTATTAATAAAAATGGGCAATTACTTCAAGTAAAAGCTCTGAGCAAAGTAAAGTCATTTAGCATTTGCTCGAAATTGGTATGAATAAAACTTAAGTTTACTTGAGCAAGTTCGAAAATTCGAAGTGAGCATTTGCTTGACCTTTGACAGCATATCGCACAGCTGACATTTTGCAAATTATTCAGGAGACACAAAAAAATATTTCCTACAGAAATAATTGGAATTAAATGAATGAAATGTATGCTTCAATAAATTGATATAGCTATGTACCTACTTAAATGGATTACCTAATTTAATTTGAGTTTAAATGTGATTTAATCTAGTGGACTGTGATGTGAAGTTAACTTGATGACGGTAGTTAATTGTTTTTCTTTGCGATCCCGTTGACCATTGTGGGCAGCGATCAACTATGGAATTTCCCATCGTCCGATGTTATTCTGTTTATGTTGTTGCTGTCTTAAAACCGTCCGATGTTGTTCTTGTTGATGTTGCTGTCTTAGACAAATTCATTTTAAAAATGAGTATGCAATAGTATTTGAAAAAATAGGTGTGTTGAAACCTAAATTTCTAAAAAAATGTCAGTTGCACGGTGTTTCTATATGCACGAAGATATAGCATGTCCACAAATCACTTAACTCGTATGATCTCGAGCGCATCTGTTGCGAAAGAACTACAAATGAAATGGTATCAAACAATTTTATCGACGAATTAGACAAAATTGACGACGACCATAGTTTGCATGAAACAAAAGTGGAATATCTCGACAGTAAACTTTTGCCTTTGCCAGCGTATTTTACCGTTTAATCAGCATCGCAAGGGAGTTTTATCCATTCTGCTACCTTTTAATTATTTTTTTTTTTACCAAAACTCACCGCAAGTCAGTCGGTTTATGGCTAAAAAGTGCGGAGCAAACGCTCTGAGTCAGCTAAATAGTAGACTTGGAATTCTCCGAGCAAATGCTCAGATTTATGCCTTTTATTCATACGAATCTGAGCAAACGGCATTTTCGAACTAAGCAAATGCTCAAGTAAGTTCTCTCGCATACGAATCCGAGCAAATGCTCAGAATTTGAGCAATTGCTGCATATTTGAGTAAAGTGAGGTTTTATTAATACGACCCAAAGCTAAGTTTTTTTTTTAAAAAAAAGATTCAGATGTGAATGTGAATTCGAATCTGCACAGCTCGACAAGCGACAGTGATGAATGGAGGAAGATTTGGAGGACGATTTGATTCAACCACCTTCAAACAAGTTGGTTGCAAATTCTTTAACCATTTTGCGTTTATATTTAAAAACAAATGAAAAAACGACCGATTCTCTATACCTATAATTTGAAAATTAAAATAAAAAATTCACACTTCAGTCATGTATAGCAGACCATTTTAAATAATAATTATGTTCCTGTACGTTTTTTGTGCTATATACATATGTTCGTGAATATCAATTATTTTACTTGATAACTCGAAGTCTTGATAACTCGAATTTTTTTTCTGTGGCAAGTGATGGTTCGAGTTATCGAAGTTCGACTGTATGTATATTATCCATGAATTGTTACGTTTAAATATTGTTTTCTTTTGAAGTTCTAAATTTCTTTATATATTATTACTAAGTAAAACAATCATTGATTACCCCACATCAGAAGTGAAATTGTGAATTGAATATGAAAGATCATTGATGATTCACCACTATTTTTTTTTCTTTTTATTTTTTTTAACACAACAGATCTGTGTCATGGTGTGCTTAATACAAGCAACAACCACAAGCAGAGATTTGCCAGTCAAAATATGCATCAACAGGCTCATCATTTAGTGCTGGTGTTAGTTGTTAGGCTACGCTACTTTACAACACTACCACAAGCAATAAATAAACAAATATAAGAACAAATATACATTACACTGTGTAACAAAATTTCAAAAAATGTTTGTTTATGTACATTTTTGGATTGTTTATGCTTGGTATATGTCAGCTCATTTCGAAAATGCCCAATGTTCTTCTTAAGTGTTAGCTATTGTTTCAGAATTTGAACGAAAAGTTGGCATTTTTGAGCATTTATGCACTTTTGTAATTAAAAAAATATATATAAAAGAAAACTGAATTCAAAATGTTACTTCAAATTTTAATAACCTATCATATATCCAAACAAAAAAAAATATTGGCACTTCCATATGCATTTAGAAGTGCAGAGATTTTCTTCTTCTACTAGTTCTACATAATTTTCTATTTTAATATTTCCTCCTTGTATTTCCCTGAATGCTGTCCAAGCATTACGTTCCTTTGATTTGAAGCGGGGGCCTAAGTACTTTTCCTGAATCTACCAATAGGTGGAACTTTACGTTTTTTAGCATCAGGTGTTAAAGGCTTCTCTTAGCGGCCATCTTTTCGTACGATAGTTTTCAGTGTCAGCACGACTGTTCCATAATTAAATGAAGCATTTTTATTTATTTTCTCAACTAACGACTATTCACATTCACTTGCAGTGGTCGAATGATAGGCTTGCTCTGCTTGCATCTTCGTTAACACATTTCGCGTTGCCGTTACCGTTAAAGCTAACAGTTAGAACGAATAAATACTCAAAATGTGCTTGAAATATCAGAAGGAAGCAGAAACTAACAAAAAAATAACATAAACAAATTTTAGTTACACAGTGTTATTAGAATTTTTGTTCGAGGAACTACATTACGCAATACATTTTTTAGTGTAATCTTGTTAAGATTAAAGTCAAGAAAGTTTACATTTAAGTTATAGATTTTACTCATGCGGCTAATAGGCTAATGCATCCCGTAATTTGCTCTGTGATGAGGAACATGCAGTAACTCTATACTACGCAGGTAATGCGATCCCCCACGAAAGTTTAATCCTAAACAGGATAATAAGTCAGGTGCTTCAATCAGACCTGAGATCAGTTGATGCATAAAAATGATATCATTATTGACCCTTCTTTGAGCCAAAGGCTGCATTTCCAACAGTTTTATCCGATGGAATTATGGGGGGAGGTTAAAAGGAATGTCCCAGGGAAGACCTTTCAATGCGAATCGAATGAAGCGTCGCTGGACAGCTTCAATACGAGTATTGAGATTTTTCTGATAAGGTGTCCATAATTGCGAAGCATATTCGAGGTGAGGACGGATAAGACTGTTAAATAGTGCGAGAGTGACATAAGGATTTTTAAATTCTTTACACCATCTTTTAACGAAACCTAACATTGAATTTGATTTATTCACAATGTGGTTTATATGCTCTTTAATCCTAGAAACATAATCATATTTTTATGTACGTTAAGGATAATCATACGCCAAATTTACGTCTATTTTAAAATCGGCTGTATTAATTATTTTATTTTTAAATATGAATGTCTAAAATAACTGTAAGATAAATTTATATACTTATAAATGAAACATATTTACTTTTTATTGAAATTTAATTTATTTTTTATATAACAAAGCAAACGAAAAGATCATTCCAGATCACCAAAAAAAACAAAGTATTTTCTTCGGACTTCGGAAAATAATAAGTTTGTACTTTAACACATTTTTTACTTTAAATTTAGGTTAAAGGTATACATATCTGTATATAGTTTTAATAAAATAGCAAAAAAAAAATAAAATAAAATTATATGCACTTGGAACAAACGTCTTCGCGATGTAGACCATAGCTATGTATATCTCAATTTTAACGTGACTTACCTCAATGAAACGACAACCCCATGCAAGCTCTGAGCGACAAATGAGAATTCTTAAAAGTACATCCCGATCTACGCATCGGCTAAAGCGTGACAACTAATAATTCCGAGAGCACACGCCAAATTGACGTAGATTATGCTTCTACGGTTAAAATCAAGTTCAGGGCTAAAAGTGGACCTAGGTGGCTCCCTTGAGGGACGCCGGATCCTGCTAAGAAGGAGTCTGAAAGACAACCTCTAAATTTAACCTGATATGACCTCTGCTTGAGGTAAGAGCCAATCCACGAAATAAATATTGGGGGAAAACCTAACGCCTCGAGCTTGTAGATAATAATATCATGAGAAAGCTGATCGAAAGCTTTGGAGAAGTCAGTGTACACACAGTCCACCTCATGACCACTTTCTAAGGCAATGAAAAAGTTATGGGAGAATGTTAACAGGTTTATGACAGTAGACCTGTTTCTAACGAATCCATGTTGTTCTGTACAGATAACACCCCGACAAAGAAAAGTAAGGCTTTCACACACAACTTGCTCAAATAATTTTGGTATGCATGACAACTTTGAAATCAGTCTGTAGTTCGTAATAATATTTCTATCGCCTTTCTTAAAGACGGGCGTAATAAACGATTGCTTCCAAAAGCTAGGGAAATGTCCAGTTGATATGAAATCTCAAAAAGAGACTTCAACGGCAGAGCAAGGACATCACTGCATTTTTTCAGGACAATTGGAGGAACGCCGTCAGGACCTGAAGAGTAATCATCTTTCAGATATGAAATAAATTTCGAAATAGTCTGCAAGTCTAAGGCAATGTTGGTAAAGCCAACTTGAGAAACATCTTTGAGATGCCCATCATCATCAATACTAAACGGCACATCGTTAAAAGATTTACGAAAATTATCCGCGAAAGAGTTGCAAATATCAACAGGGTCATTAAAAACGCTGTTATTATAAGAAAACTCTGCTGGATATTCGTCAGACTTTTTCTTGGAATTAACCAAGCTGCAAAATTGTGTCGGGTTATTCCTAAGTGAGGTTTCCACTGTGCTTATATAGTCACTGTATAAGATGCTTGAAAGCACTTTGAATTCATTGAAAAATGCAATGTAAATATTTAAGTCATTTGGGCTGAGACTTTTAATATAATTTTTCCATGCTCTATTTCTTTTATTTCGTAGAGGTTTCAGATCTTTAGTGTACCAAAGATGGTTCGAGATTGCATTTTTCGATAATTTCGTTGGTATACAACTTCTTACACAATCGTTTAGGATACCGTAAAAGCATTTTACTGCATCCTCAACATTAGGTGAAACATTAAGGTCTTGTAGATTGGAGCACCTTATTTTTTCGGACAGTTGCTGATAATTAGCCCGTCGAAAGTCAAAGATATACGAGCCATCATTAGGGTCACTATTATCATAAATATGACAGCTCAAGTCAAAAAATACATTCAAGGGTGGATGATGTCTATCTATGTTAGTTATGCTTGAACAAGATTCTTAAACAACAATACTAACAGCGTCAGAGGAAAATACCAAATCGAGAGTTCGATTATTGTAGTTCTTAATACAGCTGATTTACTGTAAGTCAAAAGACGTAATGGAGTCAAGTTTAATAAGCTCCTGCTGAGCGGAATTAAACGATGCTGTAAGATAGGAACCCAGATCGTTTGTGGCAAGTTAAAGTCGCCGAGCAATAAAATGTTGTTTACCGAGCAGGATAAGTCATGAATGTATTCCAAGATAAGCGAAAGCTCAGAATACAATGATGTATCACTATAAGGAGGAATGTATGTATTAATGATAAAGACAGTTGTGTCCTCAATACAAATTCCGCAATCTCGTTGGGAGTTGTTATTTCAGCACTCAGTCCGCAATAGTCACTGTCGTACACAAATGTGTGAAGGCAGTTTAAAGTTTGTCCGTTCGTGCTAGCCAGTTGTGTTGTAACTGTATGTCGAACAGCAGGATATCCATATATGATCCGCCACTATGCAACGACGGATTATCTGTGGCTTTCAAATCGAGTCTATACTCGACACTGTGCTGACCCCACTAATTAAAAAGCAGGTTCCCTCTAGAGTCTAGAGTTAGGAATGTTATTTCCCCAATCTCTATGTTTGGCGTTTAGATCCCCGGCCAAAAGGAGGATCCTCCTCCGACTCCAGCCTAATGCATCGAAAAAGTGTCTCGAGCTTTGAAATAAACAAAGTTGGTTGCGTAGCTTCAGGTGCATAAGCTGAGAGCATGTACATCCTCTTACCACTATGGAGAGGGATGCACACGATATATGCATCTTTTTTTTTTCATTTTTGTCTAGCAAGTAAGGATTATTAAATAAATATAAATATATATAAAATATATATGTATATATGCCTAGAATCTCCGCACTTCACCACTGTACACTACCTTATATTTTAGCTTTTTACTAATGAAGATCGCAACACCTCCTCCTATATTAACGTTCGATCCTAATCAGTGAATTTACATTCACCGCAAGGATCCTAAAGGTATTCTCCGCCATCGCACACATTATGAGTGGAGATGCGCTAAGACCGGCAGAAGCGTGCAGATTTGGTCCACCCGATTCGCCTGCTCTTGTTAGGCGGCAGTTAGCTAACAAACAGCTAATTACTAAATAATGGATAAGTTGGCAACAAAAGGAATATGAGGTGTGGTGAAAAAGATAAGAGCGGTAAGGTCTGACATTCACACAACAACTAATTAAGAGAGAGATAAGTGAAAAACTAAACTAAGAGAGTATAAACCGCTTACCAAAACTGTGGAAAACCACAAGAAAACATAAATATTATTTTGTTATAAACTGGTTAACACAACAAGATTAAGCTAGAAAATAGTTTAGGAATTAATGAAAATCACTTAATGCACAATTCTATCAACAATAAATAATTAAAATCTTTTTAACTTTGTAAAGAGAAAACTAAATCTACGAGACATCAAAATGGTAAACTACTTATAATTTAAGAGTTGCCATAGTACTACTACTACTACTACTACTACTACTACTACTAAATTTTATCATAAAGTGTCATAAAGCCAAATGGTACTGGGAGCAGACTTTACCTATTTCGCTTGTACAATGAACAGTTTAACCCTCTAAGACTACTTTTGAAAATAATGGAAGAAAATAAGTCAGATAATTTTTTCTTAGGTAAATTGGGGCTCCTGAATTCAAAAATGAACTCAAAAATGGTGTAGAAGTTATTGTTTACCTGTAAAGTGTGAAAATGTCTCGAGGCACTTTATCACTATTTCACTGCTACAACGCACAATTTTCATATATTCACAAATATGCGACTTGATTTTATTAGTAAATAAACATATCTTTGACGAAAAAAAAAATAATGAGTTGGATTGATTTGTTAAATTTCGATTTATTAACTCGGCAAAATAACAACGTGCTGCAAAGATGCCACAAAGTAACCATTTTTTACGGAAAGAGCTGGATGTGTGCAATGAAGAGTTAGAAAGTCATCTCGATAGAAATAAAATGAAAAGCAATAAATATTTTTTGCGCGAAAAAACACATGGCTTTGCAATTCAAAATAAAAGCTCAGCTAAAAGCTTCGGATAGCTTTCAAAGCTTTTGTTTATATGTTGGTGTGTTTGTCAGTAACAGCCAAAAAATATTCAATTGATATAAAAGTAATTACCTTTTTAGTTTATAAAAATAATATGATAAGTGTCTTGAGACACTCTTACGTGTTAGAGGGTTAAGCTGCGTTCTCACTATTACTCTATTTTAGGATCAAAACCCAAAGATTTCACATAATTTTTTTTAACATTAGGTAAAGTAGTAGTGTGAATTTCGCGCGTCTTATATCCCACCTAACATATTAGTTTTAGATTAGCTTAGCTTAGAGAATTCGAATACACAGAAGAGTCTGTAACAAGTACATAAGTATAACTAGTGAAATACGTTTTTTGCTCTGTTATCTTGGTTTACATAGCCGATTGAAAAGAGTAAAAAAATGTATGCCATTTGGCATGAAATGGGTTAAGTAACTAAAAGGCGAGAGCTTGATTGCGATTTGAAGATTCTTTATGAAACAAAAATGACATCGAATTTAATGGTTCTTTGGAACGCCCAGTGACCCCAAGAAAGTGTGACTAATTTATTATTGTTTAACCCAGCGATTCTCAACCTGTGGTCCGCGGACCCCTGGGGTCCGCTGAGCACTGTCAGGGCATTCGCGACGGCCAATAAATTATCAAAAATACGTCACTGTTATCATTCCATTACGTAACACAAACAAACGTTTACCATCACGAAAGTTACCCTTTTTTACTTATTTCTTCATTTCTTTTCATACCATTTTCCTTCCCCTCTCAATAACAAATGCATGAACCAAATTTCAGTTACAAAAATCAGTTACATACATACATGCATGTGTGTAAAAATAAGTATGTAACAGATTTACGAGTATGTTGATGAATGTATTTCACCTCTCGGATCCCCTTGCTCATCTGCTCAGAAGAATAATTATACATCCACACAAAACAACAAATTAAGAATACAAGAAATTTACGCATGTGCATCAGATTATATTCTTCGTCTCGTTATTTTTTGAATTGTATTAAATTTTGCAATTTGTCTCCCTATCGTGTCTGTGCACAAATTCAATATTTCCCAATGTAGTAAAAGTAGAAACTTTACTTTATGTGGGGTGAACATGGGAACACAGACAGACAGATACCGAACTGATTCCATTAGTGATCCATTTTTGGTACGGACACTCAAAACGGTCATACGAGTATCTTCCAAAAACCAAAAAACTCTACTACCTACGAAGCAAAGTTTAAAAGTTTATACCGAATTTTGTTAATATTATTATTGGGAAGGGGTCCGCCGACTGATAAATTCATTGTTGGGGGTCCGCACACGCTTAAAGGTTGAGAAACGTTGGTTTAAAGGAATGCGTAATATTCATATGTTAGTCAAATTAAAAAGCAACAAAAGATTAAAAATTATAATGACAAAAATTTGAAATGAGTCAATTTAGGGCGCCCCGTCTGGAATCGATTTAGTTTATCTGAGTCATTATAATCAAGACGCGGGACAAGCTTAGTCATGTATACAAATTTGAAGCTCTTGACCTAATTAAATGATCGTTACAGTTTCATTGACCTATGACATGGTCTGCAGTTTGCTGTCTGAGAGACGATTTTCTTTTTTTCTTTCAATGAGGGGATTTGTTTGGGAAGTTTATTTGCGAAAAGCTGGCGCCAAAACTTAATGTCTGTAATGAAACAATTTAAAGCTTTGAAGTTAAAATTAAAATTTCTTGATTTTTGGTGGAATTATTGACATTCGTCTGAAGTTTAAATGAGATGAGTCTACCAACGATTGTATGAGTAGGCAGTATAACGCTTTCAAAAGTCTGCGGTTGAAAAGTCGAGTTAAGAAATTTCAAAACTGCAGTACTAAGTTCAATTGTATCCAATTTAACAGGAAGATGAATCATGTTAGATGTCTTATGTTCTTAAGCCGTTCTTTGGAAACAGCAGGACGTCTTTGATAAGCGTAGAACTGTCTATAGAATTCGTATAGCTCTTTTAGATGGTCATAGCTGCACTCGAATGATATCCTTTCCCTGGAAGGTTAAGCCGACAGTGCCATTGTATTGAATACGGCCAAACTAAGTATTAATAGCTTTAATAGATAAGACATTGCAAATGTATCGGTAGACTTCGGGCATGCACTAACAGGAAATCGCAGAAAGAGAGCGTGTTTTTTTTATGTATTTATGAATTTTTTGGCAACGCAGATGTGGTACCAGAAATCTTGAATCTTGCTAGCTACTGATTGAAACATTACGTAAAATTTGGAAGCAGTTTAAAGTGATTATAAAATAAATATTGAAAAGTTGACTCGATAATACTTTGCCAAAACTTATCGACCACGCTGATGGCCCTTTAAATAGCTCAGTCTTGCACGGAGTATTTGGAAACCTAGCGATATCCGAATTAGCCAGCCTTACCTGTGGACCTTCTTTCTCCGCTACTCGTTGGATCAATCATGAACATAAATAATAATACAAATTTAAATAATAATCCTAACAATAAGTCCGGGTCCGCTTTAATCCCGGCCGGCAGCAAGACCTCAGGGCAGCGTTGCCGCTATGCGACTTTAGTCGCATTTTGACCCTTTTTTGAAGCAAAAAAACTATGACCCGACTTTTTTGAAAAAAAACCTCTTTTTCTTTTCAGTTTTTTTGTTCCTTTACACAAAAAAAGTAATCCAAAAGAGAAGCAACGAGAGAGTAAACATGTTCCGTCTTTAAAAAATCTTACGAATTCTTACTCAACAAATTTCTGCCGGTATATAATAAGTGGTACATATAAGTGAACTATCTGTCAAACTCAGCTGTTTCAATTGTTTTAAATTATTTGCATTTTTTTATTTTAACGCAAAAAGTAAAATAATGGAAAGAAAAGGGACATATGGTATGTAGATGAAAGTTGAATGTTCTGAATGTTGAGATTTGCATTTCGCAATATATTATTGGATCTGGGACATCATTAAGAGTGGACTCTGCTGTAAAATCCAAAATTGTACAACACCACTAAGTTTATATTTATTTCACATATGTACCTAAGTATATGACATTTCGTTTGTTGCAACTTTCGTGATTAAACGCGTTCCTTTACTTTTTCGTAATTCTACCTCTGAGAATTTTAACCCCACTCCATGAAATTGAATAGCTTACTATTTTTGGAACAGAAAGTAAACGAACAGACCTATTATTTGTTTTTCTTGTGTCTTTTTTGTGCTCCATGAACCTGCTCCAACCCTGCCTCAGGGTCTTCTGCTGATAGTGCACTCTACCAGGCAGCGGCAAAGAATCTGGCATCTAAGCCGGATACAAGCCTAACAGGTAAAAACGCGCATCCGCTCTTAGAAACCCCTTCGGCTGCGTTGGGAAGATCGGAAGCTTCCTGCTCGTCTTCCAACGTATCCTCTAATCCTCCACGTTTGTCCCGTTCGGACACTTCAGGGAAGGTAGGCCGGAAACGGTACATCGCTTTCTCTAAGCAAGCCTACAGAGATCGTAGGACTGCTTCGAATATTCTAGAAAGAGTTGGCAAGATTCCAGAGGAGGCCAGATCTGAAAAACAAAAGGTCTCCCTTGTTTGGGCGATGAAAATCACCAAAAAGACACCCGCTTTTGAGGAAGAAAATAAAGTATAGGTACTCCGAATAAAGCTTAACAAAATGGATCTACTCTATCAAGATCTTAAAAAAGAGATAAATCCATTAAAAGAAGAAAATAAGGTCTTAAAGAATACACAATCGCAGAAAGAGTGCGAATGTGCTCCAGCACTATTAGATAGTCGGGAATACCACACCGATGAAGAAGAGCTAGCACGCGAAACGAATCGGGTCCCAAAGAAAAGACCTACTAAAAAACGGAGAGCCGGTTCTTCGCCCGAAGTCGAGCCCTTAAATGAAGAACATCGTAAATAACCGCAAGAAAATCAATTTAGAACCACCACCACTTAGCCACCAATAACTTCAAAGACTTCACCCCTCGTGCACCAAAAAAGAGGTTTTGAGCGACCTTCAAGGCAAGGGCTGATGCCGTTAGTATCATCAGGAAGGAGAAGTAACAATCTGAAATAGATAAGGACATCCTGGTAAGGCGTGGACTTCCGCTTTTGATGCTAACATTCGATAAATCTGATAGTATCGACGATATCTACCGAATTAAAACCATATTGAATATCGTGGTCAAAATCGAGCCCATGCGTAGAAATTTGAAAATAATTCCGCAGTGCAAACGTTTCCAAGGACTCAATCATACGCAAACGTATTACAAAAAAGAACCTCGGTATGTGAAATGCACCGGAAATCACCTCTCCCAAGACTGTGGAGTAAAGAAACAAGCCTCTGCAATCTGTGCTAATTGTAAAGCAGCCGGCAAATTATAGAAGCTGTGAAGTAGCTAAGGAGTTGTAAAAACGGAGAGATGCACTCCATAAACCTCAAAATAAATTAATAAAACCTGGAAGATTTTCACCTACCCTCGGAAAAAAAATTGTTTCTAATGCACGAGCGCCCCAACGCGACATTACCAACACATTACCCAAAACAAAAAAAAAAGTAAAATTAAATGGAACATGAATTAGTAAAAAAGTTTATTTTTAATTTAAAAAAAATATGGGAGAAAACCCCATTGAAAAAGACTTGCAAAATGTTTAAGTAGATAAGCGTCTGCGGTAACTATCAAATCATTTCACAGATCTAATATTGACTATGGTTTGGTTGATCAAAATTGTATGGTTAACTTAAGTCCGTGTACCAACATGCTAAATAGAATTTCCAATTTTTGTTTGATTCTGGCAAAATCTCTTTCAGTAATTATCATTTCGTAGAAGTAACAGTTTTTAAGTCAACTTAGCGTGTTTATTCGCCGTAAATAAAAGTAAACAATTTCTGTTAAAATGCAGCAGTCAAAGCAGTTAGGCAAATATAGTTAAATAATTTAAAATAAACGAGAAAAGATAAGAAAACAAAATAAATAATAATTATTCATATTCCAGCAGCTGGTTCATTTGATAATAAAAACAACAACTATACTAGAACTAGAAGCACTATTTAATAAAAATACATAGAACAATAGAATTTCCTGATACTCTTAGAGTTAAGCATTCAAACGCTGCGCTTATCTGAAAGAGTTTGATTGTAAACAAGGCGCTAAATTGTGCCTTTTGTTATTATACAATGGAGCTAGCCGAGTGTTATTTCAGTATCACTAGGTTAATGTTCTATGCTACATTTGTGCTTAGTAGGATGACGGTCAACTCTTTGGAAAACCATATCTTGTTGCGAAATTCATATTATAGAAAGATAAAAGAAGTAGAACAAGCGCGATTCATTTTATGACTTAGATACTCGTATTTAGGACAAATTACTACTGATGTAGTAAAATGATGTAGTAAATTTACATTTGGACGCTCATTCCCATCCTCCATGGTACAATTATAGACTAAGAATCCAAAAAAACAACGCTTTTGAGCTATATAAAATAACTGATAGTAACCACGACTATTTACTGCATTCTCGACATCGTAAGGAGTATTGCATTTCTAGTGAAATCTTGTTTTAGTAGCTATGCTCAATCTACTGAGCAAAACCTTAAACGAAATCCGAAGTGTTTGGAACTTTGTCAATTTAAAGCACGATAGTTGCGATAGCAACTCTACAAGTGATCCGAAATTTTCAACGTATTTATAATTACTCAACTATACTTAACTACCTTACCAGCTCTTTGGTATCGTTCACCGATTGTTTGCGTGGTTTGGAGCCTAAAACTAACCCTGATCTACAATTATTGTTTCTATACATTGCTCTGAATACCGAAGAATTCGTAAACGCATATGTTGCGCAACATATGCAAAGCAGGAGCATCTCAAATAAATGTTGCTGACTTCACTCTGCATTTGCTTTTTTATAAGGCAAACATATGCTGTTGACGTTGCAACTGCTTTGTAACATTTGCTTTGCAATGCTTTGCTTTGCAACTCTTGTGTTTACGAATTCGTCCTTTCTCTCTTCAACTGCTTTTTAATCAATCACACATATTACCCCAGTTTTTCAATCTCGATATAAAAATAATGTAATTAATTATCTCCAATAAGTAAAATTCCAGTTGAACCAACATTTCTTGATAAACTTGTCAGCGATACATTTTTCAAATTAGTTAAAAGCTTCACTTCAACTTTCCAACATAGATTTTTCAATGGTCGAATCTACAAGTACGAACCTGACCTGTTTTTTTCAATTAGTGTTTTAATAAAGCTGTTGAAAATCATTACCAAATGGATGTGGCGTATACTGATTTTGTAAAAGCTTTTAGCACAGTTAACCACATGATCCTAATAAAGAAATTGAAGCTTTGATGTGTCCATTCTGAATTAGTTTAAGACTTACTTGATGCAAGGGAAGCAAATAGTCAAGGTTGGCGGTTTGCTATCGAGACCAATCAATTCCGTATCTGGTGTAGCAGATAGGCCCTTCTTAAATTCTATTCATCATTCATTCATTCATCAATTCCTTTCTTTCTATTCCAAAATCATCTTGTTGTCTCATGTATGCGGATGATATAAAAATATTTAAATGTATCTTTTAAACATTGGAATGATTGTCTTGCTTTTCAGAAAGGTTTAACAAGTTTTTGCCGTTGCAAAAAATCATTAGCTTAACAACAAAAAAAAAAAAAAAATTAAAAAGTCAAATAAGGTCATTCTATGCACTAATAAGTGATTCCTACATAAAAAAGTTGTTTTCAATATAGCTAGTTCATCAAATGAATTTATTCCGGTTTTTGGGGTATCTTGCCCCAATGTGCGTTGGTGTGATTTAAATGATCTACTACTTAATTTCGATAAATGTTCTCTTTTAATATTTATTAGCAACTTACGTATACCTTATTAGTTTTATTTATGGCATAGGTAGTGCAAATCTTTGCAGAGTAAGCGACGTAAAAGCACTCGGCCTAGTTTTTGATGAAAAACTAACTTTTGAATTACATGTTTGTTATATTATCTCGGTTTTAGAATTTATTAAACTAAACACGCTGGATTTTAAACATCGTTAAAAGCTTTCTTCTGTTCAATCGATCATCCTATTCTTGTATCGTGTGGAATCCGAGTACTAAAAAAAACTATCGGACAGAATTGAGAGAGATCAGAAAAACTTCTTGAGTTTCGCTTTCAAAAAGTTTTCAGTAAGCGGGAATGTTATTCTTAGTTACAAAAGTAGATATTTGTTGCTAGAAATGCAGACTCCTGAAGCTCTACGTAAGATGTACAGTATTTTCTGTATTATCTGTTGTAGCATAGACTGTGTGAATTTTCAGGCATTCATCGACCTATACGCTCCTAGTAGATCGCTATGAGTGAGGCCACTTATTTATGAATTGGCTCATACTACAAATTATGGTCAGGGTGAACCCATAGCTCAGTGTTCTCACGTTTTTAGTATGTTTTATTGTCACATCGATTTATGTATGGCAATATATCATTATATAAAAAGACGAAGGCGAAACAGTTCAACCCCTTTTTAACTGCCTGAAACACAACATATCGAATTTCGACCACAGTCGATACTAGTCAATTTAAAACTTTGTAATTGATAAATTTGAATCAATATAATATATTTTATACTAAAAAATGTATACTATCTAGATTTAAACTTGCTCTGCTGATTTTAAATCGTAGATTGAATAAATAAATATAAATAAATAAAACTTTCTGCACGAAATCGGGTGCAGAAATTATGTGTTCTTGTTTATTTTCTGACGCCACCCATAATGCAAATTTTTTGATGAGAAAAATATAGCCAATATACAAACTTTTATTTGAGCTGAATGTCGTAAGTAAACTAAACCTAGGCATTAAACAAATCTGATTTCCATACAAGGATTGTGCTTATTTCCAACCGTCAAGGGACCCTGGATTATAATGCTCTTGTGTACAGAGTGCTGCATAAATTAGAAGGACAAGACAGCTCTTCACCTTCATTGTACATTTCCAGGTTTCACTTGACTGTCAATCCTCTTGAATCAAGAACCTCAGGTTTTCCGTTAAACTAAATAAAATCTTTAGAAAACGACTAAAACCTCTCGTTGAAAAATATTGTCAGACATAGTACAACATTTACACGAGTCATTTAGTTAATATATTCTTCATAATTTATGTGACCAGCCAGACAAAAAGTGACTATCTGTGTTCAATTACTGACAAGAGGTTCTCTATCAGAATCCCTGGATCAGTTGGATCAGTCAGACAGTGTCAAAAATAAAAGAACTAGATTTCTTTGTGGAAGATTATACAGGAGCAGGGGTTCAATGCGCGACTTCACAAGTCAATCACTACTAGGGGATCAGAAACGATTTTAAAAGGCTGAGATCAAAACCATTATCCAGGCTGGATAATCATCAAGGTAGTTACATATGTAGGGCAGTCGTCAAATAAGATAGAACTAGCTTTCTTTCTGGAAGATGATACAAGAGCAGGGGTTCAATGCGCGACTTTACAAGTCAATCACTACTAGGGGATCAGTAGCGATTGTAACAGGCTGAGATCAAAACCATAATCCAGGCTGGATAATTATTAAGGTAGTTAAATAGTTATATATTTCGATAGCCAGACAGTTGTTAAGGCGCTGGATTCCGGAGTAATTAGATCAAGGCTAGTAAGTAAATGCAGGAGACATTTTAATGAAATATCTTAGCACAATGTAGTCACTATGCCATATGGATATCACAGACAACGAAAGATAAAAAAAAGGTGGTCGACGCTTCCTATCAGCCAAGCTCCCCCTTTGTTAGAATTCCCCTCTTTGAGAACGAATCATAATCAATAAAGCTACCAGTTGCTGGATCCATATGGACTCATACGCAATAAATACGACTCTGACCAGCACAGAAAAAGAAGAAATCGGACTCTCTTATTTAGATCAGCCGCAAGGACACACGTCCCGTCTCTGGTATAATTTACTACGCGCAGTCCCATAAGTAGATCTTTTACAATGACTTCTGCAGAAGCTGTAGGGATAAAGTAGTAGTTAAATCTGTCTTTCTGATTCTGCTGACAGAAGAATAAAGACTCTTTGCAGTTACTTCTTTGATGAGTTAGAGGACTTAAACGAAATTGTACTCAGGAACCTCCTTAGTTCTAGATCCATGGTCTCTTTACAGGTTCCATGGCAAAGTCCTAATGGCCATTAAGCCATTGCCATACCCAAACGTTTAGTCAAAGTAAGCGGTTACTATACCCCACGGAGCATCCATCCACTAAACCTAACCTAACATTATCGTCGCTTTAGTCACAAATTGGAACCATGCACAATGACAGCAAAAAAAAAAGATGCCAAGATACTCACGCCGATTATCTTAGAGGTTACGCTAAGAGAAGCTAAGTTCGGTCATGTCAAGTATTTATTAGCTTATTCGTCTGTATATCATCAATTGTGTAATCCTGCAATCCATGTCAGGAATTGCCATGAAACCACCATACAAATAGTATATAGTAATCAAAATATAGTGGATAGGTGACTTATGGCGTATGGTACCTGTGCTGTTATAACTATTCTGGACGATAGAGTCAAGTCCGCCTTCTATGATATAGTACAACCAGTACATCACTGTCGACTTAAGCCGCCCTTTTTTGGCATTTAAAGAGTTCATTATAAACCGTTTGTTTTCCTAATTCATTTTTGTGCTATTTAAATCGGTTGCTTTGACGAAATTATAATATACCATCAAATATTATAATAAATATACACAAAACGGCTACGCCTTGCTTAGTTTATGAAGTCTTCTGGTTCCAGATGTGCGCTGTGCACAGTTATGCCTTTCGCTTGACCAGCTCAATTTTAAACTAATGACTAATTTAAATAAACATGATTTTTTACTTTCGGATTGTGCCGGTTTTGATTTGTAGGCAGAAAGGAGGAAAACAATCTCAAAGGGGTATCTGTTTCTCTATGTAGGTAGACGTCTAGTTATTGCAAGTGGTCGGTACAATTGGAGGGTCTCAATTCGATTTTAAACGAACTTGTTTGAAGAAAATCATTAACCTGTAATGATATACATAATGTAATTTAGATAATTTAGATGAATCTAAATGAAATGAGAAATACGGTATACTTTTGTTTCACAGACTTGATTTAATGTTTGTGAATTCTAAGGTAGGTGAAGCTTTGAAGTTATAACTGTCGAAAATGATTTTTAATACGTAATTGATTTATGACTCTCGACGATTGGCGAGAATAAGCATTTTTCCCAAGGTCTGAAATTCCTTCTTGATCGAAACATGTAAGTTCTTCATGTTTAAGGATACAGTTGCCGTCTGTCTTTTTAAAAACAAATTTTCGACTTTAATCCATTCAGCAGAGCGACTTTATGATAACTCTTAAGTTATTTGTTTTGTTTTAAAAAGGCACCTATTTGTAATGCATTACAATCTTTGTACTTGTATAATACTCGCTTATCTTTTAATATTTGTTTTAGATTTCAAAGCAAATTGTAATCAATTACCGAGTAAAGATTGGCAAATGTAATCGTTTCTATTTATGGGAGTCGGTGTCGGACAGAATCCTGAAAACCAAAATCGCGAAAGCCCAAAATCCCGAAAATCCGAAATCTCGAAAATCAAAAATCCCAAAAATTCAAAATCCCGAATATCCAAGATCCTGAAAATCCACAATCCCGAAAATCCAAAATCCCGAAAGTGAAAATAAAAAATTGTTTGTGGGAAAAAAAATTAGAAGAAAAATTATTTAACATACATACATCCCTATTAATATAGATCAAAGTGAAAATTCCTTTGCATGGACCTACACACCAAACGGCTGAACGGATTTTGATAATTTTTTTTGTGTTGATTAGGGGCAGATTCGTGCATAAAAAAATTTCTGATTTTAAGTGTGAAAACCAAGAAATTCAATAATTAGACTTTAAATCTAAAAAAAGTAAACTCCTTCTTCGTCTATGTTGTTGGAATTCAGATCAGTTTTTAGAGGTAAGGTTTATGTTATTGCTCTGCTCAGCGCTCAAGCGCAAAGGTTTTGTCAGTGCGTATTTTTTTCTTTTTGTTTTGTGTACATTATGTTCATGTGTGTGCGTGTACACTACAAAAGTTAGTTGAGTTGCATTGCAGCGTATGGTAAAGTTTTGTAGGGGCGTGTGTTGTATTCGTGTAATCTTGTTTCGTGTGTTATACTTGAGTGGAACTTTAATATTATTGAGTTGGATTGGAATTGAGTTAGTTCCATTTATTTTGCAGCATTCTTTATCTGTTCTGTTTTATCTTTTATCATTTAGTTGGCAATTGTATTTCAAAGTGAAATATAGTAAATTTTTTTGCGAACATAAGTAAGCGATCAAATCCGTCTGATATTGCGGGAATAAGTCGAAATGCACGATTATCGAGATTGCATCGATTACATCAAACTGATACAGCAAGTGGTCAGCAAAATGCTCCACATGAGAACATTGCGCTGCCATGGAGCCGAACGAAAATTCGGCTTTCAATATGAAATATATATTGTTTTCCATGTTTTTTTTTATCATTTTTATATGTTAAAAATATAAAAGCCATTTTTCACTTTTGCAGGTGAAAAAGTTGTTTAACATAACTTGTAGAGAATGCGGCAAAGATAACAGTTTAGTAAAAAAAAGACTTTTTTTAAGTAAAAGTTTTAAGAAAAATACATTTAAAGTATTGGAACAACAAATTTTCATAATTTTCAGTTTAAGAAGCCATACTTTTTTTTGGCTGCATACATGTATGTACAAAAAGTCTTCAAAATTTTGTATGCGCTTCTGATTGCTTCTCCAAAATGTACAAAACTGTTTTTGTATCTGAAGTAGTTCAGAAGTAATATCATTTAAAGTGGTCTTACCACCAAATCGTAGGTGGGCTATAATTTGGAGGGGGGTGAAAAAGAATCCCCCTGTCATACGATTTTTTGTTCGCTAGAACTTTAGGAATCTACAGTTAACGGATTAGATCTACCTCTATACTGGGACACCATATATTCCTCTTTATCTTTCGATTCATCAGAGGAATCGAGATAAGAGTTGATGTATTGTTACTCTCTTTAGCAGCCACCATATTGAGCTGTCAGACGGTTTGATTTGAGATCTCTTTCATCGAAGCTGCATATTAATATGTATGTCTTTTGGTTACCTTTCGCAACCAAAAATTACTGCAGGTTCTTGGTCTATTAGGACATCAAAGTAAATCAAAACTACATCAACTACAACCCATAAATGTGGTAGACAGGCGAAGCAAAGCGAGCACGGGCCAACTAGTATTAAATAAAATAACAAGCTTCAAATAAATAAAACATAACAAAAAAGTGAGTTCAAGTCTTATTGACAAAAAATATTCAAGAAACGATCTTTGACTAAGCAATATCTAATACAAGTTTGAAGTTCATATCGAACGCAATTCCCATTAAAAACTTATTTCAGAACACTTGTTACGTTCCGCGTAAATTTTTGAATTTTTGTTTTTAATAACGTAACGTTTTCTTATTCTTCGTTTTTCATCGGAAATTATTTTCGATATAAGTAAACATGTTTTCACACGGATTTCTTCTTCTAAAGAGCGATCAGTATAAGCCAATGTGTGAAAGTAAAATCAACTAACTGCAACTAAAATCTAATCTAACACTAAATAAATTCAACACAACTGAATGCACTTTGCGAAATGTAAAATATTACAACACTTTTGCCAACGGGAATGCACAAACATGTGTCTGCTTTCCTTTAAAAAAAAAGTCCCGAAAAATTATATAAAACTAACTAAAACTAGATGTACCCGCTTCGCTGCGCATACAAAAATATTCTCTTTGTATGTAGATATGTGTATTTGTAATAAATTGTCTACTGGAAGGATACTTCGACCTAAATGCTACACTTGTCCTTGCACCTCAAAAGTTGACATTAATACTTGCTTCACAATTTGCTTAGCACCAAATGACTGAATGAAATGCTTGAATAAAGGATTTTCCATAGGTGGGTTAGTCACTTCTTCCACTCAAACTTTTCCGGTATCTTAAATATTACAGCACGTTCTTACCGCCAAAACGTCAAAACATAATACATCTGTATCTGTTCCAATGGTCTCCACTGATTATTGTCGCGAAAGCATACAAACAAGATTTCTTTATGTTATTACAGTAGAACCTCGATTATTCGGTACACGGAAAAACACGGAAAATCGAATAATTAATAAAAATATATCTTTAAGTTAATTTAAGTTCATTTTCAATGATCAAAACAATTCTTTTACGTTTCGTAATATTAAAAAAGATATCACCTACGTTTAAAATATGCAGAGGTACAACTGTTGCCCTACAATATTACCTGCTTCTCATATATACAGAAATATAACTGGTAAAACAACATTCAAATGCAAACACGAAAGTGCATGTTACTAGGAAATACTGTTTGTTACTAATTCGGATCCCCCGACTTTTGCATGCAAAATACATACTCGGCCCGGATAATCGAGTTACAATTAGAGGATTTTACACGGATTAGCGAAATGTCTGGTACGCACGGATTAGCGAGAAACACGAGGAACACGGATTATCGAGGTTCTACTATAGTTTTCTCACAGAAAATGTACAAAGAAGATATACATCAAAATCTTTGTTGTAAAATAATCTAAACAAATATGTAAATTGTATTTTCATACGTTATTTAAGAACTAAGATAGAGCGAGATAAATGCCCAAAAGTAAAATATAAACTTTTCTTTTTCTTATTTAGAAGCGTTTATTGAAATATATAGATTTTTTGTATGTAATTTATAGATTTAATCCAACCAGAATCGAATGCAAAAAACCGCATGCAAATCCGTTCAGTAGTTCTTTTTTTGTTTTTGCGGCACATAACATAATAGAGTCGTTTGGGGTAAGAATGCGCAGGGGGTAAGAGTACGCAGTGCCATTTTCTCCAACTGTAAAAGAATTAGCAGAAATCGCTAAATGAGAAAATGTGTGCTTCACTAACCGCCAATGAAGAACAACTTTTACGAGCAAAAGTGCAGTTTCAAACCATTTCAACTACGAAAACTGTGACTTAAACTGGTTGCGCACTCTTACCCATACCCCTGCGCACTCTTACCCTGACTTCGGGGCAAGGGTGCGCAGATTGACTTACTTTGGTTTTTTGATCAAAACATATGAAACATTAAAAAAAAATATAAAAGATTTTTGTATAATTTTGTTCCTAAAATATAGAGTTACCAAATAATAGGCTCTTTTGTTTGCTATCTGTTGTAAGTTTTTCAGAATTTAAGCCCGAAGTCCAAAATGCGCACTCTTGCCCCGAACGACTATACATATGTACAAACTTTTTTTAGACTTTATTTTATAAAAGTAGTGATGATGAAATGTGTACTGAGCTGAGACGCATACATTCATGCTTTATCCCGCAAAAAGATCAAAATAAACTTGAAAAAAAGAATTCGGCCTTGCCGTTAACAGGAAGTGAGGTAGATAATTTTTTTATTTTTTTTTATAATCTACACCTTATAATGTTTACACACAGCACGAGCACATGAAGGACGAGAACGAGAGACAGACAGATCGACGTAGTGGTAGGAAACTCAGATGATAGGTTTCAATTTCAACTAACTCTATGGGTGGTGTCCAGGATAAATTATTTTTGTACTTGCTTATGATTCACAGGAGTTTTTTTTCCAGATGTTTCTTATTATAGTTTGTGTATTAACTTCTGAAACTGATCAACTTATTTTGATTTCGTGAGAAATAAATGCTTCGAAGACATCTGGATTCGAACGGTGAACCTTCTGCATGACAAGCGACGACGACTACCACTACGCCACGGCCACCCACATTGATAATTGAAATGAAATGTGCAGTGAACAAATATACTGGTAAAACGAAGTCGTGGAAATTAAATGAACATGATCGGAGTAGGAGAGGAGCTTCTCCAATTAGCAGACAAATAAAATGAGTGAAGGTTATACTTTTTGGGACTGTTTTCGAGGTGGCCGGAGACAATAGTCAAAATGAAGTTTCACAGAAAAGTGGCACAGCCAACGAGCTGGACTTCTTTTAACAGTTCGGCTTGATCGGAAAAGTGATCATTGGGCTTGGTGATCAGTTAATACCCAATAATTCCCAATTTTGTCTAAATTTGCCAAGATTTATCTTTAACCCATTAACGCCCGCTGTACTAAATTGAGTACACCCACTTGGAACCTTTTACTTTGATTTTTAGTTAAACTATTTATTATTACAAAGCTCAAAGTGAAATATTAAATTTTTCTTAGTTCTATTGTCATTTTTTTTTTCTTAAATATGTACGTTACAGTTTGCACATGAACTGGAAAATTATTTTTTTTGAATTAAAATCACTGTATTTTAGCTTTGGGCGTTAATGGGTACTCCGTGAGACTATTTTCGGAAGCAGGCATCGTTTCCGAAAGGAAACGTTATCGTTTATTACGTTTCAATGTAAAAAAAAAATTGTTTTAATCTGCCATAATTTGCCTTTAGTAAACTTTCAGTACTAAATGGCTTAATCTACTACCAAGGGACTATTCTGCGATGTACCGGCTATCAAAAAAAGGGCCGGATAGGCTGGATTCTGGATACTTACCGGATATCCGTTACATCTCTAATAAAAAGGCTTTATTTTCCCTTTAGTTCAGTCTCGCGTTATCATAAAAAAGGACTTATGTATGGAATAGAGTCCACTGGTAAACTGAAGCAAAAGTAGCAATAAAAGCACAAGGGTGAGTGGATGGAATTTTACTACAGAGCATTACTTTGAAATACTTTTTCTGATTGGTTTGCGGTTTTTTCCTTATTAGCTCGGGCTGCAGACAGTAGATAGCTAGAATTTAGATTTTTCCCACTGAAAGCTATCACATAAATTTAATTGGACGCGTCGCGTCGTTTGCATAGATTTGGTTGACAGTCTGGTGTTATCTATGTTAGAGCCAGGTTACTTCGTGGTTCAATTTCACAGGGTAAATCTAGGAAAAAAAAGAGTCGTTTTCCAATCATTGTTGTGCTAAGAAAAGAACGGACTTCTTAAACAAATTGTCTTGAGGTTTTTAATTCACTAGAATATTGTTACTGAAAATATGTACCTAAAATCTTAAGATACATTTTTTAATCTCGTTATCTGTAAGGCTGGCAGTCGTTTGAATGCAATTCAGCAAACATTTATTAATTTTATTCAGTAATATTTACCATCTTACAGTACATAGCATTGTCCAAATGAATTTCATCACTCATTATATCTTAAGCACTTTTGTCTAGCATTTAAGATATATGTAATTGAATTTGGAAATAAAAATGCATTGAAAATGACAAAAAAAAAAATGAATTTCATCACATGGGTGATAGTCTATCTTTCGCAGTTTTATTTTGTCTGTGAGACAAACAAAAACAACACGTCCGCTTCACCGAGAGACTCCGTTTTTGTTTTTCTTATTTAATAAATTGCCATTTGTTTCTCCAATGACTTAGAATAGATAAAGATGACGCTGCTAGTTTACTTTTGGGGGGCAACACCAACTTAACGTAGTTTCACAGCGCACATGTGACCGATACGCAAAAAGATAACAATGTAAGCATGTAAGCAAGTACGTGCCTATTCATTACAAAATAAAAGTTCAACAATGACGGCAAATTTTTATTTGTCATTATGAAAGATTTGATACTCTATTGCCGTTTCTTTTTAAGAACGCGCTGTGGTTAATGAAAACAGGTAAGTCGGTATTGACGTGTTAAAAATTCCTTACGCCAAGTTTTTTCTTTCCAGAAAATGATTGCAAATGCAGAAGTCATCTCATTAATTTCTTCTTTTTTTTTAAACAAATACCTATGCATCTACCTATGTAAGTACGAGTATCTATGTATCTTTTGCTTCCTTTTTTTCTAATTATTTCTAAGTAACGATACTATACACGCCCATGACATACTCGCTTATACTCTGAAAAGAAAAATGTATGTGGAACGAGTGTAGATATAGAAGCGATGAAAATATGTACATATGTGCATTACATACATATGTCAATCGACCTTGATGTATAAAGAAGACACGACTAAAAATTGCTACCAGAACGGGTGAGCGGGCGATGATGAGGCACACAAATAAGAGCAAAAGTCGACTTTGTAATAGAAAACTTCTTATCGCTTTACACAAAATGCTCCCCTGTACCTATTACATGGCCGCATTTAATATATTTAAAGTTGTTCACCAGCAAAACAAAAAGTATTTAACTACTTATACATATCATTCGGTCTGTCGCCGGCATGCTCTTATGCTGTATGTAACCAAGGACATTTTTGTTTGGTCTTCTGTTTTTGGGTGATTTTCAGTTAAAGTTTTTTTTTATATCGTCATTAAATCTGTGCGGTCTTACGAGACGAGTGCATACGTGTATATTCACATCTATAACCGCCTTCCTCTGTTTATTACACAAACATTTAAAACTCGATTTTTATCGAGAATCGGGTGAGACGGCAGGCCGACCGGTGCGTGTAGTGATTTGAAAACGAAAGTAACACAATCCTCTTAGCCACAGCAGGAGATTTGCAGGCAGACAAATAGCTTAACCGGCTCAATGTTATCGATTATTGGAATTAATTTTTATAATTTTTATTCGTTTTGTTTTTTGTTTATATTTTATTTGTGAATGCATTTTTTCGAAAAAAAAGTATTTATTGCGCGAACTTGTTTCACACGAGAATATACATATATTTTTATTTTTTTTTTTCAAATAAAAACAAAAACTTTATCTCACGTTCTTACCGGTGGAAGCAGAATGAATATTCATTGAATGAAAGATACGACTTGTAGAAGCATTTATTTTTATACATATTTAGCTGCATTCCGAATAGTAATGTGACGCTGTTCATTTTTTCTTAAAGAATCTCCAGCAAAAAGTTTTGTTTATTATTTTTTTTTGTTTTAATTTTTATTTTGCAGTTGAAATGCTAATTAACTAGTTACTTTTCTGACAGTCATCTTTGCTTGTTTATCGACATGACGTTTTCTGACGCGGTTGCTAGTGACTGGAGTTTGTGTTCCTCTTAATGAATTGACATGGAACTACTGAAATGTTGTTCTTGTATTTTAATTTTTTTTTTTTTTTGCAATTAGGGGAGTGTGTTTTGCGATATGATATATTTGTGCTATCAGTTGTTGATAGAAATGCTGAGTTGATAGTAAGAAATTGTGAATGGAATTCTTACCTCCTGGGTAGGGGGTAACTTGATGTTATTATTATTTATGTTTTTGTATAATTCAAAGACGTGCTTACGTAATTATGTATGCTTTCAGGGTGGCTAGAGAGATCTGTTACTAAACAAGTATTGATGCTTATACAGGCAAAACTCGTAATTCGCAAAAGAGTTACATACATTGTAATGTAAGTCTGACCCTATAACTTACAAACAATATAGGACCAATAAAGGACTAACACAAAGCCAGTGACTTCTACTACAAATCCAGTTCCTTATTACATTTTTTTTTCAAGAATTTGCATTCTTTGTTAAACTACATACTCTAGAGAAAAGTGAATCTTTTGATTAAACATTGCATTTTACGCAGGGAATCCCTGCAAAAAAAACTGAAGAAAAGCTCAAGGAGCATTACGGGGACTCTACTCAGTCTCATGGAATGGTTCATTAGTGGTTTACTGAGCACTTCCTTATGACAAAGAATTCAACAAGACTTTTGCTGACAGTCGATCAAAAGCGATATCGCAGTGCTTGGACATGATTAAAGGCAATAAAACGGAGTATTTCCGCCGGTAAGCCCATAGTAAATTAAATATGGATCCATCAATACACTCTAGAAATGAAAAAGCTGGCAAAAGAATGGACTTCGGCTGGGGAGCATGCTCCGAAGAAAGTGAAAACTGTTCAGTCGGCAGACAAGGTCATGGCCACTGTGCGGCACTAAAGGAGAAACGACCACATCTTTTACCACGATAACGCGTTTGGTCACACTTCTACAATCGCATCAGCTAAATTAGTGGAGTTGCATATTCCCCAGACATAGCCTCCTATATGGTAATTCCACTTCAGTGCTCGTTAAATAGATCCGACTTCTGAAAGCTTTGTAGAATTTTCCGGTAGATACTGAACTGGATTTGTACAGCTAAGGTGCGGTGTTTCGGAATGAAGTTTTTGTGATGAAAAGTGATCCTAAAATTGCGTTTTGATTCCACTTTATTCTTTTAAGCTGGCGCTACTGAGCCTTAATCAACAAGACTCTTTGGTTAAACCTTGTCTCAAAATTCACATACCAAGTCAGTCGTTTTATAGATTAAACGAATTCCTAGCTTCATCGTTATATCTTCTTATCTAAACATTGAATAATACAATTCAGAATACAATTTTCTTATCTGCGTTGAAAAACTTTCATTTCATGCCCCATATGCAGCAATTGTTTTTAAATAATTAAACACCGTCCCTGAGTTACGTGAGTAAAAAGCCTCATCGTCATCACCAACTGCGAACCAGGGAAAGCTGTATGATTTTTTTGAATCTACATCTAGTTCATCAGAAGATGCTGGCTTATTGATATCTTATTATATGGAATCGAAGCTTAAAACCATCGTCCAATTAACTAGCTTGTGCTAGTGTAGTGACTACCGACAGATATCCCTTCGATATGCAACACAAATTGCAACGACAGACTTCAATTAGTCAGTTCGTATCATATCTTCAGTGCAGATGATCACGTGACATAAATCATCATAAAATAAAACCAAGTAAAACTTTAAAAAATGGCCTAGCAGCAGAACTTAGGAGATACTACGGGGAAATATAATCTCCGGAACACCCCGAGCAGCACCTCTATCATTTAAAAAAATAATATTGCCTGAAGACACTACCGGCAATGCAGTATCTCCCCCAATCTTGGATCGAAAGAGACAAATTTATATGTCCAAAACCCAATCAAAAAACGTACCCATGCTTGTGAACATTTATTTGTAGCTGGACAGTTGGACATTTTATTTCCGAAAACGGACTATCTACTGGGTGATTGGTCCATTTAATAAAATTTGATAATGAAAGGTTAAGAATGAACGAAAGTAGAATCACGAGGTTCGTGAACTGGCAGAAAGACTATTTTGCCACCATTTGAAGTAAAATAAAATTTGTACGGAATAAAGAACTAAGAAAAAGTCTAGTTTCGTTTGGGGGTTCTACGGTTCCCGTGGGGCCATTTTGTAGATCTCGGTGAAATAAACACAAAATATAAAGTAAAAAAAATTGATTAATCGCTTAGTTAAGGAAACATTGAGGTTTAAAAATTTGAGCAAAGACATTTATACACTTAGTTTTTGAGCATAAGACTTTGAAAAAATATAACTAAAAAAATCGCACGATTTTCAAACGCGTGTTTTCAAATCTTGGTGCCACGGAACCGTAGAATCTCCACATTTTCCAATCTTAATCATAATCATTAAATAGAGTGCTGTCACAAAAAAAAATACACATGCTTCTTGCGCAGTATGTATGTAGGTATTTCCCAAATCAAAAAAGATAAATGTTGACACTTATACAAAATTGTTTATCTACATTCAACATAGACACAGGCATTCTTAACGATTAGAGTAACGAAAGTGTATTCAAACGACATGTAACGATCAAAAAATTACATTGATATTAGGCTTGGTCAGTGGCGGATTAAATTAATAGAGCGCCCTAGGCAAAGCATCTAATCGGCGCCCTTCTGGCAGCCACCCTAAAAAAAATATTAATATTTGATAAAAAACAAAAATAGAGTTTTGAATATGTATGTATGTATATTTATTATTAACTTTACATTCAAGAAAATGTGTGAAAAAAAATTAAAAATGGCTGCGTCTACATTTTGGGCTTGCAAAATTATCAATAATATCATCATATAATAGTTTAAAGAAAGCATAAAGTCGGATTCGATGTTTAGTATTGCCAAAGAAGTTAATGTTTTTCCAGCCATGGTCGCTCGAAGATAATTTTTTACTCTTTTAAGACAGGAAAAACTTCTCTCACCACTGCAATTGCTGCCTGCCGTCGATACGCACATTCTTAATGCTATATCTATATTGGGGTAGATTGTCTCAAGCTCTTCTTTTCTTATAATCTTTTAAATTGTGTTGCTTGTTCGAGGCAGTACATCGTTTCGAGCTAAAGTTGTTAAATAAGAGCGAAGATGGATGCATTCATCAACTAAGTACTTTTCTAAAGCGTTGTAGTAAACATCAAGAAGGTAAAACACGATTCGGAATCTCTAGTATTGAAGAATATTTTTAATTTGTTTTGGTTATTTTTCAAAACCTTGGGCAGGCGCCCCTTGTAACCTCGCGCCCTAGGCAATTGCCTAGTTTGCCTTAGGGTTAATCCGCCACTGGGCTTGGTTTTTTTTTAATCTATATAGGCTTAACATGTTTCCGATGTTTTCAATGTAAAATACAACAAAACCTTAGCCTGGATAATTATCCAGTCTTATTTTTACTTGTAGAGCTTTTTCGAAGTCTATATAGATTTTTAAAAAAAAAAACGCACCAATTATCGTTTTAAAACTTCGAAAATTTTGACGTAAAATGTCAATTGTTTCTTTGGCAGATGACAGAAATAGTTTCACGTGAATGTTTCCGACGGGACGCGATGTTCACACAAAGTGTGTTTTGCGATATATGAAATTTTGATTTTAAAAGTTTGGAAAGATCCAATGACAGTTAATATTCGAAAACACTCTAAAATACATTTTGTGTAGGTACTTACAATAAAAATAAACAGTCTTAGCTGATTCGACATTCATTCGACGATTATCATTTAACATAATTAATCCCTTAGAATTGAAGAGTGTGTAATCCTGTTTGGGTCACCATGTAATTTTCGATGATAATCCAACGGGAAGTTATTTTCACTTTTTTTTTTTTTGTTAAGTTTAACTTGGAAATTCAAATTACACTTTCGTCCGTTTTAAGGACATTAACGCATTACTCAATTTTTTTTTTTTCCGTTGAAAAACTTCACTGTAAATCACCTTCAAATACCGTCGTAAACACAAAGATACAAAACTGGTGCGTAATGTAATTTCGATTTCGAAAAAGTCTGATCATTTTCCAAAGTACACTACCGGACATCGACAAGAAAAGCCAAATAAAAAATAAAATTTAATTCAAAAACGAAGTTGAACACGTTGGAAATATTTATGTTCAAATATTTCAAAGATATCGAGCCGAAAATACTTTGCGATACTTACTATTCGTAGATATCGGAAGAAAAATATACCGGACAGCCGACGAAAATCTCACGGAAACACCACGCTTTGAGAGTAAAAAAAATCAACAACAAAAATCGAAGAAACTACTACAATTTATCTCTTAAAGAAAATACTTATTTGAACGAATGGATTGGTGTGTGTTGATATGGAAAATCACTAGAAAAACGTCTTGCTGTTGCGATAGAACTGTAAAGACTGAGTTAAAATGCGACGAAATGTTTTGTCGCCCATTTGCGTGTGCCTGCTGCCTGTGCCGTGTCGCTTTGCTGCTGGCTGCTGTTGATTTTTCATTTTTGTTTTCTGTGGAAGCCACACACGGTATCACCAACAAACCAAGAAGGAAAAATTAACCAACAAACTACAACCCCCACCCAGTATATTGTTGTTCGTCGCAGCGCAGCACATCGATGAAATTTATTCGGTTAAGCTGACGTTGCGTGTAGATTTTTGGTAGCATATGAGGTCTCCCACCAAACTATTGATACCGAACGCGCACCGCGCCGCCTGCCATGTGCAGTCGAAGCGGTCAAACATGCGTGAGAGTACAGGTGATTCGCACGCGACAAGCACAAGAAGTGTATTTCAAAACCATGGTAACCTTGTCCCGCACGTATCTGTGAGATGAAGACACTTTTCTACCATCGAACTTGTGATTTTGTTGAATTAGATGCACATGCACGTTTGATTTAGGTTGAATCGAGCTTATGAGAGCGGTATGTTCGAATGGAACATAACATAACCGGTGTCGGTTTGATCCAATACATCGAAGTTGGGGTGAGTTGTGTGGATTTTATTTGAATTGCTTCTCTTCACTCATTTCGGTTTGAGTGCTTATGAAACGGAGTGAGTTACAACCGTTAGTGGTTGAGTGAAAGTAATGATACAAATTGAGTATATCGCATGGGAGTGCTTTATTTTTTTTTTTTTTTGTTTATATTTTTTGTATCTATAGGTATTGAATGGGGGTGGAATTCGGAATTCTTCCAGCGGTAAGTTATTTAAGAATTCAAAGTTTTAATTTAGAAATTTGCTGTTATTATTCTTTGGTGTCATGACTTTCTCAGCAACATGTGGAGCGTTTTAGAAAAAATTAGAAGGATTTTGTGCGTCGTTTCATGACTTGGGTCTACCACTATGATCCTGAATCAAAATAAGAGGCTAAGAAGTGGTGTAAGCCCGGTACTTCGGCTTCGAAACGAGTTAGGGTCCAGAAATCAGCCAAGAAGGTTTTTTTTTTTATTTATTTACTGATTTGTTTTTTTCAAACACTATCAGATCTGTGCCGTGGACCAGCTGGATGTCAAAACTCGTGAGAAAAGACCTGGTTGACAGATGAAAAAAATCGTTTTTTTCATCAAGACAACGCAACCTCTCCGACAGCTCAAAAAACCATCGCGAAAATCAGTGAATTTAATTAAGTACGAATTGTTGCAACATCCACCTTTTTGCCAGGTTTAGCTCCCTCTGACTTCTGGCTGTTCTCACATCTCAAAAATTTCAGGCATGGAAAATGATTTTCATACTGAAATATTTGACAGCATTTAATCTAATTTTTCTTATTGAACGACAAAACTTATTGAACAACCTGGCATGTCATAATATTGTGTATACGCAAATATTATGATGGTTGGATGTTGTAGAAATAGGGTAGGCACTGACTGGTTTTAACTTTGCAAAGCCCAGTGTTGTAACTGTTACTACACATCAATTGTGCTTATTTTACCTCCAAGTGGTAGCCATCGGGTACTGGTCGCTGCCCACCCGGGCACGACTTGCTAAACTTATAAGCGCGACTGCTGACCAAGCGAAAATAGCAGCACCATAAAACGCGTTAGCGGACGAATTTCATAGATGGAACGAACGGTGGCGTTAAATTTCCAGAACGGAAACAAAACCTCATCTGAGCTACTTCGACATATTCTGAGCTCAGGTCGATAAGGATTTCCACGTACTAGTCAGGGTCGTGGAAAAGAGTTGGTGGCGGATGAGCCCCTATTGGGCCAACGGCACCGCTCACATCCCCGTAGTGGGTTACTGATACCGGTTTGGCCCTCCAGGTTGGGGGTTGTGCGTAAGGTTAACTACCTACCACGTAAAAAAATATGGTTCCGAAACAACCAAAAGCCTCGGAAGAGGACGGATCTACTGTTGACAACCACGCTAAACGAAAAAAGGACAATGACGTTCGGATCTGCACCTGGAATGTTCGTTTACTGAACGGTGACGGTGCACCCGAACAAATGGCAGAGACCCTAGACTGCTATAAAGCAGATATAACCGCCTTATAGGAAGTGCGATGGGATGGGCCAGGCAGAAAAAAAAAGAGAAAATAATGAGAAACTGCGACATCTACTACGGTGATTTCCAAACAGAAAATAATCAGCGCTTATTCTGATGCGGATTTATCATACTGCTGCGGCAATCTTAGGCAAGAAGTCTTGAGCTTTCGGCACGTGAGCGAGCGTCTCATGACAATCCGTATTGGGCATTTTAACGCTAAGATAGGAAGAGAGGTCATCTTTGGTAGGACGGTTGGAAGGCACAGCCTACACGACACCACATCCGAAAACGGACTAAGCCTAATCGACTTTGCTGCGGGGCGAAGTGTCAGTATAGCAAGCACTCGTTTTCCTCATCTCAATATCCATAAGGGGACATGGTGGTCTCCGGATCGACTAACCATCAACCAAATTGACCACATTGCGATCTACACCCGACACGCCTCCAGTATACTGGATGTCCGAACCTTCCGGACGGCCAATATTTGCTCGGACCACTACCTTGTTGTAGTCAAGGTACGAATGCGGATATCCACAACGCCACAACAACGAAATACTGTGAGAAAGTATAATGTCGAAAAGCTACAATCGCAAGACACCGCCAGAGCCTACAGAGAACGCATATCCCGATCTCTCGCTACGAGTCCTACCGCAGCAACAGCTAGTACAGAAGACCAGTGGCAATACTGCCAGCAAGCGATTATAAGTGCTGCGAATGATGTGCCGGGTCTCACACGACCACCACCACGAAACCCCTGGTTTGATAAAGAGTACAGACTAGCTAACGCGGAAAAACAACAAGCGTATAAAGCGGCGCTGCAAAGAAGGACTAGATCTGCTCGCATGCTCTACCAGCAGAAGAGACGGGAAGAACATCGGCTTCTAAAAAGGAAAAGGAAAGAGCACGAGAAAAGTGCATTCGAGGATATTGAGAGATGCTACTCCAGGAACAATGTACGGAAGTTTTACCAGAGGGTAAAAAGAATGTGCCAGCAAAATAAATCCCGTACCTGTAGAGACGCGGATGGAAATATTGTAGTGGAAACACAGTCGGTGCTGAGAATATGGAAAGACTACTTCTGCAGACTGTATAATGGCGATGAAGACCAATACTCCGCTGTTAGGCAGAACATACCGTTGAGTTTAGATGATGATAGCCAAAATCCCCATCCACCCGATCAAAACGAAGTGAGGATAGCAATATCCAAGCTAAAGTCCAACAAGGCTGCTGGACCTGACGATCTACCCGCAGAGCTATTTAAAGCGGCTGGAGATGTTTAGGTAGTGAGCATACACCAACTCACCTCCAAGGTTTAGTCGGATGAAAGTATGCCAAATGAATGGAATCTCAGCATCGTCTGCCCGGTCCACAAGAAAGGAGACCCCCTCAACTGCTCCAATTACAGAGGCATCAGTCTCCTCAACATCGCCTACTAGATCCTGTCTGCCATACTGTGTGAACGACTCAAGCCTTTCGTCAACAACCTGATTGGCCCCTATAAGTACGGTTTCAGGCCAGGAAAGTCCACCATAGACCAAATTTTCACACTCAGGCAGATCCTGGAAAAAACCCAAGAAGTCCAAATCGATACCCACTATCTGTTCATCGATTTCAAGGCCGCCTATGACAGCATATGGAGGGATGAACTGTATAGAGCCATGTCTAGTTTTGACATCCCTACCAATCTCATCCGTCTGTGCAGGATGACGATGGAGAAAGCTCGCTGCTCCATCAAGGTCGGTAATGACCTCACCGAGACCTTCGATGTCAAAAAAGGATTCAGACAAGGTGACGCGCTGTCATGCGACTTCTTCAACATCATACTTGAAAGAATTGTTCGAAATTCTCAAGCCAACACACAAGGAACGATCTTTCAAAAGTCCGTTCAACGCCGACGCCGACGATATTGACATCAGTCAATGGAAATGGAAGCGGCTAAAATGGGTTTATCGGTAAACGAGGGCAAAACAAAATATATGCTGCCAACAAAAAGGGACAACCAACATCGACGAATTGGACAGAAGGTCACAATAGACAGCTACAACATCGAGGTAGTAAAGGACTTTGTCTACCTCGGCTCTGCCATAACTTCAAAAAATGACATCTCGTCGGAAATCAAACGAAGGATAACTCTTTCCAACCGTTTTTTCGTTGGGCTAAGAAGGCAATTGAGTAGTAAAGTCCTTTCTCGATCGACTAAGGAGAATCTATATAAGGACCTTATCATCCCAGTCTTAACATGCGTTAGTATGAGTCATGTGTATAGCAACATAAAAGTCAGTCGATTGCCAACCACGAATCAGTTAACACTCCAATTATAATTACTCTCTCAACCCAAACTGTACATTTAAGTTACTTAGCATAATTAATAAATGAACTATTTCCTATGAATTAAAAAGTCAAGTCTATTATTTACACACAAGTGAAGGTGCAACAGGAAGAAGATATGAATCAACTTGAAAACGAACGAGGTTGATCTGTTTTGAGTTGTATTACATAGTTTATTAGTGTGTCATTTGACAACTTGTTCAAAACACTTTCTTTATATTTTCTAAATATTGTACACAGTTTCTGATATTATTTTGGTTGATTGATAATATTTTGATGTACTACATTGAAATTTCGTATAAAATGTTTCGGTGTTAATGCAGGTAGATGTGAATCTCGAGTTGGATCCGGGATTCACAAAAATTGATCTCGAGCAAGATCAAAGTGCTTTTTTTTGCCCGTTGGAAAATGAAAATTGTACTAGAGCGACAAAAACTGCTCGAGATAAAAAAAGTGATTTTTTTGCCCAATCGAGATGGACGTTAATCAAAACGACAAAGCACACGGCTTTGCTTACATCGCTGGAAGAAAGAAAGATAAAATTATTTGAAGTGTCGGAAAAGAGAACAAAAATAAGGTTAGGAAGGATAAAGCTTACGGTACCGTTGTCGTGCTCTATTGGAAATTCCGTCACACCCATAAACGTAAATAATATCTGCATATTCTAAGGATGATTTCAAACACACAACTGTTGTGTAACCTCGGATGCAAAAATTAAACTGATGAATTTAATTTTATTTTCTAATTTTTTACACAATATTTTAGGTATATTTTACAACTAGGCCTACATACTCAAATCTAACTCTTTCTTGGGTAGTCTAATAAATGAGCATGCTTTAGAACCTTCGTAAAGCATTTTTTACCCGCTGCAGATTTTCCCAAGCATCAAGAAATTTGTGGGTTTTTAAGCATACTTATCATAGTATTTTTTTAACAACTACTGCATTCATAAGAATAAAATAATATAACGGTATGTTTATTAGGCATTTTTTGTAGAAAAGCGACCTGAAAGTCAAAAATTTGCATGGGCAAGATAAATGAAACTAACTTAAAAATAAAATATCTGCGAAGTATCAATTAATGATGATGACATTGGAGAAGGACCATTGTTGCAGAACGATTTTTTTCTTAAATTATACCCAAAAATAATTACCCAAAGTCTTGACATTTAACTTGGAAACACCTTGTATATATTTTTAACACTTCTGTCAATGACTAGGTCTGGCTAGACCTTTCGCACTTTCAAAACCATTTTTTCTAATTAATTATGTAGCTATCATTACCAAATTTTGTCAGCATTCATATTTTAAATGCCTAAGTGCAGACAAAATTTTTTTGGATGTACATAAGTGGGTGCAAAAGGATTTTCTAAAACAACCCCTAGAGTCAAGGGAATAGGTCTGGCGAGACCTTGTATGGAGAAATGTATTTATTTCCTATTTCGTCAGGAAAAAACGTATTTTTTTACTTGCATATGTCTGCCAGATAGTTAGTTTTGATAATCGCATCATAAATGAACAACATTTAAGATTTGCACATCGACAATCTCTGCATTCTTTGATTGAGTAATTAGTTATCCTCAGATCAAAGCAAGGATGAGCAATCTAAAGATTATAGGACTGTTTTCCGTTCGAAATGGCTTCCAAACTTTCTTTGGAGCACCATTACAATAAAGTATTCTACAACCTAGTAGTAGCCAGACATCAACGGCCCAGCAAAGAAAACGACCCAACGCAAAGGAAAAACAGATTTGTATGTACTGCATGCGAAGAGCCTGTCTATTTACTACACAGCATTCTATTACATGAATGCCATAGGTGTGAAAATCAACAAAATATAAAAAAAAAAATACAAAATACTAACAAAAAAACTTAAATTACCCATTGACAGGAGGGTTGAAAAGACGAACAAATGTGTATTATTTTATGATACCCTTCGGTATATTTCAAATTCTGATACTCTTAAAAATTGGAAAATGACAGCACTGGTTAGAAAATGAATGGACACAGAAAAGAGTTCAAGTACAATCACCCAAATTCTGAAAGTCGTATTTGCGAGTCGCATACGACCATTCTCGTATTTTGTAATGTATTTGCTATTACAAAATACGAGTATGATCGTATGCGACTTTTAGAATTGGGGTGAATAATGCCCACCTATACTCACAAGAGTTTCATTTCATATTTCCCTCAGAACACTTTAAATGTCACACAGTAGCTCTGTATACTCGTATTATTTATGATAGTATTCATACCCGTATGGTATGTAACATATTTGTATAACGTTTTTCCTACTTAGTGTCTAATTAGAAACATTAATAGAGCCAACAGACATATGTTTATTGGTTTTTTTTTTGTTGTGTTTATTTTATTATTAAAATTTTGATGGATAATCTTTTCACACATTTGCCAGATGCATTAAGATTTACGGTAGGCAATTACGTGTATAGCGCGATACGGTAAACAGAAGTTGTAGTAAAAGCCATTTTTTGTCAGACAAAAATGATGAAAAACCATGCAAAACTAAGTATTTCACAGCCAAAGGTTGGGGTTAAATCGATTAACCCACCGTTCCACAGTGTGTGATTTTGCAAATTTAGCTGGGCAAAATAGGAAAAATCAATTATGAATATTTTTACTGTTAAGATGATTTTAGATGAGCTGATACACTAGATAAGCTATATACAAAAAATTATAACGATAGATATACCATATATTGCTTGTGTTGATAATCAGCCAGCAAAAGCAACTGTCTACCGACTAGGCTTACTGCAATCGGAAGTAGTCTCTTTTCGTGAAAATTTGTGAGTTGTATTTTCTACCTGTGTTAATTTGCAAACAAAAATTTTAGTATGGGTATTTTACATCAAGGTGTGTACTTCATATTTCACTATAAAAACAGTTTCTTAAACAATGATTTCGTAAAGTAAACTGCACCGATAGATATTGGTGAGTTATTTGCAAGTTAATTAAAAATTTTGTGTTTATTGGACTACAAAAACTTGTATGTCGTGATTTTATATATTTTGTAATCTATGTGTCCTGCACATCTAAATAACAAAAAAACTAAGTACAATAAACTGCGATTCTGAAAACTATTCATGTTTTCTCAGATAGGTAGAACTCAAATTACGTAAATATGTTTCTTTTCATATTTAATGCATATTTAACAGTTGAAAATATGTTTTATAGTATAAACGTGGTGTTTTATTTATAGGTACAAATAATTTTGTCCAGCTTAATTTGCAAAATCACACACTGTGCGTTCGTTCAATAATTCCTCATTTTCAAGATTTTTTTATCATTTTTTTTCTGACAAAAAATGGCATTTACTACAACTTCTGTTAACGGTACGTGAAAAAGTCGTATAACATAATTTTAAGAGAAGTTTTCAAAGATAAAAATTTTGTAAAAAAAATGTTTTTTTATTATGTAAAATATTTGAGAAAAATGCATTTTAAGTAAAAAATGTGAGCAACAAATTTTCATAATTTTGAGTTTAAAGAGCCATTACTTTTTTGTGGCTGCATGGAATGACATGAAATTTTCAACATTTTTACGCGCTTCTGATTGCCTTTCCAAAATGTACAAAACTACTTTCGTAGCTATAGTATTTCAGAAGTTATATTATTTAAAGTGGTCTTACCACCAAATTGGAGGTCCCTTACTTCGACGGACTATAACATGGAGGGGGGTGAAAATAGATTCCCCTCTGTGATACGATTTTTTTGTAATCAATTGGCAATAAAACGAGCCTACTCGTTGCTCTAAGTTTAATACACATAAAATTATAATTGAATTACTGTTGGTACCAACCTTTTAAAAGGATCTTTTTTAAACATCCTGTAGCTTAATGTATGTTGAAGATAAACCCTTCTCCCATACCATGTTTTTCATAACATGACCCAATGAATCAGTTCCCAAAGTATCAGTAACCCAAACCGGACCACCCTGTGTAATAAATTATATGTTGCATAGTTATAGGCGCAACTGTTGATGTACTACAACAACAAGTTTAAATTTACCGAAAGACTCCAGGTAAGATGGTCTAAGAATCACAGCTACTAAATCCAAGATGACACGAATGACATGGACGATTTGAATAGGCGAGCATTCTTCAGAGATGGAATTTTTTGCGTGCTGAACCTGTGGTTGGTTGTACGTTCCAAAAATAACCTGGTTAACCCTCTTTCAGGGATTTGGGTATAGATTGTTCTCACAAAATAGATGCATACTAAGAACGCAGCAACAGAAAAACCAATCACATTTCCGGCTCGAAGGACCAAAGTGTTAATCGATATACATTGTTGCTTGCGTTCATTAGTTATGTTTGAACTTGATTTGTTCCGCGAGTTCACAATGACTCAAAATTTTAAATTAAAATACTTGGAAACCCATTGTAACGAATCATGCCAAGCTTACCGTGTTAAGACCTCTACCATAATAAGTCCAATATCTGTACTTCAAGTACTAAATTTCCCACCCAGGCACTATGTACTAGTTTAATCGCGTCCATCCAATTCATATTCCCAGTAAAATCGCGCGATAAAATCACGATAGAAACCGTGAAGCTTTAAAAAAGTATAAACAAACAGCTCACATGCATATTGTCTTCTCACGAAAGTCTTAAAATGTATGGAAATTCGCTACCGCCATTTAAAGCAACCAAAATTCAGCAATGACATGCAATTAAAGCAGGCACAAGTCACAACTTATCCAAAATAATTGTGAATTCTTTATTATTTTCCAGATCAGGAATACCTATGATATCATGGCTCACCTGAAAGCTATTTAAAAATAACTATCATACGATTTAGTCAAAAAATCATTTTACAAGACGAGAACGCCATTTCGACATGTTTTATCAAAGTTAAACCAAATTCAAATTAAAATTAAATTTTTTTATCAAGCCTATAGAAATACTCGTAGATGACTATAAATAAGTTTTAGAAAAAATAGAAGAATTTATTTCAATTTGCATGCGTAATGAAAAAAAATATTTTTAAGTTCGCTTGATAGCAGCAGCGGTGGTAGAGAGACTAATACATGCGGGCCATGGAACAATCTAAAGTATTTTTACACAGAAAAAAAGGAATTAGTTCAAACAAAAAGAATCCGATGTTCAGGCTGAAACGGTAACGGTCGAGTCTGAAAGTACAAGATGGCATACGCCATCAGTATCCGGCAACCATCTACGAATTCCGGTGACAGTGTTAAATTTGAACCTGATTTTTTATTTGCATTCGGTTTTTAATGTTTAAATAAACATAAATCATAGGAATGATACCTTATAGAAAATTTGGATACCATTAAAAAAAATTTACATTTATAGAGTAAAACTTCTAGCTAGGGTTCCGTAGTTTTAAACTAGTTATTTTTTTGTTTAAATAACTGTTTCGTTTCGTTAACACAAAAACGAAAACGACTAACCTCTATACTCACTTTACAAACTAATAAGTATATTATTCACTATGAGAAATTGGATAATTTAAGATAAGATAAGTTAATCAGTTGAGAAATTGTATTTTTCGACATAAAATCGAATTTTTCGTCTTGAATTTCTCAAGAACTATGCAACTTACGAAATTCACTAAGTTATCTTTAAAAATATAGTTAATTATCTACAAACTATGATTTTTTCATATTTTTGACTTCAGCAGTTTCCGAGAGATGTAGGGGCCTTTTTTGTCTGATATTTGTTACACATTTTTGGCAATAACTTCCAAAGTTTCTAACAGAAAAAAATTAAGAAAACATTTTTGGAATCTTTGTTTCCCTTTAGAATGATATCCCACATAATACATTTTTCAGATTTTTTGTTTGAGATTACATTTAACCTACCCTGTATAGTTTTTTCACAATATTTTTGAGTCATATGTTGTACATGTATGTGGACCACCATAATGTATAAGTGTGCCAAAATTCAAGTAACTAGGAAGAACGGTTCTTGATGTTTTTATCGTGACAGACATTTTTGAGTTATAGCGAACTTATAATGGTTTCGTATTACCATATGGGTACGGAACCCTAAAAAGGATTAGGGGAATCAAAACGCAAGACCAAAATTTGCACCTGGTATAGTCGTCATTTGATTTTGTTTTGATATCTTAAACAAATAAACTACTGACTAGTTGTGCGATTTCTTGCAGCATGTACAATGGACCAGTATTGGTTTCTGTAACCAAGAGCTCGGCCTATCTTTTGAAATATTTGCTGCTCTCAACATCTAAGCTTTCTATAGATTGTGACAATATGACTTATACCTATATACAACAGGTTCGGAGTACAAAAGTTTGCTACCCCTGCAACGAATTTCTACAATCATCAAAGACAAAAATGTAATTCTAATGATAGGTAAAAAAAAAAAAATGTTTAAATTATGAATATACTCGATAACAAGAATTCTTTATCATTATTATTTCTGTCTTCGATTTTGTTTTGTTCTAAATCACACCTTCACATGATTTAACAGGTGCGTTGAACATTATAGGAGTAGAAAATAACTTTGCGATAGGCTTCCTATATTTAGCCAGTGTGCAAAAATGTGTAGATACACACCTATCTAAGTACATATTGACCATAAATACCAGTTAGAAGACAAAGACACATTTTGGTTGAAACAAAAAACGTGGTCAAAAAGCACGGGTCGATGTTGGATACGTCATATGGTCACGCGGTGACCTAGTGGATCTATGCAGACACACAAGACAGATAAAGATACAAATATTCTGTTCCATTCCTATCGATTGGTTGTAAATCAAAAGGGATTGACTTCGTAGTGATATTTTTAAGATAAAAGCTGGAAAAATAGAAGAAAAAATATATTATACTGTGCAACACTTTATTAGTGAAATAAAAACAACAAAGCTGCGATGAGGAGGATGATATCAGTCGACAAGATTGTATACGAGTATTTGGATAGGATTTATTTCATTGATTTATGTTTAAAATATGAGGAGTGAAGATTAATAATTCAGTCGGCGCTTCTGATTTTTTAATCAAAAAATAAAAAAAAAATGAATTTCACCTTCGAAAAATGTCCCAAGACTATATTTATATTGGATGTATAGAATTTGTGATGATCAGCCTATATAACGTATACCTAAGATTTCGAGGCTTAATCAAACATTGATTATTATTATCAATTGGGATGTGAAAAACCGGTTGTCTAACTTGTATTTAGGTCGCGGAGCATACTCATTTTAAATTCGGGTCTTAGAATATGAGCCTTCCAAATTCGCTGATCTATGTACATATGTGGTGGCCGTAACCGCGTTGGACTACTACGCATGCTGCTCGGGTTCAACCCCAGCCCGGGTCTAACACCTAAGAAAGTTTTTCACGGTTGCCACCTCTTTCGAATGTCTGACAATCAATCAAAGACTATCATTTGTCATGAGAAGCTTGTCAACTCGCCGTTCGGAGTCGGCAAAAAACTCTAGGTCCCTTCCATTCGTGCAAAAAATAACACGCACATACAAATGGTTGCGAGAAGCTAGGCTTGGTTCTGTATAGGACTGCTGACGCCGTTTATTTATTTTATTTTTTATTTAGTTTTATGTATGTATGTATGTACCTACTCGTATCTCAACCTGAATATAATAGAATAGAATAGAATAGAATAGAATATACTTGTTCCTGTACCTAAAAAAATATTTTGATCTCCTTTTTAATCGGAAGTTATTAAAAGCTATTGAGTAAGCTGGGATAAGTGAAATCTATTGGCCAAATTGCTGTTGTATTTTACGGAAAGAATAAAATACTTGTAGGTATCTATATCGGCGTTACTTAACGGAAAGCCATTTCCGAAGCAAGTTTAGATTAAATTTATTGCATTTTGTAAGTGTATAATCGTCAACGTCCAAATTGATAGTCCTAATGGAGAAAGTCCCCAAGTTCATGCAAGAAGATAAGCTAGACACTTTTGACATATTTTGAAGTAAAGATAACTACTTGACTATAAGCTCGCCAGGTGGAATCACCAATAATTTCCATGGAAGTCATACATATTACTTACCATTAGCTTTGGAGCACTTAATACCGTTCACCTAAAAATTCTTCCATCTAAGTATATATTTATGTGCTTCAATTTATTCACCGTCAATCTCATTCATGACGTATTTGGTTTTCCCAAAATTCCCCAATGTCACTTTAAATGCGTTCAAATGTCAAACTCATCAATATAAGCCAACAATTTGATTGAGTCGTCAATGTCAGAAACGTATGAATACATACAAATAACTTGAAACAAACCCCACCACTATCTTGCCCCCCAGTCGTCGGACTTTGTTTGTTTACCCACATTTATATAATTTTTGGGGAAATTCCCAAACACGTCATTTTAAATAACGATGAATTTTCAACAAAACACAAACAAAAAAATCACATTCAAATCCTCTTTAAGCGGCTCTGTTGAATACAGCAACCGGAAAACAAGTCTTTCCGCCTCCAAATAGTGATTTTCTTCGAAAGCCGCTGTCATACCACCCCACCGTTCAAACTACAAATACCTCCTCATAACTGCGACGGAACTAGACAATCTAATAAGCAAGGCGACCACCAGTCACGATCATTATCTGGCACTTGTAAATTAAATTTAAATTTTTAATTTCGGAGTTCGATAGTGAGTTGCTAAATTCCTTTACAAATTAAGCCGTAACTGAAAAAAACAAAAGTACCTACTTACTCCGAGACGCAGACATTTAATTTTGACAAAAGATGTCCCCTTCATAAAACAAAAACAACTTCGTCTTCTTCTTCTTTATAAACAAAATATAGAAATTTAAAAACAAATCCCAATAATAAATTACACCACCACGTTCACCCGAAGCTCAGGCAAGTGATTAACATTTATCCAATCGAAAAGAAAACGAGGTGAGGCGCTACACAAACAAAAACACCCTCTTAAAATAAAGACAAAAATCTTCAATAATGTAATCAACGATAATTAAAAAACTAACTTACCACACTCATATTGAATGTATATATGTGTGCTTGCGTATGTTTGTTTGTTTGGCTTTGCCAAGGAGGAGTTCAGGTTATTCTCAGGGAATACAACGCAGACGATCACCTTAAATAAATCACTCAAACTAGATAATAATTTCGAAATCCATAGAAAATATCAAAAAGAAAAAAAAAAACAACCTTAAATTTATTGGCGTTTAATTTTAGTTCTTTATCGATATTTATCTTTCAGTGGAAAATGTGGTTGGTTCTCTATCGCAGAGCTTACCTAGTTGCAGATACGCTACAATGTGTACGAGATATTCCAATTTGAACAATATACGACATACCACATACCCATGTACATGCTCATTCATGACACTATGCATTTATTTTTTTTGGGACTTATTTCCTATAATAGCCGTATTTTATTATGCCCGTGATCTGATCCGGATCACTAATTACCATGTAGTTTGCAACAATATCACGTGATCTAGCTTTCTATCTGGATCAGTTTTCATGACCGGAATAAAGTTCCTACTTTCATTGCTGACCAGTGTTGCCATGAAAATATTTCGACAAATCTGCAAACGTGAAAAAAAAATCTGCAATTTTCGTAAATGTTTTAACAATGTACCGCTTAGTATTGATGATGAATACTTTATGCATCTCAAAGATGTTCCTCAAGTGCGCTTTACCAACATTGCCTTAGACTTGCAGACTATTTCGAAATTTATTTCATATCTGAAAGATGGTTACCAGGGTTCGGATTTTGTTGACAAAAAAAAAAGGCACAAAAGGCATTTAATAATAAAGGTTTCTATGCATTATTATTAACATTGTAACCCAAAACATTTTGAAGTTATCTGGTATGTAACAATCGCCTGCGATTATCTCTCAGTAAAACCTTGAATGAAATAAAGGACCTTACAACATGTCCTAGTGGACCCAATATAAGAGATTCGTCCTTGACTTTAATATTTGAGTCCAATTTAGAGTTTGCAGCGCAATTTCGTGCAATTTTTTCATCCCATCTTCAGCTGCTGGCCCTTTAGCTTGTTGTAATTTCTCCTTGAGTCCGTTAAAAGTCTTTAACACCTCTTCTTCTAAATAATACGCAGTGCACTAAGAACAAGTGCTAAAATTAAAATACATAAATACAACTACTAGGAGTCACCTGCAATTTGTAAACTCTTAAATATGCGGTCTTTCGGGTCGACTAAAAATCCTTTTCCAATTTCACCACAAACTCTGTTTTGGGGGATTTTCACTTTCAATGACAAGCAACACGCATTTAGGCACATGCAATATTCAACAGACCATCACTAAGTATGACCAGTCACAGAATATGAATCTAGAATCTAGATGAAAAGGCGCATATACTTCCCAGATGTCTAACGGTCAGGTGAAACGCATGTACATTGTACATTGCGTTGATACAAATGTATTTAGGGTTGTTTTGGTGTGTAGGGATTTTTTTTATGCGCGCCAGTGTAAACAACGCGTGCAGTTATGTGCATGTTCATACAGAATAACATGCTCTCATATGTCTGGACACAGAAATTTCTTTCGTGTGAGCAAGGATAAATCGTATAGTCAAGAAGAAAGTGCACAGCTACTTTGACAAATAGTACCAAAAAGGTAAAAAGACAATACGAGTAAAAAAGGCAAAAAAGGCAATATGAGTAAAAAAGGCAAAAAAAGGCAAAGTCAACAAAATCCGTTCCCTGATGATTACTCTTCAGGTCCTGACGGCGTTCCTCCAATAGTCCTGAAAAAATGCAGTGATGTCCTTGCTCTGCCGTTGAAGTCTATTTTTGAGATCTCCATATCAACTGGACATTTCCCTAGCTTTTGAAAGCAATCGTTTATAACGCCCGTCTTTAAGAAAGGCGATAGAAATATTATTACGAACTACAGACCAAGTTGTCATGCATACCAAAATTATTTGAGCAAGTTGTGTGTGAAAGCCTTACTGTTCTTTTTCGGGGTGTTATTTGTACAGAACAACATGGATTCGTTAGAAACAGGTCTACTATCACAAACCTGTTAACATTCCCCCATAACTGTTCCAATGCCTTAGAAAGTGGTCATGAGGTGGACTGTGGGTACACTGACTTCTCCAAAGCTTTCGATCAGCTTTCTCATGATATTATTATCTACAAACCAGAGGCGTTATGTTTTCCCCCAATATTTATTACGTGGGTTGGCCCTTACCTCAAGCAGAGGTCATATCAGGTTAAATTTAGAGGTTGTCTTTCAGACTCCTTCTTAGCAGGATCCGGCGTCCCTGAAGGGAGGCACCTAGGTTCACTTTTATTTATTCTTGCTTTCGATGATGTTCCATCAATCATAAAACATAGCAACATCCTTATATTTGCCGACGATATGAAGATCAGTAAAGAAATTACAACCATAAATGATTGTAGACTTCCGAGATGAGATATTGATAGCTTCAGTATCTGGTGCTGTAAAAACGGTTTAGTCTTTAATCCACTCAAGTGTCAGTCCATGACTTTCTCTAGGAAACGAGTACCGACTACCGACTATACTCAACTACTTAATATCGAATCACTCTCTCAGTCGGGTTTATAGTTTTAAGTACCTAGGTGCTTATTTTAGCCCTAAACTTGATTTTAAAGAGCATATAAACCACATTGTGAATAAATCAAATTCAATGTTAGGTTTCGTTAAAAGATGGTGTAAAGAATTTAAAAAGCCTTGTATCACTCTCGCACTATTTAACAGTCTTGTCCGTCCTCACCTCGAATATGCTTCGCAAGTATGGACACGTCGCCGTCCAGCGACGCTTCATTCGGTTCGCATTGAAAGGTCTTCCCTGGGACGATCCTCTTAACCTCCCCCCATATTTGCATCGGATAAAACTGTTGCAAATGCAGCCTTTGGCTAAAAGAAGGGTCAATAATGATATCGTTTTTATGCATCAACTGATCTCAGGTCTGATTGATGCCACTGAGCCGCTGAGGATTAAACTTTCGCGGGGATCGCATTACCTGCGTAGTTTAGAGTTACTGCATGATCCTCATCACAGAACAAATTACGGGATGCATGAGCCTATTAACCACATGAGTAAAATCTATAACTTAAATGTAAACTTTCTTGACTTTAATCTTAACAAGATTACACTAAAAAATGTATTGCGTAACGTAGTTCCTCGAACATAAATTCTAATAATGTATATTTGTTCTTATATTTGTTTATTTATTGCTTGTGGTAGTGTTGTATGTAGCGTAGCCTAACCACTAACACCAGCACTAAATGATGAGCCTGTTGATTGTATATAGCACACCATGACACAGATCTGATAGTGTAGTAGTGTATAGCGCGAAATATCTTAAACAATTTGATTATGTTTTGTGGTTTTCTTTATCTCAAACCAGTTCTATCTCTACGGAAGGTATCTACTGTTATGTTATAGAAAGGAAATTAAAAAATTCATGACATTTAGGTAAGAGATAATCCATTTAGGGTGGTTTTGACTTAAGTTGAAGATTTAATTAGAAATTATTTTTGTACTGTATGTTTTTTTTAAAAACTCAAAAAACTGCAAAAGTACGAAGTACGAAGTGATAGGAATCGAACAATTATAAAACAAGCCAACTACACCTACTGGGTTTGAGCTAATGGATTTGTTCACTTGTACTTTTATTCGAAGTTTAGAATCGAAATTAAATAAAAGGGGGTGCATGGGAAATTAGAAATCTGTTCCAGAAAATGTCTCCGTTTAAGGGATTTGTCCGCTTACAGGGCCGTCCTAAGATATTCCGCGCCCGTGGGCTACTAAAAATAATGCGCCCCTCCTCGTTAGGCAGTACCCGGGAAGGGTAGAGGGAGCGGGGTAATATAAGAAACAGTCAATTTATTACCGTTACATTTAACAGAAATATTAAATTCATACAAAATTTAAAAAAAAAGAAGTAGATGTATGAACAAAGACAAACTGTATAGTGAACAAAAAACAAAAGTAACTTATGTATATATTTAATGTTCTAGCCTTTTCTTTTGCAAATTGTAGACTTTTTTTCCAGGAAAGTTTCTCTCTCTTGCCCTAATTTACGACTGGAGAAGCCAGATTACCTTAACGTTTATATTCCATGGTTATCCCTGCTACATGACGCAATAAAAAACTATTTTTAAAATTAACGCTACGAAGTAAAGATTGCTGTAGAATTTAAAAATAAAATGAATCGTTAAAACATTACGTCGAAACTGAAAGTAGCAGACTAGAAGTTCGCGTACTTTTTGCACCAAATATTCGTATTCTGTCAGTTTTCTCAGTTTTCGAAGAGTAGGGGTGAAATTCTTCAAGACATGAAAATTCCGGAAAACAACAAAAAATTAAAAATATATGTGATTTTACAGTTTTCATAAATTTGCCGAAAAAAATTAATTGTGCTAAGATTCGCAGCATACGGAGATTTCATGCTCTTTCGTGAGCACTTTTCTTACGATAAACTACGAAATTTGTCCATACGCGAATGGGTTTCCGTACCTTTACGTAGATTTGCGTAGTTTTGTGAGCGAATGCGAACGGACCTAATTAGTTAAATCACAAACAATCTGCTTCTTGAGACGTTTCACCGATATTCAAACATGTATTGAAATTAGACATAAGAATGGTAAGGCTGTGATGCCTTTTGCAACAGTGATATCACTGATGACAGTTGGGAGATGTTCTTAAATACAGTGACGTCTCACGAAGCCGGCCGTTTCACGAAGACGGCGCAGCGCTACTGAGCTTGAGTACGGCTGGCACTTGATAAAAATGCGAACCGAACCAAAACCGAACGTATTTCATTGATACACCATACTAGGATAAGTGACCGGAAAAATTTATATGATGTTTTCATTTCAATTAAAACAGGTTATTTGGTAATTTATGTTATAAAATGATTTTGAATAAAAATTACTTATAACTAAGTAACTAATAGATAATAAAAGAAAAATAACATCAATAAAATGCCGCCCCCAAAAGGCTTGCGCCCTAGGGCTATATCCCATTAAGCACTGAGGATAGGGTGGCCCTGCCGCTTATGGGAGCTTTTACTGTAATACGAAGCATATTTCAACATGGAGCACTCTCTCCTCAATAAAAGACTGATGCCTGATTTGGAATCTCGGGATATTTTTGATTTAGCATGCGCATGCCAGATACTAATGTTACGAGTAACTAAAGAACAGGCTGTAAAAGTCTTACTTGTTACTGAGCACAAACTATAATTGATCGATAATTATTGATGAAGGCTGTGAAATACTGAATAGTTATTAAGGATAAACTTTTACTTACTGGCATAGCCTTTATTGCTTACTAGTTGAACCCATGCTCGCCTTGCTTCGCATTCTAAGGGCTTTCTTATGCATACAAATATGCAATTTCAGTGGGAGCGTAGATACATCAAAGTATATGTCTAAGTCCACAAAAGTGTTTAGTTAATTTTGTTAATTAACTGCGTTTTATCAAAAACGTTTCAATGTGTAAATTTCAGCCCCTAACTGCAGATTTCATAGTTCTCAAAAACCGCACCGCACCGTAGCCCGTCAACACTTCCGCCTCTACCAGATGTCATTGCAGAATTGTAACTCTACGTCCGGTGCCATTACATTATTTTGGCGGGCTCAAGTTTTTTAGAAGAATAGTAGAAACACCCACTTTTAGTTTTAATTTATGGGATGGCAGCGAAAGCGAGAGTTTAAAAATTCGACCAGATATCTGGTTTTTACTTCTTGGTCCACAATCCGGGTGATTGAAATACATTCTGCACTTTGACCATCAACACGTGAAAATATATCGGTGTTAATTGCTGGAGCTTAATCATTCCGAGGCAACAAAATAGCTCGCTCACAAAGTTAAGAATTCTTACGGTTTTTTAGTTGTGATATATCATCTTAAACCTTGTGATAAATTTACTTTTCCATTTTCTTCCGGAAGCGTTCCTCCACCAATTTTAAATAACAAATCAGAGAAATGTTGTGCATTCGGATGTGCCTCGTGGCACTACTGATAACGTTTGCCTAAAGCCTCGGCAAAGTAGCACTGTAAACCAAACATCCCAGATGATTTCCACATAGCAAATACATATGTGCATACATATATGAACCAAAATTAACTCTTAAAACAACAGAAGTTCACTTTGGGTAGAATATTTGTTTTTGATCGTTTTTTTTTTAATTTATTAATAATTTTTATAAACTGAAAATGCAATTCACTGCTCTAGAATTTCTCTTTATTTTGACACCTCATTTGTTAAGATTGGTTGAGTGTGAGAGCCGCAAATGGTGATAATGATTGTAGCACATTGAAGTACAAAGCATATGATCATGTTAGAGCGCGCACATATACTCACACACACACTATTGCAACGATACCCACTGCTGCACGACTGCTGGCGGTGGTCTCCGCTGAAGGAAAATTGTGGGCGATGTTTTTAATAATTGTTTTGAACATTGATAACGCAGGATGATGTTTTATATCTCAAATGAATCAGCGACAGATTTACTAATTTCACCTATTTTTTTGATTTCCAATCCGATAAGCCATTATTGAGTTAGGGCTGTATAATTATAATTTTCCTCTCCGATATACAGTTATTTTGACTACTATGTAAGACCCAGTAGGCTGAGCAAAAAATTGCATAGCTTGTGATCATCCCGGGTACTTGAGAAGCATTTCAAAAAAAGTTTCATCGAAATCTGTTCAGCGGTTTAAACGCCATTAGGTAACCAACAAAAAAACCTCTACAGTTTTATAATATTTATAGATTTCAGACGTGCACCTATCGGGTGGTATTGATCTTCAAGAATGCTCAGCTATCGCTGGCAACTCGTTATTTTTTGTGTTTATTTTAATGCAAATACCTTTTTTTAATACAGGGCTTAAGATTTTCAAAAGTATGGAGATCGGGAGATTGAGCAGGCCACTCCATGAACTCAATTCTATTATCCTGAAACCATGGCTTAGCTGTTCGGGTAGTGTCTTTCGGCTCAAAAACCGTAGTAGCATTTCGTAGGGTTAGGATAAAATATTCCCGAAATTAGCTCATTTTCTGTAACATTTGCCGATCGCGCAAAATGATTCCTCACAAGATCTAGAATAAAGTTATCAATTCTAGATACTCCGGATGCATCCAGTAGTCTCTTGTTAGAAACGTAATGCCGAAAGTTCTGTACATCTGCATACAGGCCCGAAGACATTTTCTCTCAAACATACGAACTTTTTCCATATACTCGTATGCAGGGCTTATGTTCCACCATATTGGGCACGCATAAGTCAAGATTGGACACACGAATGCTTGGTAACATATAATTTTTACGTCAGAATTTAGATGGTTAGATTAGAAAAGGTTTTCTTTAACTGTATATTTATGTGGTAAAGAAATTTATCTAGATGAACGCCTAGATATTTCACAATAGTTTTTGCCTCGATTTCATGTCCGTTAAAATATGTTACCTGCAAATTCTTCCAGTTACATCGCAAATCTGAATTACCGTGTCTTAGTGGGGTGCGGAACAATAATGGTTTCACATTTGGAATGGTTTATTTTTAGTTTCCATTCTTGGCAAAAGGTTTGCAGTCTGTCGAATTGGACTTGGAGCTGCCTCTGTATCCCTTCGATCTTTGGACCGTGAGCATTCAAGATGACATCATCAGCAAATGCTAACGAATTGTTCATAGCCCCTAGCATTTCGGAAATATAAATATTGAATAATGTTGGTGCTGAGACGTACCCTGCGGTAATCCGTAAGTAATATTAAAAAATTTAGCTGTTGTGTATTCTCTATCAGTTACAACGAATTTCTTCTCATATACCATCGATGTTATCACCTTTATAAGGTGACGCGGAAATTCATACCGTATTAGCTTATAAATTAACCCGTCGATCCAAACCGTGTCGAAGGTTTTTTCGATATCCACCAGGCAGGCGCCGGTACATCTTTTGGCGTTCAGGTTCCATTTTACATCTGATATCAGTTTTGTGATAGCATGCACTGCCGAGTGGTGTCTTTTAAACCCAAATTGGTTTCGCGGTATAATCTCCTTTTGTTCGCATGTGAATAAAATCGATTTAGTTATAACTACTTCGAATACCTTCCCGATGTTAGGCAGGAGACTGATTGGCCTATCGTTTGAGGGATCAGAAGGATAATTTTTTTTTTATTATTGGAAATACCAACAATTCGGGAAGTAGCAGTTGTTAAGCAAATTATTAAATATGATAAAATACCGCCGTATGATCTCGATTGGGATATGTTTAAGTACGATATTGGGAATGTTATCAAAACCGCTAGATTTTTTATTATTCAGTTTCCTGAATATGTCTGTCAGTTGTTCTAATGTGGTAAAGTACTTATTCGTCTGTTCGGTCGTCAGTTGGTCAGCTTTTAAACTATCAGTAAACCTCAATAGAGCAAGATCTTCGCTATTGCGGAAATGCTGCAATTCATCACTAACTTCGTCAGTTCTGTAGCTTGGGAGATCTCTATTGTGAATTGCCTCGAATTGAGCACCAATAAGATTTAGTTTATGAACTCCATCATCAACAACAAAATGGTTATCGATGATGGGAGTGTTGGCTATTAATCCCTGCCTGTAAAAGGAACTATTGTGAAGCCAGTAGGACTTTATGCTTCGGAATTTTAACAACGGAACGAGGCCTAAGATTCCTATTATTAGGAATTCTAGAAGAGAAAGGACGATTCCTATATTTTCTGATAGCGCGACGTTCGAATTTGCTCCAATTGGTCTGCCTAAAATTTAATTTAGGGACTTCTTGCTCCGTCGCGAAGCTAAATGCTAAATGTCTCTAGCAAATGACGTTAGTATAAGTATCGCATTATGATCGCTATCATACGGCAGTAGTGAAATTTTATTACCGTGGACCGTTTGAATTTGCAACCGCGCGTCTGAAATGCAAAGATCGAGATATGAATTTCCGGAAGAATAACTCGGTGTAGCAGGGCTATACAATTTAATTTTGTACTCGATCTGATTTTCGTCGACAAGTCGATTAAGAAAACTACCTCTTCCATTCGCAGTTGAGTCTAACCAGGCCGGATGTGTCGCATTCAAATCCCTCACTAATACGAAATAGTTGTCTAGACTATCTAGCCTTAGTATTTTGAACAATTTTTCGATTTCGCTATTAAATTGACTATCGGAGGAGGGCGGAGTATACGCCGATATATGATACAGACGGCCATTATGGCAGTGAGATGGTTGTCTCAATACAATTTAAGTTCCTAATATCACTTTGGGCGACTTTGTCATATCTAAGCGGACGACAGGATGACAGGATGTCAGTTCGTATAAGATTGTAGTCCTTGAATTCCAAGTAATGTCTGTCATTTAATTTAGTTTTGCTCAATGAAAGCACGCCTGGTCTGTGGGTTATAGTAAAGCGGAGAAGATCAGCTCGCCAAGCATTAGAAATAATGCAGTTGACATTTAGAGCAACTATCTTGAGTTGTTCGCGGCGTATTCTAGATACTAGAATGGCTGAAGATGTTCAAAAGGGCGTTTACTTTTGCCGTCAAGTCTATAACATCTTTGGTAAGATTGTTTACCTGGAACTGCAAACTTTCGTTAGCAGAATGTATGTGACAGTATGTGAGCCATTAGTGTTTCCAGCAATGTTGGCATGTAAAACTCCCTTTTTGACGAAATTTTCGACTGAACAATTTTTTGTGTCGTTTTTTCTTTGGCCTGTGTGTTACGAGTTTCAAGGCCGTCTGCTAGGCGCTTATATGCTTCGCATCCCACATAAGATGCGGGATGGCTAGGTTTTTTGCAAAGAACACAAGATAGCTCCTCTTTGGTTGCTTCTTTTAAAACCTGGCATTTACCAGGCTCATGCGTATGTTGGCACTTGACACACCTATATACCATGTTGCAATTCGACGATACATTGACAAAACGTTGGCACCGACGACATTGAAGGACGTCGGTCTGTCTAATTTTTTCGAAACACACAAGGTGTCCTGCTAGTTGCCTGATATTTCTCAAGTTCTGTACTTTGCTACCTGGAGATAGCTGTACCGCTATAAAAGGTAGGGTCCGATTGAGATTTCGAGACCATGCAATACCGTAATGTATTCTGGAGAGAAATATCTTCCATATTGAGACACTCGGGCCTTTTAACAGGAATGTCTGCAACCTTTCATCTTTGTTTGTGTATGAAAATAATTCTATTTTGGTTTCTTTAAACAGATCTTTGACCTTCTTGCAGTCATTCTTGTCAGTTATGTTAATTAATAATTTGTTATTTTTTATGCTAAATTTACCCTTACCAATGGTTTTATTTAGCAGATTGGTTATTTCCCGACTGTCTTCTTATAAACTTTAATTGGTGGTGGTTTTCTTTTGGGTGTCCGTGTCACTGTTGCTGTATTTTCGCTTTTGTTTGGTGTCTTATTTTTATCTCCACTATTGTTTGTAGTTTAATGTTCTTCTAATCCGTTAGCTGTTGTTGTTGTTGTGTCTTTTGATTTACTCTTTTCTTCATTTTTTGTCATCATCTTTGAGATCAGATTCTGTGTCGTTGTAACTGCAGATGCTGGGTCAATTTTATAATTTTTTGTTTCGTCGTTGTCAAGAAATACGAAACGGTTTATGTTTGAGTTGTGTTCTGGCTGGTTTTCGCCGTTCTTTTGCTCTTTTTTCGAATGATTCGTCATTTTCACTTTTTTTGTTACGTTCTTCGATTTGTTCTAATTGTTCTCTTAACCCGTTTCGTTCCAAATGCCATACATTTTTTTACTGTGTTCAATCGTTTGCCTTTGAGTGTCAATCAATTTTTATTTTGCTCCTAACACGTGCACATTTTGACATTTTTTACCGTTATAATATGATGTCACATTAAGGATTTATTGTTGATAAGTACAGTATTACAGGTAAAGTTTAAAAAAATATTATTATGAAAAAAATATTAAAGAAAATGTTGTTGTATAGTACCTAAACATTTGGACTTTCGGTTCCGAGCATTTAATACCATATTCAATGGTAGCATTAAATGTTTCCTGTTGCAATCTTGAAAATTGCCTAACATCAATATAATTTGGGCTTTTGAGCATGCAGATCCTGCATTTCTTTAAAGCTTTTTTTTTTATAAAAGTACACCTCCGCTTTCTTTCTAGCCTTATTTCTTTTCATAGGGTCAGGCGCCAACAGCGGCCCACGTGTTTTTGCGTCAAATATAAGATAAGTTCGGAAGAAATGATAATTTACACGAGTGACATATTCGTCATTGAATGTTATTATCATTTAAACCTTAGTACGGTGAAGGGCAATCCTCCTTCAATGTTGTCATCGAAAGACAAGTTGTGTTCTTAAACCATAATTCCTTTAAGAGTCACGTTCCAATAGGAATCTGTCAAATGAGGAGATTGACGGATAGGTAAAACAAATGGACGAGGCAATAAAACAAACGATGGACAGGACAATACCTCGATATCAACAAACTGACAATGTAGGGATATACCGCAACGCAATAATTAACGCACTGCACCAACAGAAAAGTAGACTGCTGTCGAGATTAAAAACCTTGTACAGACGGTTTACTGACAGACAATACTCAGAGATTAGGACACTGAAGGCGTTGATTAAAAACCTCCAACAGTTAATTAAAGAAATCTACCGATTAGCTGTAAATCTGCACTGGATCAAAAAATTGGGCTGTAAAAGCCAACAATCCCAGTATGTTCCCGCAAATAAATAAAATATTTCGGAGGTTACAAAAAAAACACGCCTAATGATGAAAATGTAACTGAAAAAATATACTTCTTTCTTTTTAACTTACAGTATTATTTCTGACAGGCAGACCGAAAATGTTTTTGTGTATCGTTGGGAATTAATTTGGTGATGGCAATTAATTTTTGTAATGAATAAGAGAAGCCAAGTTTAGTGATATGTATGAGTATGTATTCTGTTATGACTATATTAAATAGTAGTGAATATTATAATGAATAACTATCAGATTTTTGTGGTGTTAAAATATGCTTACTATTCCATTTGAATATAAAAATATTCTACTTTTATATGTGAATATTTTTCTCAAAAAATATATTCCACTCGAGCTGAAATATATTCCAATGTGGAATATTATATTCCACTCTGGTCACTCTGGTATAGATCCAGTAAACGCAGTAGATGACGACAACTTCTTTTTGATCGAAGATCAACAGGAGAAGGTTGAGGCTATAGGAGCGACTTTCCAGTAAGTGTATAAGGTGAATAGCAGTATTTGCCCGAACCATGAACTGGAGAATTGAGTCCTTGTGCACAAGATAGAATACCTTCGAAATAAACTACAGCAATGGCAATCAGAGGACATCGGTTTCACCGAGTTCAATGAAGACAATAGGGCAAATAATGCAATCGCCAACGAAGGGATACATCCCCCGTTCTTATCGAAGGTAGAGCTCCAAGCGATCTTCGAATCATTGAGAAAGAGGAAGTCAGTGGAAATCGATGGAATATCTAACATTGTGCTTAGACATCTCCCTCTAGAAGCGGTAGACATTTACTGCATTTTTTTTAATAATGTGGTGAATAACGCACATTATCCAGCACATTGGAAATCAGCAGTAGTGCATCCTATCCCCAAAAGAGGTAAGGACAGTTCCAATCCGGCAAATCTCCGGTCAATAAGTCTCCTTCCGAACATCAGCAAGGATTCGAAAAGGTGATCAATAGAGCCCTGAGTAAGTGGGTTGAGGACAAACATATAATTCCAGATAACCAATTCGGTTTTAAGGCGGGGCATGATACCATACATGCCACATCTAATCTCGTATCGGATGTCCAATGGAACAAAAGCAAGAAACAATGCACGGGTGCCTGTCTGGTTGACTTAGAAAAAGCCTTCGACACTGTTTGGCTGGAGGGACTTTTTTACAAGTTGAGCAGGCTGGGCATAAGTAAACCACTGCTGTACATACTTTATAATATGCTCACCAGTAGGCGGTCCATTGTGAAAAATGGTAATGTGACTTCTGCTGGCACTTTTGAAATTAAAAATGGTCTACAACAGGGTGCGGTTAATTCGCCGATCCTTTTCAATATTTACACAAGTAATCTTGTAGGGTCTCTTCACCATGCTATTGCGTACGCAGATGACTTGGTCGCGTACAGATCAGGACCAAAGATCGAGGTCACTGCAATTCTTTTGCAGCGTGACTTCGATAAGATTCAGTGATATTGCGACGATTGGAAGTTGAAGATTAAATTCCAGAAGTCACGCTTCGTTCCACCACAAGCGTTCCTCTATTTTGACCAACAGGGTCTGATCCAGGATAGTTCAGCGGTACCGCTAATCTTCCATGTTGCTCGCAAGACTGTGGATAGGCGGCTCACCTACGACAGAGACGTCGCATAGAGCCAAAAGGAGCGCCTTCGGTTTAGTAGGTCGGTTTCGGGGCGCGATGGGTACGATGTTGAACAGCAACATCAGAAATTCTGGTGTCTGTTAGAAAGAGATGGAATTCCCTCGTCGATTCCGTTTGATCCGGGGTAGACCCCAAGGCATAGTTGGCTGATGGCTGCCTTTTATATTTATTTAATTACTAGAGTAGGATAGGTTAAGTAGTCATAAGTTTTATTATTTAAGGTAGTTTTAAGCAAAAAAGGAAATGTCATTTTACTTAGTTTTTTTTTTCTCTAAAACATTTTTCTTAGTTATGAAATTGTAACTTTAATTAAAATTCAATGGTATAAGTTAGGTTATGTCGAAAGACATAGTATAACCATTAAGTTTACCTTAGAGTGCCCGTGTAGGGCCAGTAAGTTAGAGTAAGGTAATTAAGTTAAGCTAGTTTTAATCACTTTTGTCTAGCATTTAAGATTTAATGAAATTAATGAGTAAAAATTAATTAAAAATGAATGAGTCACGTTCCAAGAATGTTTTTAAAAAAATATCTATATCTATACATATAATAAAACTGTAGAGTAAAACTGTTTGAACGCGCATCACGCGGGAACACCTGGGCGGATTTTTATGAAACATTGACGTAGTGATTGCTTATGTTCTTGGTCAACATTTTTTATACTTTTTATACCGGAAAATGACATGGTTTTTACAAAATAGTGAAAAAACTGCATATGCGGAAAGAAAATTATAATTGTACAGCCCTAGCTCAATAATAGCTTATCGGATTACTACTTAGTTGGCGCTACAGCTCGAGGTGAACCTGGGCCTGCTTCTCGAAACCATTTGTGTGTGCGTGTTACATTTTTGCACGAATGGAAGGGACCTATAGTTTTTTGCCGACTCCGAACGGCGAGTTGAGAAGCTCAATCGTGATAAATGATACTCTTTGATGCTTGTCAGACATTCGAAAGAGGTGGGCACTGTGAAAAACTTTTAGGTGTTTGCGGCGGGATTCGAACCCAAGACCGCTGGCTCAGTAGTCCGACGCACTAACCATTTGCGCTACGGTTCCCCCCCCCCCCCCAGCTTATCGGATTGCAAACTAAAAATAATAGATGAATTTAGTAAATTGTTTCCTAGTTCATTTGAGGTATAAATCATCCTTCTGCGTTATCCTGGAGCTGAGCTATGCTCAAAATAGATCATGAAATGTTCGCCGACAATTTTCCATCAGTGGAGACCGCAGCCAACTGCCGTGCAGCACTGGGTGACGTCATAGTATGTGTATTCGCACTCAACACATCTTACACATTAAGTATGTACGTATATAAAAATTAATGTTTGTGTGATCGTCTATTATGCGTTCGCGCATCGTTTATCCGATTGCGATGAAACTTTTTGGAAGTGTAGAAAAAAAAATGCCGGTGCATAGGTTTCGACGCTGTATGTGTCTCCTATATGCTTTATACCGATCATCTGATTGCCATGAACTGTTGGTAAACTGTTGTGCGCACGCCGGGGTAGGTTCCTCCTACTACATTGCACACACGAACGTCCGTGACCAAAAAGGCACCGTGTGTAAATTTTTAATTATACTCAGGGCGCGCGACCAAATTGGATCGCGGAAAAAGACGCTCGTGTGGCATTGGCCTAAGAGTTTCCGACTTCCTGGCATGTTAGAAAGTTAAAGAACATGTTTTTAAATTTCAGCTTCGAAAAATCATTTCGACTTTTTAAAAAAGCATTTAACTACGTTCATGAGGAAATAGGTCAAGTTCTGCAAATTTTATATTTTAAAAAATGGTTAACAATTATCGCACAGCGGATGGAAGTTTTAATATCGTAACAGAGATTGCATTTAATTTATTTATGTACAATCAATACGCTATGAAAACATAATGTTGGTACATTTCTCTTCTATAGACCGCTGCATTCTTCGAAACACCACCCGACTTACAGTCGTCACCCTATTGACGCATTTTACTATGAGTGTCACATTCCACATGCGAAGCTAACCAAATATATTCATCCGTGCAAGTATAAAACTTGTTATTCCATCGTAAATCAGTCAAATTTAAACTTCATTATTTGAAGAGTTATGAGTTTAAGCAAACGTCTCATTCGGATTTGCATTTAGATGCACAGATTAACAAGGGAAAAGCATGTTGAAATAGATTGGACTGCTTTTTTTTGTCGCTTTACCGAAGTTTCAAGTTTGTTTGGTTTCTTTGGTTTGCTTGCATATGTAAATCCATTTACTGAATCTAGTCAAATTATCCATTTGTATTTTAATGTTTTATATTACCCTGTGAAAAGGTTTAGAAATGTCACATGAATGAAAAAAATATAAAAAGAATGTCATCAATGATTACTTGACCTTAACTATACAGAATGGTATTCGGCAATTCTACGGCATTCAAATCGATGTACAGCTGGTTTGAACACGTTCTTAACAAGAGTGAATGACACTTGAATAATTGATAGTGTTAAGTCTTCTACTTAATAACTTTTATATTTATCCTTTACATTTCAAACTAATAATTACGTTCAATTAATATGAGTTTAATAATTTGTTTTCTATTTTTTCTATTATCTTTGTAATTCTTTTACTGATCTAGCACAACTAATCTAACACATCTCCACTGATAATTCTCAAAAGTTTTATACCAATGTACAATATCGTAACTGTTATATAAATTGAATCGAGAATTTTTTTTTTTTCCGAGGGCAGGTGAAAATCTTCCATAGACACTATGAGAAAAGCAAGCGCGTGCTCATAGTAGTGTCAGATTCTTACTGACCAAAAACACCACCCTTCGATATAAATTTGTTAGATACTGCAACTAAGTTATACTACTTATCAAGCAATTTTTCTATCACGAAATATAAACGTTTGGCAGGTTACTTTCCAATGAAAGATCCTGCATATTCCGCAATTTAGATGCGGTTAATCCTTATCTCGCCAAGTCGAAAGGTTTTGTCCTTTGTAGTCGGCGCAATAAATTGCTCTCATCCAAAATAATTAGGACTGTATTATTAACATGTCCGATAAGTTGGTTTCTATATTTTCGCGCGAAGCTTCTTGTTTCAGCTTCGATTGTCGGAATTCCGAGATCCTTGTGGATATCGTCGTTTCTAGCATACCACGGTGCTTGGACAATTTCTCTAAGCACTTTATTTTGAAAGGTCTGTAAAATATTGGCATTTGTTTTCTTGGTACACACCGGCTTTAGCACTTGCTTGTATAAAAGCAGTTTGTTCTCCGTACTGAGGTGGGAATGTTTCCGATCAGCCAATACATTTCTCTATATTTGATATCTAGTTCTTTACGTTTCATTTTCACGTGCGAATTCCACTTCAGCCTTGCGTCGAGTGTCGTTCCCAGGTATTTGGCTTCATTTGAAAAGGGTATTCGGGCCAAATTTATAGAAATTGGGGGGGTCATTAATTTTTCTATAAGTGAAATTCACGTGAACAGATTTAGTTCCGTTAAGGGCGATCCACCAGTCCCTCGTCCATTCATTTACTTTATTCAATGCGTTTTGCAGTTTGGCAGTCGTTTCCTCGATTGTTTTACCTACTGCTACGATAGCGGTGTCGTCGGCAAACGTAGCAAGGATAATGCCATCTTCTTTCGGTATATCACGAGTATATAACAGATAAAGAAGAGGCCCCAGAACGCTTCCTTGCGGTACGCCGGCCGACATTTCTTTGAGCTCTGAGTATTCGTTGCCATTTCTAACACGGAAGAGTCTATTCCCGAGATATGAATCCAGAATCTCGTATAGGTACACGGGGAGTACTTGTCGTAATTTGCATTTCACGCCATCGTGCCACACCTTATTAAAGGCTTGCGAGACGTCAAGAAATACGGTTGAGCATATCTTTTTTTTCTTCTAGTGCTTTTTCGATTACGTTAGTAATTCTATGCACCTGGTCAATAGTTGAATGCTTACTTCTGAACCCAAACTGGTGGTCAGGGATAAGATTATTTTCTTCTATAACCAGTTGGAGACGCCTTAGTAATATCCTCTCGAAAATTTTGGATACGACTGGAAGAAGCGAGATTGGTCTGTATGATTTTACTTCATATGACGGTTTTTCTGGTTTTAAAACCATAATGACTTCCGCAACTTTCCATTGGTTCGGCACGTGTTTTAATCTAAGTGCAGCATTTATAATATGAAGAAGCTTAATTAATGCTTTTCTAGGTAAGGCTTTGAGAGTTTCTCCGGTAATCAAATCATAACCAGGAGCTTTCTTAGGTTTTAGTTTCACGATCTCACGTTCGAGTTCTCTAAGCGTCGCAGATGTGAGCCTTAAATCGTCAGATGGTGAAACTACCATCCTTGTGAGGTTGATTTTGTCATGAACCACTTGACTATCGTTCGGTTTAAAGGTTTCTTCCAAATGGGCGGCAAAAATATCCGCTTTTTCTTTATCTTCCCTTGCCCGCTCATTTTGATTTATTTTAAGTGGCGGCGCGGGGATTTTGGGCCTTTTTGTACCTTTTGCGACTTAGGGAATAATTGGAATCATTTTTCGCTGTTAAACTTTCAAGGTAAGAGCCTATGGCACGATTTTTAAAATCCTTAATGCTATTCTTTAACAAATTGCAGAGACGGTTCAGATATGTTTTATGCTGTGGAGCACGACTCTGTTGCCATCTTTTACGCGCTTTTCCTTTTTCCCTGATTAATTCTTTTATTTCAGAAGGATATCGTAGACCGTATTTGTCCGGCGTTTTTCTTGGATTGGGCGTATTATTCCAAGAGGTGAACTGTACTATCTCAATGAAGTGATCGACTTCAATCTCAAGTTCATAGGGTGTCGTAAGCGGTACGCCCAGTTCAACATTTACTTCGATTTCGTTCCTAAAGCCTTCCCAGTTAGTTGTTCTACCAGTTAATTTCGCTGGCTCTCGGTTATATACTAGTTTTTCGCTCAATGTCAAAATAACTGGGGAATGATCAGACAACAGATCAAAGCTCTCTTCAACTTTTATGTGGTTGTTAGATATTCCTTTCACCACGAAGAAATCGATCAGGTCAGGTATCTTCAAAGTATCAGCTGGCCAGTAAGTCGGTTTGTCCATCGAATGGAAATCACAACTGTACTCCATACCTGCCCCATAGAGCATTCTACCTTTTTGCGAGATGTATCTAGAGCCCCAGAACGTATGTTTCGCGTTAAAATCGCCGCCAATAATGAAATTAGGTTTCAGCGATTTAAATAAGTTAGTAAAATCACTTTTTTCAAGCGCGGAACGCGGTGGACAGTAAATAGATGAGATTTTAATAGTACGCTGACTATTATTAGCTCGAATTATGCACAGTTGCAGAGTTTCAAGCTCTATCTTTAGGTCTTCACAGATCCGCCTCTCGCTTTACCCGAAGGGTGACAAGCGTGGTAATCAGTATAGCCTTTTATTTTTAAATGCGATTCATTTTTTACGTGAGTTTCAGAAATTAAGCAAATGTCAATATCTTTTTCTCGCATGAATATTTTCAATTCGTCAAGTTTTTGCAAAAGTCCGTTTGCATTCCAAGTACATATTTTTAACATTCTTTTTTCATGCATAGTCTAGGTGAAGTACGCGTTTTCCGTGAATAACTCTCGAGCTTAACCAACCTATCGAGAATAATTTTATTTATTTTGCTTTGCTTTTCACGTTTCGCGAGAATAATTGAGAAAACTTGAGAAGCAGGGTCCGTTCTTTGTTAAGTCACCATCGAGTGCAAAAGTAATCTTTTCATTTTACGATCGACATCATTCTCAGTAACGCTAGATTTTTCTTCGATGTAATTTTGAGAAAGCCTTGTTGAGACGAGAATGTGGTAATTTATTTCTTGTCTAAATAAAAATTGAAGAGAAAATAAAGCATTATTTTTATATGTACATACATACATCGATTGTAGAACTATATACTCTGAAGATTTGAAAGCAAAATTTCAAGACGTTTAAAAGTTATAACCATTTAAGTGAGTAAGTCTTCATAAAGTACGTTCACTGTCACTCTTATTTTCAAACGCGTTTTTCGAAGTTAACGCTTGTCTGAAAAAAGCAAGTTCTGGTCCAGTGTTACTCAAATGTACTTGACCGTCAATCAAATCGCACAATATTTCTCTGATTTGTTACTTAAAATTGGTGGAGGAACGGTTCCGGAAGAAAATGGCAAAGTATTTGTGCCAAACAGTGTCTTCTACCAAAGAACTTATTTCATCCGTTTATGGTGATACATCGCAACTAACAAACCGTGAGTATTTTTTGCTTTGTGAGCGAGCTATTTTGTCGCCTCGGAATGATCAAGCTGCAGCAATTAATAGCGAGATATTGGCATGTGTTGATGGTCGAAATGCAGAATACATTTCAATCAACCGTTATGGATCAAGAAGTAACATCCAGCTATTTGATCGAATTTTTAAATTCTAAAAATTGAAACTTTAAGTGGGTGTACTTATTATTCTTCTAAGAAACTTGAGCCTACCTAAGTTATGTAACGGCACGTGACTTAGAGTTTCAACTCAGCAACGAAATCTTCGGGGTAAAACCATTCCTCTTAAAAAAGAAACTAAAATCCTCGGATTAACCTGTTGCGGAAACTTGAAATGGAACACCCATATAAAGAATTTGGTTAACCAATTAAAACGACGAAACAACGCATTGAAAATGATCTGCTCAAAGCGAAAAGGACCACATATTGAAACTGTACTACGAATAGCAAAACATTGGTTGATGGTACGCTACAACATAGTGTGACTTTATTTATGTGGACAACAAACAAAAATATTACCAACATTGACGCAGCTATCAACGAATGTTATCGAACAGCGTCAGGAGCTTTTAGGGCTACGAAAGTTGAAGCTCTTAGACTGGAAGTAGGTTATGAATCTTTTGAAAATTTTGGGAAAAAAGGGCTGTTAACTTAACCAGCAAAGCAGATTCAGCACACTCCCTGTTCAAAGCTGCTGAAGAAGCCATTTCTACGAAGAAATCCAACAGAAAAAATTCTCAGCGCTTAGTAAGATGCTATCACTAGTACCCCTTCAAAACACGTTTTCATCAGACGTTCCTCTTGGAAAAGAAATTCAGTACAGATAGACATCAAGCTCGCTAGCTTTAAGAAGGAAAATACCCCAGATAAAACACTCCGAATGCTTCACAAAGAAATGATCTCCTCCATCGATGTTGATACAATTTACTACACAGATGGTTCACATAAGGAAAATAACTGGTGCTCGTATGCAGTCATTCAATTACAGCAGAACTCACAGACGTCCATGGTTCACCAAGGACTTTTACCACAGTTTGCTGACAGCTATATTGCCGAACTTGCAGCAATTTATAAAGGTATTTCCATTGCCCAGGCGCACCCGATAATCTGGGAATTCTCGTGGGTCTAAAAAATGAGACAACTAAATGCCCTTCTTTAGAAGTTTGTTACATTTCAATAAAAACATCATACTGGCATAGATTCCAGGACACTGTGAAATCATGGGAAATTATGCTGCAGACTTAGCCGCGAAAACTGCTACCAACTATCCACTAATTGTCGAGTTACCCAATTTTTACCAGATTTCACGGAAATTTTTCAAACTCCAGCAAAATAAAGGTCTTGCTGAATCCTGGGAAAACTCCCAAACATTTCTCCGAAAGCATCATCCTGCATACTCCCGGATCCCGTACAATTCATCACTTACCAGAGAAGAGTGCATAAAACTCCTGCGAATCCGAGTTGGGAAAGCTCTGTTTAATTCCCAACATTATTATAATGGTGAATCTCCGGAGGAGTGTACGAATTGTCGAACAGTCCTCTCCGTCTGGCATATTATGTCCCCTCTCTCGCCAAATTGATGAACATTCAGACAACGCCACCCCACCACGCAACTTGCAGAAATCCTAAGCCCACCAGACAAAAAGTCACTCCAACGAATAAAAGATGCCACGTCTGCTCAACATAAATTTAATGAAATATGGTCTTTTCCTTTTTTCTTATTCTTTTTGAGATATAACATAAATTATGTAAATATGTATGTACAAAATGTTAATAATATGTATAGTTCTTTATTTTTTTTTTTTGTAACTTAAAAGACGGCATCACATGACTCGGCTGCCCAGATGCCTTTTTTGTAAATTAATTTATAAATTAATTTTGTAAATTACTTCAATAAATAAATAAATAAATCTTCTAGAAGCGGAAGTGTTGACGGGCTACGGCGCGGCGATGGCGAACATGTGTTTTTTATTATTATATTTATTATCAATTATTGATGTGTAAATATCTTAGTGTGGCACCGTAGCGCAAGTGGTTAGTGCGTCGGACTACTGAGCCAGCGGTCTTGGGTTCGAATCTCGCCGCAAACACCTAAAGAGTTTTTCACAGTGCCCACCTCTTCCGAACGCCTGACAAGCATTCAAGAGTATCATTTGTCATGTAAAGCTTCCCAACTCTCCGGTCGGAGACGGCAGAAAACTGTAGGTCCCTTCCATTTGTGCAAAAATATAACGCGCACACACAAATGGTTGCGATAAGCTAGGCTTGGCTCTACCTAGGATTGCTGAAGCCAAATATTTATTATTTTTAAATATCTTAGCTCTCGGTATGGGCAAATTTTTCGCCGTCGTCCGTCAGGCGTAACTAAACTTAGTATTTGTGCGTTCTCTGTATATGATTTTATTTATTCATTTCTGCTTCACACAGAGTAATAGCAATAGCAATAGCATAGCAACGTCAACGTTCTTTGTATATGTTTACACATCCAATTTCACGAGTACCTAGTACTCACGCCTTTTTTTTTGTATTGCAGCACACATTCGTATGGCTTTTAATTTTCCCAAACTTATTGTTAATCGAATAGTGGTCATTTCCTTTAACTTTGTTCAGTAGTTTACGAGTTAATCGGTTGAGAAATCGAATTTTTCGACATAAAATAGAATTTTTCGACGTGAATTTCTCAAAAACTATACAACTTACGAAATTTGTTATATTTTTCTTTAAAAATATAATTAATCGCCTACAAACTATGATTTTTTTCATATTGTTGACGTCAGTAGTTTCAGAGAAAACACTTTTGAGTTAAAGCGCACTGATAATGGTTCCGTATTACCATATGGGTATGGAACCCTAAAAACAAGCAGAATTCCATGACAAAATTTATGACGTCAATTAAAATTTATGCTTTATTTGGTGGCGTTATAAATATGTAAATCATTTTTTTTTCTAATTCTTAAATAAATTGTTATACATATTATATTGTATATTAAAAATTCAAGTCTATGGTCATGGGTAATTTATTTGATAATTTTATTAATAATTGTTTGGTTTTATGTATATTTGATGATAAAGCTCAACATTATGGTTATGTTTTTAGGTCACCAAATAAAACTGGATATCGACACAAAGATGAGATTTTAAATATCTCAGACATGATTTTGTTTAGCAATTTTCAATATTTACATTTTATTTTGTAGTTTACACGCCAGTTTCTATAGAAGACAAGGTAATTTGTATTGGTTATATGTACATACATGTATACGTATTTATTAACCCAAGAAGTTTTTCAGTGTGGCAATCAATTAAAGTCAGAGGCGGCTGTAGAGTGATTGGGTACATGACTGTTGGATAAGGTTCCGCATCGGAATCGTTCACTGGTTACAGCCACAATTTAGAGATCGAAAATAAAACTCCATGCAAGCTTTGAATTTACTAAAGCCAAGCTTAAATTAAAAAGTACAGCGAATTACGATATCGTAGGTCATAGACAGCGTCGTAGCTAGGCGCTGGCTAGGCGGGTGGCGCAAATAATGAAAACATACATATACTTTTGCAGAAGGAACTGATAAAAGAAGGACATGTACAGCTGATTCTGTATCTTCAGCTAAAATCATTTTCAAAATTGATTAATTTCGAATATGTTTGTTCAGGTCGTATCATGGGATCATCTTCTTAAAAGAATTGACAGGAGAAAAACTGTTTCCATTGAGGTTGCATCAGAATACATTCAGGACCTTGCGGATGTTTTGAATGATTTCAGAAAAAATCAAGTACAACTGTGTATTGATTCAGCAAAAAATCTAGCAAATGAGCTATCGGTAAAATCGGAATTTTCTGAAAAGCGTAAACGAAAAGTTAAAACAATTTTTAACGAAAGCGCCAAGGATGATGCTACCATAATAACTCCACTTCACAAGTTTAAAATCCAGCTTTACTGTGCACTAGACAAACTTAATAGCAAATGGGATGGAGATTTCAAAGTTTAGCTACCGTAACTTCTGATTTCGGCTTCCAAATATGACTTTCGTTACACGACACCTCGACGGAAGAACTAAAGAAATCCGCAGCTAATCTCGCATTAAAATACAACGAGCTGTGTTTAGAGATTTAAAGCTACAAACACCAAATAAAATCATAATTGCCTGATTTTTAAAATTCAGATTACATTGCACTTCTTAATTCCCGTAGAAAAATATAGCTTAGTGGCCAGTTATTCCAATATGGGGATTACACTTCGCCTATCATTGACGCTACCTGTGACTTCTGCCAGCTTTGAAAATAAAGCAAAATAATATTAATGAAAAATTATTTAGCATCGCAGATTGGTCAGAACGTTTGAGTCATCTCGCTATACTATCGATTGAGTATTAGAGTAAGTCAATAAACATAATGTTTATTAGGAAAGAAAAGTGAAAGACAACTATATTACATATTCCTGCAGCCACTGTTGCGCACAATATGTTTAACGGTGTGCAGAAGGGAAGTTGTAAAAAAATATATTTTTCTCAACATTTTTTTTGTTACTTGATAAATATTTTAAAATTGAAGATATTTACATTACCTGAACCTAGTTTAATTAAATCAGAAATGTAGTGATTTATTTTAATCAGATATTTAAGGTAATGCACCTTTTGAGAAGTATTGGACATGAAAATTCTAAAGTTGAAAAATATGTATTTAAATTTCAATATCAAAGTTATTGTGTTGGTTTTCTTCCTGGAAAATAAGTCTTGGAGGCGCCAGCGGCGCTCAGGTCCCTAGCTACGAGGCCACGAGCTACGAGCTAAATGATGAGCCTGTTGATGCATTTTTTGCCCTGGCAAATCTCTGCTGTGGTTTTTGCTTGTATTAAGCACAGCACGACACAGACCTGATAGTGTTAGAATTTGAAACTATGCATAGACATACCTATTACTTTATGCATAAATAAATATTTTTAAAACTATCCTCATACTTTCTTCGTTGTTATATGTAGGGTAGGGCGTGGAGGTTCTGACACTATATATATGTAAATTTTACTTTATTAACATTTAATCTATTACAAGAACAACTTTAAGGAGCTAATTTATTAACCGTCTCAGAGTTTTTGATGAATTTCTAAATAAGGAAGAAGTGAGGTTCCGACTTTTAAGAAGGATGCTTCAACATGCTATGCTTTTACTGCTTCTTTCATGGCTTTCTTGTCAAATTTCTTTTCAGGATACTTTCTTTTATAAATGTTAGGCATTTTGATATAAATCTATAAAATTTCAATATAAAAAAAACTAAAACTAAGTAAAACAGTGAAAGGAGAAGGTTTCGACAATTTGACTTAAACGAAACGTTGAAAAAACGAAACGAAACGACTTAAGCGAAACGTGTCGAAACCTCCTTCAATGCATGCATTATATTTACGCTTTAAAAAAGTTCATTATTTTATACTTACGTAAAAGGGTCAGAACTAATAAAAACACTATTAATCTGTTCGTTTAGTTTTTGTATTCTCACTTTCAAACACTTAAAACAAAAAATGTTATAGCTTATGAATTCACTGAAAAAAATTACATGCAAATTTACCAAAAATGAAAACACGACTGAACTTGTTACGCGCTGATCAGAAACTGAACTCAATAAGGATATGTACAGGAAGTGAAAAATTTGAGTTTGATGAAACCTCCTACATGTCGAAACCACCTCGCCTTACCCTAATTGAAATAAATTTTTTATAGTTTAAAAAAAAATATTTTTTTAGCTTATAATTTTATAGATTGGTACATATGTACATAGTATGTAACTACCTGTACATATGTACGTTTTCTTTTATGTATGAACATTTTAATGAATTCGTGTTTTTATTATAAGTTCTGTATAATAAAGCTAACATTTCTACAAGTATGCATACTCGTAGATAACTGAATTATAATTTAAATAGATTCCAAGAAATATACCTACATTACACTCGTAAATATGATAACTGATATTTTTATTTCAACTTTCAAGTGAACTAAGTATAAATTATTGCCTATTGCTATTCATTTTATGTTAGCTATTGATGCAGTGAAAAACGCAAATATGAACCCCGAAAATTGATCTCAATAAAAGTTCGAACATAAAGGCAATATTTTGCTAGCGGCCAGGCTATAAGTGGTATTAAAAAAATGGGCTGAGTATTCTCATACATACGTACATCAGTCAATCATTTAGTTTTTTTTAAATTTTCTTCCATTTACTTCCGAGCACCAGCAATCAAGGAAGTATGTACATATGTATATACCTACCAACTTTAAATAATTTATCATAATATCCTTCATGAATCATGATTCATGACCTATCCCAATGAATATCGGAATATGCACACATACCTAATTATATCACGTTTCTCGTATCTCGTGTCGCGAAGAAAACAGTCCCCTCCCCCCATGGTCCTATTGCACGAAAGAGATACATGAAATTCATAAGAATAGCGAGAAACGGACGGTACTTGGGTGTTATTTTTCTTCTTCCATTCTCTGCAACATGTTTGTGTATCTTGCAAATACCATAGTTCCAAATATGGAAATAAGCAAACACAAAAAAATGCATTGGGACGCCATCTCTTAGGAGTAAAAATGTGAGGTATACTCTGTTCCAGGTTGAGGTATGAAATGCGCCATCTATTTAGTAATAATGCTTCTATGCCTTATTCAACTTCGGTCTTTAATCAAATACTATTCGGTTAAACTGAAAGCTGAATCTATATCCGAAAACAACAATTTAAAAATATACTCGAATATAATAATATTAACCATCATTTAAAGCAGTAGATAAACTGAACAGAAATTTTCCACATTATGTTCAATTCACATTTCTTTCACATTCTTCTCGTATACGAGTAAATCATGTCCTTAATGGGTAGCCTCCTTCTTCTTCTGAAATAGGGGTTCCTCTTTTATCCGATTCGGCTGCCATCATAATTTCCATCCCTTTACTTTGTTGACATCGAACTAATCAGATTACGTCCATTTAAGTGTAAAAGGATATCTTGCCAGATTGACATATCCTTTTAATGGACATTGACAACCACTTTCGTTTAGATAAAAGGATTACATGCATACTTCTCTGGTGGTGGGTGGAGTAATCGGTAGCAATTGTTACTAATCTCTATTATGTGTATGCGCGGGTGTGTGTGGCTGTGTTTTCACTGACACAAAAGACGGCACACTTTTACACTTTTCTGAACATTGAGTGCATTTTTTTTATATGGGGTACACAAAGGATATGCTTAATGGCGAGGGAAAGATCGTATAGTGGACTGTAGTTTTATTGATCCTTTGTTGGAATTTCATGTGTGCCAAGTGTCAATCAGACAAATTTCACACTTCAGTTTTGAAGTACCCTATTCTTGGGTATGAATGTGGTCTTAGCAGTCATCGCATTGGTGTTCCCTCCCTCTGAATCGTGATGAGGGTTGTCTACCACACGAATGTGGTACACGATCGATTTTTAGTGAGAGAAATGAAAAGCACATGCCAGGAAGGATATCCGGAAGGAGAACAAAAAAATATTGTACAAGAAAAGAATCCAAATACAATTCGGTACGGTAATGCAGGTTGATTGTTGGAGTATGTAATTTACTGCATTAGGGGGCGGTTCGGTAAGAGTTGTCACGCTAAATTTATTGAGAATGGAATCTAAGGGTAATAACAGTAATAATAGAATAGCACAGATGTATGGCAATAAAAATTTATTAATGGGAGGACCCGTGACAAAGAAATCGAATTGAATTGTGCTATGTATATAGGTATGTATATACATACCACCAATGTTCTTTAATAATTTTGCGTTTTATACAAAAAAAAGAAAGAAAAGAAATTACAACTGCTGACCGAGTATCACATATCAGATTCTTCATTTCTCTCATTTTAAGTCATAGGACATACATCTGGAGTCTTGTTGGCCAGTCGACAGTTTTATGGGCGTGAACAAATGATTCTTGTTTTACTTAGTTTCGTTATAGACAATACAAGGTTAGGTCAGGTAGCAGTGGCTTCCAGTAACGAGTACCAACACACATAGGCCTATAGAGATAGAGAGTAGAGACCCATTGTAATACCAATGAAATGATCTTGGACATATTTAATAACCCCGCTACTCATGAGAACCATTTGGAGCTTTTTATAGAGCGAAAAAGTCTTCCCACGTCCCTTTGTGCTATGTCTCTGAGATCGTCGAAGAAGTATTCTCCTAGGTGTAGTTTTCTACTACGCGAAAGAGCATAAACAGATGAGATGTGTTGGGCTCGTTTTGTCATTTGAAATAATGCCAGCCTAGTTGTAGTTGTATGATTACCTGTAATGACATCGATAGCGGTGGTCTTTTTAGGGACAGAAGATATTTGGAGCGGTTAAGATCTTGTCTAGGCCAGATCTGTCTGGTGGCAAGGCAGGTAGTTCCACCTTCCCATCTAGCATTGGTTTTATTGATTGGTGGTGGCATTGGTGTCAAGTTTGAGTACTAGCTAGTAAGTAGCGAGGGGCATACCTTTATTTTTCTTATCGAATAGAATAGGTATTGTTGTTCCTAGTTAGAGCGAGCTCGTCAGCTTAACAGTTCCCAGAAATGTCTCCGTGCCCGGCAGATAGCAAAGGTGAATATTAAACTTCTCAGCCATATCTATGAGAGATGAACGGCAGTTGGAGGTGGTCTTAGAAGTGGATGAGACTGATTCCAGAGATTTCAAAGCCGCCTGACTACCCGAGAAAATGTTTATATCGTAAATGGATATTGTAATATATGTAATATGTAATAAGTTTTATTGTTATAGTTATCACTTCACTACTTTTATAAAAGGTAGTCTAAAAAAAAGTATGTACCTTTGTATGTATTTGCCGCAAAAATAAAAAGACTACTGGACGGATGAATGCGGTTTTTTTTGTTTTGTTTTGTTTTCTAAGCATTTATACCACTTTTCCTAGTTAAATTTTCCAACTTTGCCTAGTTTAGATTTGAGTCTGGGATGTTAAGGGGAAAATAGTATGGAAATTAGGGTTTTGACGGGTATTCTAATAAATGAGTACACTTTAAAACCTTCGTCTAGTCATACTTTATTTAAAAAACAAATTGCAAAATTATGATTTAGTTAGAAAATCGCACTAATTGCCAACAATGGTTAAAAAAATAGGTAAAAAATCATTTTTTCGCTTTTAAGCTGCTGTGGTTTTTTCCAAGTAGGTACATATCATAAAATCTGTGAGTTCTTCAGCATACTTACTACAGATTTTTTGTTTACAATTATTACGTTCACAAGAAAAAAATAATAAAACGGTATGATTATTACGCATTTCTTGTAGAAAAGCGACCTGAAAATCAAAAAAATGTTTGGGCAAGATGAATGAAAAGATATTCAATATATTTAAACGCTGTTAAAAAGGGTGTTATTTCTTCTAAAAGTCCTAAAAGAGGTTTCTGTAGTAAGTATTAGCGGAGATATTTGAGTTGGTGTTTTCTCAAATTCTCGATAAATGATGTCCAAATTGGAGATAGACCGTTGCTGTAGAACAATTTTTTTCTTAGAATGAATCCAAGAATCAGTTGCCAAAGTATTGACATTTAACTTGGAAACACCCTGCATATATCTTTGTACATTTTCTGTGAGAAAAGTAATAACATAAAGAAATAATGTTTGAATGCTTTCGCGACAACGATTATATATATTTTGTAATTGTTCGATCATCTCTAATTCAATAACTGGATAAAGAATGCAATACAGATAAATGTATGTATTATGTTTTGACGTTTTGGCGGTATGAACGTGCTGTAATATTTATGAAAGCGGAAAACTTAGATTGGAAGAAATTGTTTACCCACCTGCGTCACTTTTTTCTTTAAAGTGAAGTGAAAGTGAAAAAAAAGAAAAAAAAATAGTCTGTGGAAAATCATTTATCCAAGCAATTCAGTCTATACGATCCTATAATGATTCTTTTCAAATGACTTCATTTGGTCCTAAGCAAATTGTGGAGCAAGGATTTTTGGCAACTTTTACGGCACAACGACAAGTGTAGCATTTAGCTGGAAGTCTCCTTCCAGTACATAGACAATTTATTACAAATACTCATATCTACGTACAAGAGAATATTTTTGTATGCGCAGCGAAGCGGGTACATTATTGATTTATAATCATTTTTTCAATTCAATTTGAATTTAATTTCATTTCAATTAAAAATAATTTTGTTGATTAGTGTACAATTTCAGTATAGACAACCACCTATGTATGTACATATGCGAGGTGAAAAGCTATGTGCACACGGCACTAATGTAAAAACTGATCCTAGAAAAAGCTCAGGAAGCATATAAAAGGTTGTCGTAGAATATTTTAAATCATTGCACTAACAACCGGGACGGAACACCCCGAGGATATCTAAGTCAACCGACTTTTAATTTTAAGTTTACATGTATAATATATAATTATATTTTTTATTTTAAGTCAATGTATAAGGTTAGGCCCCCAGTGTGCCAACAAATTTGTATTACCAATGTATCTTATAGCTGTAAGTTTAAATTAAGACAATTGTATATATATTTTGTTCAATAAAAATCGTTAAATCGTTAAAAATCGTTTTAAATCATTCACATCAGTTCAGCAGTGACGGTTGAGTAGTGCGGTAGTGCTCCTTAATAGTGACAGTAAAAGCAGTGAAAAAAAAACAGGCAACAATTTGTCGGCAAAGGGTTTCTACCTGCGCTGAAGTGAAAAAATAAAACATACAGTGAAAAAAGATAATTAAAATAAAGACAATTGTGAACCAACACCAAATGGGTAAAAAAGAAAAAAGGAAAGAGAACGTTACCTCAACGTATCTCGACATAGTTAGTCAGATAAAGTCAGGAATAGCTACTCATGGAAAAGAGTTCCTAGTCTCTATCCATGAGAAGCTCGGCAATATTGATGAATTGTACGAGGGGTGCAATGAATCAATGGAACAAGACAGCGACAGTGAGAATGATGATGAGCATCAAGATCAAGATAACGAATCCAGCGAACTTTCGTGTGATGAACAGCAAAGCGACGAGGTGGAGTCTGAGGAAGAATTTCAGACGGTCGCTTCCAAGAAGAGGAAAAAATCGGAATCACCGATACCAGAAATCCAGTGTTCACCGAAACCCTCGACATCACAAGCTGCGAGATCTTTGGCAGTTCCAATCATGCCAACAACAAACAAGCCATCCATCTCATCCGGAGAAGCCCAGTCAGCAGCAACAGCGACAACAAGCTCAATCGAGAAGACATCGAGCATCATGCCACCAATCATCTGCTTCAAACTTAACGTGGCAGAGCTTAGCAGGCATACAAGGGGATTAAACATCAGCTACAAGATCCACAATATCAACAGCAGCAAGTCAGTCATTACGACTACATCGAAAATGGATCACCAAAAAATCAGGGAGTTCTTGATGACAAGGAAAACCGAATTCAACACATTTACACCGAAGGAGGACAAGAAGAACCTTTTAGTTTTAAAAGGCATTCATCATAGCTACCAGGTATCCGAAATAAAATCGGAGCTATCAGCAGCAGGTATACCGGTAATTGAGGTAAGTACCTACAAAGCTACCAGGACTGACCGTAAGTTTAACAACTTCGTAGTCCAGGTAGACAAAAATAGCGACCTTCCTTCTATTTACAGGAAAAACCTTTTGATGAATCAGAAGGTACATTGGGAAAAATTTAAATCAACAGGAATTACCCAATGCAAAAACTGCCAGAAATTCGGACACGTGGCCAGCAATTGTGGTATGAAATACCGATGCGTCAAATGCAAAGAAGAGCATCTTCCAGGAAATTGCCCAAGGAATAAAGCAGACATCAAGGATGATAAGGTCTTCTGTGCAAATTGTCAGACGATCGGACATCCAGCAAACTACAAAGGATGTCCTAAGTACAAGGAAAAGTTGGCAGAAAAGGCGAAATCAGCATTAAAGAAAAAAGAACATCATCAATTTGCGCTTCAATCAGCTAGCAAATCTATTGCTAGCGGATTAAGTTTTGCAAACGTAGCAGCTTTAGGAACCATCAATCAAAAGCCACAGAAACCAGCAACTAAAGCACCATCTAAGCAACCCTCAGCACCTCAAAAGAAAAACGAAGCACCACCAAGCAGAAGTAAAGCTGGACCAACCAACACTTCCTACAACATCTTCGATGACACCGAACGCCTATTTGGCACAGATCTCCTGACACTTCTTCAGAAGGCTAAGCAGGTTGTCCCAACAAATTATGGTACCCTTGACGATAAGGCGAAGACAGTAATACTTGGTAGACTTATTTGCGAATTATGTTCACAGTAAACAGGCTAAGTATATTATCATATAATGTTAATTCAATTTACTCTTTACAGAAACGAATTGCAGTAAACCTTTTTATTAAACACAAAAAACCTGATATTCTTCTCTTACAGGAAACTAATCTTACATCAAGGAACCCATTCAAGCCAATTGGATACAACGTTTACAGAGATGACAAAACAACTGGAAAAAGAGGCACAGCTATACTTCTCAGGAAGATATTTAAGTGCGAACGCTTAACCATCTCAGGATTGAGGTGCATGGAGACAACAGCTGTCATCATCAAAGTTTCTGAAGTCGACACTTTGCTGGTCGTATGTATTTACAACCACTGCAATTCATCGAAGGAAAATATACAGAAGGATCTGTGCACTATCAACAACGTGGCGATTCTTCACACTTATTGCGTAATAGGTGGTGACTTCAATGCGAGGCATCCACTTTGGCAAGATGATGTCATTACTCTACAAGGATCGGCGATAGCTGACTGGCTTCATAGTAATGGCCAGCAACAGTCTTTAGTTGCAGTCTCACAGCCACTGAAGACATTCCCTAGGACTCCATCAACGCTGGACTTCTTCTTAGCGACATCGAATTTCGTCAACATCCTGCCGGAATTCAGAAATTTCACTTGCCATGCACACAACACTGACTCTGATCATCTAGCAGTTGAATTAAGAGTCCGCCTGAATCACCAAATAATGGCAGTACCGCCTGTACCGGAACTTCACGTCAACTTTAGTAAACTGAACTGGAATAGATTTCGTTCTGAAATAGAAGCGGAGATCCCACAGCTGCCAGAAGACGAAAATCTTACCAACAACCAAATTGATGGTGCCATTACTCAATTCGAGGGAGTGGTTAATAACGTCATTGAGAGGCAAAAAACTACAAGGACCAGCAGAGACAGATACGCAAACCTTCCTCAGCACATCCAAGCTATCTACGCTCACAGGCAAAGACTTCGGAAAAAACTTCAACGGATCTTCCACAGAACTTGGAATACTGTCAATGATGAATACCGATGCATACATTCTCAGTTAGAATGCACAAACACAATGTTTCGACAAGCAGTGAACCATTTTAAAGAAGAATCGTTTAAAAGACGTCTGGAGGACATCAAGCCAGGTCCCGATGCCTTTAAGAAGATCAACTCGCTGGTTGGAAAGACTAAATCTATTCCAGAAACGCTAAGCAACGGGCAGGAGATTGTCTCGACTCCTGCCCAAAAAGCAGAGGCATTCGCTAATTTCTTCGAGGGAAATTTTCATGACCGGCCACCTTTCCATCTTCCAGATTTCATTGAAGAAGTTGATTCCACAGTCCATGAAGCAACGAGTGCCAGTATCCAGATGACTACATTTACGAGAGATAATCCAGCTAATAATCCAGCAAGCGACGATGTATTCACCAACACCGAGGAAGTGAAGGACATTATCCAAAGCGGCAACTCCAAGAAATCTTCAGGAAATGATCAGATTTCGAACTTTTTACTTAAAAAGTTACCAAATCTGGCCATTTTATTACTTACAATCATTTTCAATAATTGCATTAATAACAGTTATTTCCCCACAGCTTGGAAACTAGCCAAAGTGGTTCCCGTGCCAAAGAAGACCAACAGATCGAGTGTCGACGGATACAGACCAATAGCCTTGCTTTGCTGCGTCAGCAAAGTTCTCGAATCTTTGATGGTAAGGAAGATAAACCTCTTTTGTGCTGAAAGGGGTGTAATTCCAAACTGTCAATATGGATTCCGAAGAAAACACTCAACAATTCATCCCCTACTGAAGCTGCACAACGATGTTACTCATGGACTGAATAAAAAGGAGACAACTATTGCATGTTTGCTGGATATCGAGAAGGCTTTTGACAGCGTGTGGATAAAAGGACTCCTCTTCAAACTATTAGAATTCGGTTTTCCGAACTACCTGGTAAGGTTCATTCACAAATTCTTAACCCATAGATTTTTTTATGTACAGATTTTCGACAAGAAATCATCATTGAAGAGAATCAACGCTGGAGTACCCCAAGGATCTAGACTGGGACCAATCCTTTTCAATATTTACACCGCAGATCAGCCAAGAAATGGACCACGAACAAGGACATCACTTTACGCCGATGACTCAATCACCTATTCCGTCTCCATATCCCCGGAAATAGCAGCCAGAAGAGTAGAAGATCACATCAAACGTCTTTGGGAATACTACCTCAAATGGGGATTGAAAATCAACAGCAGCAAGACAGAGCTAATATGCTTCCGTCCACCAGTAACATCAGTCAGAAATCGGAGAGGATTTGCAACCAGGTGTCGGAGCCTCAAAATAAAGCTTCCAGACAACACCGAATTATCACCGAGAAGCATCACTAAATACCTGGGAATCAACTTTAGTGAGAAGTTCAAATTCAATCATCACGCTGACATCATATTGAAGAGGGCCAGCTTTGCTTTTCATCTGGTACACCCGTTGCTGCGAAAACGGAATGGACTTAGCCAGCGAACCAAGTTGCTTGTGTATAAGCAGCTCATCCGACCGGTCATCACCTACGGCTGCCCCATTTGGTTCACGATTTCACCAACAACAATGAAGAAGATCCAGCTTTTTGAGAGAAAGATCCTTCGCATCTGTACAGGAAAGTGGAGACATCTGGATACACTCAAGTACATCAAAAATAGCACGCTGTACGAAACTGCTAAGATGACCCCAATAGACCATCATATGATTCAGCTGTCTTCAAGAATTTTAGAGAATCTCGCCAGTCATCCAAACCAAGAAATCAAGGATCTCCTCCAGGAAACCATCAACACCACCGACAGATACTTGAGCGTACGAGCGATCATCGATCCCAGATTTGAAGACATCATGCATAACGAAGCTACACCGTTCTACATAATCGCCGACAACACATATTACAGGGGATGAGTCCCTGTAATATTTATTTTATAAAAAAAAAAAAAACCTATTAAAAAAAATCATTTATATTTTCATATATTATGTTAATTATTAAGAATACGTCATGTAATAGATTAAGTAGTCAATAATATTGTTTTGAAGAATAATTATAAATTAGACATAAGATATACGTTGGGCCCATATTGTTGAGTCAACATTTTCAATTTAATTATAAATCTAGTTTTAAGTCAATTTGTATATAAAACGTTTGAATAAAAGAATTTCTTAATCTGCAAAAAAAAAAAAAAAAAAATCTTTTAAATCATTCACGTTTGGTATTTCATTAAACGAAGGTTGAGCTACCTACCGTCTTTAAAAAAAAATGATGCGACTATATCCAACAGTCCCGAGCTATGTACAAACATCACGAGGATGGGGTGTGTAGCTCCACTTTATTGGAAAGAAAGAAAAGTATAACTAGTCTATGTTCGATAAAATTGAAGCCAATCGCATATACATATGTATACTCATCGAATCCACTCCATGCGCAGCAGTCGACGCCAGGAAACGAATCTGGGACCCCTACGCTCAGTAGTACCAAAAGTAGAAAAACCGACGCACTACACATAAATATGAATACCATAAATAATATAAGCTTGTAGGTACGTATGTACTCTGTTATGTCATCTCATCACGAATAAGAAAAATAGAAAAGAAAAAAAAACAACAACAAAAAAAACCGCCTCATCTATCTTGTGCATAATTCAATCGCTAGCGCAAGAGCTTGTAATTCCTCTTGACAGTTTATTTCTGCACCGATTTCAATGGGTCGTATGCTAAAAGATGAACACGATCTCGGAGTCAGAGCTGACGAGCTTGAACTTACATGTGAGATCGATTGTACAAAGGGGAACTCGGACTCATTTTCATATGCAAAAAAATGAGATCGGTCTCAACAGCTCTGACTCGATGGATTTGAGTCAGATCTCAAAGCCCGCTGTCTTCTTTAGTTGTGATAGGAATTTCTTAGCTGTAAGTTTAATAAAAAAAAAAGGAAAAATGTCTTCTGATAGTGAAGTAGAGTGTTGTTCTCAACAGTGATTTGGATAATTTTAATAAATTTTTAGTAAATGAACTGAAGGACAATAAAATATTGCTAGAAAAATCACAATTACCAATGTTTAAGGCAAGGAAGAGGGATGCAATTTAGTGAACGAATAACCGAAAAAAAAATAAATAAAAAAGTGGCCAATATGAAGTCTCGTGTGAAAAGAAAAACAGGTGCCAACAAAACCGGAAACAAAAAAATAATTCTTAAAGAGTGGGAAAAAGAGTTGCTAATTTTAATGGACTCCGAAAGTAATCCAACGCTAAGTAAAATACCAAGTATGTACACATAATTGTACGCATTCATTCAACAGAAGTTTTATTACAGATCTTTTCAAATTAGAAGTTCAATGAAAAGTAATATGCCTTTTCTTTTTACCACACTATGATCAAATACTTTGTTTCTGAATGGAAATTAAAATTTTAGGTAGGTAAGGTACCCAAAACCAAGCAGTTGAAAAGAGAAGGTGTACTATACATTTGTCATTGGCTTTCAATTAAAAAAGACCTACATATTCATACCCCGTTAAAATTTAAATTAAGTTTTGCATAATGCATATGCATGATGTATGAACCAAACACTGTTCTTATATACCACTGTTTAGGGGGGGCTCTCTTTAGGTTCTCATGAGAGAAAATCGAGCAGTCCAACAGCAAGTTCTACAAAACGGTCGTATGATGCGTTCCCAACCTTATCAGCAGAAATTCCATAGAAAAAAAATGCTCTTGGTAAAGGCTAGTGGTATTTATTAATTTTTGCTCAAATTTGTTTACTGCAGGCTTCTAAGGGTACTGGAAGAGAAGCCAATACGTCAGTAGGAAAATTCGAGACTGCAGAAACAAAAAATTTAAATCGGACTCAGCTAATCGCTGTAGTGCTCCTTAAGCTAAACATTATTTTAACGAAACAAATTGAAAAATTAAATAAAGAAGTGGACGGCACTAAAACTGTCATATTGGAAGACGGTGAAGATCAGAAAAATATCATACCCGTAGAAGAATACTAACACACATACCTATGTATATTGTGATGTGTACATAAATGAGAAGATTTTATTTATTTTATTGCTTTTTATTTATATTTTTGTACATTATTGAGAATTAAATTTTTGCTATCTTATTTTGTTGTTTTTAATGGTAAGTATCATTATTATTGTGAAATCAATAAATGTGAAATTTCTGTGAAATTCTGGGGTCGATAGTGTTTGATCTGAAGTAGAATCGTTAGTTTGCATAAAGTGATTGTTTAAGTCTATAAATTCGTCTTCCTTTAAGAGCTTTACGAAGTTATGCAAAACTAGCTATTAAATTTGGAATTGTATCCTGTTTCACTTGAACTTTGTATTGAAGAATGGGAAAACATTGTTTTAGTTGTCCGAAACATCTCTCTAGTACGACTCTTTCTTTTGCTAAAACAGCATTGAATTTCCTCGCAGCATCATTACTTGTATGTCTCTATGGTGTCATTAACCAAGGAGTAATGCCATATCCTTCATCGCCCAATAATATTGCTGATGAATTATTACTCATATGATGAAATAAGAAAGAATTTTTCAGAATGCGGGAGTCGTGAACGGATCCTAGCCAAACAAACCTCAACACTGGTAAATTGTTCTTCAGCGTTGCATGTAGCTTGCACATTTACTGAGTGGAATCCTTTGCGATTGACGTACTCCTCATCAGCGTTGCCAGGTTTTGGTGGAACAAATTCCCTTTTTTTGCATGAAAAACGAAATTTTTCCCCGATTTAGCGTTTCACTTTTCCCGGTATTTTCCCCGTTTTTCATTTACTTGCGATTTCTTGAATTTGCCAATAAAACACTACTTTTTATACAGTCTTATTTTATTGTTAACAATATAACAGAGTAAAAGCATTTACAGTATATAAAATAACTTTTAAGTTCTACATACATACGTCATTCAATAATCGTTCTTTCTATAGATATAGGAGTAACAAAATATAAAACTTAAAATAAAAAATAGAAAATTAAAAACTTAAAGTTAACATAAATCACTTAATTTTAGTATAAAAATATTTTAAGAGAGCAAATACACATCCTAAAATGAAACTGGATATCATTTATCGAATTCAGTGGACGTCCAATATAACGAATTATATAATGCACAGCCTTTCGTTAAATCGAAAAATATGTTAAATCGATCGTCGTTTATCTATCTAATAATGTATTTATCATACCAAGGTATACCAATACCAATGTGTTTATTATAAGAAATGAGAAATCAATTCACATAGACAAAATAACAGAAGTAGGGATAAATGCATAAAAATTACAATATATTTTTTTTAACCAGAAATTGTAAAGCATCCGTTAAACCGAGCAGGCATTTTTTGCATCATTCGTAATATAGAGCCATCAATGGGAAAAATCTGATTCGTTGTGTATTGGAAATTTGTTAAATCGGATATTCGTTAAACTGGACATCCACTGTATATAGAAAGGGTTGAAGTCAGTCCCGCATGCGCTGTGGGCAGCCTTCAGCCAAATGCAAATGTGAGATTCTGTGTCTCAAATTCTTTGCACTGCATTCCTGTGATATTTTCAATCTATTGCTTTACCAAATAGTATTTATTTATTGAAAATGTCAACCAATGGAAACATTTTTTAATGCAGTTCATTTTCCCCGTTTTGAAATCTTTTTCCCCGTTTCCCCTTTTGGGTTGAAAATCCCCGGAAACGGGGAAAAATCCCGCAACCTGGCAACGCTGCTCCTCATAGTGATTTATTGGTTTTTTAATACGACATACAAGTCTTCTACATCTGCTCTGCTTGTCGCGTTCGCTTTCTCCTCTCCAACGACATTCATCTTCTCTAAAGACATCTGAACATTCAGATTCCGTTTAAAATAGGATTCGAGAATGCCTAACCTACACTCTAATTCGGTCACAATTCGGTCTTTTTCTCTTATAAGCTTTCTGATTCGGGAGCGTATCGGAATCCCGCTTTTTAAAATCCCGTTCTTTAAAAATCCCGAAAAAAAAGTTTTAAAATACCGTCTTCTAAAATCCTGTTTTCCTAAAATACCGCATCTTAAAATCCCGTTTAATCCCACTTTGCCCGTTTCTCAGCATCCCAATTTTGTATTTCAACAAATTCATCTTTCAAAATTTAAAATTGCTTGTTCCATTTTCTAGGAAAGAAATGAGAACAGATCCTTTAAACGAAAAAATAAACGGAAAATTATGAAAAATATTCCAAATCAGGTTTTATGCGTCGTATCGCCAATACAATTTCCCACGATATTTGGTTTAACATGCAATTGATTGCAAGGCATTTTTTAAAATAAAATAAATAGTTCTGATTGCAAAAGCGAGATTATTAAATCGGGATTATTAAAAGCGGGATTATAAGAAACAGGATTATAAAAAAGCGGGATTATAAAAAGCGAGATTTTAAAGTCGGGATTTTAAGGTCGGGATATTAAAAACCGGGATTATAAAAAGCGGGATTATAAAAAGCGGGATATCGTACCCAACCCTTCTGATTCTACTTATATTTGATTTTGTAGTAGATCGCAATACTTTCAATTCAGCTACCTGCCGACTCTCTAACCCACTTACACCCGCCTGCTCTCTAGGCTCCTGTTCAGCTGCCTCCTCCCTCTCCACAATTTCATTGTCTGAATTACTCATGTTTAATTGATAATAATAAATTCAATTCAATAGAAAAGGAAACCAATAACCTCTCAAAATTCACCACAACTATGTACTATACGTTCTCAAAGTTGATTGACAAAAATGTTTTACTATGAACAATTTCCAACGAAGAGCGTTTCGGCGAAATGGCGAGCTTTTATCGGTATAATCGGCGAACCAAAGCAACGACGATTAATACTTTCACTCAACAAAGAAGTCACTCAACTCAGCAGCAGCACAATTATGCAGCATCCAAGATCTAACAACAATGCCAACCACGACTGTACTTGCTTTGTACAAGATCACCAAAATTCAAGGCCAAAAATAATAAATAGGCGATCATCAACGTGGATCAAAGTCGAACGATGTAATCCAACAAGAATTAAGTATAAGAATGATAAAGATAATAAATGAATTTAAATGATGTGAAGCATCTACAATATTATAATTATAATTTTCTAAATTAAAATAAATAAAATAGACTTCTCTGTTATTTTAAATTCAGAACGTTTTCTTTTTTATTTCGTTTTCCTTTGCAATTGTTGTGTGAACTTTGGTCGGTTGCCTGTTCAACGTTTACTACGGACTTCGGACAGTATGAACGCGGCAGAGAATTAGTCAAAGCAGCTGTCTCAAAACGAATGAGCGGTGGAACGGAGGATTGTCGCTGCGAACCTCCACCCCCACAAAATACCCAAGGCGTATAATTGCTTTTACAATATTACATTCCTCTTGATCCAGGACAGTGCTTCCGAAATCGCCATAATCTCTGCTTGAAACACGCTACAGTGATCAGAGAAAGGAAAGACTTAGTTTTAATCTGTCTGAGAAAACACCTTTTCCTACACCATCATTGGCTCACCTAAGAGCCATCGGTGTAAAAGTGTATCGACTTGTCTATTATAGCACCTAAGTCAGCAAAGAAGGACCTATCGGGAATAGTGACCTTAAAGTGTTTATAAAAAATTGGGCTTCGGCGACGGGTTCATTATGCAATGAAAATATGGAGGAAATTTAAAAGGGAAGTCCTTTTAATGCGAAACGAATGAAACTTCTCTGGACGGCTTCAATACGAGTATTAAGATATCTATAATAAGCTGTCCATACTGTCCATACTCGACCTGAGGACGAGCAAGACCGTTAAAAAGTCATCTTTTCTGATTTATTCACAATGGGGTTTACATATATGCTCTTTGAAATCAAGTTTAGGGTCCGAGATCCTTCAAATTATAAATAAACCCGACAGAGAGAATGATTCGATATGGAGTAATTGAACACTCCAGTGGGTTAAGGACTGAACCATTTGTACAGAAACAGTTACTGATGTTAACAATATCTGATTGCAGAAGTTATTTATGGTTATAATACTTTTACTGATAGACGTATCATCGGCTAATATTTATAAGGATATTGCTAGGTTTAATAAATGATGAAGTATCATCAATAGCAAGAATAAAAAAAAGTGGACCTAGGTGACTTCCTTAACCTTTAAGTAGGTAGGTGAGTAATAGTAACGTCAGTAGGTAGGTTTATTACGCTTATTTTTCTGCTGGTAAGTGGTTCTATGGTGGAATTGTCATTATGATATCGTTCTGGGTAGATCAATATTTAAAGAATTAACTTTAAGACCCCTTTATAGAGTTTTTAGTCGTCCTTTCCAAAATAGTGCTTTCCGTATTAATTTTTGAAACAATTTTTTGTTTTAACAAATTCGCCATCATCCGTATAAATAAAGTCCGGCTCTTCACTTGAATCTTCACTTGTATAGTGTCAGTTGAATGATTCGTGATCTTTTCCAAATTACATTTTCAAATTACCTATACAAATTCACCCATTAAAAAAAATTACACAACTACGTAGGTGGGGTGTTGACAGCACCCTTGCAGCTTGAAGAGTCTGTCATGGCTTACTTGCGCAACTAATATTTAATAAAACCATCTGAATCTGTATAATAGAAAACAAAAGGAAGGTACCGTATCGACAACGGGTGTTGTCAGTTGCAAAGTACATATAATATTTTTGAAAAATAAGGGCCCCACCCTACCCAGTTAAAGGTTAAGGGACGCCGGATCCTGGAGTCTGAAAGAAAACCTGTAAATTTAACCTGATATGACCTCTAGTTGAGATAACAGCCAATCCACAAAACAAATAATGAGGTAAAACCTGAAAGATTACAAATAATTATATCGTGAGAAAGCTGATCAAAAGCCTTGGAAAAATCTGTGTAGAAACAGTCCACATCGACCACTATATTAGGCATTGGAACAGTTATGAGAGAATGTTAACAGGTTCAAGTTACTTTGTACAAGTTAACTATATTGAAACATATAAAATCAACCAGCCTTATTGTGAGTGGGCGAAATGAACCACCATTGACAGCTGAATTTTACACTTATTTTTAGTAGGCGAAAAAGTGAACAACAAGGCAGAAAAAGTAATTTGTTTGTTTATTTTAAGAAAAAAATTCAACTCACGAAAGTCTACTCTAGATACAGCTGCATTGACGAATATCCTATTCCAATTCCGGTAAATGCCTATTCTCGTTTCTTTTTACTGAGTACCGCTTCATTTGTTTTAGGTGTCACAATCCTTTTGCGAAAAATTTTGTGAGAATGGCGGGTAGAAGTGAAAATACCCGCGGAAGTTAGAAACCAAACACAAAACAAAAATTTCAAAAATTGTGAATAAGAGTCATGCAATTGTTCAAACAATAGGTCTGTTTGGTGTGCTTTTCGTGATCCAAATGGGACATCTGTCAAATAGTAAATAATTTGAAAAGTGGGGGAAAATCCTCTCAGAAACTTCTAATTACACAAACGAAAATGAAGATTGACATTTCACGAATTGTCGGATTCAGATGGCTGTTTGATAGATGTCCCAGGACTACTACATGGATGTGGTGTAGCACGATTTCGTAGAAGGGGACATTTTTTGACACTCTCATTTGGCTCTCTATTCTCTTGATTTTTTACAGGCTCAGTAAATTTACGTAAATTTACTGCACACCAAACAGACCTAATAATAAAAAAAATTATAATGACAGGGAAATCCAATAAAGCCCGTTCTGGCCGTCCGAAAAAAACTGAGTAATCGCGAAATTCGAAATTCGTTACCGTCAATCCCCGATTAAGTGCTCCAAAATTAGTCGAAGACATTGCAAATACATCGGGTAAAGAATTTTACCCCGAAGCTGAACGTAGGGCTTTAATGTCGGAAGGATTTAATGGAAGAGTTCCCAAGAAAAAAAAACCCTTTATTAGGGAAACTAACCGTCAAAAACACATGGAGTTCGCAAATCGCCACATACTCTGCGGTTCACTAGATTAGAAGCAGGTAGTTTCGGAAAATGAAAATGATCTATCTCCCGATATATGGCAGTTTCAGAACAAAAAAATGATGGTGAAAGAAAGAGTGGTTTGTGCTGAATGCAACGGTGAATTCGAAAATGTTAAGAAAACCGGCTAACTGTACTTTTGAGACAGATTCGCATGCATTTAAATCGGTGCATAAAAAAAAAAATTATAATATTAATAATTTCGAGTGTATTAAACTTAGACCAACCAAAGTGGACTCGTTTCATAGACAATTGATAAGTGCTAATAACTTTTGTGAAAATCGCATTTATCTCGGGAAAGTGTGCTTATAGTTTTTTTTAATTATTATTATATTGATGCGCCATAACGTCACCTACAAATTCACTTTACAAAGATTTTACCTGGGGCTTACAGTTTTACCGGTATAAGGTAATTTGAATTACAAGAACCATTCAAAAATGAGTATTAGCTCAAAATCATGAATGTACTTTGTTGAGTTAATTTGTAGGTTACGCTATGGCGCATCAAAATAATAATAGTAAAAATAGAATTATAAGCACACTTTCCCGAGATAAATGCGATTTTCATAAAAATTGGTTAAAAAAAAATAAACAAAACTGTATTTGAAGAGAAATATCTCGAAAACGAAAGCACGGATGGTAATAGTTTTTAACTGTTGTAAACACTAATGATATGTGTCCACTTTGGTTGCTCTAAGTTTAATAAACTAGAAATTATAATTGAATAACTGTTGGAACCAACTTCTCTAAAAGTCTAAAGGATTCTTTAAACACCCTGTAGCTCAATGGGTGTTGAAGATAGACCCCCCTCCCGTACGATTTTTTTCATAGCATGAACCAATGAATCAGATCCCGAAATATCTATATCCCAAACCGGACTAAACTTTATGTATCATCATCATGTTTTTCTATAGTGATCCTTACATTCATGATTTTGGGTACTAAACCGTTAATTATTAGGAGCTTTCTTTTCTTTTCATTTGCCTATCAAGAACTATGTGCATTTCCCCTTTCTTTTCGGCATAATTCTCTTAGAATAATATTTAAAACTCTCTGTCATGATGTCATGATGATTATGAACACGATTTAGTAAAATGACTGCAGCCTGCTTGTCTTCTGCGCGCAGACGAAAATTTGTTTTCGATTTGAAGGCACAAACAGGCATGTGATTGGACTTTCGCAGATTACTGCGTTTACGAACTCGCCCTATCTCAAAACATCAATGCGTTATTATTTGACTTACTGAAGTTAACTTCATGTAATGACAGATAATTTATTTTTGTTATTAGGCGTGTTTTTTTTCAAATCTATATACTTAGTCTTCGAATAAGCTTTCCAAGTGAAAATAAAAAAAAAAAAATATTTGGCTTCAGCAGTCCTAGGTAGAACCAAGCCTAGTTTCCCGCAACCATTTGTGTGTGCGCGCCAATTTTTTTTTTTGCACGAATGGAAGGGACCTACAGTTTTCTGCCGTCTCCGAACGGCTAGTTGGGAAGCTTTATATGACAAATGATACTCTTGAATGCTTGTCAGGCATTTGGAACTGTGAAAAACTTTTAGGTGTTTGCGGCGGGATTCGAACCCAAGACCGCTGGCTCAGTAGACCGACGCTAACCATTTGCGCTCTGGTGCCCACAAGTAATAATAAGACTGGATAATTATCCAGGCTAAGGTTTTGTTGTATGTTACATTGAAGTCATGTTGTGGAAACATGTTTAGTCTATATAAATTTTAAAAAAACATGCCTAATATTGAGATCGGATTATATAGATAATATAAAGTGTGGCTCATAGGATCCTCTTTCCAATTAAATGCTATAAAAATTCTGTCAGACAAAGGCAAAAGATAAAGTACAGCCTTAAACTAAAAGGGATCCTTTCAACCACTAATTACATCAATTAACTTGCAAAGAAACCCAGTAGAAATAGACAGAGAGCTAGTATCTCATTCACATCAGAGATTACAAAACATTCATACCAATTACTTTACGCAGAAAATTGCGATAAAGAGTGGAGTGCTTCTGGTCAACAACACTGACAACAACAATACTCGTTGGTAAAACTTAAATCGCAGAAAACATTTTTGCTCCTAATGGATTGCCATAAACCACCTTTTCATGTACTTCACTATGGCTACAGCACCAGACGCATCACAACCAGCAGCGCCACAATCTCAATTACCGCCGATAAGAACAATAATCGAGAGCACTTGAGATGCCGACACACAGAAACGACCATCGAACCGTCGTCGTCGTCGTCATCGTCGTTGGCGCACATTTTCATTGCTTGTAGCTTCGACACCTTCTGCCGCCCGTAGACAGTTTGGCCATGTGTAGCATGGCGTGCTCCTTTTTTGCGCCCTCCATCATTATAAGTGCCATGGGGGGTGGCGGCGGAGAGAAGACTCTTTTTCAACTACACGTAGTTGTTTTGATTGAATCTGAACTGATGAGAGGGCTGGGACCATCAATGTGAATTGATGTCCATTTATTCTCCGCGCCCCCTTGTTTTTGCTCCCTCTGTGCTGTACTTTCCCTCCCTGTCATGTCTGATTGACTGATCTTATAGCTGCCCGCCGCAGGTGCTTGGCATAGAGTCAGTGCCTTGATTAATGGATCTCACTCTTAACACCTGTTCTCGGACCAATGCTAAATTGCCAGGTATCGTTGTCGGTAATGCAGGACTCGTTCGCTTGTCTGTCCGACCAGCAGCAGCAACAGTGAATGCAAATTTAACTGGCATTAGAGTGCATTTACGCCAGGCTTGCTAAGTGGCAGTGAACTACCTGCGATTCGATACGGTTCATTCGATAGAGATGAAGCTGGAGATTCGCTATGATTGCTCAGAGATAATCATAGGAATGAGCAGAGCGGAGTTCCGCATTGTTTTGGCCGCTTTTGTAGTTCACATTTCGATTCGTGGTAATAAATCAGACTACCGCCGCCGCCCCCCTAATTGCGAGGGTGCTGCCAAAACAAGGCCAACAACCCTAACAAAATAATCAGAGAGTTGGAGATATAGGACGGACCGTACGGATCCATGCCAAAAGCAACGCGAAAGTTACGAACGATTACGAACACATTCATTTGCATAACTTTGCTTTCTAACCCCAGGTTAATTTAATGCAGTCTATCTCTGTGGGCCACAACAGGAAGTGACACTTTAGGATTTCTTGAACTTTTTTTTTTATCAATAAATCTAAATCTTGGGGTTATTACGCTTTGAATGACGGGGATTCTGCCAGACAATACGACCCCTAATAATTTCCTGGGTCGCAAAACTATTCAATTTATAACGAGGGAGAGTAGAGGCGAGGGTGAGGGAAAGGGAGATCATTAATAGATGAGTTAGGGTTGCTTTGGTATTGTTGGAGGATATAGCTTCTAGAGCGGTGTAGCCACTTGAAAGAAGATGACATTAGGGGGAGAACTGGTAGTAAGTTTGCATAAGCATATAAGTACTGAGGGGGTCCTTTGTGGTGTATCTGCTTAACTGGGGGCAGCATTTAAAGTGTGACACTGTCAATGAAGAAATTAATACAGGGGGAGCAGCGTGTTTGTTTACTAAGAAAATAAACAACTTAGCTTTAAGTCTGCTGTTGTACAGGAGTAGATTTCATAGCCGCTGATTTAAATTTTAAACCACTTTAAAGTCTTTGTCACTTTTTTGACTACCAGACTATTACTACTCTACTTTTCGCCACTTGTTTACTACACTAGTCTACCTTGGGATCATTACTGAGTCATACAAATTATTATTATTAAGTTAAGTGAGTTTTACTGCAAAGGTATAACACTGCAAGAATTATGAACAACACAACTTTCAATAGTACACAACTCTGCAGTTATCACCACCCATAGAGTTAGTTGAGACCTAATGTCTGAGTTGCCTACCACTATGCTGATCTCTCTATCTCTCGTTCTTGTCCTTCATGTGGTAGCCCTCTGTGGATCATTATAAGGGAATGTATAACCCATTAGCGTGTATGAATTATAAAAAAAATTTGTGCGTAGAAAGCTGCGCGAAAGAAGTGAAACTTGACTTGAAAGATACGATGTAGATCACTTAGCTTATTGTTTGTCTTGTCAGACTCTTTGATTTACTACCCATGTAATGGAGGTCGTAAAGATAACGGCCATCTTGGTGGACCGCCATGTTGAATTTCGAATGACGTCGCTTAGCTTATTATTTGTCTTGTCAAACCTTTCCATTTTGATACCCATATCAAGTAGGTCGCGAGTAAACGGTCACCCGCCGTCTTGGAGTGTCCGCCATATTGACTGTTTCTATGACGTCATATAAACCTTAGATACTTTCCGGGTCAAATCGAATCTAACGAGACTATTTGTTGAAATCGGTTAAGTAGTTTACGGTTTAGGCTGTAGCGGTAGCAACGGTAATCCACCATTTTGAATTTTGAATGACGTCACTTAGCTTATTGTTTGTCCTGTGCAACCCTTTTATTTGATACCCATGTAATGGAGGTCGTGAAGATAACGGTAATCCGCCATCTTGGTGGACCGCCCTTTTCAATTTCGAATGACGTCACTTAGCGTATCGTTTGTCTTGTCAAACCCTTTCATTTGATACCCATATTAATTAAGTCGTAAAGATAATGGTAACCCGCCATACTAGGGTGTCCGCCATATTGAATGTTTCTATGGCATCATATAACCTAAGATATTCTTCGGGTCAAATCGAATCCAACGACACTTTATTTGTTGAAATCGGTTCAGCAGTTTAGGGTTTAGACTGTAGCGGTAGCGCTATGCACTTTTTTTTCCCGCTCTCGACCATCGCTAATTCCTCCAAATGCGTCCCCCACCACGAGCACTCATTCTCCTCTGTGAATATTTTCGTTTACTTTTGTCTATAATTGTCAATATTGTCATTGTCTGTTTTTTTTTTTAATCATTTTATTTCTATACCCCTTTAAATTTCCCCTCTGTGAATATTTTCGTTTCATTTGACTTTCATTTTACTGCCCTACCGCGACATAAGAAGTTTCACTTCAAAAAAGGTTTGTACTGGTTAAAAAAAAAAACTTATTTAACTCCGGTATTCCGCTTTGACCTACAATTGTTGGCTCAGATCAATGCATAACAAGTTAAACCTATTCGTACCACTCGAGTATGAGTACAGACTGGGTTTTCAAAAAGACGCAATTGCGGCGCACTTATAGTCAAATGGGATACCCTGCATATAGATCTTTTAAACTCTTGCGATCTTAAAAATGCCTACACCAAGAACACTTTACCTTGCAATTGGAAGATTGGTCATCTTTTGAAGGTAAAAATAAGAAACTTTTCCAGTCGCAGTGTCAGTCATCCGACAGGGTTACTGTTGATATATAAAACACCAGCTGATGAACCCGCTTCGCTGCGCATACAAAAATATTCTCTTTTTATGTAGGGTAGGGCGAGGAGGTTCTGACACGTTAACGAATATTGCCAAAAATTAGGTACATCCGTTTACAAACAAAACTATATATATGTAAATTTTACTTTATTGACATTTAATCTATTACAAGAACAACTTTAAGGGGCTAATTTATTAACCGTCTCAGAGTTTTTGATGAATTTCTAAATAAGGCAAAAGTGACAGAAACTCCTAGTTTTTAGGAGGTTCCGACTTTTAAGAAGGAGGTTTCAACATGCTATCCTTTTACTGCTTCTTTCATGGCTTTCTTGTCAAATATCTTTTCAGGATACTTTCTTTTATAAATGTTAGGCATTTTGATATAAATCTATAAAATTTCAATATAAAAAAAACTAAAACTAAGTAAAACGGTGAAAGGAGGAGGTTTCGACAATTTGACTTAAATGAAACGTTGAAAAAACGAAACGACTTAAGCGAAACGTGTCGAAACCTCCTTCAATGCATGCATTATATTTAAGCTTTAAAAAAGTTCATTATTTTATACTTACATAAAAGGGTCAGAACTAATAAAAACACTATTAATCTGTTCGTTTAGTTTTTGTATTCTCACATTCAAACATTTAAAACAAAAAAAGTTATAGCTTAAGAAATTCACTGAAAAAAATTACATGCAAACTTACCGCAAGAGAAAACACGACTGAACTTGTTACACGCTGATCAGAAACTGAACTCGATAAGGGGAAAAGTAGAGGTACCTTTAGACTGTGGACATAAGAAAATATCATATCTGTCATATTTATAGGAAGTGAAAAATTTGAGTTTGATGAAACCTCCTACATGTCGAAACCACCTCGCCTTACCCTAGATATATACTAGCTGAACCCGGTGGGCTTCGCTCCACTTAACTTTTCAAAATTTAACCGCGCAATTAGTTATTCGGGTATGATAGAAAAGAAGTACATAACATTGTAGGAAGCAATAACTGACGTTCTGTATTTCAACCACAATTTCCATTTTTTTTCTATGTGCCTTTCTAGCTGCCTGTCTGTCTATCTGTCTGTCTATCTGTCTGTATGTCTATATGTCTGTCTGTCTATCTAACTATCTGTCTGCCTGCCTGTCTATCTAACTATATGTATATCTGTCTGTTTGCATGCCTGTCTATCTAACTATCTGTATGTCTGTCTGTTTGCCTGTCTGTCTGTCTGTCTATCTATCTATATGTCTGTCTGTTTCTCCGTCAGTCTGCCTGTCCGCCTGTCTGTCTTTCTTCTTGTCTATCTGTCTGTCTATCTTTCTATCTATCTATCTATCTATCTATCTATCTATCTATCTATGTATATCTCTATCTATCTATCTGTTTGTCTGTCTGTCTGTCTGTCTGTTTGTCCCTGTCTGTCTGTCTGTCTGTTTATCTATCTGTCTGTCTGTCTGTCTGTCTATATTAACTGACCAAAATGATTCACATTCACATTTTGACTGAAATTAAAAAAAAATGTATGACAGGTAGCAAAACCACCGGTTGTTGAGTAACCGCACTGATGTATTCTGTTGTTGTTTTCTATGGTAAGAAAAACGTATATACTCTAAAAATTTTAACCAAAATCGGTTGGGTAGTTTCCGAGGGTATAAAAGAAAAACATACATATGTACGTACATATACATATAGATCTATTTACTTGACTCCAGCGCCACCTGTGGGGTCCAAATTTTATTATATAATTTTCTCTTTTGGTAATAAACCAACATATATTGTGAATATGAGCCTTTTTGGTCCATAAATATAGAACTTGTCTCCAGCCCCACATAGCGGGATAAAATATAATTTACGATGATTTCTCATACCTGGCAAATATACACAAAAAGTTTCATAAAAATCGGTTAAGCCGTTTCGGGGGAGTTCGACCACAAACACCGTGACATGAGATTTTTATATATTAGATTAGAACTAGCTGACCCGTGCTCGCCTTGCTTCGCCCACCGGCAACTTTTAAGAGAAAACAAATTGTTTTCTTCTAATACATTTCTATAGTATGGGTACAGCCGTTGCTAGCCCGGCATTGCCCGTGCACTTTTTTAAAATTTGAATTATGCTTTTACAATCATATGTACATATCGTAGTAGGCTGGGCACAAAGCATTAATAGAATGCTATTTCAGTAAATATGTACGCAGAAATTCAAATATGCCACATATACACACTATGACGTCACCCCTGCTGCATGGCTGTTGGCTTCGGTCTCCGCTGATGGAAAATTGATGACAATGATTTCATGAATCGTTTTATGTTTTTAAAATAGTTATTTATTTATTTCTCAGCATGTACCTAGAGTTAAGAAAATATTAAGGTCTTAAAATTTGCGTATATATATTGACTTTATGCAAAAAAAATTTGGTTGCCAATTCGTTTAACTGCTGGAGGTTGACTCACATATTAACCTACCTAGGAGTTAATATGTGAGTCAACCTCCTAACTGGTTTTTACGAAAATAACGATTACAAAGTAGACCTCACTTAACACGGGGGTAACGTTCCTGAAAAATATCGTGTTAAAGCAAATCGTGCTAAATGAAACAAGAAACCAGTGCAAAAGAAGAGTTACGTTCCATAATCTCGAAAAAAAAACAAAAAAATATATTTTTTCACTTTTTAGATTATTTTTATTGAAAACTTTTTATTAATTAATACATAAGAAAATAAATAAAAACATACCTGCTCTTTGTGCAATATGTTAATCACGCAAAAGAAGACTGTAACTGAGCAATTTATCCTCAGTCATCTAAAAAAATGGTTGCAAAAACCGTGTAAAACAAGGCCGTGGACCGTGTTAAACGAAAATATGTCGCAAAAAGTGAACCGTCTTAAAACGAGGCCGTGTTATAAGAAGTACGTGTACCTGCACCTACTCATCCACATCCACAAATGAAATATTGCAACGTTGCAAATCCCTTATGCCCATAGCGAAATACGATAAATTCAAATGTTGCAACGTTGCAAGTTCCTCATGCTGAAAGCGAAATGTAAATGTAAAGTAGTTTTCCAAAAAAAAAAACTACCGACCTACCCCAATATATGAATGAAACAAGAAAATCGTATAAACATCACAGCTGTCCATATAGCATCAAAGCATCAAAGCATGAATGACACATGTACATGTAATGGCATATATATATATGTGTGGAGGTACATAATATATTTTATGTACCTCCACACGAACACGAACACGATTTCTCACATTCTCTATTTTTCTGTGTTCTTTATGTTTTCATTATTCTTTCCCTTTTTCTCTAAGAGATAATTTCGTTTGGTTTTTAGCAAAAAAGGCGCCACCTGGTGAGAAGACAGCCAGTTAAAAAATACTGCTTGGTGATATTACTATTAGTTCCATATACAATGGTGAGACCCACCTGTATTATAGAATTTATTTCACGTTAATCGGTGCAGTATTTTCGGAGATCATCGGGCACAAAGTTTTTTGAAGTTACGTCTTTATATAATAGTAATAATGTGTATTTGTAATAAATTGTCAACTGGAAGGAGACTTCCAGCTAAATGCTTCACTTGTCATAGAACCTTAAAAGTTGGCATAAATCCTTGCTCCACAATTTGCCTAGTACCAAATGAAGTCATTTGAAAATATGTAACTATTATAGGATCGTATAGACTGAATGAATTGCTTGGATAAGGAATCTCCATAGACTATTAAAGAAAAAATTCACGCAGGTGAGTTAACAATTTCTTCCAATCCAACTTTTCCGCTTTCTTAAATATTACAGCACGTTCTTACCGCCAAAACGTAAAAAAAAAGAATACATACATATCTGTATCTGTTCCAAGCCCTGCGTTTACTTATCATAAAAAAATTGCATTCTTTATCCAGTTATTGCATAAGAACTGAACAGTTACAATACATACATATATGTTAGCACGAAGCAATCCCAATCACGTATATATACTACACACATGCACCGCATACACGCATACCCGCTGGTGCATTGACGGTTGCAATTATCTCCACTGATCATTGTCGCGAAAGCATACAAACAATATTTTTTATGTTAGTTATTACTTTTCTCGCAGATATATATGCACATATGTATATGTATATCAAAATCTTCGTTGTGAAATATGTTAATCTAAATAAATTTGTTAATTTTATTTTAATACGTTATTTAAGAACTAAGATAGAGCGAGATAAATGCCCAAAAGGAAAATATGAACTTTTCTTTTTCTCAATAAGAAGTTTTTTATTGAAATAGCTACATATGTATATTGATTTTTTTTTGTTTTTCCATTTTATAGATGTAATCCAACCAGAATCGATTGTAAAAAACCGCATTCAAATCCGTCCAGTAGTTTTTTTGTTTTTGCGGCACATACATACATACTTTTTTTTATACTTCCTTTTATAAAAGTAGTGAAGTATTCTTAAAAAAATCTCCTTGACTACGTTAATCGTAGAAGCAAACAATTTTATGGCAGAATCTACCGAAGCCTAAATGAGGGCCGGACATTTCTTACGATTTTTGATTTTTAAGGATTTTTGTGACCCTATACCTTCAACTTATCTTTTCAGGCCAAATACTTTTCCTTGCCAGCCTTGCTTTTTTGATAAAACAAAAACTCTGTAGCAAAGATTATCGGGAGATGTATGTAAGTAAGTTCCCTACATTTAGTAGTTTGTGGGGCTTATTTACCTAGAATCATAACTGGAATTAATTTCGAAATAGAATGAACCTACCAAAGATTAAACTTACTAATTAAGATGTTATTCGGGTATGAATATGATAAAAGGGAAGTACATAGTGGGAAGCAATCACTGCTGTTATATTTTTACAAGCTATATATTAACTTCACTTTCTGTTAGGGCGGAATCTGGGAATCGATTTTACACCCGATCATCCTGAAATTTTGCACACGTGTATAATTCCGGAGACAATACAATATGGGATTTGATGACGTTGTAAATCCAAAATGGCGGAAGCTTTTTTAACTTTAATTTCTGTAAGGGCGGAATCTGGGAATCGATTTTACACCCACTTCCAGATATCCCATCATGGTGAAATTTTGCACACGTGTATAATTCCGGAGACAATACAATACGGGTTATTTGATGACGTTGTAAATCCAATATGCCGGACGCTTTTTTTACTTCAATTTCCGTGAGGGTCAAATCTGAGAATCTATTTTACAGCCACTTTCAGATATCCGATTATGCTGAAATTTTGCATGTCCGGCGACAACTCAATATAGTATATTTGATGATCTGGTAAATCTAATATGGCGGATGCCCCAAGATGGTGGATCACCGTTATCTTCACGACCTCCTTAATATGGGTATCAAATGAAAGGATTTGACAAGTAGAATACGATTAGCTAAGTGACATGATTCTAAACTCAATATGGTGGATGCCACATTGCCTGAAGACAACACGGATCTAATCGAAACTAATCGGACATCCAGTGTCCAAAAGAGACATAAGATGATTAAATGTTGTGCACTTATTTTTACTTAAGATAAAGGCAATGCTTACCATTTGTACGGTATTAAGTTTGTATGCTATCTCATTTTCACTATCTTCATTTAGAACTCCAATCCAACTCTTCGCCACAACGGAAACAGGAACCAATCGGACGATTATCGTTCGGGCAGTTTGCAGCAATATGACCGTATGTGGTGCAATTAAAACATCTAATTGTGTCAACCGTTGTCGTGCTTGCGGCGCTCCAGTTTGTTGTTGTTGTTGGTGCTCTTCTAGTTACAGCTGGCAACTACGCCACTCTCCTCTTTTCATAACGAGGAAGAAGGCATTTTTGCTCTAATATTCACTTCGCAGTGTAGAGTATAGAAACCTTAGAATGTGTATCACAAAGTCTATCTATTATAAACTCGATAAGGTCTGTGTCATTGACGTTAGCATATGCAGCTAGCTCTTGCATTGAGAGTACGTAATGGGAATGGCGTTTTCGATGTCGGAGAAGTCAAGTCGTCTTCCTGGTTAATAGACGGTCTCAATCTCCGCCAGTTCCATTCTCAGTTCTGCGATTTTCTTACGTCTCTCAAATCGTATACAAAAAATCAAAATACAAAATCTCTATACAAAACTCTTGACCGAGGAAGGGCGAAGTGTTATCACTCAGAGAGGTCGGAGGAATATCAGAAGTCATTTCGGAACGGTTAATTACATATTTTGGAACAACAGTAGCAGCAATAGCATGAGTTTCAATAAGTGTTCCCAGCAGAAGAATTCGCAGAATTCTTCACAGCGATGGTAGCGGAAGTTTTGTCAATCGAAGGAATTTCATCAGCCGTGACGGAAGTTGTTGCAGAAATGCCAACAAGAGAATTTGCCGAAATCTCATCGTTGATAGCGGTATTTTCAACAGCGGAAGAAATTATATTCGGTGGAGAAATATTATCCGCAAAGCAAGTTTCATCCGAAGGATTGTCCACCACTTTGTTGTACAGTGACCTGATTTGTGCTAGGGTGGCTGTATCTGGGATCTCAATTCCAGCTAAAAGTACGACTTCGGTTAGCTGGGCTTTCGTTAGATTTCTAATCTCCCGACAATAAAGATCTGTTGACATCTTTCAGTGGGTTTTTCTACACAATTGTTCGCTGATATTGTTGTCCGGATAGTAAAAAACGTTTTCTTCTTTAGTTTTATTTTATTTAAAAAAAATTATATGTTGCCACTGGCAATGGCAAATCTAGAGAACGAATGAATAAAAAATGATTGAATCAAAGTCGCAATCCACACGTTGACTCATGAGTCGCGACTCTTTTCTATTTTCTGTTTTCAACTGTCATTCGGTGAGGCGCTTGAATCCACACGTTGACTTTTGAGTCACGACTCTATTATAATTTCTGTTTTCGTAATTTGACAATTCTCTTTTATTTTTTTCTTTCGCTTTTGAAATGGTTACAGCTCTGTATTTATTAGTTTCTATGAAGATGTATTGCTTACATTTTGTAATTTTCCTAAAATAGTAACTATGGAGAATCTGTACTAGTTGTTATACAAATTTAGATGTATTCCATATATGCATAATCACTTAAATCATCAATTTTTGTTCGTCAAATTAAATTCTTTCGTAATTTTCAAGACAATTGCGTTCTACGCGCAACGAAAATAAATGAAGCGAAATAGCAAAATAACGAACAAGAAAAAGTGAAACGTCAAAAAGAGTCTCGGAAAATTCTGCCCGCGACTCACCGGGCAGCTTGCTTTCTATCTCATCGTTCGTCTCTTTCGTACTCGTGTGAGTCGCGACTCATGAGTCAACGTGTGGATTGGGACAAAGGAGTATGGCAGCCACTCAATTGAAGTTGGCTCCGACTGCCACATTCTTAGACAGTACAAACAGAAATTAATTTAATAATACTATAATCTACTACAATATAGATAAAAAATAATTTTTAAAAACAAGCTTTATTGAACCAAAAAGTGAAAAATAATTTTTTTTCCGAGTCACCAATATGTGGCTATTAATAAAAGCTTGGGGCGCTCATGCACAAGACAACCCATGCACGATGTGCAACGAGGACGAAGAATCAGCAGAACACATTTTGTGTCATTGAATCGATGCGCATTGGTTCAATCCGCATGGAAAGGTTGGTGTTTACATGAAACTATTCAAAACCGAATCCAAAATAAACGTGAGAAAATTGAGAGAATTTAAAAAACAGCTGATTGAATTGACAGTTTGATAAAATAAAAATTAATTAATTAAAAATTACTATCTATCTATCTGGCTGTCTGTCTGTTTGTCTATCTGTCTATATGTTTATCAGTCTATCTATCTATCTACCTATTTATCTATCTGTCTGTCTGTCTGTCTGCCTGTCTTTCTGTTTGAAAATGTTGGGTTATTGGCATTTTTTGATGCCAAATCTAAAAAAAATGCAAAAAAAAAAATTGTCTGGAGTAGGGAGGGACACCCTAATGACCTAACTGCATGAAATATACTTTACGACCTATTCTCATACCTACCAAATATACACAAAAAATTACATAAAAATCGGTCGAGCCGTTTCGGAGGAGTGCAGCAACAAACACCGTGACATTGAATTTTATATTATTAGATTTTCTGGATAGGGTCACCCTAATGACCTTACTATATGAAGTATATACCTATTCTCATACCATACCTACCAAATATACACAACAAATCGGTCGAGCCGTTTCATGGGAGCGCGACCACAAACATCGCACATTGAGCCTCAAAATGGACTTTTAAAAATTGGCGGCCTACCCCTTATTGTTATTCCCCAAAATAGATAAGTAATTACTGCAAAGTGCAACGCGCTAGTGCAATAAGGTGCGCCGCACGACCAATCGGAAGTTACCGTTCACTCACCGTGTTAGCGTGATTGTTCGATGAACTCAAATTTCATAGTTTTGAAAGTTCAGTGATATTTTTTATAAACCTTTTAGTGATCTTTTTTGTGATGGATTACTCTGAGCCAGGCATGTACTTTATATACACCCGTGGACAAAAAAACTCTCGCATTCGAAATAATTTGTATTCTCTTCTTTCCGATGGGAGCCAATTTATGTATGGTGAAATAATTTATAAGCATATATTTTTTTAGTTATTGCCAATTATCTGAATATCCTTCAAGACTACTGGTAAGCGCTCTAGATTTTTTTTATTTGGTAATAAGTCACAATGGGTTCGTTTTTTCAAATATTTGGAATGGTGTTAACTCTTGACGAGAAAGCGTATATTGTTGCTTTGCGTAAGGAAAAAGTTTCAAATCGTGAATTTGCTAGTCGACTAGGGTCTAATGAATGGAGTGTGCGAAACATTTTGAAAAATGTTCAACTAGAGAGGTCCATTGCTCGGAAAGCTGGAAGCGGAGGCCCAGAAAGACATCTCCTAGAGATCAGCGTCTGATCGAGCGAATTTGTTTAAAAAACCAGTTTGTACATACTGGGGATATTAACTGGTCACTCCAGAAGCAAAATGAGAAACAATAAATGATCGGACAGTATCGAGGTTGCTTAATGGAATGGGAGTTAATGTAAGTCGTCCTGCAGAGAAAACCACTGTTAACACCGCGAATGAAAAAATTAAGGCTTGAATGGGCAAAAACTTATACAAATTGGACATTTTCGAATGAGACCAAATTCAATTTATTTGGCCCAGGCGGGAACGCGGTGGTTCATCAAAGAAAATGTGAACGGCTTTCAGATTATTGAATTTTACCCACCGTTAAGCATTCCCCTTATATTACGGTATGGGGGGCAATAACCAGATTTGGTGTTGGATAAATTGTAATCGTTAGAGGCTCAGTAAATGCCCAGAATAAGAAAAAAATTATAGCAACTTTACTGCAGTGTTGGTAGTGTGATTTTTCAGGACGATTCAGTTCTTGCATATAGAGCAAAATCGCTAAGCTTTTCTGCTGCGAATGATTCGTAAACTAACATTTTTATAAACTTTTTTTTAGGTTAGGTTAGGTTAGCGGGCTGATGAGAACTGTTACATCCCCATCACACTTAGGTCCTTGTGGACCCATTGTGATACCCATAAAGTGTTCCCACCCATGGTTCTAATGTCTTGGTATCAGCCATCCCGACGCCCTCGCAAACTGAAGCAGGTCAGATGGTGATCCATCTGATAATTCGTCGATGTCTTCAAAGAAGAATTTGCCCAGGGTTCTATTTCTGAGTTGGCAGAAGTTAGGGCAGTGACAGAGCAAATGGGTTGTTTCCTCATGTACCTCCTCATCACCGCATCCCCTGCAAATGTCGTCGTCACTAAGTCGTAGTTTTTTCATGTGGTATTCTAGAGCGTTGTGACCAGTTACACTGAAAAAAATATCGTTCGTAATATCAATAAACGCCGTTTATCAACTCATTTTTTACTGTCTCAATAAAACTTTTGTTAATAGTACGAAAAGTGCAACGCGCTAGTGCAATAAGGTGCGCCGCACGACCAATCGGAAGTTACCGTTCACTCACCGTGTTAGCGTGATTGTTCGATGAACTCAAATTTCATAGTTTTGAAAGTTCAGTGATATTTTTTATAAACCTTTTAGTGATCTTTTTTGTGATGGATGTACTTTATATACACTTTACATACGCATGTACTTTATATACACCCGTGGACAAAAAAAACTCTCGCATTCGAAATAATTTGTATTCTCTTCTTTCCGATGGGAGCCAATTTATGTATGGTGAAATAATTTATAAGCATATATTTTTTTAGTTATTGCCAATTATCTGAATATCCTTCAAGACTACTGGTAAGCGCTCTAGATTTTTTTTATTTGGTAATAAGTCACAATGGGTTCGTTTTTTCAAAGATTTGGAATGGTGTTAACTCTTGACGAGAAAGCGTATATTGTTGCTTTGCGTAAGGAAAAAGTTTCAAATCGTGAATTTGCTAGTCGACTAGGGTCTAATGAATGGAGTGTGCGAAACATTTTGAAAAATGTTCAACTAGAGAGGTCCATTGCTCGGAAAGCTGGAAGCGGAGGCCCAGAAAGACATCTCCTAGAGATCAGCGTCTGATCGAGCGAATTTGTTTAAAAAACCAGTTTGTACATACTGGGGATATTAACTGGTCACTCCAGAAGCAAAATGAGAAACAATAAATGATCGGACAGTATCGAGGTTGCTTAATGGAATGGGAGTTAATGTAAGTCGTCCTGCAGAGAAAACCACTGTTAACACCGCGAATGAAAAAATTAAGGCTTGAATGGGCAAAAACTTATACAAATTGGACATTTTCGAATGAGACCAAATTCAATTTATTTGGCCCAGGCGGGAATGCGGTGGTTCATCAAAGAAAATGTGAACGGCTTTCAGATTATTGCATTTTACCCACCGTTAAGCATTCCCCTTATATTACGGTATGGGGGGCAATAACCAGATTTGGTGTTGGATAAATTGTAATCGTTAGAGGCTCAGTAAATGCCCAGAATAAGAAAAAATTATAGCAACTTTACTGCAGTGTTGGTAGTGTGATTTTTCAGGACGATTCAGTTCTTGCATATAGAGCAAAATCGCTAAGCTTTTCTGCTGCGAATGATTCGTAAACTAACATTTTTATAAACTTTTTTTTAGGTTAGGTTAGGTTAGCGGGCTGATGAGAACTGTTACATCCCCATCACACTTAGGTCCTTGTGGACCCATTGTGATACCCATAAAGTGTTCCCACCCATGGTTCTAATGTCTTGGTATCAGCCATCCCGACGCCCTCGCAAACTGAAGCAGGTCAGATGGTGATCCATCTGATAATTCGTCGATGTCTTCAAAGAAGAATTTGCCCAGGGTTCTATTTTTGAGTTGGCAGAAGTTAGGGCAGTGACAGAGCAAATGGGTTGTTTCCTCATGTACCTCCTCATCACCGCATCCCCTGCAAATGTCGTCGTCACTAAGTCGTAGTTTTTTCATGTGGTATTCTAGAGCGTTGTGACCAGTTAGCACTCCTATAAGAATTGACAACGTCTCGTCTTTTTGTAGGAGCTTTCTTGTTCTTTTTTCTTTGTATTCTGGCCACAATCTTCTTGATACCTCGCAGGTGGTTAGTGATTTCTACCTGTTGTTCGCTTCAATTGCTGATCTTTGTTCGATTCTGGCCCGAAGGTTACAGGGAGGAGGTTTAACCGTCCCATCTGCTTGTTCTATATCTAGGGCCGAGCCCTTTCTGGCCAGTTAATCTGCTGCTTCGTTGCCTGGTATCCCGCTGTGACCAGGGACCCAGCAGAGCTTTACGTTGTGCTGTGTGCCGAAAACCTTTAGTTTTTTTTTACTTTTCTTTAATTTTGAGTACAAAACGACAAGGATTCTTTTGGGATTCTTTCTCTTCCATGGGCTGGTGGTAGCCGGGATCTTAACCCTAGAAAAAACTGTTGGCATTACATGGGCAAAAAAATTAGAGAGACAAGGCCAACATCTATTACTCAACTGGAAAGTATAATGAAAGACATCTGGTATAAAGATTTAACAATTTCCAATATAAAAAAATTGTTTGATTCGATGCCAAACAGGATTGATGACGTCATTAAGAAAAAAAGTGAAATAGCCAAATATTGGGATTGCACATTAAATGAATTCTTTTTTTATGTTATTTTATTATTTCAAGGTTGTACCTATTCAATATTTACTTAGGTTTTTTTTTTAATAGTTGCACCTGTACGCAATGAACATTTTGATAAAACAGTTTGCCTAAATAAAACGTAAAATTCCCTTTTATCATACAAATGCAAATATATTTGAATTGTGTGGTCAAATTTCGAGTTTGTTACTCTAAACTAACAAGTTTATCCATATTAAAGTAAAATATAAAAATTAATTTTATAGCATAAGAACAACGTTGATTTTTTCATGAAAATTGAATAAAAGTAATGTTGCGAGGGTTTCTTTGTCCACGGGTGTAACAGTATAGTTTTGTAATAACTCTCCAGCCAGCCAATTTCTATATATGAGGTCTAGAACGAAGATGTAATTAACTCTTGCTTAAATATTTATTTTCAAACTTAAAAAAGGGTTTTGTTATATTTCTCCACGCTTCTCCTCAGCGAAACCTATTGTATAATATAAAGTACTTAGTGTGTTGCGGTAAAATTTACGGCAACAAGAACTCGTCTGCTTTCCCTGATCCCTCACTAATCGCTTCTTCTAAGCCTCTTCAAGACTGGAAAAGTGGAGGGCAGCCATGTCCCCATCAGCCATAGGCCCACTTTTCCAATATCTTGGAGGGCCACCCAAACCGGTTACGGAGAACGAATAGTATTACACGCACACTAGAGAACACAAGGAAATAAATTAAGGAAAGAACAACCAACTGCGACGATATTAAATCAGTCACCATAAACACACTAACAGATGAACCGAGTGAACGAGGCAACAAATTAACAGAAAAAAACCCAATAAGTGAATGAGACAACAAAAATATTAATAACACCAAGAGTTAAATATACAAAAATGTTTGATACTTAGTAAAATATGTACTACACACTAAAATAATAACAATGTATAGAATGGCACGTTTCCGATCGCCCCTTCCCCCAACTCTGCGCGATAATTCACCGAAACCTAGGCTAAAATATCGCGACTGTTCTTAGCTTAGTCTTTTCCTGTACCTCATTAGGACTTTTTGTTTCACTTTCATCACATTTTAAATATCGTATCCATCCTATGAGTGGGGCTTTTCTTCCTCTCACCCAGTTCACAAATAATAGTTGATTTTAATCTAATGCGAATTTTGATTTGTGTGTTTAAGTTTATTAACGTCAGTTGACAGCTACCACAGGTTATCACCTCTAAGTGGTAATACCCACTCCCCCCATCCAGCTCCTTCACATACTGATTTTCAGAAATTTAACTAATTTGGCTCAACCTGGTGTGAGATGGCTCAGAAAATGGCTCGACTCCAACATTTCTGCGGAACAACGCTGATGCTCATACATATCTGGTTCTGGTCATATGTATATGTAGTATGTACATATACATGTATGTAGGTACTGTGAAATACAGAGATTCTTTCTTCCCGCTTATCGCGAATGCAATTGGCTTGCGTTGTGCAAAACATTTTAAGGGTAGGAAGCGAAAGGCAGTAAAGAAGAGAAAGCATACTATACATATTACATACATACATACATTTCGTCATTGCGATCAAATCGAAGTCGTCGATGTAAGACGATGATAATATTGCATGTTTTTAGATTAGTTTTTTTATTTATTTCTCAGCCTGTAGGTGTATTTAAGAAAAGGTTAAACTCTTAAAATCTTGACATCATGTTACAGTCTTTTCATTTGCAATTCGTATAACTGTTGTAATGTTAGGAGTGAATGTATTGCTCAACCATACAAAATAGGTATTAAAAATATTTTTTTAATTTATGTTTTCTAAACAAAAAAAAAAAAAAAAATAGCCTATGGATGTTCCGGATTGTGTAGCTTTCTATTAGTGATTGTGTAGCTTTCTATTAGTGAAAGAATTTTTGAAATCGGTTCAGTAGTTCCAGAGATTACCTCCCATATACAAACCTTTCCTCTTTATAATAATAGTTATAATTATAATTATAATAATAGTAAAGATAAAGATAAAAGATAAAGATAAAGATCAGATTCATATGAAAACAAAACATTTAAAATAGTTTGTACTTCAAGCTTCATATATTTTTTCTGTCAATTGTCTACGTGCCACAGATTTGCAGAAACGCTCCAGACATCAACATTTATTTGAATTTAACCATCAATAATAAATAAATTGTACGTCTTGAGATGTTAAGAAATTACAAATACTTTGTTGTTTATTTTCCCACCCTTTACCCAGAATTTAACCGCATATTTTTTTGTCAAACTGCCTTCGACTGCATGTCCAATAAATCCACTAAGATTCGTTTCATACGATCGATAAATTTTAACTTTACAGCGGCACCTTAATGAGGCTCTTCTTAAATTTAAATAAAAAATCAAAACTTTGTATCCATAGGCAACCTTGCCATTCCGATCGATGATTGGACGTCATGCTGGGCGTCAGAGAACTGCTTTTTCAAGTGATAATAGCCATAGTTGCCTCTTAACGATCCACACATACAAATACCCAGCCACCTATCTACTGTTTAATGTCTCTTTTAGGCCAAGGCGGTTCCTAACTAATTGAATATTTCAATGTTAAGGGACTCGGAAAGCCACCACACAATGAAACCCCCACCTGCTTTTATTTTGCAATTAAATTTTCCAAGAAAAGCGGGACACAAATTTTATAAAATTGATTACACCCGGGACTGGATATGAGGGTGGTTCTGGTTTTACTTTGAAAACAAATCGTTTTCCTCCAACCAAAGCCTGCATCATCAGCATCAGCGCGCGCCCAATTAGAGAAATAGCTTTACTTGCCAGCAAAGCGTTTCTAATCCGAAAACGATGTTTCTCTGTTTTGTTTTCGTTGTCTCTTTCGTTTGGTTTATCACCGTTTTAGGATTTTACGATGGTCATCGATAATGGCAGCCAATTAAATGTTATCTCAAAGCGATGTTGATTCAAATTAAATGCTCTTTTATTGGTGACTTGGGGACTACGAAGAATGATTATGGGGCCTCTATCTACATATATGTGAGGTTCCTGCGGTGAACGATGATGGCTCGCGCACGTTGGTCATCGAGTACGAAACGAACGTGTAAATACCGTCATTTAACGACACCACCGCTGTACTCACACTCTTATAAACGCTGTGATGTACATACTTTATCGCAGATCCAACCATGAATATGGATTATAATTTAAAAAAAAGGATAGCTACCTGTGTTTGGGTAAATGGTACTTAAAAACGAAGATGTTCGAATATACTGCGACGGAACACCTAAGCGATAAGGAGGATGTCGATAAATTTGTAATCGGAAAGGTCATCGTATTGTACGCGTATGTAATAATATAACTCGTAACAAAATGATAAATACCGGATAAGACCCAGTCAGTAGTGGGTTGTTTACGTTAAAAATAAGCAAATTATTCGACACTATAGTTAATGCGACATAAAAGTCAGAAGTTAAGGTGCAGCCTATGAATATAGGCGAATTAAAAACAATTCTCCAATTTAGTTAAGTTGGATTGCACGTATTTTATTTGGAAATAAATGTAAATATAGATCTATATTATGTATCTTTATATATAAAAATGAGCTGTTCGTTTGATACCTCAGAACTCATAAACTAACCATCCCATTGAGCTGAAACTTACATTATTATACTTTCTGATGTTTGAAATATTCGTACATCAAAAATTTTCAAGTTTTCCGCTGGAACTCAAAAACTTTTAAACTCACCGTACGATTAGGCTGAAACTTACACAATATATTTGTAATGAATTGAGAAATGTTCGTACATCAACAGTTCTCAAGTTTTCCGATAGATGACGCTGGAACACCAACATGAAATTTACAGAGTATATTTGTTATGAAGTGAGATATATTTGTAAATCAAAAGTTTTCAAGTTTTTCGATAGATGGCCATGAAAACCAAAATCTCAAAATTATTACTATACAGCAATGCACGGTAACGGCTTACAGCTAACTTTTGATTTACGTGCACTTTTCGCTTCATAACAAATATATTGTTTCAGCTCAATCGGATGGTAAGTTTTTGAGTTTCTAGGATATTATTGTTTGAACAGTTTTCTTAAATTCAAATAGAGTTTCATTGTCATTAACTCATTACTATTCACAAAAAGTCACTCGAAAAAATTCCATTACATTTATGACATTAACACTGTTTTCAATGGGTGTAGCGAAGCGCACCGGGTAACCACTAGTATTATCATTTCATCATTTTTTATCATTCTTTTTTTCTTTTGTTCGTGTTAATTCAGCGATGGTTTATGAAAAAATTTAGAAAAACCCCATAGAAAAGCCGGACACAAAAAATGGTAATACGGAACCATTATAAGTTCGCTCTAACTCAAAAATGTCTGTCACGATAAAAACATCAAGAACCGTTCTTCCTAGAAACTTGGCACACTTATACATTATGGTGGTCCACATACATGGACAAAATATTACTCAAAAATATTGTGAAACAACTATACAGGGTGAGTAAAATGTGAGCTCAAAAAAAAAATTCTGCAAAATATATCGTGTGGGATATCATTCGAAAGGGCTCGGAACAAAGATTTCGTTTTTTCAGTTTTTTCTGTTAGAAACTTTGGGAGTTATTGCCAAAAATTTGTGAAAAATATCATACAAAAAGCACCAGAACTTTTTCTCGGAAACTACTTTAGTCAAAAATATGAAAAAATCATAGTTCGTAGGTGATTAACCATATTTTTGAAGAAAAATATAACGAGTCTCGTAAGTTGTATAGTTTTTGAGAAATTCACGTCGAAAAATTCAATTTTATGTCGAAAAATTCAATTTCTCAACCGATTAACTCGTAAACTACTGGACAAATTTCACTGAAATTATCACTATTCGATTAACAATAATTTGGAAAAATTAAAGGCTATCCAAAATTGTGCTGCCATACAAAAATAGATTAAAAAAAATTAATAAAAAAACGGATTTTGCCAGGAAACGAACCTGAGACCCCTGAACTCAGCTACACACTCAGCCGCGTTCTCAATGTTTATCCAATTTCTCGTAGTGAATAATATTACTGATTATAAGTTTGTAAAGTGAATATAGAGGTGGGTCGTTTTCGTTTTTTGTGTTAACGAAACGAAACAGTTATTTAAACAAAATATATGTACATATGTAACTAGTCTTAAAACTACTGAACCCTTTGAGCGCGAGTCTGACCACCGGCACTTGGCCGGTTTTTTTTTTATGTATAGTATCTACGTTGAAATAAAAGTCATTTAAAACCCAAAATAAAAAATGTAATCACAATTTTGATAAGCTCTTCTTTACACTGGGGAAAAATTTAAAATAAATGTCTGTTGAGTTAAATTTTCCAGCTGTTTTACAGTTAAATAGGTACGCTGATTACAAAACGGTACTTAGTTTTCTTCTATCACGTCAAGTTTTTACGCTACAGAGACGGATTGTCCACAGAATGAACACTTCAGGAAAAGTTAAAAACGAAAATGTTTACCTTGATATGTATGTTTGCCGTTTGGTTAAAGAAGTTAACTACTTTTATAATAAAATTACCTGTCTGTCTATCTATCTATGTTATCTGTCTGTCCGTCTATATGTCTGTCTGTCTGTCTTTTTTTTTTTGGTAAGCGGAGGGGGGACCTTCCATAGGCACCGATTCTCCATGAAATACGGTAGTGTGGGATTCTTAATCACTAAACCTAACCTCCGCTAGCTCAGATCCTCGTCCCGCGGGAACCGTCAGATATTACTTCGCGGGCAGATTTTCCGTTTTTAAACGGCCGATCTTGTTTGCGCCTGTTCACCTCTTCTGTGACTCTCCTCCCGTCTGGGCTCTTTATGTATGCGAACTAGAAAAGTTGCTATCGCACTCCATCTGCTTTCCGATTTCAGCATCTCCGCTATTACATTTCCTGTATGAAGTTCAGTACTTAATTCATTTTCTAAGATTCTTTTTTCTTCAATGAACCTTCGGCAATTGGACACCACATGTTCTGGGTCTTCGTTGCATCCAGGGCATGCAGGACATTCTGACGAGTCCTCGAATTTGAAGCGATGAAGTTGACGGCGATAGCCGCCATGCCGTGACAGAAATTGTGTCAGTTGGTAATTCACTTCTCTATGACCTCTGCTTATCCATGGTTCTATGTTCTGAATGAGTTTGTATGTCCATCTGCCTTTTTCTGAGACATCCCATCGCTGCTGCCACTTTCTCAATGACACTACTCTTTCTTGCCTTCTTATTTCCTCTGCTTCGGTGCTTTGGACTCTACCATTTTGAATTCGTTTCGCTTCTTCAGCTAGTATATAGGGATCATGGCTGCAACAACACACGCTGCCTCGTTTGAAATCGTTCTATAAGCACTTATAACTCTAAGTGCAGTCAATCTATAGACCCTAGTCATCAGCGAACGGTTTTTCTTAATGCTCAAAGCTGCATAGAGCATTGTTGAGCTAACAACTCTACCCAATAAAAGTCTTCTGCTACTTCTTGGCCCCCCAATGTTTGGCAACATTCTCGATAGTGCCGAGAATGCCTTAGTCGCATTCTCCGCGATATATTCCATGTGGCTCCCAAAGTTTAGACTGTCGTCAATTATTACACCTAGGTACTTGATATTTTTTTTGGAGTGTACTGTGAAACTTCCAACCTTGACTTTTGTAGACTCTCTTATTCGGCGGCTTCTAATAAGCACCGTCTCCGTCTTGTGCTCCGCCAATTCCAGACTCATCGATTGAAGCCATTGTTTGACAACAGCAATAGTCTCATTTGCAATAAGCTCTAGCTCATCTAGGTATTTGGCCGTCACCACTATCGCTATATCATCGGCGAATCCTATGATTTTCGCCTCGTCGGGGATTTGTAGTCTCAGTATACAATTGTACATTATATTCCAAAGAACCGGTCCGAGAACGGAGCCATGCGGAACGCCAGCAGTGATAGTGTACTCTTTGGTCCTTTCGTCGGTTTTATACTGTAGCACTCTCTGGTGTAAGTAGTTGTCAATTATTCTCCTAATGTATGCGGGGATATTCATTTTTCCAAGCGCGTCCATTATATTGCTCCAATTGGCTGTGTTAAACGCGTTTTTGACATCAAGAGTTATTAAAGCGCAGTATTTCTTTTTTCCCTGTCTTCAACTGGAACCCTGTATCGATTGTTTGGCAATAGATACCACTTTACCAATGGCATCGATAGTGGATCTAGCTTTTCGAAATCCGTATTATTGATTAGAGAGATCTCCTTCTGATTCAGTAAACAGGAGCAGTCTACTGAGTATTATCCGTTATAGTAACTTCCCCATTGTATCAAGGAGACAGATTGGGCGATATGATGAAGGCTCACCGGAATTCTTTCCAGTTTTTGGTAATAAAACTAGTCTCTGCTTTTCCAAGTCGAGGGGAAGGTACCATGTTCCAGGCATAGTTGCACTGTTTTGGCAAAGATTAGAGGGTTACACCTTATTGCTGCTTTAAGGGCTTTATTGGGCACTCCATCTGGACCTGGGAATTTTTTTTCCTATCTTTTTGCTGGCGTACAGTGTTTCATCTACGGTAACTTCTGGTATCGCTGATATTTGATAGCTTCTATGTTCTTCACGTGGTATGTGGTGCGTGAACAACGCTGTGACAATTTTTTTTTAGTAGATCTGGACATTTATCCTGTGGTGTCTTATGGCCTCTGATTTTAGTCATCACTACCCTGTACGCCGACCCCCATGATGTTTTATCTGCCTCCAGGCATAGTGACTTGAAGCTCTCTCGTTTACTACTTCGGATTTCGTCGCGAAGTGCTTTTCTCGTGCGTTTGTACTCTTCTCGTTTTCTCTCATATTCTGGCCTTCCAAAAGATCTCTGTGTTTTTCTCCTGGCTCGAAAGCAATTGGCCCGGAGCTCTGCAATGCTGTTGTTCCACCAAAAGACTGGGTTTCTTTGGTTTGTCCTTGCTCTTCTTGTCATCGAAGCATCGCATCCCTCCTTAATGCTGTTCGCTAAGACCCGTGCCGCGTCCTCAGCCGAAATTTCATGAATCTCTTTGTCACATATAATCTCGCAAAACAGTTCCTCGTCGAAGGATTTGTCTGTCCATCCATATTCAATGTTATGGTGTTTTATGTGGTTAGTGTTATTGTTAGGCACTAGCTCGCATATAACCGCTTGGTGGTCACTGTGTGTACACTGCTCGCTTACGTGCCAATTAATTTGTTTAATCAGCGAGCTGCTTGCGAAGGTAATGTCGATGACAGACTGCCTTCCGTTCTTTCGGAACGTGGTGGTGCTACCTGTATTGGCCAGAGTAATATCAAGGAACGCGAAAGCTTCTAACAGTGCTTGTCCTCGGTCGTTTGTGGATCTACAGCCCCATTCAGTAGCCCATGCGTTGAAGTCTCCGGCGATGATAACGGGATGTTGGCTTCTTGCTTCGGTTACAATTTTGTTTAACATCTCTTCATATTTTGAATGTGGCCAGCTTGGGGGGGGGGGCATAGAAGCTATATATGAATACCCCTTAACTTTTACCTATATAAAACCGTCTTGTTTTTGTTCCATTTTTCCCTGGGGAGGATAGTTGCCACAAGTCCATATTCCTGCCTTACCTGTATTGTCGGCGGCCCATACTGTGTTTTGTGGAATTTTGCATGGTTCTGATAGTATAGCTACTTCTGCTCTCTGTTCATGGACGGATTTTACCAGGAGATCCTGCGCCGCTTCACAGTGGTTAAGAGCTGTATGATTTTCATCATCGGCTCTTACTTCCAGCTCTCCAATATTCCGGACACCTTCGGCTTCCTGCAATGTGTTCCCCTGAATCTTTACATAGCATGCATTTGGCTTTTTTATTGCACTCTTTCACTTTGTGGCCTTCTTCTCCACATATTAAGCATAACTTTTATCTGTCTGGATTCTTACACTCTCTTGACAGATGACCAAAATCTAGGCATCTATAACATTTTTTCAGCTGTAGTCAGGGAGCCACCCTTAGCCTGCAAATCACCCATCCGATTTTAACTTTGACTGCTTTTAATAGCTTCTTGGCTGCTTCCACTGGTTGACTCAAAAGCGCTGTTTGGGTACCTCCGTAGGCCTGGTTTGGGTACCTCCAGATCCAGAATGAGATAAATTTAATTGTTGAAGAGCTACGCGAATCGAATATCATATATTAGCATCCGAAGAAGTTCCAACTGATAAGCTGAACAAGATTAAGCGACTTTCATACTACGAATACTGGCAGCATTTGAAAAATGATGAGCTAACTGGTTTTATACAATTTAAAGAGATCCCATATTGGAGACTGACATCAGTTGTCTTTGTCAAAATGGATCACAATGGAGCTAAATAAAATTCGAGTGTATCATACGCTTGACCATTATGAGCCAAAACAATAACTTGTTGATCTTGAACATCCCACTAACCCCGCTACCGATTTCAGTCAACAACTCAAATAAACAATCTGATCTGTATGAGTAGACCATTGAAACCGTTCACCTCCTCTCATCACTATTTCCCCCAGCAACCAAAATAAACAATCTGATCTGGATGAGTAGACCCAGGAAATCGTTCACCCCCCTCTCATCATTGTTCCCCATTCGCCGACGGATATAAACAGTCGCATATCTTTCCTCTCCCTCTGATGCTTTCCTTTCTTCCTTCGCCCAATAAACAAAACAAAAACACCGATATACCAACATATGTACATATATATATGGCACGCGACTGCTTTGAAGATGACTCATAATATACCGCCACATCTTATCCAAATACATATACACATGCATACATACACACATACATATACATGCATGCATACAGACAGATAGCAGATCTAAAAAAATGTAACCCGATACATTCTTTATGTAAACAAAAACAAAAAAAAAACTTTCTGTAAACAAAAAACGGAAGGGGCAAAATCAAACACATTCCATGACACTTTAATGGACAATTAAAAATTTTCCCACGCTTATGTAAACAAAAATGTAACCCGATACCCCTCCTTATGTAAACAAATAGCAGCTATCTCGCTCACTCTCACACGAACATCTTCCCTCTCGCTCTGGCTCAGAATTCCCAGGCTCAAGTGACCTAGTACCTATTCCGGAGCATGCCTATTCTCCAAAACAGGCTGCTTTTCAGCCAATTTCGCATGCACTTTGTCGATTCCGCCACAATATTTGGCTGCATTTATCGTTTCCCCTGGTTGAAGAAATAAAAAGTGGATTGGTCCTTGCGATGTCCACCAAACTGTCGCCATAACATTTTCTGGGCTAAGACCTAGTTTGGGGTTGTATTTTGGTTTTTCTTCTGCATCAAACAACTGCCCCGATCTTTCACGGTTGTCATACGAAGTTCATTTTTCATAACATGTGATAATACGGTGCAAAAACAGTTCATTTTGTTCAGTTTATGGGGCACCCACTTGTCGAGTTTTATCACTTTTCCTATTAGAGATTGGTGTCAACTTATTGTCATGGCAGATACTCCCATGTTCTGTGCAATATCCCGCACCGTTTTTGTTGGGTCTGATTCTTCCGTTGCTTTAAAAACATTGTCGACAATTACCATGTTACAATATCGAGGTTGCTTAATGGAATTGGAGTTAATGCATGGCGTCCTGCAAAAAACATCTCTGTTAGCACCGCAAATACAAATTGGACTCAGGCCGAAAGGGTCTGATATATTTTAGGATGAGTCCAAATTAAATTTATTTGGCCCAGGCGGCAATACGGTGGTTCATTTCATATGAATAAATATCTTATTCTTCTGTATAATATTAATCTCTATCACACTCGATAAGAACTTAACCCATAATTCTATTAATTAACATATTTGTTTAAATTTAGGAAAACAAAATGTGTACTTAGCTTTTTCCCACATTTCTATGGATTTTTTCATTTAATATGCATTTATTTATCCAGATTAGTTATTAATTGATCATATAAGGAAAATAACTGTTTTGCTAAATTACGTAACTATTTCAAAAACATTTTCTTCGTATGGTGTTCGTTTTTTTTTTTATGAAAATGGTTAAATGTTTAAAAATATCCAAAAGGCAGTTAGACTTCAATAAACGTTTATGCTTAAACCGTTTAAAAGTTTTAGCGGAACAAATTAAATTCGCATACTCAAAATATTTATACATTATTTATACAGAAACTCACACATTGTCACTGCTTATAAAATAATTTTTCTCTCTGTTTCTGTTTTTAAAACGCAGGCCAAATTTATTTTTAACTAGCTGCTCGCCTTGTTTCGCCCGCCTGCCACATTTAAGACAAAACATAAAATTATTATAGTATTTTTATTTTATTTTATTTTGTTTTTTCTGTTTTAACTTCTTTCGTATAAATATGTACGTCAATTCATCCTCCCTTCAATAATACAGTCTACTGCTTCTACTTCTACATTTATTATTCACTACCCCTCTTTAATACTTCTCCGCTTTAGAATTCATTCTTGCCCAGTAGGAAAATCCATAATGAATTACTCTTATAACTAATGAAATATCGCATTATTACAGATAAGCAAAATAATGCATACCAAAAGAATGGACCGGGTAATATGATATACCTACCAAATACATTACCATATCTGTAAAAGAAGTAATGCATATTTTTGGCTTTCAGATTGTTTGTCGTTTGTATCTTCTTTTTCTTATTTCCCCCAACTTTGTTTATTTGTGCTGCCGGTTTGACACCGACGACCCGACCTCACGTTGCCATTAAAATATGCGTTTTTAAACCAAATTGCACGTAATTTTATTTGAATCAGCTCATTTTGTGGTTGAACGCGTTGGAGTAAGTAAGGAAGCAGAAAAATTAATTTTAAACTAGTATTATAAATATTGTATTCTAAACGACATTTTAGAAGATTAATATCGAAGAAAAATATTGGTGCAAGGAAACCATGTTTGGAGAACAGTGATAGCGGTCTATCAAATATATAATAACAATTCAAAAATCTGAACAAAGCCATGTATGGTAAGTTTTAAATTCTGTTTGCAAACAAGTATAAATATTTAAACCTAATTATATATTTTTTAAATTACAGAGGTTTTCAAACACGAGGGGTATGGCGAAATCTTTTTTAGAATATACGTCAAAACCAATCAAATTAACTAAGCTGCGGCAAAATAAAAAAAAAATGTTTGGCTTACAAAAAAGCCAATTAATAATTTATTTTTTTATGAATGTTTTGTTTTACTTATTTTTGTATTATTCTTTAATGAAATTTAATAAAATTGAAATTAAAAATAATTGGTTTTAATAATAAAAAAATTAATTTATACTTTTTGATGCATGAAATAATGCATTACCAAAAATAGGTATTTTCATTAACGAAACAGCGTTTATGATTTAACAAATGATAAGTATGTGTAAAAACATTGTTGACTTTGCATCAAAGATTTTCTGCATTACTCAGTAATGTACTAAAGGATGCATTATTTTCCTAGGACATCTCTGTGTTAGGAATTATCAATGCTGTAGTACATAAACGCTGTAGGTTCTCTATTACTGCGTACATTACCATGCTTTACACTTTCTAACTGGGTGGTTCTTTACAGGAATCTACTTTACTCTGTTTTGCTCTGAACAAAACATCATCATCTGATATTGTTGTCCCTTTTCATTTATTTCTTTCAGCGCGATCCTCTCTCAGTGAACTTTATATAGTAATTGTTTTCCTCTGACACAACTATTAACGAGGGGAACTCTTATGTAATTGAGTTCATCATCTCTTATGGTTTTTGGAATAATTATTGTGGAAGTTCGTATATCGTGTGTTGTCAAAAAAAAAAAAATAGGTATCATGGAAACCCCTCTGATCTAGCCTCAAGCTAGTGTGCAATTCTCATAACTGGTTCTGGTCATATACGTAGGTCGTATACCTAAGTATGTACATATGTATATATGTACTGTGAAATATAGAGATTCTTTCTTACCGCTCCGCTCATCGCGAATGCTTTACTACACATAATGTTTTGCTCTCATTACAATTTGCAAACACCAACGCGATTTGGTATCTCCTCTTTCGTCCTCCTTAATTTTTCCCATTGGCTCACGCTGTGCAAAATGTTTTTAGGGTACGAAGCGGGAGGCAGTAAAGAAGAGAAAGCATAATATCCCAGCAGGAAAATACGGAATGTATTACTTGGAGAATCGAATACATAATTAGTTATTAAAGGTGAGAAATATAATGCATTCCAAAAGAATCGACGTGGTAATACCATATAATAATAAAGCACATTGTTTACCACCTAGATTCCCATATCTGCAGAAAATGTAATGTAGTGTTTTTTGAATTTAACGATTTTTTGGTTACAGTTGTCTGTCGGCGCCTTCATGTCGCCTCAAATTTTGCGTTTTTATTTAAAAACGCATGAATAACTCATTGTGTGTTGCAACGCGAGACAGTAAAGAGTGTAGTATAAAATAAGGAAAATGTATTCTAAACGGCATTGGCGAAGACTATTAGCCAAAAAAAGACTTTGTGCAAGTGAACTGTTAAAAGAAAATATATGTATTAATAGTAATTGTGCAGAAGAAAGTTCTATTTCCCAAGAAGTAAGTTGTGTAGAAAGTGCTGAAACTGAAGAAAGTTTTATTGATAAAATAAAAAATTGGGCAGTGAACTATAATGTTTCGAGAAATTGTTTCGACGATTTATTAAAAATTTTAACAACAGAAAATATTACTGTGCCTGAATGTCTGAATTATCTAAAAAAAATTGACTATAAATTGGACACCTTGCTTTGTCAAGATTTTAAAAAAATTAATTTCCCAATAAAAAGCAATGAGGACCTTAAACAAGTGGACAACCAAATCGGAGAAAACTTTGATTCATTTGTAAGTTGTGAATTAAATTCTATTATTATATTCTATTCTATTTTTGTGTGTTTTTTCAGTTGCCAATTATTAAAACAATTTTGCTGCCTGCAGGGCTGCAAAAAAATTTTGGGAAAATTGTCGTGGAAGAACTAATAATGAATTACAATTTTGAGGGGATAAAAGGAAAATCATCATTTAAAGCTTTCGAAAACTTAAACCAGGCAATGTATGGTACGTACACCTTTTAATTGTTCACATATTTTATTTCTCCATTATATTAACATATGTCTATTTTCAATTGCAGAGGTCCTAAAACGTGAAGGATACACCCAGAAAGAATATGCCACCGAGATTAAAAAGGCATTTCACCTTATAAAAGTACGGCAGTTAAAAAAAATCCACTTTGATAAGAAAAAAGCAAAATGAGTTGAGCTGTTTTTTTTTTAGTTTTGATTTTGAATTAGTTACGTTGAGTTTGATTTTGATTAATAATATGTTTTTGTGTTTTAAATCCTATTTACTTTTATTCTTGTTTTTTTGTTGTTTGATAATAAAATATTTAAAATAAACTGTCTATTTTTCATTTAAAGCTGGATAAATTCTATAATTTATGTCGGAGAAATGAATTATATAACTAATTATTAATGCATTTATTATATAATACATTACAAAGAATGAATTATATAATGCATTCTTAGAACACTTTCAGGTAATCGATTCTTTTCCTAGGACATAGTCTGTGTTAAGAATAATGCATTCTGGAATCAATATTCTATACTAGCGATTGATTCCCCTTTCGATTCCAATAGATTACCTTTTCCTGCTGGGATACAACACATGTACATATAATACAATTGATCATTCCAAAGAGGAGTTAGAATAGAAGCGAGAGCGCACGAGTACTGCGGAATGATGTTAAAATATGGAACACACAGTAGCAACACAACCTTGACTCGTCATTGCAATAGAATCGAAGTCGATGTAAGCAAATGAAAATAATGCATGTTTTTAGATTAGTTTTTTTTTTATTTATTTCTCAGCCTGTAGTACACCTACAGAAGAAAAGATTAAGGGCTTGAAATTTCCGTAAATGTACTGACTTCATGCTACAGTTTTTTTTTATTTACAATTCGTATGACTGCTTTAATGCTAGGAGTGAATGTATTGGTCAACCATAGAAAATAGGTATACAAATTATTTTTTTTTAATTTATGTTTTCTAAACAAAAAGAATAGCCTATCGCCCTCTGGATAGTGTAGCTTTCTATTAGGGAAAGACTTTTTGAAATCCGTTCAGTAGTTCCAGAGATCAGCTCCTATATACAAACCTTTCCTCTTATTAATAATAGTAAAGATCAATCAGCAAATATCGAAATCAATCAAGAAAACATTACTATGCTGTTCCCAATCACTAGTGACAATCATAGCAAAAAACACAAACGCAAATGTTTTCAAAGTTAAAAGAAAAACAAAAAAAAAAAAAAAAAGAATTTCTAGCAAAGGCTTGGAATTATACATCACTATCTGTACTGCAACAATTTTATCGGATACTCGTAAATCACAAAACGATTTTCAGTCATTCACCTTTCGTAATAGTTTGCTTTTTTCATCTCTCCCTTTCTTTCTCGCTCTGTATTTTCAACAATACTGAAATATCTTGGCCTCAACTTCCTCCCGCTGTCTACCTACATTTACTGCGATCAGGGTTAAAATCAACCTTACACCACCACGACAAATTTATATCTGTATCCATAAAGAACAAAAATCAATTGAAACGTTTCTTCGTTTTCACCCGCCTAGTCGCCACCGGTCCGTCGTGTTGTTCCTTATCTATCAGCAACAACAGAGTTTGCTTAAGGATGGTCGATAGCAAAAAAAAAATCGTGTGTGTAAACTACGCGCGGCAAAAGTAAAACTTTATACCTTCATGCATGTAAAGTGGGAGACAGACTGCTGGTATAGATACCATGGTATAGCAATACCATGTTCTATACCACATGTCTGTCACTACAATACCACGTTCAAAGCTAGTATACCATGAAACAAACCTGGTATTGAAATTCGAAATTTTTTGGTGGTATACCACCTTGTTATTGACTGCAGCGCCGCGTTCTCTCTGTTGGCGATTCTTGGTAGCTTCTTTTACAATTCAAGGAAAAGAATTTGCATAGAAAATAGTAGCATTCAATTTTCAGATACATACAATGGATTCAAAAATAATTATTTTATTCGATAACGATACTTGCACCGAAATTTTTTATTTTTTGTGATTATTGTCATGAAAACGGAAACGTCAAAGTATACTACCACAGATAATATAGTTACATAGATATCGCACGCAGAGTAAAAAAAAATGACCACATTTTCAACGGCAAAAATTACTCGCAACCGAACGATTTGTTGCATTGATTCAATAAATTGGTTTCAAACCATTTTAAGTTACATGGTCGTGCGAGTCAACCATCCTTCAGTGTGTTGTGACTTCCGTATACACACATTTTTTTCGTATTTCATTTTGCTGCAACCCTTTATTTTGTCTTACTTATGTCAATCGATCTTGCGATCGAACATATACGACCGGCTGGTCTGTTTCTGGATTTTAAAGTCTGGTATGTTTGGGTGTATATGGTGGGGTGGTCATATTTTGATTTGTGGTTGTGTATATGTATATTCTCCGTCTATGTTGTTTTTGTTTGGTTTTATTTTCGCATTTCTGTGAAATTTGGATGTTCTTTAATTTATGGTTGAGTGAATTTTTTTTTCGGTTTGTAAGAAATCAATAAGAAAATTTTCCCGACTTAAACACTAGGCGTGTTTTTTTTTTGTAACCTGTATAGGCTAAACATGTTTCAGCGGCATGTTTACCCATGTAAAATACAACAAAACCTTAGATAATTATCGAGTCTTATTTTTACTCTGAAAGCTTTTTCGAAGTCTATATAGGTTACAAAAAAAACACGCCTATTTTTGAATGTCTTTCAAACGAAAAAAATTAGATTTTGAGTAATTTGTGGAAGCATATCTATACATAATCAGGCCTATCGTGAACAAAGTTTCCCGGGAAATATTTCCCATTCAGCAATTCGCGATAACCCTGAATGTGTAGGTACATAGACATAAATAGTAGTAGTAAAAGCGAGGGCAAATATTCTGATGGGTTCCTGCAAATGCTTACAAACTTGAAATCAAAACAATGCCTGCCCACCTACTGTTTTCTGAATTCTAAGTTTGTATCATTAAGCCAGTCTGTACGCTCCGAGTATTGATTTTTGATGAAATTAGAATTCGTCCAAATCTTAGGCTGAGTTCCAAAACTTAAAAAAAATGAGAATCGGGGAATGCACCACTGCCGTTGTTATGCGATGAAACGATGCTTTCATTTTGCGGAGCATCACGATGCTTTAAAAATTTAACTTTTTGGAACTGTTTGCTGTGAATCATTTCATTTTCAAGTGTCTAAGATATTCAGTCCATTTTTTCTGAAAATGTTTGAATATGAAGAAAAATGGATTTAATGATCTGTATCAGATAATATGAAAAAATAATACAAAATAAATTGACAATCTGTCTTAGTCTTAGACTTAGACCCACTGAATTTGAAAAAAAAAAAAAAAAAAATAGTTTTCGTTTGGTAGCGGCAACACCATGGGTGGGTAGTGCTTTTCAAGCGAAAAAAATATATTAAAGCAGTTCAGGTCAAAAATCCTGCTTATAATGGGGTAAAACAATTTCTGTCTTACAAAAGCAATACATACCTAGCAGGATCTCTACCATATACTAATCCTCCAAGAAACTTTTGTTGAAGGAATAAGCAGACAATATTAAGTACAAATACATATCGCACTAATAATACAATATGTACCGTTGTAACTCAAAGTATGACTTCTTTGTGAATCATCGAAAAACTGAATACCTACATACATACATATGTTTACTTTCTGTTATAGATTATAAAAATATTAATATGTAGTTTATTAGAGTTATTAATAACTACATATATTTTGTTTCTTGCACTATTTTAACGTAAGTCTTATTGACGCGTAGAGAAGTGATTTTTACGTTTGAATATGATGATATCTCAAATTTTACAAATTGTGAGTTACCGACAACAGTATTGTATTATAAGTGCTATATGTACCTACATAAGTATGTAATGGTTTATTCAAGAAGGTTGACTATTTTATTTACTCTTGGGAAATTTATTTTCTATTATTCTCAGTAAAGGTGTTAATGACCTTGGAATGTATGTATGTATAGGTATAAGACTAACAAACATCGAAAACTCGAACTGGTTTAATAAGCTCTCTGTGTATCTCAAATAACTTTCTTACATACTTTGCACTTCTTGCTCTTTTGCGAAAACATTGTGCCTGGAAAATACAAAAAAGTACCTATTACATACCTACTAGTAAATATCAAAAACAAATCGAAAAACAAAAATGCAAAACAATTACTTAAAACCAACACCCCAAGAAATGACAACTTGCTTGCTATTAAATGTTTTTATCGCTAGATTTACTTTCCTGCGCTAATCCCTTCTCAGTTATCTTGAAAAAATTAAAATAACCTTGACCAAAAAACTCCTTGCATTGAAAGGCATGGCAGATGACGAAATCACAATCAAAAAAACAAAAACAAACGCACAACAAAATAAAACGAATGAAAGGAAAAGGAAAAATAAAAACATAAGAACAAAGCAAACACGCAAAGACCAAAAGCAACTTGTTGAACCAACAATATTTTGGAAGAACATCATGTCTTAGCTTAATTCGAACGAGCTCGATCAAACTGGGACGCAGGAATAAGCCCCAATCGACTGAAAAGTGGTCATTTTTTTTTACACTGCGTGCGATATCTATGTAACTATATTATCTGTGATACTACCTAATGCGAAAATCAGGATGTACTACGAAATGCAGTCTATTAGGGGTTGTGGTATTCACTATGCCATGGTATTCATACCATGGTATCAATACCAGCAGTCTGTCCCCCACTTTATACAAGAATATCGCTTTTCAATGACTCCGTACCAGGGATGAAAAATGGTCTTTCAGCAATGTATTGAAAGTTGAAAAAAAAATTGTATTGAAATTGTACTAATTGATATTTTTCAATTTACATTGTGTTTGAATTCCTAAGCCGTTGCCTTGTGATTAAAGTATTTTTTTTAATAAATTGTGATAAGTTGTACTGCATTACCAACAAAACAAAATATTATTCAACACAAAAAATAAATTCGAAATAAATGCACCATATTTATCCAGTTTATGGGTAAATAGAGAAAAGTAAAGTAAGCTATTTTCAAATTTTTTTTATCGAAATTTTGATAGTGGAATCTGTTGGACTCAACCCACAAACAATTTGAAATCAACGTATGTTTGTAGTAACTCGTCTATAAGGTAATAAGATGGCCACGGTTTCTATGTTTGCTTGATAGCGGATAATTGTTTCACTTTGCTGTCAGTACGAAACACGTGGCGCTTGTTATGTTGGAACCAAATTTTCTGCAGTCGTTGTACAAGATTATAGAAAAAATTAAGTTTGAAAAAATAGGACCTGACTACGGGGAAAACTAACTAAAAAATACGAAACAAGATGAAACGAAACGATGATTTTCAGAGTATAGCCGTGGTCACATCCCCCTTTGCCAATGAATGCGTAATTATATAAATACGTTATTGTAATTGCATGCGACCACGGCTATAATCTGAAAATCATCGTTTTGTTTCATCTTGTTTAGTTCTTTTTAGTTAGTTTTCCCCATAGACGGGCTTATTTTTTTAAACTTAATTTTTTTATATCCAACTTTTTAGTTGCACAAAATATGTAGTGTATATAAGAAACCAATGTCGTCTTCTACTTGTCAAACCCTTTCATTTGATATTAAGAATGTAGTAAAGATAACGGAAATCGGCCGTCTTGGCGGCGTCCGCCATATTGAATTTAGAATGACGTCACATCGTATTGTATTCTACTCGCCAAGCAATTTCATTTGATACCACTATCAAGGCGGTTGTTAAGCAAAGGAAAGAAGTAAAAAAGGAGGTAATCCGCCATCTTGCTTGGTGCGCCCGCAATATTGAATTTTCCTGTGACGTCACTTATCCTAGAACACTCTCCGCATCAAGATGAATACAACGACACCTCATTTGTTGCAATCGATTTCATAGTTTAAGCGCACCATACACACTTCAACTCAATTGTAAACTGAGTGAAATCACATCAAAATCAACCCGTGTGTGGGGCAGTCATTCGATCGATTTGACGATTGAGAAGCTGGTTGCGGAAAAGTCAAAAGATTTTGATTTTTGGAAGTTGATTTGCAAGTCTTTCAACTCAGTTGAACTGTGTGTGGGGAAGTCATTTGATTTGCTGTCAGATTGAGGAAAATTTGTACTAGGCTTCTGAAATCTGTGAAGGTGTGTGTGAGCAAAACGTAAACAGTAAGATGACTTTAAACACACACATAAAGAAAATTCCAGATATTTGTGGTTGTTTACAGGGTTACCTTTGGGACCCTTTGGGGTCAAATAGACCCTTTTTTGATGGCACGGACCCCAGGACCCGCCTTTGTGAAAATCATCGAAATTGGACCCTTTTTGAAAAAAGGGATCCTTTTCGGACCCTTTCTGTAAATCGAGAAACAATTGACACATTCAACCGAAATTCTTTCACTTTTTTTAGTAGACAAAGTACCGACAGCAATCACACTTTTGCATTAACCGGATTTCTATCCTGTCTTATTCTTTAATTTTATATGGGACCCCTTTTTTTCTATGGGACCACTTTTTGGACCCTTTCCTGAAATTTTCAGAGGTAACCCTGGTTGTTTATACCAAGTCTTCAACTCAGTTGATGTAGTGTGTGGCCGAGTATCAATTGAATTGTCAACTAAATTTCCAATTGAATTGAATTGTGTATGGGCTGCTTTAAGGCCCACACACACCGCCGCGATTGCGATCTATCGCAACACGTGTATTCAAGTTTGTTCATTCGCACCGAGTGCGATAATGTAGCGATTGACTGCAATTAAACGTTTCTATCGCCGCATCTAGTATTCAATTGTTCTATCGCGCAATATTTTGTAATTTTTATTATTATAAAATGTCAGTTTTGGTAGTTTTTAAATTAGATTTGAGGATTTTTTTTCTAGAATGTAAGTAAATGCTGCAAATGGATAGTGAAAATGTTTTAAAAAGTAAAAAAACAACATAAATAAAACTGACAAAACTTCAATCGCTATCGCGCTGGTGTGTTTTGTTGTTTATCGCTATCGCGCCGGTGTGTGCAAGCCTTTAGGCTGTACGAGGTGATATCCTTACATGCAAACAAACCCAGCCTGTTAAAATCATAGCCCTTCCTCTGCGTAGTCGGGTAAAAAAACAGTGATTGTGAACTGACAACAAATGGGTAAGTTCAGTGAAATTGGTATAAATTCGATTTTTAGTAGCAAAAGCAAAATATTTGATGTCTTGGTTTTTTAAAGCACACTTTATTGAAAAAAATACTAAATAATAAGTACTAAATTAGCAGCAACGCAAATTGTATCGAATTTTGTAAAAGTGTATTTGTGTACTGAAGCAAGGTCAATTGTATCGAAGACAGTACAATTGTATCGACTTTTGCAACCCAGCTCCGTCCAAGAATTTGATCTTCTATGAGATGCCTACGAATAGTTAGTTTACTTACAGTAAGTTTAAGATCCTTTTAGGCACTATACTAAAATAAACTGTGAATATGAATCATTCTGGTCAATTAATATAGAAGTTGTTAATAACTTGACTCCAGCGCTACCTATCGGGTCCAGATTTTGTAGTTTTCTCTTTAGATACTATACCAACATAAACTGTGAATATGAAGTTGATAATAACTTGACTCCAGCGTCACCTATAGGGTCCAGGTTCTGTTGTTTTCTCTTTAGGTACCTACTACACCAAAATAAACTGTGAATATGAATAATTTTGGTCAATGAATATAGAAGTTGTAAATAACTTGACTCAAGCGCCACCTAGCAGGCAGTTTTTTTTTGCATATGTCCTTCCTCAGGTTCCAGCCTATTTCTATACCAAATTATATTATGATTGGTTGAGCGGTTTTGACGTGAAAAGGTAGTAGACTGACAGACAGACAGACAGACAGACACCTATTTCCTAATAGACCATCTACTCTGTGTACCATCACGACGCAGACCAGCATCGATCAAATCCCGCCAACCACGCCGGATGAACTGCACGAAGCATGCAAGAAGATAGGCGACAACAAAGCGCCGGGACCCGACGGCATCCCAAATATAGCAATAAAAGACGTCATCAAAGGGAGACCTGATATTTTTATAGCAACGATGCAAAGATGCCTTGAGGAGGGGATCTTCCCAAGACCATGGTAACTCCAGCATCTGGTGCTGCTTCCCAAAGGAAATAAGCCACCCGATGATCCTTCGGCGTACCGGCCAATATGTCTGCTAGATACAACCGGAAAGATCCTAGAACGCATCACATATGGCCGATTAATCGCCGTGTCAGAGAAGAGAGGAGCTTTGGCTGGCCACCAGTTTGGCTTTAGAAAATCACGTTCCACCGTCGATGCAATAAAAGAGGTGGGATATACAGCAACTGTAGCAATACTTGGAAAAAGCTGGCGAGGGGGCGCAAAGAAATACTGCGCAGTAGTAACGTTCGACGTTAAAAATGTCTTTAATTCTGCAAATTGGTCCTGCATTCTGCATCTGGTCCTCTGACCAGAATGGATACACCACCCTATCTCGCGAAGATAATTCTTAACTACTTCACTAGCAGGAAGCTGAGGTACCAGACGAACGATGGCCCTAAATACTACAACGTTACCGCGGGAGTCCCCCGGGGGTCAGTGCTTGGACCCCCCGGTGGAACATAATGTATGACGGAGTTCTGCGATTAACGCTGCAATAAGGAGTTAAGGTCACCGGCTTTGCTGACGATATCGCCATAGTTACCGTAGCTAAACATATCCATGAGGTAGAGTCCGCTACCGGTGAAGCGATCGCTAGGATCAAAACATGGCTAGAGTCTGCCGACCTAGAATCAGCCGACCACAAGACGGAGGCCGTCTTAATAACAAGCCGAAAGACTGTGGAATACGCAAGCTTCCGGATTGGAAGCCAATCAATCAGGTCTAAACAGGCGCTAAAATACCTGGGGCTAATGCTCGGCAAAATCGCGAGGATACGCGAGGACGATTCTGCTTTCCAGAGTTGTAAGCTCAATACTGCTATATGCTGCTCCAGTCTGGGCGGAAGTTCTTACAACGAAGGAGACAAAAATAAAGCTCTCGTCCGCATACAGGCTCTGCGCAATAAAAACAATATGCGGTTTCCGGCCAATTTCGGACGAAGCAGCCTGTGTAATAGCGGGTATGATCCCTATCGATATTCTCGCCAACGAGATGCAAAGGGTCTACCTCAGGCGTACGACAGACCAAGAAGAGACCAACGTTATCAGAAGGATAAAAGCAGAAGAAAGGGCAACATCTATAGGGCTGTGGCAAACAAGATGGGACACCACGACAAAAGGCAGATGGACCCACAAGCTGATTCCCACAATCGAGGTCTGGACGATAAGAGCACATGGGGATTGCTTCCACCTTCCTTCATTACACAATTCCTGTCCGGTCATGGCGGCTATCGAAAATATGTTCACAGATTTGGACTTTATAGCTCGCCTCTCTGCCCAGAATGCCCACAGGAGGAAGATGACGCGGAGCACGCAATGTTCCACTGTAGACGCTTCACAGAAACAAGAATGGACCTACTAACTCCGGAGCTTCTAGTCAACCACATGATAAGGTCATGGGACCTCTGGTTACAGATCTGCTCTTGCCCATAACGAGCACACAGAACGAGCTTAGAAGACTCGAAAGATTTAGAAGAGCTGTAACGGCAGACACAGTGCACATAGCATGAGATTGACACATCCATTGGCGCAACCAAAAAAAAAAAAAGACAGACAGACAGACAGACAGACAGACAGACAGACAGGCAGACAGGCAGACAGGCAGACAGACAGACAGACAGACAGACAGACAGACAGGCAGACAGACAGACTGACAGACAGACAGACAGACAGACAGACAGACAGACAGACAGACAGACCGACAGACAGATCGACAGGCAGACAGACAGACAGGTTCTAAGGACAAAGGGCAATAGGACATATGCGTATATGCTGCGAAAGGTCAAGAGCAATCCTCAACTTAAAAACTCGGAGAAAATGTGAACCGCATCAAAAAAAAAAAAAACGGCGAAAGGGGATCTGCTCATTGAACTGAAACGATCTACCAACTCGATCTACCAACTTCGAGGAACAAGTTAAAAGTATCCTAGTGGAACAGGCGGAAGTGAAGACTCTAACACATGAGACACTGATTGAGGTGAAAGATCTTGATGAGGTCACCACGAAGGAAGACGTGGTTCGCGTTAGAAGCGAACTTGGCGAATACCAGTGCCATAAAAGTACTGACAATTAAGTCAATTCGGAAAGTCTACAATGGTACCCAGACGGCAACCGTGAGCTTACCAGCAGAAGCAGCCAAGCAGCTCATTGAAGCAGACAAAGTGCGCATAGGATGGGTTGTTTGCCAAATACGCGAGAAGCTAATCCCAACCAAATGCTACAAATGTATGGAATTCGGGCATATAGCCAGAGCTTACAAAAGTTCTAGTGACTGATCCAAACACTGCCTACGGTGTAGTAAAAATGGTCACATAGCGAAGCTATGCAACAAGGAGCCAAAATGTCTACTCTGCCAAGGCAAGGAGGGTATCGATAGTAACCACTTTACAGGAAGCCGTAGATGTCCATCCTACCAACGAGCATGGAGGGAGCTGCTGCCAAAACAATGAAATTACTGCAGCTAAATCTAAACCACTGTGACGCATCCCAAGCCCTTTTAACACAAACAGTTCGTGAACTAGATGTTGATGTCGTAATCTTAAGCGAACTGTACCGGCAATATGATAACACTATATGGATAGCGGATACAACTGGCAAAGCCGCAATATGGACTTGCGGTGAACGTTGGTACATTCTTCGTGCGTGCCAAAATTGATGGCTGCTACATCTACAGCTGTTACACTCCACCGAGTCTTACCATCGAGGAATTTGATAGCTTGCTAGATTGGTTGGCAATAGATGCTAGAGATCGAAGCCCGACTATCATAGCCGGAGATTTTAATCCTTAAATGCCCAACGATGCCGATTTGGACGGAAAAATTATATTATATGAAAAATGAAACATAAATATTGAATCCGGTGGCGAAAAAAAATAAAAAAATTATTTATCAAGTTGTTGATAAAAAACTGGTTGTATATTTAAAGATACACTGTGCATTTACCCCTCAAACGCGTTCTGAAAATAATTTATCATGAATAATTTATATTATTTCACATAATATATTTAAATTAGCATGATTTTTTTTATCAATTTAGTGTTACGAATTCATAAGATATTTAATAAAAAAAAACCCATTTTTTTAAGTTTTGTTAAAATACATTGCAGCCAGCAATTGTTTAAATAATAATTGCAATTTAATAGTTAAAAGAAGATGTTTTGAATGGCTGTATCTTTAAAGAGACACTGGGTATTTAAGGGCATGGGCCACAGAACGGGGCTGCCCAAAGACGAACAGGAGGGGATGCAAACCACTAGAGGCTTTAATGGTCATTGACGTAGTGCTCCTAAACACTGGTAATGAACACACATTTAGCAGGAATGGGGCGGGTTCGATAATCGACTTAAGCACTGCCTTGCTCCGAGAACAACATGGAAGGTCAGCTCCCACTATACTCACAGTGATCACCAAGCTATATTGTTTGAAACGACGAATGAAGAAAGGAGACATCAAAATACATCAGCGAGAATAGCTAACAGATTAGGGTGGAAGACAAATTCATTCGATGAAGAAACTTTTGCCCTTATGATCGCGGATGCTGCGTTTACGGGTTCGGCTAATGAGAAGTATCTGCAACTGATTACGCACATTACAGCGGCGTGCGATGTATCTGTGGTAAGAAGAACGACGAATACACCCCACCCATCAGTCTTTTGGTGGAACGAATACACTGCTACGCGCAAGGAGACAGTGCCAGCGCAGTAAAGGAAGAGACGATTTCACCGAACTCCACCATCGGCATAAAGTAGCGCGAAAAGAGTTGAAAACGGCAATAAATACCAGCAAACGTCGGAGCTTCGCCGAGTTATGCAATGGAGCATATTAAAACCTCTGGGGAAGAGCATACCAAGTGGTGATGCAAAAACTGAAAGTTTTTCCCATATGCACAGATGTATTGAAGCAAATAGTTAAAGGCCTATTTCCAAGGCAACCGGGAATTTTACTGGAGAACTAGTCATCTTTAGCAGCTCGACAAACTCCAGACGAGATTATTTTGGCAAGCAACAGGTTTGGAAATAAAAAAGCCGCTGGACTGGATGGGATCCCAAATATAGCCATGAAAGCCGCGATTAGAACGCGAATGGAGCTGTTTGTGGATATGATATTTATAACGCTTGCTTGAGTGAAGGAGTTTTTCCTGATTAATGGAAGAAAGAGAGACTTGTACTACTACCGAAGGGAGATAACTATTTCCGACAAAGATTATTTCCGACAAAGACTGCTGCTCTATGAAACAGATGACGGTGTAAAGCAATACGCCGTCACTGGAGGAGTCCCCCAGGGCTCAGTCCTGGATCAATACTATGGAACCTCATGTACGATGGCATCTTTCGTCTTCAAATACCAGGCGAGGCTAAAATAGTGGGATTTGCGGACGACATCGCAATATTGTAACTGCAAAACTGCTGGAATAAGTTATTCAAATTAGATATGAAACAATTTCAATAATTCAACGATAGCTAGCATCAGTCGGCCTCGCGCTAACTGAACACAAAACAGAAGCGGTACTAATAACCAGTAGGAAGCAGCGAGAAACCATCACGCTCGCAGTAGGGGAGCATGAGATAGTATCAAAACCAGCTATCAAATACCTTGGCGTTATGATTGACTCAAAGCTTACATTTAAAGAACACCTGGAGTCCGTAAGCAACAAATCTTCCCGTGTGGGTGCCTCCATTGCGCGGATTATGCCAAATATAGGAGGGCCAAGATACAGCCGTATACTTCTCTTAGCTAGAGTAGTCACATCCGTAGTTTGGGCCGAAGCTATGAAAGTGACTTCATACAAAAGAAGAATCATAGACTATGTGCACTAAGAGTTAGTAGTGCTTTCCGTACAACCTCGGACCACGCAGCCTGCGTCATCGCAGGAATGCTACCAATCGATATACTGGTGTAAAAACTGCAGAAAAAGGTCCTAGAGAGCAGACAGGAGGGGCGGCTGACTTACAGCGAAGCGGACACCAGAGAAAGAAGCACAGGACCGACAGAGTGGCAGCAACGCTGGGGCCTTTCTTCCAAGGGCAATTGGACTTGCCGCCTTATCCCGAGTTTAGAGACTTCGATTAACCGCAAACATGGTGAAGTTAACTTCTTCCTAACGCAACTGCTTATAAGAACGATGACTCTCCCACTTCATCATGCAGTGGTACCCCCGAAGACGTGGAACATGTATTCTTAAACTGCCCACGATTCCAGCTACAAAGGGATGCAGTTCAAAGAGCACTGGAAGAAACACCAACTCCGGAGAATCTAGTACATCACATGCTAGAATCGAAAGACAGATGGAAAGCAGTGAGTTTCTATGCCAAAGATGTATGCCAAGAGTTGAGGAGACTAGAGCGAGAAAGAATAGAATCTGAAGAAAACGCAAAAAGCCATGAGTGGAAACGAGCGACAACGCTGCTGTGTACCAAAATGCACCTACGCAAATGCACAGACAGGTGGACATACGAACATACATGCGTTCACAGAGGGACGAAAACGTGTAACAAAATAACTGCGGCTACAGTGTGGAAATGCCGTTCAGGCAAATGCTCACACAACAGGCCCTTCAAACCGAACTTCAAAGACATGAACGTATACGGAATGACACACACACGAACTTACGCACACACCATACGAAACTAACGAACTACACTAGACCCATACATACTGACATAGACATAAACGAACAATACCCTTCAGGACATTTTCAGACACATTGACAAAGACATGTTTGAAGATGAGGAAAAGCTACGGCTGAAGTCCCCCCCATGACGAAATACTTACAGTGGTACCATGGGGACCAGGGAACAGAAGCAGGAGGTGGTTTAAGTGGATTAAAGTCCCGCACACAGGCTTTCGATGCTTTCCACCTTTCTTACAAAAAAAAAAAACAGGCAGACAGACAAGACAGACAGACAGACAGTATATATTTATGTATGTACATATGTATTTATGTATGTATGAATGTATGTATGTATGAATGTATGTATGTATGTATGTATGTATGCATGTATGTATGTATACATTTATGTACGTATGTACGTGGGCGGTCAGATAAGTACTTTATAGCCTACAAAAGAAAAACAAACATTTTGGAAAAGTGGCGATTTATTTCTCAACATAATCTCCTTTTAGCTCGATACACTTGATCCAGCGATGCTCCAACTTCTTTAACCCAGGTGTGCAAAGTAGGCTTCCGTGGCGGTGATGACCTCCTCGTTCGAGAATTCGCGGACAAGCCGGCTTCCACACGTGGTCAAAACAAAATTACGAGTCCGATTCGGCTGAGTAGCCGTCTAAGAGAATGTACTAGACGATAGTAAATCTCTCTTGCGATACTGGCACCATCGGGCGGTGAAGCTAAGTACTTATCGGACCGCCCTCGTATGTATGTATCTACATATATAGTATTTACAAACAAGCATACCACCGGCTCCATTGCTGCGAAAAGCTAGTATTCATTCTGTCGAATCTATGACGTAATTAGTCGTCACACTTTTTTGTTATATACAATTTTGACTAACGTGCGTATAGAAGTTTTACTTCAAAAAAGTGCAACGACAACAACAACAACTGATGGCTCGATGGGATGTGAAAACAAAATTTTTCCACATACAGTTTGACGCAATGAAGAATGCGCCACATCACATGTACCAACATTTAAACACGAATGTGACTACGACTATATATTTGTATTGTATTTTGCTATCACAACCCTTTGGTTTCCTAACAAAACTTATGCATCAAACACTGACGTACAACTGATTAGATGCACGCTCAATATATTTTTTGTTTATGTCTAGACCAGCTAGCTTTGTGGCAAGAAATCCCAAAGGTTAGGTTAGGTTAGGTAGCAGTGGCTGCCAGTAACAAGTACCAGCGCACTTGGGTCTATAGAGGCCCATTGTGATACCAAGGATCTTGGGGATAATTACCCCGCTACTCAAGAGAACCATTTGGAGCTTTGTACAAAGCGAAGAATTCTTCCTACGTCTTTTTGTGTTAGATCACTTAGATCATCGAAGAAGTATTCTCCTAGGTGAAGTTTCCTACTACGAGAAAGAGCTGGACACGAGCAGAGGAGATGTGTTGGACTTTCCTCCTCCTCTTCGTCTCTACAGCTTCTACAGAAGTCATTCGAAATGACGCCAAGTCTAGTAGCGTGTTTGCCTATAAGGCAGTGTCCTGTGATGACACCGATAATCGTACTAATATGTAGTCTTTTTAGTGACAGAAGGTATCTAGAGCGGTTAAGATCTAATCTAGGCCAGATTTGCTTTGTAGCAAGGCAGGTGGTTCCACCTTCCCATCTAGCGTTGGTTTGATTGACTGTGTCAAGTTTGAGTGCTAGCTTGTAAGTAGCGAGTGGCATGCCTATATATTTCTTATCGGGTAGAATAGGTATTGTTGTTCCTATTTTAGCGAGCTCGTCAGCTTTGCAATTCCCTGGAATGTCTCTGTGCCCCGGCACCCAGCAAAGGTGAATGTTAAACTGCTTAGCCATCTCTATGAGAGATGAACGGCAGTTGGAGGTGGTCTTAGAAGTGGATGAGACTGATTCTAGAGATTTCAATGCCGCCTGACTATCCGAGAAAATGCTAATATCGTTAGTGGATATTACATTCCTCTTGATCCAGGACAGTGCTTCCGAAATCGCCATAATCTCCGCTTGAAACACGCTACAGTGATCAGGGAGGCGAAAGGAGAGATTTAGTTCCAATCTGTCTGAGAAAACACCTCCTCCTACACCATCATTGGTTTTAGAGCCATCAGTATAGAAGTGTATCGACTTACAGCACCTAGGTCATCCCGGAAAGACCTATCTGGAATAGTGACCTTAAAGTTTTTGTCAAAATTGGGCTTGGGTACAGTGTAGTCTATGTTTTCGGGAAGGGTAAGATTGTCTAGTATTATGGAGTGGCCAGTGTAGTTACTTGACCACTGTGAGATTGTTTTGAGTCTTATGGCAGAACTGGTTGCCATTTGCTTACCAATTAAGTCTAGGGGTGGGAGATATAGTAGGATGTCTAATGCTGCGGAGGGTGTTGATCTCAATGCTCCACTAATGCACAGACACGCTAATCTTTGTACTTTCTCCAAGCTGTCGCGATGTATAGCTTTATCTAGGGCGGTCCACCAGACCACTATGCCATACATCAGAATCGGTCTGATGATAGATACATAGAGCCAGTGGGCGATGCGGGGTTGAAGACCCCATTTGCTGCCGATGGCTTTCTTGCAGGAGTAGAGTGCTATGGTAGCTTTCTTTACTCTTTCTTGGATATTGAGTTTCCAGCTAAGTTTACTATCCAAGATGAGACCTAGGTACTTTGCTTTGTCGGTGAAAACTAACTTGGTACCATATAAAGAAGGGGGGTCTATCTGAGGGATTTTGTATCTCCTAGTAAAAAGAACCAACTCCGTTTTCTGAGGGTTAACCCCCAGTCCACATTTGTCGGTCCATTTCGAGAGCTTATTAAGTGCATTTTGCATGAGTTCATTGATCGTGTGAAGATGCTTGCCAGAAATAGCTATAGCGACGTCATCAGCATATGCGATTACTTTGCATCCCAAGCCTTCCAGGAGTAGCAGAAGTTCGTTTACTACAAGGTTCCAAAGAAGGGGGGATAGGACACCACCCTGGGGGGTACCTCTGCTGACAAATCTCCTGGAAGAGGACTCGCCCAGCTTGGTGTTGATAATTCGACTAGTAAGTAGTAAATTAATCAATTTGCGAAGCGAGTGCTCGACCTTGAGTTTTGAAAGGGCATCTACTATAGCCTCCGATTTAATATTATTGAAGGCACCTTCTATGTCTAGGAAGACAACCATTGTGTATTCTTTGCAGTAGATCGTCTTCTCAATGGTGCGTACCAGGGAGTGCAGTGCAGTTTCCACTGATTTACCCTTACAGTAAGCATGTTGGGATTCTGATAGCAGTCTTGTTTCGATGCTGCTCCGAAGGTGGGTATCGATCAGTCTTTCTAAGGTTTTTAAGAAGAATGATGATAGGCTAATAGGTCTGAGATCTTTTGGACTGGCGTGAGAGCTCTTTCCCGCTTTGGGAATGAAGACTACTTTAACTTCCAACCATAATTTGGGGATGTAAATATTGTTTATACAAAACGTAAGTATAGTTTTCAGCCAAGGCAGAATAATATCAGTTGCCGACTGGAATTCAGCAGGTATTATGCCGTCAGGTCCCGCAGATTTGTATGGTTGGAAGCTGCGTAGTGCCCAAAGCAGTTTGTCCTTTGTGACCAGACAAGAAATCCCAAAAGAGAAGAACAAAATTGGATGAAAGTTTCGAATCATAAACCCTCTAAAATAAAATCTGGTCTATAGTAAGAAATCTGTACTTCAGAGGATGACAAAATCCACAGTCACTAGGATATAGGCAGCAATCAAGGCTTGAAAACTCTGTAGTTCCAGATGTAACCAACACTTAGTTCATTTTTAGCTCTGCCATACGTCGCAAAAATAATTAAAAAGTTTGTAGTCAGTCTTCTTTCATTGGAGCGTTGAAAATGGCTTTAGGTAAGGTATTCTCCTTACGACTTGATGTTGCCTTATGGCACGATATTTCTTCTCCGGTTTTTTACTTGGAGTAAGAATTTTTAGTTTGCTCATAAAAATAAACGTAGCTGCACAAGAGACGACGTCGCGTGTCGGTCTTTCAACTTTTTAGAAAATATGTATATGTATTTTTAGCTGAACATATCTACATATATATATAAGTTATATAGCTCATAAAGTTCAATGTCAAAAGGCCTGCGCTTTTTAACGAGTGAGCAGAGCATACCTCTTTCTAAACGGACTGATCCAACCCTAAACTACCTTATATATGGTTCGGTGAAAATTATACAGCTTAACTCGTCCCGCTCCATGCAAATGGCGAATACTGTCTACGCGCCTGAAATGTGCGACATGACTTTTGAACTTCTTTGAAGCGTTCAAAAGACACCTTGCGTCATAAGTAAGTTTTTTTTTGATAGTCTTCAAAATGCTAAGATATGGACACCACTTTAGAAATAGCAGTAAACGATTTAAAGTTATGATTAAATCATGTAAATTATCGCACTTCTATAGTTACGAGTATCTGTGCATGTAGTATGAATATGGACCGAGAATGGCCAATTGGGCCTTTAGATATGTTTTCATTACACCATGAGTATATTTTCATGCTGTTCTGGAACTTCTCAACGACGAATTTTAGCGACAATAATGGTGTGTCACGAAGTGCATTTCTAACCTCTAGACACTTAAATTCTAATTCTCGAAAGCTAAAAACAGACCGTCTTCAGTACACTTGGCTCTGCTCTTGGGGGACTTTTAGCTAACAAGTCAAGACGAAACTATCTACTAGCGATGAGCTCTATTTTTACGGTTTTTCAAATTGCATACAACTTTATCATACCACGGAGGAGCATTATTTGACGTGATTACTTTTCTCTGAATGAAATTTTCAAAAACAGAACTTAATATTGAATTCAGTTCAAGAGCGTTTTGATCAACTGTTATTGAATCTGTAAACCAGTTAATATTATTCAAAAATAAGTTAATATTTACATAATCTGCATTTCTAAAATCAAAAACTAATTTCCACTCATTAACCTTAGGAAGAGTTTTATCACGATAAAAAAAGCAAAGCGTAAAAGCTTTGTGAAAAATACTTGTTTTGTTGGCAACAATAGATGAAGTTTCTTCTAACACAAAATTATCACAAACATTTGTAAAGACAAGATAAAGAACATTACTAAAATTATTTTTTAAATCACAGATCTGATTATATCCATTTATGGGAAAAAAAACTAATAACAGATGATTGCTGCACGGTCCATATATTAACTGGGTCAAATAAGGAAGTGTTGTCATCACAGGGAGTCCAGATGAGCCCAGGACGAGTAAAATCGGCGAAGAAGAAAAAATCATCGGAATCATTGGCAGAAGACAGAACAGACAAATCACGGTTCATAGCTGTCTACGAGACTTCAGAAGGTTGACTAGGATGGATGTAGCAGCACCCAATATAAATATCTATGTCTTCGACAGTAATTTTAGTCCATACTTGTTGGTTCGAGTTGTCAGTTGGTGAAGGCAGAGTAGCAACAGGAAAGCTGGATAAAGAAGTGTGAATTGCTATAAGTACTCCACCTCCTCTGCTTTGGCCATGGGCAAGAGAACGATCACATCTAAATACTTGCCACGAGGAGTCGAAAATTCCGGCATCAAGATGGTAAACTTCTCAGCCATATTTCGATAAAGACAATAACATTAAAATGCAACCTGAAAAAGTTGCACGACGGAATTCAATTAAATCACCTCTCATCCCAGACATGGTTTGGTAAAAAATCTTTAGCTCCTTCCGAAGTTGCGTCTTATTTTATGAAAATTTTGTTTAACTTTCATGGGCTTATTCGAACCAAATTCCCGCACCAAACATTGCTCAGGCCATTTGTTAGAGTTAAGTAGTTCAAGAATTGTATCTTCAGGAACGCTTATTTTAAAGTTGAGGTGCTGCAGCTCAGATCTTTTTAATTTCCAAGGAACAATCTGGTTACAGACAACATCGGGACAGTCAAAATTTTTGACAATAAACCTTATGATATCGGCTTCAGTTATGCCATATTCAGCAATTTGTTTGTAGATGGAACAATTTTATTGATTGGTACACAGGGCGGTGGTAAATGAAGTGGAAGTTTCAGGTAGCATAGATGGCGGCAACAAGATTAACGGATGACGTGCATTTATAGAAGGCGGCGCGGCGGTAAGATTTGAGGCAAAACGGGAACGCAGGACGCATTGCTCAATCGTTGGGATGGGGTCTCCTGGTTGGTTTTTTTTATTACCAGCAAAGGATCTCCTAGCTTTTATTCTTAAACGAAGAAAATCAGACTTTGTTGTTTGGAAGCTGATGCTTATGTGTTTAACTCCATAAGAAATAAGTGCACTCCTATCATCTCCCATATTATTCTGCGAATTGTTGATTAAAACGCATTGGGATTTGTCAAGTTGGGGAAAGTCTTCAATGTTGTCAACCAGTAATAATTCATCCTGCATTGTAGCGGACCTGGCAAAATCGGTAAATGTCGACAGATTATTAGCGTATCAATGGAACATCTGCTGTGATGGCATTTTTCGTATGGAGTTGCCAGAAGGCACCTATCTGGTTGCAGTCGATATCGCCGGGGTGATTATGGAAAAAGGCAACGGAGAAAATACTAAATCAAGTAATAAGACGGATGTACTTTTAGAGTAAAGAAGATGCCGACCATTATCGATTTCAAAGTTGGGTCTGAGGTGATAACTAGTAAGGTAGCGGTGAAGTAAGTACCTGGGTACGTGGGTAGAGGAAGTACGTCTACGACAAAAAAAAAAAAAATATTGAAGTGGAAGCGGTAAATCTAGATGCGGAGGATGTTGCTCAATTGTCAATCGGATACGGGTACTTCACCGCCTACCTTCACAAAATAGACAAATCAAGGACTTCACCTTGTCTTTACGACAACTCTCTAGCCGACGACGCAGACCACACGTAGTACATTGAGGAGGAATGAACTGAAATCATTGATTGGCTATATCATTCTGAACAACATAACCGCGAGACGTCAATGACTGACCAGAACTGGGTATGTTCCTGTATTGAAAATGTACTCCAAATAAAGAAGTGATAGAAGCATAATATACCGTCATAAGACTTATGAAAGACTAGCCGGGACGAAATAATAAAAAGCCGGTATTAAAAAGCCGACAGCACTCTGAAGAAATTCGAAAGCAGTTTCGGGTATCAGTTAAGTTGAAAAAGGAGTTCAGGAATGTTTTTTTTAGTGCAATAAGTGCAAGTCCCGCAATAGCGATTCCACAACCCCATTTTCCCCATCATTGCAGGTAATCAGTAATTTAGTCCCTTAAAAACCAAGTGAACCTATGAACCTGCCCTATAGTGTACTATAAACTATTATCCACCTCCTCTAGATGTTATCTTCAAGTGAATTTGCGTGCTGGGCACCAAATCCAATCGACAAGAAGGAAGAAGAAGACGACAAAAAATAAACATACAATTCTACCGGCACGTTCGCTATACGGCCAACAGCGGATGGGGTGGCAGTGCTACCAGAAGTGGCAATCAAAAAACAACTCACTCACCACATTTTCTTGCAAGTAATCGATAAAGAAAATCGATTTTTCACTCGTACCGAGTATAAATGTATCTCGTTTGTGAGGCGTTACGTAAGTGAGCCGTCTGGTTGGTGTTGGTGTCGTGAAGATTGAAGATCCTCAAGCACACAACCGAACAGCCTGCCGGCCGGTCTATGTACTCGTATAGAGAAGAACTTATTTCCATCAGTTTGTGCGCCATGTGCGTGACCTAATGTCGTCTGTGTGGGAGTGCTGATAAGAAGGTTTACAGGCCTGGGAGTCTAAGGTGGTCGTACACTCAGTGAATGTTGAAAGATGTCGTCAGCAACACTCTTTGAATGATTGAATTCCCCTCGTTTTAACTTTACTTTCGCTATGAATATTAAATTGTAATTTTTTATTGATGACGGGTGGAGTGGGCAATAAATTGAAGTTCTCTCGGTGGCATGATTAATTGATGGAGCTACAGGCGTTTTATATTGGCCATTACCCTTTGAAAAAAATCGCTTTGGGGAAATATAATACTTTTACTTTTATTGTTTTGACTCTGTGGCATCTTGGAGCTACCTACGACCAATAATTGCAGTGCGATTTGTTTCTTGCACAACGTTCGGTCGTTGATAATAGACAAGTAGCACTTTTGACATCAACACGGATAATATAAAAACTAACTGTGGACTAGATTATCAGAGGGTTGCCCTGTTACCTTTTGTCTAGACGAGTCTAGGTGGGAGCATGTATTTTTTTTTAATTCAAAAATGCGAAACCAAACTATCTTTGGGAATGGAATATTTATTGGATCATATACAACGTAATGTGTGAACATATCAAGCCTTTCTGCAACACACGCTAAGGCACGTAGAAATGTGATTTCCGTACCAGCCAAAGTTGCACACTGAGGCTCAGAGGCTCCCGCCAGAAATGATGCAGACGACATCGACATCATCGGTTGCTTCCAGCGTACCGTCATAGAAGCGTTTATGGCAATTGAAGAGCAGACGAAACGAGTTGGCCTTGAAGTTAAAGAGGACAAAACCATGTATATGTTGTCAACAAACAAAACAGCATCTGTCCGACGCTTACGGAAAAATTTTAAGGAGTTGACCGGAGTAAACATCAACAACGAATGACACTCTATCGGAGATTCGAGGAAGACTCACCCTACGAAACCGCTGCTACTTTGGTTTGGCGATACAATTGGGTTCAAAATTTCTAAATCGAAACACGAAATGCATGCTCTTCAAAACATTGATCCTGCCAGTTCTGCTCAATGCAGATTTTGAAAACTTTTTAGAAAAAAATACTTCGTCGAATGTGGGTTAGAAGCTCGTTAAGTACATAAGTATGTAAGAAATACCAAAGAAAACTTATCCCGAACCATCAGTTTGGGTTAAGAAACAAACACTCGACAATAGACCAAGTACATCGTATAACTAACGTTATAGAAAAGGCACTAGAAGAAAAACAAGTTTATTGTACACTATTTTTAGACGTTGCACAGGCTTTTGACAAAGCAACGATGGCGAATCAAACTAAATGAGACGCAATGAACTCATAATAATTTCACAAATAAAAGAATAACGAATTTCCCTATCGTTATTAATACCCAAACAATACCTTATTCTAATACAGCTAAGTACCTGGGTATGAAATTGGACGCTAAATTGAAATGGAAGGAACATATTAAAAATAAAGTTGAGGAGCTAAATATTAGGTATAGAAAACTCTATTGGTTACTGGGGCATAGCTCAGAAATGTCTACCGAAAATAAGATCCTATTGTATAATCAGATATTAAAACCTGTCTGGACGTATGGTATCCAACTATGGGGTTGTACAAAAAAAAAACGAATGCACAGATAATTCAGACATTTCAAAACAGAGTCCTTCGTGGAATAGTCAATGCACCATGGTTCATTAGAAACAAGGACTTGCATCGTGACTTGCAGATTGACCTGGTACCAGAAGTGATGAAAAAGAATGCTCTTCGTCACAACCAGCGTCTGCAAATACATATTAACCCTGAGATAGAAAACGTAATTAATTTCCGATCAAAAATTCGTAGATTAAGGAGAACCAAACCTCACGAACTTATGTTGTAGAATTTTGAGAATCTGTATTTAAGCATAATACATTCTCCCAGCGATTTTCCATAGTGGAAAATAAATCATTTGTCGATCTTTCTTTGATTGGTCATGATTTAGGAGGTGTTTTTAGTGCGGTTAAAGTCCCACACTACTCTGGGTAGGTACTCTAATCCCTTAGTGTCTTTCGAAATTTTCACCTTCATTAAAAAAAAAAAAAATTATATTTTCTTAACGTTGGCAGTGTTGAAATATAGATTTGTAATAAACGTCATTACAAGTTCGCACCTTTTTGTAGTGAACGTTGATAAAACCGTAGAGTAATGCGTGGCAAAGGACTATATTTACTATAAAAAATCGGCAATCCCTGATTTTGAAAGTGGTTTTTACTAAACCAGCATATGTAAACGTGCATGTTAAATTAGTTAAAATAAACGTTACAGTTATTTACTTTTATTTATTGGGTGTGACAATTAATGGCAATGAAAAATGACTCTCTTTCTATTGTTGGCACTGCCAATCATTACTAATTTATTGGTATGGTGCCAATCACCGGGTTATTGGCACCATGCCAATCATTGCCTAAAAATGACAGCTTTCTATAATTTGTATTTGATCTAAGGCTGCTGTCACATATCTAAACCCTTTGGCACGGGAATTAATTGTGACCATATTAAAATTATGTGGGTGATATTTTTAGTTCAGTAATGCTTCAAATATCATGTTTTGAAATTTTCAGTTTAAAAAAAGTTTTGGAAGATGGGTTTTAGAAATGTACATTTAAATGTACAATCCGCTCCTTTTAATAGGAAAATGCGTGTTCCAAATTAACAAAAATAGCTTCTCGATTTATTTGTATGTATTCAAATAACTGCTGCAAGTGTAGCATTTACAAACAAAAATTAAATAAAACAAAAAAGAGCGAAATTCATTACACGAGATAAAAATGAAAATAAAATAATGTTTTAATGCCCGGTTTCACCAACATTAGGTTAAAGTGGTTTTAGCTAACAGGCCGTTAAAATATATCTACCCATTAAATTAAATTCTGTTTCACCAAACCCATTTATTGAATTTTTAACAACAGGCTGTTAGTGTATTTGGAAAAAAATTTGTTTCTCTAGTGTACTTCAAATTCTCATGGGGAAAGAGTGAAATAGAAATAATATCAACTTATAAAATAGAAAAAGTCAACAAATTAACGAAGTACGTTTTGAAAATGCTAAGGTTTGTGTCATGGGCTAAGGTTGTGTCTTGTGCTAAAGAAAAAATAATGAAAAAAAATTACATAATAATAAAGAATATGAAATGCTTAAAAATGGATAATAAAGATGATGAAATGCTAAAACGAAAAGAGGGTGATCATTTATTGATAGCAAATTCACTTTCTTAATGAAGAAAATGTCACAGATGTGAAACAAATTATTTTTTTAGGTTGAAATCACGCTTTTAAATTTTAAATGGACGAAAACGGCCTGTTAGTTTAAGGGGCTGTAAAGCGATTTTAAAATTAAAAGTGGTTGGAGAAACGGAAAAACGTCATTTTAAAACTAAACAGCCTGTTAAATATTTAAAAGTGGTTGGTGAAACCGGGCATAAGTATATTATTTTGAACGCATTCCCAAAAAACAATTGCGTTCTTTTGTTATGCAAAAATGTATTTTACTTTAATCACAGTAAAAGCGAGTTCGCCCAGGAACTTCTTTGCCAGTCTTGCATGTTTTTGCATCTCGTAGCTTATTTGTTCCATCATGATTGGGTGAGTGTTTAACTCTGTCTAGCTGAATATCGCAAAGTGGTCTTACCTCCATTTTTCTTTTGACAATAACAGGTGAAGAGGTTGGGGTGTTTGCTTCTGAATTTAATGGGTGTCCGCGTTTAGAGGTAGTAGATGCTTGGGTCACATAAAGAAGTTTTTAATCGGAAATGTAGGAGATCAAGAATCGTACGCTCTGATTTCCCAACTGTTTCCGCCTGCAGTATATACTCTAGCTAGCTAGCAATCAGAGCTAAATCCAAAAAGTGCATAATAATGCGCAGAGTTAATTTATTTGATTTAATAAAAGCTTAATGTGCAATATATTAATCCAGAAGATCAACGCCACCCATGTCCAAGGAGTAGATCCCAGTAAAGTTTAAGTCCCTCGAATTTCATACTACCAATTAAAATATGCAGAGCAAACAACTTTTTGATCTGGTTGGGATCTGTTGGTTTAAAGTTTCTTGCATTATTTTTAATGGCTTATGAGTTTGTATTGAATGAAAACTCCTCAAATAATTCGTCAGAAAAAGTTTTTTTTTTTTTTTAAAAACGAATAGGAAGAACTTAATTCTTCAAATGGAACGCATACAAATTGTTTTCTTCGCCATTTTATATGTTCTTTCTTTGTATAGACAATAACATCCTCAGATGCATGAGTGACTCTATAGACTATTTGAACTATTGCCGAACTATTCATAGTAACTGCACCTTCCTCAAATACAATGTAGCAATTAATGTAGCAATTTTTACCTAATCCTGGTCTTCTAAGACATCGCCTTTCTCGCCCAGAAATTCATTTCCATCACCTGGGCGAGCAAATTCTTTTTGGCTGATAACCACAATGTCTTGCTGGTCTGTCTCTACATCGCCTTCACATCGGTTTCGTCTTCAATGTTGAGCCAACAAGGACATCAAAAAACTGTTTCGCATAATTTCCCACAGAGAAAATATAATACAATTATTACATTTGACCCGATTTGCACATTATAATGTTCAGTACATTTAAATACTCATTACAGTTTGCACTGAATGTACATACATTAAAATGTACACCAATTTTAACAACAGTTTAAGTACACAAACATATAAATAATAACAAATACGGAACTAAGAAAGGAAAATATATATATATACAATCAGAAAAATTTAATTTCACAAGCATTACCCGTTATAATATCACTAATAACAATCAATTATATAAATCTCTTTTTAAAACTTTTGATTGGCACTATGACCACTACCAAAGATTACGCCAAACCGAAGACTTATATCCGCTCAAACACCCATACATAGACAAAACTTATATGAGGACATGTTTTTTCAGTATAATAATCAGACAGTAGATGATTTTATGAATTAACGCGTATGCTATAGGCGTTAGAAATACTTGTACATTTAAATGTACGCCACTCGCCAAAGTAATTTTATCTTGGTATAATCAGGGTTGATGTATTTTAGATGCCGAAACTACCCAAAAACCTTAAATATTGTAAAAATAACAATGAAGAAGCAGTTAACGAGGCCAATATCTTACAGTGCCAATAATGGGACAGAAGACTGCCAATAACTAGCAAACTATGCCAATAAATGGTAAAAATGGAATTTTATTTTGTTTCGTTAGTTTTATTTTTTTTTTAAATCTTTTGATGTTATTTGTTATTTTTTTTATGTTTCTAACAAAACAATGAATTAAAAAAAATAGGTAAAACAAAGTTTGTATTTTAGTTTGATCTTTAAAGGTTAAAATTATAGTGAGTTTTCTTAAGGTGGCTTACCCTATATTGAAGTTCGTTTTTTTATTACCTTTTTTAGTTATAGGAATCAAATGTTTTGCTTTGATTTTTTTAACAACATATTGTTAATGAAGCTAAAATCGTTTCTGAAGTACATATATATCAAAATGGTTAAGTTTTGCTTTATTTCCCTATATAAGGTCTTGTGCGAATAATTTTGTGAGGATGTGTACGTATGTTCATTCTGAGTTCGAACACGTGAACGTTTGGAGACTACCCCAATAATATTTTCCACGTGTATCGAAAAATAAGATTTTGTATGAATGTTAAATTTCCAACTGTTAGTTCATTCATAGCTGCCGCTAACCCACTTCAATACTATGGGATGTGCCAAAGAACTCGGTGGAAGGAGCTTTCGAAATGCGCAATTCACCGTTCTTCCACACAAACTTCTAAGATTTCGCTAACGAATACAAGTAAATACATATCTTTGTCACGGAATAATAATCGGTTTAGTCAACTAAGTGAGCACCGTAGCGCAAGTGGTTAGTGCGTCGGACTACAGTGCCAGCGGTCTTGGCTTCGAATCCCGCCGCAAACACCTAAAAAGTTTTTCACAGTGCCCACCTCTTCCGAATGCCTGACAAGCATTCAAGAGTATCATTTGTCATGTAAAGCTTCCCAACTCGCCGTTCGGAGACGGCAGAAAACTGTAGGTCCCTTCCATTCGAGCAAAATTATAACGCGCACACACAAATGGTTGCGGGAAGCTAGGCTTGGTTCTACATAGGACTGCTGAAGCCAAATATTATTATTATTATTAGTCAACTAAGTAAGTAGCATATCTGGCCGAACAAAATGGTGAAGCTGCTGTTGAAGTATGCAGCGCTGTCAAAGTTAAAATATACGTATACGTTGAAGCGCAAAGTTGAGCCAACTTCAACTTCCGAACGTGCTGCTGCTATTTTTCATTGTTCCATTGTTGTTTGCTATGTTTCCTTCTCGGCTGTCAAGTAAATTAGATAGATAAACAATAGAAACTGGTGATTCTTGCATTCACCCTCCACTGTGTCCGTGTAACATACACGTGTACCTGAGCCCGTCCATAGCTAAATAAACTATGGCAATGTAAATATTTGACAAAAATTCATTTCCTTCGATTGAGTACAACGGAACAAAGTAGTAAGAGTTACACACACAGAAAAGCAAATTGCAATTCTTAAGGGGGTTGCAGTATACGAATACATTTCCTGTCCTGTAATACTTTCTGAGTCATATTACTATCCTGCAATGTGCAAACTCATTTCCCTTGGGGAATTCAGTATATAATTGTATAGAACAGTAGAATATCCTGGTTGCGTTCTATCTCTATCTCTCTCTCTTTCTCAATTAATCTTCTAGGACAAAGGCTATAAACAAATGTACGAGTACATTTCATTTCCGTTGACCATTCTCATGTCAGTAGAATGGAAAAAGGAATAAGAAAATCGTTTTAAGGAATACGGCAACAAGATACAAGTCGCAATTACAACATTGCATGATTTCATTAAAATATTTCAAAACAAGATTGACAGGTAGGTAAATTAAAACACCTTTGCAATTCGAGGCTGCTGCTGTCGATTAGAAAATATCTTTTAAGTCATTTCCCTTCAACATTCAGTGCTTCGATAAGAACGAAATGTACTGTTGGTGTTCGTTTATAATATGCAACGGTGTACTCCACGTTCAGCACTTTTTATGGAGCAAGTGCACGCAACTGTCACTGCAAATTATGGGAGTCTAGTTGCTTACCATTATTATTTTTCATTCAAAGAGGGGTTGTGGTGCTGCTGACAATAAAAAATGTGATGGGAGGTTTGTAAGGAAGTGGGTTGAGAAAACAAATGGCCTGAATAATGAAGTGAAAAACTATCGGAAGAACTAAGGATAAACTTCAAGGATATTATAATTTCGAATTGAAGGCGATGGAGCGTAAATGTGCTAATTTTGTTCAATGTCAACGTTTCGAGAACGGGGTAAGGGTTTATTAAGTTGTCATACGTAAAGGCGATGTAAGATTTCTGCAGTAGGTGAGTGGAAAAGCTGACAATTTTCCAATGCGGGTTTATAAATATAGGATTATCTTATCTGTCCGGTATTTACAAACTAGAAGAAGGTAGGAGTTAAGATAAACCTAGGTAACGAAGATGTCAGTTAATTCGGCAGCTATAGTGTTTAAGAGTTGGCTATAAGAAAGTTTCTATATTTCAATTAAACACTCTCTGCTAACCAGGAGCCTTCAAATTCTCTAATTATACAAGTAAATAATAATTATAAACAAACACTGAAAACTTTATTTGTGGCAGTTGCGATTCTTTGTATACATTCTAGAAAAGATCTCCTTAACAAATGTAACTTAGGCAGTAAGGTTAGGTTGGTTCCACCGAATTGTGTTGCCACTTAAGTCGATTCTTATCGGCGCTTTTGACATAATTTCGAAAGTTGGGAACATTTTGAAGGTCTCCTAAGAGATATTCTCCCAGCTTTTTTCTTCTTAAGGAGGAGGGTGCTGGGCAGGAGTGGGAAATGGGATTCTTCTTCCTTCCCATCAATGCAGCTGCCACAGAAGTTATTGGAAAGGATCGAAGAATCGACCAACAGCTGGATAAGGGTCGTGCTGGAAAGTCGTGTCATAAAGTCAATTTTAGAAGATATATCGCCCACAAAGCTGCATAAACCGAGCAACATATGGGAACATAATCTACGACTCCCTCATTGGAGAAATGTCCCAGGCTCAGACAAGCCAAGCTGTTAACTAACCCTTGAACCCATCACCCATAAGGAATTTCTGCACTACAATAAGAAAAATATTAGTTATCGAACAAACTTTCCCTCCCGTCATTGCTACCTAAACAAATTATGCTTGTCGAGACCGATTGTCGCCTCGGTCGAGGCGGCCGAGCAGGTCCTTGGTTAATGCCCGGCGCTTTTCGAGGGCAGACGGCGTACCCTGCATAAAGAACTCTTCAGAACTTATCACTAAAAAAATGCATCAAACAAAGACATACTAGCTTTCATTAGGAAGATAGCTTGATTCTTGGACTAATTAGCATCCTACGATACATTAGATCTTTTAGGTCACAGCACAGTATCAGCTTTGGGGCAGGATCACTCCCAAAAAAAATGTGTGCTGATATATGCGCTGCTGATTTAAGCAGGCGGTTTTTTTTGTGACCATTTAGCTAAGAGCAAGTCTCAAGTATCAGTGTATCGCCACCTTGCCAGGCCATCTGTTGCAGTGCTTGCCTAAAGATTTTGTACCTTATAGTTTCTATTGGTAAGTGGAGTTCCCTTATTGTAGATTCATTCCCCAGTTTTCTGCTTTTCTGGCTAGTTCGTCTGCTACTGAGTAACCGAGAGATCCCAATAACCAAGAACCCAGCACAAGGTGGGCCTGTATCTGTTCGACATTACTCAGAGCTATGCGACATTTACTAACCAATTAAGGTCAAATAATTGGTGTTTCGAGTGCTTTATTAGTTGCTTGGCTAGTATTCATGAAGATGTCAGGATTGCATTCCGACTTCATCGATAGCCAGTCAGTGGCTTCACGAATAGCCATCAACTCCGCATGGGAGACAGGAGAGGTTCAGGCGTAGTAATCCTGTCTAAGATACATCCGTGTAGATCTCCAGTACGGAGTTGTCGTTTTCGTTGCTAAGTCCCTAGCATGCTATCACTACACTACAATTCCATACAACAATCGGTTCAACTACTGCAGTGCAAAACCAGTGCATAATTTGTGGACGAAGTTCTAATCTATAAATATTATAAAACTGTAGAGGTTTTTTCGTTGTTACCTAATGGCGTGAAAACCGCTGAACAGATTTCGATGAAACTTTTTCTCAAATGTTTCTTAAGTATCCGGGAAGGACAAACGCTATGTCGCTTTTAATCAGCCCAATGGTTCTCACAAAATAGTCAAATAACTACATATCTGGAAGGAAAATTATAATTATACAGCTCAACTCAATAATGGTTTATCGGATTGAAAAACAAAAAAATAGGTGAAACTAGCAAATTTATCCCTGATTCATTTGTGGTATAAAACATCCTTCTGCGTTCCCCTGAAGCTGAGTAATGTTCAAAACAATTATTCAAAACATCGCCCACAATTTTCTTTCAGTGGAGACCACTGCCAGCAGTCGTGCAGCAGTGGGTATCGTTGGAATAGTGTGTGTGTGTGAGTATATGTGCGCGCTCTACTTGTACTTCAATGTGCTGTACAACCATTTGCGGCTCTCACACTCAAGCAATCTCAATAAATGAGGTGCCAAGAGAAAGAAAGAGAATTTTCTAGAGCAGTGAATTACATTTTCAGTTTATAAACATTTATTAATAAATTTAAAAAAAAACGATCAAAAACAATTCTACCCAAAATTAACTCCTGTTGTTTTCAAGAGTTAATTTGCGTTTGTATTTGTTGTTCATTAATACGAAGGCAAGGTACTATTGCCTTGGCTGTGGCGTCATGAGGGAAAGGAGCTACGTTACTGCCCGGTGGTTCCTCTGAAAGTTCAGTTTGCAACTATCCCCGAAATAGTGACAAATAGTGGCATTTTGCGGAGACTTCAGGCAAATGTTATCGGTAGTAACACGAGGCACAAGAGCTGAAAAAGTCAAGTCTCTGGTCCAGTGTTATTCAAATGCATTTGGCTGTCAAAATGCGGGCACGAACAGGCGGCAATCCAAACGCACAACAATTCTCTGATTTGTTACTTAAAATTGGTGGAGGAACGGTTCCGGAAGAAAATGGAAAAGTAAATTTACCACATAATTTGTGCCAAACAGTTTCATCTACCGAAGAACTTATCTCATCCGTTTACGGTGACACATCGCAGCTAACTAACCGTGCGAATTCTTGGAAACTTGAGCCCGAATAAGTTATGTAACGGCAACCGACTTAGAGGTACAACTCTGCAACTAAATCTAGGTAGAAGCGGAAGTGTAGACGGGTTGTGGTGCCGGTGAACATGTACTTATCCCTCGAATTCCGATCGTACCTAACAGTTTTCCATTTCAGTTTAAGCGTGTGTAATTTCCCATCAGCGCAGCGTCTACTTCGCGATGACAATAAATGAGGCGCAGGGACAAATACTGAGTACCGCGGGCGTTGACTTCACCACCGGCTGCTTCTCACACGGTCAATTATACGTATCTCTTTCCCGTGTCAGCGAATACACCATAATAAGATCCGATAATTATCAATTTTATTCATAGCAGATGACGTTTTATAAGATTATAGAGCATGTTGGTTTTTGAGAACTATTAAATCTACACTAAGGGACTAAGAGTTACCCATTGAGCTTCTTAGTTAATGTCCGCTTTTGCTGACCCACCTTGCCACTTTAGTTTTTTTTTTTTTTTTTTTTAAATCCGGATCCGGCCCCAAGGCTGATACTGCGACCTAAAATATCTATTGTATCATGGGATACTAATTAGCCCAGAAGGCAAATCACCTTTCTAATAAATGCGAGTAAGTCCTTGGTTGACGAATTTTTAATTCGTAAGGTCTAAGCAGTTCTTTATGTAGGGTACGTCGTCTGACCCCGAAAAGTGCCGGGCAATCACAAAGGATGTGTTCGGCTGTTTCGACCTCTTCCAAACAGAGTCGGCAATCGGTCTCGCTAAACCGGCCTAACTTGTTCAGGTGGTATCTTAATTGACAGTGACCGGAAAGGAAATTCGTTAGATTCCTAATATCCTTCTTATTGTGGTTTAGAAGTTCCCTGTGATGGGTTGATCTTATTGTGGGTAGCGAGGGATTGAAGAGCATTGAGGCAGCACTTTACCAGCTTTGAGTCCACAGAATAGGAGGTCAAAGCTTTAAGTGCGGCTTGGCTGTCTGAAAAGACACTTATGTTAGCTCCCTTGATGCCTCTTTGTAGGTTAATCAAGGCGCAGATCTCAATGGCGTGGACCTCAGCTTGAAACACGCTGGGGAATGATCCAAGAGGGGCGGAGATTCTAGTGTTGGGCCGAACACCCCAGCGTCAACACCAGAGGCCGTTTTTGATCCATCAGTGTACCGTATTAGACTTTTTGGGTCTAGAGTGGGTCCTCCGTTTGACCACGTGGTACGTTCCCCAATATGAACTTCGAATTTTCTGCCAAAGCAGTATTCACTTATCATAAAGTCAGCGACAGTGCAAAGCATGTCCTGATCGGGAATGTTGTTGACGTTTAGTTAGAGCTACTTCCATCAAGTCGGTAATAGATGAAATCTCACAAAAACTTTAAAAGCAATACGTATAAGTTATAGCTTTAGAACCTTGCATCTACAAGATGAGCTATAACCTGGTGACTAAACTCCTCCTATCGGTGAACCACGCTACACCGATCTGCTGGATTTATATGGCCTCGGCAACTAGAAGTTAGATTCAAATTCATATCCGTAACGGTTCACCTTTTTATTGCTCTCATGTAACATATACATAGAAGGTGTGTTATTTTTTTGTAACCTATATACCCTAAAAAAAAGTTTATATAAAAAAACGCTAAAAGTTCTCTTCATATATATCTGGCAGCACTGTGCGCAGTGACATAAATGACACTTCAGTTGTAGTGCTTATTTTTCTTTGGATAATTAAAAACAAGGATAATTGTATTCAGAAATTTTCAAATTAGCTTTTATTTTTGACTAGCTGACCCGGCGAACTTCGTACCGCCTCAAAATCAATAAATGTTATGTTAACTTATTAGCTGTATTAAATTCAATTCTTTTTCATAAGGTAAAATAAATGGATCGTTTAGCAATGCAACCCGCATGTTTTGTCGTCAATGTTTTGAGAGTTTATTTTATTGGCAGTGGTCGATCTTGGAATGATTGGTAGTGTTTAGCGGAAAGCGCCAGACAGTAATTATTGCGTATCCAAAACATCTTGAGTGCAGATCTTTCATAATTTGATTGAGTGCTTCCAATGCGCGTACATTCATCCCAGATGACGATTTTACTTGTTACCAAAACTTTGGCCAATGCTGACTATTTCACAATGTAGCATGTCGGGTTTTCAGTCGTTTGAAGGTTTAAATGCAATTTCAACGCTAAATGAGCCGTTCGGTATTCTTCTAGCAACGTGGCGGCTATGCCAGAAGAAGCAACTGCTACAGCGATTTTGGATCTCGTACAATCAGTGGTCAAAATCAATGACATGAGGAGATTGATTCAATGCATCTCGATTGTATTCACGTTCACTTTCCAATTCTCGATTGAAAGCGTCGTTCATTCACCGACATGGCGTTGGCATTCCTAACTTGACTAACAAACTGTCGCACATGACGTAATACATGTCCTCGATCAAAAGCAAAGCCGGGTTATGTATCTCTTCATTCAACTCGATATCTGGATTCCCCGAACTGACACGAATTCGATGCAAAATGTCTTCCGACATGTTATCCTTGTACTTGTTCTACAGTACATGTGGATTCGATGGGAAGCTTGTCGAAATAATGATAGCAAATAATGTGTGTATCTGACTTGGAGATGCAGAAACAATTGTTTTAGTGATTGTCATGTCTCAATGAGTATCGTTTGAGTTGTTGACATGAAGCACGATATGTTGGACACACTACACCACTGACAGTTCGAAGTGATTCAAATGATGTCGGTCCAGGAACCTTCACCAGCAACAACCGCAGATAGAAGCGTTCGTCATTCTTCGGATGGACTGTGTAAATGCGACCAAGAGCATTTGTAGAACTCACATTTGGATAATCAGGAACTAAGTCGCCTTGCATCCAACGTTGAAATTTCTTTGATGAAGCGTTCCAAGTGCTATAACGTTGCATCTCAGAGCAAAGCAACGTTCGTACAAACGATCACGTTGGTCCTCCATATTGCCCATGAAGTAAATTTCGATGAATCTATGCTGTGCGTCTTTAAGCGGTTGCAATGATCCAATTCGATACTGAATTTGGCCTTTAAAGTCCAAAGTGAAGTCAGAATAACTCATTTATGATCGCCAACAGAAAATTAACGTTTACTCTCTCGTGCAGAAATTACCTTGAATGTCGGATTGAATCGGAGCTGTGGGTGGGCTTAAATTGTCTCAAATTTAACCATCTCAAAATGATTGTGACAACTAATGTCAAAAAACCCATAGTTTTTGAATTAAACTGCAAAAACTGAAAAAAGTCCGAATATTTTGCAGTTTTTCACGTATTGCGCAATAACACAACTTTTTTTTGCTTGCAAAACGTAGCTTTACACCCCCCTAAGGTGTCCAAGTAACATACCATAAATATAGCTTTACATCGCATTTTGCGTTTTTAACCCATTAATGCATTAAAAAAAAACAAGTAAACTTGGAAGTCGTTAAATCCGTTTGGGTATTAAAATACTCATTTCATACCTCGATTATGCCATAACCTACAAATCTGAAAATTGGCAGATCAACTTCTATGACTTATATAACTAGTTCTAGAAATTTTCAGAAAAATCCTACGACGGCTTCTATGGTCAGGCTTTAATGGGTTAATGTAGAATATGACTGGCGTAATAGGGGGTATCATTCCAAAGAGCTAGAAGTAAGGACTTAAAACAATTTTTTCAATTTGTTTTATAAGAAATTTGGAGTGTCTTATTTACGAAAATGTTTGCAACAATACCATTTATCTATAAAACTACCGAAGTCGGAAATCTGAAAATATGGTTTGTAGATATTTATTTTGACAATATAGTAAAATTGTCAAGATAAGTTTGCTAAGTTTTTGAAAAATTGATACGGGACCCTTCGTTTGCGTGACCGACTCGCACTTGGCTGCTTAGGATATAGTCAACATTTCGTTACAATTTCTCATAGATATTTATATGTATGTACATAGGTCGACTCCACTTATGAAGAGATTGTATTTCTGATTTTATAGCATGTGTTGAAAATGCAAAAGCTATCTTTATTTTCAAAATTAATTTAAATGCTCTAAATATTGGTGAATGCAATTGAATGCGTTTCACTGGAAATGCCATAAGCAAGCGTCAATCATCAAAAAGATTATATATCCAACAAAATAATTCCTAAAGAGCATTGGTATCCGTATCCGCCAATGAAAACGTCAACCAAGGAAATCCGCAAAATAATTCAACGAAAATTTTTCAATTGGTTGTTTTTTTATATGTATGATTAAATGTATCACCAAATCAAAATTTTTTATGCTGATGCGGATCTAAGTTTTTTTTTTTTGATCGACGCGGTGTCAAATTCTGGAAATTTAATTTCGACGTAAATAATCATACCCGCACATTGGCTAATTGAAAATAAGCTGATAGCGGGCGAAGAGGCGAATTCTCTTTTTTTAATTTTTATTGAATTAAATGAATATTCAGCTTCAAAATTGTATATAGCTTGTAAATTGTATAAAATGTTCTCGACACGTGTTAATCATATTGAAACATGAAATATAAAACTCTGAAGAAATTCAATAGCATACCGATGACAGAGGGAATGTTTTTTTTTTATTAATAAACAGGTGAGGAAAATTCTGCAATATAAGCGAAAGATGTGTAGTGAGGTGCCGAAAAGAGTGCGGCCGTAGCTATAATACAATACTTTAACAATATTTTATTACGTATTTACGGATTAAGTTTTATTCAGAATAGCACATACATACATAGGTATACTGACTTCGATTTCAAACCGGAACCAATCGTGCATTTCGCAAACATATTACGTAGGATAACAGGAAAAAAGGAGGTATTATAACTCTCCCGTAACGTGTCCGCATTTGTGGTCAGTAATGAACACGATGGATATTTTCAAGGACTCATTTCCTTTGTTTTATAAGTTTATTTGTTTTTATAAGTGGTCTTAAAATTTCCGTAGCAAAGCCCAGAATAGTAAACAAGACCTCTTTCGGAGGAAACCTTTATTTTAATAAGAGGACGTGTACTAAGGAAGCCGCTGCCAGAAGTCATAGTATTGTATTTAGTAGAAGCAGTTTATTTATGATTTTGCAGATTGCAGTAATATACGGATATAAGAAAACTCCATATAAAAAAAAGCTTATAAGAAACACAAACGAATTCCCCATGTCCTTTCCTATATTCATTCGTACCAAATAAACTGATATAGGAAAAACGTTTATAGGAAAAAAACTGATTTAAGAATCTTTTTCCAAGCACCAAAATTTAAAGATACATAGAAAATAAAACGCTTATAAGAAATGTTTCCCCATAAAAATAATTTTTGTTCAAACATCAAACAGAAAATAACTTCCAAATTTGTGTTTTAATTTTTCTTTTTTTTTGGTTGCCATCCGCGGTCGTGTTTTCTTGTCACGACCGCGGTGGGCAACTCAAATATTTATTTATTTATTTGTCATCAAAGATTACACTTTCATAGACAGAAGCAGTCGACTCTCCCTAAGTCAAATTTTCACGGGATACCCAGATTTGTTCGAGTTAGAGAGAGTTTTGGAAAAATTCGAGTAATAGAGAGAAACATTTATTTTTGTTTTAAAACGTTTGTTTGATAAAAAAAAGGTTAATGTACAAACAATAAACAAAACTTGACCACACAGCTTGCTTCGCAATAATCCATGTAAGTTACATTTTTTGTTAATTGATCTAGCTACAAACATGCACATAGAGTCTACATCAGCTCTGTTGAACTGCGTAGAATCAACTGATTTTGAAATTCCAGCTGGAATCTTACTAAAACAAGTTCTTTTTATATACATACGCAGATAGATCCATTGAAAAACCTGGGCTCTCATCACGTAATTTCACCGACGTTTGGCGGCCACCCGACAGTACCAAACGACGTCGACGAAACGATGCTTCCCGAAACACTACCAGTCTCGTGTCGTCCATTACCTTCGTCTTTGCCAGTCTGAGAACCACAGAAAACAACATTAATTTATAAGCGATTTGCTGATGAAGTCATAATTTGACATTTGTGGTTTTGGCGGCATTCTCATATTTCATATTTATTATTAATTAATATTTAGATCGTTTACAATAGAGTAATGAAATCTTTAAGTTATATTTAATTTTATTAAATGAAAAATGACAGTAGACAGAAAGGAGACTATGCATTTTCACTTTAAATTCATTTTTTGGAAATTACATTCGTTATTTTACAAATTAAATTCGTATTTTTGCCAAAGAAACCAAATTCAATTTCCAAAAAAACCAATTTAAATTAAAAAAGCACCGAAATTGCATTAAACACAGGGGACGACAGCTAAATAGCTCACGTGCTAGCACGCTCGCCGAGACGATTGTACTTGACAGATTTTCTTGTTAAGTGACGATCGGTCGATTTTTATGTCAACGTGAATTCTCGCTATCGTTAACGATGTCGAAAGCGCTGACGACTGTCTTACGTGATGAGGGCCCAGTTTTGAATGCAACCAACAACACAAAGAAAAGGATAACAATGTTTTTTTTTTGTTTTTGAGTTGCAACTTTTAAGAAACTGTATCTTTGTATGGAGGTACCAAGAGTATGAATAGGAAGAAACACGACGAGCTGACGATGATGGCACACGCGATGCTACACATATTTAAGATATTTAAGTGTGTAGGTACTAGATGGATAGTAGTTTATACTCAAATACGAATTCCGAAGGGGTCATGTACCTATTTTTATTTTGTTTTGTGCTAAAGAAAGTTCGGCTTAAGGGGTGAAAAAAGATGCCAATAATCGAGAGAATGTGTTCGAGTTAGAGAGAGTGACGACTTAGGGGGAGTTCGACTTATAGAATAGTTTTTGTATGAAAAATTGAAGGGAATGATAAAATATGGCGAAAAACGTCGAGTTAGAGAGAAATTTGACTTATAGAGAGTTCTACTTAGGGAGAGTCCACTGTATATGAAAAATCAAAGTAAAAGACAGGGCAAACAATTATGACTGAAGACCATCAAGTAATATTCTTTTTATTGATGAAATCGATAAGGTAATGTCAATTAAATGGACATTTACATTATACGAAATCATTAATCCATTAATTGAGGAAGAACGACCGTAGTTTGTACGAGAGTGTGCTACTCTAAAGAATCTAGAACTTCAAAGATTGAGTTGAACGTTTAACTTGAGAAGGTCAAGAATTTCTGTAGACTCAATCTCACCTATTAACTCTCTATGAATAGAAACAACTTGTTCCACCGTTCTCCGCACCTCCAGTGATTCTAAATTAATTAATTTTAACCTGGATAAATAAGGAGGTAAGTGATATGAGTTCGGCCAAGAAAGTCCCCTAAGAGCGAACCTAAGGAATCTTTTTTGAATTGATTCAATTCTAGATATATGAACTCTATAATATGGATTGAAGCGTATTTTAATATTAGGCGCACAAATGCAACATATAACGATTTAAAGGCATACACGTTAGAAAACTCTCAAGCATAGTGCCTAAGCATTCCCCATGTTATGTTCGCCTTGTTTGTGATGCAATCAACGTGATTGTTGAAAGACAGCTTGGTATCAAATAACACACCCAAATCTTTGATTACATTAACACGAGGAATGACTACACCATCAAAAGAATATGTATTCATGAGAGGAGATCTACAACGAGAAAAGGTAATGACGGAACATTTACTAACATTTAAAGAGAGATAGTTTTTAGAGCACCACAGATTAAATTTTTGAAGATGAGAGTTTAAGAGGTAAAAAAACAATGCTGATCACTGCCCCTGCCCGACATATAAATCTTGAAGTCATCTGCAAACATTAACAAGGGGCATTCCGGGAGAAATTTTACAATATCATTTACAAACAAGATGAGAAGAAGCGGTCCGATATGACTGCCCTGGAGAACTCCAGAAGTGACAGAAATTTTGTCAGAAATATTGTTACGAAACCTTACATGTTGGAATCTGTTAAAATATTGTTATGAATTCCATATTGAATTGTGTTAACACCTTAACCATATTAAAACATCAAAATGTAAATCTCCTGTAATATTTTCAATTATCTCTATACTTCCTTTCTAATACATTTTTACTTTTTCTTCTACCACTCTTTCCTCAACCATTGTAACAGAAGCACCAAAATAAAACCCATCCTTTTGTAAGTGCATTATTATTGGACAATCAGCTTATTATTTTAACAGAATCTATTGCTGAGGAGAGAAGAGAGCCAATTTAAAAAGAAGATAGGAAAACCCAGTCTCGTAAGTTTGTATAGCAAAATTTTATGGTCAACTCGATCAAAAGCTTTGCTAAAATTCTTATAAATAGCATCAACCTGGTTACCTTTACCAATCTCTGAAATCACAAAATTTGTGAACAATATAAGATTAGTTACAGTCGACATTTTTTTACATAACCATGTTGATTATTGCAAATAAGGGATTTGCAAAAGAAGTTTAATCTTTCAGTGACTAGCGAATCAAATAATTTAGGTAGAGAAGATTGCTTACATATACCTCTATAATTCTCAATTTTATTTTTTTATGCGCTACTAAGTTACCTCTTGAAGATATACAAAATTGTTCTTGTGGCTATAATAGTTCAAAAGTTATATCATTTAAAGTGGTTATACCTCCAAATCGAAGGTGCCCCACTTTGAGGGGCTATAACTTGGAGGGGGGTAAAAATAGACTCCCCCTGCCGTACGATTTTTTGTTCGCTAGAACTTCAGGAATCTCCAGTTAACGGATTATACCTCTGAACTGAGACACTCTGTATTAGATCATGTTTGGAAATAGCAGCCGAGAGTTGATCATACAATTTTACCTTGTCCAAATTGCTTACCCAAATTAAATCAAGTAATGTTGATTGATAATTTGAGAAGTGCGTTGCGTTTATGGTATCAATGACATTTAAATTAAGTGCGCTCATGGCATCAGGTAAAGATTAATCGACTTAGATATTGCAATTGAAATCGCCACACACAATTATATTGGCAGTAGTTAAGGAGATTTCTTCCATAACTGCTATAAAAGGCGAAAAGTGTATATTTCTGTTTGGCCTGTACACTTTACCCAGCAAAAGCTTATGTTCTACACCTAAAATATCGATAACTACATACTCAATTAAGCTATCCGGTTCGGACCGTCGTCGTGTGAGCTTGCATTTAATGTCACTTTTCACATAAATCGCAACACCATTTTTTATCCCCCCAAGCAACACAAGCTGTCTCTCAAACACCCTGCCAGCCAAATTTCCGTCACAGAGATAACGTCCAGATCAGACCATTCAAATAAATCACGAAATTCGTCGATTTTCGCCATTAAACTCTGTGCTTTTATATGACAAGCCCTAAGATCATCTTTTTGGCTACTTAGTACCCTGACCATAGAGCGCAGCCCCCGACTTCCATCCATGTCTGCAGCTAAGGGTATATTAAATAATAACTACAATGTGGGAATTCAAAAAGAGTGACGATGCAGCGAGACTAAGGATTAAAACATCCAAAATGATTTTATAAATTTTTTCCTTTTCTTCCCTTTTATTGTAAACTAGCTGATGTACCCGCTTCGCTGCGCATACAGAAATATTCTCTTTGTAATGTAGATATGTATGTGTATTTGTAATATATTGTCTACTGGAAGGAGACTACCAACTAAACGCTACACATGCCCTTGCACCTTAAAAGTTGCTTCACAATTTGCTTAGCACCAAATGAAGTCATATGAAAATAATTATTATAGGATCGTATAGACTGAATGAATTGCTTGGATAAAGGATTTTCCATAGACTATTAAAGAAAAAAGTGGCGCAGGTGGGTTAGCAATTTCCTCCAATCTAACATTTCTGCTTTCTTAAATATTACAGCACGTTCTTACCGCCAAAACGTCAAAACATAATACATACATATCTGTATCTGGCACAAGCCCTGCATCTACTTATCATAAAACAAATTCCAACCAAATTTATCCAGTTATTGGATTGGAGTTGATCGAACAATTACAATATATATACGTTAGCACGAAGCAATCCCAATCACTTATACTACACGCATGTATCACATACACGCATACCCGCTGCTGCTGCACTCAGGCGGATTTTCCAAAATACATGACCAAAATAATTGTATTGTTTTTGATAGTTAATTATTGTTTAAGTTTATCAGAAAATAAGTAAAAAATATTTTTTTAGTGAATTAACACGTAATTTTGTAAAATATTATTATATTAAAAAAATTACAAAAAAATCCTAAGAAAATGAAAAAAAAAATATGAAAAATAAGAAAAAGATAAGAATAAATAAAGAAAAAAAATTCAATTTGATTTTAAATAATAATAAATTATAAATAAAAAAAGTGTCATCGCTTATAATGTAATGAAAAGGTAATCTATTGGAATCGAGCAGGGAATCGATCGCTTGTATACAATATTGATTCCAGAATGCATTATACTTAACACAGACTATATCCTAGGAAAATAATCGATTACCTGAAAGTGTTCTAAGAATGCATTATAGAATTCCTTCTATTGGAATCGAACAGGGAATCAATCGCCTGTAAGTATACAATATTGATTCCAGAATTCATTATACACACAGAATTATGTCAGAATTATATAAGAATGCATTATAGAATTGATTCATTTTAATGTATTATATTATTTATGCATTTATAATTAGTTATATAATGCATTTCTGCGACATAAATTAGAATGTATTCAGCTTTAAATGAAAAATACACTGTTTCGTTTTAAAATATTTTATTACAAAAAACTCCAGGATAAAATTAAAAAGGAATTTAAATACAAAAAAAAAATTATTATTATTAATAAAATAAAGACAAAACTTCACTTGCACAAAGTTTTTTTTTTGCTAATTGTTTTCGCCAATCCGTTTAGAATACATTTCTAACCTTTTTCACTCCTCGCTGTCACGCGTTGCAACACATAATTAGTTTTTAAATATAAAACGCAAAATTTGTAGGCACATGAAGACGCCGACAGACAACTGCCACCGAAAAATCGTTAAATTCAAAAACACTACATTACATTTTCTGCAGATGTGGGAATCTACGTGGTAAATAATATGCTTTGTTATTATATGATATTACTACGTCGATTCTTTTGGAATGCATTATATTTTTCATCTATGTATTGTTTTTTTTTGTGATTTGCGATTCCAGGTGGTCAGTCCAACGATTTGATGTAAATGAAATAGTGTTTGCTATGCGTGGGCAGATTAATGCCGTTGCATCACATGTAAAAAGTTGAGAAAATGATCAGCAGGACTAGGTTGGACCAGCACACCCTTTAGGTTTTTTTTTTTTTCATGGTGGGGTTGGAAATAAGAATTTTATTTTCTTCGCTTGTTGTTTACTTTTGATATTTTGTTGCTCGATATGTACATATGTGTGCGAGTATAGAATTGGTATTTTTGGATGTATTGCTAATATGATTCGTACACTTAATAGGAATCGAAAATCGGCATTCATTGACCCAATGATCACTGAAAACAGAGGCCTTTAGTTGTCGCTAAGGTTATTATGTGAAATTGCAATTATGAAATGGCATGCATCCATCTCTGTTTTTATATTCCTGAATTCTGGCTGTGATGAAAAAACTGAATCGAATACTAAAATATGTTTTTTGGTTATCTCAAACAACTCTTCCGATGGGGCATTCAAATTACCTAAATCAGTATTTCGGTTAAAATTTTTCTAAAATATGAAAAACTGAAAAAATGCAATGAATTGGTTTGCTTTGCTTTCAATACATGTGACTATGCGCTGTATATGTACTGTGTGGTGTACCACGTGGTACATAACATATACTATGATCGCCGCCGAGCCTACAAAATGTCAAGAGAAAACTTTTTTGTCTTGCCTCTCAGTCTCAATCTCAATTGGATTGTTATGTTATTTTTCTTTGGTTCTCTTACGTTGCAAAAGAGCTTTTTAATTTTTGACAATTTTTGGTGGCAGATGAGACTTCTTGGGTTTGTATATTCTTTGGTAATATCTACACGAACAACCCTTTCTCAACAGAGTGAACTGGAAAAATGCAAATTATTGAATTAAAAAATTGTACTTATCCAAATCTATTGAGCCGTTAAGGCGTGAATGTATGACGAACATCCAACCATTCACATCCAAACTTTTACATTTATATATTAGTAGGATAGGATAGGATAGAATAGGATAGGATAGGATAGGATAGGATAGGATAGAATAGAATAGTATAGGATAGGATAGGATAGGATAGTATAGGATAGGATAGGATAGGATAGAATAGGATAGGATAGGATAGGATAGGGTAGAATTGGATAGGATAGGATAGGATGGGATAGTTTAGGATAGGATAGGAAGATAGAGCGAGATAAATACGCAAAAGTAAAATCTAAACTTTTCTTTTTCTCATTTAGAAGTTTTCTTTATTAAATATATTGATTTTTTTTTATCCATTTTATAGATTTAATCCAACCAGAATCGATTACAAAAAACCGCATTCAAATCCGTTCAGTAGATTTTTTTTTGTTTTTGCATACACATACACATACACATACACAAACTTTTGTTAGACCTATAAACTTTTATGATTAGTTTTGTGACAAAATATTGCCAACCGAAATCAACTCGGATATGGAATGCTTTGTCTGTTATTTCTTATAATATGTACTTAACAATTTTCAAGGTAGACAGGAAATACTATTGTTTAAAGTGTTGTCCGGTATAGTAGTCCTTGCTCTAACAGTTTTTTCTTTGATTTGTTCCAAGTTTTGAATTTCTGGCTTTTCTTGGTCGTAAGCCGACCTTGCCAGGATCATCCAGAGGTTCGCAATGGAGCTTATATCTGGACTTAAAGCTGACCACCGTTAACGTTTAATTCCATGCTCTGGATACCACGTTGTTATTGTTCGTGCTGTATGGATATGAGCTTTGTCTTGTGGAAATACGACATCTTCGTCCTCTGTACAGCTTGGTACTTTTTAGCGTCAATTCTTCCGGAAATACATATAAACAATTTCTGTTATCAGATTTCCGATGAAAGCTGCCCACACAGATCATCTCTTCCTTCTAATGGTCTGCGTGGCATGATTTTCATTTCATTTCTGAGATCATGCCAATTGTACTTGAAGCCGTCGGGGCCATCAAGGTTACATTTTATTTCATCGCTGAAGATCACAATGAGACCACACTGTGTTGGAGGTGTGTTTAAGCGTGCTTCCTTATTTCGCACAAGCACTATCACTACTTTAAGTTGTTTGAGGCTGTTGCCCATTTCGAATTAGGCTTAAATCGCAGTTCAAATTAAAACGTCGAACCATTTGGAACGAAGAAGCTCCTGTATTGGATATTTCACGTAGCATGGCTCGTTTAACGGTCGGTGTCGGCGACAATTTGGTTTTGCTTATTTGTTCCGTAATTTTCAATACCGGCCTGTAGAAGATTCTTCACTACACCTTGAGAGCAATTTATCTCATTGGCAATTTGTCTTTGCGTCATTCCACTATTTTGCAAATCGACTGTTGTTTGTTTTTCAATGTCCGTTAATATTTTTCCACGTGGCGTATTTAGCACCGTGGTGTAGTGGTAAGTGCGTTGGACTACTACACAATGCTGCCCGGGTTCAATCCCAGCCCGGGTCCAACACCTAACAATTTTTTCGCGATGCCACCTCTTTCGAATGTCTGACAAGCAAAGTATCATCTGTCAACGAGCCGTTCGGAGTGGGCAAAAACTGTAGCTGCAGGTCCCCTCCATTCGTGCAAGAATATAAAACGCACACACAAATGGTTGCGAGAAGCAGGCCCAGATTCACCCGAGCTGTAGCTCTAAAGTTAAGTAAAAGGCCACTTTTTACCAACATTATCCCTAATATGATGGTGAATGCTTTGAAATTACACGGGGTAGTGGCAAAACGCGAAAAATCGAAGCCTATGTCTCAACTTGAGTTTCTGTCTTCTGTCGCTCGAGCTTTGCTCTCTACGGATGAGCCAGTTCTAGTTGATTCTAATAAAGAACGTAGCTCCACAGCGCCAAGTGAATGCATGTTCATTTTTATGTTCAGCACAAATCAACTCGTTCACGTCATCGCCAAGATAACTGATGAAAAGCCTAAACGCAGTAAACAATGCAAAAAACCTGCATCGTTTATGTGTGCCAAATGCAACGTGTCACTCCATACTAATTGTTTCGCTTTGTATCCAACACACAAATGATGATGACTTATTTTTCGTGATTACTTGTGAAATGTCACTAACTCTACATATGTACATACATATGTACGTTCTTGAATAATGTGTTATAGAAGAATACATACATATCTGGGCAATAGTCATATATAAAAGTCTACTGCCAATATCTTACAATAAATCTTAGTTTTTGAATTAAAAATTTGATTTTCTCCAAATTGACTTAACGTATTTGCCCAGTGTTCGAGAAATCGAAAAGTTGATATTAGGAGAACTGTTATGTTTAAAAAAAACGGACGGTTCAACGGATTTTTCTTCATTAGATCAAAACGAATACATCCTGTAAATTTTTTTTAAAAAATTCAACGCAATCGAATATTCGGCCAAAATGGGTTAAGTGGAAAAACCATCTAGCAGTATATTATACATTCTGAAAGTGTTACAAAGTACCGATTCAAAAGCAAAACGAAAAGCAAAGAGCAAAAAGAGTAGGGCCCCTGGTTAGTAATCCAATTAATATAATAATAATTTCTATTGAATATGTTTAAAGCCTTTGATTTATGAAAGGGCTGTGAACATCTTCAGGCCAATATTACAAAGTAAAAAGGTCACACGGAGACGTGTGCCCGCTTTCTAACCTGGCTTCCATTAGGTATTTCCTTTTGCATATAAAAACCGCACAATTTTTTGACAAAAAAATTAGTCACTTTTCCCGCTCAACCTCGGGTTGGTGATTGTGGCTGGCTACACGATCAATTCCATACCGATTCTTTTCAGTGAGACAGGTACATTTTATGTGAGTTAAAACGAGAAGGGTTGATTTCAGCAAAAGCATACCGAAAATCCGCTTTCAATATGAATTCTCGGTGGAAGATGCATGTTCTTTTCTCAAAGCGTTTCATTTCACATACATTTTTTAATTTTTTTCCGACCGTCATCACGGAAAACTCCAAAATATAGTTCTCTGTGTAGGACTGAGCACGGAGGTTGTGTGTTCTGTTTTCAAACCGTTTCCGTCAACACATTTTGTGTGTAGCCACGGGGAACTTTTCAATACCTGTTATGCCATTGACCGTGTAGCGACCGTCATTAGTAGGCCAACCAAAAGTATGCACAAGCATATTTTTTTTAGCAATGTTATTGAGACGTGACTAAGCTAAGTATCCGTTTCATGAGAAACTAAGCCATTTGAGCGCCATTTGTTAAGGCATATTTTGGCATATTTCAATATAAATGCTTAAAAAGTAGATGCTCGATATAGTGAACTAATAAAAATCAGGTCTGTTCACTGGAGCGAGATTGTTCATTGTAACGAGCGTGGACTCCTTGAAGCAAATTTTATTAAAATGTGTATGTTTTTACGTACAATTCATCGAAAATAGAATATAATTCCAAATTTTTTTTGCGATTACTAAAAAACAAACCAATATTTATAAGAAAGAATATCTTATTTTTAACAAAAACAACTCTTCCGTAAAAAAAACATAATACATTCCATGTACTTAAAAAACAAAAATACAACAAACTTAAGCTGTGCTTAAGTGACATGGTGACGAAGAATATCAATCACAAAATAACAAAATAAGCAACACGCACTTTGTTTTTGCACTACAAACAACCACAAACTGTGAAACAAACAAATATTCTAAATAGTGAACAAACTTGTTCACTATTTAGAATAGCCTGTATAAAATATTGTGTGTTCACTATATTGGATTGTTCACTATATCGATGTTCACTATATCAAGCGTCTATTGTAATTGCATATTTTGTCAAAAATTCATATATCAAACATATTATAATTGCTTGTACTTTATTGAGCGCATTTGAGCAAATGAGTCCAGTAACCAATTTCAAATCCAAGTCATAAACAAAAAAAACCTCGCAAACACGAAGTGAAACCATTTGTTTCCAGAGCATACCGAATAGATTTTACCCAGCATATTAACCCTTTGATGCCCGAATTAAATTGGACGGTGTTTACATTGTTTTGATGACATTAAGTTGTTGGTCGAGCCTCATATATGAACTTGTATCAAATTCAAGGTTCTATGTTTCCTGGTTTGACCGCTAGGGGGTGTTGACTCTAATCAATAATTATGTTACTGAGCTCAAACTAAAAATTTTTTGTAAATTTTTTTTTCTCATCTTATTGCCTGACATATTCTAAAGATAAAATTCACTTGTTATTAGAAATTTACTTTGTTTTGAGTCGTTTTTTTTAACTTTTTGTACAATCACTTTTTGGAATTTTTTTTTATATCTTCATTTGATTTGTAGTTACAACGAAAAAGAGCTAGAATCCGATCACTCGCTAATGCTAATGTCATGAAATTCACTTATAATGTACTCACAACATACCAACCTCTCTTGTGAAAAAAACAGTAAAAAAAAATTAAAAAAATACGGGACCTAGAAGCTAAAACGTCAATGTTGTCATATGGCAAAATACAGTGCACTCTCGATTTTTGCAACTAATGAAAACAGACGTTGTTGCAAATATCGAAAAGTTGCACAAATCGAACAGAAAATTAAAACAATTTAAAAAGGTCTACACGCTATTCTCTGAATTATCAAAATAAAATTGGCCTGTACACTTAGGAGTTTTATTTTTATGTACATACATACACATGTATTTGTATACAGCCTAAGTTTTAAAAAAAGTAGAAATTTTGGTTTGCACTTGTTTTGCAGAAGATCGCTTCGCAACAGCATATCGCGCATTTTCTTCAATTTTGAGGTAATTTTATTTTGCCCACTGCAAGCACGTGGAGGATCATTTTATTGCGACTTCTAATCTAACTTCGGGTTGCGTATCAATCCAGGCCTATCGATAATTATCCAGTCTTATTTTTACTTGGAAAGCTTTTCCGAAGTCTGTATAAATTTGAAAGAAATCGCGCCTAATATCCATTTCCGCACTTTTAGAAGAAACGTTTTTTTGATGTGTAAACATCTTAGCTCTCGGTATGGGCAAATTTTCTGCCGTTATCCGTCACGCGTAACCAAACTTAGTATTAATGCGTTTTGTGTAAATAATTCTCTAAGTATTAGACAGATCTGTTTATCCGCCACCACACACAAACGTATGTTTACACATCAAATTTCACGCAGACCTGGTACTCACGTCTGTTTTTCTCGGGTTTCTACGTTTTGCAGTTTTTTGGAGATCCATTCCCAGATGCCATCGCTGCCTTTCTGACAAAGTTCTATCCCAAATTAGAGTAAAGGAACACAGTCTTCTTCTTCCCAATGATCAGGAGCTCTTATAATTTTTTCGACATGTTGTTATTACTACATTGCGTCAAGACGATTTATGATGTCGGCAGAGGTTTGCTCATGCCTGCAACATTGCATAGTAAAATTTACACACACAAATTTTGTAACATAAGTATGTTATGTACATAAGTGCGAAAATCAAATCTCAAAGTCGCGAAAATCGAGATTTTTTTTTGGATTTGTTGCAAAAATCGAAAAAATTAAATCCATTTATGTCGGTTACAAATATAGAGGTTTGCAGAAATCGAGGTTGCACAAATCGAGAGTGCATTGTATAGATTTTCCCAAGTGTTTTTTCCTTACTTTTCAAGAAAAATTAATGATGGCTATTTTTTTTACGAACACAAGCAAATTTGAATAGACTTCTTTTATGGTCTATTAAACTCATTTGACTTTGCAGTGAAGGAGGTTTTGCATCTATTCTTTGGTTCTTTTTGCTAACTTAATTCATTTATTGCTATAAAATGCATTTTCATAAGCATAGTTAAAAATTTATAGAGCATATTCTAAGGGCATAAAAGGCACTTCTTAGAGCATATTATAAGCGGTTAAAATTTGATTTTTTAGGGCATATTTTTTGTTGCCATAGTGATTAGTTAAAACTGCAATGAAGCAAATTAATTTCCTTGTTTCATTGAATCTACACAGATCGGTTTTTGCGGTTTTTTACAGTTCGCAGTAAAAAATATCAGATATGAAAGGCGGCAGAAGTGGGTATACGTACATAACCACACGTGCTCTATACACCCTGGAATATGGAGGACATCAGTCGACCGCACTTACATGCATCCGTAGTGAACTGACTGACACGGTTAGATACGTAATCGGTGTGTCCACCAACTAGACCAACCCAGTCAGGCAAAAGCATGGTAAAATGTCATTCACAAACTAGTGACAGTGATACTACTATCACCGTCGTCATAATCATATGTCTGTCTACTACAACCATGAGGGATAGCGGGCTAGTGGAAACTACACTACATAGAGAAGGGCATGTAATAACCGCACACACGGTCAAGGAAACTGCTGTTGGGTGCAGATATTTCGAGAACCAAAAAGAAAAAAAAAATTAAAATAAAAAAAAATTTCCACCGCAATTCGAGCGCGCTACTTGAAGAGGGATGGAGGTATACAAGATTTCCAGCAGCTCGTTCGTCAAATGCCGCAAAATAATATTACAAAAAAAAAAAAATAATAATTTTTCACAACTCCCACCGCAGACGCAACTACTAAACCAAAGAGCACACAGCACAATTCCTTGAAGTGTGTCTAATGCATGAGCAAACGACGCAACACATCCGCTTGCGTCTTTAACTCTGATTACATATATTCGAGTGAAGATTTTCACTTGAGTAATCTGCAAATGCCAGTGGGGTATGGTAGTGGGGAATAACAGCGCTATTTGCGTTAAGAACTGCCCAAGTGTCGACTGTCACCACCCCATACCCTATGAGCTATGACTATGTGACAATGCAATGGAAATGGGTGTCAAATTTCATAACATGACTCTGTGAACAGTTGCGAGTGTGTTTAGAAGCATTGCCAACAGGGCTTTGATTCAGTAATTGACTGCAATCTGAGGTTAGCCGTCACATTTGAAGTTCGTATTTTGATATATTGCAATTAATAAAATTCCCGCAAACAATCCCGTAACGCTCCTGAGGCATTTATTATTATATTACTACATATATACATAATGTATGTACATACCATATAATGTAATATGTATGTATTTTATGTGATTATCAAAAAATGTTTTTTTCTGGTTTCCTATATCCAAGAGTTGTACTTAATGTTCGCAGTTAAAATAACATATGTAAACGCCGAAGATATACCTCAGCATTGAGGTCATCTATTGGTGTGGATCGTGGTGTCTTTGGTAAGGTTTGCCTGAGATCACCAACTATTTATTAATTTTGAAACTAAACAACGCCTATCTACCCCTACTACATACAATATAGAACATAAGTATGTATTTGTGAATGGAAATAAAATGTGAAACTTATTATGTAAGTACTGGCTCATACATGAAGTAACAAAAAAAAATGTACATTCATTCCCCTATCTCAATCTTCATCCGCATGCTGATGAAGCAGAAACACAACTAAAGTCTCTATCTTTAGCGCATATCAGCAAAATCATCCCCCTACTCTACTTGCATAAAGAGAAGCCCACCCATTAGTGCGCGTATATGGTATCAGGGACAGCGTTTCCATTGTGCGACTAAAGTCGCATTTTGCCACTTTTTTGACTCTCCTGAGACCTTGCTACGACTTTTTCAAAATTCCTAAAACTTGCGATTTTTCATAGAAATATGGAGACTTTTCTTGGTTTTTTGAGACTTTTTTGTAAAAAGCATTTATTTTCACTTAAATTTCTTGAATACCGTCATCTTGGCAAACATTGACCGAATGTATAACCGCATTTATTAATTCCATATTAGGGGCTCCATTTAGTACTATAGTATTCATAAATTTATTTTAACCAAAATTTATTTTTTAAACTAGTTTTTGACTAAAAACTGAGTGGTCAATGTTTCACTACCTTTAGTCTAACTTTGACCGTACCTTAAATTTTGAAATTAAACATATTTTTTCTACTGTAGGTTAATTTATTTTATTTTCTTTTTAAAGTAAGTTAATTAAAAATAAAAAGATTCTATTAAAAATTTGAAATTTAGGGTTTCATAAAACGGCCGGAAAAAAGTGTGGTCCGTGTTAGAAAATCCATATGTCTAACTTTGACCAGGCCGGTCAAAGTTTCACATACGCCGGTCAAAGTTAGCCGTTGAGTATTAAAATTATTCACTTTTTCTTTAATTGTTCTTAAAAGCAGTAAAAAGCGTAAAATAATTGATAAAAAAAGACTAGTCCTAAAGGAAATAGATTGAACAACTCACCTGTCTTAAAGCAATTTTGAAATTTCTTCCGTTAACATTAAAAAAAACTAGATGTTTGGACCACACAAAAAAGTGTAAGAAAAGGTACTAATAGAAAAAATCAGCAAATGGTAATCAGTCGCTGTATTTCACTTGACAAGTGCATTTGATTTGTGATTTCTATGTAGCGTCTTAAATTTTCTTTTATTATTTTCAGTTCATCTACATTGTGTAACGGGTCTAACTCCTTCTAAATAATATTTTAATAGTCAGCATTACCCTGTTGAATATGCGAGTAAGTTATAGCTTCGAAATTTCAACTAGAGTTTTACTTTATTATATAGCAAAATATTACAATCAGAGAATATAGATGGTATAGCTACCTAAAAAGTACAAAACATTTTGCGAACATTTGCGAAAGAATAAGCAGTGAAAATAACTGTAAATGGCTTCTGAAATTTCGTATCAGTTCATTTTCGACGTTTGGTGTACAAACTCGAGCTCCATATTTTCAATGCCATCATTTATAATGTTCTGCGAGCGTTGGACAATTTACCACTACCTAATGGAGCATCAGAAATCATTCAAATTACAATAAGAGGTGTGTGTCAACAAATTAAAGTAAAATCGGTCTCTTTTTTGAGTACAATTCTTGTTGGCTTCAGAGAAACATTCAGCATTCAAATATTGTGACTGAAACAAACCTAGTTCTTCTCACAATAGTTCAAGATATTAATCCGGAAGGCCACAAAAGTAGTTTGATACTTATAATTATTGATCTAAGAAACGGAAAGACCTTCTCCAAAACAGAAGTCAAGAAAACTGGCTTTGGCCACCAAAATAAAACTACGAAACTATAGGAAAAAAGATCCCGCTGCGATTTTTTTTAAAGGAGCTGTCTGTTTCTTCTCCTGAAAGTAGTACGACCTTAACCCTGGAAAGATAATCTGCGTCAAAATGACTCACTCGCGAGTAAAATGTACCGCTCTTTGCTAATTATTATGAATCACGGGATGGGCGTTCATGACTTTCCAACCAGTCCAGTATCCAGAGCAGAAAACTCACGTGTCATTGAGTTAAGTCTCATCAATTTGGAAATACTCACGACCCTGTGAGTAAATTTTATACATGAGTGTCATTTTATACATCAAAATATGATTATCTTTCTAGGGTTAAAAAGAGCCCACGATTTTTTTTGCCGGAAGCCAGCAAAATTATTTGCAGACCAAGAGTTTGCCTTAATAGTTGATGCTAATCTCTCAACTCATCAATATAAAATCGTGCGCCTACCAGCCAGAAATTAAAATTTTAATTTCTATCCTTATTTATACTTACTATTCCTTACTATTCTTACTTATGTGCTTCAGTTATATTTAAATCTGTTATACGTATATCATCTTACTTCTGTGTTTGTATGTACATTTCGTTAGTATATTTTAAATTCTTTAAACTTGTTTCATTAACAAAAAAAAAGTGTTTAAATTATGTTGTGATAAAGTTATAACTACAAAAATTAACAAAAGTTTTAGTATTACACCCGCAATAATTTTGCTCGCCTAGATTGCCAAAATTGCTCAATGTGCGCCCCCAAGACGGCCGATTTCCGTTATCATTACTACATCCTTAATATGGGTATCAAATAAAAGGGTTTGACAAGTAGAATACGATAAGCCAAGTGACATAATTTAAAATGCAATATGGCGGACGAACCAAGATGGTGGATTAGTGCTATCTTTACGACCTCCTTAATTTGGGTATCAAATGAAAGGGTTTGACAAGTAGAACACGACATTGGTTACTTTCCCATCCCTCCCACCAGCTTGGCCACGATCCGCTCAGGCACACTTTACACAGAAACGGACTGTTCATTTAAGTTTTTTTTCCTATGAAACGAACTTAAGGTGTGGTATTTTCAAATTCAAGTCAAAAGAGATAAATACTCTATATGGTAACCATCGGCGGCGCCGAATACGATGCAAGTGGTTTGTATCTGGAATTATGATGGCGCTCAGTATGAGTGTGCGTTACTGTTTACGTTTCGGACTTGCTCGGGGTGAGTATGTCGAGCGGTCGGGCGTTACACCGCGTCTCCACGAGACATATTTCTGCCAAAACAACATCTTGACTAGAAACAGGTTTTTTTTCTTGTTTTCCTTCGCTGGGCAAATCATGCCAAGACATTTCAATCTACAAGCTGACGTCGAGAAAAAATACTCTACGGAAATACCACTGAATGAAAATCTACCTACCCAACCAGCATCTTCACTCTACGGACATACCCTAAAATGAAAATGTACCTACCAAACCAACTCAGCGCGACATGTTCACTCTACCACAAAACCCACCGAATGAAAATCTACCTGCCAAACGGCCAAATGTCGGAGAAAAATCTGGATTTCAGTTTGCCGAGAAGACAAAACTAAAATGCTGACATCGCGGACATGTTTTTAGTTTGGACATCAAATTAGGGGTCTCCACGAGACATTTGCATGTCAAGTCGAAGAACATGTCTTGGAAAATGTCTCGTGGAGACGGGGTATTATGTCACATCATAAACTGCACTTCAATTTGTGACTCTAACAAACAGCAAAAGAGTGTCCCCGACAGTGAATTTGAATAAATTATACTAGTTGCACTCCGCGGAACGTTGGTATGTGTTTTGTTTTCTTTTTTTTCGGGACAGATAGAGGAAGGTCCACCAGAATAGAGACCATTACTCAATATGCAACTTTTTTTCCTCCGTTGCACAATAGTGTTTTGGTTGTTTTTAGGTGCAGTATTGGTTTTTGTTTTTTTGGAATTATAACCTTTCCGCGCATACGCAGGTGTTACTTGTATAGAAAAGCGCGACATTAGGCGCCACTTAGTGCACTGCGTCGTAAGTTTTACCTCGAATCTGTTTAGATTTTCTATTTTACTATTTACGTTTTCCATTATTTTGTTTTTACATCTGAGTGTGAATTTTTTTTTATTTTTCACTTGCACCCCAACTACTTGACAGAAGATTGACATAAGCTACGTGAAGAGCTTCCAATTCCGATCGGAATTGGGCTGGGCATGGACAGTCAGTGGTTATCATTATCATCGTTGGCATTGCCTGGTCTAAGTGCAGCGCCAACCTCATGTACTTGACTTGGTAAAAGATTATGCAATAAAATTCGAGATGGTGGTGTTAGCCAGCACTTTGCTTCAACAGCGAATGTGTATGAGTATATATCTTTTGAATGTTAGAGTACGAGTATCTATGACTTGGCTTGGCATGATACCAAATTAAAATTATTGTGATGGTTTGTGCATATTGAATTTGGTTATGTGTGGTAATAGCATTGCCATTGTTGCATTTGTATGGGTATATGGTGTGAGTTCCGAAAGCCACCACGGATATTAACAGTTTATTTTGGCTGTCAAATGCGTACAGAAATAGGACGAAAAGGGTGCATGCTAATAGAATTGCTTCTGAAGATAGGAAGACAGGGAAATTAAAATAAACTTGAAAATTGGAATATCATGTAGCAAATATCATGTAGCGGTTTTAGTTGGCTAAGGCTAAGGAACGTAGCCGAGTTGGATTTTCATAGATGGGTTCCCAATCAACAAGCAGTCGAGCGCTGTCAGCTTTGACGAGAGCGATATCAGACTGTGATTATTCCCTCTCTAAAAAAACATATGTATGTGGGATCCAATTTCACCTCAGCTGCTACTGTGATTAACACATAACACCATATCAAGAAGACAGAGAAGTGTCAGTTGGAAAAAAACGTCGAGCGAGATAACAACGACAAGCGACAAACGACGTATTACCGAAGACGTGTGTTGCTTTGCTTTTCAAACTAACTTTGCTTAAGGGGTTAAGCCACCCTAGAGACGATCTCTAAATGGGCTATTTTATGATTTTTTTTTCAGAAAGACCACAAAAGAAATGGAGATTTTAATAAAGAGTATTCATTATACATAACAATGGCTGTATACAAAAAAATTTATCAAGCGATTAATTTCAAAATGGTGCAGCGTTTTTCGATGACGTCTCCGCTTTTTTAAGGGTAACATAACTCAAACAATTTTCAACCGATTTACTTGAAATTTTGAATATACATATCTTGAAAAATACATATAACGTTAATGAAATATCGAAATCTACAAATGGGGGCTCAACCGGGATCATCCCACCAACAATTCAATAAAGTTAAGAAGAAAGAAAGACAAATTCGGTTAGCGGTTAACGAACAAAAAAAATTTTTTTTTCTCGCGACCTTCGATGCGCATTGCACGCAGAAATTTGCTTAGCCGAGAGATTACTATTGTAACGGCTCATAATCAAAGCAACTGTAAATTTCTATTGCACGTTTTTTTTTTTTTGCTTTTTTACCGCTTGCGACGATGGTAGGCAAAAAACGGGGCAAACAGATGAATAGCACAGCAGTAACTTCAGCTGTTGATTTTTCGGAGATGTTTGATGCTCTTGTACAACGAGAGGTTTACCTAAAAGCACGTGAAATGGAATTGGATGGTAGGTGGAAATCGGCGCAACGACAAAGTTCTGAAATGCAGACAAATGAAGATGGAGAGGCGGATACTGTGCCTGGTTGTAGTGGCAGTAGTTCGTCAGAAAATGGTGCGTCAAAGGTGGTAGACGAGAGAAGAGACGAAGGCGAAGTTGAAGTGATGAATGTCCAGCATACTCAGGGGTTAGAACTTTCGTTGTTACGGACAGATAAGCCTAAGAATCGTACAACGCAGGCAAGTATTGGAACATTTGAAGACGCTCTAAACGCCGTGTCATATTTCAGCGGCACAGGTGACGTAGGCTCGTGGATCGATGAATTCGAAACTGTATCTGCTTTGATGAAGTGGGACGAAACTAGAACTGTTTGCTAAAAGGTTATTAGTAGGAACCGCAAAGATGGCTATGCGAACCAAGCCGACAATAATTAAATGGGTAGATTTAAAGAAGCTGTTATCAGAAGAATTTGGGGGTGGTATGACAGTTGCGGATGTGCACAAGGGGCTGGCGGCGAAACAAGTGGCAAAGGGGAAACAACTTTCGAGTACTTATTGGCTATGAGAGAATTGGGTGCAAAAGGCGGTGTGGATGACCTATCCGTGTATATGTGGTCGACGGCATCGACGACTTCACTACTAACAAAGTGATGTTGTATGGTGCACGGACAATGAGTGATCTTCGGCTTAAGCTGCAAGAATATGAGCTTTTCGAAGTTCTCTGGGCTCGTCTAATCATCAATACACTAAGTTGAATCCTAAAGATATTAGCACAGGCGGCATCCGTTGCTTCAATTGTGGAATGACCGGCCATCAGAGCAGAATGTGTGACCATAAGTCAAAAGGCCCTAAGTGCTTCAATTGTGATAGCTTTGGCCATGTTTCATCTAAATGCCCATTGCGAAAGAGCGATGCTAGGCCTATCAATCTTGCGGATATGAGCTTAAGTAAGCTGAAGGTGAAATCAGTCTTGGTGAATGGCATTGAGATTCGAGCAAGAATCGATACGGGTAGTGATGTGACAGTGATGTGTTCAGAGCAGTATTTCGAGATGGGTTCTCATTCGTTGCTATCAGATGGTCAAATCTTTCGAGGATTATCCGAAGAATGCACGAAGCCTTATGGTTTTTTTGAAGCAATAGTGCACATCGATGATACTGATAGCACGAACATTTACGTGGTTTCTTCAAGATGTCTCAAGCATTCTCTGTTAGTGAGAAAAGATATTTTAAGAGGAACGTGCATCACTCTGCGTAATGACGGTGTACACGTTGAGCCAATGGACCCAAATCTTAGATATTGTCTTCAAGTTAGTAGCCCAGAAATCGAAGTCAACGAAAGTGGAAATGAAGATAATTTTGAAAACCGATGTTCCAATTGCACAACGTCTACGAAGACTTGCGCCGTTAGAAAAATCAGTTGTTCACGGACAGATTGAAGAGTGGCTGGACAAGAATATTATTCGACCAAGCAATTCCGAATACTCATACCCAATCGCTCTCGCAAATAAAAAGGATGGGAGCAAGCGATTATGTGTCGATTATCGCTATCTTAACAAGGTGATGGTGGTTGCCAGTGATTATGGGCTGATGATTCGGTGGAAAAAGTGTCAGTTCTTATGTAATGCGATTGATTACCTAGGACTCAGGATCGATCAGGCAATCAGAAGTGAAGACAATTGCAGTTCGTGGGTTTCCACGCCCAAATAATGTGTTGAAAATCCAGAGCTTTTTAGGATTGACGGGTTATTTCAGGAAATTCGTTCCAGGACACTTCACTATAGCGCGGCCATTAACCGAACTTCTGAAAAAAGATGGGAAATTTCAGTTTGGAGCAAAAGAGACAGCAGCGTTGGGTATAATTTTATTGGAAAAAGGCACTTGTGGTGCCTAATTTCGATTCTTAGAAAGACAATCACAATTTAAGTCTTTTTCAGAATCGCCTATGGATGCTTACTAGCAATGTTTGCTACCAACTGCCCACATCAAAGAAAATATAGCATCTACAATATAGCATCTGTAAGCTACTCATATCACAAAATTCACGTAGCGGGCTTAGCCAGCACTTTCAAGGTTGGGAATTTGCTATACATCATTGGTAGCAATAAATATGGTTCATATCCACAGAGAGGCTTCACAAAAGCATTGTAGCCCTTTGTATAGCCAGTACATAACGTCCATGTTTTTCGACAGAAATGCAGCTAGATCAAGATAGTACCGGAAAGGAAACAAAACCCGAATACGAGCTCAGAAGGTGCAAGTCACTGAGGGACACAACTATTAAATCGGTCAAGTGCATGTCGGACTCGTGTAAGAAGCGTTCCCTACCACTTGTTTAAAAACTATGCAATTTATGACTGTGGTATACCCAGTTTTTCTTTATTATTTAGATAAATATATGCAAACCATAAGAGCGTATGTGATGATGACGGTTGTGGATGGCTGTGGGTGTTTGTGCAGATCTATGATGAATGTATCTAAGTTTCATTCCCCCCCTTTTATAATAAACTAGCTGACCCGGCGAACTTCGTACCGCCTTAAAATTAATAAATGTTGTGTCAACTTATAAGCCGAATTTAATTCAGTTTTTTATTAAGAAAAATAAATACTCAAAATGAATTAATTTCATAAATGTACAAAAATCAAAATGAAATGTCTGTCTGTATGTTTGTCTGTCTTGTTGTCTATCTATCTATCTATCTACATATCTGTCTGCTTGTCTATCTATCTGTCTGTCTGTCTGTCTGTCTGTCTGTCTGTCCATCTGCCTGTATGTCTGTCTGCCTGTCTATCTATGTGTCTGTCTGTCTATCTATCTGTCTATCTATCTACCTGTGTTTGTCTATCTGTCTGTCTGTCTATCTGTCCATTCACTAATCCAACCGAGATTTTTATAATTTTGTGCAATACCGGGGAACACTTTGGTGATGAGTTCCTCCTTCGAAGATGTGAACTCGCAAAAATTTGCCGCGAACGATATCAATGCGCCAGCAGTTGTCTTGAGAATTCAGCAGCCGATGGGTCCTTCTGCAATTTCAACTTCTTGACATGCCACCACAAAGACGACGATTTCAGGCATGCATTAAGTTCATCGGGATGACTGGTAGTGTTTGACGAAAATCTCCAGAGAGCAATATCATAGCCCTACCAAATCGTCTCGAGCACGTCGTCCAAGGTTTGATCGTCTTATAGGAGGCATTAGTCAAGCAAATAGCTTCCTAAAAACAACAGTCGTTTTGACTAATCCTATTCAAATGAACTCAATATCACATAATTGATCGTAATGTTTGTACCGGTTGAGGATGTGCGCACAAAACGTCTCTTATCACAATGAATTTCATAATTATCTGAAGTTTTCCAAGCTTCACAACGAATTTTCCACCTTTGCATTAAATCATGCGATAAAATGCAAAATTTTGTCGAAAAAAAATCTAAATTTTCACGTTTTTCCGGGACTTTCCGAGTTTTCCACTAAGAATTTGATATTTTTCCATTCGAAAAGCCATTCCGGAACAATTGCACCCAAAATTCCATACATTTAGAATTTTCCAATTTCCTGAGTTTCCGGAGGGTTTTCCCAAAATTTTCATTCGAGAAAACCTTCTCCTGGCAATTACGAACAACTGAAAATTTTGAATTGAATTTGAGCCAAATCTCAATTGATGAATTACTATACATTTTTCACACCATTTTTATATATGCATATAGATATATAGATATAGATATAGATACTATAAGTCGTTGCTTTGAATTTGATGTTCCGGTATTAATAAAGGGTGATTTTTTAAGAGGTTGAGAACTTTTTTTAAAAAAAAAAAACACAAAAAATTCGAAAAAATGAATGAAATATTTATTTGAATCGATAGTTTGAACCTTGCAATTTAATGTTTAAAGATAATTTCATGCAAATGTTGACCGCGGCTGCGTCTCAGGTAGCCCATCCGCTGAGTCCAATTTTGGCATACTCTTTCACACATATCGGCCGGTATCTCACGAATGAATGCATGGATGTTGGCTTCCAGTGCGTCAATCGAAGCGGGCTTGTCCCTATAGACATTAGCCTTGACATACCCCCACAAAAAATAATCTAATGGTGTCAAATCGCACGATCTAGGCGGCCAATTGACCGGCCCGAAACGTGAAATTAACTGTTCACCAAACTCGCCTCGCAATTGCGCCATTGTTTCGCGTGCTGTGTGGCATGTGGCACCGTCTTGTTGAAACCACATATCATGCAAGTCAAGAACTTCCATTTCGGGCAAAAAAAAGTTTGTTATCATCGCTCGGTAGCGTTCACCATTGACAGTATCGACATTTCGCGGTCTTCTGTCACACTAGCTGATACGGCCGCAATATTTTCTTCACTACGCACAGTACGTAAACGTGTTGGTGGTTTAATGTCCAACAAAGTAAATTTGGTGCGAAATTTGGTCACAATCTTCCGAATAGACTGCTCAGAAGGTCGAGAATGCCGATCATAAAATGGAAGCAGCGCGCGATGAACATTTCGAACCGAGCACGAATTTTGATAGTAAAATTCAATAATTTGCAAGCGTTGTTCATTTGTAAGACGATCCATGGTTAAATTGCAAACCAAACTGAAGCTGTTTGACAGTGACACAAGGTACTAAACACACGTCAGCTGTCAAAACCAGTGTTGCCAAAACCAAACCAGCTAAAAAATCACCCTTTATAATGATATTTATTAATAGGATATGATATGATAGGATTGTCTCACGACGCGACGTTGATATAATGGACCTTTTTCTCATGTTCAGCCGATTTTCAGTAGGAAGCTACACATACATATGTACATACATTGGGGTAGGTATTGGGGCACTTGAGCCTGGGAATTCTGAGCCAGAGCGAGAGGGAAGTAGGAGTGGGTACAAATTAAACGAACTAGTTTAAGAAACAGTTTTTCGTCTCGAAACGAGTTAACCGTTTTTTTTAAAAAAAACAGTTTGAAAAGTAACTACCTACATTACATTTATCTCCTTTGCACATTGAAAATTCATTGAAAAAAAAAACCAAAAGCAAACGAACCCAGCAAACTAAAAAAAACTGCGAACCAAAGAATACACTCAGTTCAACACAGGCATACGAATGAATAATTCTGTTACGCACACATGAAAACGCATAAAGAAGAAAAACAAATACAAAACATGATTCCACCCCTGATGTAAGTATACACTAACTACTTCACCCGTTCGTTATCGTCTTTTTTCGTTTTTTCAACTCTTTGCTCGTTTCTCGTTGTTTTTTAACCCTTTGTTCGTTAATCGTTTTTTTCAACTCTTTGTTCGTTTCTCGTTTTTTGCGTTTTTTGTTCGTTTGCACTAAATGATATGAGAACGCTGTTTTTGCTGACAACCCTGGGCGCGTCTACTAACATTTTGGGCTGTCGGCATGACCTAAGCGCGTGCCAATGGTTATAGTGCTGTAGTCGCAGCAGTACAAGAAGCTTGTTTTTAGCATAAGCTGAACTGCAGCTAATAACAGGCTGAGAACCAATAAAAGGGTTCGCTGATCCAGCTCTAGCCAGAGCATCAGCTTTATCATTTCCCGGGATGTCAGAATGTCCTGGGACCCAGACCAATGTGATCTTATTACATCACCCAAGCTGGTTCAGTTTATTGACAGCTTCCTCAGCAATTTTTGAGTTGATCAACGCTGCTGTACAGGCTTTAATAGCTGCTTGGCTATCAGAGCAGATGCAGACGGACTTGGCTTTCCATCTCTTGTTAAGTGCAATGTGCGCTGTGCTAGCGATAGCATACACCTCTGCCTGAAAGACAGTTGTAAATCTACCCAGTGGAATAGACTGCTCAACGTGGCATTCACATGCTCCGGAGAGCTCATCCATTAAAGACCCGTCCATATAGAAGACTATACTTCCTGATAGGAAACCAGACCAACCTCCACTGATCCATTCAGAGCGATCTGGAACGAGAAATTGGAACCTTCGCCCGAAATTGTATTTGAAGCTTGTGGTGTCCAGAGCTCCCCCCAAGGCTCCTGGTACTGAATCGAGAAGCTCCCCCACGATAACTCACCTTCCAAGAAGCACTGCTTTTCTAGCTTCGTTTTCAATGAAGATATGCAGGCAAGAAGGATCTCAATGGCGGCGGTGGGTGTCCCTCTCATGGCATTCATTCATTCGAAGGAAACGGAATAGTAAATTCATTAATCAATAAATTACCATTCGAATTACATCTCCCCTCATATAATTTCTGTGGTCCTGGGACTAAATTAAAAGAACGTCTTGCTAAGACAGATCGTGGAATCAATCAATTGGATGAGGCCTGTCGCGAGCACGATACTGCATATGCTAATATTAAAAACTTGTCTGATCGACATATTGCTGAGTAAAAAGGCCTGGCAGAGGGTAATAGTAAGATTCATCCTTATCTGAAAGGATAAATAGTCTATTGGTCACAAATATGATGAAAGCGAAGACTAAGCTTGGCATGGGCATGCATAAAAATACAACTACTACTACTACCAACGTAAGAAGACGAAAACGCTCGGATCTCTATCTGTGGCCTATTTCACCAATTACAAATTGCAACCACAATTTTGTACTTGTAAATAAAAACTACAAATTTGTACTTTTCGTTCTGTTTAGCACGGTACAAATGTTTGGTGAAATGACATTAACCAAATATTTCACAAATTTTGTTAAAAAAGAATTGTAAATACAAATTTGTAGGTTGGTGAAATAGGCCCCTGGAGGAGCTGCTGCAATTGCAAAAGCAGTAAAAGATACAAAGGTTGCTAGGGAACAATTGGAAAAATAAACGACACAACCAAGCTATGGAAGCGGTGAAAATCCCAAAAGGGCTTCATCTACAGCCATACAAAAATGGATTTGAACTTCTTCTCAAACCCCAATGTTCAAAAAACTACTGAAATTTCTACCAGTGGCCTATTTCACCAAACTACAATTATAATCACAAATTTTTAATAGTAAACTACAATTACAAATTTGTAAACCTAATTTCTGTTTCACAAACTGCAAACATATTTCCAGTAAATTTGTAACAGAGGAAATAAATTGTAGATAATAAAGTTGTAGTTTACAACTACAAAAAAGTAACGTTGCACCGCTTATTTGCCAGACTTGTAAACTACAATTCTTTCTCACAGATTTGTAAGAGTCTGACGAGTTAATAGCTATGAATAAGCAAAACTAAATGTTCGTTGTAAGTTTAATTCGCGATAAAAAAGAAGTATTGTTCAGTAAATTTTCAAATATAGTGACACATAATGCCAAAAAAATTGAGTGGCAAAAGGTTTATGAAACTTTTTCATGGTATTTTAATTGAGAAAGATTGGAAATATCTTCGAGATGTTGTTTGGCATCTATCGACATACATATAGTGCCCAGATTTTTTGGAAGTCAATGTGGGACATTTTTTTTTAGAATGGAATCTAGTTTCTTTAAACTACATACCTATACGTGTATAATATTATACGTATATATTAATTTTTTAATTAGTTAATACATACAAATTATTCTAAATAACAGTTTATTCCACTTTTTAAATCTATGTAAAATAAGGTATATGAATATGGTAGTTTCATTCAGTTCCGCTGATTTTTTGTTTAAATCAAATAACATTTGATCAATTTATGTTTGTATGAAATATGGTAATAAAAAAATGTAAATTAAAAATATAATTCAGTTTATAAATCAATTTTGCACAGGTCAATTTAGAAATTATTCTGAGCAATAGTTTTTTTTTTAGAATTTCGTTGTTGCTTTTAATGTTTTAAAAAAAACATGAATTATTATAAAATGTTTTTAATAAAACTATGCATTTGACAGTTTTAACTTCAAATCCGTAGTTATGAGCTGTTTTTTAGGTCCACAGTTTATTCACCATCGAAAAAGTTCTTTCTGTAGACGCTTTTGTACGTGGTAGATTTAAAATGTATTCCACGATCTGCGGAAGATTTTTCACCAAAAAATCAGTCAGCTCTTTTTGAATTTTTTTCTTGACTAAAAACGCAGTCCACGACCTCAAAAAAATAGACTAAAAGATTAGTCAATTTCCGGTCTCTCGACCAATCAGAGACCGTTGACTTAAATCCGGAATGTGCCCATTGACATTTCAGGTTTCAGATGGGCATTATTTGAATAGCTACTAGTGGTGCTATTTGATTATTTGTTTTGATTTTGTGAAGTTTTGTGGGACTTTGCGGGACTAATCTGTTAATCCGGGACATTTTGCGGGACATTTGACGATGCGGGACAGCTAAGCCTAATGCGGGACTGTCCCGCACAATCCGGGACATCTGGTCACTATAGACATACACTGATTAGAACTCATTGGGTGAATCAATATTAATTAGTGTTCCGTGGATATACACGTGGCATACCTTTAAAAAAATTTGCTAAATCTTAAACTATAAATACATATTTATATACATTCTGTCAAAAAAGTACCGGGAATTGGTCAGTAAAATACAAAATATTTATTATTCATTCAAATTTATTGTATTGTCTTCAAAGTAGTCCCCTTCCGAAATACCTAATACACTTATGCCAACGAATAATCCAAGCATCTAAACATTTTTTAAACGCATTTTCCGGAACCGACTTCAGTTCTCGCCTCGAATTTTCTTTTGTGTCTTATATACCCTTTATAATCCCTTTAGGTTGATATCCATATTAAAGTGGTCGTGATGATAACGATAATCCACCACCTTATGGCGTCCGCCATATTAGATTTACAACGTCATAAAATATACTATATTGTCTGAGATTCTATTCGTCAAACCCTTCTTTTTGATATCCATGTCATGCGGGTTGTGAAGAAAAAGGTCATCCACCATCTTATGGCATCCACCATATTGAATTTAGAATCACGTCACTTATATAGCTAATCGTATTCTACTTGTCAAATCCTTTCATTTGATACCCATATTTAGGAGGTCGTGTAGATAATGGTAATCCACCATCTTTGGGCGTCCGCAATATTAGATTTACAAGATCATGAAATATACGGTGATTTGTCACGAGATACGCAAAATTTCAGCATAATCGGATATCTGGAAGTGGGTGTAAAATCGATTCCCAGATTCCGCCCTCACAGAAATTTCACAGAAATTGAAGTTAAAAAAGCGTCCACCATATTGGATTTACAACGTTATCAAATAACCCATATTGTATTGTCTCCGGAACTTTATACGTTTGCAAAATTTCAGGATGATCGGATATCTGAAAGTAGGTGTAAAATCGATTCCCAGATTTGGCCCTCACCGAAATTTCACAGAACTTGAAGTAAAGAAAACGTCCGCCATATCATCATCATCATCATTATATTTAAATCGCTAACGCAAGAGCTTGTGATTCCTCCTGAGGGTTTATTCCTGCACCGATTTCAATGATTCTTACACTGATCAAAAGCTCATCACCTGAACTTTGTTCATCAATACCAACACTTTTGAAAAAAACCCATACGAGTAAAGTTATTACGCAAAAAATATTATTACCTATACCTACGGGTATAGGGTTTCTACATGCGATATTCCTCGCACCAGTATACTAGTTGGCTTTACAACATCACCAAATAACCCATATTGTATTGTCTGCGGACTTATACACGTATGCTAATTTTCAGCATGATGGGATATCTGGAAGTGGGTGTTAAATCGATTCCCAGATTCCCCACTAGTCACTTCACAGAAAGTGAAGTTAATATATAGCTTGTAAAATAATTAGTAATTACGCCCAACACTGCCGATGTCTAGTACTGTGGAAGGTGTTGTTCTTAGTACTCCACTAATACACGGACACGCTTATCTTTGTACTTTCCCCAGGCCGTAAATTAGAATCCATATGATGCATAGATCCAATGGGTTGCATGGGGTTGAAGTACCCATTTGCCGCCAATGCCTTTCTTGCAAGAGTGGAGGTCCATGGTAGCTTTCTTAATTCTTTCCTTGATATTTATCTTCCAGCTAAGTTTTTATCAGGCAGCTTGGGGTCATACTCCCAGGTACCTTGCTTTGTTGGTGAAGACTAAGAACCAAACCATTTATGTGTGCGTTTTATATTTTTTGCACGAATGGTAGCGACCTACATTTGTTTGCTGTTTCCTTGCAGCAAGTTGAGAAACTCTTCACGACAAATGATACCCTTGTACGCCTGTCAGACACTCGGAAGACAAAACACCGTACAAAACATACTGGGTTAAACCCGGACAGCACGCTCAGTATAGACCAATGTATTAACCACTCAGCCAATGAGTCCATAAAATTGGTAACCACAAGCTAGGCACCCAAACCACTTTTCTTATATTAACTAAAACGATTAAATAATTACCTAATTCTACAATTAAAATGATATACGTACATACTCTAAGATAGTCGGCCTGATAAATTAATCTACCGCATCAGCAATTCCAATCAATCGGATAGAGTACACAACGCATATGATAAAGGTGTACTCTTTTACTAGCAAGCATGTTTTCGAAACAGAATTTCAGAGTAACATACATCAACAACACCGGTTAAGTACATGTTTTTTTTTTTAATTTTTTATTTAAATAATGATTAAAACTTATCATCGATGAATCCAACTAACATGTAATTATAATTTTGTTTGTTTATCTCAACCCACAACAAGCTAGCCACTCGTTAGATGGTTAGCACACTGCTTGTGGTTGAGCGAAGCTTTTCAAAATCGTTTGTAAATATTAATTAGCATAAGACACAAAATGCCGATCTCTGCCTACTGATAGCTACGCCAATATGTATGTATATACATGTAGTTGTTGACAGACGACACTGTTGTACGACTTCGTTGAGAATTATGAAAGAAACTCCTTCGAACGCGACGTTCCACGACCACATGCGACAGTAGTGCTTAGAAGTTGTGTGCGGGATTATTTATTTATATTTATTTTGTAAAGTTGCAAAATTCTACCTTACGTATTGAAGAAAAAGGTAGAAAAGGTAATTTTTCCGAAATTCATTTAATAGAATCGATCTACAAAAAAAAAAAAAAAACAAATCGACCGCCTGATGCCAAACGTTGAGGAAGTTAGGCTCTTTTGACCGGACGGCGAAATTATTTAAGTGGCGTGAAGAGCATGGCCCCTTTCACCTTACACGCCGACGGCTTTTCCCGTTTAGCTGCCGTCTATTGTCACTGCAACCTACGGCCGGCGCCCGGACGGCAACCGATAACTCAGTGGTGTACAGTATATGACCAAATGCACGCTTTCACATTAGACGGTTTTAACCCTTTCGATACTGTGGGGACATTTAAGTCCCACTCAATGTTTGAGGTGTACTGAATTTTAAACTATGCGCAGTAAAACGTCCAAAACTATCCCATCTCGTAGTCATGAGGCTTAAATAACGGTTTTTTCTTTCAAACGTTATCGCGCGTGTGTTTTTTGCTTCCAATTTGGATTTTTCAGTGAAGTGTTTTGGTGATTTTTAGTTGAGCTCCTTATAAAAAGTGATTTTCTCGAGTAACAATAGAAGTTTTCGAATCATAGGGTAAGTTTTTTTTTGCGTATAAAACTTTAAAATATTATACGAAATTAAAATTTCGGCACCCATATGGATTTTTGTTTCCCGTTCGTTTGAGTGGGACATATTTGTCCCAGCAGTATTGTTAGATTTCAAGTTTCTTATCTTCCAGAAGTAAGACTCATATCTTCCAGAAGTAATACACACTAACAACACAATAAATGGAACAGCTACTTGATCAATTTAGCAATGATGATAGCAGCAATGATGATTTTAGTGCTTCAGATAGTGAATACTGTCCCTCTGAGCCTGAGGAGTCACAAAGGTCATCGAACGAAAATTTTTAGTCTGAGGAAGAACAGATGCCAGAAGAACAAATAGATCAAGAGATAGATGTTGATATTACATCCATTTGGTCTCAATCTTTCGGTGAATTTCAACCTAAAAAGGTATTGTCTACAACTCGACCTTGCCAAATAAGGGACATCCAACAATCAGCAACTGAAATGCAAGTATTTTACAAATTATTTCCTCCTAGTGAGCGAGCGCTTGGATATATGTACATATATCGTGCTTCAAAACAGTTCAGAGTTTTGCTCCAAATACTGATTCTGGAGAGATAAAAAAATTATCGGTTGCATGTTTATTATGGCATACAATCATGTTCCAGCAATGAGGCATTATTGGTCAAAGCAACTGTCAGTCGAAAACAAGTGTATCAAGGACGGATTCTCTAGAGATTGTTTTATTCTACTTTCTTCTATGTAGATTCCCAAGGTCTGGTCGACGATCATTAAAAAGAAAAGCACCGGGAAATGTTAGCATGCATTTACCCACTCAGATTGAAAACCGCAGGAGATCTGTATCTTGTGCAGCAAACAAAGTTGAAAGCCGTACAAAGACAATTTGCATTGGGTGCCAGGAGCCCTTATGCAAAGCCTGTTTCACACCATATCATATGAAGTAAAATTTATTAATCTACTATTGTTATTTGAAGTTTTTGTCTCCTTTTCCGAATAAAAATGAAGTTATAAATAATTTTACTGTTTTCTTCTACTTTTCCTCCTACAGTACTGCAGGGACCAAAAAGTACCACTTAAAAATACGGTTCGGGTATTTTTGTCCCACTTATATTTTCTGACCACGCCCCTTTTTTAACCAAATTTATATGCAGATACAATAAATAACTCCCCTGGAACATAAAATGATCAGAAATTCTTAGAAAAGTTCACAATCCGAAAGCCGTATTGAAAGGGTTAAACCGTACGGTTTACGATTCATTATGACAAAACACCACACCACTTAACCATAAACTGAGCTTGTGACGGTAGAAAACCGTGCATAAACCGAATAAAGTGAAAAGAGCCTAGCCAAACTGCACTAAGCTTCTATCTTTAGGTGGCGCTGCAGTTCGGGGTGAACTAGAGCCTACTTCTCGCAAACATTTGGGTGTGCTTGCTGTATTTTTGCACGAATGGAAGGGACCTGCAGTTTTTTGCCGACTCCGAATGACCAGTTGAGAAACTCACCTTCAAATGATGCTCTTTGAATGCTTGTCAGACATTCGAAAGAGGTGACACTGTCAAAAAACTTTTAGGAGTTTGCGGGGCGGCATGCGCAGTTGTCCAAATCACTAACCACCACGTCACGGTGCTCACTGTACTGTACTTAACAGAAAGATTTAAAATATTCGCCTGAAATGGCCAAGGAATGGAGATAGAGCTGGTAATGAACAATCCTGTCCGAAAAATCGTTGAATCTGGAATTTTAGCTTTATGCTAGTACGGCGCTCGCGCTAAACTAAATATCCTCCTTACATAGAATAAAGCAAAGTCCCGATCGGTGTCATATTACGTTTGTAGTAAAGGATCTCAAGAACCGCTGAATAGATTTTAACGATTCTTTTGGTATAAGATTACTAATTTCTCGGAGAAAGTTTATCAATTAGCTTTGAATTAGATAAATTTTTAGTTTTAGAGTTTAAGGGACTTCAAATGAGAAAACGAAAATTCAATTTAAAACAAACGGCTATAACTTCAGAACAGCTTCTCCCATGTGATTGATATTTATTCTCAGCTTAATTACATTCAATACGCAGATTTAAAGACCGAAATTATATCTGTGCAATTACTCGAGCAATTACTAGAAGCTGAGTATTGTAAGCATTCCAAAGTGTTTTTTTTTTTTAATTTTGTTTCAAGCAGAAGCTGAATCACAGTGGCAATCGTGTGGCGTTGATGACGATTTTATTTTAAATTCTTTCATTGCACTACTTTTCGTATTTCTAGCATTTGTTTTAGATTTTTTTTTTCAAAGCATACTGAGTGACTTTTAATGTGTATCACAGCACTCAGTGGCAACCGCGTGGAGTTGATGATGAGTTTTTTTTTTTGTAATTCTATCATTGCAATCATTTTCGTATTTCTAACATGCGTACGCGTAGTGGTTTTTTAATTTTTTTTTCAAAGATTACTGAGGGACTTTTAATGTGTATCTGTATCACAGTCGCAGCACACAGTGGCAATCGTGTGGAGTTGATGATTTTTTTTTGTAAGTTGCGCTCCTCCGAAACGGCTCGACCGATTTTCATAAAATTCTTTGTGTATACATATTTGGTAGATAAGGTATGAGAATAGGTTGTAAGATATATATCATCTCGCTAGGTGATGCTGGAGTCATCCGATAGGTGGCGCTGAAGTCAAGTTATTACTAACTTCTATATTTATGGACCAAAAAGGCTCATATTCACAATATATGTTGGTTCAGTGACAAAAGAGAAAATTATATAATAAAATCTGCACCCGATAGGTGCCGCTGGAGTCAGGTTATTACTAACTTCTATATTTATGAACCAAAAAGGCTCATATTCATAATATAATGTATGTATCAAAAATTATTTGCTTAATTTAATACATCAAAAGCATTTGGGTTCATTGGCCATGCTTTCAATAATAAACTCTGTCATTCTGCTTATATGTAGTAGTTTTCCTGTAGGTACGGTAAATATGTTTTCAACCGAATTTTTCTGTGAAGGTTGTTTGCGTATTTCAAAAGTTGTCGCTTTGATTTTTCAACTCTATTCTGTTGAATATCTGCTTAGAGCAACTGTCCTATACGACGTTTGACGGCTCCAAGACCTTTGTTGTTAATACGGCTTATTAATTATTGAATAATCCCCATCTCGCGAGCCATGATACTTTGCTTTCATAGTGAATTTCTTCTTATTCTTGCCTTTACACTATTGACAGCCTCTGCTGTTCGTACCGATCGCGGCAGAACATTGCGGGTCTTTTATATCTCCAATCTCTTCAAATAACTTAATGCAGTGTTAACGAACATTCGGCTGATACCGAGCAGCTGGGGCATTTTAAAAATTCCACTCCACATTTATGTAAAGCTACTACCGCAATACGATTTTTTTTATTGGTCCCCTTCCTGGCGAAACAAACTACAGAATGAAATTCGTTTGAACTCGTGAGGAACATAACGGTACATATTTTAATTCCTAATGTCAATATTTTGGTGTATCCAGTTCTTGTCATGGTAATAGATGCGTCTTGTATTGTCACTATATGTATTTATGTCTCTACTAAGTATAATGGAAACATTTGTCAACGCCAAGCACCGAAAGGGGGCACCGTAGCGCAAGTGGTTAGTGCGTCGGACTACTGAGCCAGCGGTCTTGGGTTCGAATCCCGCCGCAAACACCTAAAAGTTTTTCACAGTGCCCACCTCTTTCGAATGTCTGACAAGCATCAAAGAGTATCATTTGTCACGATTGAGCTTCTCAACTCGCCGTTCGGAGTCGGCAAAAAACTGTAGGTCCCCTCCATTCGTGCAAAAATATAACACGCACACACAAATGGTTGCGAGAAGCAGGCCCAGGTTCACCTCGAACTGTAGCGCCAACTAAGTAAGTAAGTAAGCACCGAAAGACACCTATTTAATGTGATTATGATAATGTGAAGGAAAACTGATTTCGTATTGATTCAAATCCTTCTGAGTACCGATTCTATGACATTTATTTTTTTAATTTCAAGTGCTGCTCTTGTTTTATTTGACTTATTTTAAATGTTGCTTTCGTGGGCCCTGCAGCACGTGCTTCACCTGCCTTCATACAAAAGTGGAACAGCACTTTACAGTGTTTTCTATAGTACTTCCTTCCACATCCGCACCTTCTTTGCCAATTTCACAGCCTATTTTAGACAAGACAATTTCACTTAGATGTTGTATCGAAGGTACTCGTATGCTAAACGATATCTATCAAATATGAGGCTTATCTACTTTTACAAATAGTAAAAACGTCACCTTCAAATCTGACGTAAATTTTTCCCGTATTTTATCAAAAAGAATTAATAAACTGTTGCAAGCAATAAATCGTCTTTGGGTATACACATTAGGTACGTTTGAATTGATGGTTCATAAAAATACCCAACACTAAACCAAACCAATTACGACTAATTATAACAAAATCATAAGCCTCGTGTCTTTGATATAAATTTATGCTTTCCTGTTTGGTTTAAAAATTACTGCGTAGATTCTAAATTATCTGTTTAAAGACTTTGGCAATAAAACAAACACCATACGCATGACTGATGGTACAATTAGTGATTGAAATGAATTTAGTTGAAGATTTAAAAGTCATTTAGAAATAAATAAAACAAAATCAAATTTAAATAGACCCTGCCAGGTAAAGCATCGTTGGTAATTTACCCCATTTATCCTTATGGCTTTCATCGATCATTGATTGCACAATCAATTCTGGAGTCGCTCATCAATCAAACTTACTGTCATTAAATTTTTTTTTTTTATTAACTATCCGGCGTATAATTGAAGGTGTGCTAAACGGTCCAAAGGTTTGAACTCTATATTTCTTCATCGATTAAGACTTTACACGTTTTTGTGTGTTTTTTTTTTAGAAATCATATATAAAATATATATTTTTTTTAATCATAGACTTTTATCTTTTCTGCTTTCGTTCGTCCTTCTGTATCATTGAATGCCGCCATCTGCGGTCACGTATTTCATAGCTGTCATAGCTTTCGTATCTAATATCTTACGCAGATAGATTAAGAATGCGATTTTGTTTAGTACGAGCCCAAGCGGGCCAATGGGAGTTGTTAGCTACAATTTACACATTCCACTGTGAAGTGTTTTTTAATTATTATTTCAAAATAAACTTTGGAATCAATAAAATAAATTGAACACTTGATTTATAGGTATAAAATAATTAACAAAACAAAAAAAAATAATTTTGACTTAGTTTCTGGATTTGTTACCAGGGGTAGCTAAAAGGTGACTTGAAGAAAGAGATGGGGCGCATATTTTATTTGGATGTAAAATTTGTCAATGGATACAAAATAAAACTACAATTTATAAAAGTTTTATTTATATCCACGGGGTTTTGACAGTGCAATGATTACTCCTAGTATAAGACGAAAAGAGATTCTACACTGTCGTCCGTAAGTTTATCTTACCAGGGGTAGCTAAAAGGTCACTTGAAGAATGAGATGTGGCGCATATTTTATTTGGATTTAAAATGTGTCAATGGATACAAAATAAAACTACAATTTATAATAGTTTTATTAATATCCACGGGGTTTTGATAGTGCAATTATTACTCCTAGTATAAGACGAAATGAGATTCTACACTGTCGTCCGTAAGTTTATCTACCTATGCTGGACTCAAATGAACTAAATTCTTTCAAATCCTATTATGGGCAATATTGAACATTATTCCATATTAGTAGAGTTTAAAGAAAAAAGGAGCAGAACTAGGCCATAGACCGATGTACGGTGTAAAAAAAAAATAATTACTTTGTTCATTTATGTTAAATAGATAAAAATATATTTGAGGAAGCTACTTACAGTCAGTTCGGATTTCTAAATGGTTCTTTCCTCCGACAGAATGTGTTGCCTGGAATATCCTTATAATGTTACACACAACGCGAGCACATGAAAGACAAGACAAACAGAAAGGCCGAAAGATCGGCGACTTGAGATAATGTTAGGTTTGAACTTATTTTTGGGTGACGTGAATTGAGAAAATTTGGTGTTACTTCGCTTTTGAAATTGTAACTAAGCCAAATTAGTCCAATTTCAAAACGAAATAAAGCCAATTTGTTTGTGTTGGCGTAATCGACGCAACAAATTTGCTAGATACATGTGCTCTTTTAATCGTTTCCATTCACTGGTTAACTCAGACGTTGCTCCAGGCAGAGCCACTAAGTTTAGCAATCTCAGTTTTACGTTTTTCACAGCCCTAAAATACCTTATTTCAGTCGGGAAGAGTTCTAGATAATTTTTGTTAGATGCGTCAGAAAACGGTGTAATAAAATTTATGGTGCTTAATTCAGTAAGTAACTATACATATTCGTATGCATACTTTTCCAGTACATTTATGACTACTGATTCGGTTTTAGTACGAGGACAGGAGAACTTTTTTCCTCTAGAAAAGCTTCTATAGGTACAATAATTTTGAAGTACAGTCCATCAATCTGGGACTAATGCCCAGATGAATGCCTGACAAGCATTCAAGAGCATCATTTGTCATGTAAAGCTTCCCAACTCGCCGTTCGGAGACGGCAGAAAACTGTAGGTCCCTTCCATTTGTGAACAAATATAACGCGCACACACAAATGGTTGCGGGAAGCTAGGCTTGGTTCTACCTAGGACTGCTGAAGCCAAATATCTATATCTAAACTGCCAATGGATCAAAATGTAATCGATTTGACTAAACTCCATTAGAAAAAAAGAAGTCTGTTGGCAGATTCGGTCAGCAAGAAAAACTAAGCCATAAATGCAATGTGTAGCGCAATACGAAAGTGCTGGTACCATTTGATGTATTCAAATACTGATCATGACAAAGACGAACTAATAATTGCATAAATTAAAGATTTGCAGCAATCTAGAGCCCCGAAAAATCGATGGCGATATGCAGTTGTAGAACCCCCCTTTCAGCATTGTGTTCCACTTCTGATACCAATATTTTTGGACTCGATTGTTACAACAACCTCAATAAAAGCAACTGTCCGAATTTCTATTAGTTGCTTTTATTGAGGTCGTACTGTACATATGTATATATAATATGTGGGTTGCAAAACAGAACATTTGATGGGTTTTTAAATGGGATGTTAAAAACAAAAAATGGAGGTTATCGTGTGAGATGGCAAATGAAAGCTCGTTAAAGCACAAATTCAGAAATATGTGAAAATTATTTTGTGTATCTTTTTTCTTAACACTTTTTCAACAAAAAAAAAAATACCTTAAAAAGTAGCTGTCCCCCAACACTATATTATTATACATAAATCTATTACATATGTAAAAAACTAGCTGTTAGCCACCCGGCTTTGGCCGTGCACTAAAATGGTGGCGCCATTCTCAAAAACTTTGCAGCATTAACCAATACCCTCCATCAACAGACTCATGACTCATGACACTTGTTTATGGATGAAAATTCGAATTAAGAATTGAAGGAATTTTATTTTTTCGAATTCACCCCCTTAGAGATGGAATTTCAAAAAATCCTCCCTTAGCAGATGTCAGTTTCATTATATGAATGTGCTGTTTAAATTTCAGGCCTTTAGGTCCAGCGGTTTGGTCTGTGCATTGTCTGTCAGTCAGTCAGTGAACTGTTTTATGGTGGTCCGGTTTTTTTTTTATGAAAATCACAGTTGTTTCGGGAAAATGTGCTTATAACTTTTTGTTGCTATTATTATTTTGATGCGCCGTAAAATATGGGTGTTGAAGATAGACCCCTTCCTCCCATACAATGGTCTATTTTCACCCCCCTCCAAGTTATAGCCCGTCGAAGTAAGGGACCTCCAATTTGGTGGTAAGACCACTTTAAATGATATAACTTCTGAACTACTAGAGCAACAAAAATAGTTTTGTAGATTTTGGAGATGTAATCAGAAGCACATAAAAAATTTTGAAGACTTGTAATTCTATACAGCCACAAAAAAGTTATGGCTCTTTAAACTCAAAATTATGGAAATTTGTTGTACCAATTTTTTACTTAAAATGCATTTTTCTCCAACGTTTGCTTAATAAAAACTCTTTTTTTTAAATTTATATTTTTTAACAATTTTCTAAAAATTATGATAACGGATCACTTGTTGTTGCGCAAGTACGACTTGCACTTGGCGTTGACCGGATTTTTTTGTTACTCGTAGTTGACGCAAAAAAAAACCTTCGTCTAATCCCGCTTCGTAGATCCTGTTTATTATCTGAAATATCATAACTGTAATCCACTTGATCAAAATGTTAAACGTCATTAATAGAAAAGACCAAATGTATAAAATAAAGGCGCATTTGTTTGCCAACGCCAGCCCTGATAAAACTGTTAAACTATTACCCGCTGATAAATATTTTAATCGTACCAGACAGATAGCATCTCCCTTCGTTTTTCACAATAAATCAAAAGATATCACATGGATTTTTTTTGTCATTTTACGTGTTTCTAAATTTAGTACAACTTTTTGTTTTGTTTATTGATATTTTTATTTTTTATTTTTAAAGAATATGGCAACCCCGTATTTTTGCTTTGTTTATCGCAATGCATAAATCAATGGGGTTAGTTGCCGTTTTAATCAAAAAGCAGAAACAAAACAAATCATTTCGTTTTAACAATAATTTATTTAGTAATGAAAGCAGATTTGGTTTGACTTTTGCAGAATATTGATAGCAGTTGCTGGTCTTGTTTGTATGTACATAGATGGTTGATAAATTGAAGAAAAAAATTCCATTGCAGGTAATGAAATTCTATGGAATGTGGGTTAGACTCCAAATTCTGACTCAACCGGTATTTATATTATGTATAATTATTTTTTCATTAAAATAGCGATAGTGGCCAAACAGGAGTGTAGTTAGATTATGACGATAAGAATGGCAGATTGGGCAGTGCGGAATAAAGAAGCTTGAATTTCGATTCAATTAGCCATGACACAGTTTTATCACAAAGCGTTGTTATTTGGTTCTGGTGCTATTTTTTCTATTTTGCACTTCAGAGCTTTTTTATTTAATTTAGATTTGATTATATAAACGCCAGGTCAACTGCCACTTTTCAGGAGGATTCTTGAACGATGATGACACTATCTTAGTATCGCCTATGGCCGGCAATTATATAATCCTGCCTGCCTACGAGATCTGTTTAACTATTTTACTAAATTAAAAACGGTATGATTTTGGGACCACTTCACCAAGTTACACTGGTCTTTTCTCGGAATTTGTTTCGATGCTAAAATGGGCTACTATTGTTGGGTCGGGTTGAAAGTTTCAATAGTATTCAGGGTAGGTAGGTAGAAGTGAGCACCTTGCTGTAGAAGTAAGTGCGTTGGACCACAACGCAATGCTGCCCGGGTTCAATCCCAGGTCGGGTTCAACACCTAAAATTTTTTCACGGTGCCACCTCTTTCGAATGTCTGACAAGCAATCAAAGAGTATAATTTGTCAATGAGCTTCTCAAACCTCAACTCGCCGTTCGGAGTCGCAAAATACTATAGGTCCCTTCCATTTGTGCAAAAAATATAACACGCATACACAAATGGTTGCGAGAAGCAGGCCCAGGTTCACCCCGCGCTGTAGCGCCACCTAAAGTAAAAGATAGGTAGAAGTGGTGGTTTCGATGGCGCCGTGAAATAACGCCAAGTGAAATAAGACCAAACACAAGAATTTGGCCTTATTTCACTTTGTGAATGTTAAATAAGACCAATTTTAAACGTTTGGCTTTATTTCACTTTGTGACAGTGAAATAAGACCAAACGAATTCACCTATCCAAAGTGAAATAAGGCCAAATTAATTTTTCCAGTGTTATCGGCGAAAAAAAAAATGGTCAGACTTTATCGCAATACCTTTTTTTAAAAATCTGGGTACCTTATTTACAGGCTGCTTATAAATATGTATTAGGAAAACGTCGCGTCGCGTCGTCTCCAAATGTTCCAGTTAAGGCAAAAGAGGTATCGAACCTATTTGGTTTTGGTATGTCGAGATATCCGATGCATCCTCTCGAAACATCTTGCCGCTATACACAGCTTTTAACTGCGCGCGATTTTTTGCTTTTATTTTTTGCAATAAGAAAAACTGAATGCGTGAATGTGTGTACGCTAAAAGAAAATGATAAAAAATCGTATATATATAGATAAAAAATCGTATATATATAGCCCTCGAATTTTCTGTTAAAAGTTTATACTAACGCATTATACTAACTTATTTATTTATATATGTATGTAGGTACAATGTATATACATAAATGTACATACATAAAATATTGTTATATACATTTAAAATGAATGGATCGAAACTATAGAGTCAAATGTGTTTGTTGTAATGCCCCCTATAGCACGTGTACACGTGTTACACGTGTAATTAAATTATCCGTGTATGAACACGTGTATATTATTTACACGTGTATTTAGTATTACACGTGTATTTAGAATTACACGTGTATTTAGTTTTAGATCGTTTTGTATGGATCAGCTGATCCAGTAGGCGATAAAAAATAAATGCAATTTTACAATTCAAATTTAATGATTTAAAAAAAAGCCAACATCTCAACTAGTCCAGTCGTTTCGTACTGAAATCGGAAGATTTTAAAAAAAATTGTGGTGTTCTAGTTATTATTGTTTGCTCCTTCATTATTAGGGTGCTGATGCTGATGCTACTATAGGTTCTTTTTTCTAGAAAAGAAATATCAAATACTTCATACAAACTTCATACCAAACTATGTATGTAGTTGGCTTCACTTTTATAAAATTTAAACTCACGATAATACAGGGTGTCCCAGTTAAGAGGTATAATCACCTAACTAGGGATTCCTGAATTTCTGGCAAAGAAAAAAATCGCAGGGCAGAGGAGGTCTATTTTCATACCCCTCCAAGTTGTAGCCCGTCGAAGTAAGGGACCTCCGATTTGATGGTAAGACTACATTAACTGAGAGCCAATCAAAAGCGCATAAAAATGTTGAAAACTTCATATAATTCTATGCAGCCACAAAAAAGTTAGTACTCCCTAAACTTAAAATTATGAAAATTTGTTGTTCCAATTTATTACTTAAAATGCTTTTTTCTCAAAACTTTTACTTAATAAACAATTTTTTTTTTGGCCAATTGCCTAAAAATTATGTTAAACAATTTTTCACGTACGTTTAACAGAAGTTCTAGTAAAAAATAATTCTTGTAGCTGTTTTAGTTCAGAAGTTATAGCAGTTAAAGTGGTTGTAACGCCAAATTGGAGGTGTCCCACTTTGACGGGCTATAACTTGAAAGGGAGTTAGAGTAGAATTTTGTTTTAATGCTGCCAAGGGCAGGTTTTAGACGAAAAAGCACCCGGTAAATTATGAAGCGACTTTTTTGCAATTACACGTGTATTTTTAAATTTTTAGTTATAAATACACGTGTAATTAAAAATGCACATGTAAATAGTTTTTTATTACACGTGTATACGTGACACAAATACACGTGTACTTAAATACACGGCTAAAACCGAGAGCCCTAGTTTGTTGTAATAATTTCAAACGTCTTAGGAGGTAATTGATTTATATCGGGTAAGCAAAACTAAATTTTTTTTTTATTTCACTTCGTGAATGTGAAATAAGACCAAATTTTTGCATTTGGTCTTATTTCACTTGGCGTTATTTCACGCACCGTTTCGATGGAAGAAACTCCAAATAGCGCGTAAATTGCGTCGGCCGTTTTGATACCACAACCTCAGGTGCCCCGTTTATTAGAATGTAATTTTGAGATAGCTATTTATATCTGACGAGAGTTGCACCTCGCCTGGCTAGTTCGTCAGCTATCTCGTTCCCTTCTATGGCACTATATCCTGGAACCCAGAGAACAGTGAATCTAGCCTAGTTGCATAAGCGCTTGACTTTTTCACCGCATTGATCTACTAGTTTTAATGAGGTAATTGCTGAATTTATGGCTTTAATTGCGGCTTGCATATCTGTAATAATAGCGACATTGTGTTTGGGTGTTGGGTCGTTTATTAAGTTGTGACAGGCCTCGAGGATGGCTAATAGCTCAGCCGAAATTCGGAAGGCGATAGGATTGATAAGCCGAGTTTTTCCGAGAAAATGCCCGCCCTTACCCCGCAGTCCATCTTCGAGCCATCGGTGAATACCGTTGTATCGAAATCTGTCACCACTCTCCCTCACTTCCATTCCTCTCAGCTTGGTAAGCCTGCTTCAAGTTAGTGGTTTTTACACTGTAGAAATGCGATTGTAGAAATGCTAAGCATATACTAATTGAGCTATGGTAGTTTGGACTATTTTAAGCCTCAATAGGAAGTTATTTCTTTTTGATAGGTTTGAGTAACATATTAGCCTTGTTTCTTATATCATCCTTTTGCCATTTTCGCATTATAGATATGGAAACTATGGTATTTCTCTGCAGACTACTTATTCATTTTCCCACGTTCATAGCTCAAAAGACGGCCTTTACTCTGATTACCTTAACTCTATTGCATCTGTAAGCGTTTTTCATTAGTTTGCCGTGTGGTACGATTTCATTACCAGGTGATGTTGGTGGCACCTTGGTGTAGTGGTTGGACTACTACATATTGGTGCTCGGGTTCAATCTCAGCCCGGGTTCAACACCTAAAGTTCTTTTCACGGTGCCACCTCTTTCGAATGTCTGACAAGCAATCAAAGAATATCGTTTGTCAATGAGCTTCTCAACTCGCCATTCGGAGTCGGCAAAAAACTGTAGGTCCATTCCATTCGTGCAAAAATATAACACGCACACATAAATGGTTACGAGAAGCAGGCTCTGTTTCACTGCGAGCTGTAGCGCCACCTAAAGCAAAGAAAAAAGTTGGCGTGTTGAATGCTCTGACCTCTTCACTTTCTATTTGAAATGATGTAGGCTTTAATCTCAAGAGATCACCATAAATGGGTTTGCACTTGTAACCTTCAAATAGTTTCTTGGTAATCGTTTCAGCTTTCACTTGCCCATCTTTGCCATGACTTCCAATGACAGGCAGGGAAACCAGAAGATTATCCAATTATCTCTTTAATGCTGGACTAAGCTTTTCTTCTATGTTATGTTGTTATGTCAGTATTTAGATTTTGAAGACTTTTTGATAATTCTGGCTTTCTTTTTCCAGATCTTCTTAAAATTATGAGACCTTAAGTTGGTATTTTCCTACAGCACCGGCGGAAAAAAAATAAGAAGAAAATAATCAGAATTTACAAAGAACAGAAGTTCTTAAAAATTATATCGCATTAAAAACTAGCTCTCGAAAGTATTTTACAAATATCCTTACTATCCTTACTATAATAAAAATGTAACTTTTTTTCGACTGCAAAGACTTTGTTCCCATTTGTCTTAAAAACTACTGCAAGAAATTAAATTCGGTTTTCACAGTTGGATTGCAAAATGTCTGGAATACAGGCATAGGATATTTTTATTCGTTATCTGCTATCCAGAAGCGGAAATCTAAGCTGATATCTGGGCAGAGATTATTTTTATGAATACCTTCAAGATCCTAGCTTTAGAATGTCTTGGCCGATGGGAATGGAATTTCTTTTATTATAAAGCAATTTTGTGCAAACATTTTAAGATATAAATCATCTTCGTACGTTACACAGAAGTTGAATAATAAGCATTAAATTAAAATAAACATTCAATTAAAATTGACATAGACATCAAGAAAAGCTTAGATCGTTGGATCTTACCAACGACCAGTGGAGATAATTTCGTGTGTGCGCAGGTTTTTTTTGTTGTTGTTTTTTTTTTTTTATTTTGGGACTGTTTGAATGCACATAACGCAGAAACTAATGGACGGATTTTGATGAAACTCGACATAATGATTGCGTATGTTCTTGGTCAACATTTTTTATACTTTTTATCCCCCAAAATGATCTGGTTTCAGCAAAACATTGAAAAACACTGCATATCTGTAACGAAAATTATAATTATTCAGCCCTAGCTCTCAATAGTAGCTTATCGGATTGAAAAACAAAAAATAGGTGAATTTAGTAAATTTTCTACTGATTAATTTGAGGTATAAATCATCCTTCTGCGTTATACTGGAGCTGAGCTATACTCAAATGAAATGTTCGCCAATAATTTTCCATTGGTGGAGACCGCAGACAACAGCCGTGCAGCTGTGGGTGACGTCAATAAGTATGTACCTATATATGTAGGTATGTCGTATGTATATTAAAAGTAATGTTTGTGTGTTCGACTTTTATGCGTTCGCGCATCGCTCATCCGTTTGGGATAAAACTTGGGACATGTGAAAAAAAAGCATTGTTGTTGTGCGCACCCAGGGGAAGGTTCTTTCTACGTTGAGGGAGGGTTTCCACTTCATTGCAAGTTTTTTATTTTTTTTCCAAAAGCAAACGCATTCATCATGATCTCGAATCTGCACTCGGTGGAGACAATAATATTATGTACAGTCGAATCCCTTTATGTCGAATTTTCACGGGTGATTAAAATTGGTGCAAGTTGGAGGGATTTTTGATAAAATTCGAGCTAGAACGATTATCCCTTTTAGTTGAAAACGCATTTATTCATAGATCATAGTGGAAGTTACCAAAAAAAAAAATACAGAAAGAAAAAAAAACCTTTAAATGAACATTAATTAATAACAGAATAATTTGTGATACAAATAAGGTACCAGTCAGTTTCCGATTTCCTGGTATGTTAGAAAGTTAAAAACATGTTTTTTTCTAACACTTCAGCTTCGAAAAATCATTTGGACTTACCTACCACAAAAAGCATTTAAATACGAGGAAATATGTAGGCTAAGTTTTGAAAATCAGAAAAAACATGGGAGGCGGACGAAGCAAGGCGAGTACGGGTCAGCTAGTCTATATAAAGGGTGATTTTTTAGCTGGTTCGGTTTTGGTAACACTGGTTTTGACAGCTGACGTGTGTTTAGTACCTTGTGTCACTGTCAAACAGCTTCAGTTTGGTTTGCAATTTAACCATGGATCGTCTTACAAATGAACAACGCTTGCAAATTATTGAATTTTACTATCAAAATTCGTGCTCGGTTCGAAATGTTCATCGCGCGCTGCTTCCATTTTATGATCGGCATTCTCGACCTTCTGAGCAGTCTATTCGGAAGATTGTGACCAAATTTCGCACCAAATTTACTTTGTTGGACATTAAACCACCAACACGTTTACGTACTGTGCGTAGTGAAGAAAATATTGCGGCCGTATCAGCTAGTGTGACAGAAGACCGCGAAATGTCGATTCGGCGCTACCGAGCGATGATAACAAACTTTTTTTTGCCCGAAATGGAAGTTCTTGACTTGCATGATATGTGGTTTCAACAAGACGGTGCCACATGCCACACAGCACGCGAAACAATGGCGCAATTGCGAGGCGAGTTTGGTGAACAGTTAATTTCACGTTTCGGGCCGGTCAATTGGCCGCCTAGATCGTGCGATTTGACACCATTAGATTATTTTTTGTGGGGGTATGTCAAGGCTAATGTCTATAGGGACAAGCCCGCTTCGATTGACGCACTGGAAGCCAACATCCATGCATTCATTCGTGAGATACCGGCCGATATGTGTGAAAGAGTATGCCAAAATTGGACTCAGCGGATGGGCTACCTGAGACGCAGCCGCGGTCAACATTTGCATGAAATTATCTTTAAACATTAAATTGCAAGGTTCAAACTATCGATTCAAATAAATATTTCATTCATTTTTTCGAATTTTTTGTGTTTTTTTTTTAAAAAAAGTTCTCAACCTCTTAAAAAATCACCCTTTATATAAAAATGAATTGATATTTTGTGCGTTTACTTTTCACGCCTGAACCGCTGAACGGATTGTAATGTTATTTGGCCAGAAGATAGTCAGGAACCTGAGAAAAGACATAGATATAAAAACCGCCCGCTAGGTGGCGCTGGAGTCAAATTATTAACAACACCTTTTCACGCCTAAGCCGCTAAAGGCTAAACCGATTATAATGTAATTCGACGAGAAGATAATCTGGGACCTGGGGAACAACATAGGTGAAAAAATCACCCGCTAGGTGGCGCTGGAGTCAAATTATTAACAACACCTTTTCACGCCTAAGCCGCTAAACCGATTATAATGTAATTCGACGAGAAGATAATCTGGGGCCTGGGGAACAACATAGGTGAAAAAATCACCCGCTAGGTTGCGCTGGAGTCAAGTTATTAAAAAAACCTTTTTACGCCTAAACTGCTGAACCGATTATAATGTAATTTAGCAAGGAGATCTGGGACCTGAGAAAGGAGAAACTAAGAAATCTGGACCAACAACAAATTCTATATTTAGCGAAACAAGCAAAACAGGTGATGATGACATTCTGATGGACTTTACTTTGCATTAAAGACGAGAAACGAAAAACGCCATACAATTTTCGGAGGAAATCGACATACATAAGTAGTGCATGCAATGGCATGGTATGATACTATTACATGGCAATGCTAAGCCCAATACCTCACGTGTAACAGTACAAAAACTCTTATATTTTGGATTGAAAATGCTTCCTCATCCACGGTACTGTCCTGATGTTCCAGTCAGTCTTAAGCTATTTAGCTACCAGATACTCTTCCGATACCAAGCAAAAGGCCATAAAATCCTTTAAAGATATCATTACGTTGAAAATTCAGAAATTCTTAAAAAAAATTTATACTAGAGTCGGAAGAGCGATGTAGATGCAAACCCCTTTAATTTTAATAAAAGATAAATGTATGAAAAGGTATTATTAGATTTTAAATGTTTGTTACTAAATCGAACATTTAATGTAGTACAACCAATAGAAAAATTATACTGCTGTTCAATCACACGTTGAACATTTGGTGTGATTCAACAAGCTTTGTCAGATTTCGCGGCTCTTATTTTTATCCAGAACCACATTACTAGAACACTGTTTTACCTAATAAGTAACCCGACTGTTTTAGTACACGGGCATAGCCCGGCGGGACAGACAGACAAACAAACAGATAGACAGACACACAGAGAGACAGGCAGACAGAAATATAGACAGACAGACAGACAGATGGACAGATAGACAGATAGATAGACAGATGAACAGGCAAATAGACAGACAGATAGAAAAAAAAAGAAATTGAAGTTGAAAAATAGCAAAACAGTGATTGCATCGTACTATGTACTTTCTTTCTATCATATCATACCCGAATAACTAAGTGTGCGCGCAAATTTTGAAAAGATAGGTGGTGGGCACCGTAGCGCAAGTGATTAGTGCGTCGGACTACTGAGCCACTGGTCTTGGGTTCGAATCCCGCCGCAAACATCTAAAAGTTTTTCACAGTGCCCACCCCTTTCGATTATCTGACAAGCATCAAAGAGTATCATTTGTCACGATTGAGCTTCTCAACTCGCCGTTCGGAGTCGGCAAAAAACTGTAGGTCCCTTCCATTCGTGCAAAAATATAACACGCACACACAAATGGTTGCGAGAAGCAGGCCCAGGTTCACCTCGAGCTGTAGCGCCAACTAAGTAAGTAGGTGGTGGTGGAGCGAAGCGCACCGGGTTCAGCTAGTTTGTTATAGAAAATGTTTGCGTCAAGATATGAATAAGAAGTGAGCTTATCGAAAGCATAAAAAAAAATATGTACATATGTATGTATGCGCTTATAAATACATAAACGTACATGTGAACATATATTATATTTATTGATAGCAACAAATAAATATAAGACTGCTTATCTCTTTGACATCAAAACTTTTTAATTTTGAAAACGTCCGAAACACGGAACTTGACCGCAAATATATCAAAAATAGTAGGCGGCAGCATAATAATTTGACGATGTTTTTCTGGGAACCTTACATATTCGGAAGGAAAATATTTCGCTGAAATGGAAATTCCAACGGAACAACGATCCGAAACACTATTCCAAACTGCCAATATTCTGATTCCATCTGAACAGTGTGCAACTAATGAAGTGACCATCCCGATCTCCGGACTGATGCAGGCGCAGGCGGGCCACGAGACCTGGAATGTTATTTGAGTGAAGTCTTGCTGGACCCTAGTGGATTATGTGCCTCGATCGAGGAACAACTACTTACATACATACATATATTTTAAACGATGATGGTTCCTACCCCATAGATATATTAGGTTCTGCAAAGATCTGGATAATGTACGATAAGATAAAATTCAGTTTGTTCAACGATGCACACAGTAACCAAAGGAGTCTCCAAGTGAAACTGTCACAGTGATTTCTTTGCTCATAGCCACTTTCGATTAAACTTATATATTATATTTAATCCATCGATAATCCAATCAATAACCCTAATCTACAATCCAGCACATGTCTTCGCAAATATGCCAACTGATCAGGGCGGGCCAAAAGGCATAACCATGGGCGTGCGTCGTTGAATATTCGCCGAGATAAGCAGTCGTAAGTCCACTTTTGATACGTGTGTACGTACCACTAGCCAAAACATTTCATAAATCATGTGGTTGCACTTATTTGAAATACAAGTACGTCACATCGCATTTTCGATTCCATGCAATATTTTTGAAAGCTGCCATATCACCGATAGCTATCTCTCTTCCTTAGACTACAAAAATTAAAAAACAATACCTCCTGTCAACGCAAACTAATTAGCCCTAATCTCCCATATTAGAAGTAAAGAATTTCAATTAGTTTTATTGATATCGATAATTTGTGTGCCATGCCCCCCGGAAACGTAACCAATCTAATCGTTATCCTTATCCTAACACCGAACACAACAAACCCCGTCTTATCGCAGTTTAAAACCAAATTCCTCTCCACCATATATTAACATGGCTGACACTGACAGTAACAAAACTAAACAGTTTCGTCATAAACTTTTTTATTTATTTATTTTTATCAAAATAATTGCTCAGCAATTCGTTCAAGTAAGTATTTGCGAAATTCCATTGCACACTAACTTAAACTTCATGCATCACACTCATGTGTCATGTCATCTGACAATAGAAACAACAAAAACACGATTTCAAACGGATTCTTTTTCTAGCGGGACTATCTTTATTTTTTACTGTAAATAATTGTATTTAATTTTTTTCTTATAACACTTTTATTGATCAAAGTTGACAGCCAGCGCCATACTCTTGACACAGTGATTAGATAACAGCGAAACAAATGAAACGAAAAAAAAAAAAATCAATTGTCAATAAAATATCTATTCTCTCTATACTTCGAAAAATCACACAAATCCATTGCCGCCACACCGGGACCGGTGCGCCGCGCAGTCACTGTCGCCATATTTATAAAAATGATTAGAAGGAATGACTTGTCAGACAGAATGTCAAAATCAAAGAGGAATTTCCACTATTCGGAAACGCAATCCATCGATCTTGTGAATGTCAAAATGTATATGGAGGTATGGGAATCGCCCACCGAAGTGTGAGTTTCCACGGAAAATTAAATTAAAATTTACAATGGAAACCCCTTTACAAAAGTCTTATCTGTGATTCAGCTTTGAAAAAGTCAATTTCGGAACATCGTAATTAATTAAATACTAGTATACCATTGCGAGGAATCTCGCATGTAGAAACCCTATACCCGTATAGATATAGGTAATAATGTTTATTCGTAATAAGTAATAACTTACCTCATATGGACTTTTTCAAAATCATATATATTGATGAACAAAGCTCGTTAGAATCATTGAAATCGGTGCAGAAATAAACTCTCAGAATCACAAGCTCTTGCACTAGCGATTTAATTATATAGATTGCGTTGAATTTTTGTCCATCGAATGTGACTTGAAGTGTTAGGCGACGGTGGGTGATCCAAATGATCCCCCGCAATTAAATAATAAATTGTTTCGTAAAGTTGGCAAATAAGTCTTAATCAGCACCGAGCTAGCGAGCACTGGAGTTTGATGTAACTATGTACATATTTTCAAAAACTGTACAACGCTATAAAGAGTCGATTAGGTTTTATCAAAAAAAAGAACAAAAATTTAATTGCTTTAGAAAGGGTTTGCGTTTATTTTAGTGTCGTTATGTAAATCAGTAATGGATCGAGAATTTAACGTTAAAGTGAATGGCGATAGATACGAGTAGTCTCAGATTTCTTTATTTTTGGGCGGACTTGAGTGGTATTACCACATGCTCTCTTTTTTAAATAAATCACATACCTTAGTTCAGGGGACTGTTGACATTAGTTAGACATTAGACATTAGTATCGAATGTCAATCAAATGTCAATAGTCGATTTGTTCAAGTCAAGACCGTAGTGAAAGGGTGTTTTATTATGTTGTGTAAGAGCGACCAAAGATTAAACAAGCCGAAAGTAAGTTTTATTGGAGGCATTTTGACCACAAATTACCTCCGAAAAGTCTGTGGAAAAAGCTGCGCGAATTAGGTATTGGACGTACAAGGAATGTTGAGGTGAATAACTCTGATCCTCTGATCAGCTTAACAGAGGATTTGCGAAAATACAAATGGATAATACCTACATGTACTGAACCACCTGTTGTTCTAGTTAATGTCTTCGAATTTGCCTGTGCTGAACAAACTGTCAGTGCTATTCGTAAAATTAAGTCTAACGGTTTTTTAAAGGCACAACTAAACGTGACAGATTATATCCGTGCTGCAATGGATAGTGGCCTTATAACTTTTATGACTCTGCTGGACACGCTGCATCATTTGCAGCTGCTTTCAAAACTCGGAGGATTATTTAGACATGCTGAGACGTTTCCATGAGACATCGCTTCAATGGAGGGCCGGTTCCAGGGCGAATTGGACGCCAATGTGATGGGAATCTACGTCTGGCACCTAAAAAGGGGCAATTCCAAAGTTCACAGTAGGAAAACAAGAAAATTTCTGCGCTTCTGAATGCATATGGAAGTGCCAATATTTTTTTTTTTTTGTTCGGATATATGATAGGTTATTAAAATTTGAAGTAACATTTTGAATTTAGTTTTCTTTTATATATATTTTTTTATTATAAAAGTGCATAAATGCTCAAAAATGCCAACTTTTCGTTTCTTTTAGCAATAACTAACACTTAAGAAGAACTTTTGGCATTTTTGAAAAGAGCTGATATATCCAATCATAAACAACCCAAAAATGTACATACGCAAATATATTTTGAAATTTTGTTACACAGTGTTATCTATGAGGCAGGGCTCGGATTTTTATGTGCTAAAAAATACAAAATATGCGCATAAAATATGCGCCTAAAATGAGAAAAATGCGCCTAAAAAGTGAAAATATGCTTTGAAACATTTGAAAAATAATAAAAAAAACGTTGAAAATTTAAAAGAATGCTGTCTTTTATTTAACAACAATAAGAAAAAAAACTTCAAAAATAAATAAACAAAATAAACTTCATTTAATTGAAAAGAAAATAAGAAATATTGCATATCAATCTCATTTAAATAAGGTACTAGTTGTCCAAATTCATTGAATATGCCTTGTCATATAATGTACCATACAGTTTTTTTTTGAAATTTTCAAAAAGAGAATACATCTGCATTATGTGAAACATATTTGCACAAATAACCGGCCACAGAAGTCTTAACTTTTGACATTTTATCTAAAAAAAATAACTCACTTGAAGAGAATTGTAACCAAAATATTTATTGAAATAAATTCGTACCGTTAGGATATACCAAATTTTAATGTTTCTCATTCCAAGTTACAATTTGTTTTGATCATAGCAAACAGCACGGGAATGGCATTGGAATAACATGACAGCTGGAATTGTGTTTAGTGCTGCCAAGTTATCAATAGAATTTATTTCCAGATGAAATATAGAATTTTTAATGTTCGTTTGCATTTCGGTGAAATCAATGTTTTAAGTGTTTAAAGTTTATTTTTTTGAAATATGCACGATAAATATGCATTTATTGTTGAAATATGCCAAAATATGCATTTATACCAAAATATGCAAAAATATGCGCTAACGATTGAATGCCATTTTAAAGCAAATGTCTCAATTCGGAAAACTATCTAATTAATTTTCTTCTAAGGATGTCCAAAAAATATATGCATTTGCATAGAAATCCGGGCCATGTCTATGACATAATTTTTTTTGCTGCAAGTCCATCGTCTCCACTAACCAACACGGCTTTCTTAAGGGCAGATCAACAACCACTAACCTAAATGAATTCGTGTCTAGAACCTTATGCGCTTTGGAGAATGGAACCAAGTTGATGTTGCAACCACCGACTTAAGCAAGGCCTTCGATAAAATATCGCACAGTATAATCCTTCTCAAACTTAAAATTCTTGGTTTTCCCCCACGATTTATAACGTGCATCAATTCTTACGTTCTTTTTAGATCTTGCGTATCTGACCCTTTTAAAGCCACTTCTGGAGCCACCTTGGATTGATTCTCATCTTGACCATGATGTCGACTGTATCATAAAAGACTTCTTTATATCTATCTACGCAGACGACATGAAAATTTACAGGCACATATCATCTCCCGCCGACTCTCGTCCATTTCAAGATGACTTGAATTGATTTTCAATCTGGTGCCAAAAAAAATGTTCTCGTACTCAATGTCAGTAAATGTCAAGCTTTCATGTACTCTCGTAAACGTCTCACACCTCCTCCCAGACATTATCTCATCCACAACGAACCTGTTCCCTCTGTCACCTCATTACGCGATCTGGGTGTTATTTGTGATAGGGAACTCAACTTCAGGTCCCATATTGATAGGATTAGTAGCAGAGCAAACTCTTCGGCCGGTTTTGTGAAGCGTTGGTCCAAGGAGTTCTCGAACCCATATGTCACGAAATCCCTTTACATCACCTTCGTAAGGCCTCTGCTTGAATATGCGAGCCAAGTATAGTCCCCTTACTACGAATTACATTCCAGGCGAATCGAAGCCGTCCAGCGCAGGTGCACCCGACTTGCCCTACACGGCCTTCCTTGGGCTGACAGCTACAACCTTCCACCCTACAGCGACCGCTTAAAACTGATCAACTTACAGTTTCTCGAAAAACGTCGGGAAGCCGCCGATGCACTCGTTATTCTCCAACTCTTGGCCAGCAACATCGATTGCCCTGTCCTTCTTGAAATGATCTGCCTCAACACCAATCGATGAAATCTCAGGTCTATCCCTCTCTTTCATATTGGCTTTCATCGCACCAATTATGGTTTCCACGAACCAATATCCATAATGCTACGTAAGGCAAATAGTATGCCTAACTTTAACTTTGATTGTAGCAAACTAACTCTCCGTAACGCACTTTGCAGCTCCCCACCTTTTCAGGACCTAGTTACCAACATAATTTCATTAACCTTTATTGTCAAACTTAGTCCTAATATAGCTCTTAAGTTTCCCTGTACCCAGTTTTAAGTAACTGCTTGTTTTGTATAGTTAAGTTATATCCTTAAGCTTTCGATTGTTTAAGATTTATGCTTGTATTAAGCTAAAATTGCATTTAAAAATTAAAATTAAAATTAAATTCAAATTCAAATTAAAATTAAAATTAAAATTAAATTAAAATTATAATTAAAATTAAAATTAAAATTAAAATTAAAATTAAAATTAAAATTAAAATTAAATTAAAACTAAAATTTGCGTCATCTGCACTCAACCTCATCAAATCGTGTCTGGGCGGAAGAAAACAAGCAGTTTCAGTAAACAATGCAATGTCTGATTTCATTTCAACTTCAGCGGGTGTACCTCAAGAATCCATTTCGGGTCCATTGTTACTTACCATCTTTATTAATGTCTTACCGAAATACCGATGCTAATTAAATACTCATCACTTCACATGTATGCAGTTGATGTCCAATTTTACTTAAGTTGTAAACCTGGCTCAGTTGAAGATGCGGTCTACAAACTCAATGAAGATGTTTAAAGAATACAAGTTTGGTCTGAAGACAAATCGTTGAGATTGAACCCTACTAAATCTAAAAGTCTCACTTTTAGTAGAAGTGGGCTATATGACTGTAATTTACCCAATATACTATTTTGGAATGAACCAATTGAAATTGTTAATAAAGTTCAATAAAGTTCTACTATAATAGGCAAAATCTATGCATCTCTTAGAGATCTGTCTATGTCGCAATGCTACACACCATTGAATACGAGATTAAAACGAAAATAGGGATGTAGTGTGGGGCGTGGGTAGTTTTGATTTAAACAGGTTGATTTTTTAAGTTTGGTATGTTAGTTTTTCAAAAAAAGCTGATACTTTATGGGCCAGATATTCGGAAGAGGTTGCACACTGAAGAAACTTTTGATTGCTGGGATTGTACCCAGACAGTATACCTAGTACTTCGATGAACTAATCACTCGTCGCTTACAGTTTTAGGAGAGATCGTACATTTTTTGTTTGATTTTGAGTTCACTTTTCGTCTCCATACCAAATTTTGAAATGCTTCTTAAGTACCCGGGATGATCACAAGCTATGTAATTTTTTGCTCAGCCCACTGGTTCTGACATAGTAGTCAAAATAACTGTATATCGGTGAGGAATATTGTGATTATACACTTATACAGCCCTTACTCAATAATGGCTTATCGGATTGAAAAACAAAAAAAATAGGTGAACATAGTAGGTTCGTCCCTCAATCATTTGAGATATAAAACATCCTTCTGCGTTGTCCTGAAGCTGAGCAGTTTTCAAAATAGCACACAATTTTCCTTCAGTGGAGACCACTGCCAGCAGTCGATCAGCAGTGGGTATTGTTGCAATAGTGTGTGTGAATATGTGCGCGCTCTAACGTGATCATATGGCTTGCACTTCAATGTGCACTTGCGGCTCTCACACTCCACCAATCTTAACAAATGAGGTGTCGAAAGAAAGGGAATTTCCCAGAGCAGTCAATTGCATTTTCAGTTCATTAATCTTATTAACAAATTAAAAAAAACGATCAAAAACAAATATTCTACCCAAAATGAACTCCTTAAGAGCTAATTTTGGTTCATATATATATGTACATTATACGTATCATCATCACATAAATTAATCATCTGGAAAGTATTGGTTGTTCATTGATACGAAGCCAAGGTAATATTGCCTTTGGCTGTGGCGTCGTCAGGGTTAGTAGCTACGTTATTCCCCGGAATAGTGATAAAGCTCAAGTTTTCCCTGACTGTTGTTCTATGTTCTATGGGACGAATGCACCGTAAGGCAGTGGAAATCGTTAACAGAACCTAACAGGATAAACTTTAGGCAAACGTTATCAGTAGTATCACGAGGCACAAAGCTGACGAAGTAAATGCCTGTCTGACAAAGTCAAGTCTCTTGGGTCCAATGTTACTCAAATGTACTTGACCGTCAATATGCGGGCACGAACATGCGGCAATCCAAGCGCACACAATTTTCTTATTTGTTACTTAAAATTGGTGGAAGAACGCTTCCGGAAGAAAATAGAAAAGTAAATTTATCACATTATTTGTGCCAAACCGTGTCTTCTACCGAAGAACTTATCTCATTCTTTTACGGTGATATATAATAACTAACAGTGAGAATTCATAGCTTTTTGAGCGAGCTGTTTTGTTGCCTCGGAATGATCAAGCTCCAGCAATTAATAGCGAGATATTTTCACGTGTTTATGGTCAAAGTGCAGAATGTATTTCAATCACCCGGGTTGTGGACCAAGAAGTAACAACTAGCTATCTGGTCGAATATTTAAATTCTCTATCTGCTCTATCCAGGGCTTCCATCACAGTAATTAAAACTAAAAGTGGGTGTACCTACGATTCTTCTAAGAAACTTAAGCCCGCCTTAATTATGTAACGGCACTCGACCTAGAGTTACAACTCTGCAACGACATCTGGTAAAGGCGGAAATGTTGACGGGCTGCGGTGCGGTTGTTGAGAACTATAAAATCTGCACTTTGCTGAAAGTTACACATTGAAACGTTTTTGATAAAACGCAGTTAATCAACAAAATTTATTAAACACTTTTTTGAAATAAGATTGAAATTGGATATTTGTATGCATGAGAAAGCACTTAGAATGCGAAGCTAGGCGAGCACGGGCTCAACTGAGTATATAGAAAAATGTACACCCAACGCCTTTTTGGTCGCGGGCCTTCTTGTGTACAGTTCTATTGGTTTTCTATATACTCATAGCGCGTGACCAAATGGGAGTGCGGAAAAAGAAGCTCGTGTGGCATTGGCCTAGCAACACAAAAAGGCTACATAATTAATCCTTGTATGTAGGTGTTACACCAAAGTAATCCACTTGATCCACTTGCCCTCATCAATACCCAAATGAGGTCATTCACTATATCGAGCGCGTTCGTTATATAGATCGATTTTTTATACTTTTTGTAGAAGAAGTCATTAAAAAATATGTTTATTTAGACGTTTTTATTTAATGTTAAATTGAATAGATGATGGTCCTGCCATTTCAGTTTACAAATTTTGTAAATTACTTTGAAAAAAAAAATCACCGATAAAACTTTGTTTTACTGCAAAGTTTTTTTCTTAAAGCCGTCTCAACGTGAACCTGTCTGTCATATCGGCATTGACTTGTTGTCCCCATCATAACACACCAGCTAAGCAACTGGCTGCTTAAGCATGCTTTATTGGAGCTCCAAGAATACTGATACCGTCACCTAACTCATCTTCGCTTTCAGATTTTAGTTCAACAGTGTCATCGTATGCTTGTTCTTGTAAATTGGTTTCAGTATTGTTCTAAGTTTCTAGGTCTGTGTTGGTAGCACGTTGCTGAGCGAAAAAGATGCGAAGTAAATTTCGAAAGTGATTAATATAAATGAAGTGGGTTACCTTCGGGAAAACACGGTTAACAAGACTAAAAGTACCCTGCATTGCCAAAACTTCGTCATCTTGCCGTAACAATGAAAGTGGAATTTCATCCTCCTGAGTCTGTAACCAAAATATTTCTCCAACATTTTTGAAGTATTAGACTCGAGAGTTTATTCCATTCTCGGTCCATAAGGACAATTGCATCAAAGAGTTTGAATTCTCTTAGTGCAGTAGTGATGTCTGGAGTAGCCAAAAGTAACCGTATTCAAACAAGTAGGCGATGAGTGGAAGAAGAAGACAAACAACATGTCACACTGGTCCCTCGCTTTGTGCGACTTCTTTTTGCGCGGTTTCACATTTGCGCGAAATGCATTTGCCCACATTTGCTAACATTTCATTTTTCAGGTACACAACACCCTAAATTACATGAAATTCATACTTCGCTTTGCGCGGTGTCACTCTGCGCGATTTCGCATTGCGCGAGACTTTTCATTCCCCTAACCCCCGCGCAAAGCGAGGGACCAGTGTATAATTGTTTACTCATTGGGTATGTGGACATGCAAACGCAGAGAAAAAAAAACTGAAAAACACTATCGTATGGAAACAAGAACAGATGCGCAATTAGTATGTATGTCGATGGCCCCATGCAAAAAGATACTAAGTGCACTTAGTATAGTTTTGAGTTAATTATACTATAAGAATCCACACATTGTCTTTTATTTTTCAAATTTTTTTCGTGTGTATCGAACCAAAAACCTTGAAAATAGAGCTATAATAGCACTTAGAATAATGTCTTATGTAAACACTTATTCCAAGCAAAATCATACTAAGCGCTCTTAATATTTTTATCACTAACTTTTCCAATGAACGCATGTATACTATGTTGACATAGTATTTTTTTGCATGGAATTTTTGGAAGTTGGATGCACTAATGTGCCTTTTAGTATACTTTTATCTGTACGTATGAAACGGAAGATGACACTTAAGTGTATCTTAATATACTCTTCAGTGTATAGATTTCGAGCCACATTAATACTAAGTGCACTTAAAATAGTTTTTGATATGTTTTGTTCCGTGTTAAACAGAACTAACATCAAATAGTATATTCAAAAGTTTGAATAAGACAGTCACAATAATACTAACTGCAATTTAACATAATAAACCACTATATTGCAGACCTAACTCCATCTCTAAAAAATTGTATAAAAATTATGAGAGTAACAAAGCATTCAGCTTCAAAATCCGTAAATAAACAAAGAAGTTATTGTCAAAAAGCTTTAAACGCTTCTCCTGGAAAATAGCAAAAATGCACTTAGTATCTTTTTGCATGGGGCCATCGATGTTCGCTATATCGGATAGCAAATCGTAACCACCGTTCGCTATATAGAGATACTAATGTAAATCTGAAAAGCGTTCGTTATATCGAAAATTCGCTATATCGCTTATTCGTTATACTGGACGTCCACTGTACTGCTTTAGAGTAAAAAAAAAGCCTTAACGGCTTTTTCCCTACTTGGCTTTGGCGTGGGTGTTACTTGTTTAACACATTCCACTTCAACCTCCTCATCCATAAGCATTTCATTGATAAGTTCCTCTTCATTTAATTCCCCAAAGCAGTCTTCGTTCTCTTTATCGTCGAGATCTTTGAAAAAGTATTCGCATTCACCATCACTGTATTCTCCGTTCAATTCATTTAATAGAGCATCATTTTGTTCTTCACATACTTCTTCCTTCGAAACTCCCGCTTTTCTAAAACAATTTCTAATTGTCACTGGGGTAACTAGCCACCAAGACCGCTTCGCAATATACAATTCCTTTAAGATGGTAAATTCCTTTAAAAAAGTTTCCATGTAACCACTTTCAATTGCCAGGACTTGCTTGCGAACTAAACATTTCCTATAATGGGTTTTAAAAGACTGGGTGATTCCTGTTAAAAAGATGGAAATCCAAAATTGGATTTCGGGTTTGAATAATTGAAAAAAAAAAAACATCTTATCTTGGTCCAACGGCTGGATGAGACTTGTTGTGCAAGGTGGCAGAAACAAAATATGAATGTTTTTCGGTATGAAGTTCAATTTATGATAGGATGCGTTATCAATTAACAACAAAATTGTTTTCTTTTTCTTTTCAAAAATTTCATCCAGCTCCTTTACAATTTCACACCATATGGTGACGGTCATCCAGGCCTTCTTATTAGATTTATAGGGTAGAGGAATTTGATTACCCCGGAAACATCGTGGTTTCTTCGATTTCCCAATCGAAAAAACATGTTTGTCCGAGCCACTTGCATTGCAGATAAAAAGCAATGTTATCCGATCTTTGGGAATTTTTTGCCCGCGTACGGTCTTGGTAGCTGGTACATTTGTTCCACCAGGGAGAGTCTTGTACATTAAACCGGTCTCATCAGCATTGTAGATTTCATCAAGCTCGTATTTGGCAGCTGTTACGTCGGCGGAACTGGCTTCTCCATGCATTTTTTTGAAGACCATGTTTTCGTGTTTTTCCCAGCGCTGTAGCCACCCAGAATTGGCTGTGAAATCGAGAATACCCAACTGAATTCCAAATTATTGCGCTTTTTCAAGAAGAATTGGCCCCGTGGTTCTTGCGTTGTTTTCGGTCATTTGCGCAAACCATTTAGACATTCAGGATTTCGTACTGCGGCTTTCTGTTCCTTTTTATGCTTAAATTTTGGCCTGAATATTTTTTGCTCTCAAGCTCCTCCTCAGTATTTTTTAAAATTTTGGACAAAGTGCTTTCCGCGACCTGAAACTCCTTGCAAATTTCTTTTCGGGTCTTTCCGGACTTCACTTCATCTAATATTTTAAGTTTAATTTTTAAGGACATTGTATTTCTTTTCTTAGCCAACATTTTAACCAAAACAAAACAATAAATAAAACTTTGCTGACAAATACGAAATGAACTACACATCTGCGCGCTTTTCTGTCCTGTCATTATCAATCTGTCATTGCTGTCATTTTCTTCCGTTCATAAGGGTCTGTCCACTATTGTAATATACATACAATGTAAATGTAATGTTTGTGTTTATATGAAAGGAGGGTAAGGGAGCGTTTAAAAAAAAAATGAATTTGGGAGAAAAATTTCTTATGCACGTTGAATTTTCTATGTAATGTATAGAATTTTGTATCAAAATAAGTTTCTTGTATCGGTGTCTTTCTTATAAACGTGATTCTTATAAACAATATTTTTTACACGTAACTATATGGGATCCAATATCCAATTCTATTTGCCATATTTTTTCTTATTTTTATCTCTAACGGTTGCTGAGTTATAGCCCAGCAAGAAACAACATCAGTAATTTTGCCGCAAATATGCATATGGAAAACAGCATAAGTAAAGATTTTCCATAAGCTTTTGACATATGTTCTTATGCTCCAACAGCTACTGAAACTTACGTAACCATTAGTAATTGTATTAAAATATTATTTTTCTATCTTTATTTCTATATCAACAACTTTCTTATACGGTACATTGTTTTTTGTAAGCTAACGTTAAACCTTTCAACTGCCCTCCTGAAAAATTGTAAAAAACGACATAAGCTGTTTTTCCTTTTTGCCACATTTAGTGGCATATATCCTCAAAAACCATCTTTATCAGAGTTCGCAGAAATTGGCATTGGAAGGGTCATTCGTCTTTCAACAAGATAATGACCCTAAGCATAGTTCTCAAATAGTTAGAGAATGGCTGCTATACCATGAACGCAACCAGCTTAAAACACCAACCCAATCACCAGATTTGAATGCTATTGAGCACTCGTGGGATCACCTCAAACGAACGAAAAATCAGCTTGAAAACATTATTCAAGAAGAATGGGCCAAATTAGGCACCGACGGGACCCAAAAGCTCGTCAACTCAATGCCATCCAGAATAAACGCTGTTATAAACTCTAAAGGATATTCGCTATGTATTAAATTTAATTTTTTATTTCAATATCATGTCTTTCTTTGAGGTGTATACATACTTACTTTTGTGATATGTTTTTTTATGAATTTCGTTCAATTTTAATATCTTTGTTACTCTGTCTGTTTTTTTAGTTAATTTTACTTTTTATATAAAGTGCCTGCTAGAATAGTTACATTTGTGTGTGTCAGCCACACGCGGTAGAAGTGAAACTATAACTATAACGGTAGTCCGCCATCATGGTGGACCGCCATGTTGAATTTCGAATTACGCCACTTAGCGTATTGTTTGTCTTGTCAAACTCTTTCATTTGATACCCATGTAATGGGGGTGAAACTATAACTATAACGGCAGTCCGCCATCTTGGTGGACCCCCATGTTGAACTTCGAATGACTTCACTTAGTTTATAGTTTATCTTGTCAGACCCTTTCATTTGAAACCCATATTAAGGAAGTCGTGAAGATAACGGTAATCCGTCATCTTGATGGACTGCCATGTTGAATTTTGAAGGACGTCACTTAGCGTATTGTTTGTCTTGTCAAACCCTTTTATTTGATGCCTATATTAAGGAGTTCATGAAGATAGCGGTTACGGTGATATTGAATATTTCTTAAATATTATATAACCTAGGGCACTCTCCGGGCCAAATCGAATCCAACGATACTCTATTTGTTGAAATGGGTTGATTAGTTTAGGGTCTTAGCCCAAAGCACAATCTCGCCTTAATGGGCTGTATATCGGCTTTACGATAGTTCCAGTTTAACTCACGAACTCGAAATTCGCAAAACTAAATATGTACCTCTTCAAGCTTCAGATGTTCATAGGTTAGGAGTATGACAAATAATATGTTCTGTTGCCTCAAATCTCCCATTCACGAATTTATGATAGGATGAAGATTTGAAACGTGTTCCTTCTTATTTTTATTTTTTGATTAAGAAACACAAAATGTAAGAAATAACTCTGCAAACAAGATTGCACGAATATGTAAATTAGATATAGATGCCAATCAAATAATTTGTGTTGAAAAAAATTAATTTAGCCATTTAAATCTTTTACACATATTAATTGTTGAAAATATGTAGGGGAACCCGGCCATAATAGGCACCCCGGCCGGGCATAATGGGCCCCCTCCGCATTTTTCTGTTGAGCAAAGTTGCAGCTCCGAAAGTAAATCTGTCTGCTTTAATTCATCGGTGGCTTTTAGTGGAAACCTCTGTTTTAAATAAAAGTGATACGTGTGCTGTTTTTTGCTAAAATAAGGTTTTTCATTGAGTTGAAGTTATTTTCAAGTGAAATAAAGCGTGTCTTTTTTAATCAAAGGGCCATTTTAAATTGGATTTTCATTATTTAATATCAAAGTAAGTAAATAAAGTTTGTATAAATCCATTGGCTTCTCTTTTCCGATTAGGTTAGACAATTTTTTTTTTATAGATTTTGTGCAGAATACGTTATGGGGCAGAATGGATGAGGCATAATGGGCATGGGTATCCATTATGCCCCATTCATTTTGCGCTCTTTATTTGTTTGTATAATTCTATCAACAATGCCAGTCGCCATAAATGGTTTTCAAAAGACTGGAATATGGCCGGTTATTCCAAATGTATTTAACACGATCGCGGACACATTTTCTGTGGGGAACGCTAGAATGACACAAAATGTCTCCGGCATTTTGAGTAATATTTTATATGTTTTTCGATTATGGATTCCGGCGGATCAGATCCGACGGAAATTATCCTCAATTTTAAGTTTTTCATATTGTTTAAAACACCGGGAAGAAAGTGAACGGATGTCGGTAATGAAGTGACAAAAAGTAAGCATTTTTGAAACCGCGATCGATTCGCACTCCATACAAAGTCTAACGTTTTTTAACCTCTGTGAATATTTTTGTTTCGTTTGAGTTTCATTTTACTGCCCTACCGCGACATACACATAATAAGTTTCACCTCAAAAATACATATCACTTACATATTTAGTTTAAATTTATTTGAGTGGTTGTTTTCGTTCAATAAACATCGTGTACCGTACTGTACGAGTATACTTACTTTTGTGATTAACTGTATATCACTGCACTGCAGCAATGTGTCATTTTAAAGCTTCGGAATCGGGTCTATAGGAGGAGAGATAAAATTTCGTTTAGTGGTTTAAAATCCAAATGGTTTATGCATCAGGTGGAGACTTGAACCTTGTTTCCATTAGATAGCTCTATTTCAATTTGTTTTTCGGAAAATAAAGATCACTTCCAGCAGCCATATTTCCATTGACCTTAAGTTTTTACCAGTCATCTCAATACTCTATTCAATCTTTCTTTTAAGGGTTGTTTCTTAAAGAAAAACATGCCAATATGTTGGCAATCAGCTAAAATTCTTGGCACCTAAATGATAGACTGACTGGCTAAGGAAATGTACGAGTATTTGATTAAATATAGTATTTCCCAGAATGATTATTTTCCCAGGTCACGTTCTTCAGCACTTCTATTACATTTAATCAAATTAAAAAAAAAAAAAAAAACATCTAAACAAGTGGACTTGTTCTAAATTCGTACTCCATAAGCTTTCCTCCAAAGCCACTTAAATACCTTTCAGAGCTCACAGAACCATCTCAAGTGGATGTACTAATATCCAACATTGAGAGTGACTGCAATGCAATTTAATTAAAAAATCCATCATTCGTTAAAAAATCAATTTGGACTTTGGCCAATCGACAAAAATTATGCAACGCCCGTCCATCCCAAGTTTTTAAGTCCGTTCATCCGGTATTTTACTACACGGATTTTCAACTCATGGTGCATCGCGATCAACGAGTGCAAAATTGTCCCGTCCCAAGTGGGCGGCTCATCGGTTGATAAGGAAATTATAAATCCTTCGCCATCTTCATCATCATTGACATCATACGGTTGCACTCTGTAGACAGAGTCTTCGATTGGGAATTTTCTTATACTTATGTATTTGTTTACAATTATTAAATTGTTTAGATTTTAATTTATTTCTTCTTTTTTTGAGAATAGCAGCTGAATCATGTTTGTGAGTGCCTTCATGCCAACAATTGGAATTTGTTGTCCGATACAAGTGGATATTATATCTCAACGTGTGGGCGCCAAAGATAAAGCGTATCTATGCGATGTATTTCACCATCAATGAGGTGATGGACTTCCATCGTGTCCAGACTTTGGACTCTGGCATTGACAGCTAATCACGCATTGAATAAGCCGGATGATTGTGCGCAATTTTTTTTGCCTTTACTGACCCTACAGTGAATTGTGAAGAGTGTACCCAACATTTATGGGAAATTTTTGTGTGCAGCAGCACTTGTAGTAAATGCCGGTCGCTGAGGAGGAGAGCTACAAATCAATTAAAACTATTTATGAAGACATTAGATAGGCAAATATTTAACTTGAAAAGAAAAGCCTCTGAGCGCAGAACCTCAAGTGTTGAGTAAACTGGTCGACTTCTTACATACAGTGGCACATACCGATGTGTTTGGATTCATTTAGATTGTAAGCAGAGAGTCGAGTCTGGCATTTGCACGTACGTTCTCTCATGTAAGTGGGAATGAGTACGTTTGCTGCTACTTTCGAAATAGAAAGCTGAGTAGAAACTCATGAACTTTAACTTCTGGTAGGGAACTTGGGAGTATGACACACTGACCTTTGCAACACAACAATTTTTGTATCGTATCCAAAGAAAATCCACGGATGCTGATACGTCTGATTAAAGAACATTATGGTTGAGTTTAGCTACCGCTATAGGTAGGTACATAAGTGTTTGCTGTGCGCCTGTGCCTCATTGCGGTGATGATGAGTTAAGTTGGATAGATTCAAAAAAAATCAGAACGTATTTCAGCAATAGGGAAATTCGTATTCGAACGTAAACCTTAAATTTTCAGATCAGTATGTGAACAAGTACATACATAGGTATTTACATAACCCGAAAGTTTGTTCAGTATTGGAATCCAGCTCAGCTTTAATGAACTAAAAAATAAAAAAATAATTTTTTTCCGAGTCACCAATGTGTGACTATAAATTAAAGCTTGTGGCACTTAGGCACAAGACAACACATACACGATGTGCAACGAGGACGGAAGAAGAATTAGCAGAACATATTTTGTGTCAATGTTACTGTTTAGTTAGTCATCGTTATTTAGCCAAATTTTACCTCGAGCCTGAGTGTCCCAAGCTTTAATTTATAGTCACACATTGGTGACTCGGAAAAAAATATATTTTTTATTTTTTAGTTCATTAAATTTTGTTTTTAAAAATATTTTTTTTATCTTTATATTTATTTTCAACTTTTTAGTATCTGAATTTATTTTTACAATTTTTCGTCTATACGTATATTAGCTTGGGTGGGTTGGATATGAGAAAGTTTACTCAATATGTTTGAGATTCTACTCGCCCTTTCATTTGATACCCATGCCATGGTGGTTGTGAAGAAAAAGGTAATTCGCCATCTTGGGGCACCCACCATATTGAATTTAGAATGACGTCAATACCCATATTAAGGTGGTCGTGAAGATAACGGCAATCTTCCATCTTATGGCGTCCGCCATATTAGATTTACAACGTCATAAAATATACTATATTGTTTGAGATTCTATTCATCAAACCCTTCTATTTGATATCACCATCTTGGGGCGTCCGCCATATTAGATTTACAAGATCATGAAATATACTTTATTGAGTTGTTACTGGATACGCAAAATTTCAGAATAATCGGATATCTGAAAAAGGGTGTAAAATCGAATCCCAGATTCCGCCCTCACAGAAATTGAAGTTAAAAAAGCGTCTTTCATATTGGATTTACAACGTCATCGAATAACCCATATTGTATTGTCTACGGAACTGTATACGTGTGCAAAATTTCAGGATAATCGGATATCTGGAAGTGGGTGTAAAATCGACTCCCAGATTCCGCCCTCACAGAAATGGAAAAGTTAAAAAAGAGTCCGCCATATTGGATTCACAACGTCATCGAATAACCCATATTGTATTGTCTCCGGAACTTTATACGTGTACAAAATTTCAGAATGACCGGATATCTGGAAGTGGGTGTAAAATCGATTCCCAGATTCCGCCCTCACAGAAGGTGAAGTTAATATAAAGATTGTAAAAAGCACTCGCCATATTGGATTTACAACGTCATAAAATTACCCATATTGTATTGTCTCCGGAACTATGTATATACGTCTACAAAATTTCGGGATGATCGGATATCTGGAAGTGGGTGTAAAATCGATTCCCAGATTCCGCCCTCAAAGAAATTTCACAGAAATTGAAGTCAAAAAAGCACCCGCCATATTGGATTTACAACGTCATCAAATAACCCATATTGTATTGTCTCCGGAACTTTATACGTGTTCAAAATTTCAGGATGATCGGATATCTGGAAGTGGGTGTAAAATCGATTCCCAGATTCCGTCCTCACAGAAAGAGAAGTTAATATAAAGCTTGTAATATAGCGAGTCTCGTAAGTTGTATAGTTTTTGAGAAATTCACGTCGAAAAATTAAATTTTATGTCGAGAAATTCAATTTCTCAACCGATTAACTCATAAACTACTGGACCAATTTCAATGAAACTATCACTACACGATTAACAATAATTTTTCGGAAAATTAAAGGCTATCTAAAATTATGCTGCCGTATAAAGAAAAATTAAAAAAAATAATTAAAAATACGAATTTTGGCTGGAAACGAACCTGAGACCCCTGAACTCAGTAGTACAGCGCAAAAAAGGCTACAATTTCTCATAGTGAATAATATGTACAATAATACTTATTATAAGTTTGTAAAGTGAATATAGAGGTGGGTCACTTTCGTTTTTTGTGTCAACGAAACAAAACAGTTATGCCTAATAGAAAATAAAACTAGTTTTGAAACTAGGGAACCCTTTGAGCTCGAGTCTGACTCTTACTTGGGCGGTTTTTTTTCTTTGAATTTGAAAGAAACATACATAGGTACTTTCTCACAGTCGCAACAGATGAAAACGGAAAGACAAAATATGTACAACAGAAAAAACGCACACATTTAGTACAGTACTGTTTAGATATATTGTGGAGGCATACTGAACGAGTACCTGAACATCAAAGTGAATGCTGTTTTTTGTGCAGAGTTCCGGAAATATTATGGTGAGGATCAACAACAAGACATCAAATCAAGTGCGTGAATACCAAGGATGTTATTGTAAGTGTAGATGATACTTTAGATGAATTAGTATCAGAGTACTTAGAAAAACCTTTGTTAATTAAATTATTGTTTCTAAATTATCATCTACACTACAATACAAATTTGAAGAATTTCAGGAGAGAAATAGTGGATGAGCACTATCTTCTATTATAAATATTATTACAGTATTCCCCGCTTAGTTACCCCTCGCTTAATTGATTTTCCCATTTAATTGAACAAAAAAAAAATGGACTTGAATGTTTCCTATATAAACTTAATACTTATTTTTATGGTTAAATGAATCCCGCTTAATTGATTTACCCGCTTAATTGATCTTAAAAAACTATAGCTAACAAATTAGAAACGTGTAAATTTTTCGATTAATTGATCGGCGGCGAACAAAAAATTATAAAAGAAAAATTAATTTTAGAAATTTGGAAGCACTGTTTTCCTATTGAAATTGACAGCAAGCAACAACAGATGACTGCTGTATTTGGTTTCTCATTCTAATGTTGAAAGCGCGGTTTTTTTGATTTGAAAACTACCAAATATGAGTTCTAAAAAGTACACAAGTCTATCTATTGAAGAAAAATTAAAAATCATAAATGAATCCAAAAAAAAACAAGCAGTGCCGAATTGTGTGCCAAATATAAATGCTCTCTAAGCACGCTGAATAGAGTTTTGCGTGACATCAGAGATATTGAAAGAAAATCAAAAAATGGTGCAATATCCCGCAAACGTGAAAGACTCGGGTCGTGAAAAGAGGTGGAACAAGCGCTTCTTACGTGGTTCGGGCAGATGAGGTCTTCAGGAGCAGCTACAGTGGATCACAGCTTATTTGACCCACCTCTTATTTACAAATTCAAACGAGTATGGCTCCTTAACGAAAAAAGTTATAAACAAAGCAAAAACGTAGAAAGGTTTATTGAGATTTAAACATAAACATAACAGGGGGAGCATACCAAATATTAATATCAAAAAAATATTTGTCATACTGTTTTTATTTATTTATTTTTATGAATGGGTCAAATAAGCTGTGACACTGAATTATTGAATTTATTTTGTTTTTATTAATTTCTTATGTAATTTTAGGCTAAAATTAATAAATGAAAATATTTTGTTTAACTTTAAAACTCAATTAACCTTTCTGCGTTTTTATTTTGTCGATAACTTTTTTCGTTTAGGAGCCATACTCGTTTCGAGTTGTAAATTTGGGGTGGGTCAAATAAGCTGTGAGCCACAGTATGTCGGTCAACATTGTGATGGAAAAAGCAAAGCAATTTGCGGTGATGTTGGACCAGGATTTTACTCCCACCGCCGGTTGGCTCATATTGGACTACAATTTGTTCCTGGATTAATTTTTAATTTGTGTTATTACAGGCTGGCTTTGGCGTTGGCAAAAGCGACATGGAATTGTCGTGAAAAAAATGCAAGGGGAAAAGTCTTCTGCAGACTTTGAAGGCGCCGAGGATTTTCGGAATTCAATTCTCCCCACTTTAATATCAAATTACACGGCTGATAATATTATCAACGCTGATGAAACAGGCCAGTATTTTAAAGCCTTGCCTACATCAACATTAACAAAAAGAGGAGCGGATGTGCGAGGTTCAAAATCATCTAAGGAGCGACTTACACTGCTTCTTATTTGTAATGCAACGCGGGATTACAAAAAAATTATTGTTATTGGGAAGACCAGAAAGCCAAGGTGTTTTAGGAACAAAATGATACCCTTAAAATATTTCTGGAACAAAAAAGCATGGATGACCCAAAATATATGGACCGAAATTTTATATGCATTCGACGAAGAAATGGTTAGGCAGCAGCGAAAAATAATTCTATTTGTCGATAATGCTGCTTGCCATAAAAAATTGAACAACTTAAGAAATGTTAATGTCCAATTTCTACCACCAAATACAACGTCCATTATACAGCCTCTTGATCAAGGCATTATTCATTGTTTTAATGCCTACTATCGCCGAAATATAATTAGAAAACAGATGGTAGCTATCGAGAATGGAAAAACAGTCGAAGAATTTTCTAAGTCGATCACAGTCCTGCAAGCAATTCACATAAGCAAACATTGCTTGTGGCTCATAACACCTTCAACAATTAGAAATTGTTTCCGAAAGGTAGCCTTAAGATTTATTTGTATAGATTGGGTTCGTAATCTCTTTTATTTTAAGGCAAATATCATTCAACAAGAAGAGTTACAAGCTGAATGCGATGTCGATGCTATTGATAACTTAATGTAATCTGTAATGATACAGTTCAGATTTTAATGCTTATGTGGCGTGTGATGGCGATGTATCGTGTTATGGTGAATTAACCGATGCTGAGATATTAGAGACTGTCGCAGATAACCTGGCTATTAACGAAGAAGTTGAAGAAGAAGAAGAGGTTGAATATATTATACCATCGACTTCTGAAATTCTTCAGTCCATCCACAATCTGCGTGCATATTTTATGCCACTCAATAAATTTACCATTGAGCTAGAAAATATGGAAGAAGACGTTTCCAAAAATAAAACAATGCAATCTAGGATTACTGATTTTTTTTGAGCCACAAGTTTAAACATAAAATACTGTACATAGATCGCATATATGTTCATATGTATGATTCTATATCGTTTCTTTTACCATTGCAATAATAATTTAAGTTCTTTTAAGAATAATATATTTTTGTTTCATAGTTATAAGCTTTTGTTTTCCAAAAATCAGAATACAGAATATTTCGTTTCTTTTACCATTGCAATAATAATTTAAGTTCTTTTAAGAATAATATATTTTTGTTTCATAGTTATCAGTTCTTGTTTTCATAAAATCAGAATACATAAATATTAATGTATGATTTGTATTGTTTTTTCTTAGAACTTTTCTTAAACTGACTCTAAATTTGGGTCTTCTAGGAGTAATGAAGGAGGCCTTTAATTCATTTAATTCATTGACTGAGTCAAACCTAACCTAATTGCTCGAGCAGCGCAATTAAGCGGGTTTTCGTTAGATGAACACTCGGATAATTGGTTGAAAAAATCGGACAAAAGAGGCGGTGCAATTAAACGGGGAATACTGTATATATTTTCACACAAAAAACTTCATTTCTGTAATAGATGTCTCCACTCCAATGAGAAGTTAAGTGAGCATGTAAAAGATTGTAACAATCAAAATAATTGTAAAATAAAATTACCTAAAGTAGAAAATAACAAAGTTAGTTTTAAGAACTATAGAAATAAATTAATGACCCCATTCGTAATATATGCAGACTTAGAATGTATTTTAAAAGAATAGGTATCAAGAGCATATCCCATGTTCTATAGGGTTTTAAAGGGTGATTTTTTAGCTGGTTTGGTTTTGGCAACACTGGTTTTGACAGCTGACGTGTGTTTAGTACCTTGTGTCACTGTCAAACAGCTTCAGTTTGGTTTGCAATTTAACCATGGATCGTCTTACGAATGAACAACGCTTGCAAATTATTGAATTTTACTATCAAAATTCGTGCTCGGTTCGAAATGTTCATCGCGCGCTGCTTCCATTTTATGATCGGCATTCTCGACCTTCTGAGCAGTCTATTCGGAAGATTGTGACCAAATTTCGCACCAAATTTACTTTGTTGGACATTAAACCACCAACACGTTTACGTACTGTGCGTAGTGAAGAAAATATTGCGGCCGTATCAGCTAGTGTGACAGAAGACCGCGAAATGTCGATTCGGCGCCGTTCCCAGCAGTTAGGCCTTTGTTACAGAACTTTTTTTTGCCCGAAATGGAAGTTCTTGACTTGCATGATATGTGGTTTCAACAAGACGGTGCCACATGCCACACAGCACGCGAAACAATGGCGCAATTGCGAGGCGAGTTTGGTGAACAGTTAATTTCACGTTTCGGGCCGGTCAATTGGCCGCCTAGATCGTGCGATTTGACACCATTAGATTATTTTTTGTGGGGGTATGTCAAGGCTAATGTCTATAGGGACAAGCCCGCTTCGATTGACGCACTGGAAGCCAACATCCATGCATTCATTCGTGAGATACCGGCCGATATGTGTGAAAGAGTATGCCAAAATTGGACTCAGCGGATGGGCTACCTGAGACGCAGCCGCGGTCAACATTTGCATGAAATTATCTTTAAACATTAAATTGCAAGGTTCAAACTATCGATTCAAATAAATATTTCATTCATTTTTTCGAATTTTTTGTGTTTTTTTTTTAAAAAAAGTTCTCAACCTCTTAAAAAATCACCCTTTATAATGAAAAGTTCTTTCAAATCTGATTATAAAACCTATGCATCATATCGAGGTTCAGATTGTGTGTCTTGGTTTATGAATGAAATTAAAACTTTAGTTTTTCTTCTAGAATCCGATATTTCTTTTATTGTGCCCATTGAAAATCTTTCCATTGAAACACAGACAAGTTTTAGTTCAGCAGTCAAATGTCATATATGCGAACAGAATTTTTCACCAAATGATATCATGATGTCATGATGTCATTTTACTGGAATGTATCGAGGTGCTGCACATAGTAACTGTAATTTAAATTACAAAGACGATCTTGTTATACCAATAACAATTATTTCCCATAACCTCAGTAATTATGATTCGCATTTTATAATTAAGGAAATTCATAAAATTGATGATGGCGAAGTTAACGTGCTACCATTAAACAAAGAAAAGGACATATCATTTATAAAAGTGTTATGTAAAGGAAAAATTAAATTGAGATGTATTGATTCTTTTAGGTTTTTAGGAAGTAGCTTAGATTCATTATCAGCTTTGTTAAATAAATTTTCAATACTTGAGTCTGAATTTCCCACTTAACGCAATGTCAAAGAGATCTGTTGAAACGCAAGGGTGTTTACCCCTATGATTATTTGAATAGCTCTGAAAAATGTTCAGAAGACTTCTTACTTGAAAAATATTTCTTTTACAATAAATTGAATAAGGAAGGTATTAGCAATGAAGATTATTTACATGCTCAAAAAGTCTGGACTAGTTTATGGTATGTAAATGTAAACAATTTAGGGGAATATTCCGATTTGTATTTTAAAACAGATGTTCTTTTATTAGCTGATGTTTTTGAACAATTGCGTTATAATATTGTTAAAACACATAAATTAGATCCAGCACATTATTATTCACTCCCAGGTTATACTTGGGATGCAATGCTATTTTATACAGATGTACTCATGGAGCTTCTGAATGATATAGACATGCTAATGTTTATCGAAAGAGGTATTCGTGGAGGATTAAGTCAGTGTTCAAAAAAGTATTCAGAAGCTGACTATTAATATTTGGATAGTTATGACAGTCATTCGTCTACCAAATTTATAATGTATTGGGATATAAATAACCAATACGGCTATGCAATAAGTCTTGTTACCAGCGGGAAATTTCAAATGGCTATATAATATTCATGACTTTACTGAAAATAAAATTTGCTCTATCTTGGATAGCTCCGCGAAAGGTTACATTTTTGAAGTTGACTTAAGTTACCCCATTGAATTGCATGATAAACATTGTGACATACCATTTCACCCAGAATTAATGTATCCACCAGGATCTAAACAGAAAAAAATATTACCTACTATAACAGATAAGAAGAAATATGTTATTCATTACAGGAATTTGCGGCAGGCTATTTTACATGGACTCAAATTAACTAAAATACATATAATCCTTGAATTTGATCAATCTGCATGGCTTAAACCATAATATTGATTTAAATACGCAATTAAGAGCTCAAACTACAAACAAACTGGACATCGAGAGTTATAAACTAAATAATAATGCAGTGTTTGGCAAATGTATGGAAAATGTTAGAAAATATAGTAATGTTAAAGTAGTTTCAAAATGGGAAGGAAGGTATGGTGCAAAAGCATTGATTGCAACCCCTTTTTTTAAAAATAGTTTTTAATGAAAATTTGGTAGCAATTGAACTTCAAAAAGCTGAAGTTTACTTTAACAAACCCATATAAATGAAGGATTGTGTATACTAGAAATTGCAAAAACATTATATGAATATCATTATGATTTCATGAAGGTCAAATTTGGTGATATTGTACTGCTATGTATACCGATACCGATGGTTTGATTTATGAGATTGGTTGTATTGATATGATATGTCTGTCTGTTTGTATGTCTGTCTGTAGTCCGTCTGTCCGTTTGTCTGTCTATCTATTTGCCTGCCTGTATGTCTGTCTGTCTGTCCGTCTGTCGGTCTGTCTGTCTATCTGTCTGTCCGTCGGTCTGTATGTCTACCTATTTGTGTTTGTCTGTCTGTCTGTCTGTCTGACTATCTATCTGTCTGTCTGTCCGTCGGTCTGTACTCCAGCGCCACCTATCAGGTCCAGATTTTATAATTTTCGCTTTTGGCACTGAGCCAACATATGTTGTGAATATGCGCCTTTTTGGTCCATAAATATAGAAGTTGTTAATAAGCTCCAGCGCCACCTAGCAGGATGAAATATACTTTACGATGCAAACTCATATCTACAAAATATACACCAACAATTTTATAAAAATCGGTTGAGTCGTTTCGGAGGAGTTCGACCACAAAGACCGTGACATGAGATTTTTATATATTAGAAGAAGATTAACAATTACAAGCAATTGACGGAGGGCCAAAAAAAGTTCAGTGTCTTTCATACTAGCTTATATCAGGTGAATTTACTCTAAGATACATTCACAACAAATACTAGGACCTGAGAAATGTAATTTGTATCAAACTGCCCTACTCACGGGGTACATTAATACACGTCAGGAACACTTTGATTCATAGCCCATTAGTCAGTATTTATTGAAAATCTTCAATTAATGAAACAAGTTTTTATTATTTTTATAATATTCATATTAGCACAGCCAGTGTTTAACTATTTGGTAATTCATCTGCCCTTAGATTCATCTCATATCTTAATATAATTTTCACAAAAAAAAACTTAAAAGGTCGCTTCTTATATAAGTTGATTACCGTTATTATAACATAATCCCCTTCCTGAAAATCACTGGCAACATGTGGCGTAGTATTGATTAGAAGATTTGTGGTGCATATTGATACGCATCAAACTACCCCAACGTCATGTGTATCAATGTGCCCCAACCTACTCTACACAATATAAATATTAACCCGTTTCAGCTTGGGCTGAATAGTTTTTTTTACTGTTTTCAATCGTTTGCTTTTAAGTGTGTCAATCAACCAAAGCTTTCTAAGATTAAAATTTACGATGGTTTGGAAAAAAAAACAACTAAAATTTCACATTTTTTTGGTTTCAGCTGCCATATTTCCAAAATGGCGGCAGATAGAACAATTCTGTGCCCTGATTCGGAAAGCGCAGAAAAAATTACGATAGAAAATATTTCTTAGAAAGTTTTGGTTGATTGACTAACTAAAAAGCCACCGATTGAAAACAGTAAAAAAAAAGTGTGCCAAATGGGCTGAAACGGGTTAAATGCAGTTAAAGCAACGTTTTATAATGATATTTTAAGTAAATATCACATTATACTCTCCAAATAACTTCTTATGAAACTGTTAGCACGAATAAGCTAAAAAAAAAATCACTCGAAAGAAACGACAAAAATTTACTTGCGAAACAGATTTGTTCTTGTTGGGAGTAAAGGGATAACTGTTTATTACGAAGCCTAAACTAGTGACATATTCTTCTGCTCTGATTTTGCTATCGTTCAGCCATATATCTGGTAAAAGATTAAGATTTAATCTTTTGTATGATATGGGGATAATTTGCGGCTTCTTTGTATTAAGTTGAAGTCCATTCGTTAGAGATCAGTTCGTTTAGGTTGTAAAACAACCTTGCAGCATGAAGTAGGACATCATCTGCGTATAAGTACACTCATGTGTGCTTACAGATATATGGAAGGTCGTTTATAAAAATGCAGATCGGTCCCAAAATTGATCCCTGTGGAACTCCTTGTATGATTGGTTTCAGCTGAGAAAGACTCTCATTGGTGATAACCCTTTGCAACCTCTTGGAAAGAAAACTATTTATCAGTTTGACTGCTCTGTCACTGAGCCCGAAAAAATATTCAACTTTCCAAAGCAGAAAAGTCCTTCGAAAAGTCCAATAGATATAATCATGCCTAATTTCCTCCAGTAAATTGACCATAGCCGTGGAACAGCTGTGGTAAGCTCGAAAGCCAGCTGCGGAGGCTGGGTTTTTTTTTGCAATTGGCAAGACCCGTGCAATTTTCCAAGAGTCCGGAAAGGTTGAAGTTATAAAGCACCAATTGATATCTTGGGTGAGGTGAGTTATGATAACTAGTAAAGCTATACACTCTGCAACAACATTTTCCGCGACCACCTCGAAATCTTCCAGCCTCACATCTGATTGTGCTGAGCTTACAGGTTGATTTTTTTTGTCTAGCCAAATATTCATGAGGCACACTAGAATCACTCCCAAGAAAGAAGTGATTTAAGTCATTAGGATCTAGACTACATTTGGGTTTGTTATTCTTATTGGAGACACAGATTTTACGATGGTTGCTATAGAGCTTTGTTGCAGGTAGTGAAATGTTGAGTTTAGAAGCATAATAGTTTTTCTTCGATGTGCGCAGTATTGATGTTGCGAGATTGCGGGCCTCCATGTAGGCATTCCAGTTTGCAGTCTTATGTATATCTTAATATGTTTACCGTAAATGTAGTGAAATATCCATATAAAAGTTCTAATACCTGATAAATTTATTTTATAAAAAAAATTACAAAAAATCGATGTGATCACGATAGGAATGCCTTAAACGTGAACCAGTATCTCGATTTTATTAACCCTAATATGTATATGGTTTTTTTCCGGTTTTTTTTTCGACAATCGCTTATCGCACATCGATATCACAATTATCTTAGTATTACAATGCAAAATTTAATTAAACAGAAATCTGGACTAACAGCCCATTATCAACATTCCAAAGCCATTGATTCACACATCAATTATATCGTGGGTAAGCATGAGCCCTCAGAAACACATGTGTGTGGTCAATTTGTAAATCGATAAGAGTGTTGCTACGCTTAGCCGATACATCCACGTAAAATCAACTTCAGACAGCAGGTAATACGTGGCTTTTCAGCTTTTACGTGAAAATTGTAAAAAAAAATCACCGATTTACTACGGCGCGTCGAAAATTACAACTCTTTCATCAGAATAAAAAAAAAAAAATTAAAATACTCGTAGACTTCATTTTCGTTTTACAATTTTAATTGTGTACGCAAACAGACAGGTTTAGAATAATATGCATGTGTGGTTGGTAATAAAATTGATTAGAACTTTCATTATGACATGCAAAAAGCTTTGACAGGCGTCAAACTGACATTTGAGTTAAAAACGGTTAACGTCACAACCATTGTTGTAGGAGGGGAGTGTCACACCTTTTAGGTGCTGCCATAAAGATTCAAATTATGAAAATGTTAATTGGAATAGCTTTTACTCTACTTCGTGATTTTTTGTTGTAATAATTGAATAATTGTCGCAGAGAAAGGTGTGTCTAATTGTTGAATGTTTTTGGATCTTTTTATTTTTTTTTGGGTGGAAAGTTATCAGTGGGAATTGTAGTGATATTTATACAAAGATGATTTATTTTCTTTCTAAAGAAAATAGGTGCAGTTTGGGGCCAGAGGCGCCTAAACAATTACAATGGTGCGATTAGCTATATTGCCGGAAGAGCGGTCGTAATAATTAAGGCTATTATGAGTTCAATTGTACAACTACCCAATGTATACATGGCAGTTCATCCGTAGGTATTTTATACATTTATACATACATGCATAGATTTCAAGTTGAATATTGGTCAATGGGATAATAAAAAAATCAACTGGCTTGGAAGACTGCAGCTTAAATAAGGGTAATCACCGAAATTATATGAGTCCACGACGCACACAGTTTCGTCAAGAGTATTGTTAATCGTTTTATTTGTGCATTGATTGGGGCAAACTAAAAGATATATTTTTACGGCACAAATGAGAGCTAATAGTCACTTACTGTTAAAATGAATACGAAAACAAACAAATCGTAGACTGTACGTCAGATTTTCGTTCAATTATATTTTGCATTCTCTCACAAAGCTTACATCACAGTCCGTGATCTAGGAATTGATTTCATTAAGGTAGGGTAGGTAGGTAGAAGACTTGGTTTCGGTGAAAAGGGGCGTCGTTTTGATAGAACAACCTCAGGTGGATGTAGGTGACCTCGCGTAAGGCGGCGCACATAAGTGGAAAAGGACCTCAACCAAATTCGAGTGTGCAACTGGAGCTAAAGACCGGGTTAACTTGAAAAGGCTGTTGGTTGAGTTTTTGGTCCACCCCGAACTGAAACTCGCAAGTTTTATTTATTTTTTCTTGAGAAAATATAAGGTACTGTAACATATAAATAACATATTTTAAAATAATTATTTATTCACTTACCATCAGGAGGTAAATAATCTTGGCATAGACCGTAAGCTGTGGTAACCTGTGAAAATAGAGAAAAAACAATTTTAGTCCATTTTTGACTATACCTAAAACAAAAAAACAGCAAAGACAAATAAATAAATTAATTATCTTTTAAGTATAAACAACGTACATTAAGATTGTGCTAACTAAAGATACAATTGCTGTTGCTACTGGTGTTGTGACTGACTATATAATTGTAGTACTTTTTTTTTTACTGTACTGAGCAGTCCGTCGAATATCTTACCGACTGGATGTCAGAATAGTTAAATATGTACTTGCGCTGTTGTCTTAACTGGAGAGTCGTAAAAAAGCAATTATGGCGCCGTTTTTTTTTTTATTATTTTTTTTACTTATTTCGGAGTTTGTGGGAAATCTTTTATGGTTTAAGTGTCGCGCCCCAGATGTGATTGTTTGCATTATAATTATTTTCCAGTTAAATACGTTTTTAGGTGATTTTCATACGTTGTGGGTAAACGACGGGTAATTAGCAATAACAGTTCGAGTATAGATGTAAAATATGCACTGTAATTCTTAATTCTGGCTGTAAAATGGCTGGCTATGTGATTAGAGGCAAAAAAAAAAATGCCATCAGATATTTCGGTCTGATAAAAATCATAATAATAATAATAATAGACAATACTCAATGGAAAGTTAAATTATAGAACAAAAGAATTCAACGTGATGGCATTTGAGTGTGAGCTTAACTTTTAAAATTTATGAATCTGACACCACATGCATGTACACTCCGAGATGACACATAAATGTTCACTTGACAATAATCGGTGGTACGCATTACGTTTTACAAGTGCATTTCCTAAGCTAGTTAAAAAATCGTTTAAGTCGGGGACATTTCATAAATTACGCTTACATTCAATAACGTAAATCGACGAAAAGAAACGTGTCGTTAATTTCGTAATAATACGAAAAAAAGTGAAAAAAACCTAAAAAGGAAAGTGCTGTACTTTTGGTGACATTATGGTGGGATAACCACCAGCAGTTTTGAAAAAAGTGAGGAAAAATGTCATAAAAATGGAATTTTGTTGACTCTGTGGAGTCTGGCAATTGAGTAAACTACAACGCAGAAGTAAACAAACGTTTACAAATTAGTACGAGGGTGGTCTGACCTCAACCTGAAGATGGCAACACTCGTCAACAAAAGCTAGGGAAAGTGTTCACGCAACTTTTGAAAGGTACCTATTCACCAAAATTTCAACCATTTTGGATACACAGTTGTTGTTTGCCAATCGTTTGAGTGAATACGCCTACGCGTCAAACGAGTTGGCCGCTGTATACGGAGACTCTGTACCATCATTTAGCACCGTAGGCAGCCACTAACGATAACTCAAATTCACCAAATGTTGCTGGACGACCGTCGAATTGAAAGAGAAAACTGAGCACCGTGGTGTAATGGTAAGTGCGTTAGACTAGTACGCAATGCTGCCCGGGTTCAATCGCAGCCCGGGTCCAACACCTAAAAGTTTTTCACGCTGCCACCTCTTTCGAATGTCTGACAAGCAATCAAAGAGTATCAAAGAGTACACGAGAGAAACCGAGATAGATAGCAGATTCAACTACTTTTAGTTTGCAGTTTGAAAGCCAAATGTCAGGAACAACATCGAGATCAAAGAATTTGTTAGCAATGGAAATAGCCAGACATTTAATGGTGTGGAGAAGAAGTTTTTCACAGTCAATCACTAATTGCAGATAAATCCTCTTTCAGCAGTATCACAAGTTCTGAGATTTTTTTTTAAAGGTAGGGATAGGCGGATCCGAGTCCGAGCATCATCAGCGCAAAAATTAATGAAACTGTATTTTCATACTAAGGGTAAATTATTTATAAAGATACTGAACAAAATAGGTCCCAAGATTGATCTCTGAGGCACTCATTGTTAGAGCGGCGTGGATACCGAGGAACTATCACCAACAATGATGCTATGGCCAGCTCGGAAATCTGATTGGATAGCGTATAAAAGAGAATTGTCGGAGAGGTGATCAAGGACTTTTTTTTATCAAGCACCTTCCGAAAGACCTTTGAAGCATGGCAGAATGCTTATGGGTCGAAAGTCACTGGCAGAAGACACATTGGTTTTTTGGCAATAGGGATCACTCTTGCAAATTTCCAGGCCTGAGGAATAGTTGACGTTGTGATGCAAAAATTTATTATATGTGTCAGAGGTCTTTCCAGAAAATAATTATTTAACACATCAGGGTCCAACCCGCATTCGTTAATGCTAAAACCAATCTGAAGGTTCCGCTAAAGTTCTTTTGGAGTCAACGAGGTATTAAGTTTAGCCGAGAAGAAATTGCGTTTCAAGCTACGAACGGCGAGCGTAGCGTTGTTTCGCGCTACTTTATATGCATCCCAGTTGACTTAGGAACGATTTCATTTCCAATTGCTGTACAGGTTGATTTTATTTTATAAGAGCGTAAAGAACATTAGAGGTAAACCAAGGGCAAGCTCTATGGCGAATTACCACCATTTTTATGGGAACATTAAACATTGTGTCAACTTATAAGCTGAATTAAATTCAGTTTTTTATTAAGGTAAAATAAATACTCAAAATGAATTAATTTCATAAATGTACATAAATCAAAATGAAATGTCTGTCTGTATGTCTGTCTGTCTGTTTGCCACTAAAAATATCGGATGGGAAATGGATTGGAGACCCAAAAGGGAAAGTTAGGCTCTTTGCAGAACATCTGAAAAATGTTTTCAAACCTTTTCCATCTGTAGTGGCAAATGAAAACATCGAAATTGTTGACAAACTGGACCAAGAAGTTATACCTTACGTTTCGCTTAGAGAGATCACTTTAGATTATGGAACTCACTGCCCTTGAATATCAGGGGTATCTCAAACGCTGTAAGCTTTAAAAATGCAATCTTTTCTGCAACATTACATACTTAATTTTTATTCTGTACTCTTTTTCTATATTTAAGCATCATTCTTATCTCTTATTAAGATCTTCTCTCTTTTTGTTTCCCATAATATTTTTTCTTTTTTTTTTGCTCTCCTGGTATCTTAGTTACTAAATTAGTTATAAGTCATATCATATCTCATTATGCATAGTATGAATCTGTATTCTAAGTTTATTAACGCTAAGTACTATAAAAGACTTGTCTTAATGTACATACCTTTTTATAACGAATAAATTGAATTGAATTGAAAATTGAATTGATCACTGTCTGTATACACAAACTATCTAATAGGAAATCTCCATGCTATGATCTTATAGCTGCGCAAATCATGAAAGAGTTGCCATTCATTGCATTAGTAAAACTGAAACATTTAATCAATGCCTGCTTTAGACTAAAATATGTTCCACGTCACTAGAAAATAGCAGAAGTAATCGTTATACCTAAACAAGGTAAGCCACTAACAGAAGTGACTTCATTTCGGCCAATCTCTCTTTTGCCGATATTGTCAAAAATATTTGAAAACTACTTCTTAAAAGGTTTGACAAAATTATAGTAGAAAGAAAACTTATCCCGAACCATCAATAGACCAAGTACATCGTATAACTAACGTTATAGAAAGGGCACTAGAAGAAAAACGAGTTTGTTGTTCACTATTTTCAGACGTTGCACAGGCTTTTGACAAAGTCTGGCATAGGGATCTTCCTAGACAATATTATGAGATTCTTAAATCTTATATAGCAAATAGATTCTTTAGAGTACGATATGGAAAAGCGTATTCGGAACTTAGAGAAATACACGCAGGTGTACCACAAGGTAGTGTGGTAGGACCTACACCGAGTAACATAAAAAAAAACAACTTTTCATAAGTTACTTTTCTATAATTTCAAAAGTATTTAACAAACCTGAGTATTATTATTGCGAATATTAAACTATATTTATAATTATACTTACAAAGTATTCCACATTTTATTATTTTGAGAATTAGTAGACCGTATGTACACTTTTGTTACATTGTGTATATTATATTTATTATATAGGAATGATATACCAAATACGAATGATACAATGTGTGGTTAAAGCAACAGAAAAACTACAAAATGCAGTTAACGAGATAGTTGCTTGGAAGCAACGATGGCGAACCAAACTAAATGAGACGAAATCAACTCATATTAATTTCACAAATAAAAGAATAACGAATTTCCCTATCGTAATTAACACCCAAACAATACCTTATTCTAATACAGCTAAGTACCTGGGTATGAAATTGGACGCTAAATTGAAATGGAAGGAGCATATTAAAAAGAAAGTTGAGGAGCTAAATATTAGGTATAGAAAATCTATTGGTTACTGGGACATAACTCAGAAATGTCTACCGAAAATAAGATCCTATTGTATAATCAGATATTAAAACCTGTCTGGACGTATGGTACCCAACTATGGGGTTGTACAAAAAAAAACAACGAATGCACAGACATTCAGACATTTCAAAACAGAGTCCTTCGTGGAATAGTCAATGCACCATGGTTCATTAGAAACAAGGACTTGCATCGTGACTTGCAGATTGACCTGGTAGCAGAGGTGATGAAAAAGAATGCTCTTTGTCACAACCAGCGTCTGCAAACACATATTAACCTTGAGATAGAAAACGTATTAAATTTCCGATCAAATATGCGTAGATTAAGGGGAACCAAACTCATGAACTTATGTTGTAGAGTTTTGAGAATCTGTATTTAAGCATAATACATTCTCCCAAGTGATTTTCCATAGTGAAAAATAAATCATCTGTCGATCTTTCTTTGATTGGTCATGATTTAGGAGGTGTTCTTAGTGCGGTTAGAGTCCCACACTACTCTGGATACTCTAATCCCTTAGTGTCTTTCGAGATTTTCACCTGAATTAACAAAAAAAAATTAAATGTTGGAGGTCCTCTTTGCTTAAATGTTTTTCAGGTGCATGCTACAAATCAAACTGATAAATGCATAGCAGAGCTGCATTCAGAGATTTTTAAAAGAAAAATCCACGTTCGGCTAAAGGATAGCTGAGGGACAACAAAGGCAGTTTCTTTTTAAAGACCAACCGAACACGTAAAGTAAGAGGCTTAGTCTAGCGAACTAACTGAAAGCTGGCATAGAAGCTCTCAAACCTCTTTTTGCTGAAAACTGTCCTTAATTTAATTGGTATTTTGTGTGCCATATAAGATGTGTAAATTCCTTCTCTGGACCACATTGTTGTTTCAAAGCTAATTACTGACGACTTCTAAATACACGTTCAACGACTGTTTACCATGCGTCCCCACTTCTGCACATCCAGAAGGTATAACCGTTTAAGAGCCATCGGACCGTCTGACTAAAACCTGATTCGGACCCCCTCCCATTCTTGGCCACTATAACGATTCCCACACACTACAAAATGTAATCAAAATTACATTTAAAATAATACCACATTCTGGCATCACTTTCGCGATCCACTTACAAGATGTACCTAGCTGTTGCGCGTCTAATGTTATTTGTCAGCGGCATGTGGCACCCCAGGAGGTGCCCACGTCTTGCCAACCAGTTCATGAGTTTAGCCATTTGCCTTTAGCAGTCATCCTACCTCATAGGAATCAGTACAGATTGTCGTGTTATTTTCACAGCGCCATCTAAAGCATTCGTCAGACTTCATCAATTGGCGACGACAAGACTGATGATTATGACGACGACGATCGCGACGCAACGATGACTCTACTGAAATGGAAGCCGCGCACCTGTGGCCTATTACTACCTTCAAACATCACTTACAAGATGGCAATATTATAGCGCTGTTAATACCGAATAATTTGTCGTGAAATGGGGAGTATATTGAAACACTGGAGCAGAGTATCTAGCTAAGTTCTTCCAGATTTCTGGCTTTTCCTTGACACCCTATGTGGGACATCACAGCATGCTCCGAGTACTTTTGGTTTTAGGTCAGAGAGTCAGCAACTTAATTGCGGTGACTTACAAAAAAAAACTGGGTGATTCACTGTCGAGTGGAATATTTGTGTTTTTCGTTAAGTGATTTGTTTACCTTTCGATTAAGTGGAGTCAGATTTGTTGTAAATTGAGACGACCTAGGACAAGGTTGAGTAGGTATACAATAGAGGCCGACTGATGGAGCCCCAATGGTTTAACTATTGAAGTGGTTTTAAAAGGGCGTCAAGTTTAATATTTGCGATTGATTTATGTCCAACGGAATGAGAAATTAATAAACTTTAAGTGCAGCACAAGTTGAGTTAATTGACAGCGGAATGTCAGGTCGAGGCTAGGTGCGGTAGGTAAGTCGTAAGTGTAGGCTTTTAGTCAGCGAGTGAAGTGAGTTTCGTTCTTCCTGATGTGGAAAGCACCTAACTAAGCAGAGTGCGCCAAAAACCCTCTGTAAGTAGCTTTACCAGGGTGAAACATCTTGAAACTTGAAAAAAAGTCCTCACACTCAGAAAAAAAAAAAACATTGTTGAAACAAGAATTTTAATTGTTAAAAACTTGTAAGCTGAAAGTTGTTGCCAGTAAATATTAGTTCTTGTTACAACAAATGTATTTTTACAATATCAAACAACAATCAAAATTTTTAAATTTTTAATAATACAAATTATTTTCATAACAATATTATATGTACTTAAGGCAAAAGAAATACATTGTTGTTTGACAATAACTGTTGAAAATGTTTAGCCTAACAATTTGTTCTCCATCCAAATATTTTAAACTGTTGACTTATTAGCAATTAAAATAGTTGCATCAAAATAAAAATTCTTGGTAGAAAAGAATGCTTCTTCTCATTGGTGTTTAAGAATTATATTATTAAATCAATAATTAATTTAATTCTTAACGAATCGTATCTTTGTGCAACAATTTATTAATTTATTTATTTATTTATTCGGCTTACAAGTGTACAACCTTATTCTAGACTACTTCTATAATAATTTATAAAGGAAAATATATATGTACAAAGATTTAATTAGTTTAAATGATAACATTAGGTACAGTGAGTTCATAATAGCAAATTTGACAAGTAATCTATTCATATTAAAATCGATTGTTTTATTATAATAGTTGAAATTAACACAAGCCGTAGATATAGGATTATTCCGACCGTAGTTGGTTCTGTGACTTAGAATTTAAAAAAATATTCATCTCTAGGCTGCACCGTAGCGCAAGTGGCTAGTGCGTCGGACTACTGAGCCAGCGGTCTTGGGTTCGAATCCCGCCGCAAACACCTAAAAGTTTTTTCACAGTGCCCACCTCTTCCGAATGCCTGACAAGCATTCAAGAGTATCATTTGTCATGTAAAGCTTCCCAACTCGCCGTTCGGAGACGGCAGAAGACTGTAGGTCCCTTCCATTCGTGCAAAAATATAACGCGCACACACAAATGGTTGCGGGAAGCTAGGCTGCTGAAACCAAATATTTCTTTATTTTTTTTTTAGGTCGAAGAATGCATGACGGAGCATAAATAGCAGCATAATATAATAATATTTCCTCCTTTTAGTAAGAGGTTCTAAATCTATGAGCGTACATCTAGCCTCATAAGAAGGCATATTATTGTTCCAATTCATTCTCCTGAGAGCGAATTTCGTAAATCGCCTTTGTACTTTTTCAATGCGTTACGATAATAGGGATTTCAAACAAAACAACAATACTCCAATATAGAACTAATTAAAGAATTTTGTAAAGACTTAAGAATGTAAGGGTCATTAAAATCTTTGGAGTTACGAACCAAAAAACCTAACATTCTGTAAGCTTTACTTATAATACAGTCCATATGAATCGAAAAGCTTAATTCAGCATCAAAAATGACACCTAGATCTTTTTGATCAGTAACACTTTTTAGCACAGTATTTTGGACGCAATAATTAAAAGAAATCGGAGGATTTTTTATGGAAACTTATAACTGAGCATTTATTTGCGTTGAGGTATAACCCATTCAGAGAAAACACCAGTCATACACCCGGTTAAGATCACTTTACAAATTTAGCGCATCAGAAACAGAATCAACGGTCGTAAATACTTTCACATCGTCAGCATTTAAAAGACATTTAGATGCCGATATAAACGATGGTAGATCGTTAATAAAGAGATCTGTCTGTCGCTCGTTCTCGTCCTTCATGTGCTCGCGCTGTGTGTAAACATTTTAAGGGTATTCATATGTCATATCCCCTTTAGCGTGTGTAGATAATAAAAAGGGGAAAGGAGCGGACCAATATGCCTTCCCTGAGGAACACCTAAATAGTTTTGCATTTCCTTAGAGAAAACCGATCCGATTTTCACATATTGCTTGCGGCTAACCAAGTAACTGCCTATCCAACTCAAAATATTGGAATGGAACCCGAACATTTCAAATTTCTTTAAAAGCACATTGTGTTGGACGCGGTCAAAGGTCTTGGAAAAGTCTGTGTAAATACAGTCAACGCTTTTCAATGTTATTAAGACAGTAATTCGAAGCAATCACTAAGTTGGTAGTTAGTAGTTGACCTGCCATAAACAAAACCATGCTGATATTGGGAAATCTGAGTGCAGACCTTGGCATAGAGTCGCTTCTTTATAACAGCTTCAAAGATCTTGGGGAATAATTGCAGTTTGTCAATGCGTCTATAATTGCTAATTAGTCTTCTAGAATTATAAAAGAATGCTTCCAGCAGTCAAGAATGCGTTGTGAATCTTTCGTGAGTGAAGGTCCAGTAAGTGAGTGAATTTAAAATAATAAAAACTTAAACTTAAAAATGCAAATCAATAATGAAGAAGCCAGTGAGCTTCAAGTATACAATATTGATAGTGGAAGCTTAAACTTAACGAATGTGGTAATTTTTTACTTTTTTAATTACAAGCTCTTGATTTTCAGTTTTTTTTTAATTTAAAATTCCAAACCAGGGTAAGTATTTTTGTTTCTAGGTTAAAATTGGTTTCCTTGAAGCAACAATTTACATTTTTGATTTTTACTAAGCACCAGCAGACCCGTGCTCGCGGTGCTTTGTAGACAACTTTTGTTTTAAAAAAATTAATTTTACAGAAATAACTATAGAAAAATATACCTACATTCTTAAAGTTGTAATATGTATTAATTTTTTTTAATTATTTTAGAATTAGAATTTTTATTTTTTTTTTATAATCTACACACGCTAAAGGGGATATGAATACCCTTATAATGTTTACACACAGCGCGAGCACATGAAGAACAAGAACGAGAGACAGACAGATCGACGTAGTGATAGGAAACTCAGATGTTTTAGGTTTTAAATAACTCTATGGGTGGTGTCCAGGATAACTGGAGAGTTTTTGTGTATTATTGAAAGTTTTGCCCTTGCTTATGATTCACAGTAGTTTTTTCCACATGTTTCCTATTATTGCTTGTGCGATCAATTTCTTCAGCCATGCCACCAACCAACTGCCAGTGTTATGCCTTCGCAGTAGTTTTTGACATTATCGTCTAAAACTGATCAACTTATTTCAAAGATCTTGGGGAATAATTGCAGTTTGTCAATGCGTCTATAATTGCTAATTAGTCTTCTAGAATTATAAAAGAATGCTTCCAGCAGTCAAGAATGCGTTGTGAATCTTTCGTGAGTGAAGGTCCAGTAAGTGAGTGAATTTAAAATAATAAAAACTTAAACTTAAAAATGCAAATCAATAATGAAGAAGCCAGTGAGCTTCAAGTATACAATATTGATAGTGGAAGCTTAAACTTAACGAATGTGGTAATTTTTTACTTTTTTAATTACAAGCTCTTGATTTTCAGTTTTTTTTTAATTTAAAATTCCAAACCAGGGTAAGTATTTTTGTTTCTAGGTTAAAATTGGTTTCCTTGAAGCAACAATTTACATTTTTGATTTTTACTAAGCACCAGCAGACCCGTGCTCGCGGTGCTTTGTAGACAACTTTTGTTTTAAAAAAATTAATTTTACAGAAATAACTATAGAAAAATATACCTACATTCTTAAAGTTGTAATATGTATTAATTTTTTTTAATTATTTTAGAATTAGAATTTTTATTTTTTTTTTATAATCTACACACGCTAAAGGGGATATGAATACCCTTATAATGTTTACACACAGCGCGAGCACATGAAGAACAAGAACGAGAGACAGACAGATCGACGTAGTGATAGGAAACTCAGATGTTTTAGGTTTTAAATAACTCTATGGGTGGTGTCCAGGATAACTGGAGAGTTTTTGTGTATTATTGAAAGTTTTGCCCTTGCTTATGATTCACAGTAGTTTTTTCCACATGTTTCCTATTATTGCTTGTGCGATCAATTTCTTCAGCCATGCCACCAACCAACTGCCAGTGTTATGCCTTCGCAGTAGTTTTTGACATTATCGTCTAAAACTGATCAACTTATTTTTATTTCGTGAGAAATAAATGTTTCGGCGACACCAGGATTTGAACCGTGACCCTTCAGCGTTATGGGTGTGCCGATTTTGTTATATTAATTACTGCTACTGCACTTTCACTGCGTACCCAAATCATCTCATCTCATTTACCATACCAATGCGAAAGAAAATGAACCGTATTTCAGTTAAAAAATAACAACAATGAGTGCTTTTATAATCAAACCATAAATCGGTTGTGTCTTTTGCTTTTGCTTGCACTCGATTCATGCTTAAATTGAGTTTGAGTCCAAGCAAAAAACTCGGTAAAAAAAAATATAAGGTATTTTTAATACATATAGGTATCTCAATTCAATTTCTTTTCTTTTCTTAAGCTTGATTATTGAGTAAAAACTCAAAAATCACTCAACTTCTATACCATACCATTATACCAATCCCAAACCAACCAAATAGGAATTAGAATGAGACCGAGATGAATAAAACAAAGCAGCAGCATCGGCATTACGTTACGATTGAATCGAAGTCGTCGATGTTGTAAACAAATAAAAATAATGGATGTTTTTAAAATAGTTATTTATTTATTTCTCAGCATGTAGATATAGTCAAGAAAATATTAAGGTCTTAAAATTTGCGTATATAAATTGCAAAATTTTTTTTTTCCAATTCGTTTAACTGCTTTAAAGCTAGGAGTTAATATGTGGGTCAGCTTTAAAAAAAATAGGTAGGTACCTACGAGGCTACGAGTATAAAAAAAAATACATTTTCTTGTGAACAAGCAACATTTAAGCAAAAAAAAAAACATAGCCTTACCAGTTTTAACGAAATTCGTCTTTATATAATAGTAATGAAGTAATGATTTGCATATTCAGCGTAAGTCTGCCAACAACAAATTTCTTTACTTTTTTAAATTCTTAACTATTCTTTATTCTTGGTTCAAGTATTTTATTGTGGATTCATTTTAACAAGATCTTATTTGGCACAACAATGTAAGTTCTTACATGTAAGAACTTAATTTCTGGATGTAAAAATTTTATTCTTATGTAGTAATTAACACCGAGATTTTTTGAATAAACAGTTTTAGTTGTGGAGTAGATTTTAACCAACATTTATTCTTGTGACACAGTATAAAATTGTTGTGATTACAACTTCTTTTTAGTGGGAATTCCAGGTATTGTAATAAGATGTTCATTTTTGCACTTGTGTGGAAGCTGACTATTTTCAATTGTTCTTCATTAATGTTATTTGGCAAATGTTTTACATCAAATGCTGTAAAGACAACAACAATGAACGCTGTACGTCCGCGAGTCTGTTTTTACAAGCTTTATACTAACTTCACTTTCTATGAGGGAGGAATCTGGGAATCGATTTTACACCCACTTCCAGATATCCGATCATGCTGATATTTTGCACACGTGTATAAGTCAGGTAACAGTATAATATATGTAGTACATTTGATCTGATGACGTTCAAAATCTAATGTGGCAGACGCCCTAAGACGGTGGATTAACGTTATCTTCACGGCCGCCTTAATATGGGTATCAAAGAAAAGGGATTGACAAGTAATACGATTAGCTAAGTAACGTAATTTTTAATTTAATATGGTGGACGCCCCAAGATGACGGATTACTTTTTTATTCAGAACCTCCATGGCATGGGTATTAAATGAAAGGGTTCGACGAGTAAACTTTCTGATATAAAACCAATCCAATCCAATATACGGGTGCGTATGTACCAACGTAAATTTGTAAAAAAGTAGAAAGTTAATATAAAGTGCAATTCACTTGATTAGAGCATTTAAAATATTTACATTAATCTTGATTTTTTTCCCCCTTATTAGCATCAATAAGGAAAAATTTACATTTAGCAGAAATGTTAGTTATTATATTATTATTACTACTCTTTAAAATAAACATAAAAACATTCTCTCAAACATGTCAAAACAGCAGCATTTTTTCGGTTCATTTGATTAGGCGCATGGGTAAATTTGCTTAGACAAAGAGTGTTCGAACAAACTGTAGTGAAATATTAGTTTGTGATGAAAGGAAGTGTTTGTCTTGGACAAAAAGAACTGTGAACCTTAGAGGAAAGAGCAAAAATCGATGCTTTTTGGGGGTGAATATTATGTTTACGGACTGGGTTACAAAAAATGTCGACTTAACTTGAAATGGAGTTTAGAATGAACTACAGTAGCGAGCATATAAATAGGGAAAAACAACCAAAAACAGTAATTTCTGTGTGTTTTGCTAAAACATTAAACAACTGGAAAACTATCAATTTTATTTTTTTAGCAGTATACATTTGAGGTGTAATATTAGAAGGTATCTTATAGCATCAGTTACAGAAAAAATTTAACTTAATAGATGAAGAAAAATCCTTATTTCTTGGAGCATTTTAAAACGCCATTAATACGTTCTTTCGGAAACAGAAATGTAGCCTTGCGATTTTTTTTACTTATAATCGGCTTTTTCTTAATCCAAATATCGCTTAGCGACGTCGTACTGTGTGTACACTAACATTCAAGTCTTCTTGTGCCGAAATTTCAGCGAGAATGTCAACAGCGGTCCTGAAACGATCCGTTTTTAGAAGGGCGCTGCATTATCCAACCAACACGCGGTGTAGTTTTTCGTGGTCTGGGAGCGCGAGGTTTATTAAAACTGCTACCATAGCGTTTGACCTGTTCCAAAGCTCGATGACAAACATTAATTGATATATTTAAATGGTTCGATATTGCAGAGAGCCTAATATCTTCACTTCTTAAACGACAAATTTCTCGCCGCTGTTCAGCCGTTATGTGTTTGCCCCGTCCCATTCCTATAACATCACAAATCGAGTTATTATGACGAGACAATAACAAAGCAATATTAATGTAAACATTACATACTAAAAATTAAACATTTTCACACAGAAGTTGAGTACAAACTAAAAACAATATAATTTCCCTATTTATGTGCTCGTACCAATTTAACACTTGGCATGGTATTTTGTATCTGTACCGTGAAACGTAAACCAAAATATGTTATGCATGTTACAGTTAGTTCTAAAAAATCTGTTTTGAGGATAAACTTCGCATCTTAGCCAACCTATTTCCTTAAGTGCGGGTATATGGTGGTTTGAACTATGTTGACTGAATTTTCCTATTTATATGCTCGCCACTGTATATATGATCTTGAAAACTCAAAATGATATTGTCTTCTCAATGCATTTTTGGGTAGAGGGTATTAGGCAGTGAATGGCAGTGGTTGTGACATACAGTTACGGACAAAACAATAAGACCACTGAACATCTTTTCGAAGTTTCAAAGTCAAAGTATACCAACAAAATTATCGAAAAATGCAATCCCGAACCATCCTTGGTACACTAAAGATCTTAAAACTCTACGAAATAAAAGAAATGAAATAAAAATAAATATACGGCGTCTGCAGTCCAGTCCAGAACCAAGCCTAGCATTCTCGCAACTATTTGTGTGTGCGTGTTATTTTTTCCACGAATGGAAGGGACCTACAGTTTTTTGCCGACTCCAAACGGCGAGTTGAGAAGCTTCTCATGACAAACAATTCTGGAGCTAAGTTAATTCCAAGAAAAACTCTGACGGATATCCAGCAGAGTTTTCTTATAGTAACAGTGTTATTAATAATCCTTTCAATATTTGCAACGCTTTCGCGGACCACTTTCGCAAATCTTTTAACGATGTACCGCTAAGTATTGATGATGAATACTTTGAGTATCTCAAAGATGTTGCTCAAGTTGGTTTCACCAATATTGCCTTAGACTTGGAGACTATCTCCAAATTAATTACATATCTAAAAGACGATTACTCTTAAGGTCCCGACGGTATTCCTCCAATTGTCCTGAAAAAATGCAGCGATGTCCTCGCTCTGCCGTTGAAGTTTCTTTTTGAAATCTCAATAGCAGCTGGACATTTCCGTAGCTTCTGGAAGCAATCTTTTATTACGCCCATCTTTAAGAAAGGCGAAAGAAATACTGTCACAAACTACAGACCAATTTATAAGCTGTCATGCATACCAAAATTATTTGAACAAGTGGTGTGTGATAGTCTTACTTTTCTTTGGCTAGGTGTTATCTGTAAAGAACAACATGGATTCTTCAGAAACAGGTCTACTGTCACAAACCTGTTAACATTCTCCCATAACTGTTCCAATGCCTTAGAAAGTGGTCATGAGGTGGACTGTGTGTACACTGACTTCTCCAAAGCTTTCGATCAGCTTTCTCATGATATTATTATCTACAAACTCGAGGCGTTAGGTTTTCCCCCAATATTTATTTCGTGGGTTGGCTCTTACCTCAAGCAGAGGTCATATCAGGTTAAATTTAGAGGTTGTCTTTCAGACTCCTCCTTAGCAGGATCCGGCGTCCCTCAAGGGAGCCACCTAGGTCCACATTTATTTATTCTTACTATCAATGATGTTCCATCAATCATAAAACATAGCAACATTCTTATATTTGCCGACGATATGAAGATCAGTAAAGCAATTACAACCATAAATGATTGTAGACTTCTGCAATCAGATATGTGATAAATGGTTTAGTCCTTAACCCACTCAAGTGTCAGTCCATGACTTTCTCTAGGAAACGGGTAACGACTATATTCAACTACTTGATATTGAATCACTCTCTCAGTCGGGTTTATAGTTTTAAGGACCTGCGTGTTTACTTTAGCCCTGAACTTGATTTTAAAGAGCATATAAACAACATTGTGAATAAATCAAATTCAATGTTAGGTTTCGTTAAAAGATGGTGTAAAGAATTTAAAAATCCTTATATCACTCTCGCACTATTTAACAGTCTTGTCAGTCCTTACCTCGAATATGCCTCGCAAGTATGGGCACCTTATCAGAAAAATCTTAATACTCGTATTGAAGCCGTACAGCGACGCTTCATTCGTTTCGTATTAAAAGGTCTTCCCTGGGACGATCCTTTTAACCTCCCTCCATATTTGCATCGGATAAAACTGTTGCAAATGCAACCTTTGGCTCAAAGAAGGGTCAATAATGATATCATATTTATGCATCAATTGATATCAGGTCTGATTGATTCACCTGACTAACTATCCTGTTTAGGATTAAACTATCGCGGGGGATCGCATTACCTGCGTAGTATAGAGTTACTGCATGTATCTCATCATAGAACAAATTACGGAATGCATGAGCCTATTAACCGCATGAGTAAAATCTATAATTTAAAAGTAAACTTTCTTGACTTTAATCTTAGCAAGATTACACTAAGAAATGTATTGCGTAATGTAGTTCCCCGAATATAAATTCTAATAATGTATATTTGTTCTTATATTTGTTTATTTATTGCTTGTGGTAGTGTTGTATGTAGCGTAGCCTAACCACTAACACCAGCACTAAATGATGAGCCTGTTGATGCATATTTTGCCTGGCAAGTCTCTGCTTGTGGTTGTTGCTTGTATTAAGTACACCACGACACAGATCTGATAGTGTTTTTTTAAAAAAAAAAAATGAATAACTTATTACGGCGATAACACTCAGATTCTTATAAAAAATACTTTCGAAGTAATTTCTAATGATTTTCTATCTTCGCATCTCTCTACAGACTTTCCGTCGGCCGATAGTTTAGTCGGGCTCTTAATCAGTATGAAAATATATGAGAGTACGCACACTATAATGATTCGATATCGGCCGATAAATAAGTTCGATAGGCTACACGAAGGCCTTCAAACTAAAGTATCGGCAAATTATTGGCCGACTACTTTATCAGTACGGCGCTCTTTCTACGTGCGCACACAAAAGACTATAAAGTCGGCCGATTTTTTCGATATCTCAGTTTGCTCATAGTTTTAAATTTATTTTCTTTAAGTTCTGGGTATTTCTTCGTATTAAAATAATAATGGACATATTTTGGCGTAAAACAATGATTAAACTAAGCCTAGAGCTAACTAACTAATAATTAGTACATATCTTCAAAGTGTGTAGTTAGATTTCTTTATCTTTATTTCAGCGTTAAAACGCAACATATCTAAGCCCAGATAATTTACACAGCAACTCATGATCTTTTATCCCAAATTTTCCTAAATTCGAAGTATGACTTTCAATCCACAACCGTTAATTGCAATAGAAACGTATCGTATACCTCAATATATACATAGAATAGCATACATAACATGTATCTAGGTTATGTGACCTAAGATCACATTTAACTAATGTTATAAATCTATAGGTTAGGTACATATGTTCTGTACATAAAATATTTGGCCTCAGCAGTCCTAGGTAGAACCAAGCCTAACTGCCCGCAACCATTTGTGTGTGCGCGTTATATTTTTGCACGAATGGAAGGGACCTACAGTTTTCTGCCGTCTCCGAACGGCGAGTTGGGAAGCTTTACATGACAAATGATACTCTTGAATGCTTGTCAGGCATTCGGAAAAGGTGGGCACTGTGAAAAACTTTTTAGGTGTTTGCGGCGGGATTCGAACCTAAGACCGCTGGCTCAGTATTCCGACGCACTAACCACTTGCGCTACGGTGCCCACATGTTCTGTACATACGTTCAAATTATAAACAGACGACACACGCATGCCAGTGATGTCTTTGCGGTTTTGTAGTTCTTAAATAATAAAAACAAACAAAAAACTATCGACAGTCATTTGCGGTATAATTATACACACACTCCGACACTCGTTGACTGGTTTATGTAACGGCCATAAAACGGTGACATTTTCAAATATAATTTGCACAAAATATAATAATTCCTCTCAATTATTATTAGTGACACTGACAATGCTGTCAAGTGGCGCCATCGGTTTATTGACGTTTTGACATTTAACGGGCAAGCAGTATAAAGTGATTTAATTAATTAATTATTCATGGATCAGTGAATTTGAATCTGGCTTTTTCGTTAGTGTTTTTATTATTGTTGTTTATTTGCTTATTTTTTTTTTTAATTTACAACTTTCTTAACTTTACTTAAATGGAATTTTGATATTTCTGTTGTTAGATTAATTTGTGGTTTCGTGAATACACATGTAATGTACAATACACATAAAGAATAAGATTATACTATAAAAGTAGGTACATAATTCGAAAGGTCAAGAAGTCTGTAATTGAATTTTGGTGCGTTATTGGGATAAACAAATGAAGTATAAACTTGACGAACATCATCAGCCACCAATTATTTGCATTTTTCCAGTTAAAAGACAACCCACAACTATTGAACGCATAAAGAACGTTGTATTTTCACATTTTCACTGAATTCGAGAAATCTAACGGCCATATTTTTGACTCACTTACATACATTTTATGTGTGTTTTGAAGGGAAGGAAATGAACATATTTTTTTCTAGCCGTTATACGAATTCTTATCCCTTAACTTTCTTATCATTTTTATAAATTTTGGTGGGGGGTGTAAATAATTATTTGGCGTACTGTATGTAGTACTATGTGCTTATGCGCACTCAGTAGAAAATATACGAAAAAAAAAGTCTGAATATACCTACTCGTATCTGCCTATGGTGCCAGATCTTAACTCTCCTGTTGAATAAATGTACTCAAAAACCATTGTCCTTATTGTTTCCCTTGGCGGTTTACCCCTTTTAAATATCATACAAACGCAGCGAAAGTCAGCAGAAAGTCCCATGTTCCATATGTCATCATAATGTCAAATGAAAACACATAAGAAATCCCCCACACTGTAAATATTTTCTTCGCGTCATCTACGTCTGGTCGCTCGTCAGATTGGTTCACAATGAATGATGAAATTGTGTCACCTTTTTTCGCATTTGATTTCCATAACTGAAATACGAATTATGTCGTGTTACTTTTGTTTACCTTAGACCCCTACTGTCTGGAGAATACGTACGACGAAGAAAACGGGGCACAGAAAATTAATAAAATTGCAATTTGTTTCCCAATTTCTTTAGAATTCTGTGGACATACGAGTACGAGTATGCAAGGCATGTCTTTTGCACTCCTGTTGTCAGAACACTTTTGTCGATAGCATGTTTTATTTTTTTAACGATGTGTTTTTTTTTTTGGTTCGTTTGCTTTTGCATGTCTGTCGGTAGTCAAATTACATTTTATTGTCATCATCAGTTTTGTGTTGTTTTTTTTTTAACTAAAATACCCTAAAATATGCAATTTTCCATAAAGACCAATAAATCAGACGGATGTGAGACACGGTGTGTAGCGAATCGTAATTTCGTTTGATATGACCCTGTTTTCTTTAACGAAGGTTAATGAATTTTGTGTTTGTTTGTTTTTTTTTTTTTTTTGTAAAAAAGCTTATCAGGAATATTTTTATTGAAATTTAACACACTACAAAAAATATTTGTACGGCAAAACAAATACGACCTGGCCAGTAGACTGCTGGTCGCCATGAAACGTTTTTAATTGACCATTTCGTCGCCCGATTGTCTAAATGAATCAGAATAGCAGCGAGCAGAATATAATTACATAATGTAGAAAACGACATTGAAAGAGGCGATCCCAGGAAGAATGTTGACAGTTTATCAAATATTATACAAACATATGTATGTACATGTACATATGTATGTACTCCAATTTTATTTCTCATTGCTCCTTAGAGAAAGCGCTTGCTTGACGTCCAATCTAAGATCTATCCAGTGAGATCTTAGCTGCAGAGGTACCGTCTTGAAGATAGGATCTCCGGTTTAAGTCAGGCTGAACTAGCTAGTGGAAAACTGTTTCGACACATTCGAAGTTACACGTAGGGATGGTTTTTGAACGTTAAAATGTTTGTCGATGAATCCTAATGAATAATTGTCGATGACAATATCCAGGAATAACATTTTCAAAATGACCACGAAAACTCATTTTGCAAAGTGAAGGACTGACGGGTATGTACATTATGTACAGTACATACATAGGTACATAAGATATTAAGGATTTGAAAACCAAACAATAATCGGACAGAACGCAATATATCCGTTCGGTAGATGTTAGTACCGAAAATGAACCACGTGGTAAACTGGAAACGCTTATTAATGACCATGTTTTTGGAATAACGGTAGATGCGGACAGATCGAGGCAGGATCTCCCTTGATAATTAGTAAAACACTTTTCTCTCATATAGGAAAGGTAAGACAACTCGACAAGTGTGCTGCGCTTGAACTTAACGAGTCCCAAAAACTACTTGCGTATTAAGACACCAAAGTGAATCGTTTTTCACAGCGGATAATCAAGTGATTAAAAGTGTTTTCCTGTATATAAAACCGTAAAAGACCTGGCTACTGGATGGACATACATATGTATGCAGACGAAATAGAAAAAATCACTCTCGCAAGCCTGATCTTCACCCAGATAAGGTTATGGTGACAGTCTGGTGGATCGAACGGACTATCATCTCTTCCGGCCAACAGAAAGTATTTCGAAACCGAGTAGAGATCATAATTCTTTTAAGATTTCATAATCAACAAGTCAGGAGGACTTTTACGAAAAATAAATATTTGATCTTGAATCGCGTCGTAAAAGAGGTATGGACGAAAATTTAAAGATGAATGAAAATTGTTGGAGAGTTGTAAGCAGGGGTCACAAAAGTAACAATACAAGCACAAATTTAATATTTTCTAAAAAAAAAATTAAAAGCGCTGTCAAACTAAGTGTCAATCCGATGGTTTACTCTAAAATTTGTAAATTGGTTTGTATTAAGGCGTCACAAATTTCAAAAAATCGATTTTAGTACAGCATCTTGAAAATATTCTCTGTAAGTTTCAAGTCGATTCGAGCAAAATTGACTGAGTTACAACCCCTCGAGCTCCGCCTCGTCGAGCCTTCCGCGGACTCATGGTGCGCTTATTAGCGAGCCGCAGAGAATGGTAATCTGGAGGACTTCGAGCATGATTATAATCCCTTGCCGCAAGATGTTTTGTCTGCTGAAAAGCCTATCTATGAAGACCTGAGTAGGGATGCATAACTGGAAAGATGTGACTGCGGATTCATTCAAAACACAAATGAGAGCTACAATCAGCTCATTTGGAAAATCAGCCCGAAAGTTTTACCTGGTGGCTCTGTAATTGTCAATTTAGCAGCAAATATTCCAGCCTGAATTTTTTATGAAGGACATCGAGCATTGTTACAAAGTTTAATGACAATGGGGGTCAGCTGCGGTCAGAATTCTCATAATTACCCTGAAAGGGCGACCCGGGAAGATATAATTCTTCGTCGTCGTAGGAATCCGAATACCGATCTTTTGGAGGCCGCTGAGAAGGTTTATTATATGGAACCGGAATAGATGACTCAGTGTTAGTTGCAAAAAAAAAATTATCTATGTAAATGTAAACAATACTTTGAACTTCAAACGCGATTATTACTTCGAAACCATGTTTCTGAAATTGTTGTACCAAATTTCTCGAGAACCAGTTGAATCTCTCTTTTTTTATGAAGGAATGTTTAGACGAAAATTGCACCTTATGTTTGGCAAGCCGACATTTTGCTATTGAATTAACGTAATCTTCTTGATTTTTTGATTTCAGATAACCCGTTAATGAACAGGATTTTACACCGCAACACCACTTTTGAATAAAAAGATGATATTTCGAACACAAAAAAGTTTTTTTTTAAAATATCAATATGGAGAGGCCAAAAAAAATTCCCGAAAAATGTGGCCTTGTGACTGCCCATAGCCCCTTACATATTCAAAATCCTGTCAGTCTATTTAAGCTGTGCTTTGTCAAAGTTGAGTTCTGAAAGATGGTTTCAAAATAAGATTTTGGATGCGACTCTCCAGTTCTCAACTATTATCTGTTCGTCTATTGCTTTTCAAGGTCTTTTAAACTTCATATTGTTTTGTTGAGAGAACTGCATATTATTCATTAGTTTCGGACTGCCATAACAGAGACACTGTAAGTCATCATAAATTCATTGGAGGATGATTTTTAATCGATTTATCTGCCTCGTGTTTCATATGCCCAGTTGTTGTACTAAATAACTCCGTAATTAACCCATTAAACGCGAAAGCGTACCATGAAATGTATATGTGGACAAATTTATTTTCGAAAGCATTGAGGTGGATAGGAAGCTAATACATAAAAAAAAAATTCCATTCCTTTCAGCAACTTACCATTTGGTCCGTGACATATATGTAACGCTCGCTGTTTTCGGGACAAAAAAAAACTTCGACCAAATTTTTTTCATATTTTTATATTTTTTTATTTATTATGTTTTTAGTTAATATTTTAATATGAAGACATATGTATATAACTACATTTAAAAAGCTTCTTTCAAGTACCAAGTACCAAGAGAAAAAAAATGGGGCAAATATCTAATCCAGCTTGAAATAAAAATTCCACACACAATGCCACAAGGAGCACGAACTTCTCCATATGTCCGACAAAAATAATTGGCAATACTCCTTCGAAATTGTAGGGTTGTTCCATGGCCACCTTTACGATGTAAAAGCCATGCGTTTTGAATGGAGTCATCAACAAACCAAGTAATGGAAAACCACAATTTCTTACCTCTAGCCCCTACCCTATAGGTAGAAACATTTTGGTCCATTCGATCTGTTCCACCCATATTCTTGTTATACATCATTACCGCATGTGGACTTTGTGTAACTTTTCCGACTGATAATCACCCGAATGAAGTAGATGCAATGAATACCATAGCATTGTCCACCCATTTAATGATTCTGATATCGGATTCTGAAATCCGAACGCTAATCATAAAACCACGTTCACTTTTCCTTAATTTCTCCTAATTGGCACGAATTTGGTATAACATTTGGACGAATTGTACCAGTCCCTTCGTATCCACGTTCTTTCAAACCAAGTAAAACGGGTATGGAAGTAAACAGATTGTCGAAAAAGAAATTGAATGGTAGCGGCCCCCAAGTTTCATCAGATTCATCGATCATAGAAAATGGTGCTGCATTTTTCCCATATTTGTCTGCGAACGCGTCATTTGTCCTTGGATTTTTTCCCTGATACATTTCAAAATTCAAGAATAGCAAGAAGAAGTGTTGATACACCATATTTTGTAGCTAAATCTCAAAGGCTTTTCCCTAATGAATTGCTTGCATCCATGTCTACCATAGTACTCAATCATTGACTCGTTGTATGATAAATTTTGCTCTGGGTGGACATTTTTAGCAAAACGGATCTTCAAGGCATCAGTAATTGGTCGTAGCTTCCAAATTTTGTCTGCCAAGTCTTTTTTTACAGGATCGATAAAATGATAGTGTTAACAAAAAAGAAATAACAAATGTACACTTTCTTAACTATCCGGCCAGTGTGGCCGTGGCAGCATCAACATCGGTCAAGGAAATAAAAGCATCATGCATTTCACATTTCAACAGAGAAACTACATTATATTTTTCTCAGTGTGATACGAGTGGTTATTTCTCGCTTGTCGATCAGTGCGTCTCTCTCTCTAGGCAACAGAGTGGGCCCATCGCGAAATTCTGGTGGATGTCACCTAGGGACGGAGCTCCTTCGTCGATTCCCTTCGATCCGGGGTAGCCTTTAATAGAGCATAGTTAACCCGCATAGCTTTGGCCGGCTTACGTAGATTAGTTTAGGTTAGGTTAAGATAGGTGTAGGTTTGTAGGTATTAAGATTGTATGACTGGGATTGTGTGAATGCTTAAAAAAAAAAAAAAAAAAGCACAGCACGTAACTAGATTAAGTTAGGTTAAGGCCAATATTATCTAAAGGTAGAATTAGGTAAATTTTAAGTTTTATAAATATATATGCCAAAAGTTCAGTTACTAAGTTTTTAAATTGCACACTTTTTCTTAGTTGTTAAAATTGTTATTCAATATTGAATTAAAATAAAGTTTTAAAGTTATGTCGAAAGACATAGGTTGAGTGTTATTTTTAGCTTAGAGTGCCCGTGTAGGGCCAGTAAGTTAGTTAAGTTACGTTAAGTTACGTTGAGTTAATTAAGCTAGTTTTAAGCGTTTTTTTTTGTCTAGCATGTAAGGTATAATGAAGTAAAAGAATAAAATAAAATGCATTAAAAATGAAGAAATGAAATCGCGATCCCCTAAGAATCCATCCAAGGATGGCACCAAAGCCGCGAAATATTCCGCAAAGCATTTTATTTTCCAGCAAAATTTTAGAGCGAGTCAATGGACGATTTGGCCTACCTCCTCTATGTTACTAAAAAAGTAGGAGCCTAAAATTATCCTACGACTGCCTGCTATTCCCTGACATTCACACTAGGGTTGTGTAACTCATTAAGGAGCCGTTCAAAATATCGGCTCACCTTGCTGAACTAAATGAACTAGTTCAGATATCTTTAGTTTAGTAGTTCAACGTCTCACCTCTCATCTGAAAATGGATCTGAACTAGTGAGTTGTGAAACACAAACACAATACAGATGACTGTGACGGCTCAGTAGTTCACCACATCTACGGCTCACCACTTCAGGACCAGAAGAATTCAAAAAATTAAAAAAAAAAGGTCGACAAAAATTGGGTTGTCAGGGGTTAGTGACGGGGTGAAGGCTGCCAACCCAATGTATTCAAGTTCTATTTAAGATTCTCTATCGAATGAATACTCACTCATTCTTTTTTTTTTTGCCTATGAAAATAAAAAAAAAATTTACCGTAAGTTACCATTTTTATTTTTGTCCATGGGCAAAAAATTCAGACAACGTTTGGCGATTTAACATCGTCTAGAAGCAAGCTTTCATTTTATATTCAACTCATTCTTTTTTTTATGCCTTAGGACATCACGCGGTCGGCTCTCCTACTATATACTCTATTCCACAAAAATTATCAGTACATGCCTTATGGGGGAGCTTTTTTGTAAACACTAGTGCCGGTACATATATTCCTGGCACCCAATCAAGAAAATTGCCACTGAAATAAAAACAAAACCACTGGCACTATAACTGATTGGGGTGCATTGGCAGCACGGGCAGTTGTAGAAAGATTGGGTTGGTATATTGGTTATACCACTGACTTACACAGGTTTTGTTTTTGTAATTTTTGTGCAATGCGCATACATCCTACCATGACCAGAGATAATGGCATACTAACTGCGGTTGCGGGCGTGTGGCCGCTGGCCGCCATCAACCCTCGCTGTGTGTACGAAATTATAAACATTAAAGCAGTGTTACCATTACAAAATTAAAGCAAATCGTTACAGCTTTTTCTGTGGTTTTTTGTCAAAGAGCTTTGCGATTTTGTGCTTTGAGAACCAATATATGAGTGTGAGTATGTGAGGGTGTTGCAGCATCCCGCATTGTTTTTGTTTTTTCGATTTCTGGTTTTTATGGGGAATCCGTTATAATGCAGTTAAACAATTGTTCGCTTTTTGTGCTTAATAATGAAGATTTATTTACGCTGAATTTCGGAACATTCAACTCAGTCGCAGTGCAATAAGTGATTATATTTATAAGATTCGGTGCGTGATAGTGATATTGTGTTTGATATTGATATTGTTTGTGATTAATTAATAACTTGTGACTAAAAAGAAAAATGGCTACAAAGTGGCCTAGGTGGTGGGGAAAAAAATTAATTCATTTTATTTCGGTAATTGTGTACAAAGTGCGCACCACCTCGATTTGATGAATTTTTAGTACGTTGTAGAAAAATGTTTTTGAGTGTTTTTATTTATGTTATGCATGCATGTTATTATTCAAAAAAATACCCACTACATCATTTAAACATTTTATCAAATTGAGGCACTTTGTACACAATTATCTTTTTCCAACAAATAATTTGGTTTTGAAATCAGCAGACGGTAACCCTGCGGATATTGCTCTCCGATCTGCGGCTATCTATTATGTATACTATGTTAACTCAGTGAGAGCTTAGAGGCACAGATTTATGAAAGCTATTGCAACCAGAATGAGAGGCAAACGTCCTATCTTCCCTGTACTGACAATTTTTGTGGAACAGAGTATAGTTTCCCCAACTCTAATTCACACAGAATATGTGTGATATCTTCTGCTACACCGATATCATTGCAGTATCTGCAAATATTCTTGCCTATGAGTCTAAGCCTCTTGACATGTTTGCCTAGAAGGCATAATGGCCGGATAATATTCCTTTAGCTATTCTCATTTTTGCCCTGCTAATTCAAAGTAAAAGTGAATGTTAATGATTGAAAATTATTGTGGCGAAAGAAATTGATTTGATGATTTGCACGAAAAAAAAAATAGATCAAACAACGCGATAATAAAACGACGATTCATCCAAAACAATATGTACTAACTATTTACTTTCTGATGTTACCTCGATGGTGGTCTAATAGCGAAAGAGAATGATACAAGTCAAATTTTAACTACGAAAGTACAAGACAGTGGACAGTTGGGTATTCATAATAGAGATGGGTCGTTTTCGTTTTTTATGATAACGAAACGAAAAAGTTTCTTTAGAAAAAATATTATAACTATGTAGTTTAAAAAGTAGTTACAAAAAAATTGTTTTTATTTGCGCTATACTTACATATGTATGTACATACATACACACATACACGATTCTACCCCTCTAGCTGATACATAACTACTTTCACGAAAAGAGCGAAAAAGCGTTTTCATATCACTTCAGTGCAAACGAACAAAAAACTGAAAAAACGCAAATAACGAAAAACTAACAAAGAGTTATAAAAACGAGAAAGGTACAAAGAGTTACAAAAACGAAAAAATATGTGTGAGCCTCACCCGCATAAGCTCACGGGGGAAGTGAACACTTATCCAATCCAAAGAGCAGTTGTGTATGTGTAATGTGCAAGAGAAGAAGAAATTTGTCTAGTACAGTCGATAGAAAATGTGTAATAAAATTTAGTAAATATGAATGTTAACTTGACTATATTTTTGTAATACAAATTATGAAAGGAAAAGTTATTCAAAATTTCATTAAATATAGAATTTGTTAATAACTCGACTCCAGCCCCACCAGTTTTTGTAGTTTTCTCTTTTTGTACTACACCAATATAAATTGTCAATATGAATCATTTTGGTCAGTTAATAAAGAAGTTGCTAATAACTTGACTCCAGTGCTACCTAGCGAGCGCCTATGTCATTCCTCAGGTCACAAACAATCTCTTTGCCAAATTACATTACAATTGGTGCAGCGGTTTAGGCGTGAAAAGTTAATAACTGGACTCCAGCGCTACCTAGCAAGCGGTTTTTTCGCCTATGTCATTCCTCAGATTCCAGACTACCCCTTTGCCAAATTACATAACAATTGGTTCAGCGGTATAGCCGTGAAACGGTTTTGTTAATAACTTGACTCCAGCGAGCCCTAGCGAAAGGTTTTTCCACTGGAGTCCTTCCTTAGGCCCCAGACTATGTCTTTGCCAAATTGCATTACAATTGGTTCTGCGGTTTAGGCATGAAAAGGTTTTGTTAATAACTTGACTCCAGCGCCCCCTAACGAGCGGGTTTTCCACCTATGTCCTTTCCCAGGTCCCAGACTATCTCTTTGCCAAATTATATTACAATTGGTTCAGCGGTTTATATGTTAAAAGGTAGACAGATGGACGGACAGACAGTCAAACAAACGGACGGACGGACAGACAGACAGACGGGCAGACGGACAGGCAGACGGACAGGCGGACAGATAGACAGATGGACAGGCAGACGGACGGACAGACAGACAGACAGACAGCTGATGTATACATATTTCCCCGTTATCGAAACACATTTATCGAAATTTATCGTAACGCATTTATCGTAACTCATTTATCGTAAATCGTTGTTATTTTTTTAGTTTGCTGGGTTCGTTTGCCTTTGGTTTTTTTTTAAATGAATTTTCAATGGAGATAAATGTAGTTACTTTTTAAACTGTTTTTTTTATTATAAAAAACGGCTACCTCGTTACGGTATGAAAAACTGTTCGTTTTTTTGTACCCACTCCTAGTTAACTGTGAATTGTTTAGAATACAAAAATAGGGTACATTTTAGGTGGCGCTACAGCTCGGGGTGAACCTGGGCCTACTTCTCGCAACCTTTTGTGTGTGCGTGTTATATTTTTGCACGAATGGAAGGGACCTATAGTTCTTTTGCCGACTCCGAACGGCGAGTTGAGAAGCTCATTGACAAATGATACTATTTGCTTGCTTGTCAGACATTCGAATGAGTTTGCATCGTAAAAAAACTTTAGGTATTGAGCCCGGGCAGTATTGCGTAGTCCAACGCACTTACCACTACACCACCGGTGCCGATGCCTACAATGTTAGACCGTCTATGGTCAGCCCTTCTCGTGAGTGTATTCTTTTATCTTAGATTTAATGCTGCATAGCAGTGGAGCAACTTCTACCGCCTCGGGTAGTGGCCTTCTATCGCGTAAATACTCAAGTATCCAATATAGTCCAACCCGGTTCTGCGTGCATAATGCCCTGAGCATTGTGCGGCAGCTCCTAACTAGTGCCGATCTAATAGTGCCTGGGCCAGTTTGGGGGTTTTCCCCCCCAGATTTAGGGGTATTTTTGCTCGTTAGGGTCGAATCTGAGGGCACAACCTACTTAGGGGGAGATCTGGGGGGAATTTCCATAAGGAACATTTTCACCAACTTCATTTGGAATAAACGACTTATGAAATATTTAAAGTTTGCCGACATACATTCTTTTTTTAATTTTTTTGATAAATACTAATGCAAAGAGAAAAAAGAGAGAAAAAAGACTTGTATTGATGAATTTAGTGCTTTAATACAGTAAATGGGATTATTTTCCAACAACATGTGGGTGATTTCACTTTGGGAAAATTTGAAAATGAGCTCCGAGTTAGGTCCATTTGCCCCAAATTATGAATAAGTCGATTTATTTAGTTGCAAAATTTTAATCAACCTGCAAGATTAAACGATTTTTAAACAAATTTAAAAGAACAGGTGTATTTGAAAACACGTCTTTTCTGGTAGTTCCATTGCAGTTCCATATCAATAATTATTCTTTTATATATTGCAAAAACCAAAGGACAATCCCATAACATAAATTCTCTTTGCTGTTATAAATTTAAAATGCTGCAGGTATCCGGTATTCTTAAGGACACCTTTAGATCTGGTTCCATACAGTAGCTAACAGACCCCGTGCCGCTTGCAGTTTTAGACCCGTCGCAGAAGACTGCAGTGTCTATATGCTGAGTTACAGTGTTGTTCGTCCAGTCTTCATGCACAGGGTGCAAGGTTCTGTACGGTGTTCCGTTCCGTTTTTATTGGAATATCCATTTGGATTTCTGTAAGATTAGTGTAGTGTCCTTTGCCGCCATTCTTAACCCTACATTAGTTAGCTACACCAAGAAATGCAATAAAATGACAGGTTGTGGTAGATAACTATATCGGACAAGCATTTCAAAAAACAATAAAAATTTCTTAACTAACACATAATTTTTTTCATTGTGTTGAAAAATTGAGTATTTGAAGTAAAACATAGCGGTACTTTTAACTCTCTCAATGTCCTTATATTCCTGTTTCGGGTTGTTCTGTCGTGTGTAATTAGTTTTGCGGTGCGAATTAAATATAGCAGACACGAGTTTCAGTCGCACTTTTAAGTAATTTTAGGCCGACAAATTATAATAAATCGGTGTGTAGTTGAAAAAATTTAATGTATTTAATTAAGTCTCAGCCAAATACACCTTCTTTTTTTGCAACCAACAAAAAATACCCAGGGGAAAAGCACTGGTGGGCGAGAGGCTGAGAATCCCAAATTTTCAAAGAAATGCTTTTACCGTTAGACAAATAGCCAAGAAAATACGTAGGAATAAAAACAGTGTCTAAAACTTCTTAAAGGATCCTGGTAATTATGGGAAACAAAGCAGATCTGGTCGTCCACCAAAAGTTGATGAAAGAGTTAAAAGGCAAATTAAACACTTAGCCATTAATAAACAAATCAGTCCTTCCCAAATAAGGCTCCAGTTGTCACTTCTAGTAACAACAAGAAGAGTCCAATAATTTTTAAAGGAGGATAAATCCATTATTATATCAATAGCGTTTACTGACACCTAAGCTTCTCTTACGGCATAAGGAGGCAAGGTTATGTTTTGCTAAGAAACATCAGTTTTGTATCACAAAATTGCAATCTGTCATCTTCAGTGATAAAAAGCAATTTAATATGGATGGTCCTGACGGAGGACACAATTATTGGGGAGATATACACCGAGATCGTGAAACTCGGCACTCGAGGAACTTCCAATGATGGCTGGGAGTATGGGCTGGTTTTGGGTACAGAGGAAAGACTCCAATTTGTTTTGTTTCCCGTAAAATAATTTCGGAGAAATATGTGGAATTGCTGGGCAATATTCTTATTGATTTCGGTGCAAATTTTTGGGGAGATGGACGTTCCAACACGATAACGCTGCCATACATGCATCGGCATATACAAACAACTACTTTAAGTTGCATAACATCCCCACTCTTTGTTGACCTACAGTAAGTTCTGACTTAAATCCCATAGAGAAATCATGGTCCATACTGTCGAAGCGGGTTTACTCAGGTGTAGATCAGTTCGAGTCACTTTTGCAGCTAAAAACCGCTATCCAGGAAGTATGGCCACAAATTGGCATATCCACACTACAAAATTTTACTCGATTCAATGCCTCGACGCTTAGTAGTAAAAAAATAAATAAATATTTAGCTTCAGCAGTCCTAGGTAGAACCAAGTCTAACTTCCCGCAACCATTTGTGTGTGCGCGTTATATGTTTAGTAGGTATCGATATCGCCGATTTTTTACTACAGTAATCGGTATCGGTGTCGTATCGGCCAAACTATGTATCGTTACATCCCTATTTATTTCGTTCGAAGTTATACAAAATATACCTTCTGTTTTTCTAATTAATGAACAACTTTAATTTGTTTTATGGATTTCTTCCCAGTTTTATGCCCATAATTTAAAAAAAAATATAGTCCTTAAAATAATAATGAAATAGATTTGTTTTTTTTAAAGTTTTTTGCTTGTCCGATATAGTTATTTCGCGCAGTGTAATTACTCCTACAAAATGTTAATACGCTGAATTGAGGTTTTTATATGGATAGAGATAGGTATTCATATTAAGTGGTTAAGTCAAGCTGGCGCGGGCAGCACCCTGTACACCCTGGTGCCCTCCAGTCGCCGGCGCCCCGGCCCTCGCCCCTAAAGCCGCTACTGAGTACACTTATATAAATAAGGATACCAAAGACGGGCCCCTATATACGAGGAGCGGGAGAAAGAGAGAAAGAAGCATGGTGTGGAAAATCGATACACATTATCCCTGAGTGTTGAACACACAAGGAGTCAATGCAGCATTTGCTTCTGTCGCTGTTGCTATTGCTGCTACTGCCTGCAACTGCCGGAAATTGTGGTATACTCGTATGCATCATTACGTTCCCACCACCTCCATTGCTAGCACCAGCAACCAGCACGTGGTGTAGAGTACGCTACGTTTGTTTCCGGCTTTTGGGGGCTTCGAAATTCTTTCGAAAGTAGGCCACCTAGTTTCCCCGACTCTGTGTTGTTGGTTTGCTTTAGGTCTTTTTTTCATTATCCTTACCTATAGCTTTAGAAGTATGTGTGCATATATGTATGTACATACATACATATGTATGTACATTTGGAATTGTCTCTAGGTATACGATACTCTGTGTTTATGTTGTTTGGAAGGATTTTAAATTTTCGATACTCGTAGACCTCGGTGGTGAAGGTAAAAAAAAACAGAGATAAATCTACACAAACTCAGGTTGAACCAGGAGGCTACTTCTTGGGTCGTATAATTTTGAATATACAGTACATAAGTCAGGCCATAAAGGTGGCATGTTGTCTGAAAAATCGAATTTCGTTGGCATTTGGATACACAAAAGTAAGTTAATTTGTTATTTTTTCCCTTTTCAGTATGGGCATGCGCATGTACATATATGCTATGAACTGGGCAAAATGGAGCCTTGTTGTTGCCTAATGAAATTTCAAGATTAGAGAATAAATGAGGCTTCCGTTGTTTTTGGTTTGTGGGGGGGGGGGCTAGCGTGCTCGAAAATTTAGTACTCTGTTTTTATTGTTTCCAAAAGATACAAGTTAGTGTGTACTCACTGGATATACAGGCATGCCTGTATAATAATGGGTATAGCCTTAAGGTTAATGCGAACACATTTGTTAGTCCAGTTCCAGTGAGTGGAAATCTCGAGAAGTTCAGAGAGTAGAGAATCCTCAAAACATGCAAATGGCTAGCGAAAATCCGATAAGAATTTTTTCCCAAGTGAGTAATTGGATGACTTTATGGTGAAGAAAAGCGATCAAAAAATGTACGGACAGCTAGAAAATTAGAGATTTTAAAAGTCAGTGTTGTTCCTTGTCGACTTTAACTGTCTACTTTCTAGCGTAGACAATGTCAACAATGTCAACAATGATATCGACAATGTCAACAATAGCTGGGTCAACCTACAACTGCAAATAAATTCATTCGAGAATGAAATTATTGCAAGACACTTTGCCATGAATAAAGAATTTTTTTTCCATATTTTTGTTATTATGTATATACACATTCTATTGTAAATATAAAATTGAACTAAATATGTCTGGTTGACTTAAAACAAAGCTTTTGAAGAGCTAGGTTTTCTTTTGGTGGAAACAATAATAAATAGTCAGCTCTTTGTACAGTGGGCAACAAAAATCTTCAGAAAACTTCTGAAAACCGTTTTCGCCGACACAGGTGATGCCGATATGATTTTATAGTGAAATAAATTCTAATTCTTTTATTTGATTTGCAATAGAAGTGGTTGCAGGCCATCAATTGTTACATCTGAATCCGATGATTTATTTAAGTTGAAATTTAAAAGATTTGGTAAATTTTAGAAGGTGTAGTTAAAAAAGCTTTGTTGTTTTATGAATTGTCTACATTGTCTTCATTGTCGACAGGCATGTGTCGACAATTTTAAATTGTCTACGTTGAATTGTTTACACGTAGTGTAGTCTATATTTATAGTAGTCTACATGGCACAACAATGAAAGTAAGAGCATGTCGGAACTATTGATACAGTAGCTAAAGAAATTTAAATTGTGCTCAATGTTCCCAGCACCAATGTGCCCTGCTTTTGAAACTATCGAACTGTTGCTTTTAATGTTTGCCAGCATTTAATAAATTCTGAAACCACCAACTATTGTGTATCAAATTTGTATTACACTGAAATCTCTTACTAACCTTTGTGTCTAGACCCACATACCCGGGTTTTTTTTTCATTTTCAGATTGATATATTTTGAGTTCTGGGTGCCGTATCGACTTGAAATTTTGAAAAGCCTCCTAAAATTTAATTTTCTTTTTGGGTCAAAATATACAAGTAGTTTTTGCGATTAACCCCTTCTATCTGTAGCCAACATACCCGGGTATGCATAGAAAAATGAATGTAAATTGTTAGTTAGAAATGCAGAAAAGCACTTTTGTTTCATTTTAAATTCTTATTTTTAATTCATTTGACATTATTTTTTTATTTTGTTTGGAAAAAAAGGAAAATATTAAATGTTATAAAGAAAAGTGTTATTTTAGGATGGACATCTATCACATTGTGTTATATCTACCGAATGTTCAGCACAAATTGGCTTTTTGCATTCTTTGTAGGCTTTTCGTGTTGGTCTTCTTCTGAAAGAAAGGAAACAATTTCCCTCCTGCTTTGATTCTGCCAGAATTGTCACGTTCTTCTTGAGCCCTTACTGGAAGATTTTCAACAGGCGGTGTTACTGGGTGGCCCATCATACTTTCAATTCCACTACGTGATGGAAAATTTCGCATGATTTGTGCATTTTGTGAACGATTCTGGATTTCTGCTATGGCTAATTGTTTACTCAAATAAATGATGGTCACTTCACTCTGCATTTGCTTTTGTATAAGCTTTTTGTATATACTTTTGACGTTGCAACTGCTTTGGAACATTTGCTTTGCAAGTCTTGCGTTTACGAATTCGTCCTACGTCTTTTGTTCACAGCGCCCAATATTGACAAATTGTAGTCTAACATCTAAGTAGAAGCCAAATGATAGCTTGTAAAAAAGTCGTCACATACGATGTTTCGAGCCTGAAATATTTTTTCTCAAATGCGTTGCGTGAAAAATAAAAAATAAAAAACTTCGGGCCCGTAGCTGTCCGCTAAAGAGATTTTTCAGTGTAGTTAGGCTTGCCACCCGTCCTTCTTTGAGGAGGATAGTCCTCCTTTTTAATATGATGTCCTCCATAAAAAAAAAAAAAAAAATCGAGTGCAAGTGCAAGTGCAAGTGCAAGTGCCAGTGTAGTACATTGCCCGAAATAGCACCAACAGGAAACAAAAAAAAATTCCTACCAACTAGTGCAGTGCATCGCCGCCCAAACAACACCAACGGGTCGCGAATTGATAACAAAAAAAATCCGGTCAAGTGCAAGTTATACTTGCGCAATAAGTGCTCCGTAGTATGTATCAGTTATTTTAACTACATACTATACATATGTATGTATGTATGTCATAGATTTATGGTGATAGGTCTATGAACCCTTTTTTACGATACGATACCGACTAAAGTTATGATGATACTTTGTTCGATACTCACATATGTACGTAGTATGTACATATATATTATATACATACGCACTTGTATATCTGCTGATATGAGTAAGTACATACATAGTTTTATTGTGCACAACTTATTTCAATAAAATAACAATACAAAATAATATCATTCCAGCCCAAATGCAACACTCCTATGGCATTATCGAACCCTGGCTGATTGAACTATTTCGTTCCTGCTTAGACCTCGGTTATATACCCAAAAACTGGAGGGAAGTGAAAGTGGTCTTTATACCAAAATCTGGAAAAACCTCTCACACCTCCCCCAAAACATTGGAGAGACTAGTAGATATATGCTTTCGACATCGCAGCATGCCTACTGCAAAGGGAGATCTGTGGAAACAGCACTTCATTCACTGATCGGTAATGTGGAGAAATCCATCGCCCGTAAGGAATTTACAATGATAGCATTCCTAGATATAGAAGGAGCTTTCAAGAATATAAAACCTGAGGCTATAACAGCAGCAGTTTCTGGATCCAACAAATGCTATTAAGAAGGTCGGTGAAGCGTGGAACACCTCAGGGAGGAGTATTGTCGCCACAATTGTGGCTCTTAACTCTCAACGAAATTTTGCTCACCCTGGAAAAACAAGGGTGTAAAGTTATAGGCCACTATTGCGAATGTCGATCAACGCTCGATAAGCGACAACTATCGATCGGCGAGTGCTGATTTTAGTATTATATCTTGTGATTGTGATCGATATTTGTCGATTTGACAGTCGCCTATAGTCGATCACAAATTTCAAGTCGATGCTTTTTTTGAGAAATGTGAAAGAGTTTTGTGCGAATCAATCGACGCAATCGACAATTGTCGTGACGATCGTTGATCGACACTCACAATAGGGGCCATAGCTTATGCCGATGACATTGCTATCGCTATTAGCTCCAACGATTAGCGACTTGATGGAGGCAGCTCTAGCTACACTACATGGGCCAGCAATAGCGGTCTGGGAATCAACCCGACTAAAACAGAGCTAGCGGTTTTCACTAAGAGGCACAGCACTCCCCAAGTCAACCCCCCAAAATTAAATAATACTCAGCTCAGCTTCTCAGATCACGCCAAATACCTCGGTCTGATTCTAGACAGAAAACTGAGCTGGAAACTGAACAAACTCGAACGAATGGAAAAATCCGCTGCTGCTTTGTATTCGTGCAAGAAGGCATTAGGCTGTAAATGGGGAATTCGTCCTCAAATCATGCACTGGCTTTATATTGTGGTAGTCAGACCCATACTTATGTATAGAGTTGTAGTCTGGTGGACAACACTAGACAAAATCAGTTATGTAAATATACTTAATAAAATCCAGAGAACGGCCTGTATCTGCGTTACAGGAGCCATGCGTACCACCCCCACCGCTGCTCTTGAAATAATGTTAAACATGCTGCCGCTGGACATAGTAACAAAAGCGGCGTTGCGACTCAAAGAAACCTCGCAGTGGGTATCTTCCAACTTAGGGCATGCCAGAATACTATCAATGAAGTATTTAAATCCAGGTATTGCGGACTACATGACTCCGCTCCTAGATTTCAACATAAAATATAGGACTAATATTCTCAACCGATAGGAATGGGTGGGAAATATCTGTCTAAACGACGAATCCGCATTGGAGATTTACACGGATGGGTCCAAGACAGGTTATGGCATAGGAGCAGATATCTTTTCGGGCCAGTTCGACCTGAATTTTTCCTTGAGGCTTCCAGATCACTGTAGTGTCTTTCAAGCGGAGGTGATGGCTATTCGTGAAGCCGCTGAGTGGCTTTCGATGAAATCGATGTATAATCGCGACATTTTCATTTACACCGATAGCCAAGCAGCTACAAAAGCACTCGAATCACCAATTATAAGATCAAAATTGGTTAGGCACTGCCGCGCATCTCTAAACGAGATATCGAGCAGATGCTTGCTCACGCTGTGCTGGGTTCCTGGTCATAGTGATATACCAGGTAACTGTGAAGCAGACGAGCTAGCCAGAAAAGGTACAAAACTGGGAAGATTTATCACGGAAAGTGAACCCCATGTACCAATAGAAAAAATAAAACACAAAACCTCCATACAAGCTCTGCAACAGGCAAATGAAAGATGGCGTAATCTTGACACGTGCAGCTGCGCCAGGCAGACCTGGCCACAGCTAAACCAACGTAGAACATGCAACCTGCTAAAAATTAGCAGAGCACATATGAGCATTATAGTGGGCGTACTGACAGGACATTGCGCAATAGGCATACATGCCAACAGGCTAGGAATCCTCGCCAATGACTTCTGTCACAGCTGCATGGATGAAGAGGAGGAGGGATCCCCCTATCACCTGCAATGCAGTTGCCCAGCTCTCTCCTCCCTGAGAAAAAAGATTCTGGGAGAATTCTTTCTTGTAGACCTTCAAGATACTTCCTCAACGGATATCAATGAAATACGGAAATTCATTCAACTCTCAAATTGGTTCCAAGAGTTTCGATAAGAGTCGGCTCATGTGGCAGCACAATGGACCTAGTTTTGTCTAAGTGAATTCCTACCGATTACGAAGGATAGCCACCCAACCTAATCTAACCTAACCTATTTCAAACCAAACAAATTGAGCCCGATTTTCGAAAAATAAATTCAAACTTGTACCTAGTCATATATATATATCTACACAAATGTAAAAAACTTGATCAAAGTATCTACACATGCATCTACATATGTTTCTGATGTCCTTTCTCATCTGCTCAGAGGAACAATATACAAACACACAAAATAAAAGAAAAAGAAAACTGTTTCGTTTCGTTAACACAAAACGATCCACCTCTAATGTAGGTATATTCATACATATCTAATCTACACAACTTTATAAAATTACCTACATACATATGTACATATTATGCATGGATACATTTGTTTCTGATGTCCTTTCTCATCTTCTTAGAAGAATAATTATTTGTATGTACATCCACAAAAAAAGTATGTAATGTATCCATACATTTACAAATATTTATGTCTCGTTATTCGTTGAATTGTATTAAATGCGTGGAATTTTGCGATTTGTCTCCCTCTCATGTCTGTACACAAATTCAATTTTCATATCTTCATAGCAAAAGTAGAGACACCTACATTATAACACACATCCAATAATATTTTGAGATTCGACATATGTTTTTCCCTGCCTCCGCAGCAGAAAAATGAGCTATACTTTATACATTTTTAATTGTGCAATGCTTTACGCAACCCACTAAATTGTTAAAGTTAGTTTCTTTTATTTTTATTTCTTTTAATAACAAATTTAGATGATATTTTCTTAATGTTCGTTAACTTTTGAAACACAGTTTTATAATTCAATTTACCAAAGGACTACTACCACACTACTATTTTTTTGAATAGTCGATTTCGCATTACAATCCAAACTTTTGGTAATATTTTCTTACATTTATTTGATATTAACTGTTTTAGGAATTGCATTTGTTAGTTAAATGCTATCCCTTAAAATTGATTTCTTACTTTTTTATTGTTTCAAATGGAGCACACCTATTATTTTGAACACAACTGTACACGTGGGATCCAATTTCACCTCAGCTGCTACTGTGATCTACACCATATCAATCAGACAGAGAAGAGTCAGTTGGGAAAAAACGGCGAGCGAGATAACAACGAGGAACGACGAACGACGTATTACCGAAGACCTGTGTTGCTTTGCTTTTCAAACTAACTTTGCTTAACATAAATCTTAATATTCTTTCAATCTTAATTATTCTTTCTTAAATTGTATTTTGCTTTCTTAATTTTAATTGAATTTAAATAAATATAATGTTATGAAATATTGAAATCTACATACATACGTCTGTCTAACTAATATCAGATGATAATGATGTATCTACATATGTACGTAGATATGTAAAATATATGTTGAACTCTTACACTATCTCCCAAAATCAAAAACATCTAACTTCATTGAGCACCTGCCACTTTACCTCTGTTCATTAACAACATATTATCGCTTTCAGCTGAAACTACAAGTGCTATCGTCGAAATTGTGGAATTTTATCTGCGCCATTCCATTCCAATCAATTATCATAAAATATTCTGAGCTGCTGATCTCACAGATACAAATTATAACATTATCGTCATCATTATTGTTGATCTCTTGATCGATGAGATATAAATACACCAAAAGTATCTTGTAAAATAAAAAATTTATAAATAAAACACACACACACAAAACAAACGAACATTTAATTATATACCGCATCACTATACGGCGTTCAATAAAAAAATAAATCAAAGTGTAATAAATCAAAATGAAAGAGAACAGCATTCCAAACGAGATGAGACAATATCACTCTCAATGAAAACAGTACATACACCAAATCGAGAAAAAAAAATTAATAAATAAATAAACAATCGAATTAAAAATTAAAAACAAAATATGCAAATTGTATAATTCCAATAAATGTGTGCGCTTATCAAAGCCTCACCGATTCACAGACTATGCGAATACCGATGCCACCGACCGTCGACAGTGGGATAGGTGTGTGGCGGTGGGTAGGAAGGAGGGTGGGTGTCACCTTTGACCGCCCATTAAATTGTAATAAATCCTAGATGTCAATAGCGACACACGGCGCGCATGCAGACACACAATATGAACACGCTACATCAGTTCGACGACAGCTAACAGACAGACAGACCGAATTATGATGGAGAGACGACGAAATTAATTGAACTTTCGGTCAAATCAAAATTTCTGTGCTTAAATATAATTTAAATGCTAATTCTAACCATGAGTCCATGACTTATATCTGATTCCATTATACGGCTAAGCATGTGCGAATAAATTGAAGGAAGAGGAGTTTTGTTTTGAAATAATGATGACATAACTATGAATCTATGATGCGAATGTGGCACATCCTTAATTACTGGTTTGGGCAAATATTATTACTATTTATATGGCAGTCGAACAAGCAAACCAATAATTTGTGGATTTTGTTAATCCGGAGTTTAAGCAGGTTCTTGGCACCATACTGTTGTAGCTATGACTGTGAGAGACGTCAATCAATTGAAATAAATCATCGTTTCACAGGTAAATGAATGGCGTTTGATGTGAAAATTATCGATTGTTGTTTTTTTTTTTATTATTATATGTCGAATTAATTTTAATTTAAATTCGCAAGATACTCTGAGGAGGTGTGTATAAATCGACGATATCTATTTCCTGGTTGCAGTCGGATTTAGAGCCAAACTGTAAACTGGAAAATAGGGAGACATTCAATCATAAAGGTATCTTGAATCTGTATGGTAGTACTTTTTCTGCCTGTTTACCAATGGCTACAGCTCTTGGTGTTGCCGACAAACGACTTCATTCTTCGCTCTTCTGTTTGTGTCAAGAACGATAGTACCAATAATATTCGGGCTAATCAAATACCTAAAAGCATCTGCCTTATTAGAAAATATTTGTTTGCATCTTGGTTCATGACCTTTCCGTTCATTTTGGGCACTTCTTGCTTTTGAGTTCTGAAGTTCATCAGGCATAGACCACCAGACGTCAGAATGACGAACGTTACTGGCTGTGTAGCGCATTCCTCTATTTGGCGCTCAACAGGTTCATTCTACTGAAAATCCTCCTGACGTCGCTCCTCAGATTCAATCTGAATATAGGTTTCGTCTTCTTGTCGCATGTCATCCCCTACTTGTTCTATACGCAAATCAGGTAGGGGCATATCGGAAACAAAATCAGGGTCAACATCCGAAAGGTCCCCATCACCTATGTCTGCTTCATGATCTTCGAAATCCACCGTTGAGTCACTTTGCTGGTCGAATTCCTCTAGATGGTTGTCTAAAAATTCCTGTTCAGCATCATTCAATGCTGTACGAGAAAATTTGCTCAATAGATAGGCGACACGTTCTAACACATCATTACGATCCATTTTTCTAGAAAAACCAAATAAAAAATTTTCACAGTACTTGAAATAATAAAATCGAAAAGAAAAACAAGTCTTCCTATCAGGATTTACTTACCAAAAAGCCAAAATCAGCACGTTCGTTCGTAAAACAACAGATAACACTTTCACTAGTATGTATTGCAGTAAAACTTCAAAAAATAATGTACTAAACTCCATAGTAAAATAACTTCGCAATATTCCAACAATACGCAATAGATCACTAAATCGTCTCCACTGGTGAAATCTCTCGTTTACAAAAATATATGTTCACTAGTGGTGAAATTTTTTCGAGTGACTCTGGTGGCCCACAACTCTATTTGGATTTAAGAAAACTGTCCAAACAATAATAACCCAAAAGCTTAAAAACTTACCATCCGATTGAGTTGAAACTTAGACAATATATTTGTTATGAAGCGAGAAGTGCACGTAAATCAAAAGTTAGCTATAATAATAGCTGTCACCGTACATTGCTGTAGTAATAATTTTGAGATTTTGGTTTTCAGCGCTATCTATCGGAAAACTTGAAAACTTTTGATTTACAAACATTTCTCACTTCATAACAAATATATTCTGTAAGTTTCAGCTCAATCGGCTGATTTTGAAATTTCGGTGTTCCAGCGCCATCTATTGGAAAACTTGAAAACTTTGGATGTACGAACATTTCTCATTTCATTACAAATATATTGTGTAAGTTTTAGCTTAATCGTACCGTGAGTTTAAAAATAATTTTTGAGTTCCAGCGCCATCTAGCGGAAAACTTGAAATTTTTTGATGTACGAACACTTCAAACACCAGAAAAAGTATATAGTGTCAGTTTCAGCTCAATCGGATGGTTAGTTTATGAGTTCTGAGGTATCAAACGAACAGCTCATTTTTATATATAAAGATAGGAACAACTAGGTTAGGTTATGGGGTGGCGGCTTAGCCTCACATAGACCAGTGTTGGTCCATAGTGATACCACAACTCCTCAGAGTAATCAGTTGATTTCTGCTGCTTTGTTTAAACAAAATGAGTTTGTCTAGGAACAACTAAAATCCCTGTGAAATAAACCAAAGAATCACTGAACGAACGGTGGGTTGCTCGATTTAGTCCCAACCTTTGGCTGTGATAATTCTGGTTTGCATGGTTTTTTTTTATCATTTTTGTAAGACAAAAAATCGCTTTTACTATAACTCCTGTTGATTGTACGTGAAAAAGTTATTTTACATAATTTTTAGAGAATTTTGAAATAAAAAATAAAAAATTACTAAGCAAACGTTTTGAGAAAAATGCATTTTAAGTAAAAAAGTAGAGCAACAAATTTTCATAATTTTAAGTTTAAGGAGCTATAACTTTTTTGTGGCTGCATAAAATTAAACAAACTTATGCGCTACTAAATTACCTCTTGAAAAAATATAAAATTGATCTTGTAGCTGTAATAGTTCAAAAGTTATATCATTTAAAGTGGTTATACCTCCAAATCGAAGGTGCACCACTTTGAGGGGCTATAACTTGGAGGGGGGTGAAAATAGACCCCCCCCCCTGTCGTACGATTTTTTGTTCGCTTAAACTTCAGGAATCTCCAGTTAACGGATTATACCTCTTAACTGAGACACCCTGTATAATGATTACTAAGAGGGGTGGGATTGTTTTTTTATTGACTAATATGTCAAACCGTGGATATATTTTGGAAACGCAAGCAATTAAGTCGTCTTTCGGTTCCATTCTGTTTCTGGCATTCAGCATTAAAGAAAACATAAGCTCACAATGGTAGGATGTAGCAAACGGTACTGATAACCTGAGATCTTCTCTTGCAAGATCTGTGTACTCGTTCCTTCTTTTCATCCATTAAACGTCTATCTGCGATTGAAACTCCATTTTTAGCATTCCGTCCGCAAAAAACTGAATCAGGTTTTCCTTCACTTGCATGAATATATGTATGGATATATCAAGAAAAGGATTTAGTATCCACGTTCGCTTATTGTCGAGTTCAGATTCGTCCGGAAAGTAGCATATAAGCTGATTTTGTAAGGTTTCTATTAGGGATATAAGCACCAACATTCTATGTTTCATCTCTCGATTCAAACACCATTTTTTGTAGAGAAGTGATCCATAACGCAATTTTTTGTATAGTGAATTTGTAAGGCACAATGACAAATGCGCAATATAATTACCATTATGTAATTACCATTAGGCTTCCACCCAACGTTGCAATATTATTTGCAGTGCAAGTTTGCAAATTTTTTTCTTATTTCAATTTCAAAGGGGGTCGCTAAGTTGTTTTATGTGGTCAAGGGGGTCGTTATTCTAAAAACATTAAAAACACTGCTCTAAAACAATGATATGAACCTCCTGATCACGAGTATGTAGGTCCCAGATGAATCATATGGTGCTATCTCTTTGCCAGACGTACCGAAACATTTTATGTAGGTACATTAATAAAGGGGTTTTCAATAGACTTTACAATTTTGTATTTAAATAAAACATATAATAATTGAGATATTGGGCTGAAATTTATTCCGGGTGTAGTACACGTATTATATTATTTAAGTATGGAATTTAATATCTCATATGACTACCGCGAGCACATTTGCAGCGATCGATTCTTTGGAGCCAAGTTTTCACCTTCCTTCTACATACATATATCGGCCGGAACGTTGGCAATTTCAATCAGTCGATTCCACGCCGTTCACAGGAATCGAGAATCTTTCAGTCCACATTTTGGCGAATCTCGCGTAAAGATCCTGGCCTACACCCTAACAAGCTCAACCTAACTCAAGAACTTAAGCCTCGAAACTTCTCCGATTAGGCTCTGCAAAAGTTCGAAGAAAATCCTGAATTATTGAACTTTTTATATAGATAGATAGATAGATATTTATTTCGTGTATAATATACATAGGGTTTGTTACCGCACATTTTACAATACAGAGATTTGATAAGTCTTTATCTTTTTTCTGAAACATTATTTGATAATTAGATATAGAGTTAACAAGGAGAAAATATAAATTATTTTGAAGGAAAATACGAAAAAAAACTTTCAATTGTGGCTTAGTGGCTTTGTCAATAAGCAAAATATGCATTATTGAATAGCAACAAACACATGTGCTTCAAGAGACTCCATTGCATCCACAAAAAGTGGCCGTGTGGTGTGAATTTCATGCCGGAGGTGTGATTACATCGTTTCGTCGATTAAAATTATCGCCATGTTACGGTCAATGGGGTTCGGATTAATATTTGGAATATTTTTGCACGAATGGAAGGGACCTACAGTTTTGTGCCGACTCCGAACGGCGATTTGAGAAGCTCATTGACAGATGATACTCTTTGATTGCTTGTCAGGCATTTGAAAGAGGTGGCACCGTGAAAAAACCTTTTTTGTAGGTATTGGACCCGGGCTGGGATTGAACCCGGGCAGCATTGCGTAGTAATCTAACATCGGGCCATGTTGGAAGAATATATTTGGCCAGAATTAGATGATATGTCATATGTTACAATTTGGTTCCAACAAGATGGTGCCACATGCCAGACAGGTGAAGTTTGTTGTGTAATAATAATTGTGTAATCTCGAGAAATGGTCCGGTTGAATGGCCAGGTCGCCCTAGCAGTTGAACGCCGTTGGATTTCTTTTAATGGGGTTTCGTTTTGGTTTATGCCAACAAGCCAGCAACGTTAGGAGAGCTCAGGAACAATATCGAACGCGAGACTGCCAATGTTCCGGCCGATATGTGTGGAAGAAAGGTGGAAACTTGGCTCCAAAGAATCGATCGCTGCAATCGTGCTCGCGGTGGTCATATGGAATATTGAATTTCATACTTAAATAATATAATTAAGTGTACTACACCTGGAATAAATTTCATCCAGATATCTCAATTATTATGTGTTCTATTTAAATACAAAATTGTAAAGTCTATTGAAAACCCCTTTATAATTGAACCTCCGGAAAATGTTCTGGTGCGTCTGGCAAAGAGATGGCACAATATGATTCATCTGGGACCTAGATATTCGTGATCAGGATGTTCATATCATTGTTTTACAGCAATCAGTATGTGGTTATATCAATTAGTTTAAAATCTGATTTTGTACGTACTATTAGTGCGACTGGCAAAGAGATAGTACCATATGAAGTGTCTGGGACCCATATATTTATATTCAAACCGTTTTGTTCTTTTGTTTGATACTCAATTCAAGTGTTTATATCAATGATTCAGATTTTGGAAAAAACACATTTTTAACATAACATAACTAACAAAAGCACCAGAAAAAGGCTGCCAGACGGTCATATTTGAGTTCACACATTCCCAAGCTTTATATTCATGTGCACATTTTTTGGTTATGTCTCACTCCAAAAATTTGCAGTGGGCTTTTAGACTAGGAGCTTTGCTTCGGAAAATCGAATACAGCGAAACCCCACTTAGGCGAGCAGTGACGCTGACAATATTTATGTTCGCTTAAAGGCGTTGTGCGTTCAAGGGATAAACACAAATGGAAATTTATCCAACATTTAAAATGATTCCAAGCAATAAAAATTCCGAACCACGCGATCGGATCCAGACATTTCGTATTTCTGTTGCAAATAGAGCAAATTAACTCATAATTAGACAAAAAAGTCAGAAATCTAAGTAAGTATATATGTACACAGGCTGTTAGAGATCGAATTTTCAAACCTGTTATGAACAGATGACTATTTGATGATAGATGGCGCTAATTCAATATGGTAGACTGATGTACCAAAAAGGTCAGTGCTGTTGACTTATTGCAACACGGTCAAGGCAGTGATGGAAAATTAAATTTTTTGATTGTACTTTTCCCAAGCTGAAATTGTAACTTTTACAACTGAATTGTTACTTTTCTTTTGATAATCTGTGATATTACCATTTATCAGTATATTCGTGTCTAAAAGACTTTTTTCAATTTTGAAATTATGACACACTTAATTTTTCACAACGAATTTTTGTTTCAATCAGAGCTGAGCAAGTAACCAACTGTAGCCGATTTACACTTAGTTTTTATTAAATTTTAATGCAAAAAAATGCAAGTAAGCCTTGACCTATTTTATATACAGTTTAGGTTAGGTTGAGAGGGGCTGAGAGACTGAGGCATCCCAAAACACTAGGCACCAGAGTGCGCCCATCGCTTTCCCCTAAGAATCCATCCAAGGATGGCACCAAAACCGTCACAATTTCCTCAAAGCATTTTATTAACCTGCAAAAGTTTAGTAAGAGTCTATGGTTGATTCGGCCTACCTCCTCCAGGTTGCTAAAGAAGTACCTGTCTAAAATGTTTCTGCGACTACGTGCTTTGCCCTGGCATTCACACAGAATATGTGTGATATCCTCTGCTAAGCCTAGATCATAACAATATCTGACAATAACCGTGCCTAAGAGTCCGAGCCTCTTAGCGTGTTTGCCTAGAATGCAATGCCCGGATAATATTCCTACAACTGTACTTATTTCTGCCCTGCTAATTCTAAGGATTTCGCTGGTCCTTTTACTGTCCAGCGCTGGCCAAAGTGCCTTTGGAACCCTGTGTCCTGGAATGTTAGACCATCTATGGTCAGCCCTTCTCGTAATTATATCCTTTACCTTTGATTTGATGCAGCAAAGTGATGGAGCTACTTCCAATGCTTCGGGTAGAGGCAGTTCCCCCTCTTGCCAACTCATCGGCAAACTCGTTGCCTTCTATCCCGGAGTGACCCGGCACCGGTACCCAACATAGTCTTACCCGGTTCTGCGCGCATAATGCCCTGAGCATTCTGCGGCAGCTCCTGACTAGTTACGATTTAATAGTGCACGATTCTAACGCCTTAAGCGCGGCCTGGCTGTCGATGTAAATATGATTATCCTTACCGAATATTCGTTTCATATTCAAAAGCTCTGCAGCTCTAAGTATACGGCTAGAACTTCTGCCTGAAAAACGCTGCAGGTATCCGGGAGTCTTAAGGACACCTTTAGATCTGGTTCCACACAGTAGATACCAGACCCTGTGCCTCTTGCAGTTTTTGACCCGTCCGTGAAGACTACATGAGTCTATATGCCGAGTTACTGTGTTGTTTGTCTACTCGTCATGCACAGGGTACACGGTTCTGTATGTATGTTTATCATAAAATTACCACATTCATTTTGAATAAGGCTAATCTCAGTCCAAAACTTTGAAATTGGTACTTTTTTTAAAAAAATTTTGTATTTAAAATTTTTGTATTTGGCAAACTAACTTTTTCTTATCAATTGTAACTCTGTAACTTTGATTTCTGATTGTATCCAAAAAGTTACAATTGTAACCCATTTTCCATCGCTGGGTCAAGGTAGTTCGGAAGATGAGAGTATAGTATATCAAATAATTTAATTCAGATTTTATTTAAATGGAAAATTGAGCTAAGTCCGTCGTGCGCTAAAACAGAACTGAACATTGCAATATTTATCGAATAATAAAGTAGTAGAATAATGAGACAGCAGTGTTGTAGTAGTAAAATGAATCCAAGCAATAAAAACTCGGGTTTTTCTGTTTTCGTCCATCTAATGGAATTAAATTAAATAATTTCTGACAGATATGTGTGTCCGCGTCCGATCAAGGGAGTGTTTGGTTAAGGGAACGTAAAGTGTATGCGATCTGAAACATTAAAGCTCGGTTAGGAAAATTTCCCCGTCTAAACTAAAAGATCGGTCCGTCTAAGGGACCATACAATGGGAGATTTCACTGTATTAGGAAATATTTAGTTGAAAAAAAAGAGGCAGTAGTAGAAAGCTTGAGGTTAAAGCGGCTGTTAACATTGTTTGTGAAGTGACTAGAAAACAAAAAAAAAAAACAAGTCCTTGAACCGAGTCAACAAAACAAGTGAAAATAAATTCAGTTTTTTTTCGCATCATTTTTCAACTGTCAATGCCAGGCCCTCTCCTTTGTTAGAGCTCTGTTACGCTCTTTGTAATGTTTTAACTCATTTAGAATGAAGCAATAAACAACGCTATCAGCCGCAACGGCACAGGTTCCGTCTCTGGTATGCAGATGTTGCAGCGAAGACGAAGAAATTAAATCTGTGCGTCATCTGCTATGTGATTCTCCCGCCCTTATTGATAGAAGTAACTTGGCAGTTACTATATATGTATGTAGGTACTATACTTTGATGAGCAAAATTGAGCTGAGAAACCCACTGAGATTCATATCTTTATATGGGGGTTCTAAATCAGCGCTATCTTTATATTTGCCCGGGTAAAATCCTAATGGGTACAATGGACTCACTTGTTTGGTCAAAAAGAGCGGTGACCCTATTGGATTGACAGCCGATTTGAGGATTTGTTGGTTGATTCAAACCACGAAAAGGGTTTAATCAGAAGTTGAACAACGTTAACAGGAAATTTTATTTGATACAATGTAACACCTTCATTTACCCTGTCCGCAGACATCTGCGCATGCACGTTTTTGAATATGTATTTCCAATTCCAATCTGCAGGTAAGTACTTTGCCACCAACTGCTTTAAAAGCGTCACAGTGGTGTCCGCGGATGTCTTACCGACCTGACACAGTGAATAGCGAAATTACGTATCAAAGTCAAAATAGATTTGTTTTCCTCCTCCTCAATGGACATTGCCTTGTATGCGCAGGCGCCCATGTACCCGTGCCCCATGCGATAGTCGCTAACCGATTTCGATATTAAAAAGCGACGTCACGTCGTTCATCTATCTTCACCTTGCCCACTAAGGTTCTCAGGTCTCCCGTCTACAACTGAGGAATCCAAGTCCATTCGTCAGCGGTATCCAATGATCGTGCAAAAAACCAAGTGGTCATGATAAATGCAGTTTGCATACGTATGCGCGCCTACGTCTCAATTCTTTTCACGAACGTGCTTTGGATTCCTAAACGGGTAAAGTTGCAAGCTACAAAAAAGTCGAGAAAAGGAAGAAACACTTGAAGAATGTTTCTACCGCTTTTCGCCGATTCCGTGCCACTGTCTGTCAATGGTGCGCATCGTTTCTGGAACTGGATGCATGCTGATGACTCTCAAAAGCGTTCGAATTAAGTGCGAATTTGTTAGTAATTTGACGAGCGCACTTTATCCAAAAGCGCCTGAGGCGTGTGCGATGTCAATTAATTCTACATGACTTTTTTTTTGCCTGATCACTGATGTGTAGAGATGATGGCATTTGCGAAGCCTGTCATGGCAGATGAACGCTTTGTGACATAAATGTGACAGAACATGTACACAAGCTTGACATAGATCGGATGGACATAAAGAGCCAAGACGTCGGTCGTTTAAATTCGTACGTCCGTTCGTGACTGAATGCATCCCGAGTGCGCGGTGGCTCTACTGATGGATGTGAAAAATACTCGTCGGACATACAAATTGGTGCGGAGTGATGGATTTGACAGACTAGGACCGCCTGACATGATTGTTGACGGCATTTAGATGGCGCGCTAAAATGAAAGAAAAAATAATGTCGTATACCACCGATGCGGCTGGTCCGCATGCAGATTTCCATGATGGTTTTCTTGTTTTTCTCGGATCGTCTTATCTAATTGAGATGTGACCAGCAGAGTTGTACGTATTTGTGGCGGTACAAGTTGTATAACTGGCTAAACTGATGATAGTGGTCGATGATGTGATGCCGGATGATCGTGCTCGCATGGCGCACGCGCGCGTACAACATGATGATGGTGGCGTAGTGGACGATGACGATTATGATAGTGTAGTGCTGGTGCAATTGCAATTGATTTAATTTGATTTAAGCAAAGTGAGTCTAAAATTAAATTGCGAAAAAGAGAAAGTTTATTGCCGACTGAATGTTTAAGGAAGACGCCAACTCTTGAGATATTTATACCTAATGGGATCCAAAGAGTTTACTTCTTCCTAAATTCCATTAACAGTTAGCTAAGTTACAGGAAAACTGAATACTAAGGAATATTTAGTCGAAAGAAAATAAACGCTTTTTTAAATCAATACCTGCTTCGCATTCGTAATGGACCTACATACATATCTGCATTGGAAACAACTAGAATCACTTACTTTTAAAGCTTTATCGAGTCGTTAGTGCAAAGTGCTGGAAATCGAAAATTTCCATAATTCGATGAGTTATGAGGCTTTTAAGCTCGAAAATAGTTAATCGAAATAGAGGGAAGCCTGTCTTTGGCCGAAGACTTAGACTTAGTTTCACTGTGAAACCACAAGGTAGGTAGGTAGGTAGAAGTGGTGGTTTCGATGGAGGGAAACCCAAATAGCGCGCGGGGCGCCGTTTTGATACCACAACCTCAGGTGACCACAAACCACAAACTAAATAATTTTTCTCTTTTTTCCTAGTGGTTTTGTGATGAAACTAAGTTGATTTCTAGGAACTGAAATTCATTCTTAAACGATAAAAAAATTTGATAATTTGTGCATTTACATACTTTAATTGCTCGTGTCATTCGGAATGATTTATTTGTTTGGTGAACAGTTAACGAAAAATTGGATTTTTGTTCCAATGATAAAACAATTTTTTTTTCTTTGTATCACAATATTTTAGATACTAAATATAGAAAACAAATAATACAATTTTCGTTCTGTATTTTACTTAGTTATCTACTGGTAAAGTGCACTAACCGATTTTTTAAACAACAATAAAAGGCTTACAAAACTAAATAAAAAATATTTAAGCTTATATTTATCATTCTTAACGCAGGTTTTATAAGAATTTAAAATAAACATATCAATATTTGAAAAAATTGATAAGTCCGGGAACAAAGGTTTAAATATATTCTAACATAAAACAGAAAGATTGAAAATTCTATATGAAAGTTTGTAAGAAATGAGTTTAAATCTATACTTAAATGAAATATAAATAGATGCATTCTGTGGTTTGAAATAACCAGTATCATTGCATATGGAACTAATAGTAATATCATCAAGCAGTATTTTTTAACTGGCTGTCTTTTCACCAGGTGGCGCCTCTTTTGCTAAAAACCAAACGAAGTTATCTCGCAGAGAAAAAGGGAAAGAATAATGAAAACATAAAGAACACAGGAAAATAGAGAATGTGAGAAATCGTGTTCGTGTTCGTGTGAAGGTACATATACATGTATGTTTCATTCATTCTGTGATGCTATATGGACAGCTGTGATATACATATATAAGATTTCCTTATTTCATTCATATGTTGGGGTAGGTCGGTAGTTTTTTTTTGGAAATTTTCTTTACATTTACATACATTTCGCTTTGAGCATGAGGAACTTGCAACGTTGCAACATTTGAATATATCGCATTTCGCTATGGGCATAAGGTATTTGCAACGTTGCAATATTTCGGATGTGGGTGAGTAGGTGCAGGTGCAGAAAAAAAAAGTCGTTTATTTTTATTCAGTCATTATTTACGCATGCTCCTCCCACTTTCTACTGCATAAAAAATAAATAAAATAAAAGAATTTTATATTTTTTATATTTTATATATAGCCCAAGTCGACTTACATATGTATGTATGTCAAAATTGAAAAAATGCAAATATGCATATGGAAAAACAGCATAAGTAAAGATTTTCTATACATCTTTTGACACAATGAATGTATGGCTTTCCAACGGTTAAGGAAACTTTCTCAAGGTTAACCCAATCGTGAATGACAAGCAAGCTAGAACTAATTCTAGAAGTCCTTCTGGGGAGTCGCAACTCCTCTTCTCAACTCGATTCCAGCAGATGTAAAACAGGCATTACATTTACCATTGCATGTCATAGGATGGAAGCCATCGCTTCCACTCTGCAATAGGTACACAGAAGTCGTTTCAGAAGTAAGTACTTCTTACACATAACCGAGCCAGAAACATAGCATTTCCGAACTTAAAGTCTTAAATGAAATGATTGCCATTGGTAAACAAACAAACGCAATTCTAAACGCGGCAAGCAGGAGGCAGTTTTAATAATGCAGTGAGATCATTTTACAGAAAAGTATACCTACTTGTTGACTCCTTCCTTGTCGCAATACCCCGCATTCGTACGGTAATGCCCTATTCTTTTCTTAAGCAAAGATCAATTCCATCCTGTATTACTCTTCACTAGTTTGGTAATGCCTTTCATTTTATTAGCTTTAGGTTCGATAAAGTATTGCATATTGCATTAAGGAAGGAATTGTTCTCTAATTGAAATATTTCATTGCTCGCAATGCGGCCTAATTATATGTTCGGTACTTATGTACTTCTAGAAGTAGTTCCAGGGGTAAGGCCTTGCATATTCCTGACTGGGAAGTAGGTAGTTGTATAAAAATTAGTGTTAAAATTAAAACGAATAGTATATTCGGTCTCAGGCCGAATACCGAATATATATTCGGCCACATTAAAAAGCCCTGAAAAAGTACGAACATAGTTTGGGTGAATATGGTTTGAATAAACGGCACAAACGATAAAACCACTCAACTCAAACTTCATTATTTTTGGCACTTAACACGATTCTCATCGCTCCATTTGGTTCGCGTTCATCCATGAAAAATTCATTTTCACTCGAACATCATGCAGAGTTAACAAGTCCACCACGAATATGAAGAGCGACTTTGTTAGATCCCAGTTTTAAGACGAATTTCTTCACCAATCAACTGCAAAAATAAAGAGTCCGGAAGTACCTCCTGCTTGAAGCTTTAGTTTCAGATAATGACACCAGCAGCGATGAAAGCGCAGGTTCTTTTCCGTTGCAGCCTAAACGTAAGAGAACCGACGAACCTGGGCAAAGCATCCATACATCTTTCTGAGAGTGTTATGATATGACGTAGTAGTTACTGAGAACCTTACTAATGATGACAACGGAAATAGCATCGAAATACCTTCTACGTCAAAAAACACCATATCAAGTGACCTTGATAAATACTTGGCCATGAAAACTTTAAAGAGAAATGATAAGCTCTTTGTCTGGTAGTCTGCACATAAAGCTGAGTTTTCCCAATGTTTAGTCAAACTCGCTGCTAAGTATTTATCTGCTCCTGCAAGCAGTGTCTATTCGGAGAGGCTTTTTAGTGAAGCAGGACTTGTCTATGAAGAAAAAAGAAACCGACTCTTTCCCAAAAATGCAGAAAAGTTGATATTTCTGCACCACAACTTACCTCTTATAAACTTTTATAATGATTAGTAGTTTTGTACTAAAAAAACATGCAATTGAATATTAATTTTCAATGTTTATTTTTTTGATATCTTAATGAGGAAAGATACATTTTATTTTATATCTCTTTATTATTATTAGCTTTAAAGAAGAAAATATCTCATTGGTTTTTGTTGTAAAAATAAAGAAATTATTAAAAGCTACTTTGCAATGTTCCTTGCTTTTTTCTACTACTATTTTTAGTTATTAGGTATTTGGCCGAATAGTAACTCAATATTCGGTATTCGGTGAAAATGGGCCGAATAGGCGGAATAGTAACCGAGTATTCGTTTCAACACTAATAAAAATCTTTTCTTCCCATCTTTGACACAGAACTCAAAAACTTTATTATACAATTATGATGGATATATACATACGTACATACATAATGTAGTTTTTTTTTGTAAACGCAAGTCGAACCTTTCCACTGCTCTCCTGTAAAATTGTAAAAAACAACTTTTGATGTTTTTACTTAATGCCACAAATTTGTATACCTACAATCTACATACATATATTTACGCAAGGCACTTTTTAGACTGTACATACACTAAAGGGGCATGTGGGAAGGGGAGTAGGGCAGTGACGTTTATTCCAAGGTGCGCAGGTGTTCTCCGCAAACCCCAACGAAATCCATCTTCATGGAAAATTTATTTATTTATATACATGCGGCGCGCGCCGTCATACATACTTTTAAAGCTATATCGAGTAACCTATCCAAACCAACTTTTTATTAAATTCAGTTTGACGTCGTCGACTCACCCAGTTGTACTCCACTTACTAGCGCACCAACCCAAAGGAAATATCCATATAAAAAAAAGTTCTACCACATTCAAAGTCCCAACAATCGTCTATACAAAAACATGAATTTGGGTTCTCCAGCAAACTGGGCACCCAGGCTCGATACAACACATTTTCTACCCTTTTCTTGAGCGAGGAAGATGTTAGCTGTGGGTATTTTGTTGCTTTTCATATTCTGTTTTTTTCGCATGTTTACGTTTGTTTGGTTGAATTTCGTTCGATTCTCTTCTCTTGATATTAGTTTTTGTTCGATTTCGATGCGCTCTATTTGCTTCTATTTGCAGAACTCCATATCGACTGAAGCGAGAGCAAAAAGCAACACAACAATAGCCGTGTTTTTTTTTCAAATCTTTACGTTGAAAACATGTTGCGGAAACATGATTATTCTTACAGGCTTCAAATAAAACACGGCTAATAATAGGCGTGTTTTTTTTTGTAACCTGTATAGGCTAAACATGTGTCAGCAGCATGCTTACCCATGTAAAATACAACAAAACCTTAGCCTGGATAATTATCGAGTCTTATTTTTACCCTGAAAGCTTTTTCGAAGTCTATATAGGTTACAAAAAAAAAAAACACGCCTAATCATTGATCATTCGCATGTTGGCAGTAGTTAGATGTGCATGTCGTTCTTTTAAGCCAAAACATATAAGAAAAAAATATGACCTGTCGATGCGCTATTGAAAATATATTGAAGAAACTATTTTCTCAATTAAATTCGGAAGAATGACTGGAAATAATTAGTTCTGGAAGGCCAACACCGTCTTTTCCGGATTTGATTTGTAAGGTGGTACCTAACTAAAAGTAAATCTTTTAGAAGACATTTTTAGATTTCTAACTATGAAAGAAAATTTTGGTTGTGTGGTTGCCCCACACATTATTATTATGTTGGCCTTGTTTACTTAACGTCCTCGTCGTGGTCCTGGAGAAAACTGAGAATATACATATGTTATTATCTAACAAAAAAAAAAAAAGAACACCCTGCTTAGAACATCACGGCACGTCCCTGTTCGACTTAGAAGGAGTTCGACTTAGAGAATGGTTTTTGTATGGAAAATTGAAGGGAATGATGAAATATGGCGAAAAAAACCGAGTTAGAGAGAAATTCGACTTAGAGAGAGTTCGACGTAGGGTTAGTCTAGTATATGTTTTTAAAAAAAAAAATAGCCTATCGCCCTTCCGGAAAGAATTTTTGAAATCCGTTCAGTAGTTTCAATTGTGTGTGAGAAACGCACGTATAAATATTTATTATTTTACCTGGTTTTTACCTGGTTTAGACACGACATATTAAAAAAAAATTGCATACTTCACTGCCCCTCTTCATAACCTTTCCAATAAAAACCAAGCGAATATGTTATGTTTAACGCATGTAAAAATGGGTTGACTTGTGTTGCCTTCGCCTATTTATGTATACAGGGTGTTTCCAAGTTAAATGTCAAGACTCTGGCAACTGATTCTTGGGTTTATTCAAAGAAAAAAATCGTTCCACAGCAATGGTCTATCTCCAATTTGGACATCATTTATCGAGAATTTAAGAAAACACCTACTTTGGTGTACCACGTCCCATACTAACTCAAATATCTCCGCTAATACTTACTGCAAAAACTTCTTTTAGAGCTTTTATTTTAGAAGAAATAACACAATTTTTAACTGCGTTTAAATAAATTGGATACCTTTTTTGCTTTCCAGATATTTTATTTTTAAGTCAATATCCTAAATCTTGCCCATACATTTTTTTGAATTTCAGGTCGCTTTTCTACGAAAAATGCGTAATAAACGTACCGTTTTATTATTTTTTCTTATGAACGTAACAATTGTTAAAAAAAAAATATATAGTAAGTATTCTGAAAAACTCACAGATTTTATGATACTTCGCAAAAACCGCAGCAGGTAAAAAGCGAAAAAATGATTTTTTACCTATTTTTTTAACCACAGTTGGCAATTAGTGCGATTTTTTAACTAAATCATAATTTTGCAATTTGTTTCTTCAATAAAGTATGACTTTACGAAGGTTTTAATGTATGCTAATTTATTAGAATACCTGTCAAAAACCTAATTTCCATACCATTTTCCCCTTAACATCCCAGACTCAAACCTAACTGAGTATGTAGGCCTAGTTGGAAAATTTAACCAGGAAAAGTGGTATAAATGATTAGAAAACAAAATTCAATTTATTAGTTAAAGTTGGGATAAAGCTCACGGTATCTTTATCGTGCTCTATTCGTCATACAGCCTATAAACGTAGATAATATCTGCATATTCTTAGTTTGTAAAAGATGCTATTTCAAATACCGCTTCTAAACAACCGTTGTGTAACCTCGGCTTCAAAAATTAAACTGATGAATTAATTTTTGTTTTCTAATCATTTACACCACTTTTCCTAGTTACATTTTCTAACTAGGCCTACATACTCAGATAGGATTGAGTTATATTATTAGCATATATTAAAACCTTCGTAAAGTCATACTTTATTGAAAAAACAAATTGCAAAATTATGATTTAGTTAGAAAATCGCACTAATTGCCAACTGTGGTTAAAAAAATAGGTAAAAAATCATTTTTTCGCTTTTTACCTGCTGCGGTATTTTCGAAGTATCATAAAATCTGTGAGTTTTTCAGAATACTTACTACACATTTTTTTGTTTACAATTGTTACGTTCATAAGAAAAAATAATAAAACGGTACGTTTATTACGCATTTTTTGTAGAAAAGCGACCTGAAAGTCAAAAAAATATATGAGCAAGATTTAGGATATTGACTTAAAAATAAAATATCTGGAAAGCAAAAAAAGGAATCCAATTTATTCAAGAGCAGATAAGAAGGGTGTTATTTCTTCTAAAACTAGAGCCCTAAAAGTTTTTGCAGTAAGTATTAGCGGAGATATTTGAGTTAGTATGGGACGTGGTACACCAAAGTAGGCGTTTTCTTAAATTCTCGATAAATGATGTCCAAATTGGAGATAGATGATTGCTGTGGAACGATTTTTTTCTTAGAATAAACCCAAGAATCAGTTGCCAAAGTATTGACATTTAACTTGGAAACACCCTGTATGATAAACATCGATGGACTTAAGTCGTTGTTCCCCTGAACCATTCAGTTGTATTCCATTTTCAGGGATTAAGAGTTTAACGATTTAATTTGCTCACCTGACATCGGTAGAAATCGAGCTTGCCTCCGTATTAAATTTGGGTTGAATTCCATGAATTCCTTTTAAATGCAGTCCTAATTATCCTGTTGTACCACCAGGACGGGAAAAGGAGTTATTCCTGTCTTCACTGTACAAATCACAGAAATCGTTTTCAACTTCTCGATGTGCATATTGTCATACCCAACTCGTTTCCTTCACTTTTATAAAATTTAAACTCACTATAATATACAATAGAATAGACCAATAAAACCAATTATTACTTTCGACCTGTCACGAACACTGCACATTGACCCTGATAGCAAGCGGTAGAAATTATTATCATCATCATCACCCGATAAACTGGCTTACTGTTATCAGTAAGACCAAAAATATGAAAAACAAGTCGCTTAGCTAATCTGGGTGTTGGCTATTTGCCTGATATCCTGATCAAACACTCGTTATAATCCATTTGGGTCACAACTCGGTGTCCCTGCATAATGGTAAATAAATTTAACCATCAAGAGTATAAAATACAAACTAAGCCATTTATTGAAATATGGGGCATCGCCCAATGGTAAATTATGCTTTGTATCCCTATAGAGTAGAATCGCAAAATGTCCTTTTATCACTGTCGACACATGACTCGTATATGGAGATATTATTAATAATGACAATACGTGAGTGGCGGCAATTTGCCGGGCGGGTAGTGAGAGCACTTAATTATTAAAAGTACCATCTTCGCCATCCACCCACAAAAAGTCCTTTTGAACAGCTCACACTCAAAGTATGAAGCGCTCAATGAAATACCACATATGCATGTGTTTTACTTTGAGCAAAGCCCTATTTATTTAACAGTATGTGCAATTGAATTAACACCATCCTTATGGCCCTCGAAACTGTCATTTTCACCACCTGCATAACATTCGGGCGAAAGTTCAACCGAAGGGCATCTCTACCATTTATTGCCTCTCACTACACACTTAAGCACGTATACAGACATATGTACAACCCCGATGATGCATTCTAATTTGCCATGCGAAGCAATTCATGCAACGAAAGCACATTTGCATTAAATTGCAGGAAGCTAAGGACTCTTGGATTTTAATTTGAAACTTGAATTTTCATTTTCACAGAACCACGGTACACCTGTTATCTAGCAATGGGTTGGAAGTTAAAAATTGGAACTCCCTCCCTGTTGTGTTACGTCATCTGGTGGCGGAATGTCGTCGATTTTTCGCCTCTCCTCCCGGCGCACCCTCATAGAGTGAAAAGGTCGCGGAGAGGTTAAATGGAATTGAAGTCGGGGTGGGCTTGGGCTATGGACTTTTATGGTGCTGCTAGGTTGACTGGAATAATATCACCGTCTGTCTGAATCGGTACCTCGCATGGTAGAGTTTTTTTATTTCTTGGATGTGGATATACTCGTACGAGAATGTATGTGTCTTGTGATATCCATTTTGTTGTATTCTATTTGTCGTGTGGTTAGTTAATCAAGCCAGTCGCTTTTATAACTGAAAATGGTTTTTGCGTTATTCCTTTTTCCTTTAAAGGTTAGGTATCGCTCTAGACGGCTGGAAAAATATGATAAGGGTATTTTCTTTTAAGGGTCGCCTTTAAATGTTAGGTGGGGTGGGGTTGTGGATTTAGAGTATGACTTTCTAGCGATCAGATAGTCTCAGCCACTTTATTTATTAGAAAGAAATCGATAAAGGAGATTGTAATTTAAATAACCGACAAAGTCTGCCTACTTCGCAGACTTGTTAGATTTTAGGCACTCAATGCCACATGAAGATATTCCATATCCATCGCAATATTCTTTCAAACCTGTTATCATCAGTGTAAGCTTTCTAAGACTAGGACGTTGTCATATCTAATTTAATGCGATTTTACTTCTCACTGATTACGTGTTCTAACGACGGAAAGTCTTAAATCCAGTCTGCGAACTTAAGTCTGGGACAATAAATTACCTAATAGGAGGGTCGTTTGCGGGAGGTGCAGTTTCACCCAGAGGCTAGATGGCCTCTACCCTTGGTTGGCATGTAAAATGCAGTTAACATAACCATTTTGATCATATTATGAATCTGTCGAAATAGCAGACGTCCGGGCAGTAGCCAAAGAACCGTGCGCCAATGCAAGTATGGCGACGGTCTTGGAGAGCAGAGCAGTGCCAAAGTGCCATAGATTTAATTTCCGAGAAGCTTCTACAGAAGTTGTTTATGTGTGAGAATACGGTATCTTTTGGCCATGTTTTCTATGGAACAGTGTCCGCTTATATCATTTGTCTTTTCTCATTTAAGGAGAGTTGTTGATCTTCTCTGATGACTACGGGCCACAAGCTGCGGGTTATCACACAATCCCTAGTATTTCGCCATCGTTCTATGGCTATATTAGTGGTCATGTAGTCTATTGAATTTATGTAAAGTATAATTATGTTAAGTTCTTTAAAGAAAACTCCTGCTCTGTCTTGAACAGTTTGTACGGATGAGCGTTCGAGCGTTCTAGTAATGGCTGTGTTGGGCAAGTTTCAGGCTTTTCTGTCTGGTAAGTTGAATTTGAAAGTCAGACTCGGGTTTCACATAATCACAGTTTTTTACCGACTCCGAACGGCGAGTTGAGAAGCTCGATCGTGACAAATGATACCGTTTGATGGTTGTCAGACATTCGAAAGAGGTGGCACGCTCTCAGAGCATGCGAAATATCTGTGATCACAAGGAAAAAACGCTTAAGTCTGTTTTACTTATTTTTCAGGAGAGGAGTTTAAAGTTTTTGACAACTGCATGAAATTACAAATGACTCTATTGGGCGATTGGAAACTCCGATCGCGTTGAAAAAAAAGTAAAATAAAGATAATTTTACTGTTTCTTAGGTAAAAATATAATTTTTTTTAAAAAATAGGTGCTAACGATTGTATTGACAAGACTAATACTTTAGACGTTAGGCCTCTTAGGTTTTTTCTCATAGAAAATTTTATCTGGAGTTAAGTTGTTTTTCCATTTTAAAGAATCAAAATTTAATTTCGGAAAATTAGCGACTTTAGCGGTTATGTTTTGTGGCCAAAGAAATCTTGGAATTGTTCTGGGTAGGAAATTCAACTGGAACTTGAACACACAAGAAAGAATTAGGAAAGCTTTTAACGCACTCTTTATTTGCAAAAGATCGGCGGGTAAAACATAGAGCATTAAACCGACAATGATGCACTAGCTATACGTCATGATAGTCAGACCCATTCTCACGTACGGAGCACTAGTCTGGTGGAAGGCTGCAAACAAGAAAACGACACTGGTAAGATTGGCGGCGGTCCAGAGAACACTTACTTTACTTTATTGAGACGAAATAAATCAATACAATTAGTGTTTTTACAAAGTAGTAGGGCAGCCGACTTAATTATTTTGTCTGGCTAAGCGATTAAAAGTAAATATTTTTATACATTTAAATGGCAATTTTAACTTTATAGCTATAAATTTTATAAGTGTATACTTGCTCCCGGCGTACATATCGACATTGCTTCTTTGGGAACTTAAAACTAAAATAATGACTAGAACAAAAGGAAAAGCAGCTAAAATATCAACATCATCAATAATAACATATTACTAATCCTTTATTACACGATAGTTGTTTATGTAATGTGAGTTATAGTTGTTTAAGTTTGCTATTCTCTCATACCTCAAACCTCAGCCCTTGATCCGCTTAGTGTTTTATATCATGTACCGATATATAAACAAAAGCAGATCAAAGACTGTTGTGTTTTAACGCGGTGGTCTGTGAAATTTGAGAAGTGTTATCCGCGCAGATTAAGCGGCGATGCTTTCTCGTAAAAAGGTACAGTGAGGTTCCCATCTTTAATTGGTCTTATAACGGATGTTGACACCACATTTAATATAATATATATTGTACATTAATATTTTTGTTTTTGCGGGTAATTGCTTGGAGTGCAGAAGCGGTTTCAAAATGGCCGCCACCATTTTAGCTTTCTTCAAAACCTCTCTTGCATGTTTATTGAATATAAATCTATTATGATGATGTATCCCTAGATATTTTAATTCGCTTCGTAGGGGAATATCATTTCCGTTTATTTCTAGCTTAAGCAGTTTACTTTCTTTCACTGCAAGATAATGTCCTTTTCCACTTGCATTTCTGAAGCATGTTATTTCACATTTAGCAGTATTGATTTTCAGACCCCACTTATCGAAATATTTCATCAGTATTGGTAGTTTTTCCTTAATTTTGTTGAGTGCGTTAAGTGGTCTTGTATCGCTGGCCAGTATGATGGTATCATCTGCGTATAGAATGACGCCGGGCTCGTTTAGCAATGGGGTTTGGAAAGGGACATCATGGATGAATAAGGTTGGACCAAGAATTGAACCTTGCGCTACCCCTGATTTAACTGAGAAAGAGTTGGAGTGCTCGGAGCCTATAGAAATGGCACTGCGCCTGTTATTCAGAAAACTATATATAACCCGGGTAAGCCACTGTGGGCAACTAAGCATTATTAGCTTGAATATTAAGCCTTTATGCCATATAGAATCGAAGGCTTTTTCGATATCTATGTCTAGGGTTACAGTGCATCTTTTGTTTCTTAAGTTGTGAATGATTTTATTATTTTAAGTAAGTAGTGCATGCTCCGTAGAGTGTCCTTTTTTAAAACCAAATTGGTTACTTGGAATTACTTGTGATTCCTCACAAAAGTTAATCAAGTGTTCAGCTAACACTCGTTCGAACAACTTTCCGATATTAGATAGTAAGGATATCGGTCGAAAGTCTGCTATTTCTTTTGTGCTTTTTTTCTTCGCGATAGGTAGTATCTTTGCCCTTTTCTAAGATGTTGGAAAGTACGCATTGTTTATGCAATGGTTAAATATGGTTGTTAAAACTACATCTAAGGAGTGTGGGCACTTTCTTAAGATAAAATTAGAAATCTGATCGATGCTAGACGACTTTTTATTATTTAGGGCTATTCGAAACAGATTTACAGCATTCGGGTTAGTAAATGGTGATAGTTCGGGGTTTATTGCATTACGCGAGGGGATGAATGATGTAAAGGTTTGGTTAGTTTGTGTATCAAAGAATTCATCTACTGCTGAAAGGATTTCAGTTCTATCGTTATCATTGACTGATGGATCTGTCTCGGAGTAACCTGGAGGAGGTGGGCCGAACCAACCACAAACTTGTTTTAAAAATTTGCAGGGTAATAAAATGCTTTGAGGAAATTGTGGCGGTTTAGGTGCCATCCTTGGATGGATTCTTAAGGGATCGCGATGGGCTCACTCTGGTGCCTGGTGTTTTGGGATGGCTCAGCCTCTCAACCCCTCTCAACCTAACCTTACCTTTGTCGAGGTCGCACTCTTATAAATACGTAATTGTTACGTATTAAATTTTATTAAGTCTTGAAGGATCTCTTATGTTGGGTGCCTTTTTCGACGACATTAGAAAAAGAACCTGAAGTTAAAATGAAAGTCACAATTTTAACCCAGTGTTTTTTTCTACTACGTATAGAGAAGGAATGAACAAAAAAAATGTCTTCACATAAACTATGGCTAGTAAAAATACTTATGTCCATCACCAACCAATCTGCCAAAAGTAAATAAAATAAAAAAAAAAATCCCAACGCCATTAAATGAGTATAAAAATCAGGTCTCGTATTAAGGTGAAATCAATTCTCACAGTTAAGTGCAGTACCTGACAAGTGACACCCATTATCCCACGAAAGCTTAAATCGTCCATGAACCCTAACCATTGCTTAATACTCCACTGTAAACATATATACAGACTAAACAATGTAGCCTAGGGGAGGCTAATACTCATCCATTGGACATAGGAATTGAGCATGAGTTCGCGTGTTCATTGCAACGGGAAGTGAAGGATGAAAAAACACCAAAAATAAAGCTAATTACTGCTCAAAGGCACAGTTAACACAGTTGATTTATAACTGTAAGCCAAATTTTCAACCCCTATTCTATTATATTTATAGATATTTTCTCTCAGACTATCAGTACCTTTTAGGCGATTAATTCAATCCGCGATAAATCTTTTCACTAAAACTACATAATTCACTTAGCAAACATAATATATATAATTGGAATTCAATTTCTTTTCGAACACTTCACTTATGTAACTGAGTTGAACAGCTCCATGAAATTCATGCTGAACTAGTTAGACACATAATATACACACATACTATATACATAACATATATATTATGGTTGTACTGTGGAAGCTTTATCTATATATGTACATGTAGAATGCTCATTATACAGTAGTAATGGATGTTTACTGTAATATATTTAGTAGTTACGTTAATTTGTGTAAAATATGGTACTAATCTTCTGCAGAAAATTTTAAAGACGCAATAAATGAAATTCCCAAAGCGATTGATTTAATTGTATTAATATTAAATTAAGTCATTAACATAAACAACTAAAAGAATAATTTAAATATTTTATATGAGTGTCATTAAATCAATATTAAAGGTTGCTTATCTAATTAATCTGTTCTTAATAGTATCTGAATAATTTAATTTTAATAGCGAATATTTATATTTATTAGCCTTGAAAATTTATATGTACATATGTTAAACTAGGGCACATTCGCCACATTTTTTACTAAGTCATGCTGTGTCGAATTTTATCAACGAATTAAAAAATGCTTGATAATGGAAGAGATAGATTGGGATATTTAAGCTATGAAACCTCATAAGAATTTTGACCTTAAGATTAACGGAACATACTTTTTTTAATTTTAAAAAATAAGCCGGTTTGACGAATGTTCCCCAGCCCGTGGCATATTCATATATCATATGTATGTATATCTGGGAGCACGGTAGTACACCGCCAAGTTCCACGCGGCATTACCAGTTACCCTTAACCCGAAGCGCTTCATATTTCATCATATTTCAAGTTTCAACTCAATATCTATTATACTTTAAGAAATATTGAGTCTGAAAATCGACATTTTCGTAGCTGACACAACGATCATCAAAATGTGTACGGTACTTGGCAGACCTGGAGACTTCAAATTTGGGACATATGTAGCATTTATGTTTATAAAGGAAAAAATAAAAAATTGTTATTTATTAACTTGCAAATCGTTTAACCCTAGTACAGGGGCAAGGTCCATTTACAAGTTTTAGAGCCTGTGGTAACATTTTACCCCACGAATAAAAAAAAATGTAAGCAAACGCTAAATGCGGGTCAGATGTCTTTAATAGATCACATTATATAAAAAAAAATATTTTATGGACATGTGTTCGATCGCCGTTGAATCTACATAGATTAGACATCTACAAATAAAAGTGTACAATATTTTCACCTTTGCAATATTCAAATAGTTCCTTTTATGTATAGTTTTTAAAAAAAATCAAATTTCATACCTGAAATGCACTTTCACTTTTTACACGTATAGCTTTAGCACAAAATGGACTGCTTCAAGAAGCAGTTATCAACGCAAATGGCATACAAATCCAGAGTTCGAAAAAACCGTACACTACACATACCTACCGTACCTAAGAAGAACACATACGCTACGATCAGTCATAATGTTTTCGTAAGTGTACACAACAGGTATTCACTATGTAGTGAACACGATGAGTAAATAAATGCCCTACGATAGTGTTCTGTTCTTCGTACGCTAACTCTATTTTTAATTTTAGTGGTTGCGTTCGCGATCACAAACACTAAACGTAGGGTACGTTTAGTGTTCTTTGAGTTATGAGCACTAAACGTACGGTACGTTTTAGTGTTCTTTTGCTTTGTTTGAACACTAAATGTACGGTACATTTTAGTGTTCTTTTTCTTTGTATGATACAAACACAATTCAAACGCCGCTCTTCACGCTTGTTTTAGTCCGTGTGGAGAAGTTTTTCATGCTAAATGCATTGGTACAACCAATGGTTTTATTGAAAAAATTAACTCCTCCGATATAGCTTACTGGTACTGTGCAGCCTGCCGTAATCTTTCTGTATCACAATTAGCCTTTGAGATTTCGTGCTTTAAATCCGACATTCTTAATTGTCCAATGGGTTCGAAGCATTGATGAATAGCTTCAAGTCCACAGTGACCAACTTAAATACATATTCAGAGCAGATTTACTCAGTCGATGCGTCAACTAACACCGACTTAATGCTAGTCTCTGCAACGTCAGACACTGTACAAGTAAATAATACAGTTGCAAGCAATGCCAGCACATCTACTGACGTTGAATGTGATATTTCTGTTGCTCCTATACCTGGAACTGACACTGGAACGACTTCTGTTATGTCAAGTGACAAAATCCAGTTGAACTCGGCCCCTGTGTTGGGTAAAAGAAAACGGACATCAAAAAATACGGTTCATCTAGCGAAACGAATTAATTTAACAGCTACAAATCCAAATACCAAACCAGAATCCGATGTCATTACGAATGAAGTTGGTGACCAATTAAATAACGTCATTACTAAAAATCCATCTGACCAGAGTGGCATTGAGGAGACTCGGGACTCTCCAACCAGCAGTTTGGCTTCAGAAAGAAGTGAAGCACCATACAGGCAATAGAGGCAGTGTGCGACATCGCACGTAAATCGATCGCTGGACGAAGGTGGCTAGGAGGAACAAAGCAGTACTGCGCCATCGTAACGCTCGACGTCAAAAACGCGTTTAACTCAGTCAACTGGAACTGTATAGTCAGAGCGCTAGCCAACCTGCAAATACCTCAGTACCTAATGAGAATAATTGCCAGCTACATCAGAGACAGGACCCTTTATTATGACACAGAAGAAGGGCCAAAGAAGTACCAAATTACAGGAGGAGTACCTCAAGGGTCGGTGCTTGGCCCAGTACTATGGAACGTAATGTCGGACGGGATCCTGAGAATACCGAAGCCAAGAGGAGTGGACATAATTGGCTACGCAGGCGATATTGCAGTAGTAGTTGTCGCAAGGACATTGGACCAAGCATCTGAAAAATGTAATCATGTGATCAGGGATATCAGGTTATGGTTACAAACATCAGACTTGGAACTGGCAGACCACAAGACGAAAGTAGTGCTAATAAGCAGTAGGAAAATAGTAGAGTACCTTACCATACAGGTTGGTGAGCATACCGTCGAGTCAAGCCCACATATCAGATACCTGGGAATGATGTTGGACCACAGACTTAGCTTCAAAGAGCACATGATATATGCGTGTGAAAAAGCCTCTCGGACAGTAGCGGCGTTATCCAAATTGATGCCAAATATTGGAGGACCCAGGCAACCAATTAGAAACCTACTAGCAATGGTGAGCAAGTCAATGATAATGTATGCGTCTCCTATATGGGCACCAGCGACCGATGTGAAATCCTATATGAGACGCATGAACACGGCACATAGAATCGCATCGCTAAGAGTATGATGCGCTTTTAGAACCGTGTCAGCGGATGCAATCAGTGTAATATTGGGCAGAATGCCTATCGATATAGAAGTGAAAAAGTCAGCGGCGCAACGTCGCACCGACTTAGAAGAAAGGAAAACCATCAGTGAGGCCATGCAGGCGGTGTGGCAACACAGATGGAACAGTACAGCTAAAGGTAGATGGACACATACACTGATCCCCAACATAGAGGAGTGGACTAGCAGAGCAGACCTGACACAATTTCTGTCGGGGCATGGATGCTCCCGGGAGTGTCTCTACAAATATAAACACGTAGATGACCCATACTGCCCGCACTGCGATGGCAAAATACAGAATGCAGAGCAAGTTTTGATGGATATACGAGTAAGCTGCGGGTACTCGCTAGTCTTTCAGAAAACTCAACAAAAAGAAGTGAGATCCCATCAAAAACATTACTGTTAAAATGGCCAAGTTCCTATAGAAAATGTAGGCCACAAAAAGTGGTGAGATAACAGCGGCCAAGTTCTGGCAGAACTTTATCATAGAGGTAAAATAGATGAATAAGTTGAACACTTATGCGTAGAATCGATAAAACGTATCTATAGAAACTTTAAACTTGGCCGCATTGAAATAAAAATTGAGTTAAAGGAATCCAATGCTATTAGACATACATACACAGGTAAACGCTATTATTGTGCTTTATGCGCACGATGGAACATCACTCCGTTTGCAGGTCTAGTCGTTGTTGTTGCAAATTTCTGAAACTATCAAACGTGGCCAGGTTTGAAGTTTCTATAGATACGTTTTATCAATTCTAGGCATAAAGCTTACTCATCTATTTTACCTCTATAATAAAGTTCTGCAAGAACTTGGCCGCTGTTATCTCACCACTTTTTCTGGCCTACATTTTCTATAGGAACTTGGCCCTTTTTACAGTAATGTTTTTGATGGGATAGAACTAGTCTTACGCCTTAGAATCTATTGTATACACATATATACACACACATCTTATTGACTATTTAAAAAGGAACAAAACCAATAACAATACACCGCTTTTGGTTTTTTTTATTAATTCATAATAAGATTTTATATATGGATTGAAAACCACCTTCTGAATGACTTTTTTCACTGAATCGGAAGTGTCCCCAAGAAGATAGTGCTTTTTGAGGTGACGAATGTGCCCCTTCTTCAAAAGCCCTTCTACGAAATGGAAGGGACCTACAATTTTTTGCCGACTCCGAACAGTGAGTTGAGAAGCTCCTTACGACAAATGATACTCTTTGTTTGCTTGTCAGGCATTCGAAAGAGGTGGTACCGTGAAAAAAATTTTATGTGTTTTGCTGGGATTGAACCCGGGCAGCGTACGTAGTAGTTCAATGCACTAACCACCACGGTCACGGCGACCATTCGCCCGAATTTTCTCACTATTACTTTATCCAATGCTCAAAATTTAAAAAAAAAAGAAACAAACGATGGCGCAATGATTGAAGTCGAATTCCAAAATTTTAAATTTTAAAGTTAACATTAGAAAAACTAGATACATATTTAATTTTTGAGTATTATATAAACTAAAGTTTATTTTTATCAAAAAAATCTTTTAAATAACAAATCTAGGTATGTAGGTATTTAGGTAGTCTTTTCCTCTTATTGATTTAGGAATTACATACTTTCCAATTTCCATTTTTTTAAGAATACTATTTAAATATTTGCATTTTGCCCAATAACACGTACCGACTAACAATCAATCATAATCCCATTGATGAAAAAATAATAGAATTGCAAAACGCTAGATCTTAATAGAGACAAACTGCGAATCAACCATTGACGAGACAACCTTAGCCCAAGTAATCCATAGCAGTTATAATGGAAATGCGTAACAAGTAAAAACAAAACAAGAAATACGAAGCAATCGTGAGACGAAATGATCGCAAATCAAAGTAAAAAAAAAGCAAAACAACTTTTGCGAAGTAAATAGAGATAATTGTGACCAAAACAAAATAACAATAAGCGAAATAAAAAAGACGAAACAATAAGCACCCAATATGTACATATATAATATATAATATATAATATATAATATGTACATATATCCCTAATAATATAAAGCAAAGTGAAAATTCCTTTGCATGGACACAGCAAACGGCTGAACGGATTTTGATAATTTTTTTTTGTGTTGATTAGGTTTTGATAAGGTACATAGCAAAATATCTGATTTTAAGTGTAAAAACCAAGAAATTCAATAATTAGATTTTGAACCAAAAATAAGTAAACTTCTTTTTCGTCTATTTTATTAAAAGTAAAAAGATTTAAAGTAAAAAATTGGAACGACCAATTTTCATAATTTTGAGTTTAAGGAGCCATAACTTTTTTATGACTACATAGATGTTCATAAAGTCTTCAACATTTTGTATGCGCTTCTGATTGCCTCTCCGAAATGTAAAAAAATGTTTTCGTATCTGTAGTAGTTCAGAAGTAAGATCATTCAAAGTGGTCTTACCACCAAATCGGAGGTCCCTTACTTCGACGGGCTATAACTTGGAGGGGGCAATTTTTTGTTCGCTAGAACTGCAGGAACTTACAGTTAACGGATTATATCTACCTCCAAACTGGGACACCCTATATTCCTCTTCATCTTCGGATTCATCGGAAGAATCGTGATAAGAGCAACAGTGACTATTATTCTTATCTTGATTCCTCTGATGAATCCGAAAATGAAGAGGAGTAAAGTATTGCTTAGTTTTGTTTAAAGTTAATGAACACGACTTAATAAATGTTTTACGGTTTTCGATACATTGAGAGCGTCTGGCAAGAACTTGGCGACAAGGAAAATGCCTTGGATCTATGTATGTATTTATATTTGAATTGTTACTCTCTTTAGCTGCCACCATATTGTGCTGTCAGACGGTTAGATTTGAGATTTCTTTCATCGAGGCTGCATATTAATATGTACATATATGTCTTTTGGTTACCAATCACAACCAAAAATTACTGCGGGATCTTGGTCTATTAGGACAGCAAAATAAATCAAAATTCCATCAACTACATCCCATAAATGTGGTAGGCAGGTGAAGCAAAGCGAGCACGGCACGGGCCAGCTAGTAGAGAATAAAGCAGTACCGCTCATTCTGTAAGCACGGCTGTATCTCGGACCGGAGCCTAAATGGCTGGGCGGATTTGCTTGAAACTTCATATCTGGGGTCTGTGGGACAATACCACAAGGACAATTTGGAATGTTCATTATAGCCCCAAAAATTAAGGCACTTATACTTCACTTGGGACCGATTTTAAAAAGCGGATTTTCTTGAAAACGGCTACAACGATTTTGTTAAAATTTCATATTTAACCTTCCGTCCTCCCTCTGGGATGTGAGATACCCCACAAAAAATTGTAAACTGTCCCATTACCGTAAAAAAATTTTTCGACCATGACATGCATATGTAGATTCAGTTTAACATTTTTTTGCAGTAGGTGACTAGTGACTAGCAACAATACCCAGTAAAAAAAACAAACAGTACTCTATGCTCTACATTATTCCACACTGGCACAAATTTGTTGGTCTGAAAACTCTTTAAATTTCGGTGTAAAACAGCGAAGATTTATTCTTTATTTTATATTGGCGGCAGAGCCTATTTAATTATTAAGCAGATTAATTAAAAAAAGTAAGTATTTACTGAAGAAAACATATTATTCAATCTAAAGTTTGAAACCATCCTTTTTTGACAAAAACGGGGTGACAAGCGACGAGAAGGGGGTGACTAGCGACGGGAAAGGGGTGACTAGCAACTACACTAGGGTGAAGAACGCAATCATCATTTATTTAATTTGAATTCTTTTTTTTTGTTTTTATAACTATTCAAAACTATTAAAGTTGCACTTTTATGAACGAAAATATATTTGCTTTGCACTATTTGTATTACTTGTTGAATTTTTTTCAGATTGCAGCTTAAAGTGGATTTTAAAACTTTTAAACTTGAATTTTAATAAGTTTGTGGTTTTTTTTCACTCCAGTGTAGTTGCTTGTCACCTTTACCGTCGCTAGTCACCCCCTTCGCATCGCTATTCACCCCAACGGCCGGGTGACTCGCAACAAGCCATATTTTGCCCAAAATTAAATAGAACGGCTTATTGTACAGCATCGGGGTGACTGCCAATGAAAATAGGAGCCGTGACTCATGTTTTGGTATACTCACATTGAGGGTACGATTAAAACTTAAGAAAATACAGTCAAAATGAAAAAAAAAAAGTTGCTTGTCACCCCATTTTACTGTATGCGGTGTTTTCGCGCAATTGGCATTAATTGTCAATATTTAATTTTTCTTCGAAATTTTCTAAGGGGTATCATACACTCCAGTGTGCAGTTCGCGTAAGTAGTTTTTACAGCTTGTATGTACATAGGGATTTTTAAATACAGTAACTTCGTTTGTAGTAGTTTATCCAGCATTTGAATAAAAAAATACAAATAAATGGATCTAGCTAGTGTGAAAACAAACAAACAAGTTTTTTTTAGGATTCAGTAATTTTTTTTACAGGCAAAATTTGGTATATGCTTTGAATGAATACTAGCACACTGGTAACAATAGTTTGCAACACAAAATGCGTACAATTTTGCACATGTACTCTAGAATATTATTTCGAAAAATATATGTAATTTTATTTTTTTTGTTTCTAACTTTTGAAAAAATTTGACTTTTTCATCTACTTTTTTATGATTTGTTTGTCCATTTACTTTTTAAATAACTTTTTTTTTATATAAATATGTCCTTTTTTGTAATGTAAGTGGAATATTAAAAACTATTTGGATGTACTGAAAACATGAAAACGAATACGCAAGTAATTTAATGGAGAAACGATTTTTTTTAATATTTATGATTGCGGTATGTCACACCACAGATGGAGGAAAGTACAAGCAAAATATTGTTGGAGGATGGAGGATTGAGCTAGCTTAGACACATGCTTACAACTGTCATACCAGGTTTTTGCCTAAAAAGTTGTACAACGGTACTTGACCTTTTAACTGATTTTCTAAAATTGGATACTATTCGGATATTGCTCAGTCGATCGGTATAACAGATTTTCATATAGTAACCGTTTAAAAGTGAAATAGTAATAAGAACACATATGTATGTATGTATATCTGTCGCATGTTTTGCTCCCCTTGCAATACAATTCGGTATGAAAGTGGAAGCGTATGAATTAGGTTAGGTTAAAAATCAATCCAACTTATAAATAAATTTGAGGAAAAAATTTCAAATTATTCAAAAGTGCAACGAAATTTTCAAAAATATATTTTTTGACCTACAGCAAATAATGGGGCTGAAAGTGAGTACATAAGATAAATAAATCTGCCGCGCATACAACGAAAGCATGATGTAATGTGGGCCTAATGGATGATGGTGCTGTTGTTGTCTTTTTCTTTCTTTCAGTTATCCTAATTCAATTCTGCGTTATAGCTATGAATTCAAACTCAGTTTATACGGCGCGGCGCTTAAAAGCACGCGAAAAAAATATACGAGTACCTATGAATAGCGAATTACTTATCTGCAGAGGTAGCCATTGAATCCTCTAACTGCACTGAGTTTTTAATGGTAAATATATTTCGCACAGTTATTTGCCTAACTTACATATATTTTTGCCCCTTAAGCTCTGTAAAAATATTCGTCGTTTTCGACGAGGGTCAGCTAGTTTACACATGAAACAATAATCGAAGATTTTTGTGCATTTCTTCTGTTTGTTCTATAGATGTCTGCAATGTCGGCCGGTTTTTAACGCACTCAAAAAAAATTAAAATTAAAAATCAAAAAATAAACTAAAAACATTCGACGCACTTTTGACGAAATAAGAACAGTTATGCTCGAAAAAGTGGTGCAAAATTGGACCGACAGGATGTCATTCATAAGGCGCAGTTGCGGAGGCCATATGCCAGAAATTCTTTTTAAACATTGAATGCCATGAAACTTGTGAGCGAATAAATCCAAAATTTTGGTCATTCCATTGAATTTGTTTCGTTTTATTTAAAAAAAAAATTCCATGCCTTTGAAAAAAACTACTTACAATGTACATAAAAATAAGTGTAGTAAATATGTATTTAACTCTTATAGATTAAAATAATAAATAATTTTATATAACTTATTGTAATATAAAAATGTAAATAAAGTTTTGTACTTACATCGTATTTATTTGGCCTCATTGTACCCATTTATTTTGCATATATATTCGCATTCGGTTACGTTGTATCGTAAGCGTCCATTTATACTCAAAGTTGAATTAAATTTTAAATATATTAGTTTGATGTTATAATTTTATGAATATAATTTTATTTTTTTTTTATTTAACTTAAGTTCGTAATAAAGATAATTATTTTATATAATTTAAATGAATACTCGTTTACACGTTGATCAGTTGAGATTCGTTAAATCATTATTTTTATTTATTTAACACATATCCATTGACTACTTGTAATCTATTAGCCACAGGATGCCTATTATTTCGATTTATTTAACAACACAAAACAAAGAAACAAGCTCATTAACTTGATTAAATTATTTATATCGCATTTCTTAAAAAAAGGAAGATTTTTTCTGGATTTCACTGTACCAACTTACAAAAACCGTAAGATTTAAAAAAATTAAATTATTAAAATAGCAAATTGCTGCTATTTTATCTTTGGTGTGTATCTATAACTTCTCATTTGGCAGATATTTCAGATATTTTTTTTAAAAGTGTGATTCCGTTTAATTCAACATTTGGATGAATGACAGACAAATTAAAGTGCACAAAGCTGCAAAAGTAAAATCTGTTCAGAGTCCGTGTGTCTTGATTCGGGTAAACATCGTACACGAGCTTAACAGGTGTTTGAAAACATATGCAGTTAATGAAGATTATACTCATTCATTGGTAAAGGAAGAATCAATAGGGTAACAATCAGCGCCCCTTACTTCTACTTCTTTATAGAGATGGTGAACAAGCTTTCAGTTTAGCTACCTAAATAACAAGTTCATGGATGACGAAGCGAAAAATAAAGCTTCTGTCTACATACAGAATTGCAAGAGCCGATTCATGGTTAGAAGGGATCTCTTTCGGCAGGTAATCTTAACCACCCTGAAGCACGGGTCGGCTATGGCATCATAGTTCAATAGAAAGGAATACAATATTAGTCAGCGACCTGCTGTAATTGTACTGAGGGCTCTTAGTTGTTACTTCTACAATAATTGCTGAGTGAAAAACGTAAACTTAAGTTGAAATATCTTCGTCCAGTAGTTCTCTGTGCAAGATCCCAGGTTCATCCAATCTGGATACAATGGACCTAACTGATGTTCTTCAAGCCTAGCCCCGTAATTAGCAATCAAATGTTCGGCCCTATAGCTTGTTTGTGATATTAACAGGACAATAAGGATAACTACAGCCTGGAATAAAAATTCTGAATAACACTTAAAATGTTCCGGCCGCGAAGTAAACTAAACAATTAGAAGTGGCTATAGTTAAGTAATAATATGTTTTATTTCTAAATAAAACAATTTCTTTGTAAAAACGATTTTGGAACTAAAAACTGTAGGTACATCATAAATAATCAATCATCAATAAAAAAAAAGACAAAGACCTCCGCTGCACGGAAGTGCATAAGGAACATTAATATGTCCTCGTAGTTATGATTTTTTAAATAACTTATTAATCAATTTTAAGGGTAGGTATTTACTTGACAAACAGTATTATTTATTTATTTGTTACTAGAACAGTAAGTTCTGTCGTCACGATTGAAAAATAGTAAATAAGTAAACAACAACAATTAAACCAAAGGAATAAATAGAAAAGTCACAAAAATTAGAGCCGTTGCAAACGTACTTTTACATTTCTTATCAGAACAGTACTTAAGTCGGTCCTAACTCCACGATTAAAAAATGTTAAGTAAGCTAAAACAACAACTAAACTAAAGGAATAAATAGAAAAGACACAGAAAAAACCAAAGGAAACAACTTTCTTTTCTATCATCACGATTGAAATCAGAACAAAAAGAACCAAAAAAAAAACAAAAAAAAGTAGCCTCCCGCCAGTAAACGAACCGGGAACGTATGAGATGAGCAGCCGACATACCATACACTGAGCTACTGCCCATCTTAAAAAATGAGTATCCAATTTGGTATATATTTCTCTGGTAACACTTTTGAAGCACACAAATCTCAGTACAAACATCAAGCGGTTAGACATATTAATGTCAAAAGCACAAAGTACATATATCACCTCAATAAATTCAATCAGTTTTCTAAAACTCTATTTACTCGTACGAACGAGCATCTAGTCCGATAGTCTAATCTAAAGAAATACCAAACTACAAAGGGTATCTTATATATGTAGCTTTCTTAGGATATCATTCTACTAATAAGTAGCTGGTAGAGTACTATCTCAATTTACGCAACTGATAGAAATTAAATCCGTTTCAATGAGCGAGGTTGTTACTATTATACAAACACGTTCGTATAGAATCCAAGAAACTTACTGCGAAATAACGAAGGAAATCATCAATAAGCAAAAAAAGTAATACGTATAAAATAAAAGTCCGGTTCTATATCAGTATCAACCATCGACCAGAGTTAAGAAAAATACCTAAGTGTCGATAAGTAAAGTTCTCCGTAAAATAATAAAATAAATGTTACGCTAATTAACGATCGAGAAAATTAAATAATTCGTTAAGGTTTGGTGCATGCACCCACATTCTCGTTTTCAACGATATTATTTCCCCATGATGAAAGTTAAATGAACAATCAAGGAAAGCAAAGCGTGAACCATAACTCACATCGAGAGAGAGTACTTCAACACCAACCAACAAAACCTATTTAACCGCAACCAGGCTTACGCACCCACCAACGTTTCCAGTTACTGAGTTAAATTTTTAAAATTTGTTTGCGTATATCATTTGGAACCATGTTCAACGATTTTGTCTCGAATATTGTCATAAATATTTCGATACTTTCTATTCGGTTGGCTGCATTATGAATGCTTCCAAATTTGATGTATTTAGAATTTAGATTACATGGTGGCTTCATGCGTCGAAATTAGATTTGTGTAGAAAGTTTTTCTTTTCCTAAGTAAATCCCGATTATAGTGAAGTGAAAAGTGTGAAAATTTAATTTATTGTGCAAACAAATAGCGAAAACAATAACCATTGAAGGTGAATGTCTAATCTACCTATATAATTTTAATTTTGAGTACTGCTGTTTCAAAGCCTAATCATGTATATTAAAAACAAACTACAAACATTTGGAATAAATCTCATTGAATATTTTGGACACAACCACTAAATCAAGTTGTATACACTACAAAAAGAAACTCTAAGGCAAAAAATATCATCCTAACCCCTGGTCTCCACTGGCAATAATTCATTGCAAGAAATATGTCAAGCAATTGAAATTTCCAATGGAGACCGCAAATTTCTAGAAATAATTTATTTTATGGAATCAATTTCTACTTATATTTTTTGCAATCTCTGTGGAAATAAATCCTAAATTAAATTCGACAAGGACTACCAATTTGAGTTTTATTTAAATTCAAACATGACTGATTGGCGAATTTCGCAAATAAAAACTCTGGAATTAATCAACTGTTGTAAACAAAATGAGTGTTTGTGGAATTACAAAAGCCATTTATATATACGAAACAATTTAAATAGAAAGTCATGGAAAGAAATTGCAAGCCAATTTTAAAAAAGTGTCGATGACGTGAAAAAAAATGAAATGTTTGCAAACCGTTCATATGTGGCAGAGAAAAAAAGTGAATTTTTCCAAAAAAAAAAATCGGGTAGTGGAACAGATGATTTTTACCAGCCACATTTGTTCTACTTCACCGAGTTTGCTTTTTTGGATTCCGTCATAGTTTTGAGAAAAACTACCAGCAATTTCGGGCTAAAAGCAAATTTGAAAAGAAAGTCCTGAGAAGAAATGGCTTTTGTAATTCCACAAACCCTTATTTTGTTTAAAACAATGAATAAATAAAGATTTATAATTTAACGCAATGGGGGATTTTTTATTTTTATCCACTGATATTGAACAATATTTTTGGAAATCATGAGATATGCTAACCATTCGGTGACGGTAGATGGCATCTAAAAGCAAATGTTTAAATATTCCATCTTCCCACAATACATCTTTGAGCAAAGTGGTTTCCAAATCATGCAACTGTCTTTTATGGATAAGTTGGATTAACACAGAAACGATGCCTTGTTTTATTCCCGGATTTTTCGATTTTCTCTAGTTTTTGCAAAGCCATCACGGTAATAATTAATAGTCGTTGCTTCCTCGTATACGACATGTTTGCAAATGAAATGTCCTGACAGAATTTGCCCACCCAATAACAAAATAAAAATTTCTGAAATGATGTCTGACATTATGTCGGAATAAAATATGTCTCCTGGAGACTCGGCATAAACAACAAACAAATTACCATTGACAATGAAGTACCTGGGTATGGTAATAGATAAAAAATTGACTTGGAAATCACATATATTATATAAACAAAGCCAAATAAAAAAAAAAATTCAGACAACTCCACTGGCTTTTAGGGTAGAACTCAAGGTTATCAGTTATCAGAAAACAATCATCTTATCAAGACAATATTAAAACCAATATGGATGTACGGGATTCAAATATAGGGAACTACCTGCATGACATATACATATACAAACAAAAATTATTCGGACTATAGTAGATGCACCATGGGTCCATGGTACATAACAAATGCAGATTTACACGGTGACCTCAGAATCCTCACCGTAAAAGAGGAAATAAAAATAATCAGCAGACGACATCAAATAAGAATTTCACGCGAAATTCATAACATGTGATAAAATGAAAGCCAAACAAATTCAAAATTCAAAATAATATTTTGCCAAATAAAATAAAGCGAAATAATAAATGCAGAATAACCTATGCCGAAATAATTACAAATCGAAATAAAAGTTTGCGAAATAACAAATGCAAAGAAACAAAATGCGAGGTGTTGATATGCGAAATAATAAACTGCGAAATGATTGCAGCGAAATAACAAAATGCGAGAAAAAACCGCGTGTTATACCATACCCTCGAATTGCATATCTTAGTGATTTTACGGGTGTCGCATGAGCAATGAGAAATATTTGGCAATTCGTTACGTATCTGTCAAATACAAGTACTACCTCAAAGCGGTTCATCAGATACTTTGGTTCAGGGAAGTAGTAACTTCACCTTGGAATTAACTTCACCCAAAGTGAGAAATAAAAGCACTTGTATTCATTAAAAGTGGGGAATAATTTTACTTTTTTGTGGGAATTAGTTTCACTTTAAATGTGAAGTTATTTTCTTATGGCTTAAGCCCTAGTGTCCTGCTCACACTAAATTTTAGCGAGCCTAGTCTCCATTTTCTTTTTCTATACCGAAGATAAAATGCTCGCAAAGTTTTTAATATATTATACCCAAGTACATATGTATGTATATTTGTTAGGACAAAAATGTGTGTAAATGGCATTTAAATTAGACGGCTACATATCCTATGAACGCCTGGGAAAAAATATCCGCAGCACTTATATGCAAGGCTCTGGAAAATCCATTGCATCCGCTTCACAACGCCATAAAGGATTCATTTGATATCGGAAAACCTCGGAAGGGCACTATCTCTTCTATAAAGAACATGATGGACTTACTATCAGCTCCAGGAATTTGCCTTCCTAGCTCATTTACAACCAATGATTTAGAAAATTTCAATCCTCCACCACCTTGGAAAAGAAGTAATCTGCAAATCAATATCAGCTTGGCAAATCATAGGAAAAAAGACACACCTGACCGACAATTCAAAGCGCTTCACAACAAGATGATCGCTGAAATGAAAGCAGGTCGATTCTTCTACACTGATGGGCCATTCAAAGACTCTAACTGTCATATGCAGTAGTGGAACTAGTATCCAACAAAGAAAAAAAAATAATCCAGCAAGGCCTGCTGCCCGAACTTGATGGAAGTTATATAGCGGAACTTACAGCAGTGGAAAATTGCATATCTTTCACCAAAGTTCTACCGGAGAAAAATTAATATTCACAGACAATCTCGGTATATTAAATGGCCTCAAAAGTGAATTAAATAAATGTCCGTCCTTAGAAAACATAAGAAGCGTTCTACACTCCTTCAAAGATATTATTTTGGCTTGGGTACCTGGGCACGTTGACATCGAAGGCAATCAAGACGTTAGACGCCGACACGGCAGCCAGAGATATAATTAATCTTCCACTTACAGTAGAAAACCCAACTTTTGTTCGGACAATTAAAAATATGTTTGCAGCAGTGTTAGTAAAAGAGATAGATACTTCCTGGGAAAATAGCCATACATTTTTGCGTACATATCAAACCCTTCGAAAACGTACTCCTTATAACGCAAATCTATGCAGGGAAAATTGCATCAAACTACTTCGCATGCGGCTGGGGAAAACTCTCTTCACCAGCAGGCATTACTATACCAAAGAGGCCGCTGAGAAATGCAATTTTTGTAACGTGGAGCTTTCAGTCTGGGATACTTTAGTTACCTACCCTGTATCTAAATTGATTAAAGATGATGGAGATGCCCCCAAAAACGAACAGCAACTTTCGGAGTTACTAAATCCAGATAACCCTGAATCAATCCAGCACATCAAACAAGCTACAACATACCATTATAAATTCAGTGATATTTAAAAATCTATTAATTATATCTTATTATTACTTTTTTGAAAACCAACTTATTTACTATGCAATTATATATTTACGAATTAATTGTTCTTCTTTTTGAATGTTTTCTCTTTTTATCTTTGCACTTTAAAAACGACTTCAAATGACCTTGCTGCCCTCAAGTCTTTATAAAAAATAGTTTGTAAATTAATTTTTGTAAATTATTTAGATAAATAAATAAATAAATAAATAAGACGTGTCAAATAATTTTTTTTTATTCTAAGCATTTTTCTTTCGTTAATCAATCTTAATGGATGAATCAAAATTTAAATTTTACATATTGCATGTCATTCCTTCACTAGTCCAGTGTCCAGCCAATTTTTTGTTCTCGCGTAAGAATGTTGGTATGTTTGGATTTTGTTTTTTTTTGTCTGTAATATTTTTTTGTTATTTTATTTTTATATTTTTATTTTAATCGGGCAGACTTGTTTTTTTTAATATGTCAAAAAATTAGTGCCGATTTTATGCAGATACCAGACTTCTAATTCGCGAGCTAAAAGAGTGCAGTATTTTTTGGGTCCATCTACGTACATAAATGTACATAATGAATATGTACATATAAAGTTAAGAATTTAGCATACGAACGCTGGCGAATTACTCACACTTGCGTACGAGTATTTTGCAAAACCGAGTTGCTGGTTGCTACTTCAGACCTCATACATATGTACATACATGTAAATTTGTTCTACAATCTTACGCTGTTTTTCCTTTCATTAATGAATTTCAATGCCAGAACTGTTCTCTTTAGTTCAAAGCCGGAGTAAATTTAGCAGATTCACAAATAACCGTTTACACGTATGTACATTATAAACATTGCGTCATTGACATCTTAGATATGAGGTGAAATGTCACTAAGAAATGGTGCATTTCGTTTACGCCACCTAGTGTCAGACGGTAAAAGAGCTAGGACTGTTGTAGTTGTCAGCCTTAATCACCAAGAAGAGTATGTACTTTTGTTCAGGTAATATTATTTTCAACAAGTTTAATGGTGAGCACCTTGGTGTAGTGGTAAGTGCGTCGGACTACTACTACTACTGCTGCCCGGGTAAAAGTAAAAAGTTTTTTCACGGTGCCAACTCTTATAAAGTTGTACAGTTGCAAGTGTTTGCCGGTAGACTTTGGACTCCAAACGTCAATCTTCACAGAAAAAATTAAATAACCAGAGTAAAGTAAAGCGTGGTACACACTATCGATCAAAGCTGACAGTTTTGGTTGACGTCCATCGAAACTGAAAGTGTGTACAACTGGTTCATGGTTTGTCGATCAAAACTGACGAGGTGCAACATTTTTTGCCACTGACTGACGATCAGCGGCCATCTTTTTTTTTTCACTCGGTTGTATGTACCAGCGTCGCCGTTGGGACGCTAAGGTGTCCATTTGGACGCTTTTTAGCAATCGGGACACCTGGACACCTTTTTTTGATAATTAGCTAAAATGGACGCTTTTTGAAAATCGTGGACACTTTTGGACGCTTTTCTAATATTTCAATAAAAACCATCAAATTACTTTTTGTACGTCTGCGTTATTTAAATATTTTCAATCGATTTAAATAATTTACAACTACTAAAAATTACCATTAAATTATAGAAGACACATGACCATGTCAACAGAAAATTTCAGATAAAAGCATACATACATTTATGTACTATATGTACGACGTACGAGGGTGGGTCAATTAAGTCACTGAAAATTGAAATAAGGAACAATCTTTTCGGCAAAAGAACATTTTATTTCTCAATATACGAGAAGTCTCCTTTTAGCTTTATGAACTTCGTCCAACATTTTTCCAATTTGTTGATGCCCTCCAAATAATACAATTTCTCGAGGAGCTCAAAATAGGCATTTGTTTCATTGATGACCTCTTCATTCGACTCTAATCTCTTACCGCCGGCGCCGAGCCGTTTCTTTATGTTTAGAAACAATCTGGAGAATATGCTGTATGAGGCAGCAGTTCGTAGCCTAATTCATGGAATTTTGCCATTGCGACTGCGGATCTGTGCGCCGCGCCGGCCGGTGCGTTGTCCTTTTTTCCTCGCCAAATGTGGTCGTTTTTGCTTCAAATCAGTGATCGTTTTACCCTTTTTAAGGTAATCGACGTCCTTGTTGGCCGACAGACCCATCTTGGCCATCTTCGGCTTCGATTCACCTGGAGAAGTCCACTGTTTCGACTGTGAAGAAGCAACGTTTCGTCCACGGTTACGAAACGAGGCAAACATTCGTTGGATTTGAGGTGGCAACGCCATCTGTTTTAATATTTAGGGACTTATTGACCCACCCTCGTATGTAGTAAAAATAGTATTTTTCATAAATTTTAAAGAAGCGTTTTTTTCCTTTGATAAATTAAATAAATTATCCTATTCGAATTATGCATGTGGACTCTTTTTTTAATCCGGAATACCTTTTTGGACACTTTTTAAATTTTACCAGCGGCAACGCTGGTATGTACACAAATAGTTCGTCATTCGAAAATCAAACAAAGGAAGAGAGGGTCGAAAAACTACAACAACAACGATGATTTGAGTGTCAAACAAAACCTATAGTGTGTAAGCGAGACTCTTCGATCAAAAATGACATCAGTTTTGGTTGTCAGCTTTGATCGATAATGTGTACCACGCTTAAAGTTAAAATAAATATTATCCGCCATCATTTAAATTTTACATAGTAACTGGTGGCATCTGGGAAAATTCGTTAAATTTGAAATTTTTGTTGCGATGTTTATAATAAAGATTGCTATGAAAATCGGCTGTTGGTTTCAAATTAAAAAAAAATAAAAAAATTTCAAATTATGTAAAAAAAACTTTTGTAGCGCTCTTATTGAAAAACCCTTTACATATCGTGGGCTCAGTATTGGAGTGACATATAAATGCATTTTTGTCCTTTTTGAGCTAGAAATGTTTTCTAAGTGAAAAAAACAAGATCTTTCGATTGGTGTAACAAAATCTCTTCTATCTCTATTATTTCAAAAGATATCAGTATTACGAATAACATATACGCACTTTTGGGAAGAAATGCTCAGTATTGATCTGCCACATAAGCCTTTGTATGGGAAAGTCATATTTTTGTATGCATTTTTTTGAAATAGTTTAAATGACCTATACGTACATTTGCGCTCTGATATGCTGCATTTGCAAACACATAATTCAGTGCTGATATGCTCTATAGTCTATACATACAATTTCTATTCAATAATGCTTCATATGCATGATTATTTTTCATTGTTTAAATGCTTCATAGCAACAAAACGAATCGATGGTCCAAGCACACAGTGGTATGTTTGGAAGTGATCAGTTGTATATAGATTTGGCTCCAGTGAAAAGTGTTCTTAAAACTTGAATTTGAGTGTTTTTTTTATTGTGTAATACGCAAAAAAATTGAGATAAAAACTAATATTAACAAATTGACCGCAAGTTCATTTACTGGAAAATTTTGGTATTTTAAACGGTTTATGTTTTTCTCCACAACCAAGAATTCTATTGTTTCGCCCCTCTCTTAAAAAAAAAGAAAAGAAGATATGTATTCATGTAGCGAGTGCTCTTCTAACCTCCCCGCCGAAGGGGATTTCGTGACGTGCTATATGTAGGTGCGATCGCAAAATGCACTTCGACTGCAGGTCAATCTCGGAGAAATCCTATAGGAAGATGACCCTAACCAAAAAGGAGGAATGGCGTTGCGCAACTTGTAGGAAGGAAGCCGCAAACCTAAATGTTGCATCCCCAACTCAACCTGCGTCGAAAAGAACAAGAAGTCAAAGTTCTCCAACGGGTAACGTACCTGCAACCCCGCTCGTAAATAACGACACATGCAGCAAGCCATGCTAAATGAGATGAAGACACTCCGTAAAGAGATGGCCGATATAAAATCTAGTTGCGAATTTGTGACAGGAAAATATGAGCAATTAAATCAGCATATGTTGAACAACAATGATCTTCTTAAAAAGATTACAAATGAGATACAAGAACTAAATGAAAACAACGCACGTGAATACCAGAAAATTATATTAATGAAGTCTAGAGTTAACACGCTGGAACAACAACTGCTGAAAAACAATATTGAAGTGAAGGATATTCCGCCGACTACAAACGAAAATTTAACTGAAGTTGTTGCGTTCAAAAATCGCACCAAAAGCACCGTTCCATTCCATCTCTCCGCTCCCACCCTTTTCTTCTTTTTCTCCACTCCGCTACCTTCAGAGAGCAACGCGCTTGTGGAAAGTTACTGTGCTTTCACTTTCGCACGCTATTTGAAGTTAGCAAAGCAGGTACCCCGGACTCAGAGCCAGTCGGCGAACTGGAGACTCTAACTGATGGACCGTCCCCAACATACTTAAGACGCCCCTATTGAAACCCCGTCATCAATCGAAAGGTCTTGAACCCATCCTAAACCTTATTGTTTGTTCTTTTAAGTAATTACATATTGTAAACCCCAAATTCTCCCACCAAAAATAAAACCTCTGTAAAGAATAGCTTCTGATTCCCTGGGTTCTCTTTGCCCCTTGTTTCTTCTGTCCAAAGGTTTACTTCATTAAATTCCGAGTCAGGTTCATTATTGGGTGTAAAAGGTTAATTAATGGTTATTTTGGGCAGGTATAGATGCGAACCTATTACGAACAGTCACTTCTGCCTCAAAACGAATAGACCTAAAAATAACGAATGATTGGAAGTGTGAGTGGAATTCGCAGAGGAAGCAGCTGTCGGAACTCTGGATGTGATTCTCCAGAGCTGAATCAACTTACAATAGCAAGGCGAAATCGGTCATCACTAACACCACTAAACCTTTCCCGCCAAAGAGACAGTGCGTCAGGAAGTGTTAGTGAAGTGCTCTTAATGAGAGCTTAACGAAGGCGAGATGGCTGAATTCGCATGCTAGGAATGTGTGCATATGTGTGCGTGAATGGCGGTCCAAAGCTCTCAGTGCGGCTACTGGCACTTCTTGGCTGACCGTCTGAGAGATAGCAGACCAATTTTGAAAAGAGGAACAGATACCTATAGAAGACAATAGGCAAAGAAGTTTACAAACGAAAGGAAAATTAAAATACAACAAAATAAGACAAAAATACGAGAAGATAGAAAACGAGAATTTTGGAGACATATACGACAGATTGAGGTAGAGACTGTGGCGGAGACCCATCTATCCCCATCACCCCAGAGGATAACTTTGTAGGACGATATATAATCCCCTGAGTCGAAAGGATAAAAGATAAGTAGAGTGTAGAAAATATACATATAGGTAGTAGATTTCGTAGAAAATTGAAAGTGTTAGAGGTAAACCTTTGTCCCCGCGTCATTAACGGCAGTAAAAGAATCTGCCACTATTAACGGCTCGCGACCCGTTCCACTCTAGAACTGTCCAAGAACCCTAACTCGAACCGTAAGGGTTATCTGAAGCTATTTCGTTGGCCACATATATATTTAATTCAAATATCCAATTTCAATTTAATTATCATCCCATTTATATCTAATCTTTCATATCGTTACCATTCATATATTCTGAGTGGCCATCTTTTGTTCTTGGTCTTGGGTTGGTTTTTTTCATCTACCTCCGTAGATTTTTTCCAACTCCACCCTAACTTTAAATTCTTAGTTTGTGCTTGATTCTAATGGGTCGACCAAGTATGTAATTTATAACGAGGTCCAAAATAAAATATCATCTCGTCTTTATATTTTTTCTTCATCTGAATTACGGGATCATCGGTGGTTCACTTGTATTTACTTCGAAAAAGGTTTCCCAATTCAAAAATTGGGTGGCGCCCTTAAAATTAATTTTACTTCGTATTCATTGTGATCAGCCGGAAAATTGCAGCGAATGCCCCGCTGCAGGTGAATAATATATTCATCCAGGCACAACTGACGTCTACGCACACGCTGTGCACCGGGCATTTTCATTCGTTCGGTTTGTTTTGGTTTCTCTTTTAATTAAATTGGTAGTGCCGGGAAAATAATTATTCAATAAAGTTGTCCAAGCAATTGGTAAAACTATTAACTGCGAATTAGAACCGACCGACATTGTAGACTAGACTAGAACAAACAGAAGAAATGCACAAAAATCTTCGATTATTGTTTCATGTATAAACTAGCTGACCCTCGTCGAAAACGACGAACATTTTTACAGAGCTTAAGGGGCAAAAATATATGTAAGTTAGGCAAATAACTGTGCGAAATATATTTACCATTAAAAACTCAGTGCAGTTAGAGGATTCAATGGCTACCTCTGCAGATAAGTAATTCGCTATTCATAAGTACTCGTATATTTTTTTCGCGTGCTTTTAAGCGCCGCGCCGTATAAACTGAGTTTGAATTCATAGCTATAACGCAGAATTGAATTAGGAGAACTGAAAGAAAGAAAAAGACAACAACAGCACCATTATCCGTTAGGCCCACATTACCATGCTATTTTTTTTCGACATTTCCTTCTGGTGCAAATCATGGTTTCGTTGTATGCGCGGCAGATTTATTTATCTTATGTACCCACTTTCAGCCCCATTATTTGCTATAGGTCAAAAATATATATTTTTGAAAATTTCGTTGCAGTTTTGAATAATTTTAAATTTTTTCCTCAAAGATGGATTGTTTTTTTTTAACCTTACCTAATTCATACGCTTCCACTTTCATACCGAATTGTATTGCAAGAGGAGCAAAACATGCGACGGATATACATACATAAGTACATGTTAACACGTTCTTTTCACAGTACATCGTATTCTTATTACTATTTCACTGTTAAACGGTTACTTTATGAAAATCGGTAATACCGGTCGACTAAGCCATATCCGAAAAATTCCCAATTTTAGAAAACCGGTTAAAAAGTTATGTACCGTTGTACAACTTTTTACACAAAAACCTGGTATGACAGTTGATATCATGTGTCTAAGCTAACTTTAATATGAAATTTTAACAAAATCGTGGGAGCTGTTTTCGAGAAAATCCGCTTTTTATAAAATCGGTCCAAATTGGCGTTGTGGTATGGTCCCACAGACCCCAGATATGAAGTTTCAAGCAAATCCGCCCAGCGAAATTACAAAGAAGAGTCCAACTGTTCAAGGTAAGCGAAATCTGTCAGAACAATAATGTAAACAGAGCGACACAGGGCGATGGACTTGTGTTTGTGAACAATCAGCTGACACCAACAAACAAGCACTTGCTATGGCTAGCAAAGAACAAGGCTAGAGAGTGCAATTGGAGATTTGTATGGGAGACAACTGGCTACCGCAACCCGTCAACACTTTCGCTTCCACCAGATTTCTTTGCAGAGTTGTAACTCTAAATCGGGTGCCGTTACATAACTTAGGTGAGCTCACCTATTAATCTTCACGTAAAACTTGAGCTTTATCACTATTTCGGGGAATTTTGCAAACTGGACTCTTAGTGGTTTATAATTGTATGGCTATTTTAAACACTGCATGAGAACTTTTACCACCGACCGGGCAGTAACGTAACAACTATCGTAACTGCTGACGACGCCACAGCCAATGTCAGTTTTACCTTGACTTCGTACTAATGAACAACATATCGCACTAATAATACAATACTGCTGTAACTAAAAACTTGAGATAAAATCATATTCAAACGTAAAATTCACTTCCCCACGCTTCAGTAAGCTGTCGTTAGAATAGTGCAAGAAACTAAATATTTATTAATAATTATTAATTTAGGATTATAATCCTAATAAGTTTTTATTTTTTTTATAATCTATAACAGGAAGTAGATACTTAGTTTTCGATCAATTTTCTTTAAATTTGTAAGTTAATATCTATAAATTGAAAATTCAATTCACTGCTATAGAAAATTCTCTTTCTTTTGACACCTCATTTGGTAAGATTGGTTGAATGTGAGAGCCGCAAGTGCTTATGACGATTGTAGCACATTGAAGTGCAAAACAAATGATCAGGTCAGAGCGCGCACTCACACACACACGATACCCACTGCTGCACGGCTGCTGGCAGTTTACTGAAAGAAAATTGTGGGCGATGCCTTAAATAATAATTGTTTTGAACGTTGCTCAGCTTCAGGACAACGCAGAAGGATGTTTTATACCAAATGAATAACGGAAAAATTTACTAGATTCACCTGGGGTCGAATTACCACATACGTGACTGAATAATACGTGACTGAATACTGTCGATTTCGCATGACCGCTTACGTGAACGAGTGACAAGTAGCGAATTTTGGTATTCTGTCATCAGTGAACGAGTTATTTTTTATTCGATAGGGTTTTTTGTGACGGATGGAAGTTTTTTTGGAGGGAAAATGTAAGAATGTTTTTTGTTTTGTTTTTTTATGTGTTTTAATTATTTAATATGTATTTTAGGTCGAACATTAATAAAATAAACACTTCCCAAAAAGAGATTTTGGCAGGTTTCATGAGCCGCCACCCGGATCTTGCCAAAAACGTTCTTTCGTGCTCCCAGGGGAAAGCCACTTTCACAATCATCTTCTGATTCCGAAGACGAGAAATATAGCACAAATTCCATTTTTAAGCGAAGATTAAATAATAAAAACACCGATCTTATAAACAAAATTATCACTTTTGACATATGTCAGTCACTTCAAATCAAGTGTAGTAGAATGTTACTAGTACAATTTCGAACGTGCACTCGATACGTGACCTTTCTTATGTGATCATCCCAATAAAGATACTCGATCACTCGTTAACGTATGCATTTCGTTCACTCGTTAACTGATGTCGTAATTCGACCCCTGTTTTTTGTTTTTCAATCCGATAAGCCACTATTGAGTTAGGGCTGAATGATTATAATTTTCCTTTCAAGTATGCAGTTTTTTTTACTATTTTCTAAAAACCAATCCATTTTCCGGGATAAAAAGTATAAATGATATTGACCAAGAACATAAGCAATACTATGTCAATGTTTCATCAAAATTCGTCCAGTTTTTAACCTACAGTTTTATTATAATGTATGTATAGATGTTAAATAAGTTTTCTTCTAATTTTTATTTTCACTTTCGGGATTCTGTCCTTTCAAGATTTTGAATTTTCGGGATTATAGATTTTGGATTTTCGGGATTGTGGATTTTCGGGATTTTGGATTTTCGGGATTTCGGGCTTTCGGGATTTTGGTTTTCGGGATTCTGTCCGACTCCTTTCAAATACATACAGTGGAACTGCAGTAACTTCTACTTCTAATAACTAGCTGACCCGTCAAACTTGGTACCGCCTCAAAATTAATAAATGTTGTGTCAACTTATAAGCTGAATTAAATTCAGTTTTTTATTAAAGTAAAATAAATACTCAAAATGAATTAATTTCATAAATGTACAAAAATCAAAATGAAATGTCTGTCTGTCTGTTTGTCTATCTATCTATCTATATATCTGTCTGTTTGTCTATCTATCTCCCTGTCTATCCGTCTGTCTGTATGTCTGGGAATACTTTGGTGATGAGTTCCTCCATCGACGATGTGAACTCGCAGAACTCGATATCAATCCAGTCGAAACATCTACAGGAATTTGACCGTTGCCAAGGGTCAACAGATGTCTCGAAAATTCAGCAGCCGATGGGTCGTTCTGCAATGCGACTCTCATGTTCGTGGTCAATTCTTCGTCAAATTCTTTACATGCCGCCACAAAGACGACGATTTCAGGCATGCATTAAGTTCATCGGCAGCAGTAGATTTCTGGATGACGGGAAGCGTCTGACGAAAATCTCTGGAGAGCAATATTATAGCCCCACCAAATCATCTCGTGTACGTCGTTCAAGCCTTGATCGTCTAATAGGAGGCAGTAGTCAAGCAAATAACTTTCCCTAAAAAACAACAAAGTCGTTTTTGACTAATCCTATTCAAAATAAAACTTATTTTTTGAAAAAATGATCGAATTTATAAATATCGCATTGAATTTCAATTGATCGTAATGTTTGTACCGTTTGCGGATGTGATGCGCGATATATAACTATTCGGAATCAGTGTAATAATACGCAAAACTCGAATCAATTGCAGCAAGAAAAATTTGCTCAGTAGAAAGTGACAATGCGAAAAGGATACCTGTCAAATCGCACACAGCCTAAGTCAACGTATGGTATAAGATAACGCCATCTATCGGGTTGTGGCATTGATCGCAGCACAGCGCCATCTATTATTTATCTCGTTAACTTCTCCACCCAAAATGCAAGCAAAAGGTCTTTTATCACAATGAATTTCACAATTATCCGAAATTTTCCAAGCTTCACAATGAATTTTCCACATTTATGTACATCAAGTGGGCACCGTAGCGCAAGTGTTCAGTGCGTTGGACTACTGAGCCAGCGGTCTTGGGTTCGAATCCTGCCGCAAACACCCAAAAAGTTTTTCACAGTGCCCACCTCTTCCGAATGCCTGACAAGCGTTCAAGAGTATCATTTGTCATGTAAAGCTTCCCAACTCGCCGTTCGGAGTCGGCAGAAAACTATAGGTCCCTTCCATTCGGGCAAAAATAAAACGCGCACACACAAATGGTTGCGGGAAGTTAGGCTTGGTTCTACCTAGGACTGCTGAAGCCAAATATATATATATGTACTGCGATAAAATGCAAAATTTCGCCAAAAAAAAATTCAAATTTTTCGTGTTTTTCCGATATTTTCCGAGTTTTCCACAAAGAATTTTATATTTTTCCATTCGAAGGCCATTCCGGAACAATTGCTCACAAAATTCCATACATTTCGATTTTTCCAATTTTCCGACCTTTCCGGAGGGTTTTCCTAAATTTTCTTTCGTAAAAACCTTCACCTGGCAATAACGAACAACTAAAAAAGCCAAAGAGCCAAATCGGCCCAGCCGTTCTCAATTGATGAATTACTATACATTTTTTTACACCATTTTTATATACATCATCATATCATCTATAATCTATAATCTATAAATATTATATAACTGTAGAGGTTTTTTTGTTGGTTACCTAATAGCGTGAAAACCGCTGGACAGATTTCGATGAACATTTTTTTGAAATGCTTCTTAAGTACCCGTGATGATCACAAGCTATGTAATTTTTTGTTCATGCTACTGGTTTTTACATAATAGTCAAAATAACTGTATATCGGTGAGGAATATTATGATTATACAGCCCTAACTTAATAATGGCTTATCGGATTGAAAATCAAAAAAATAGGTGAAATTAGTAAATCTGTCGCTGATTCATTTGAGATATAAAACATCCTCCTGCGTTATCCTGAAGCTGAGCAATGTTCAAAACAATTATTCAAAACATCGCCCACAATTTTCCTTCAGCGGAGACCACCGCCAGCAGTCGTGCAGTAGTGGGTATCGTTGCAATAGTGTGTGTGTGAGTATATTTGCGCGCTCTAACATGATCATATGCTTTGTACTTCAATGTGCTACAATCATTATCACCATTTGCGGGTCTCACACTCAACCAATCTTAACAAATGAGGTGTCAAAAGAAAGAGAATTTTCTAGAGCAGTGAATTGCATTTTCAGTTTATAAATATTATTAATAAATTAAAAAAAAAAACGATCAAAAACAAATATTCTACCCAAAGTGAACTTCTGTTGTTTTAAGAGTTAATTTTGGTTCATATATGTATTTGTATGTATGTATTTGCTATGTGGAAGTCATCTGGGATGTTTGGTTTACAGTGCTATTTTGCCGAGACTTTAGGCAAACGTTATCACGAGGCACATCCGAACGCACAACATTTCTCTGATTTGTTATTTAAAATTGGTGGAGGAACGCTTCCGGAAGAATTTCAATCACCCGGGTTGTGGACCAAGAAGTAACAACCAGATATCTGGTCGAATTTTTAAACTCTCGCTTTCGCTGCCATCACATAAATTAAAACTAAAAGTGGGTGTACCTACTATTCTTCTAAGAAACTTGAGCCCGCCTAAGTAATGTAATGGCACCCGACCTAGAGTTACAATTTTGCAATGACATCTGGTAGAGGCGGAAGTGTTGACGGGCTACGGTGTGGTGCGGTTTTTGAGAACTATGAAATCTGCAGTTAGGGGCTGAAAGTTACACATTGAAACGTTTTTGATAAAACGCAGTTAATCAACAAAATTTACTAAACACTTTTGTGGACTTAGACAAATACTTTGATGTTTCTACGCTCCCACTGAAATAGCATATTTGTAGGCATAAGAAAGCCCTTAGAATGCGAAGCAGGGCGAGCATGGGTTCAACTAGTACTATATAATAAAACAGTAACGCTCACTCTGTAAACACGGCTGTATCTCGGACTGGAGCCTAAACGGCTGGGTGGATTTGCTTGAAACTTCATATCTGTTGTCTGTGGGACTATACCACAAGGCCAATTTGGAATTTTTATTCTAGCCACAAAAATTAAGGTACCTATACTTCATTTGGGACCGATTTTATAAAAAACGGATTTTCTCGAAAACGGGTCCAACGATTTTGTTAAAATTTCTAATTTAGGCTAGCTTGAACATTATGCTATGAAATGTCATACCAGGTTTTTGCCTAAAAAGTTGTACAACGGAACATGAGTTTTTAACTGATTTTCTAAAATTGGCAAATACATTACTTCTTTAATAAATACAAATACAAATACAAATACAAATGTGAAAAGAACGTCGACGTGTTTGCATGTACACGGTTATATGGCATGTACAATATGTACATATATCCCCCCCCCTCATGTTTTGCTTCTCTTGCAATACAGTTCGGCATGAAAGTGGATGCGTATGAATCAAAAAAGAAAACATCCATCTTATAAATAAATTTGAGGAACAAAAAATATTTATTTGGCCACAACAAACAATGGGGTTGAAAGTGGGCACCTACATAAGATTGATTGAGTTTTGATTGAATTAAATTTCTATTGTTTTCAAATTTAAAATCTGCCGCGCATACAACGAAAGCATGATTTGCACCAGAAGGAAATGTCGAAAAAAAATAACATCGTCATGTTGTGGGCCCAACGGAGATGGTGCTGTTGTCTTTTTCTTTCTTTCAGTTCTCCCAATTCAATTCTGCGTTTTAGATTATTCTATGAATTCAAACTCAGCTTATACGAATCGGCATTGAAAGCACGTGAAAGGAATAAACTAGCACATATGTATGAATAGCGAATTATTCATCTACAGAGGTACCGTCAACTACCCTAACATTGACCGCGTCTGTAACATTGACCGAAATCAGGAAAGTACCTTCACACCCTCCAGTAAGCAAATGAATCGAACAAACAAATTTTTCTCTTCAGAAAATTGTTTCCCTATTAATCTCTAGATGGCATTTTAAGCACTAAGCTGATTTTCGGGCGAAATGTATCTTTTGGCGGCAAATAGTTGACGGTGGTTAAAAAGTTGCGAATTCGAGTGCGGGAAACTTTTAATCGTAAAATATTGTTAGGATAGTTGTTGTAGCAAAAAAACTTATCAGGTATGTTATTTAAAATGTTTTCTCTTAGAAATATGTAAATTCCATGCAATAAAAGAAGTTAATTAATCTTAAAAGTGAAAATTAAAAATTACACCTTAATTTTTATTTGTTATTCCTAACATTGACTGAGTGGTGTCTAACATTGACCGCCGGTCAATTTTAGGGCACATACATATTGTAGACGATTCCAATCATTGACCAGTTCTTTTTTCAAATACCTACCTATTTTTGATTCAGGATGCCAAAAAAAACCGAAAAGCGACGTTACAACAGCACTTCAGCTAGAGATATGGAGCTAGCATTGAAAGAAATAAAAAATGGAACATCCAGCATCAATGCATGTGCTAAAAAGTATAAAATAGCAAAAGGAACATTAATGAACCGAATTAAGGGAATTAAAGAAAAAAAAATCGGGTGCCCAACGGTACTCTCAGATTTAGAAGAAAAGGAGATAGTTACATCATTAATAAGAGTAAGCGAGTGGGGCTTTCCTTTTACTGGGGATAATTTGAGGTGCCTCACAAAAAACTATCTCGATTCCTGCAATCGTGAGGTTCCTTTGTTTAAAAAAAATAATATGCCGGGCAGAAAATGGTTAAAAGGGTTCCTTACAAGACACAAGCATGATCTTTGTGTACGAGCTTCGCAAAATTTAAAGCCATCCAAAGCCAAGGTCAGTCGTCAGCATGTAAGCGACTTTTTCAATAATTTAAAAACTACACTGACCCTGGAAAATGAGTTCATAGGCCCTCAAAATATTTTCAATTATGATGAGACAAACCTTTCGGATGATCCTGGCTCAAAACAATGCGTTTTTAAGAGAGGAGTAAGGTACCCCGAAAACATTAAGGATTCAACAAATTCGAACATATCGATAATGTTTTGTGGATCTGCGGCAGGGGTGCTCATTCCACCATATGTGGTTTATAAGGCGGAAAATTTATGGGCGTCATGGTTATTGGGAGGTCCTCCGAAAACCAAATACAACCGGAGCAAGTCGGGGTGGTTTGACGGAACCATATTTAAAGATTGGTTCTTAAACCATTTCCTTCCTCAGACGAGGAGGTTAAGCGGTCCTATCGTTCTTCTGGGAGACAATTTGGCAAGTCACTTTTCCCCAGCCGTCGTTTCAGCTGCTCAGGAAAACAATATACGGTTTGCTTGCTTGTTACCAAACGCCACCCATATTTGTCAACCGCTAGATGTCGCCTTTTTTGGACCGCTTAAAAAAGTTTGGCGTCGAATTTTGGACGAGTGGAAAGACAAGCGTGCTCACAAGGCGCAAACGCTCTCTAAAGACGCATTTCCGGCACTATTGAAAAAATTAATAGAAGAAAGCCTGAACAAACAAAATCGATCTCCAAACCTTATATCAGGTTTTAAGAAATGTGGTATAGTGCCTTTCAATCCAAACGAAGTGATTTCACGTTTACCGGATCCAACAGAAATAAATAGTGATGAAGTACGGTCTAATGTAGCTGAGTCGGTTGTAACAGTTTTAAAAGAACTGCGTTTTGGTTCTGGAGAATCACCAGCCCGAAAACGGCGTACAAAGGTGAAAACACAGCCAGGACTTGGAATTATGCTTGAGGATATAGAGGGCTACGGGGCACCTGTAACCTCTGGAACTGTGGCTGTGGATCACGATGTTGCTATCATCGATCAGGATCTCGTTGTTTCAAATACAGACGATGTTTCTAATGAACCGACTGAGACTGATACACTCCAAGAACTCCAAATTGAATTCGTGGGTTCCAACTATGACGATGACTCGTCAGTCGAAGACCTTTTCCAGCAAGTCTTACTTAGCTCCAAAGATCTTTATTAGCTTAAAAAACAATTTTCTTTTTATTTTTATTTTTACTAAATAACTATTTAATGTGATAATGTGATACAAACTAGACTGGATTCAGATAGATGCAATGAATTAACTATGTACCTAATCTACCTATTAATAATATTTTAATTTTTATATATTTTGTATGATACGGTTATGAAATGAAGTGAAATAAAGTGCTGCCGTCTGTATTTATTATTTAATTTAACTGAATTAATTTTTTTTTATAGTAACGATAGTAAATTTAAAAAAATAAACAGATAAACTACTGTGTTTTTATTATTTAGCCGGTGGTCAATGTTAGGAACATTGGGCGGTCAATGTTAGGCACAAATGGGATCTAACATTGACCACTATAGTTTTCTTAATAACTTTAAAAAAAAAAATAACATCTTCGTAAATTTTTCAGAAATGGTAAAGAACGACTGTTCCCCTAGCCTGCAATTGTATTTACGCCGATAATACTTCACAAGGGTGTTATATCTGCATTTAAAGTTCAAAATCGGTCAATGTTAGGGTAGTTGACGGTAGGCATTGAATCTTTTAACTACACTGAGCTTTTATTGGTGAATATAATTCACATAGTTATTTTCTTAACTTATATTTTTTCCCATTAAGCTCTGTAAAAGTGTTCGTCGTTTTCGACGGAGATCAGCTAGTATACACTACGCGTCATCAGGTTAGCACACCCCCTATAAGCTTAATATAATTGATCTTGTTGTCGTTGTTGTTAAAATGCAGCTACTTTTTTGTATTCTATTTTTCTCATATTTTTATACACTCTCACTGGCAAAGAGAACATGCAACGAAAAGATCCCGTTATACGGTATTTGCTATTTTGTTTCGTTTTCGGTAGAAAAATGTGCTTTATTTTACGTCATCAGGTTAGCACATCCAGATTCTTTTTAGTTTGTCTTCAAGAGTTGAACGCGTATGACACCAAAATTTTATGGTAAAATTAATATGGGTAAAGGAAAATCACTATCTGTGGAAGAAAAATCAAAAATTGAAGCTTACAATGAGTTAAAGCTGTCTATAAGTGCAATATCGAAAAAAATCGGTAGAGGTCGCAAAGTTATATCTGCATTCTTGTGCAATAAGTCGGAATATGGTAAAAAGAATAAAGGCGGCAACAATAGAGTAATTTCCAATGCATATAAGAGAGCTATTTTGAAAGAAGCATCGAACTCTCATGACTCGTCCGCGAAGATCAGGGCAAATGTTGGCGTTAAAGCGAGTTTATCTTCAATTCAAAGAGTGATACGGAATGCTCCACATTTAAAAAGACTAAAATTGAGGAAAAAAATCCCACTTAACGTGGCTCGAAAGGAAATGCGCTTGAACTTTGCACGAGCGCACATGACATGGAATTCTGATTGGCGCTACGTTGTCTTTTCATATGAAAATAAATTTAATTTGGAAGGTCCAGACGGATACAATTACTATTTCCATGATCTTCGCAAGGAGGAACATCAGTTGGATCGCTTTCATAGGCGGGTGGGGGGTGTGATGGTATGGGGAGCCATCTCCTAGTATGGTGCATGCGAGTTACAGTTTTTGACGGCAAATATGAATGCAAACACTTACAAAAACGTTCTTGAAACTGCTTTACCCCATTTTAAAAATTTGTTTGGTAACTTGCCATGGCATTTTCAACACGACAATGCTCCGATCCATACTGCCCGGGTGGTTAAGTCATGGATTGAGGACCAAAATGTCAGTTTAATGTAGTGGCCGCCTTACTCACCTGACATCAATATAATAGAGAACGTGTGGGGATGGCTGGTTCGTAAAGTTTACGAGTCCGGGAAACAATATTCCAACAAAGCAGAGCTAATTGAAGGCATCAAGCACGCTTGTTCAACCATTTCTTTGGATTACATTGGAAAACTGTACGAGTCGCTTCCCAATCGAATCTATGAGGTCATTCTGAACAAGGGAGGATCGACACATTATTAAATTTATTAAAAAATGTTTAAATTACTAAATTTATTAGTTAAGAAATAAGTTCATGGCTTAAAAGCTTAACAAAAACGAAAAAAAATGATGTGTGCTAACCTGATGACCCAAACTGAATTTTTATTTTTGTGTTATTTTTCTAAAAAAAAAAATATTAAAAAATATTAAAAGATGGAGAATCTATACTTTTCGTTTTATTTAACTGAGAATTGAATGGGCCATAAATAAAAATAATTTCAAAATGTTAGCTCATTTAGTTTAGCTGGAATCACTTACGCGAGGTGGTGTGCTAACCTGATGACCCGCAGTGTATATATATATGTAGATATAGATATATGTAAATGAGTAGGGACACTCTCTCTCTACACAAATGCAACTGCTACTAGCTCAAAGCAAATCGTGCAACAAAAAGACACAATGAGTCAAAGCAGCTAAAAAGTATTGATTTCAACCCTTATCTGCGATCGTTTGTAATGAAAAGAGTCAGCAATACTTTTTAGCAGCACCACCACGCACCACATGCGGCTGTAAGATAGATTACATGTGGTTTTCTCATAATGGCATCCCGAGTTCAACGTCCGTGTGGTAGTAGGACGTAGTCTATTATCATAAGATATGATGTGACCATGTTTGCTGTTATGAAATTGGTTTCATTTATGGTTTTTCTTATTTGTTTTTTATTAAAAAGGCTTAGATATGGATCTCAAAAATACAGATTTCAATCTGAAATATGAAAATTAACATTCGTACATTGCAATAAATTCTCTAAAGCTCATATTTAGGCCGGTAGCTATCGACCGCTCATAAGTTAAGAGCCTCATAAACCTATTCAGCGTATTTATGAGCGCTCATAAGACTTATAAGTGATCCCAGTCCCAGCCACTCTTAAGTTAAGAGAAATAATATCAGAGACGATTATTGTCTCTGCTAATAACATATCTTAGATAACTCCGAAATAATTCGAAATCAGCTCCCATTTCAAATTTAAATTAGTTCTGTTGATTTTTAAAGTGGGGAGAAAAGAAAGAAATCTGAATTCCGGTGAGGAATTCCCCATATTTACATTGCCACATGTCATTGTCATGTTCGAAAAAGAGCGCCATTGACTCTAAATGTTCGAAAAAGAGCGCATTCGGAAATCCGAAAATTGAGATCTCTCAGAGTCGAAGAAACATAAACAGCATAGACAAAAACCTATTAGTGGTCGGTGAATACCAAACAAAAATTTAAACTTAAGAGCCTCTTAAAAGCTATTTATGAGCGGTCGATAGCTACCAGCCTTATGTCGTTTTCGATTGGGCTTTTCAGATTTTGCTCTCAGATTTCAGATTTTTCGTGCTGAATGGAAAATAAACGAGATTGATCTGTTTTTTGCAATAGTAGTAGTGTGTCGTTTGATATCTTGTTTGTTAAAGGAAAATAGTAAAAACAATTTTAAATAGACTTTCTTTATATTTTGTAATTTTGTACGGAGTTTCTGATAATATTTTTGTTGATTGATAATATTTTGATGTACTGCGTTGACAATTCGTGTAAAATGTGTTGGTGTTAGTGCAAGTAGGTGTTAATCTCGGCTTGAATCCGAGATTCACGAAAATTGATGTAAAGCAAAAAGAAAGTGCTTTTATGGTTGGTTGCAAAATGAAAATTGTACTTTTTTGCCCAATCGAAATCAACACTAGGCGTGTTTTTTTACAAGCTTTATATTAACTTCACTTTCTGTGAGGGCCAAATCTGGGAATCGATTTTACACTTTCAGATATCCCATCATGCTGAAATTTCGCAGACGTGTATAAGTCCGTAGACAATACAATATGGGTTATTTGATGATGTTGTAAATTTCATATGGCGGACGCTTTTCTAACTTTAATTTTTGTGAAATTTCTGTGAGTGCCAAATCTGGGAATCAATTTTACACCCACTTCCAGATATCCCATCATGCTGAAATTTCATACAGGTGTATAAAGCTTAGATCAGACGATTGGTGTATACATAAATATTTATGTATAAATTTGATACAAAAATACTCAAATCGTCTGAACCACAAATTTGATGAACATAAATGGCATACATAAACGATTTCTGTATCATTTATGTATAGCATACAAAAATCGAATTTGATAACATATACAAATCGTCTGATCGGGTATATAAATTAATTTTTGACTATTCGTGTACATTTATGTATGTCAAAACGTTAGTGTATTCTGAAAATTGATGCATAGACGAATTTTGTGCGTATACATAAATGGTTTTGAGAGTTCAGCTGAATATTCAATATCCCAGTATGGAATCTTTGGCGATTTCATGATGAAAATCTTGAAGAATGCAGTGCCTTTCCAAAATCATGTCTAGGCAGCGATGGCTCTTGTTTTAAAATTCAAACAACTTTTAAAACTTGAGATTCAATGCATTAGCGCTTCGCTTATCAGGGAATGACCTTTTTAAGTGCTGTGTTTAAGCCTTGCCAAGGTAGCGAGTTCATAATGGCATCTATTTTAAAATAATAAATTCTAACCATACTTTTGAATAACCTGGCAACGATGGCATTACCGTTCATGACATCGCGATGTTAAATATTAAAATAATGCATGATATAATGCCAAAAGGAAGCGATGATTAGCATGGGAAGGTCTTAAAGTATGACTGTGGTAATGTGTAAGTTCGCTATTGGGATCTTGCAGTTCGCACGAGATTGCATCAAGCACTTTCGCAATAATGGTGGAGATGATATTCTGCGGAATGCGGAATAGATACTGGAGCGAGCGGAAACTGTCGCCAGAGGCTAGAAAGCGTAGCGTCAAGATCAGCCACATAGATGCTGGCACGCATAACTGTATCGGCTTTCTGGATGTACGGCGGGCGTTACCAAAGCCAGCAAATTATGAAAATTAATATTCGGACAGAATTGCGATACAATTGCGGCTCTTCGGCACGCAATTCTACGAGTAATTTTGTGCAGAAGCCCTCCGCCTCACGGTGGCCAAGCCAATTTTTTCCCCAACAAGTACGGCGTTTGCGTGACAACTCGACGACGTTTTGTTGGATTTCGTCTTACTCTTCACTATCGACTTAATACGCGGCTAAAATAATCGCGACACGTTTTTTTTCAACATAGCATTTAATTTAATTTTTTAATATTATGTACGTCAATACACCATTGAATTAAAATCAATAAAACTTCTGTGAATCATAAGCAATGGTATAACTTTCAATAATACACAACTCTCCAGTTATCCTGGGCACCACCCATAGAGTTAATTGAAACCTAATATCTGACTTTCCTATCACTAGGTCGATCTGTCTGTCTCTAGTTCTTGTCTTTCATGTGCTCGCGCTGTGTGTAAACATTATAAGGGTATTCATATCCCCTTTAGCGTGTGTAGATTATATGAAAAAAAAAAAAAAAATCTGGCACTTGCAGAAATATGAACATAAATTCCATTTTTGTAGAAATACATAAATCGTCTGAACCCCCAAATCGGTAAACACAAATTAATTTATGTATGCCGTATTGGTGTATGGTGATAGACAAATGAAATTTGTAACTTTGTGATAAAATATACAAATCGTCTGAACCACAAATATTTCTGGCATACATAAATCATTTTTCTGTACGAATTTTTGTAGAATTTGTATATGCCATACATAAATGAAATTTATGTATTTACACCAATCGTCTGATACTAGCTTAAGTCTGGAGACAATACAATATGGGTTATTTGATGACGTTGTAAATCCAATATGGCGGACGCTTTTTCAACTTCAATTTCTGTGAGGGCCAAATCTGGGAATTAATTTTACACCCACGGCCAGATACCCGATCATCCTGAGTTTTTGCACACGTATATGAGTGTCACAATACAATATAGTCTATTTTATGACGTTGTAAATCTAATATGGCGGACGCCCTAAGATGGGGATTGACCAGCTGAATTAGACTAGCTCAGTTGTCATAACTTTCTCATATCAAACCCACCGAAACTAATATTTATACGCATCGACGTAAATTTGTAAAAAAAATTCAAATACTAAAAAGTTACAATAACGTATTAATATAACTACGCATTCATTGGACAAAGCGGCATGCGACCACAGCTGTACTCTGAAAATCATTGTTTCGTTTCATCTTGTTTCGTACTTTTTAGTTGGTTTTTACCAACTATTAATTAGTTTTAAAAATAACTAATATAACAGAAGGTAAAAACGAAGATTGAAAGGCAAAAATGTATACAAATATTTTTTAACAATAATGTAGGCATTTCAAATTATTTTGTTCGGATTTTGTAAAGAACATCCTGTTTCAAATTCTGAAATAATTTTGCTTCTCTTCTATCTCCCTTTCACGACAACACTTCTTACTATCGTCTGTTTCACATGTTCGTGTGACTGAAAAATTGAACTGATAAAGAACACGTGAAGAGTGTCCCTACTCATTATTAGATATAAATACATACTCTGATTTGTATTTCCACAAGTCGAATTTCTATAACTCAAACTAATTTTTCATTATTAACTTGATCTTTTTTTGGGCATTCGCGTTCCCTTTTCGTGTAACTAAAATCGATTATTTAGTGACGTAATTTTAGTGCCCTGTGAAAGGTCTCGTGATATGAACAAGGGTTTGGAGATTCGTGTTCCCAATGCAAATGGTAATTCAGACAAAAGATTAAGATTAAGATTAATTCAACTAAATATTGTTCTGTAAAATCAGACTATAAAGATTGTAGAAGAGGTGGAACATTTATTCTTTTGCTGGAGAAGTAAAGAACGTTTATCGAGTCAACGGATAATATTTTTAAGCCTTTAAATTAAAGTGATGGTTTTATAGAAAAAAAAGAAGGATCTGAGTTGGACACAAAACAAAAATTACAAAATAACTGTAAATAAACATCTTTATGGATTAAATGTTTTTCTGCAACTCGAAGTTTTTTCCGTGTACAATAGGTACATTACTTACTAAATAAATTTACTTAAATAATCGGACAGAATAAAGTAAAAATATGAAACCTTCGTAGCGGGTAGAAAAACTGTAATCACACAACCTACAATGACACATTTCATAAGAAGTCAAAGCCCTTTGCCTTAGTCCATTCCCTGCCAACATTGAATTTGCAGAAAAATCATTTTAAATGAAATCACAACTCTTACATAATTGCATTAGCTTTCCAGTCTTACTATAGCCAGATGTATAAAATGAGGTTATTAAAGTTGACTACAGAATATTTCCATTAAATTTAAGTCACATCCATGTTATTCTTACTTTGTTTTAATTTTTTGATTTAAGTTTAGTCACCAACCGTACACTTTATATTCCATCGATTTGGATAAGATTTGGCAAAAAAAAAATTAAAATTAATAAATTAAAAATTAGAATAGTGAAATTAGTATTTACGGATTCTACTAGCACCACACACGGACACCTGAAGATTAGAAAACAAATATGTAAATATTAACAGAAAAAAATCATTGAAAAAAATTGTAAAAACTTAATTTAAAACGAAAAGAAAGCGGAAAAAACGAACAACCGTTGAAAAAAAAATAGACACGACAGTACGGTATACGACCGACGATTTAACCCCAAAACTCGAAATTGGCAAAATTAAAATCACAGGTTGCGGCAAATTGAACACACGCATTTGAACACGTCTGTACAACTTGTGACACTATATCCAGACATGAAGTACACTATCGAATAGACACAGAGGGTTGCGAATGGTGATTATTATGTGTCGGTCAATGTAGACGGACATCACAAAATTTGTCACTCGGCCGCAGCAACACCACTCAAAAAACAATCCACGAAAATCAACCCCGACGCGACAAAGATGAATGTAGGTAAATAAAATAACACATTCACAACTACAGGGCTGCAGTGCCGAGGAACAAATCAATTCGATTCACGTAATTGACCCACAAAACTAACGAGCATACAGCGAGAATCCTTTTTATGTAATTTTTCACTCTCCATCTAACCTTAGACCGGTGAAATTTGGAATAATGCAGCAGTTCTGGGGTTATGGCCGGTTCCACATAGTTTATGTGTCATTTTCACTCTTTGCACCACCGACCCCCTTCTAAGGGGCTATCCTTTAAGGAATGATTAAAATAGAAAAAAAACCGGGAACTATCCAAATTCAACCCTTAGCTGATTTAGTTCGAAATTCCAAATTAACTCTATTTAAACGGAGTTCACTCATGTGTCGTCCTCATTGATTTTTCTCTTCTTCGTAGAAAGAAAAATTGTTACAAGCAAAAAAAAAGGAAACAAATAGGAAAAGAAAATTATTATTGTCCGCCCCCAACGCCCGCGATATTACACTGCTCTGCTTTTATCCCTTCCCGAAGTCCATGTGGGAATTCAAACACACGATGCGAATCCAACTAAATGCGATACGAAACTGAAGGAAAACGTGAAACTAAACTTCTGGATATCGTGCACCATACAGAAAGAACCACTCGGCATAAAACAACAACAACGACGACGGAGACTACGGATACTACTGCCGCAAGAAGAAAAAATATTAAAAAAACAAAAAAACAAAAACAAATCACGTAAACTACACCACATGTAAACGGGGGCTCGTTCTGTCGCCGCTCGTCTGAATATGCACCACTCGCAGGCAATAAGGCTGCCGTTGCCGTTCTGGGTTATGTGGTAGTGCCGCGTAGTTGTGCCACTGTTGGGTGCTGCTCTACCACCGATTTGCCTTCCTGTTTTACTCTTGGGGTACACTGAATGTGGATTCCACATAAGTTCTCATCGAAGCCAACGTATGCCATGCTATGCTACACTGCAAAACACCCTTCATACTGAGTGCAAATCTGTAACACATTGGTATGGAATCTTTTTGGTTGCGGTGCGAGTTCGAACGGTGGGGTGGGTGGATGTTGCGCAAAATGAGGCGAGCGCTGTTAGATACAAATTATCTAAACCCGTCTCCTTTCTATTGTGAATGTACCAAAGGATTCCGAATTGAGTGGTATTTTGAGTGTTTTTTTTTCCAGGAATTGGTTTCTTTTAAACACTCAAAAGTTTTAGGGAATTTCTTTTGAGAATCTTAGAGATGTCATTCAATGGGATCAAATAACAGCTTTGAAACTTGTATGAAAAAGGGATGGGTTAAGGGACACTTCGGGCCTATCTTTAGACAGTTCTGAGAAACCAACATAGGTTAGGTAAGGAAGAGTGTGTGATTTTTGGAGCAATCATTTCCAGTCGGAGACCTGAAGGTCCATTGTGAATCCCCTCATAGTTTTGGAGTAAATTCTCTTCTTACCAACTCGTAAACCAGTTTGTGCTCTTGGTGAATCTTAGAAGATCCGATACCTTTAAATTTCCGAGCTCTGCTGTGTCTGCCAAGAATCAATGGCCCAAAGTACGGAGGCGTCATTCTTAGAGGGCGGGCAATAGCAGAGTAGATGTTGGATCGATTCGCTCTTTTCCTCATCTCTGCAGCTTCTACAGATATCGTTGGACTCAAGTAGCCATTTACTTGTCATATGACATATGGCACAATGTCCTGTGATTATTCCGGTGATTAGGCGTATGGGGGATTTATTTAGATTCAGATGTAACATCGTACCTGTCCTGTTAATCGATTCATCGATTCAAATAAAATTGCGTTCTGTGTTTTGTGTTAAACTTTTAACTATGTTCTCCCCAAGACCACCCGGTATATTATATATTGCCAGAAAGGCTGATTTCTGTACTTTTTGATGCAAGTTGCATCTGCGTTAAAGCGAAAATTTGCGGAGTCAGATTAAATTAAGCTATAATAAACCTCTTATTATTTTATTTCAGGTACTTTTACTAAATGCTCTTTTACTAGAATGTTATGTTTACTTGACCATACAGCCAGACGTCTGCGACGTTTTTGAATGATTATTGTGTTTAAATAACTTTATACCAGGAAAACTGTAAGTCCTAGGTAAAAACTTTGTGCGGTGACATTATGACGCACGAAAATGATACTAATAACAGAAATTATAGGCACACTTCCTGAGATAAATGCTTAGTTATTAAAAAAATAAAAAAAATCTGTGTTTGAACACCAATATTTCAAAACACACTGCAGCTCAGTGGGAGTTCAAGATAGACCCCCACTTCCATACGATTTTTTTCATATCATTAACCAGTGAATCAGATCCCAAAATATATGTATCCCAAACCGGACCACCCTGTATACCGTACCGTACCGCACCGTACCGTTATCGAAAGCATGACTTCACAGAGTAAAACGGTTTGCATAGATTCGGAGTCAGCTCCCCCAATTTACTCTAACACGAATTCATTTTGATTATTTTTCGATGAGCAAGTAATTATGACCGCCTTTGTTCGAGAGTGGAACCACTGTGCGTTGGTCTCATTTTCGGTTACATGGTCGATTATGTTGAAAAGTGTCACTGTTGCTCATGGCCGATCCAGCTCTAGCTAGTTCCTCTGCTATCTCGTTCCCTTCGCAGTCTAACCTTGTGGTGCCTTATGGCATTTAGTGAATTGTGACATGTTTGTACTACCCTTGATTATTATTGTGCTTGATCCTATTGCTTTTAAAGCTGACCGACTATCCATCAGAATGGTTATCTCCAACTGAGGGAGATTGCTACTTTTATGAATATGGCAGCTTTTTCAATCGCCAGTAGTTCCGCCTGGAAGGCACTGCATATATCCGGTAGTCTGAAATATTCCCGTTTATTTAGTGTATCTGATTAGAACCCTGCTCCAGTACCTTAGTCCATTTTTGAGCCGTCGCACAGTGGGGCAAAGTGGCCCAAAATCTGGCATTAATTCAAATTACTGAATTGAGAATATCTATACTTTCTTTTTCTTTTTCGATCAAGTAATATCCACATTATTAAAAAATGCAAATGCTTTCTTTTTAGACTTATCTGATTCATCACAGCGCAGCTTAGTTGAAGTTTGATTTTTTCTCAGTTGACTGACGCAGGAAAAAAAAAATTGGTGTTTTTTTCTTCTTTGTATGAAGCCCGAATTTTTGTTAATCTGCACATAAATTTGGATATCTTGGTATTGAGCCTTCAACTTCGAGTATGTAACAATGTGTAAGGCCCAAAAAAAAAAATTGATAAAAAAAATATATAAAATAGAGATGATGTCCTGTGGTCAGTTTTTAAAAAAGTTTATTTTTAAGGATGTGACTTTGACTACCCGTGGCGGATGTGGCGATGATGAACGAACTGAAGAGAATAGAAAAAGAGACGGAGTGTCCCTCTACTTCGGCTTATATAGTATGCGAAACTAATTATACTAGATGATAATAGAGTTGCGCAGAGGACGCTCAGAATTAAAAGTATTAAACAGGGTGTTAAATTAATTACAAAATATTGGAAACTAAATTTTAAATAGGTACAAAGAAAATACATATAGTTATACTAATCTTAAACAGTAAGTGTAGTTGATAAAAATTAGATCTTTAATATATCCTTTTCAAGTTTTTAATATTGAAAAATAAGCACATTTCAGAAAAGTGGGCGTTTTAGTGGGCGTGTCGGGTGGGCGGGTTTGGAAATATTTTGGGACTGTTCTCAGAAGCTATCCTGAAAATCTCAGGTTCTTAGCAGTAACGGCTGATTTGATACCACATTTAAGGGCATTCTGCCCCATTGTGCGTCGGTGAAGAGTGCTGTTTTCTGGTCTCTGATCACCTTGTTTGCTAGCCAGTCTTCCCTACTGGGAAATATGATTGGTAAATTCAGTTTGAAGTCATAGTGAGGAGTAATATTGCCTGAAATCTTGATTAGAATTTCAGGATTGCATCTCCTCAACTGCTGTATTTCTCCAAGTATCGCAGCATTCCATACGTGGTTTGTTTTAGCAAATTGAATTTTCTTAGTCTGAGGGCTCCTTTGCTTGCTTCTGCACCTTTGATCAACATGTCGAGGAAAAGGTAATGAAGAATTATATCTGATCCCGCTTGTGGTCTACTTCTTATTGCTCCTGTCACACTGAGTGCCACTAGTCTTTGTACTTTGGCGAGCTTGTTTATGTAGCTTTTTATTTTATTGCAGTCCACTATTCGGTGGATCCATAGGTGATGGTGGATCTGATGATTGCAGTATACATTCAGTTGATGATGTAGGGTTGCAGTGCCTATCTTTTCCCGAAGGTCATTTTACAGGCGTTAAAAGCATTTAATCCTTTCTTCATTCTCATTTCAATATTTTGTCTCCAGGTCTAAAATAATTCCTAAGTATTTCGCCCTCCTTTGAGAGGTTGATTGTGGATTGACCAATATACTTAAATCGTGATCATATACATACCTGCTCTTCTTTCTTCGCTTATCGAAAATGGGGGATGGAGTTCTCTAACGTTACCCCAATTATGCAAGTCGTAGTTGCGAGCCACATACGAACATACTCGTATTTTGTTATTATGGAAGTCTTGTCACTACGAACATACTCGTACGCAAATGACTTTTTATCTGTCAACAGCTTCGGATGTCAACGCATACGACTTTCAGTTTATGCAAGTCATTTAAAATTTAAAATTTCGAAATTCTTTACGATAATAAAATTGTATTGAATTCTAAAAATTACATACATACATACATGCATACAATGAATTTTGCAAACTCATTGGGTTTGAACTATCCCTTATCAATCCGTGAACAATTATATTTAAGGATATTTCTTTGTGGTCATCAAAGAATAAATCTATTGAGTTTGTGGTGACATCTTTCGGGAGCAGTTGTAATATGACATCACCTTGACCTCGCCGGCAAGGAGGCCAGCACTGAGAGATGAAAGTGCGGTGCGATGCGTTGCTAACATGCAGCAATTTATATGGAGTCGTATACCCGCATTGGTTCAATCCGCATAAAAAGGTTGGTGTTTACATGAAATTATTTAAAACTGAATCCGAAATAAACGTGAGAAAATTGAGAGTTTAATGAACAGCTGTTTGAACTGACAGTTTGATAAAATAAAAATTAATTAATTAAAAATTACTCTATTGAATTGCCTGACATTAGATGACAGATAAGAGAATAATGAGAGCGCGAGAGATTAAAATGTTTCAATGCGATTTGAAAGTGTTTATATATGATATTTCAATTCGGTTTCAAGTTGTCAATGCGGTTTATAAACAGGAATGAACGAATGCGGATTGAGTATTTCAATGCGGTTCGAAGTGGTGTTTACATGAGCGGATTGAACCAATGCGCATCGATTCAATGCGCATTGAGTTGTCATATAAATTGGCTTTATTTCCATTTCAAAAGCGAAATAAGGCCGAATTTAAGTTGGAAATAAAGCCAAATTATTTTGTTCGATTTATTTGCCATCAGCATCTGTTTTGTGCATAAACAGTGAAATATGTATGGTGGGGCAGCATGCTTTTGAAAAACGAAGTAAAGCCAAATTGCGGAATTCGACTAATTTGGCTTTATTACCATTTCAAAAACGAAATAACCCAAATTTTTTGCAATTTGGTCTTATTTCGTTGGGCCTTATTTCACGTCACCGTATTCACCTTATACTCTAAACTTTTAGCAAATTCTTTTTAAGAGAGTGTCATTTCTCTCTTCCAAAAGATTAATTTTGTTAATAGCTTCTGTATTGAGTTGTTGGAGCTTGATAATTTCGTTGAACAGCATGGGTAGTGTCACTGGTATGTGATCGTTTTGTCCATCGACAAAGGTGGTCGGGGCCGCAGTGAGAGGTAATGAAGTAGAGCAAGAGCGGACAGTGGAATGTGGAATATGATGTTGATTAGCTGATGCACTCACAGGGTCGGCCGCAGTGGAAGATGTTAAAGCAGAAGTAGAAGCGGTGTTACGGATCGTTAAAACAGTCGCTGCACGTTCAGAGCGTTTGGCGATGGCGGAGGAGAGAAATAGATATGAACATTATGAAGGCAGGTATGTCCATGTATGTATTATCAGTTCCATGTTCCAGTTTTGCGAAAGGTACAATAAACCAGTTCAAATCCATGGTGAGCCATCTACTGTCGAAAAATGGACAGAAACACAACTCGAAATGATTTGGCTTGCGCTTGAAAAATACTGGGAACTATTGAAAACGTATTCCCAAAGTGAGGTGTTGCCGAAACAAAGTGCCAATTTTTAAACACATACATAACACGTACATAACTTTGTGAACGAAGTTCTTGAGATTGGTTTACTAATTGATAGCAAAATTGATCCTCGTGTTTGTTTTGTGCACTCAACCGAGAATATGGCTGAATGAATGCTGCTATTGCCAAAATAGAAATGGCGGCATTATTGGCTATTTGAAGATGACAGCAACATTACAGTCAATAGCGGTTTTTCTTTTTTTAGTTCAGAGCAGAGCGTGAGTTGTCAAAAAAAATATTTGCTCAGTGCTAAGACGCGCTCTGAGCACACTTAATTCAGAGTGCGCTCGATTCGCTCAGGCTCTGTTCAGAGCTAAGCTCTGTAGTCTGTACTAAAAAAAAAAACGCCAAATGGAGAGCGCTACAGAGGCATGATAACCGCTATACGAGGATCTTTGGTTCCAGGAAGACGGCGCAGCGCTACGTGCGCTACAAATTGCCCAGTAATTGATCTTTTGTGTACTAAATCCGCCGTTTTGGTGATGTTGTTAAACCTCAGCGGAACTGCGATTTGGATTGGGGTCCCCTTACTTATAAATGTATATTATGCGGAAAATTCAATAATGTTTCAGGTTTAAGCACGATTGAGCTATTTGTAAAATTCAGCCCTGAACCATCGCATATACAATACATATTGCAATATTGGGTTGCTGCGGGATATGATTCTGCCAAGCGGCAATCATTTAAGTTAAATTATTTTCCATAAATATTGACAAACAACTTTGAAAAATATTGAACAGATTTTTTGTATAGAAATTTTAACATTATATATTTTAAACACCAAATTGCCCCCTTTGAACAGTTGACAAAACAAAACTGTTTTATGAATATGTAATCTGTACATTTTGACAAGCGTCATTTTTCCTTAGAATCCAGAAAGCATCAAGAATATCTACAAAATGCACCCGCCAAGTGCCTATGCCTATCATCTCACTTTTCATTTTTGAATTCCAGGTTGGAATTTTTGCACTCAAACTACTTACTATTTAATCTTTGGACATAATGTAGATTTTATTTGTTAGCTTTCATAAACTTACTAATTAAATATTGTATTATACATATCCCAACAGCTATTAGCCACAAGATCTGTCCTTCAAAATCCACAGAACTGATCCAGAAATAGTAAGTAAGGCAAATCGAAAAACAGCATCAACCCATCTCTAGGCAATGTTTAACCGTGCATGATATTTAATCCGACTCCAATCTCCCATGCGAGGAATGTTTGTTTGTATCTTTTGGATAACATTCTGCGCAATCTCTTCTCCTGAAACCGAAGTTGCATTACAACAACTGATTTGCCTCAGATTCATGATCCAATTGTTTGAGTATCTATTGAGTGGGTTGGATAATGTTTTGTGGAATGTAAACGATTCGGTTGTGTGCTGTTGCATGATTGCGGTACTATGCAACATGGGGTTTTGGTACTCACTCAAATAATCTACAGATACAGATGCTCTGGTGGAAGAGGCATAATTCACAATTGGCAAGAATTTTTCGATTTATTAGAAAACGGTTACATTTTGAAATTGATTTTAAAATTATGAAAGATTTGATAGCGGAGAGTAAAAATTATATAAGAGGAAAGGAAAGAAGTTGAAGTTGGGGATGCATTTTTAAAATAAATAAATGCAATTTAGATAAAATATAAAACACAAATAAAAATATACCTATGCAATTAATGTTTGTATGTTAACATTATGTTCCGCAGCAACATTTTGCTTTCCATTTTTTTCCCTTAATTGCTGAAGCAAAGATTTTTTGAAACTAACGTCAGCAGATAGGAAAGTTCATTTAAGGGGGTATTCTGGTCTAGAATTTTGAAAAAAATCGTTTTTTTTTTTTTATTTCATATATTTAAAGATTAGACCTTCAAAAATGTATCCTCCAAACGTTTCCTGTATTATCCTACAGAAAGTCTCTTATACACCATGAATTCTCAGAAAATCTCTATGTGAAGGTCAATGTATCGTATTTCTTTAAACGCGTTTTTCTCGAAACTACTTTTTCCAACACGTCTGACATGATTTCGCAAGTTCTAATGAACCGATTAATTTTTTTTTTTTATACATCTCTCTATCGCAGAAACTAGAATTATGAAAAATTTTTGTTTTTTACTATTTTTAAAAAATTATAAACTTTGAAAAAAGGGCAAAATCATAATTTCCGTAGTTCAGGCGATAGAGACGTTCTTACTGATTAAGAATCTTTTTGCTTTTTTTTTCGTGTCACTAGAAGGGTCGGAATCATGTCAACAAGGACGCAGCCTTATTTTTCACCGCCCACTTTACCAGCCTGTAATTTTTAAAATTTTATTTTCTTAAATTTTTTTTTTGTATTGTTAAAATATTAATAAATATCTAATAAAAGACTGACTAGTAAAAATATACTTAGTTTTTTTTTTATCGAATTTTAAAAAATAGCCAAAATTCGTACCGCTAGACTAGAATACCCCCTTAAGGAATATAATATACCGGACATACATATGTATGTACAAAATCAAAACTTGTGGAAACATAGCAAGTTACATCCAGGGGACTACCATCTCAAAATAATGATAATCGATTAGGGATCATTATCCCTGCGTTTTAATTGTTTTGCTCATCTTACAAGAGAAACAGAATATCATGGGATTTCTAAGGATACGTCTTAACTTGTCCCCCAATGGATTTTTAAGGACAAAGCCAATAAAAGGGCAATCGTAGCCGAAGGCACAACACCAATTACAGCGATTCCATTCGCGAAATATGGTAACACTTATGAAAGGCAATAAGACTTCATTACTTATTCCTACTGTTGATGGTGTTCCGATCAATGAAACCAACGGTTTTATTACATACATAATGTCGGTGGATTAACGAATACCGGGGTAGCAGAGCAACTCTTAGAACATAAAATATATTTGGTCCTATGGAGGAAATGGTAAATTTGGCGGAGGTAGAGGTTGCGTTGAAGTGTTTCAGAGGGTTACTTTCTGCGAGTTGGGTGCACTTGAAACTATGAACGGTTTAAGCCACAGCTCAGTTAGGTACTGTAATAGGCGAGTATTGGAAATCTAGATGACGTTGGGAGCAGAAAAGTGACAGGAAAAGTGATGTGGAAGGAACTTTAGGATGGGGACGGAACGAGAAGGGAAAGAGTGTCGTGTACGAGGAACATGGCACGCTTGCGTTGCACAGCTTCGCTCGACGGATGGGGAGGTTCTTGTCCCCGCACACAACTATACCTACTACAAACACATATATCGTGCCGATTCATAATAATATTTTTTTTTCATTTTTGGACTCGGACGGACGTTACCACATTCGGAGGGCGCTGAAGATGTTTGTCAGCACGGCCTTTACCCCACCCTACCTGGAAGTTCGATGGCCAGATGTGAACTTCCCCAACATTGCCGTGATGCAGTCCGATCAAGCCATCCTTCGCTTAGACCACCCTACTTCACCTCCTGAAAAGGTATTTAAAACGCCATTAGGCTACCAATGACTCAGCATTAAATAAAAAGGCAACTTTTCATTTAGACGTGGAGAACCGTTTATTTGCCTTGCAAATCGCTTACTCATTTGGAAATCATTACGTTAATTTATAAATCATACTTAAATTAAATCAAACTAAATTACCCAGAAAACATTTAAATAAATAAATAAACAATTTTAATTTGAACTATACAAAGGCTAACGACTGTTTACTAAAACAAACCAAAATTTAATACAAACTCAATAAAATGTTTGTCTGGCAATTCCTAAATTTGGTATCCAGAATGCCCTATGCGAAACTGAACTTTTTTTTTTGCATTAATCCCCCTTCCACGAAACTCTTTCAAACTCCCATTTACTTCCTGCCTAAAATGAGCTCACTGTAGGGGTATATCGTTCTGACACGAACATAAAGATAAAAATTTTATAGGAGGATACTAAATTTATCACAAATATGAACATTAAACAGACTAAACGACACGAAAATTTTAAATTAGAAAAAGATAATAAAATATAAAAATTAATTAAATGAAATATAATTTAGGTCTGGCAACGATTCAACGATTTTTAAAACATAATGTAATTGTTTAATATTTTCTTCCTGATGTGTAATATATTTGTATTGTGTGAATGTGCCATTATTGAATATGTATAGTGTATTTCTTCTGTGATATCCGTTGTATTTTTTTTTTGTTTTCTTATTTTTATTGCCGGGTTGCCAAATATTAAAACTATCAAAGATGCTGCTGGGGTACTGGGGTGGACATGTATTGAGTCTCACTATCCCATACACTTATCCACTCTGGACGCACTTTGTCTTTGTTTGAACACTTAAATCTAGCAAACCTTGTTATAAAGATCATTAATTATTGGTGCTGGAAGCAGCCTTCTGAGGGTGGCCCGGGAGGAATAGCATCGGTCACCTTGGACCCTTCCACTTCTCACAAAAATGTGAACTCCAAAATGTTGGCGGTCAAATGAGGTTGACGATCATCAAGAGTTTGGGGGTCATATAAAAATGTTGGTGGTCACACAAAAATGTTGGCGGTCATGACTTCCTTTGTCACTGACCGCCACTTGACCTCTATGGTACGCACGTATCACCTTTGAACAAAAAAACTATAACTACCTATACACTATACTAAACTCAATTTACTCTTACCTCTTAAAAATAATTTCACCAATTTCAAATATTTTAATTGCCTTTTTCGGACTTATAAATTTACTATAAATTATTATCTATTAATTTTAAATAATAACATATATGTTTAAAAAAAAACTTTTGGTATAATGACCATTATTGCTCACTTTCGAACTCTTCTTTGTTCGCAACACAATTGAATCAATGGAACAGCACTTTGCCTCCATCTACCAATAATGCCCCATTCAATCCACTACCACTATCATGAATTTTGTCCGATCCGTTGTCCGGTTCGGAAGTAGCCGCTATAAAGATCGTGCTAGCTTCTTCAGATTATCCCGTCCTGCTCTTCGAATTTTTAATATAACCCACCCAACATGTATCTTGAACTCGCCCTATTCAACAAAGTTGACCAATCTAGTACATTCTTTTTTCTTTTGACATCTCAGCCAGTCAGCAACAAATTTCCATAGATGCACAGACACAAAACGTAAACATTGGACGCGGTAAGTAATATTTTCTTTTTTTCTGAAATATTAAACAATTCTGCATCATATTTTAAACTGCAAATATTTCTTGTGTGTTTTCCTGTTGTTTTTCACATTTTCAGAGTTTTGGGGCCTACCACATCTTTCTCCACGGCCATCGGAAAGTTTTCACTCGCACGACCAGCGTGCCGGGAAAACATTTGTAGCGTGCTATTGAGGTACGTATACATAATTGTTTGTATTTTTACATTCCCTATTCTATCGACAGGTATTAACATTTTTTGTATTTCAGACAAGATTATACAATACACTGGACTATAGACGATGGACGGAGGAACATAGTACTGCTGGTAAAATAGATTGTTGGACGATAGACATTGAGACATCTGTTTGCATTGCATTCAGGTACAGTGGTGGCGGTGAAAATAAGGTACGTAGTCAGTTAACATTTGTATTTTGCATTAATTCTTTTGGTTTTTGTTTCAGGTGACATTCAAGATTCGTCGTGCAACTCAAGGGACTGTAACAAATCTCTGGATTTGGGGGAGGTTCGACGACAACAGGGACAGAGAAGAAGTCAACTAGGGTTGCATAATTGGAGAAACGTGGTGAAGAATCCCACGCTCTGCAAGCCGGGCATTATTTTATGTAAGTACATAGCATAATAGTTAAGTAGTGGTTTTAGAACATCATAATAAGCACATGCATAGACTTACATACATAGATACTTAACCTAGAATAAATTAACATAGAATAAATAAATAAAAATACGTAGTGGTAAAATATACAATAGACTATGAAATAAATAGATACATAAGTGACAGACATAATCCATAAGTAATAAAAATAAATAAATTAACATAGATATAGGGTAAATAACATGACAAAGTAAATACATAACATTTATATCACAGTGAGAGTGAACATAAAAGTATAAAAATAGCTTAAGGACATTAGATATAAGAAATAAATAACGAATATGACTACATAGATTAAGACCCACACTAAATAAATAAATAGATAGTCTATATATAGTATACGAGCACAATAAATAAATAAATATATACTTAGTTACTAACTTATGATCTAAATAAACTAAAATATTGCAAGTGAAATAAGTCTTTTAGTACTTAATTGGAAGAAACTGATAAAAACATGCATGTGGGAACATTTGAAAAGACTAAACAGTTTCTGATACCTATATATTCCACTTATTTACACTAATGATGCATACAAGACATCGACATACATAGTAGCTTATTGTTTCAGGTCCTTTGCGTGGAATACTCCCACTCTTTTGCCTGCTAAATTTTCTATTTCGTACATATTATTGCCGATCGCTTTAACCACTCTACACTTAACATACTTAGGACAAAGTTTTGCGGCGAGGTATTTCGAGGTGTCGCTTAAGACAAAATTTCTTCGAAATACCTCTTGTCCAGGTAGAAAGTGAATATTTCGTGTGCGTATATTGTACGTTTTTGCGCTTTTTTCATTTGCCTTTAATATGTTTTGCTTAATTTTGTCGCGTAAGCATTGCAATCGCGTTTGCCGGGAGAGAGTTAATAGTTCTGCATCATCAACGGCATTGAGTCTCTGTGCCAGTTCATAGTTACTACCGTGGGTCATCATATTAATCCCAAAGAGTGCGAAGTATGGCGACACTGTGGTAGAGGCATGAACTGAACTGCGCAATGCGCAAGCAATGTCGCTGAGATGACAGTCCCAATCACGTTGGTCCTCTTTAAGGTACGAACGGATGGCTGCAAGAAGAGTTCTATTAACTCTCTCCGACGCATTAGATTGGGGCGCATAGTTTGCTGTCTTGAAATGACGGACACCATAAGTTTTCAGGAGATCTTGAAAATCTTTGGATACAAATTGTTTTCCGTTGTCGGAATGGACAATTTGAGGTACACCGAACATATTAAAAACATCATTACGTAAGTATTTCACAACATTTATGGTACTAGCATTTCTTGACGCCTTCAACAGAACAAATTTAGATAGATGGTCAAGCACGACGAACACATAACAGTTTCCGGACTTGGATCTGGGATATGGACCCAAGAAGTCTATATAAATTTTCTGGAAGGGACGATCGGTACAATAACTGTTAGAAATAGGAGGACGAAGTACTTTGTTTGACGGTTTGCACTGCTTACAAATAGAACAATTAGACACATAACGTCTAATCTGAACGGTCATATTAGGCCAGTAAAAGTATTGTCGAATTCGATACAGCGTTCTCGCAATACCACCGTGAGACGCCTGGGGAGGATCATGAGCCCGAGAAATTATATCCTCAGTTAACGTGGATGGGATCCACAACCTCCAGGTATGTTCCGCAGTTTCGTCCCCGGCGGGTAGCAGAGAACGCATATATACGAAATTCTCCTCCACTTTCAGATCTGGCAGCTCATCTTGGTGTTTTTCGATTGTGGACATCAGATCCTTGTATTCATCGGAGACAAACTCTTCTGAATCCAGGTCCACCCAAGGAGCTATATCTTGAATTTTGAGACCATCCAAATGAGCACGGGACAATGTGTCGGGGACCACATTCAACGACCCTTTCCGATGTTCCACATTGAAGGTGAAAGCTTGCAGTTGAAGGCTCCAACGAGCAAGTCTCCCGCTCCAGTCCTTTAGACTCATGAGCCAACGCAAGCTGGAGTGGTCGGTGATTATGGTAAAATCCATCCCCTCGACATATGGCCTAAATTTATGCACAGCCTTGACAGCTGCCAGACATTCCTTCTCCGTAACGCTGTAATTCTTTTGGCATGCGTTCATCTTTTGGGAGAAGTACGAAATCGGCGATTCTTCATTGCTGTCGTTACGTTGAAATAAAACGGCTCCTATTCCGGACTCCGACGCATCACACTGGATGTAAAATCGCCTAGAAAAATCTGGGTGAGTTAAAACTGGCGCGGTTGTTAATGCAGCCTTTAGTTTATTGAATGCCTCAATGGCTTCACATGACATATCAAATTTCCCTAGCTTCTTTTTCAGCGTATCCGTTATTGGAGCAGTCAAGCTTGAGAAATCCTTAATGAAGCGCCTGTACCACCCTGCTAGACCAAGAAGCCTGCGCACTTGCTTCGGATTTTTGGGGATTGGAAAATCCACAATCGCCTCGATTTTGGATGGATCCGTTTTTAGCATCCCACCACCAACTATGAAGCCCAGATACTTCAACTCCTTAAAGCAAAATTTGGATTTGCTTAAGTTGATGGTGAGATTTGCTTTTCGTAGGCACTGCGCAACTTCGTCCAGCAGGGCTTAATGGGTCTCAAAATCGGGAGCAATGATGAGCAAGTCATCAAGATACACGAAGACGCGGTCCTTCAATCTTGAGGGGATCACCTTGTCCATTAGGCGGCACATCCTTTGGGCTGCGTTACACAACCCAAAGGGCATGACTGTAAATTGGTACAAGGGTCTCCCAGGTACCGTGAAAGCTGTTTTTTCCCTACTCCGTGCTTCCAGTGGTATTTGCCAAAACGCGTCTTTTAAATCGACGCTGCTGATGAAATAAGTGTCCTGTAGACGACTGAGTAGCCCGTCGATATGGGGGAGAGGATAGGCGTCTTTCTTCGTCAAGGCGTTCACCTTTCGGGAGTCGAGACAGAGACGGTTTTTGCCGGGTTTCCGTATCAAGACTACCGGTGAACACCAAGCGCTCTCACTCTCCTCAATAACGCCAAGGCTAATCATACGGTCGATTTCGTCATACAGGAGGGCTTGTATTGCTGGGGACACGGGGTAGTGACGTTGCTTAACTGGGTCCGCGTCTCCGGTATCGATAACGTGCTCCTCCACCAATGTTTTGCCGAGCCCATGGTTGGTAAAGCACAGGAATTTTTGCTTCACTGTCTCCAATTCGGATTGCTGCTTAGGGGACAGCTGATGCGTGTCAGCACAAGGGGGTTCGGTGATTGTCATCGAACTCACAATATTAGGAGCTATTTGAAAAGCCCTCCAAAAATCGATACCTAAATATAATTCTTGTTCTAGATTCGGGACTAGATAAAACGTGACGAGCTGAGTTTCTCCTTTATACTTTACGGATGTTCGGATTTTTCCGATAATTGACTGACACTTGCCGTCTGCGGTTTTAACGTCAGACTTAAATGGGAAGATTGGTATGTCTAAAGATTTGACAAAACTCAAACAGTCTTTTCCTAAAAAGCTGACGCTAGCACCGCTATCCAAAAGACCGAAAACGCTCTTACCAGAAATTTCAATTTTAGCATACGGTCTTGGGTCAGTGGAGGTATCGATAATCGTAGAAGCTATGCTCTTCCTAATTTCCTTCCGTATTTTATATCTGTTTCGTGCTTTTAAAATTGATTTCGACGTACACATCTTACTATTTTTGAATATCCTACTTCTTGCTATGTGATATTCCTTGATTCTAACATGCAGTGGCTTAATTTCAAATCTTTTCTTATTATCTACTAGTTTGGATGTGTCATCCCTTTTAAGTATCTTAATTTTGTTATTGTCTACTCTTGCATTATTTTCTTCCTTATCTAATTTTGACTCGGGTTGTCGGATAGGTCGGAGGTCTGTGTCGAACGCGACTCTCCGGATTGCATCGCGTTCATCAACCGGTTTTCCGGATTGCAGCGCTTGCACTTGGGAGTAATGACCCCTTCCTGTCCGCACCGATAACAAAATATATTTCGCGTGTGAGAAGGGCACTCCATAAAGGAATGACCTTCAGCGCGACAATTCCGGCAAATCCATGATTTTTGATCAGCATATTTACGTGGCGGCTTAGGACGTATGCCACCGTATTGCATTGCAGCCAGATACTCTTCAGATTGATAGCAATCTTCGTATTCCAGCTCGTTTGCGGTATACTTTGGATGGGGCCTATTAGATCTTGGTGGTTCTCTGCCCGGGAAAGCATTTTCTGCGTCCTTGCAGGCGCATCTCAACTGATCCAAGGTAAATATGCTCATCGGGAACACTAACTTTCCTACCCTTTCATTTAGATTACGCTTTAATATGCGCACTAATTCTGCATCCGGTATTTGTATTCTTAGCTGCGATTTCAGTTTGTAGATCGCGGAGAAGAAATCGTCACTTGACTCCCAGGTACCTTGCCTACGGTCCATGATATCTCTCATGATGTCATAGTCTGATTTCGAGTTCCGGAATTGACGCATGAGTGCCTCACGTAAAGTTGGCCAATCCGGACGGTAGTTGGATCTCTGGTATTGCCAGTACCATTCGTAGGCAGTACCTGAGAGTAACAAGTGGAAATCTCTTAAGATCTCCGACCAGGGAAGGCGGTAGTTATTCTGGAGAGTTTCTAACCGGAAAATAAAGTCTTCTACGTCTACAATTTCTGGCTTTCCTTCGAAACTAATTCCCCACTTATCTATTTTTATAGATCCTGTAACTCCTGACTGGTGATTAAGCTCAGATGAATGACCTGTTTGGTTTGGATAGAGCATCTCAGGATTAAACGTGCCTCGTTGGAACGGAACTTGATTTTGGTTATAGTTACGGTTCGATGACCTGCTTCTATTCGACCTGTAATTGTTGTTGTGCTGTTGTAGGTTCCCAATGGGAACAAAAGGTTCAGCTGCTAGATTAAGCTGAGCCTGCTCATTTTGTACTGTGGGCAGCGGAGGAGTCTGCTTTCGAATAGCACCTGTGTACGAGATATTTTTCGGGAGTGCATCTTCGGACTGAGAAACAGGACGATTGGTTTGGAACTCTTGCATAAAATTGCGAAAATTGTTTTTCATCTCCTTTCGAAGATCTGCAGAAATCTCGTCCCTAAGGGAATTTTGATGGGACGAAAACATGTTCGTCATAGCTTTATTTATATAAAGCTCTAGATTGGGTATGTTCGAAATTTCGGTTAAACTAATATTACTTGTTTGCTTATAGATCGGGTTTTGTTTTTCAGGGACATCAACTAAGGTTCGGATGCTCTCATTCTGCGCCGCTATAGATGCGGCACCAAATTGGCTGAGCGAGCTGAAAGATGGACCTGAGACGGACTCTGAAGAAGTGCCAGGTTCACTGTTGGCCTGCATACTCCCGGTTTCGGGAGACATTTCATTTGACGTGGTAGTTTTGGACTCCCCTGACTTACTGGCCTTTGGTGGACTGTGTTTAACGAGCGACATTTCTATTAAGTTAGTTCTTGCTGATTGTGTTTGAGAACGGGTATTTACTCTTCTATTTCTTAATTGGTTTCCTGTACTGATTATTCGCTTTTTCGAATCTTCTTTAGATAAACCCATAACACGGAAAGGACTATATATAATCAACTCGATAAGTGAATCGACAAGAAGAACTGGACGTACGTGACTGCATATATATGGAACGGGTAAGTGTATACATAAACGTTAAGATGTGTCTCCTACCTATAAATAAATAATAACTAAATGGACAAAAAAAAATAAAAAAAAAAACAAAAAATTTAAGATTTGTGGTGAATATAATAGATACACTACAAAAAAATCTATAACAAGAAACAAAATATATAAAAGTATCTGTATAAATAATAACCTACAATATGACATAAATAAAATGTTGAATGAATTTGTATTCTAAACTGTTGAATGTACGCGTAATTGAACTTTGTTGTTTTAGTTTGCCAACTATATTCTATATGTATCTTATTTCAGACGGGGGGGTGTTTCAGGTGTCTGTTTTCGGCGGTTACGATAATGGCTTATCCTTGACTTGATCGGCTGCAACATCACGAAGGAATTATAGGCTACGGACGGACTAAATGTGAAAAATCTCTCTCAATGTGGAAAATAAGTGGACGAAGAAATAACGACAAGGACATGCACCGTTGTATTTCTCTCCATCTCCGCAATTCCAATCTGCCTAAAAGGCTTCGCTGGAAGACTTGAGATGGTGAGAGTAACAACACACAAACTAAAGGAGCTAAAAGACGGATCAATGCAACATGTTAAGACGATTCGACATTTAACAACGGCCACTGAATCCATGTAAGTATGAGACAAATACGCTAGAAAATGAAAATTAAAATATTGGACAGGATAGTAAAATTCACAGAAAGAAAGACTTAGAAGAATAGAATAGACCAGACAATAACAGGTTCCAATTATTTTCGTTGTCAACAACAATACACTCATCGCAATTCATGTGATATGTTCACGAACTACTCACATGAAGACTTACGAGTTCACTGTTGTTGACAACAGAAACAATTGTGGACGAAGACTACACAAAGGACAATAAGACTAGGACAAACAAATACGTTGGGCGCCATTTTGTAATAGGCGAGTATTGGAAATCTAGATGACGTTGGGAGCAGAAAAGTGACAGGAAAAGTGATGTGGAAGGAACTTTAGGATGGGGACGGAACGAGAAGGGAAAGAGTGTCGTGTACGAGGAACATGGCACGCTTGCGTTGCACAGCTTCGCTCGACGGATGGGGAGGTTCTTGTCCCCGCACACAACTATACCTACTACAAACACATATATCGTGCCGATTCATAATAATATTTTTTTTTCATTTTTGGACTCGGACGGACGTTACCACATTCGGAGGGCGCTGAAGATGTTTGTCAGCACGGCCTTTACCCCACCCTACCTGGAAGTTCGATGGCCAGATGTGAACTTCCCCAACATTGCCGTGATGCAGTCCGATCAAGCCATCCTTCGCTTAGACCACCCTACTTCACCTCCTGAAAAGGTATTTAAAACGCCATTAGGCTACCAATGACTCAGCATTAAATAAAAAGGCAACTTTTCATTTAGACGTGGAGAACCGTTTATTTGCCTTGCAAATCGCTTACTCATTTGGAAATCATTACGTTAATTTATAAATCATACTTAAATTAAATCAAACTAAATTACCCAGAAAACATTTAAATAAATAAATAAACAATTTTAATTTGAACTATACAAAGGCTAACGACTGTTTACTAAAACAAACCAAAATTTAATACAAACTCAATAAAATGTTTGTCTGGCAATTCCTAAATTTGGTATCCAGAATGCCCTATGCGAAACTGAACTTTTTTTTTTGCATTAATCCCCCTTCCACGAAACTCTTTCAAACTCCCATTTACTTCCTGCCTAAAATGAGCTCACTGTAGGGGTATATCGTTCTGACACGAACATAAAGATAAAAATTTTATAGGAGGATACTAAATTTATCACAAATATGAACATTAAACAGACTAAACGACACGAAAATTTTAAATTAGAAAAAGATAATAAAATATAAAAATTAATTAAATGAAATATAATTTAGGTCTGGCAACGATTCAACGATTTTTAAAACATAATGTAATTGTTTAATATTTTCTTCCTGATGTGTAATATATTTGTATTGTGTGAATGTGCCATTATTGAATATGTATAGTGTATTTCTTCTGTGATATCCGTTGTATTTTTTTTTTGTTTTCTTATTTTTATTGCCGGGTTGCCAAATATTAAAACTATCAAAGATGCTGCTGGGGTACTGGGGTGGACATGTATTGAGTCTCACTATCCCATACACTTATCCACTCTGGACGCACTTTGTCTTTGTTTGAACACTTAAATCTAGCAAACCTTGTTATAAAGATCATTAATTATTGGTGCTGGAAGCAGCCTTCTGAGGGTGGCCCGGGAGGAATAGCATCGGTCACCTTGGACCCTTCCACTTCTCACAAAAATGTGAACTCCAAAATGTTGGCGGTCAAATGAGGTTGACGATCATCAAGAGTTTGGGGGTCATATAAAAATGTTGGTGGTCACACAAAAATGTTGGCGGTCATGACTTCCTTTGTCACTGACCGCCACTTGACCTCTATGGTACGCACGTATCACCTTTGAACAAAAAAACTATAACTACCTATACACTATACTAAACTCAATTTACTCTTACCTCTTAAAAATAATTTCACCAATTTCAAATATTTTAATTGCCTTTTTCGGACTTATAAATTTACTATAAATTATTATCTATTAATTTTAAATAATAACATATATGTTTAAAAAAAAACTTTTGGTATAATGACCATTATTGCTCACTTTCGAACTCTTCTTTGTTCGCAACACAATTGAATCAATGGAACAGCACTTTGCCTCCATCTACCAATAATGCCCCATTCAATCCACTACCACTATCATGAATTTTGTCCGATCCGTTGTCCGGTTCGGAAGTAGCCGCTATAAAGATCGTGCTAGCTTCTTCAGATTATCCCGTCCTGCTCTTCGAATTTTTAATATAACCCACCCAACATGTATCTTGAACTCGCCCTATTCAACAAAGTTGACCAATCTAGTACATTCTTTTTTCTTTTGACATCTCAGCCAGTCAGCAACAAATTTCCATAGATGCACAGACACAAAACGTAAACATTGGACGCGGTAAGTAATATTTTCTTTTTTTCTGAAATATTAAACAATTCTGCATCATATTTTAAACTGCAAATATTTCTTGTGTGTTTTCCTGTTGTTTTTCACATTTTCAGAGTTTTGGGGCCTACCACATCTTTCTCCACGGCCATCGGAAAGTTTTCACTCGCACGACCAGCGTGCCGGGAAAACATTTGTAGCGTGCTATTGAGGTACGTATACATAATTGTTTGTATTTTTACATTCCCTATTCTATCGACAGGTATTAACATTTTTTGTATTTCAGACAAGATTATACAATACACTGGACTATAGACGATGGACGGAGGAACATAGTACTGCTGGTAAAATAGATTGTTGGACGATAGACATTGAGACATCTGTTTGCATTGCATTCAGGTACAGTGGTGGCGGTGAAAATAAGGTACGTAGTCAGTTAACATTTGTATTTTGCATTAATTCTTTTGGTTTTTGTTTCAGGTGACATTCAAGATTCGTCGTGCAACTCAAGGGACTGTAACAGTACCTTAGAAACGCTATGAATTGAAAGAAGTCGAAGAACAGTAGGAACTCGATTCTTGCACCTAATTAAAACCGACCCTGTTGTATTCATTGGATAAGTTGCTTCTACTGAATATCTTATTTAGATAAAAATATTTGGGTTATTTAATATAAGAAACATTCAAAACTTAAAGGCTTTTATTCAATCTAACGTATAAACACAAATTAGGTTTAAAATACATGTACCATGCAATATATGGAGGTGAAAAGTTAGAGATTTACATGTTATTTCAATCAGACATGAATATCCTTTGTCAAGCAATTCTATTACTTCCATTTTTTTGTTTAATCGTCAACACTGTTTCCACTCATTTTTAGACCGAAAAAAAAACAGTAGGTACGCAGAAAACTTATTTCGTAGAAGTAAACACAATCTAAACTTCTTTGCACCAAATAGAACAGAGGATAATATCTAGAAGCGTATGCGTTGTACATACTTATGTACATATGTACATGAATTTATCTGTTATTTCAAGTAGGTAATGATCAATAATAGCAAGGACGAAACAAAGAGATCAAATTTAACGGGATATTGATTCAGTTTGCTAAGGAATTTATCAATTCCTTTTCTGGTGTTGCAAGAATCGAACATAAAATTTTGTGAATGTTGCAATTATAAGATAGCTAATGAAAACTTTTTGGGGGTTGCACTAACTGAGTAGTTGTAACTATAGGGGGTTGATTCACTTGATTAGACGCATTTAAAAAATTGCCATTAATCTTTATTTTTTTCCCTTATTTGCATCAATAAGCAAAAAATTACATTTAGCAGAAAGGTTATTTATTACTCTGTAAAATAAACATAAAACCATTCTTGGTGAGAGACACCTAACGGTACTTTTGTTCTCTTTTCTCTCAAACATGTCAAAACAGCAGTATTTTTTCGGTTAATATACAAAGAGTGATTGAGAAAACAACTGCAAACTGCAGTGAAATATTATTTTGTGATTAAAGTAAGTGTCTGTCATTTAAGAAAGAAATGGGCAAAAGAAAACTGTTAACCTTAGAGGAAAAAGCAAAAATCGATGCTTACCATTCGGAAGGTCTTTTAAACCGCGAAATAGCCCATAAAATTGAACATGCTGTCCGAAATTACATTAATAATTATTGCGATTCCTATGGCAGCAATTACAATGGAAGGAGTGATGCCAGTTTTTTTTTTTTTTTTGCTGAAACTCCCCATTTTGGGGGAAATTTGTGAAAAGAATCCCCATTCTATAAGCATTTTTTTCCCAGATTTTTCCCCATTTTAATTAATTGTGGAAAAGTATAGAAAATTTTATTAAACTTAAACTTAAACTTGTATCAAGATTCTTTTCTTTCATTAAAAATTATTTTTTAACGAGGCAATACAAAATGTATGTGAACTTACTATAAGTTAACACACACGAACATCAAGCATCCAACACAACATAACCGGACACCGGACACCTCCGTACTTCCCTTCCTTTCCCATATATTCACCCCAAGCTCATTCACCCATTCACCTTGATGCAATTCACTGTCAGTACTTCCCAGCCGTTCACCCATTCACCTTGATCAAATTCACTGTCAGCACTTTCCAGCCATTCAACCATTCACCTTGATCAAATTCACTGTCAGCACTTTCCACTTTACCCCATGCACTAACCATTTCCCTTACTTAGCATAAGAAATACATTGTTAGAATTAAGTAAATAAGAATAATAAAGGACAGACGGTCATAGACTGCGCAACCGAAAAGTCATTTTTTCATAAAAAAACTCAAAACAATCAGTCGTAGACTGAAGAATCAGTACTAAAATAACTTATACATTATTTTATTATTATTTATTTATTCATTATTCTTAATTTAATTTAACAATCATTTTAATTAATTAATTGCTTAGTCTACCATAACTATATTGCGATTAAGAATAGGTAGTGACATTGGTATTTATATACAGTCAGCGTCAAAAGTGATTAGACAACAATGCATACATTGTTAATTTTCACTTTTCCTATAATAATTTATGTATGGGACTATTTAACATTAATATTAAAAAAAAAATGTTGTTGTTGTTTTCTGTGAACTTTTTGTTACACATGAACTGGGTTCGGATTTTGATGACCACAAAAAGTCAAAAAAGGCAAAATAATACCGCAGAAAAAGCCAAAAAAAAGGCATTTAATAATAAAGATTTTTATACATTATTATTAACATAGTAACACAAAACATTTTGAAGTTCTCTGGTATGTAACAATCGCCAGCGATTATCTCTCAGTAAAGTCTTCAATTAACTAAAGGACCTTACAACATGGACAGAGCCTAGTGGAGACAAGATAAGAGATGTCACGTCCTTGACTTTAATATTTGAGTCCAATTTGCAGTTTGCAGTGCCATTTCGTTAATTTGCTGAAAAAACCACGTACCTACAATTTATTCATCCCATCTTCAGCTTCTGGCCCTTTAGCTTGTTGTAATTTCTCTCTTCAATAGGGCTTGCAAAATACAACGCATTGCACTAAAATCGAGTGCTCAACTTTAAATACATACAACTACTAGGAGCCACCTGTAATTTGTAAACTCTTAAATATACGATCATTCGGGTCGACTAAAAATCTTTCCAATTTCACCACAAACTCTGTCTTGGGGCATTTTCACTTTCAATGACAAGCAACAAAATATTTTGGGAGCAGCACGCATTTAGGCACACGCAATATTCAACAGACCAGCACTAAGCATGACCAGTATAATATCACAGAATATGAATCTAGAATCTAGATGAAAACGCGCACAGTTAAAAAAAAATACTTTCCAGATGTCTAACGGTTTTTGTCAGATGAAACTGCGTCAAATGCCTGAGATTGCACTTACGACAAAAGAAGAAGCGCATGTATATTGAGTTTATACAAATGTATTTAGGGTTTTATTGGTGTGTAGTGATTTTTTTTATGCGCGTTAGTGTAAACAACGCGTGCAGTTATGTGCATATTCATACAAGAAAAAAACCTGCTCTCATAGGTGTGGACACGGAAATTTCTTTCGCGTGAGCAAGGATAAATCGTATAGTTAAGAAGAAAGTGCACAGCTATTTTGACAAATAGTACCAAAAAGGTAAAAAAGGCAAAAAAAGGCAAAATGATTATGAGCTGGTGAAGATAAAAGCATCAAAGCTTCTGCATTGGTGTTCATGAGATTATACACTAATTTTTGTATTGAGTGTGTATAAAATATTTGCAACAGTTTGCTTCCGCAATCTTAATCGTCTGAAGAAGTAAATATGGTCCCATTTATTGAAATGGTCCAATCTTTCATACATATGTATTATACTGTCGCCTTTCAACCAACAAATATTGATTGTAGTCTTCGTCACTGTCGTTTCTACTCCACGAATCCCAAATGCAACTTCCAAATGAACTGAATTCGCAAATAAACCAATGCACTACAGGGATGGAAAATGACATTTTTGAGTTGTACTTAAAACAGTTTTAAGATTGTACTGAAATGCAGCCAACAAACAAAAAAAATAATATTATTATTATTATTTATTAGTATTATTTATTTATTGTAGAATGTTAATAACAAAATGTGATTTGAAAAAAAATAACATGGCCAAAAAGGCGACTCTTTTTCGGAAAAAATTGACATTAGTTAACTTTTACAAAATTAAAAATAACAAAAAATAAAAAATTCAAATGTTATAACTCTTATATGCATGAGAAATTATACAATTATAAACATAAGTCTTAAGCTATCGAAACTGCAGTACCGAAAAAGCAGCTTCCAACCCCGTAACCCGTTAAGAATTTGTAAAGCTTCTTCAAGTGTAAAAGTACTCTTGGAAAAGTAAAGCAAGCGGAGTTTTGACAAAATAGGACAAACTGCTATAAAGTGGTAGACGTCTTCCTTTGCATTGAGGTAACAAAGGCTACATGCACTTGAGTCTTGCATATCTTGTCGATAGGCTCTGTAGTTAAGACTCAGTAATTCAGTGAGCGTCATAAAGATTAAACTTATTTGGTCAAGTCCAAGACGACTAGAGAAGTAATTAATAGTGCCCTGAGAATGGTTTAGAGAGCTATAAATATGTCTGGATGTGGATGACTGAGCCCTTCTTATAGAATGCTGATATTGCCTGTCGTCTACACAATTAACATAAATAAACACAAACAACTTCATAACAAAACCTTACAAACAAAAATACTTTATTTTACACACATGTTCAGATCATAGTTTAGTCTCTGAGATCTTCATCTTCAGGCTTAAATCTCTCATTTTGCAAATATTTGTGTTCAATACATTGCCTCTTAGGTGTGTCATAAAAAGTAGAATCTAGTCAACGCTATGTTTAAAACTTAAAACAAATAGATGTGTCGTTCATTAATTATTGATTTGATTTGCCCGTTATTGAAAAATACAGATTGCAAAATAATTTGTACTTTTGTACTCAAGCAAACCCATTTGTATCGAATTCGATACAATTGTATCGAGTTTTCCATCCCTGATGCACTATATGTAAACAAGACTATAATATAACTCACTCCATTCTGCGCTTAACCCTTTACAGCGCCATGATGCGGTAATGCTACATACCGTTCAAAGCTCACACAAAAAAAAAACTGTTTCTAAATCTATTATAGCTCAATGTTACAGCATTCAGTCATGATAATGTTTCTAAATCTATTATAACTCAATGTTACAGCATTCAGTCATGATAATGAAATTAACATTCACAGTCAGACTGCACTTAAGGCGCTTAAATAGTTCACTTTCAAATGGCAATAGTCAGGAGCTGCCGAATAATGCTAAGGGCATTAGGTATGCTGTATGCATTATACAAAACCTTCTAAGACTATGTTGGGTGCCTGGTCAATCTTTTGTACTCAAAAGGCAACGAGTTTGCCTATGAGCTGGCAAGGAAAGCTGCCGACTAAGGGAAAAACTGAAAAGTACGGCACATGATAAAATGAAACGATGATGTTGAGATCTTAGCCCTGGTCTCAACTTCTCTCAAAATCTTTTACGGTTATTTTAATAAATGAAACGAGAAAACTCCAGCTACCTACGAGACTGCTATGGAAGGACACTAAAGGAATGGAGTACAGAATGAATCTTGAGCGCAAGATGCAAACAGGAAGTGAACTACGTATCGGCGATATAGAATCTTTAATCAAATCATCATATCCGGCACGTACGCAACTGCATACAACTAACAGGAAAAATAAGGAGAAATGGTTCGATGGGGTATGTGAGGTAGCACGAAAAAAAACTGATGGATCAGATCAGATGGCTTAAAGCCTTTCGAAAACTCAACAATTCCTTTTTTTAAAATATGTACATCGAGGCGAACATTGCATACAAAAAACTATGCAAAGAAAAGAAAGCTAAATTCTATGAAACAGAGGCATTAAAACTCACTCACTGTAGAGACTCCAAGGAATTTTGGAGGGCGATCAAAAATTTAAATGGGAAAAAACACGTGATAATATTGAGCTCACTGCTGATTTATTACGGACACACTTCCAGAAACTTTTGAACCCAGCTGATATTGCACCGCCTATTCAGTATGCAATACCGTCGTACTCTAATGATATATTAGATACTCCTTTTACGGAAGATGAAGTACTCTGGATAACTAATAAACTTAAGGACGGAAAATCACCAGGAACAGATAGAATTGCTGCAGAATTCTTTAAATATGGCACTGAAGATTTTACCAGAGCACTTACATTCTCCTTTAACAAAATTATGGAATCAGGCGATATCCCTCAACAATTTAAGGAAGCCATTATATACCCGATTCACAAAAAAGGAAACATAGCAGATCCAAACAATTATCGTGGAATATCCCTTCTCAACGCCTCTTACAAGATTTTTACCTCCCTATTAAGTCATCGACTGTGCAAATGGACAAATAATTGTAAGAAACTCAAAGAATTCCAGGCCGGATTCCGCAGTGGATATTCAACCACTGATAATATTTTTATACTACAGAGTATCGCCGGAACATTCTTGGATCAACAAAAGAAATTATAATTGAGCAAGTATGTGTTCTTCGTCGACTTCAAAGCAGCTTTTGATATAGTCGATAGAAGAGCCTTATTCTACAAGCTGTACAACGCTGGAATGACATCCAAATTTGGAAAGATTTTGGAGAGAATTTATGAGGGAAATCAATATGGAATGGTGTGGAAATCTCAGAATGGTTCGAGACACAAATGGGTGTAAAACAAGGATGCCCTTAAGTCCATATCTTTTTGCGTTATTTATTGACGACTTAATAGACTATCTACCAGGTGGAATAGAATTTGCTGGAACCTTGATTAAAGCTCTCCTCTTTGCCGACGATGGTATTCTTTTTGCGTATTCACCCGAAACATTGCAACTTATGATCAGTCGACTTGAGGGGTACTGCAGGTTGTGGAATTTGACGGTGAATCTGAGCAAGTCAAAAGTTATGATCATAAAGAAGGTGTCTGGTAGAATGTCTACAAGGGAGAAATGGAACTTCGACAGAACCAATCGAGATAGTGAGGGCTTATAAGTATCTCGGTGTTACAATAACCAGTTATCTAAATATGGAAAGCCACCTAAAGGATAAATTGATGAAAGCCAAAAGTGCGATTTGTGCAACTTTCACACGAGGTTAAATACAAAGTTTTTGTATCGGTGGCTGAATCTGTGATGATGTACGCAGCACAAACTTGGGGATACGAAAAGTATGAAACTGTAGAAAAACTGTTAAGGTACTATGCTAAAAGATGCTTCCAGCTAGCTAGAACTGCTCCCAACTATATGATCATAATTGAAACGGGGTTATCACCACTCTTTATTAAAACCCTAAAGCTACACGTGGACTACCTACTAAAAGTTTTTGATATGCCAAACGAAGGACTGCCGAAGACTCTAGCATTATATACTATAGAGAAGAAGAATTTATGGTTCGGGAAACAAAAAGAGCTTGCAGACTACTGTGGACTCAATTTTGACTTAAACCTGCAGGAGAGTAATGGACAGGACAACAGAAAGCGCTTTATAATCTTGTTGCAAAAGTAGACGAGAAGTATAGATTAGACTGCATTAGCACAGCTAAATCTTCAGTGCATAGAGCAATTTACAGCCATCTGCAGCATAATCTGTGTGAACGGAACTATTTTCACAGCAAAAATAGTCAAAAGCTAATTTCTGCTATATTCAAAATGAGGGGTGGGTTAGTAGAATTGAACTTCATACCACATCGTGAGGATTTAAGTAACTACTGCAGTCTTTGTAATCTGTCTGTGAGGGAAGATGTCGTTCATTTTATCGGGAAATGTCCGATCCTGAAAGAGATGCGGAAAGCTTTCTTCGGCAGTCATTTGAAATCTGAGGCGGAAGTACTGCAGATCCTTAACTGCGAAGGAGATTTAAAACTGCTGTATAATTTCTATAGGGTTGCATTATCATACAGAAACCAGATTTTAAACGAAGCTTTTTAAGACTGTCTATTAATTATTAATTATTACTATAAACTGTTGAATTTTTAATTTTCTCTTATAAATTTATTGATTTATAATAAAAACACAAAGTGCAAAAATAAAATGTCAATCGGGCAGACGGCATAGCCATGCTTAAACAATTTTTGTAAACCTATGTATATTATGAATTGTATGATAAGAAAACAATAAAAATCTATCTATCTATCTAATAAATGATTTTTAAAAAAATAACTACAAGGAAATATTAACGTTCCTTATGCACTTCCGTGCAGCGGAGAACTTTGTCATTTTTGTTTTAGTTTCGTAGGTGCGTATGCGTATATGTAGTTGTTACAAAAATGCAGTGCGTGCGTGCTTACTTGTGACGTGAGACGGTAAGCGGAGTAGAGATGTCTGAAGCCGATTTAATGTTTCGATAAATTGGCAATTTATATACACTATTCCATAAAACCATTTTTCTTTAGTATGTACATACATATATTGTACCTAATTAATAAATTTTAAAAATTAACGAACGACTTTTATATATACATATATAGAGTAAGATGATTGAGGACCACCTCGTGGCAAGTTAAGGTTAAAGGCAAATGGAAACTTAAAGAACATTTTGATATATGATGGACTTGCGGCAGTAGCTCCACTCACCGGTCAGTCCGTGAACTACTAGCTACTAGGGTGCGTTCGCACCAACAATTGTTTTGATGTGGACATTTTATAAAAACAATTTAAAAATTGTAGCATTCCAAACGTGTTCATAATTTTTTGGCGGGGTATTGTTTATGTACCTAGATCCGAAAAATGTATCCAAACCCTACATCACTTGGAATTTGTCTAAAGGTCATTCCGAAAGGTTTTTGTTTAAAAACGCATCTTTAGCGTTAGTGTTGAAATAATAAGTGAAATAAGTTAACATTCTTAATGTTTATGTACAAAATTTTCACTGACCATTTTTTAACATATTGCCCATCATGCCACCATATGAGTTCATTCAGAATTACCACAAGGTCGCAAGATAACGGCGCTAAAACAAAACAAATACCAAACATTAAAAAAAAAAATCAATTAATTGAGAAAATTTTTTTTACAAAAATAGGTATGTCGACATTACTTCACATTATCAGCCAGTCCCGCTTTTATGATTTCTGATTACATGATTTGATTAAAACGCCATTATAATTTCCAATTCCTATCTTATATCCGCTACACGTTAATTTCTCAAGATAATCAGTTTGTAGAATTTATTAATGTTTACCTACTTCCAACCGTCAACCTGAAAGTTATGAATGAACGAAGCTCATGTTGATAATGATCGAAGAATCATGTTGTTCCAAAACGAATGGAATTTTAAATTTTTTTTAATTGAACAGCCTTTGAAAATGATCACACACAAAAAAAATCAAACAAATTTATTCACTTTCATCCAACAGAACGAGTGTGGAAGGGTTCTGCTCAAGCCAAGCGATAGAGGGAATAGAGGACAAAAAACACATAAAAGTTATTATAGCCCCAAAAAAGAGAGAGAAAAATACTCACGCGTCTGAAAGACTGAAAAGTTCCATTTGTGTTGTGTCATCAACATCATCATCGTCATATTGTTTTTTTTCCTCTAATTTTTTTTTGGGAACCCCCATTGACGGATAATCGTAGTGTCATGGCACCGACTATATGAGTACATTCCAAATGTCACTTTGTTGGGCAAATAAAAATTTCAAATTTATGGTTTCTCCTTTTGGTCCTTTTGTTTCAACAACCAAATACCAATTTAGTCCTGTCTTGCTGTCGTTTTATTGCCAACAAAATTCCATACATTTTTTGAAAAATACAAGTGCTCTGCTCTGACACGAACAGTCACAGTCTGACAGCAATGCACTAGAAAATTTTTTTTTTTACCAAAACGTCAGTTTTAACTTGTGGCGGTCGGTAACTCTTTCACATGGTTCTATGGTCATAAAATGCGAACCTAAAACGCAGCGTAAAATAAGAAAAAACAAACGGTCCCGTAGTTATTAACAACACATATAAATACTCGCTAGTGTGTGTTTGGTTCGTAGTGACTTTCACGGCTACACTAAGTATGCAATTTATTACGTAGTACCCTTCGGGTCGATGTCAGTGATGGTGTTATGGAGTACTTCGTCATATTTATGACGAACTCTGTGATGTTGTATTCCTCTTCTCCATTCCATTTTGCGGTGTCTGTGTAGATTTTTCCCATTTTCGAACGAATTGTGGCTCATTCTATTATCATTGAATATCCGTTGGCATTAAATGCGGCAATAAAAATAAATTAAATTATAAATCAGTAATTATGACCTTTTAAAACTGTATCAGCAATATCGATTGTGCGGAGTTGATTGTTTGGTATTCTGACATTTCTGGCTCGATTTGATAATTATGTCACATGTCAGAGCAGGAATGTTCCGGTGGAATGGGCGGTGTTGGTGATTTGATTAGGAATGAGGAGATTAGATGGTTTACATACAAACACACATAGCCAGATTATCAGATTTTGCGCCCACTTTGCACGAGTTTTTTCGGTTTTCACTGGTTTCAGGAAATTCCACAGTTGGGTGGGCTAAAGAAAAAGGAGGAGCTGCCTCAATCCTCTTGTATCGCAAAAATTCCAAAGCTGATTAAGACGTGATGACTTATCGAACAGTCAAACACAAATGAAGAAAGGTAGAAACATTTTTACTGTGCGTTTCCATCGAAATCGAATGCAGAGCTTTGTCAAAAAGCAAAATGTCCACATTTGGAAAGTTCAAATAACTTGAACTCTGTATGACTCGGAAAAGCCGTCCAAATAATTCAACGCTCGGTGACTGCATACGCCTAAGATCCTCCTATTTAACGATGAACGATCAAATTTTCATACTGACAAATCCTAAAAGAGATAAAACTAATTTGCAGCCGAGACTTATTATCTTTTAATTTTCAAACCCGCATATGATAGCATTCGTCGACTTAAACTCTAAACCGCCGCCAAATATGTGTCGCTTTAAAAAAAAGACATATACCAGATTCCGGAAAGGACATGCGCTGGATTGTACGCAGTCAGATGTCAACACGGAAGATACTATCTTCAATAAAATCATTCAGCTGCTGGGATACGCAGATGACATTGACATCATCAGGAGCTCCCATGTTTATAAAGGGGGTTTTTTACTTTACCCGTAGAAAACTACAGCTTCATACATATGTATGTACCTATGTATAACTTCAGTTCCACGAAAACGGAACTAGTTATTTTTACCCGAAAGAACAAGATGTTCAAGCTCCCTAATCTGGACGGTGGTGAACAAAGTGATGCAAAGTATCTTGGTATTATCTATTATATCTTCTATATATTCTATACTATTTATAAAGACGTAACTTCTTTTAAGTATGTTCGAGCTAAACTCTGGAACTATTAAACGGATTTTGATGAAACTTTCGCTAAAATATTTGTTCAGTTCCTCTGTAATGGATAGGCTATGTATATTATCGCCCTTTATACCCTTAATTATACAAAAAAATTATTTATTGCTTGTATGCTTAGAATTTAAACACTTCCATGCACTTTACGTGATAAAGCCTGCACCTATTTCAATGAAATTAATTTGGTTGATTTCATCATTACCAAAGATTTTAAGGTAAATATAAATCATTTTCCTACGTTACCTAGAAGCTGAGAAAAAAACATAAACAATGTGATTTTTAATGGTTTTAATTAAAACGCACAGAAATCCATTGAAATTGTCCGTCAACCTGCTGGGAGAGGATCAAGTTGTTGCATTACGTACGAGTTTGTAAGCTTTTCTCTTCGCTCTTGCTCTTGCAGTATGCTGAGTGAATCGTGTTTCGTTTTTGTGTGGTCGGTTTGGCGATCATTTTCATCGCTCATCCGATGGCGATGATGATGGCTGATGAAACTTTGGGGAGTTGCTGTGTGGGTGTGCATTAGGGTGTGACATATTTTTCAACTTTAGAATTTTCATGCCTAATAGATTAAAATGAATTACTACATCTATAGTTTTCATTTTGGAAAGTACTTTTGGCTACCTCAATGACCTTGAAGTTTCGAAGAAGTTGAAGAAATAGGCTTTTGGCGTGCTATTTTTCTTAGATCTATATACACAAAAACTTGTTAAACTAGGTTCAAATTAAGTAAATATCTTCGATTTTAAAATATTTATCAACTATATTTTTATATATTTTATATATTTTTACAACTTCCCGTTCTGCATACCCTAAAACGTATTTCGCGCAACAGTGGCTATTGAGTATAAACATATGTAATATAGATGTTTTTTTCATTTTATTTCCTAATAAACTTTATATTTATTGATTTTAAGTAATTTGTTAAGCAAAAATTAACATTAAACCATATCAGAGCAATGGGCGAACAGAGCAATGAAAACTGTTTTTTCCGAAACTTCAACCAATTTGTCGAAGCCAAAAGTACATATATTAAATTAGGAACTATTTTCACATATTCTGACACCTAGGATCCTTATGCAACTTTTGAGAAGTATTAGATTAAAAACTAAAAACTAAATGACACACCCTAGTGTGCATACTGGTGAAAGTTATACATAGATCTTTATTCATACATATAAAAATGAATTTCTGTTGGTTGTTCGATAAATTCCGATTTCCGAACTACTTCGCCGATTGAGCTCAGACTTGGACATAAAGTATTATATGTTTCGAAGAGAGAAAGACTAAGCATTATAAGACATTATACAATTACTTTACGGTAGGTGAACAAATTCATATTAAGGACAAAAAAAAAAGCATTTCGCACAACAAAAAATTACTTTAGCTGTTTTGTTTTTTTGAAATTGTGGTTACATTTTTACAGATAAAAATCTGAACATTTTTTTTAAAATAGATTCGAGTACGCTGAATCTAATGGCATCAAAATCTTTCTAAAGTCTTTAGCGGTTATGGCTTGTGGTCACAGATATTAGTAGAAAATAATTTGTTTTCTATTAACGGTATCTGGAAGGCGAAGCAAGGCGAGCCGGGTCAGCTAGTCCCTAATAATATAAAACAAAGTGAAAATTCCTTTGCATGGACCTACAAACCAAACGGCTGAACGGATTTTGATAATTTTGTTTTTTTTTAGGTTTTGATAAGGGGCAGATTCGTGCATAAAAAAATATCTGATTTTAAGTGTGAAAACCAAGAAATCCAATAATTAGACTTTGAACCTAAAAAAAGTAAACTTTTCCTTCGTCTATATTATTGAAATTTAGATCAGTTTTAAGAGTTTTAAAATACGCATCTTTTAAGTCCAAAATTATGTTTCTACGTGCTCTAAAAGGTGAGCAATATTAATAATATCTTTGCAAAATATCATTTTTTTTTTAATTTGTGAATTGATCAATGTTCTGAAACCAATCCCAGTTGTGTTTACTTTTTTTGTTTTCTTTCGCACCCTCTTCGTACCTAATTTTTCTTTCTCATTTCTCCTAAATGCGTGTTAAATCTGATTGAGTGGAGGAGTTGTTTCAAATTTACGAGGGAAGGGTAAAATATATTAAAAATAACAATTTGTACTTAAATTGTTCCAAATTATTTTGTAGTCTTAAGGTGCACCGGTGACGATCGTGAGCTTGGTTGATGCAAAATATAGTTACTGCAAGACTCCGTCGGATTGTGTGGGATATGTCATTGTCACAGTAACAACAGCCACAGCTTATCATCCAGTAAAGTACTTGGTACGCTCAGAGAGGAAACCATTGCTCGGGCGTGAATGGCTTCGTACCATTAAACTCAACTGCGATAGAATCATCGCCGAGCAACTCCAAAATTGCAGAACGGATTTGAACAACATTCAAGCATACACACTGAAGGATAAACATACATATCCAGGATATTGCGAGTAATTACACAAATGTATATGTACTGGGAAAATTGTGGGACACCAAGCTAGGTTGCACATAAAAGAGAATGCTTCGCCCAAATTCTTTAAGGCTAGAAGAGTACATTTTCCATTAAATGAAGCTGTGAAAAAAGAAATCAAAAAGAGGAAGGGTTACTAGAAAAAGTCGACACAAGTGAATGGGCAACACCGATGGTTGTTGTGCGGAAAAGAAACAACGCAGTACAAATGTGTGGAAATGCTAAAATCACGCTGAATCCAGCACTAAGAGTAGATGAACACCCATTGCCTACTGTCGACGAAATGTTTAGCACAGTGGCAGGTGGAAATAAATTCTCGACAATCGACTTATCCAAAGCGTATTTGCAACTGGAGATACATCCAGAAGATATGCACTATTTAACGTTAAACACACCACTGGGTTTGTTTCAACCAACCAGGGGTCTCCGTTTTCCTAGACGACATACGAATTACTGCCGAATCTGACGAATTACACATAGAGCGTCTACACAAAGCCTTAAAACGTCTCAATAGTTACAACATGAGAGTAAACTGGAATAAGTCAGAGTTCATGAAAGACCAAATTGAATGTCGTGGCTATAAAATAGACAAACATGGAATTAGAAAAGAAGAAACAAAGGTGGAGGCTGTGCAAAACATGGGACGACCCACAAATAAGGACGAGATACGTGCATTTTTTGGTCTCATTAACTACTATGGTGCCTTCATACAAAATATAAGTAAGATTCTCTTCCCAATCATTTGTAGCTGCTAAAAAGCAGATACTATCTGATTTGGTTTTAACACACTATGACTCGAAACTGCTAGATAAAGAAGCATACGCGATTATTTATGGCATGCGCAAGTTTTACCAACATTTGTTCGGAAGAAAATTCATATTGGTTACTGACAATAAAACTATATCCCAAATATTCTCTTCACATAAAGATTTACCAACACTTTCGGCTACAAGAATGCAAGATTACGCCATTTTCCTAAAATCCTTCGATTTTGAGATCCGTTTAAAAAAATCTAAAGATAATGCAAACGCTGATGCTGTATCGAGGCTACCTAAAACAGATATAAACCACAATATAGAAGAAGTAGATAGTAGAAACAAAGAAAGACGATGAAGTGCGTATTCTTTTAGAAAGTTTAAAGCACGGTCGAGAATGCGACGGTACATATCGTTGGGGCATCGTGCAAACTGAATTTGCATTGCCGCAAGGTTGCTTATTGAGAGGAATTAGAGTATATAATACCCAAAAGTTTACGGGGACGTGTACTTAATGAACTTCACACAGCCCACTTTGGTACAACGAAAATGAAGTCACTAGCACGGGGTTACTGCTGATGGAGTGAAATGGATAGAGACATAGAAAAGCTGGTGCATAATTGGACTTTTATCGAAATTTAGATCCATTATAAGCGATTTCATAATATCCAAAATTATTTACGTTGTGGGCATTGGTTTAAATGACTCATCAGTTGGGACTTTGCCAATCATTCAATTGTAAACTAGCTCAAAGTTAAAATGGAATAAACTGTATTTAAAACTTTATTTACCAACGTTTGAGTAAGAGAACATAATTCCGGATGCAATGCATATTTATGTTTTCGCTATATATGTTAACAATAAAAAAATGAAATAGGAAATATTTTCGGTAATTATCTTAGCATTCAGGAAAAATTAATACAACATTCTCCAAAAATCAAGCTCAAAGATATAATGGAACACACCCAAGATCGTTATCCCATTTTTAAATTAACCGCATCTCACTTCGTATTCCAGTTGTACGTAGTTAGAGAAATCCTCCATAAGAATTTGAGATTAATTTGTGGTTGTTAAGAAGTAATTCTATTTTTTTCTTTTTGCTACATAAAAATTAAGAAACAATCCTGTACTTGTCTACATTTATCAAATAATGACAATCGAATAATGTCATTTAGCACGTGTTAACTTTTGTAATATAATAATCGCTTCTGGGTGACAAATGCCCACTATTAAAGAGACCATCTTCGCATCATCATCGTTTTGAGATTTAATTTTTCTCTTGCATTATTTTAAGGCCTTTTTTCTCGTTATTTTGCATTGAAACTTATTTCATTAAAATTTCACATAAACATTTGGAGACACCGGCGAGATAAAGGCTTTGAATATTCTTTGAAAATTCCAATTAATACTATTTTAATTTTCCGTGCTTTGTGTAATCACGTGAAATGTCTTTAGATGATCATGATGTGGGCAACGAGCCCCCAAGAGAACATCTTCACTCTCAAGAGCAAGCTGAAATACTTGGTATGAAATCGGACAAAGTGCAGCTATCAACTCTAAGAGCTCGACGTTCAGTATGCGAGCAGCAAATGCAACGCATAGAGGAACACCTGACACGTGTGCGAAAGGGTCCGCTCTCTACATCTATTGCGGAGATGATTATTCGTGCTGAAGCATTGGACTCATCATTTCAGACATTTAAAGCTGTTCAAGGAAAAATCGAAGAAAGGGATTTCGACGAAATTTCAAGACCCAATAGGTCAACCTACGAAGAATTGTACTTCCTAGCAGCTTCAGCTCTAAAGGTTCTCATTGCAAATCATGATGGTCAGGAAAACCTACTTAATAAAACCAACACTATGGGAGCAGATCGGGATGTAAGGTATGACTCAATTAAATTACTAAAAACTGAACTTCACGAGTTACCACGTGGTATGACGAATTTCTTTGTTCGGTTCATAACAATGAAAACCTAACCAAATTCGCCAAACTGCGGCACTTAGTTTCCAAGCTTAGACCGACTGCCAGAGCTCCAGTAGCAGGTCTGAAAATTGTTGCAGAAATTATGAGGTAATATAAGAAAAATTAAGAGAACGCTTTGAAAATAAAAAAAATCATTGGAAAAGAACATATTAAACTAATATTTCACCATCCCAAAATTCTTAAGCCAAACTTCTTAAGCTGAACTACGAAACCTGATGTATAAAATGAATAACCACCTTACCGGACAAAAGAACATTAATCGACCAGTTGACGGTTGGGATGACCTCATAGTACATATCATAACATCCAAGCTTAATCCAGAAACAACGATGAAATGGAATGAAGAATCTCCTGTGGACAGATTACCAACACTTGCAGAACTAATGACGTTCTTGAAGAAAAGGTGTCAAATTATCGGAGGTAATGTAATTTCACATTCACTAGCACCGAATTCAATTAAAAACGATAGTGGTAGTTCAATTAAGTATCATAAACCACCAAGATCACTAATGACTGTTCAAAATGCATGCAATTTTTGTAACAAACAGGGACACTTTATTTATCGCCGTATTCCTTTTCTAAACCTGCCAGTGTCAGAGAGGTATACTAAGATCATTTCAGTTAAATTATGTCCAAATTGCGTAAAGTCTAAAAATCACTCTTTAACTGACTCTTCGTCCAAAAGCAACTGCTATACTTGCGGTGATAAACACCACTCATTGCTCCAACAGAATCAAACAATAGCGAACAATGTCATCATTTCCCCCTCAGCTCACGGTAGTACTTCTTCTCCAAATCAATTCTCACCAAACCGGAATACTGCACCAAATAATGAAATTGGCTCACGTACCACACCATCAGGATCAAACCATATCTATTCTCTTCATAACGATTCATCAGAAAACAATATATTAGGAACTGCTATAGTTTACCTCATAAGCAGAAATCCTAACTATAATAAAAATTTACCTTTTTTTCGACTGCAAAGACTTTGTTTCCATTTGTCTTACAAGCTGCTGCACGAAATTGCATCCGGTTTTAACAGTTGGATTGCAAAATGTCAGGAATGCAGGCTTAGGATATTTTTTTCGTTATCTGCTTTCCAGGAGCGGAGATCTAAACTGATATCTGGGCAGAGAGTATTTTTACGAACACCTTCTAGCTCCTAGCTTTAGAATGCGTTGACCGATGGAAATGGAATTTCTTTTATTACAAAGTTCAATTTTGTACAAACATTTTAAGATATAAATCATTTCTGTGTTATACAGAAGTTGAACAATAAGCATTAAATTGAAATACACATTCAATTAAAAATGACATACAGATACAATTTGAGGAAAGCTTAGATCATTGGATTTTACCAACGACCAGTGGAGATAATTTCGTGTGTGCGCCAAAATCGGTTTTTTTTTCTTCTGTACCTGTTTTTTTTTTTTATTTTGAACTGGTGAGGAATTGAGGATAACTATACTGTTTGAACGCGCATCACGCAGTAACTAATGGACGGATTTTGATGAAAGTTGACATAGTGATTGCTTATGTTCTTGGTCAACATTTTTTTTACTTTTTACCCCCGAAAATGATATGGTTTTTACAAAATATTAAAAAAAAACTGCATATGTATCTGTAAGGAAAATTATAGTTATGCAGCCCTAGCTCAACAGTAGGTTATCGGATTGAAAAACAAAAACATAGGTGAATTTAGTAAATTCTCCACTGATTTATTTGAGGTATGAATCATCCTTCCACGTTATCCTGGAGATGAGCTATGCTCAAAATAGTTCTTGAAATGTTCGCCCACAATTTTCCATCAGTGGAGACCGCTCTGCTGGTGTATGAATGGAGCGCGCATATACATCTTATACAATAAGAATGAACCTATATATATGTATGTATATGTATATTCAAAGTTATGCTTGTGTGTTTCTCTTTAATTTGTTCGCGTATCGTTCATCCCATTGCAATAAAACTTGGGAAATGTGCAAAAAAAAACATTGTTGTTGTGCGCACGTCGGGGAAGATTCCTTCTACATTGGGGGAAGATTTCTACTTCATTGCAATCCCATTTTTTTTTCCAAAAGCAAACGCATTAATCATGATCTCGATTCTGCACTCGGTGGAGACAATACAGGCGAATCCCGCTGTGTCGAATTTTCACAGACGATCAAAATTAGTGCAAGTTAGTGGGATTTTTGAGAAAATCCACTGGAGACGTTAGTCATGAGTCTGTTGTATATTTAATATAGTTGTCACTCTGGCAACCTTTATATGTATATATTATAATGTAATGTATACTTGGTAACCCTATTGTGAATAATTAGACAATTCTCACCCAGCCGTCGTTTTTAAATTGATAGCCGTTAACAGTTTGATAACTATATTTCTACCTCACCGTAATTTAAAAAGCATTCTCCTCTGCAAAAATATTGCATTATTCTTAACCACTTATTTTTGAATTACTATACAATGCATTCGACAGAAAAGCTTATGTCAAGCAATTTTCTTAAGTCCATCCAATTCAAATTTTATGTTTCAACAGAAACCAAATAGATGCGAGACACGCATCCAACATTCTGAATGTGCAAACCTTCAGAGGGGTAAACGTCGACTCTGATCATTATCTTGTTGCAGCTAAATTCAGAGCTCGACTATCCAACGAGAAAAAGCCGCGAACCGCCCAGAAAAATAAATTCAATGTCGGAAGCCTTAGCACGAATGAAGCAGCCAGAGGCTACAGAGAGCACCTGAGCGAGAGACTCTCCGCTGTGCATTCACCATCCACAAACGCCAACAATCTGTGGAACCAGTAGCGTGACATCATCAAAGGGGTAGCAGAGACCACCATAGGCTACCAGCCACCACCCAAAAAGAGCCCTTGGTATGATGATGAATGCGTGCGTCGGAAAAAGGTGACAGAAAATGCACACGTGCAAGCGCTGCAGCGCAAAACAAGAGCAGCAACAGAAGAGTATCGAGCCAGAAGAAGGGAAAAGAAGAAGATCCTGCAGTCTCCCAGCTCAAAGATATCGAAGAGTCCCGCGATAGGAACAACATCCGGATGTTTTATAGGAAAGCCAAGCAACTGGCAGCAGGCTTCAAGCCCGGAACGCAGGCTCTTCGAAACAGTGAAGGAAACCTAGTCACCGAAGCGCAGGGAATAGTATATGTGTTTAAGCAGCACTTCCAGCAGCTACTTAATGGGCATCAGGTAGAGAGAGTGATAGAGCAGGAAGAGAACCCGCATCCAGTCAGTGAAGAATCCATTCCCCTCCCAGTCTTGAAGAGGTCCGCTCAGCTATCAAAAAGCTGAAGATCAACAATGCCGCCGGCTCTGATGGTCTACCAGCGGAGCTTTTCAAATATGGTGGTTATGCTTTGGTAGGGTACATGCACCAAGTCATCAACCAAGTATGGGTGGAGGAAGCCATGCCCGATGACTGGAATATCAGCTCTATATGACCCATCTTCCAGAAAGGCGATCCTATGTCCTGTCAGAAGTACCGAGGCATATCCTTGCTTAATGTCGCATATAAGATCCTATCCAACGTACTGTGTGAACGTCTGAAACCTTTCTGCAGAACACAAATCGGCGAATCTGTTTGAGATATAAAAGTACAAATCATCAAAACTCTTCGTATAGATATCGTGAATGTATGACTTTTATAAAAAGTAGATTGTCAGAAGTTTTCGACTACGTGTCATGTAAGCACTTTTAACTTTTACTTAAAATATCCTCATATTCTCATTTTTCAATTGAAATCGGCAATCACGTAAAAATTAAAGCGTTAGTTGTGCCTATATTTTTGTCCTGTTTTTAGCTCTCCTCCGATACCATCTTGGCTCACCATTCATCGCTTTTTTATGGAAGCGGTTTTATAGAGGTAGTTTATCTCCAAATATAAAACAGTTCACTGACTGCCTGAAAGACCATACCGCTGGACCTAAAGAGCTGAAATTTGGACAGAATATTGCTATACTGACATAAACCTCCGCTAAGGGAGAATTTTTTTGAAATTCCATCTCTAAGTGGGTGAATTCGGAAAAATCCTGAATTATATAAATCCTTACATGACTGACTAACGGACAACGCACAGACCAAATCCCTGGACCTAAAGGGCTGGAATTTGGACAGTACATTCCTGTAATGACATACTTAATGTAGGTGAATAAGTGAATTGGAAAAAATATTATTCCTTAATTTCTTGATCCGTAAGCCATTGTCATTGATCGTGAGTCTGTTGAAAGAGTGTTGTGGTCGACGGGAAGGTGTAATGCTCAATGCTGCAAAGTTTTTGATAATAACGCGACTGTTTAAGTGCACGGGCAAAGCCGGGCGGGTAACAGCTAGTATTTACATAATATTATCTTTGTAAATAATATTTCATTGTATTTACACACGCTTAAGGGGGTATTCTAGTTTAGAATTTTTAAAAAAATCGTTTTTTTTATTTAATATTTTTAAAGATTAGCCCTTCAAAAATGTATCCTCCAAACGTTTCCAGAATTTTATTTTTTTTTTATTTTTATAATCTACACACGCTAAAGGTGATCTGCAAGTGCAAACCCTTATAATGCTTACACACAGCGCGAGAAGAACAAGAACGAGTGACAGATCCTACAGATAGTCTCTTATACACCACGAATTCTCAGAAAGTCTCTATGTGAAGGTCGTTGTTCTAATGAATCGATTAACTTGAAATGTGGCGTGGATTTTCTTTCTATCGCAGGAACTAGAATTATGTAAAAATTTTGTTTTTTACTATTTTTAAAAAATTAAAAACTTTGAAAAAAAGGGTAAAAAATCACTTTTTTCAAATTTTTATTTCCGTAGTTCAGGTGGGCCCCGTAGCGCAAGTGGTTAGTGCGTCGGACTACTGAGCCAGCGGTCTTGGGTTCGAATCCCGCCGCAAACACCTAAACATTTTTCACAGTGCCCACCTCTTTCGAATGTCTGACAAGCATCAAAGAGTATCATTTGTCTCGATTGAGCTTCTCAACTCGCCGTTCGGAGTCGGCAAAAAACTGTAGGTCCCTTCCATTCGTGCAAAAATACAACACGCACACACAAATGGTTGCGAGAAGCAGGCCCAGGTTCACCTCGAGCTGTAGCGCCAACTAAGTAAGTAAGTTCAGGTGATAGCGACATTCTTACTGATTAAGAATATTTTTGTTTTTTTTTTCGTACTTAGTTTTTTTTTTTTGTACTTAGTTTTTTTTTTTATCGAATTTTAAAAGACACCCAAAATTCGTACCGCTAGACTAGAATACCCCCTTAATCGAATTTCTAATGAATTTTACTATCAACTCTATCTAACCATATACAAGTAGGTACTGTTTAACTTAACGTTAAGTTTAGTTATCAATAAAGCAGAATCAGCCTGGAATATTTGCCACGAATATTTAGGGCGTGCTAATTTACCAGAATGCGATTAGTCAAAGCGGGTCTGGAATTGAAATTTATTCGTAAATTTATCACGGTTTCAATATCAAGAGTGGTAGCAGTCTTTAGACTAAGAATTGAAATATTTATGATTAGAAAGGTATAAAGTTGCCAAAGTAAGAGTCGGACACAATTTAGCTTTTCGGGATTTTGGATTTTCGGGATTTCGGCTTTTCGGGATTTTGGATTTTCGGGATTTTGGATTTTCGGGATTTTGGGATTTTGGGATTTTGGTTTTCGGGATTGTGACCCCAACCCTGCCAAAGTGCTTTAATTTTTCATACCTAATTGGGGTTAAGGTATTTTGCTGTTTGAAGGAGTGTGTGTCCGAAATCTTTTTTGACCAATTGTACCTCTTTATGTCCATTCTCTGAAAAATGTATTCATTAATTTGGTTAAAGCTTGCCACATTCAGTCGAAAACGTTGATTTTAAAAAAAGCGGAAGAGCTGTCGTAGTCTGTTTAGAATAAAAAGCGGTGAAGTGTGGATCGGGCCACGCGCCTTTTTTTACATTTTTGGTAAGGAACACATGGCTGGATGTTGCAGCAATAGGGTAGGCACTGACTTGCTTTAACTTGGCAGAGCCCAGTGTTGTAACTGTTACTTCACATCAATCGTATTGGACGATTTTAACGCCAAGATAGGAAGAGAGGACATCTTTGGTAGGCACAGCCTACACGACACCACGTCCGAAAACGGACTAAGGATAGTTGACTTTGCTGCGGAGCAAAGTATCAGTATAGCAAGCACGCGGTTTCCTCATCTTAATTTCCATAAAGGAACATGGCTTTCTCCGGATCGACTAACCATCAACCAAATCGACCACATTACGATCGACACCAGACACGCCTCCAGTATCCTGGATGTCCGAACCTTCCGGACGACCAACATTGGCTCGGACCACTACCTTGTTGTAGCCAAGGTACGAATGCGGATATCCACAACGCCACAACAACGAAACTGTGAGAAAGTATAATGTCGAAAAGCTACAATCGCAATCGGGAACGCATATCCCGATCTCACGCTACGAGTCCTACCGCAGCAACAGCTAGTACAGAAGGCCAGTGGCAACACTGCCAGCAAGCGAAACCCCTGGTTTGATGAAGAGTACAGATTAGCTAACGCTACCCGCAGAGCTATTTAAAGCAGCTGGAGATGACTTGGTAGTGAGCATACACCAACTCATCTCTAAGGTTTGGTCAGATTAAAGTATGGAATCTCATGATCGTCGACGCCGACGATATTGACTAAGGAGACTCTATATAAGATCCTTATCATCCCAGTCTTGCTATATGGAGCAGAAGCATGGGCTTTATCGAAAGCTGATGAAGATATCCTTGGTCGCTTCGAAAGAAAAATCCTTCGTAAGATATTCGGTCCCGTTTGCGTTGACAGGTTCTGGGGGAGAAGATTCAACCGCGAACTGTACGAGCTGTACAGCGACATCAACCTGGTCAAAAAATTGCACATTGGGCGTTTAAGATGGCAAGGACATGTAGAGCATATGGACATCAATGCTTCGGCTCGGAGAATATTCGACTCTTACCCGGACGGCCAGCGCAGCAGAGGACTACCTTGCCTAAGATGGGGCGTGCAAATAGAACAAGACCTCAGCCAACTTGACGTGCGCAACTGGAGGCGGTTAGCTAACGACCGGGCTAGCTTGAAGAGGTTGTTGGTTGAGGTTCACCCCGGACTGTAGCGCCACCTAAGTAAGTAAGTAAGTAAGGAACACTAAAAACAGCACTGTGCAAATACTAAAGATTCAGAATGTGCCCAAAAGAATACAATGATCTTTTATCTATCTATACATAGTATAAAAGTGAGTCCCCAAAATGTGTCTTTCTGTTTGTACAGGATAGTCTCGAGAACCACTAAACGGAATTAGATGTGGTTTTCACTTTTATGATCTGCATTTCCTGGCGGAATTAATGGATGTACTCAGACTACTCCATTACTTATAGGAGCTGAGAATTGCAGTTGAGTTCAATGCTTGCGTCAAATGATAACATATTTGGCATTATGTACAAAAAAATACTAACTAACTACCTACCAAAAAAAATACTAACTAACTGACTAACTAAAACATTTAGAACAATTTTGGATATTGGAAACAGAAAAGTATCACACAAAATATATGACGTATTACATTTCCATAACATTTTTGTGTCATCTATAGGGGACAACCACTAAGTTCAGTTTATAAAAATTGCCTTAACAGTGGCAGGGGGCGAATCAAAGCTAGCTATCTGGTGTCCGAGGTGTTTTAATCACTTAAAATATAGCCGCGTTGATTGAGAAGTGGGAGAGCTCTATCAATTTGACAAAAGACTAATCAGTTTCACTTTCTTTCACGTATTATTTGCTCAGCGCCTTCGATTTATTTAACTAAGAACTTATGTCTTAAAGTTTTCGGTAAGCAGTCTGTTCTATGTGAATGTTTTCCCCCCCTTGTACTACTGCATTATCGAGTCCTCTAACATTGTTGTCCACTTCACCTGTTAAGATGTTCAATAGAACGCGCTGACCAAAAGCAAACCCTATCTCTTTCTATCTCTATTCTGTTCACTTTAATTGCTTGGATACGGCATACCATAATATTTACCCATCTAATCACCCAGTACGCTTTCCTGGACTAGCGTACGAATATGGGATGCTGTGCGATGTTTACACTGCAAAAGTATCTAATATGCAAATATGTGTACTCCGCTAATTCTAAATTTTCTACCTGTTGTATGTGAGTAGATATCCATATCCATATCCTATTCGGAATGCCAAACAAGAAACTCAAATGAAAAGATGACGGTTGGTTCCCCAACTGCGTGAGGAATTTTCTAATGAGTGAGTCAGTCTTCACAAAGCAAAACAAGAAATAACTCTGCAAAGAAAAATGAAAACATAGGAGGAACAAAGTGCAATATTACTATATATTCTCTTTTCTCGTACTGACACCTGTTTTCCTTCAGCTAATGATGATGATTTCTTTTCGACTGTTTCTTCTACATTCCCTTGGATTTGCATACATACTACACAGTGGCCACGACGACACTCCGTTTACCCAGTCACTCATACTCATTTGCATTGGTGGAGTGAATTATTCTCCTTGGGACGTTTTCATCAAGTGGTACCGGTACAGGCGGCGATTGACTGTCGTCTGTTCATCCTTCATTATGCCATTGCATACGTAACGTATACACATTTTCACAGTTTGATTTATTTACAATTGAGGTGAAAGAGCAAAACAGAAAAATTTAGGTATACATACATACATACATACATACATACATACATACTTGACAACCAGGGTCGGTATTAAGGTGTTCGGGCCCTTTTTCTGATGAGCTGGCCAAGTCCAGATATAAGTAAAATTTTCAAGTTTATTAAAGTCCTTCTCACCATAACCCATTAATGACAAGAGTCTAAAATATTCGATACAAGCCTGAAATTTTCAGGCGTGGCTTGTATTGTGTGTGTTTTTTTATTTTTTAATAAGGTTTGGTCACACTAGGCCGTTACATATACATATGTAACGTTAGTCCTGATACCACAAAAATTGTATAAATAATAACACTGTACATATGCAAACAAATAACGTATTTTATTTCAGTATTATTTTTATTTATTTCACAAATTTGAAGATATGTATATGTATAATGATGTTTCTGGAAGAAAGATATACAGAGGCCTACATCGCACTTAGAACACATTGTAGTACAATGTTGAGGATCTTAATAATCAAATGGTCCACTCGATCGTGGTGGGCATTAGCATACTCGGTTTCCATTTTAGGTCTACGAAAACCAACAGGAGGTTTGGGCTCACCAAGAGGCCGACAATAAAACCGTGCTATCGAACGCCTGAATTGAAGTTGAGGTAAATTTGAGCCAGCTTTTTTGTGGAGTAACCTAGCGTTTTGGATTGAAACATCTATCAGCCAAGTAAAAATGGACGACCACCATTTCTTCCCTCTAGCACCTGTTCGATAGCTGTTTAAATTTTGGTCCATACGATCTGTGCCACCCATGTTTGAATTATACCGTGCAATTGCATAGGGTCGTGGAAGTTCAACAGCCTTATGCTCTTTCCGGGAATATCTGGACACAACGGAACTGTCTACCCATTTTGTTATATAAATATCTGCTGCAACTAATTTTGTGAATACAATTGTACCACGCTTTGCATTCTTCAATTCTTTTTATTTTTTAGAGGACAAGAAGCCGGAATGCGACTTTCCCGGATGGTTCCGGTCCCGTTGTTACCTCTTTTTTTTAGTCCAAGTAAGACAGGTACTGACGTAAACAAATTGTCAAAATAAATAAAAAACTGCAAAGCCAGTAAAAGATGTCCCTTATGGGGTCATAAAAAAAAACGCGAACGCCAACTTGGAGTTGGCCCAACTGTTCGACTTACAAATGAAACGACAACGATTAAAAGCTTACAAAGTTTATTCTAATCCGTTCTACTTCATGTCTCAATTAAGACTAACAATCCAAATATTTTAATCCTAACTTAACGTATGGGCTGCGCGTGCAAGGGTAGTGCAGAGTCAGCATACACGACTGTGGGAAACGTCGCTGCGTCGCAGTCGGTATTTGAGACGATCAAGTTTCTGCACGCGTATTGAAAATGTGCTGGCGTGTGCAATGCATTTCCGTTGGCATGAAAATGCATTGTGTTAACTACCCTCTCCTCGAAAATCTACGTCCCGTAGATCTCAATGTTGCAGGACGATATTTTGGGGATGTATCCCCGGTTCTGGCAGATAAATTCTAGGTATGTCCACCTTTCTGTTGATCCTGCACCAGATGGTCAAGCCCGCAGCAGCTACAATAAGGAGGATAGTAACATCAGCAACCGCTGATGATTTCATCTTGTTGGTAAGTTCTCGAAGGATCTTGATATTGCCCATGCTGATGTCGTGCACGTACTCGATGTCGATCTTGTGTCGAACTGCAGTGATGTTTGCAAGGACAGGCGGCAGAGCCTAAAGTGAAGTTGCGACGAGACTTTCAAATGTCCTGTTGTTTAGGTGAATTGTTTCTTTATTAAGGTGAATCAGGAAGGTGCCAGATAAGTTTCTTGAACTTTCTCCACTGGTAAGTTCTCCGTTGAAGTTCGTGACGAATATTGTATCTTCTTTGATAAGTTCGACGACCTCCGCAGTGTTCGAACGGAATGTGCAACCAGCGTGACCTCCTTTCAGCAGGCGGGCGATGCAATCGTCCTCTTGCAGCTTCTCCAATGAATTCCTTTCGCACACCGTCATGTTGCCCATGATGGGGCAGCGTGATGACACCCCATACGTTTCCTCGTGGTTTACTAAAATCCTTTCGAACTGCAGATCAACCTGTTTTCCATTGATTATCGATGATCTCGTCAGCAGAAGATTGTATTCAGATTTGCTAACCTTTGGCATAGATAGGACGTACAGCAGCAAAGACTCATTCATGAATACGGACGGTGTACCATATTGCAGGGCTTCCACTATGTTTGAGTAAGGCAGGGTTTCGACTTCGCTGATTACTCTGTTGATTTCCTCCTGATCTAGAAGATTAGTATTGACTATACCGCTCCTCGCCATTTGGCAACCACGAACAATTTCGTTGACCTCTTCTTTAATCACCATGATTTCGTTGATGATATCCTGTTCGAACTTCGCTCTGTTTGATGACGTAATTTGGTTTGCTGTATTACCGATTACCCTGTTGATCTTCTGTGTGATGTTCTCGGCTATTTTCAGGACCCTCTTGTGGATTTGATACTGTTGGTTATTATTTTCGATCAGGTCTTGCTCGTTGCGGAGCACCTTGTCCCAGTCGGCTGCATCGGGGTTCCCTGCCAACCATTTCCAGGCGGATCCAATCCAGTTGATTGACCTAGGCTTCCTCTGAGCTCTTCCCTTAAGTGAGTAGAAGCGTTCATAGACTTGAGTCAAGTGATGTTGTGCCACTGTTTTCCTGTCTCCTCCCGTGATCTCGCCCTTTACTGCTTCCGTCATCTTTTTCAGCAATTCTTCGAATTGTTCCAGACGAATGATGTGTACGAGCTTGAAATGTCCATCGACGATCCATCCCTTGCCTTCTTTAATAGATATTAATGGGGAGTGATACTCGAAGATGCTAAACCCTTGCACGACCGTCGTTAGTAAAAGGCTGTGTGGTACATTTAAAAGGTAATATAATAATAACTTACAGTAAAATAATGAAAAAGGATATACAATATTGAAGTATAACATTTTAATATAGTTGTACATTGTAAAGGCAAAATCAATTGTGAAAAAAGAACAATTTTATACAAATGGAATTTTCTGAATTGTTTATCTTAGTCTTAAGATTAAGTGTTAAAATTACATTAGATTTCAATTATGATTTTATAATTACTTAATAATACATAGAATTACAAAGAACGGTAAAAAGAATTAACTAGATTAAGATTACTTAGCTTACATTATTAATATTGTATAATTTACTTAGGAAAAAAAAATAAAAATAAAAATTTAAGTCCTGTGTGCTTGGATCCGTGTGCTTGGCTGGTGCTTAAAGTTACGTGTGCTTTGTGCGTATGTGCTTTGTGCTATACCCCTTTTTTTTCTTTTTTTTTTTTTATATAATATAATATAATATTGATAAATTTAAGTATTTTTTACTTGTGCTTTGTGTATTTTGCGCCCTGTGGACGTTAGAACTGTTACCTTGTTATTTTTTGCCACAACTTCCTTTCGATACAGGGGCTTATGCTTGCCCTGAATACCCTTGAATGAAGTGTAAATTATATCTCCTTTTTTAAAATTTTTAGGTATCGACTTCCTTTTATTATACCACAAATTCCTATCTCTTGCCTTCTTTAGTATTTTCTCCCTCAGCTCCTGGTTAACCTTCATTCGAAAGTTGGCCATATTCTGAAAGTTAAACCTATTGCTTCGATTGAAGAATATATCGCATGGTTTTCGCTGCGTCACCGAGTGAATCGTATTGTTATACCTGTCGACCGAAATATTTAAGAGCTCTTTTAATTTCAAATCTTTATATTCGGCTTTCAGGCATCGGTAGATTTCTAAGATCGTGGAATGAAATCTCTCGACCTGCCCATTAACTTCACTACGATTCACAGGTGTTTGGTACATTCTTATGTCCAGCATTTTGATGAAATTGACCATAATTGGGCTGAGGAAGCTTCTCTCATTGTCGGTGACTAACATCTTCGGGGCAGTGAAATAGTGAAGAATTTTAATGACCTTATCCCTGAGGTGAAGTGAAGACTTATTCCTTATATGAAATAATTTTGCGAATTTTGGAAATTTATCAATACAAGAAATGAATCTTTCCCCTTGTATTTCCATAATGTCCATGTGTAGTATTTCACATGGATAAGACGGAGTCGGTGTAGGCTGGAACTCAGGGGTCGCTGGGTGTCGATCATATTTGTTAGCGAGGCATACATCGCAGGAATTCGTGTATCGTTTGATAAGGCTGCTCATTTTCGGAAAGTAGTATTTCTCGAGAAGTTGTTCTTTGTTTTCCCGAGCATTTCTATGTCGCCTATGTTCCTTGCTTATGAGATCCCACACCCGATCTTCGTTGGTGACATCCTCTACTATTTTTTGAGTTAGCCTTATCTTATAGTTGACAAAACTCTCCAAGTAGACGACTTGCAGCAATTGCATAAGGCATTCGTGGACCTTAAGGCCATTAACGATATTTGGCCTAAGGTTTGTCTTAAGAATTTCAGTTAATTCTGGTTTATCTATGAATGTCCTCGCAACAAAGTGTCTTGAGTAACCGGGGTATGGTTCCTCATACCTATTCGGTTCTTTTGCAACATTTATTACGAGCTGATTTCGGAAGACGTTGAGTGGTGTCTCCACGTGTGGAATCAGGTCTGTTGAATCTTGAACTGCACTATGCATCGTCTCACTGGCAGATGTAGTGGAATTCGCGTTTACATTGGTAGGTTCCGTGGAGAATTCATACTCTGCAGCTGTTTCTGTTGTTGGTTGGGCGGTTTCCGTGGAGGAATCACCTTCCGAAGCAGTTTCCGTTGAGGAGTTATTGTGTAACGCATTCACTTGGCATTCCGCTTCAGCATTCACTGAGGTGGTCAAGTGCTGCTTACCAATTTTGAGTCTTGAGAGAGCATCGGCCACGACATTAGATTTGCCTGGTCTGTAGACCAATTCGCAGTTATACTCCTCTATTCTTGCCTTCCAACGTTTTAATTTGGCATTATAATTACGATTGCCTAAGGCAAAGGTTAATGGTTGGTGGTCGGTGAATATGCGAATTTTCTTAGCCCCGTAGAGATAGGATCGAAGATTATCTAAAGCCCAAACTATCGCCAACATTTCTTTCTCGTTAGTGGCGTAGTTTTCCTCGGTCCTGTTGAGGGATCGCGAAATGTAAGCGATGGGTTTGTCGTTGCCCATTTCACCCTGTGACAACACGGCTCCGATTGCTGTATTTGACGCATCTGTCGTAAGGTTAAATGGCATGCCGAAATCAGGGAATGATAAAACTTCTGCAGAGGTAAGTAATGTCTTAAGATCGTTGAAGGCTTTCATTCCATCTTCGTCAAGTTCAACATGGATGTTTTTCGATTGATTGGCTTTCACCTGAACATTCTTCCCTCGAGTTAGATTAGTCAGAGGCTTTGCAACTTTTGCATAGTCCCGGATAAATTTCCGATAATAAGATGTCAGTCCGAGGAAGGATTTAAGCTCTTTCAGATTTTCGGGAGGTTGAATGTTTCGAATAGCCTCGACCTTTTTCATATCTGGGCGTACGCCATCAGGGGTAATGACGTATCCAAGGAATTCTACTTCGGTGTCCATAAAATGGGTCTTCTCTAGGTTAACCTTCAGGTTCGCCTCATTCAGCCTGTTCAAGACAGTATCGAGGTTCTTTAGGTGATTTTCTTGGTTATCGCCGAAGACGATTATGTCATCTATATAGACATAACAAATCTTACCTATATATGGCTTTAACACGTCGTCAATCATGCGTTGAAACTCATCGTGGAAAATGCTGTTTTGGGTATATCCGAGGGTTTCATCGGTATTTGGTGGAATCCTGAGGTTAGATCTAGAGTTGTAAAATACTGGGCCTTGCCAAGGCTAGCAAGGGTGGAATTTATGTCAGGTATAGGGTAAGCATCCGCGATGGTCACACTGTTCAGCCTTTTGTAGTCAATGACCATCCTGTATTGTTTCTCACCATTTGGCTTTGGTTTTTTGGGGACTACCCAAATTGGTGAATTGTATGGACTTCGGGAAGGTCTAATTATACCTTCCTCCAAAAGTTTGGTTATCTCATCTTCTACTTCTGCCCTGAGGCAAGCTGGATAAGGATAGCTTTTCGTGTAGATCGGCTCATCCGTGTTCGTCCTAATTTGTGCCTGAACAGAAGTGTCAATCACTTCATCGATACTGATTGGACCAAAAAGTGTGTTGTATTTCTCGATTAATGAATTTAACTCCTGTTTGATTCGGGAAGGGAGGTTTTCATTCAAGATTATATTAACCTGTCTAGATAGTTTCTCCTTCAATTGCAGCCTAATATTTGGTTTCAATGTTAAAATGTTGGCCTTTCGGTCAATAACGGCTTCAAGCTCTTTTAGCGTATCATCGCCAATGATGCCGTTGAACGACTTAAGTCCTGGTAGAACATAAAATTTCAACAAGGTATCATTGCCAACTTTCGCGAAAAACTTTCCTGCCACATATTCCGAAATTGCGGTTCTTCCAGCGGCAGAATGCACAAAAAAGGGTTTTTCGAGGGGAACGGTGGGCTGTTTTATTTCTGAGCTAATAATGTTCTTGTTGGCCCCCGTGTCAACAAGAAATTCCAACACGGCTCCATCCTTCGTCACATATTCTATATATGGTACGCTGGATGGGCGTCTGTCATAAAATTTAGCTCTTCACACGCGGTTTCCTCCGCGACTTCGGAATAATTTTCTTCGCTATTCTCGGCTTCCACATGGTACAGCCTTTGCTGTTTGTTCGGGAAGTTGTCTGACTTAGTCCTGCGCTTGAACGGATTTTCCACCTTCGAGCGGTTCATATAGTTTACCTGTCGAGACTGAATACTCCGATCGACATCCATTTTTTCAAGTGGTTTTGGTCCAGGTCTTGGTGGATGAGCAGCATCGCGAGGAGGAGAATTCCAAGCAAATTGCTTAAATCTTCCTGGATGACCTTGGAAGGGCCTTTTCGGTAGCATGAAGGGTGCTACTTCCGAACTCCTGAACGTCTGATTTACAGGCGCCGTGATTGAGTTCGATCCGGTAGACGAGTGGATTGTATTACTCCTGAAATTCAAATTTTGAATCTCTAAACAGGCAGAGTACGCCTCCGGAAGAGTTTTCGGCCTTTGAATTATCAGCATCCTCGAAATATCGCCGTTAAGGCCGCGCACAAAAACATCCAGGGCCCTGTTCCGGTATGTTTCCACCAAGGCTTTTACTGTTTCCTCGCTAAAGGATTCCGTCTTTAATTTATTAACCATCAATGACTCTTATCTGCGTAATGCAGGGAGAGACACTGTTTCATGTCAAGCCAATCACTATCAAAAATATTATAAGATACCAGAGCAGCGTCAGCCGACCCTCTGATCTTACCCCGTACGTGCTGAAGTATAGCACGGTATATGGGCTTTCCCTTTACAATGTCAAAATCTTTTAGGATGCCCTCCACTGCATGTACCCAGGATACATACTGCGTGGGGTTTCCATCAAACACGTGTAGTTCCTTTACGCAGTCGGGAAGACGGCTGATCTCCCTCAACTCAGCCTCAGTTTGTGGAGGACACAGTTCGATAGTTTGCTGCGCCTGATTCGTCTCAAGTGCTGGCATTATTTGCGTCGGCTAGCTTTCAAGTGACTTTAGACGCGTGTCTAGTGCCTTGATCTGGGCAAGTATACTATTCACTGCCCCGGTCAGTTCGGTTATGGACTTAGTCATTTGGTCCATCTTAGTTGGAAAAACGAATTTTTGTCAGAGGAAATACAGGAAAAACGCTTACCTTGTGGTTTCTTAAGTTCGATACACTTGTCACACACAATTAGCACAGTTTTCTTTCTTTTTTCTTTAATTATTCTTTATTTTTTAATTTATTTATTTTTCTTCTTTTGGCTTTAAGCCCTTGGGTTTTCACAGCACGCACACGTTCACACAAAATTGCCGTAGCACACTTTTCGCACTAACACTTTCTTTTTATGCACACTGCTTTATTGTCCTGTCACTTACAGGACGCTTATGTTCATTCTGGTTCGATTTTCAGAGGATAATTCTAGTGATCTGGAAAAAACGAAAAGAATTCGATAAAACCGAACCGAACCGAACCGAACATTTTTATTTTAGGGCACCGGCCTTGGAAGGTTCGTGTTCTCCCTTTTGGAAGCCTACGTTGAGATTGTAGGCGACCTACTCGCGGCACGAATTACTCCACAATCGATCTGTTTATCCGGACGATCTCTGCGCATGTTCCCATGGGTATGCCGGAATTTGTTACATCAGAGTTAGAGTAGTTAGCTGTGTTCCCGTGGTAACAGTAACTTGCACTCAGATAGAGCGTACTAACTCGTTCGTCCTGTATGAAAGGACCCGTAACTATCGACCAATGAAAAAAACAGATCAATTAGTAGGCTGGTCCCTGCTCGGGCGCCAGTAAAAGATGTCCCTTATGGGGTCATCAAAAAAAACGCGAACGCCAACTTGGAGTTGGCCCAACTGTTCGACTTACAAATGAAACGACAACGATTAAAAGTTTACAAAGTTTATTCTAATCCGTTCTACTTCATGTCTCAATTAAGACTAACAATCCAAATATCTTAATCCTAACTTAACGTATGGGCTGCGCGTGCAAGGGTAGTGCAGAGTCAGCATACACGACTGTGGGAAACGTCGCTGCGTCGCAGTCGGTATTTGAGACGATCAAGTTTCTGCACGCGCATTGAAAATGTGCTGGCGTGTGCAATGCATTTCCGTTGGCATGAAAATGCATCGTGTTAACTAAGCCTTTATAACATCGTTGAATTCGTCAAGCATACAAAACAATGGTGTTGCGTTCTTACCGTATTTTGCAGGATAATCCACGTTTAGCCTTGGATTGTTACCTTGGTACATCTCTAAGTTTATGAGGTATCCGTCAGGTATATTTACCGACCACATTTTATAGCCGAAGCGTAGTGGTTTTCCCCTGATGAAATGTTTGCAGCCATGTCTGCCGTAATACTCCACCATAGATTCGTCGTTACTAAGATGTCGCTCCGGATGAAATTTTGAGCAAATTTTTTTTTCAGACCATTAGTTGTCGGACGAATTTTCCAAATTGTATCGTCTTCATATTGCAAAATATTGTCGATAAAATGCATGTTATATTTACATTAAGAAAATTGGGCAGCACTGACTAATCAGGCTGTACAACCCTTAGGTCCGTAAGCCAACACAATTATGTAAATGTCAAATATGCACGACTTATTTCCGAATTATTTGCACGAGGCAAGTCGTCTTTTCCTCCTCTCGCGCAAAATCAAATAAAGAGATAAATAAAGTAAGTTGTAATTGCGCATTTTTCAATTTTTCCATTCGAGGACACACAACAATGCAAATAACGATTTCGGTTTCGAATCTGTCACATCTCATTGCTTGTATAACCATTCCAACCATCATATCATCATCTTCAGCCCTATAGTCTCTTTTGCTTGGATGAGTAATATAACCAGTGGCTATCAATATGCCAATATACACGCGCATTTCGTTTGTAGTGATGTTTGGGTTAGCAGCTCCTCGGAACACAGCATACTTGTTTGTTAGTCCTTTTTCCTATTTTTAGGGCCGATTTTCTTCTTCTGCTTCCGATTCCTCAAAGTGCTGCGGTTCCTCATTTGCTTGACCCCTGAAATTTCGAATTCGTCGGACTGTCTGTTCCCTCGAACAGAGTTGAGTATCTTTCGGCGTTTTCGAACTACGTTTACGAACATTTATTTTTGTTGGCGTTGTGTCGTTTGTTGTAGCTTCTATCACATTGGTAGATAACGGTGAATTGATGGTGCTGCACTTACAATTGACGAATCCTCCCCTGTTGCATCTGGTGGTGGAATGGATGTTGATGGAGTTAGAGATTGCTCTAGGAGGTCGACATCCAAATCAAGAAATGGGTTGTCTATAGCATCGTTCAAATAATCAATCAGCCCTTTATCAACATCTACAGGTGGAGTATCGGCTTCTTCCATATTTCCATGAAACACAATCTCACATGGAGCTTTCAATTGCTTGGCTGGTCAATTTATGAACTTACCACCTCCGTCTTCTTCACCTGAATCTTCTCCAGATAAGTTATCTTCAGTTGGTGGTTCTAAATAGCTATATTCGATCAACTTCTTCTTTATCCGAATCAAATTCCTCTATAATTCTGACAATGTCTTCAACAGTGCAACCGTACCTATCAAGCCATATAATAAAAAAAAGCAATCAGATACAAGGCCTGCTTCATACGGACTAATGTTACATAAAGGTATTTTCCGTCAAAAATTGTGTTACGTTATATGCGCACTAACGTTACATACATATATGTAACAAACATCAAACATCAACCTCAATTCTATTCCTATGCTTTTGGGCCATCGTATACGGCGGCCTAGTCCCTATGAAACCTGCTCGCTTTTTAGAACCGCACCTGCTGAGAAAACATAAAGTCGAAAATAGGGATCCCATCGCGCACATGTCTGAGTATGGAAGGAAAATCTTATAAAATATTTGACCCTCAGTGATGGAATCCAAACAAAGCACTTGACTTTAGAAAAATGCTTTTGTACTGAGCGCACTCTGTTCTGAGGAGGAGGAGGACGAGCAGCGGCAGGCGGTGATGGTGGTGGAGGATAATGATGAGTGGCGCTTAGCCAAAGTTAAAAAAAATAAAAAAAAAACCTGTATCTTTGTATCTCAAAACAAACCATCCAACCACTGCAGCTACTCGTATAGAGATGTATCCTATGTACATAACATATGTATATCTTAATGACTTCAGGTGAACATGGCGTCGTTGTCTGTCGGTCGATTCGTTGAGGAGTACGTCAACAAACTTTCGCTGACATTCAGAAATATTTATGACCTGGTCTGTCAACAAAACGGAGCGGTCGTTCCGATATCAACACACACAATGTGCATGCACATCGCATCGGTATAAATCCAGAATGTACTCGTACATAATAACTCTATGTTCGATGGGGTTCTCGTATTTAACCACAAAGGTGACCACATTCAGATGTCATAAATCCACACATTTTTATGCTCTTGTTGCTGGTGTCGTAGTATATCTGTAGTTCGGCAGCAGCCGATATTGCCAACACTTTTTGTTTGTACAAAAGTACGTAGGTACTTTTATACACGTATGTATGTATGTATCTATGGTGTAACGTTGTCAGTTTTATTGCATTGCGGTAGGTATGTCATAAATTTATTTTCATTTAAAGATGATGATTGCATTAGATTACGATTGGGGTTTTATCGACTAATAAATTACCCATAAGTGTAGAGCGGGGAGTATTACTACAAGTTGTAAACGTGTGACCTTACCGGGGTATAATTGTGCACACAGAACGATGACAGAGGCTTGTTTCGATGCAAATCGATTTCACCTTTTATTAATCCATTTTAGTACGAGTTGTATACAAATTTAAAGCGGATGGGGATCACCAAAAGTCTGGACATTCACATGGTTAGATAATATCCGATGGACAAATGTTGACAAATGCTTTTTATTAGGACGAATTTAAAAATAAGAAATTTTTCATACATATGTAGTATGTACATAGGGTAGATGCACTAGTATCCGGACAATGGTAATGTCCGGACACCTAGTCGTTAATTTAAAGAAATAAGCAAAGTTCGCGGGAAAAGTTTTAAGCAACTATTAAATCTTAAAATCCGTTAGGTATGTTTCTCAAACACACATGCAAAGCTTCAAGTAAACAAAAGCTATGCTGTGCGATGAAGGTCAGTGGTCTGAGAGGACAGTCGTCGATGTTGCGTTTTGCTTTAAAAAAAAATTGTGTAACAATTTAGGAAACGGACGTCTGAAAGTACTATTTATTCACTAATTTTAAACGAAAATGACTTGTTTTCAAGTAAATATAAGTAGGTTCCTACATTAGTTTTGTAAAAAATATAAAAGAAAAACATAGATACTTTAGTAATCTTAGCTAAATATTTGGTGTCGGGATACCGAAGTCGAAATTTAATTTGTTTTTCAGTTTCCGGACTACTGAAAATATAAGAGAAATATTAAATTCTTATTTAAACACTCTTGTAACTAGGTATATTTAATACAATTTAAGCAAACAGAATTGTATTTCTCTCGAAGATCTTCAGTATTCGGACAGTGTTTACTGAACAAAAAAACGTCTGTTCGGTTAATGAAAAATCAGTCCCAGTATCTGAATATTACTGAATAGCTAGAGAATTGGGTTTTTTGTAATCTTTTTTATAAAGGAATGGACGCAGATAGCTTAGCAGCTTAGCGGTGACCTTAGAGGATATAAGAAAGAACAATCAAGGCATTAGGAAAGCAACTACCAAATATGGCTTGCGTCTATCAACACTGCATGATCGCTTGAAGGGCAAAAGATTAATTGGTGAAAAATCAACAAAACTGGGCCCAGATCTTTATTTAACCACCGAAGACCAGAAACTTATGCCCAATCATGCGCTGATTTATATAATGCGTTAAAAAGGATCTTTTGAATACGGGAAAGAAAATAATAAGTGATTCCAAGAGAAAAACACCATTCAAAAATGACCGGCCGGAAAAAATTTGAATGCTATCTTTTATGAAAAGAAATCCATACTTCGCAATGAAGGAAGCTGAAACCATTAGCAACGGTGGAACAAAAGCGACCCAGGAGACGATGTTGAAATGGTTAAGGGATCTTCAATATTATTTGAAAAGTATTAACCAAGAGAATTTAATGAATGACACGACCCGTGCAGAATATTGAATGGTGAGAATAACGAATGGAGCAGCTTTTGCATTTGCCCAAAATCTGGAAAAAGTCATAGCTCCCAAACGGTATAAAAATATATATACATACATATGTACATATATCAAATCAAAGCTGCAAATGAAAAAGAAACCCTAAAGCTAGGATTGACGCAAAAACGTAAATCTAGCGTCAATAGATTTACGCCCGATTGATGTAGTTTTGATAGAAGCGTAAATAGATGTTTCCCCCATTTACACGATTGACTTAAAAGCGTAAATTTTATCAACGTCAACCAAAATATCGATTGACGCAATTTAAAAAAAGGGTCAACCGTCAACCGTACAATCGGACCGTTTACACGGTTGACTTTTTTTTAATTTGACGCTCCCTGTCATTAGTGCCAAATGAATTAAATAAATTTATATATTTATTTCTTCGATTAGAATCTTAAAGAAAATGACGTCACAAAGTGAAAAAAAACAGCAGCTGCTTTGTACGTGTTTGCAGCATTTTACACTGGTCCCTGGCTTTGCGCGGGGGTAAGGGGAATGCAAAGTCTTGTGAAATACGAAATCGCGCAAAGCGAAGCCGAGTCTTTTCTGGGCAATTCATCCGGGGCTTCATTGCCTGCTATCCCGCTGTGACCTAGGACCCAGCAGAGTTTTCCGTTGCGCTGTGTACCAAGAACCTTAAGCTCTTCGCGTCAACATTTCACAAGCTAAGATGTTATTTACGTAGCAGCTAATGCTTTTATAGCCGCCTGGTCGTCAATGTTAATTGTGATATCTTCTCGGGATATTGTCATCATTGACACCAATTGGGCAGGCTTTATCACTGCTAGAACCTCAGCTTGGAAAACGCTGCTGTGCTCTGGAAGTTGTATGGAGCTATTTATTTTTAGTTCCTCCGAGAAACAAGCCGCTCGTATACCGTTTTCCATTCTTGACCCGTCGGTATATATGGACTTAGATTCGTTGAATACTTCATTAGTCTCCCATTGCTCTCTGCTTGAAAATGCCGATGAAAAGGGTCTTTTAAAATCCAAGTATGGGACGGTGTAGTCTAAGTTGACATTAGCGCTTAGATAGTTGCTAAGTATCTTGGTGTGTCCAAATGCATTCGGTCTCTAACGCCTCGAGTTTGTAGATAATAATATCATGAGAAGCGGAGAAGTCAGTGTACACACAGTCCACCTCATGACCACTTTCTAAGGCATTGGAACAGTTATGGGAGAATGTTAACAGGTTTGTGACAGTAGACCTGTTTCTAACGAATCCATGTTGTTCTGCACAAATAACACCCCGACAAAGAAAAGTAAGGCTTTCACACACAACTTGCTCAAATAATTTTGGTATGCATGACAACTTTGAAATCGGTCTGTAGTTCGTAATAATATTTCTATCGCCTTTCTTAAAGACGGGCGTAATAAACGATTGCATCCAAAAGCTAGGGAAATATCCAATTGATATGGAGATCTCAAAAAGAGACTTCAACGGCAGAGCAAGGACATCACTGCATTTTTTCAGGACTATTGGAGGAACGCCATCAGGACCTGAAGAGTAATCATGTTTCAGATATGAAATAAATTTCGAAATAGTCTGCAAGTCTAAGGCAAGGTTGGTTAAGCCAACTTGAAGAACATCTTTGAGATGCTCAAAGTATTCATCATCAATACTAAGCGGTACATCATTAAGAGATTTACGAAAATTAACCGCGAAAGAGTTGCGAATATCAACAGGGTCATTAAAAACGCTGTTATTATAAGAAAACTCTGCTGGATATCCGTCAGACCTTTTCTTCGAATTAACCAAGCTCCAATATCGTTTCGGGTTATTCCTAAGTGAGGTTTACATTGTGCTTATATAGTCATTGTATAGGGTTTTCCAATGAGAGGTGTTATTGTGAATGGCCCGCTATTTCGTCGTTCTCGTCGTTCCTTGGTATTGGGCATTCCACAAACGTCATTACACCGTATTTTGCATAAAGACTTGGGTCTTAAGGCTTATAAAGTTCAGTTAACACAAGAACTCAAGCCGGCCGATCATCAACAACGTCGTGTCTTTGCTGATTGGGTCCTTGAAAGGTATGAAAATGATCCGGAATTCCATCGAAAAATCATCTTGACTGATGAGGCCCATTTCCACCTCGGTGGCTACGTCAACAAGCAAAATTGTCGCATCCGAGGCTCGGAAAACCCAAGAGTTATTGTTGAGAAGCCTCTCCATCCTCAACGTGTTACTGTTTGGTGCGGTTTATGGTCCGGCGGGGTCATTGGACCTTTTTTGAAAATGAGGTTGGATCAACAGTTACGGTGAATGGATTGCGCTATCGAGAGATCATTAATGATTTCTTTATGGTCGGAGTTGGATTGTATTGATCTGGACAACGTTTACTTTCAACAAGACGGCGCTACGTGCCACACAAGCAACGAAACCATTGATCTTTTAGGGGAAAAGTTTCCGGACCGTGTTATCTATCGAAGAGGTATTTATTGGCCACCGAGATCTTGTGATTTAACACCTTGCTACTTCTTCCTTTGGGGCCACGTGAAAGATAAGGTCTACGCCTACAGCCCAGCTTCGATTCAAGACTTCAAAGATAAAATTCGTGAGGCTATCGAGGACATAGGGCAGCCACTTTGCGATTTGGTTGGAAAATTTCATGAAAAGGATATGGTTCTGTATGCGTGCTCGTGGTGGCCATTTGGCTGATGTTGTTTTTCCTTATTAACGGCATACCTTACTCTTTATTATGAAATAAACACGCGATCATTTATCTTAAAAAATGGCATTTTTCTTTGAATACCAAAATAACACCTCTTATTGGAAAACCCTTTATAAGCTGCTTGAAAGCAGTTTGAATTCATCGAAAAATGCAATGTAAATATTAAAGTCATTTGGGCTGAGACTTTTAATATAATTTTTCCATGCTCTATTTCTCTTATTTCGTAGAGTTTTCAGATCTTTAGTGTACCAAGGATGGTTCGAGATTGGATTTTTCTATAATTTCGTTAGTATACAACTTCTTATACAATCATTTAGGATACTGTAAAAGCTTTTTACTGCATCCTCAACATTAGGTAAACATTAATGTCTTGTAGATTGGAGCACCTTATTTTTTCAGACAGTTGCTGATAATTAGCCCGTCGAAAGTCAAAGATATACGAACAGTTACCATATCATAAATATGACAGCTCAAGTCAAAAAATATATCCAAGGGTGGATGATGACTATCTATGTTAGTCCCATTATCCCCTTTATGTCCGAATCTGTTGCAGACACTGTGCCTCTCGAGCAGCTAGCTAGCGGCTGTGAAGCCTTCTCCTGTCTCCCTCTGTCAGCTCCTCCCATTTCTTTCTCCCTAGTCTTTTTACTGTCAATTTACTATTGGCAATCCTGCTGCGGGTTGATGCAGTAGATTGCAAAGAGATAATGGATGAACTAGCAACCGAGCGGCTGTCATCGTCGAGAAGAAGATTCTCCAGGTCGATATCAATCGCTCCGTTGATCTCTGCATCCGAAATTGTAATGTGGGTTTCCTGACATTTCTCTTCGTCCCTATTTGCTTGGGTAGCCCTGCTGCAATCGCCCTCTGGGGTCACTGGGACCTACTGAGCCTCCTCACCAAGTAGTCGACGAGGAGGTAGACCTCGTAGACTTCGTAGTTAGAATATGAGATAAAGTTGAAGTTAGAAAACATGTAAACTGTCCGGATACTAGTGCTTGTCCCTACGTGGTTAGGTCATAAATACTGGTATAATTTTAGACGCATTCATTGTGAAACTGGTTTCGAACACTTTCTTTGTACAGGGTGCTTATAGCTTATTATGTTCGAGGTCGAATTTGTTTGACCGCCATTTCGGTTTGGATGACATTTGTCAGTTGGCATTTGACAGTCGTAGAGAGTGGTCTATAGCAATTTATTATGCAGCAGCTAAAGCGTAACAACGTGTTTACTGCGATCAACAGCTTAGTATATACGACCACCATTTTTGACAAAAAAAATTATAATGAGCGACGAAGCTCATTTCGACTTTACTGGCTTTTTAATAAACAGAATAACCATTATTTGGGTACCGAAAACGCTCAATTGATACACCAAAGTAAATTAGGCCTACAGAACATGTAGTTCCAACAAGATGGTGCCACATCACACACAGCTCGTGCTACGGTGTAAAGTTTGAGAGACATTTTTCTCGGCCGAATAATCTCCAAAAGTGGTAATATTGAGTGGCCTCCCGATTTCTTCCTATGGGGATATACTTGAAAAAAAAGGTATACACCAGCCAACCAACCTTGATGCTTAAGGACAACAAATCCTGCGCAATTGTTATGAAAATGTGCTTAAAATAGCTCTTCTTTGCGCCACGGCCAAAGGCGGCCACTTGACTGATATCATATTCCATACATAATATTGAAGACCATATATTCGATCAATAAAATATAAAATACTAGCTGACCCGGCGAACTTCGTACCGCTGTTTGTCTATGTATCTATGTATGTATCTGTCTGTCTGTCTGTCTGTCGGTCGTCTGTCTGTCTATCTGTCTATCTGTCTTTCTGTCTATCTGTCTGTCTGTCTGTCTATTTGTCTGGCCATCTATCTGTCTATCTGTCTATCTGTCTATCTATCTACCTATCTATCTGTCTATCTTTCTGTCATTCTGCTGTGCGCTGTTTGACTTTTATTTCAATACATAAAAAAAAAAATATCGACTTGGAATATAAACTTACTTGCTTGTAAAAGACACTGGAGCTTTGCACCGGAGTATAGTAGTTCCACCGTAGGCCAAAAGTCAAAAAATGCACTGTAAACGTTTTCACCCAAAACCACTTAAGCTATCTGAGAACAACCTAAAGTTAATATTATTGAGATTTGAATGATTTTTTTCTCCAAAGTGATCTCATTGGAAGCCCATCGCTTTTGAATTTTAGTGCTCTGCAAGTAAGCGTCACATGATTTTCTATTTTTCATCTACTATCGTTAATGCAAACAATTTTTTTTTTTGGAATGGATCTATTAGTAGAAGGTAAGAATTCCGTTTTATATTTTTTATTTTAGGTATGATATGTGTAACTATACCATTGGTGGGACTATAAAAGTGGGGGAAGAAAAATCAAATAAAATTGCGTTCTATGTTTTGTGTTTTGTGTTTTAACTATGTTCTCCCCAAGACTCTCCGGTATATTATATATTGCCAGAAAGGCTGATTTGTTTTGTTCCATCAGATGAAATTAAATATCCAATGTATTTAGGGTAAAGGCACTAGTGGTCGGCCACCTAACTTTTTTTTTCACTTTGCATTTCTCCAGTTACTAAAGTATTTGATGAACAGCGTTCAAACAGAATTTCGTTGAATGTTGAAACAAATATTAATCGATTAAAAAGAAAATTAATTAAAACCTTATTGTTCTCTAGAAATGACCAAATTAATGAAAAAAGTCATATTGCGTTAGTGGTCGGCCATAAAAGTTCTAGTGGTCGGCCGGGTCCAATAAATCAATGAAAATAACATATCCAATGATCATTTAAGGGTTTATTTTAATGCAAAACATTTAATAAAAAATATTTTATTATTTGGAATAGCATAGAATAAACAAATAAACACTAAGTTGGCAACAGTTTGTTGAAATCAGTTTTGTTGTATCGAATTATACCACCTATACTTATTTTTATTTTTGCTTATTTAGAAATAAGTTAAATAATTGCTATTAATCTAAAAAAAAATTTATGGAATAGCTTAAGTCTTAAGAGATTAACAAGGTTTAACAACAAAAGAATAAAAAATAAATAGTTAACGAACCTCAAAAATGTTTGCATAGAGCGTATTTATAGCTTCGCTTATTCCTTAAAAAAATAAATATTTGGCTTCAGCAGTCCTAGGTAGAACCAAGCCTAGCTTCCCGCAACCATTTGTGTGTGCGCGTTATATTTTTGCACGAATGGAAGGGACCTACAGTTTTCGGCCGTCTCCGAACGGCGAGTTGGGAAGCTTTACATGACAATTGAAACTCTTGAATGCTTGTCAGGCATTCGGAAGAGGTGGGCACTGTGAAAAACTTTTTATGTGTTTGCGGCGGGATTCGAACCCAAGGCCGCTGGCTCAGTAGTCCGACGCACTAACCACTTGCGCTACGGTGCTCCCGTGCTCCTTAAGCTTCCCTTAAAGCAAGTACAGGATTTCGTTTTAAAAATAAAGAAAACCAGGCCTGCAATCTTTGCAGGGTGTTTTCCTTTTACTGTTAATTTTCTTCTGAACAGTGTATTCGTAAATTAAACAAATAGACCGATACGAATCGAAATAGGCTTCAGTGGCTGAACACTAGCTTGGTAATTTTAAAACAAGAAATCAACACATTTTAACACTTTTGCAAATGTGCACGGACTTATGTTCATCTACCAGCTGCAGTATTTGCGTAATAATATAAAATTTGAGGATAGATGTGTAGGACATGTATCTTCACATTAAGAAAATTCCTAACGGTAATATAATTATATGAGGAAACATGAGTGGCCGACCACTAGTGCCTTTACCCTAAGTTCCTTCACTCCCAGGATTGATTTGATGATTTGATTTAGCTGTTGTGATGCTATTTGGCACCACACGAACTCCTCAATTAGGCAGCACCTGTCAAAACTATTACCTGTCAGAATTAAGTGACACATTGGAAAACTATTTCCTTTTCCTTCTTTTCATTTTATCTGTTGAGGAGACCGGGTGGTGCCCAAGCACAGTTGTAAGTTACATACACATGTACATTTATATGAATTACTTTTATAAATTTTGATTAAAAGATTTTAGATTGGTATCGAATTTGAATTTAATAAACCACACCAAATCTAATTATACGAGTTTATCTTCGCACCCGGCCCGACGTCCCAACAGTAGCAAAAGATAAAATTTAGTCCTTGTAAAATACTATCCATTGAACAATGAAAGGTTTGTGATGCGTTGCAAAGGCCAAATGTCATTTTCATAAACTCAAAAAGTCCAAATGGTTTTACCACTGTTGTTTTCGGAATATCCCCTTCTGCCACGGGTATTTGATGATATACTTTCACCAAATCAATTGTTCAGAAAATCACCCTTCCTCAATGTGTGGTATAGGATATCTGTCAGGAAGCATGACGCTATTCAATCAGCGATAGTCTGTAGTGTGCGGGGGCTCTTATTCGTTCTCAAAACGAAACTTAATGTGAATTAAATATAATAAAATCATACGTTAGTGATTCCTAGATATAAATAATAAAAACGTGTGTGAAACCTAGATTAAAGATTTTAATAATAAAAGACAGTTTCTAAATTTGCCTGCCACAGATCTTTAAGAAAAAGGTAAGAATTCCGTTATATATTTTATTTTATGTATGATATGTGTAACTGTACAAGTGGTGGCAATATGTAAGTGGGGGAAAAAAATTAAAATAAAATCGCGTTCTGTGTTTTGTGTTAAACTTTTTGAGAAAATTGAACGACAGCGAAATCAGGTGAATGTTTGATATACATAGTTAGGAAGGGCATTGTGAGTTTTCTAGGGCCCTGTAGGACACAACCGAATCAAATTATTTGAGGTCCCGAATCAAGTAATAGCGTTGTATAGCTCGATGCGATGAATGCTGTTGTATGCGACCTAAGAGTTGGTACAGAGATGGTAGGCATCGGCTTGGAACTCGTTGGTCTTTTCCAATGAGAATATTTGGTCTGTGGTCGATTTGCCATGCCGGAAGCCACACTGATAATGGCCAATTTGTGTGAAGCAAAACAGCTTTAACCATTCAGACTTTAAATTAAGAAAGGCATGATCATAATTGTTTTCGAAAATAGCACAAGTCTTAGCTGGTTCGCAACATACCGTCCAGCCAGATCTATCGGAAGCTACAGAAATTGCAAACAATCCTATTAGAGAACGTTTCCACTTCAATCTAGACTCTCAATGCTATTAAGGTTTAGTGGAGACAATAAACAAAGCCATCGGACTCAGTCATGGAAATAAGTAGACACAGGGCAGGCCAAAGAGGAAATTCACTGGAGCGATAGTCAAAGACTGTCAATCCGGTAATCGTCAAACAATGTTCTCAATCATATAAACTGATAATTTTTAAGCTAACACACGATTGATTTCACTATCAACAGCAAGATGCTGGCTGACTTGGTTTGGCCTAAAATTAGAAATATAGATTTGGCTGAAGCAACTGGCCACATAAGTTGCAAAACGATAGGCTTCAATAATCTGTACATTTGTATAAAATTTAACGTTTGACATTCAATTTAAATTTCAAGTAAAAGAAACCCTCATAGTTTTTAAGAATTTTTAAGAAAACTTTGGCTATGAATATGCGCCATTGTCCCCAATCGAATTCTCTGTTCCGTAACATCAAAAGAAATTTAAGCAATAAAAATTGCGCTAATGTGCATCCATAATCGACTAGTGGATATTTCATCACTGGAATGGGATGGCACTTGACCAACAGTATTGTGGCCCTGCCACACACCAATAAGAAAATATATTTTCTTCAGTTCTATTTTCGGTTCAGGAAATGCAAATAACAATGAGAGTAACGATCTCTTTTGACCTTGAATAGTCATCTTCCACTTCGGAATGTAATGTATCCGCAAATATACATTCCGACATTCCGAACATTTTTTGCAGGTGCGCGCAGGGGCAAATTAAAAGCTTAAATAGCGCCCACTGTCATGCTATCATCGACATCTGTGCGCGCCGTAATTGAAGTTGAAAATGCGATGGGAATTGCCTGCGGCCGATAACAAGCCAAAGCGGCCACAATCTATGAAAATGATCCTCGCTTATGATAGTTATGAAGATGATATTCACCAGAGAGATGTAACAAGGTTGATAGGAAAGTTGATATCCATAACCGCCCATCGCATCAGATGGAGAGGAGAAGGAAAAGGCGCACATATACGCACACACACACACACCGGAGGGCACATGATCACAATTAGATTAGAGATAGAACAAAGTCAGACAAACAGATTGATAGATTCGATTAGGTTGGGTATTTAGCACATACTGCAACAAGCCGGCACCCGAGCAGCCCCACCAGCAAACGATATACCTATGTATATACGTGCGTCCACAGCCCAATGAATTTTAATGGATTTTTAACTGGTTCTCCAGTTGCGTGCTGGTGCCTGGGTATCCATGCGCTGTTGCACTCGTGGTTGAGTATCTTTTACTAATTTAATAATTCGAAAACCATTTAAGACTCCTAATCACATGTCAAATGGTAGTTTGGTTGGAGCCCATGCCTATAAGTGCGGCGGGTGTGTGATGGACCCCTATCCTCCTGTATCTGTGTACGCAAAATTATTAATTGTTACCCTAGGCGCATTGGAATGCGATCGCTTGCTGGCGATAACACAAGTCGAATACCTATGTACCAATGAATGATGACGAAGGCGATTCTGCAATGTCTAGTACCTTTACGCTAATTAGTTTTTGCAGGCCCAATCCCAATGATGCACAACACGCACTCAGAGAGAGGAACAGGGAGTGCTGCGCCATTCAGTATTGTTCGTCTTCAGATCGTAGCATGCGTCGCGTTGACGAGAAAAGATATCCAATCCGAAACTGGGTTATCGCAGGTGATTCAAGTCGCTACAAGGTGCGGGCTGACTTTTGCGCCATATCTTCATACCAGGTCGTCTTGGTCTTGCCCGCCTACGTTGGGTTTATTACTTTACGATTTACTGTGAATTTATTTGTGATGACAATTTAGGGCTCTTTGATGTGTAGTTTTTGTTGTTTAGCACTTTGAAGTAAGCTGTAAATCAGTTGGTGGGGCCATTTTAATAATAAAAAAAAATTGTTTACAACATTGGGACACCATGATATCGTCTTGATACCGACTAAAAGTTATTTAAGCGCCGATAGTGTTATACTCGTATTTATATGTAATACCTAAACAATGATTTTATGAACCAAAAAATTATTGTCGTTTAGCCTTGGTCAATTTATGAGCGTACCCATGCTATGGTCAGAAAGGAATTTGTACGCGTGACTGAGAATAATGCTTGCAAGACAAAAATGACTGCAGGCGAATGCTCGGACATTTTTCTTATTTGTTAATCTCACTCTATTTTAATTTGCCTGATATGAAACTGAAATATCATCTGCTTTATTTTGGAAAGTGACCGACAAAAATTATCTTCGGCGTCATCTTATAATACATCCTCCTGCAATCCAATATTGCCACTGACATATACATACTTTAGGGAGTCTGTAAAGACTTGTCCAGACCGAACGAAACATTTCAGAAACATTGCTCAAAAAATGTTTCACGATTGTTGCCCATTTGATTCAGAAACATATCAGAAACATTTCAAAAATGTTGACTTTACGTAGGCTCAAATATTGAGATGTCAGAAAGTGATGCCCTGACTTCCATTACATGGCCTGTTTTAAAACTAAATTTTTGTATCTGTCGTTATAATTATGGTCACATTTTGATCATTTACCAAATCGACGTTCTTTAAACCTGACTTAATGTAAAAATAACAACCAACTGCTCGAAGACTAACTTTTACAATAAATCATACATCCATTTATGAACAGCTGTCATATCTGCAAACAAGTAGCAAATAGGGCAAGATAAGTGCCAATTTTTAAAAGCAGAGACAATTATGTACTGAACATCTTCTCGTTCGTGTTAAAATAAGGCTACATACATATTTCTTATTTAATTTATAGCATCGTAAATATATCTACAATTCAATTTGAAACTATTCTCGAAGATTATGAGATTATGGTGGCTGGGGCTAATATTTGTGTATTCTGATATTCGTGGCTGATTGACGCGCGCACGATCGTTTTAAGGGAAAGGCGAAAGGAAAAGATCACTTGAAGTAGTGTATATACGTATGTATGTATGTTATGTATGTACAGTGTGATACCGATTAGCCGGGGTCCAATTAACCGGTAAGCCCAATCAACCGGGAGGCCTAAAAAAAACCTTGCATTTCTATTGAAATTCGATTAACCTGGAAAAACTCTATTATCCGTGTTGCAAGCAAAAATTCAGTTAAGAAGAAAAACGAAACACTCGTGTTACATGTCCAATCGTGAAGATTTTTCGCACATTATTAAATGATTTGTTTAGCATGTCAAATCTTGTTTGCGTCCGCACATGTACATACATGTACATTTTATGAATTGTTATTTATTTTTAGTTTTAGAGATACTTTGTTAGAATTAAGTTAATAAAAATAATAAAGCACACATGGTCATAGACTGCGCAACGGAAAAGTGGTGTTTTCATAAAAACTAAAAAAAAAACAATCAGTCGTAGACTGAATACTAAAATAATTTGGTATTTTCGTAACAATCAGTCGTAGACTGAATACTAAAATAACTGGCGCCCAACTCGATAAGGACTAAGGACCTCACCAATCAACAAAGAAGGAGACTCAACCCAAAAGGATTAACCAACGAAAAAACAGCAATAAGAATGAAATTTTTGTGAGTAGTCAAAAAAAAAGTGAAAATTAGTGATTATTTATTATTTGAAATATTTTAACAGTTAAAATAGAAAGTGTAAATAGTAAATAATAGTGTAAAGGTATTCCAAAATGAGCATTATAAAAGAACAGATTATTGAACTTGTTCGTGCTACCGTCGAGCTATCACAGAAACAGTTCGCGGAAAAAATAAATGATTTGTCATCAGCAATCGGTCAATTACAACCGTCTAGTGTTGAAACTTACGTGCCTGTATGTATTCGAAGCGGTGTTCTAAATCGTGGTGGTGGTCTCGATTTAATAAAATCAATACCCGAATTTAAAGGCGACTCCGCCTCATATCCTTCGTGGCGTACAGCCGCACATTTTGCCATGGGCTATTATCACGAAGGCTCTGAAAATTATTATATTGCAATGGGAATTCTAAGAAATAAAATAACAGATTCTGCAAACGTAACCTTATCCGCTTTTAATACTGTGTTAAATTTTAATGCGATTATTGCTCGATTAGATCAAGTGTATTCGGACAAAAGGCCATTACATGTTCTCAAAAACGAACTTAGTATTTTGCGTCAGGGTAACTTCTCCATTAGTAAGTACTACGATGCTGTCGATAAAAATTTGACACTTATAATAAATAAAAATATTATGACACATAGTGGTAACAACGAGGTTATCGTCGCTCTCAACGAGCGTGCTAGAGAGAATGTTTTACGTATTTTCATGTCCAGTCTGCGAAAACCCTTATGCGATATATTATTTTCTGCTCGTCCACTAGACCTACCCACAGCTCTTGCGACGGCACAAGAGCTGGAAACAAACCATAAACGATACGAATTCGCACGTACGTTTGCAGCAGACAGCTCAACAAAAATTAACGGATCACATTTTCGAACAGATTCTGATCCACGTACTCGCAATAACCCACAGTATAGTCGTGTTCAAAAAAATTAACCAGTTCCTATGGAAGTAGATAATCGTACTTCCTATTTTAGAAAGCGAACTCCCGGACAAAATAATTTTCCAAAATAGCATTCTAGCAGAAACTTTACATATGTAGACCAACAAAAAACCACGATAGCTAAACGCCCACGCGATGGAACAAATTCTAGTCAATCGCCTATTCAAAAATTACAAAAAATTAACGCAATGCCAATAGAAAATTCCGAAATAAGAAGCGAATTATGTTGGAATAATTCTTACGAAGTTCAGTTGGATAATCAAATTTATGATGAGATCAGTTTTTTAGGGTAAAACCACTCTTGCCATTTATTACTAAAACTGCAATAAATGGACAAGAGATGCGAATTTTTATCGACACAGGAACTTCCAAGAATTATGTTAAAAAACATAATTTTCTTAAAGCAGTATGCTCAGTAGAAAGCCCCTTTCATATTAAGTCCCTCAACGGAACTAATTTGATTACAGAAAAATGCAAAATTAATATCTTAAAAAATACTTCAACCTTCTTTTTACTCCTTTCGTTGAGTACTTTCGACGGTATCATAGGATATGAATTCCTTAAGCAAATATATGCAAAAATCGATACCAAAAATGAAATTTTATTTTATAAACATGGGAAAGAAAAACTACACCATCTCATTTGTCAACAGGTTAACTTAATTATTACAGACCAAAAATCAGTCCCTGATTACCTGCAAACACAATTTAAACAGTTAATCCAAGAAAATGCCTCTGCATTTTCAGAGCCAGACAGGGCATTACCTTATAATACGCATATTAAAGCCACCATACGCACAACAACTGACGAACCTATCTATACTAGGAGTTACCATTACCCCATTTCAGCAACCGAGTTCATAAACACCGAAATAATGTCACTGCTGCGTGATGGCATCATTCGAACATCATGTTCACCATATAATTCCCCAATTCATGTAGTTAATAAGAAAGGTTTAGAGGTTTAGACGAAAACGGCAAACCTAAATTACGAATGGTCATCGACTTTAGAAAAATAAATGAGAACACCATAGCCGACAGGTACCCCATCCCGGATACATCGGTCATACTAGCAAATTTGGGTAAATCTAAATACTTAACAACCCTGGACTTAAAATCCGGGTTTCATCAAATTCTTTTAGCCGAAAAAAGTCGGCAAAAGACTGCTTTCACCGTTAATAATGGCAAATATGAATTTTGTCGCTTGCCATTTGGCCTTAAAAATGCTCCCAGCATTTTTCAAAGAGCTATTGACGATATTTTAAGAGAAGATATCGGTAAAATCTGTTATTTTTATATCGATGATATAATCATATACTCCCCAGACGAGCAATCACATATTACACACATAGACAGAATATTGAAAAAACTGGAACAAGCCGAAATGCGTGTTTCCACGGAAAAATCAAATTTTTTTAAAACCGAAGTAGAATTGCTTAGTTTCACAAAAAGGTATCAAAACTTGCCCCGACAAAGTTCAGGACATCTTAAACTATAAAACACCAGAGACACTTCGAGCATTACGCTCATTCTTGGGATTATCAGGATACTATCGTAGGTTTATAAAAGACTATAGCTAAACCTCTAACGAAATTCTTACGCGGAGACAATGGTCATGTAGGAACTAATCATTCAAAAAATATAAAGATAACATTTGACACAGAGGCCTTACAGACATTTGAAAAACTTAAGAACATTTTAGCTTCAGAAGACGTTTTACTACAATATCCGGATTATGGGAAGCCCTTTGAGCTAACTACGGATGCCTCTTCCTCTGCATTAGGAGCGGTTCTCTCTCAGAATGGCAAACCAATTACCATGATTTCACGATCGCTTTCCAAAACGGAAGAAAATTACGCCACCAATGAGCGCGAACTTTTAGCAATAGTATGGGCATTACAGAATCTCAGACATTACCTCTATGGTACAAAAGGCATGCACATCTACACAGATCACCAGCCACTTACATTCGCAATTTCAGACAAAAATCGAAATTCAAAAAGATGGTGTGCGTTTATTGAGGAATTCGCACCTAAATTCCATTACAAACCTGGGAAAGAAAATAAAGTTGCAGATGCACTTTCCAGACAATTCATTCATAACTTTTCTAAATCAAACACAGAAACGGAAACAGTACATAGCGAAACTTCACTAACCAGAACATTCAAACAATAAAGTTCCCCGTTAACCAATTTAGAAACCAACTGGTAATATCCAGGTGTAGCCATGACCATAAGAGTCCAAAAATCTTATTTCAGAAATGTATCCGACATACAATGAGCTTTAGAACTACTGCTGTATTAATACAATATCTGCAAGAATGCGTAAATCCTAATGTGGTTAATGCTGTTCGATGCGATCTTCCAACTCTGGCCCAGATTCAAAATGTTCTAATATTAAATTTCCCAGCCGTTAAATTTGTTCACACTGAAAAACTGGTAATTGACCTTTTAACACATTGACTGCCACGTCATTCAAATATGAATGACACTCATGTTTCCGTGGAAGCCACGTCATTCATTTGTGTATGACGGTAACATGCCACTGTTAGGCCATGGCATTCAAAAATTAATGACACATTGCGCGCCAAGCCAATTTAAAAAAAAAAGCAAAGATGAAAAGCATACTTTGGGTTTTTTTTGTAACGGTTTTATAAAAAAAATATATTTGTAGAACAGGGTGTTAGTTTTTTTTGCAGAAATTGAAGCGGTAGGACGTTCAGACGACTGTCATTCATTTATGAAAGACGTGGCCCTGTATGAAATTTTCGATAAATTTTTACGTTATAGGCCATGTCATTCATACATGTATGACGCGTAGATTGAACTATTTTCTTACTATTTTTTTATTTTAAGGATTGACAATAAGAAAAAGATGAGCAAGCGATGAAGGTTAACACTTGAGGAAGTAGAGAATATTGTAGCGGAGGCAGACAGCGAGCACGATTTCTACTCAGACGATTCTTTTAACGATCCCGCATGGTTTCCAAAGGACTCATCAGATGACGAAGAAGATGATGGGACAGAGGCAGACAATATAATCGATGTACTTAATAACCTACAAGTTGAAGAAGATAACGAAGATCTTAACGATCTTCTACAAGACGATAATTACCAAAGCACTGAGCATATTGGAGAAGAACAGTGGACTGATTATGTCGGAAGACACAAATCTTTTCCATTTACCGGCGAATGCGGCTTGCAACTATCGCTTTCAACAAATACAAGCCCCTTGGAAGTCTTTTACCAGCTGATAGACGATGAGGTAATACAACATATTGTAACAGAAACAAATAGATTTGGAGAGCAAAGAGTTTCAGCTAGGACAGCCAGACAGAAATATGCAAGAATAAATAAATGGACGAAAACAGATGCTGATGAAGTAAAACAATTCTTAGAGTTAATGATGTGGATGGGTCTTGTATGACTTGGCAATCTTACAGACTATTGGTCAACCCATGGCATGTACAAAATGGATATACCGCGATCTGTTATGCCGCGAAATCGCTTTCAAATTTTACTTACAATGCTCCATTTTGCCTAAATAAAATTCAGCCTCTTATAGACATTTTGGAGAAAAAATTCAAAAAATTGTTTTACCCCACTGAAGACATAGTCATCGATGAGACACTTGTTCCCTGGAGAGGCCGTCTGGTTTTCAGACAGTACATTCCAAATAAATCTCATCGGTACGGAATTAAGCTTTTCAAATTATGTTCTGTCGATGGCTACACTTGGGCAATAAAAGTCTACTCTGGAAAATCAGCGTCAGGTGAAAGAGAAATTGGAATAGCAAAAAATGTCTGCGCCGAACTGACAAAACCGCTAATCAATGAAGGAAGGTGCTTATTTGTTGATAATTTTTACACAAGTTATGAATTAGCACAATACTTGTTGGAAAACGGGACCCATGCTGTTGGTACTTTGCGAGCAAATAAAAGAAATATTCCCAAAGAAGTCCTTCTTGCAAAACTTAAACAAGGCGAAATGGTGTCAAAAGAGGATAGAAATGGAATTGTAATCCTAAAATGGAAGGATACCCGCGACGTGAGGATCCTGTCGACCAAACATGCTCCAATATTAGTACCAAGACCTACGAGTAAGAAGCAGAAGATTCAACCATTGTCGTCAGCAGCCACTACCAACAGTGACCAGCCAGACCCAGGCGACATCCAAGGGACGCAAATTTCCAGAGGTTACCAGAAAACCACTTGCAGTACTTTCATACAATGCAAGTAAAGTTGGCATTAATCTGTCGGATCAGATGGCCTCATACGCGACGACCCTCCGGAAAGGTGTAAAGTGGTATAGGAAGCTTGGTGTAGAACTTCTTTTAGGAATTTCAGTTGTTAACGCATGGGTTGTTAACAAGCATATAACAAAAAAGAAGATTCAAATACGCGCATTCAGGGAGTGTTTAGTAGCAAATATCTTGGGGATACCAGGCCATCACCAGCGGAACAGGCCCAGGTCATTAGGAAACACACACCATCTTTTCCAAAGAACCAACCCGGATGGCAAAAAGTTGCGGAGAAAATGTATCATTTGCTATGCAAAAATAAAGCAAGAACAAGGTCGTGAGGAAGCCAGAAAACATTCCAAAATGGTATATATGTTTTGTAATGATTGTCCTGGACAGCCACAAGCCGTGCTTCAACACAGAGCACAAATAGTTTTATATACTGAATTACATACCTTTATTTTATGAAAATTAATTTATTTACTTATTTTTCTTATTTATAAATACCTGGATTGTGATTTAAGTTTTTTGCACTGAAATAAAATTTTTCGTTAAAAAAGTAAATTTTTTCATCATCATTTTTATTCTTCCATAACAACCACATTTTTGCAGATTTGCTCCAACCAACTATACTATAATGATCACCAGAGGCCAGGCTTTTAAATTTATATTCAGTTTGTTCCTAGTGGCATTCATTTCTGAATGCAATGGCTTCACAGTTGCATGTAACCGTCATACACATTTAAATGACGTGGTCCCCACAGAAACATGAGTGTCATTCATATTTGAATGACGTGGCATGCAATGTTAATATGTATTATATTTTATCAAACCAATTAAACACACCTAAGAATTTTTTTTTTCACCTTGAGCTATTTTTCCAAAATTGGCTTGGCAGTCAATGTGTTACAAAGACGACCAATTAGAGACAGTTACAATGGAACATAATCGTGCACATCGATCCCTTCAGGAAAACTTTCAGCAAATTCTCAATGACTATTATTCCTCCGATATCAAGAAAATGCTCAGAACTATTAAATGGCCAAATTGAACGATTACATTCAACGCTTTTGGAAATTTCACGTTGTATCAAAGCGCAACAACAAATAAGTGATACAGTAGATCTTATGCTTTTAGCAACTCATAAATATAATAATACAGTAAAACTTGTGAATAGTGGAATCTGCGAATAAAAGAATCTTGCGAAATCTGGATAGTGGACATTTTTGGATGCCAATTTTAGATTTTTTCATACAAATTCACTCTTATATAGTGAAAACCTGTGAAATCTGAATAATGGAACATTTTTCAATGAATTTTGTTTTCTTCCCATGCAAATTCACTCTTCAATAGCGGAATCGAGAAATGAATGAGCCAAAAGTCATTAACATTTTGTCGGCTTCGTGTCCTTTTCAAGAATTTTGACATTTCAATTGTTTCTTTTCGTGTGTGCCTCATTCTGCTAGCTATATCAAAATTGATCGAACAATCTTAAAAGAAATAAGGTGGCCGATAGTGGAAAAAACTGCGAATAGTAGAAATGTTGCGAATAGTAGAAAAAAAATTGCACCAAAGCATTCCACTATTCACAGGTTTTACTGTACTATCCACTCTATTACGAACGCAAAACCAACCGATATAATGCATGATTATCAAACAGAAAAGCTAGAGTTCATAAGAAAAAAACTAGCCACTGCTCAAGAAAAAACACTTGGCCGAATAAACAGAAACACATCCAATGAAATCTACCATCCCGCCGAAATAGTTTTCGTCCGTAGAAATAGGCGCTTAGGAAACAAATTTGAAAAAATCTTTATTGAAAAAGTAATAGGAAAAGATTTAGGCACCACCGTTTTAATAGACGGCAAGAAGATTCATAAGAGTAACCTCCGTTAATACTATATTTTTAGTTTGTCACTCATCGTCCTTCGGATATCGATAGCCGAAATTCACAATTACTCAAATGCACACTTCATAGCGGTAATGAAAGGAAAAATAGTCACCTTCAACGAATTCTCATATCTTTTCCATGTCACAAACCTCTCTGAATATAGGACCATTGCTTACGAAAGCAAAAACGTTCACATTACGGCCCTGCAGTAAGTCGCAATCCACACGTTGACTCATGAGTCGCGACTCACACGAGTACGAAAGAGAAGAACGATGAGATAGAAAACAAGCTGCCCGGTGAGTCGCGGGCAGAATTTTCCGTGACTCTTTTTGACGTTTCTCTTTTTCTTGTTCGTTATTTTGCTATTCCGCTTTATTTCTTTTCGTTCCGCGTGGAGCGAAATTGTTTTGAAAATTACGACAGAATTTAATTTGACGATTAAAAATTGATGTTTTAAATAATTATGCGTATATGAAATACATCCAAATCTGTATAACACCTAGTACGTAGCCTCCCAAGCTACTATTTTAGGAAAATTAAAAAATTTAAGCAATATTTTTTCATAGAAACTAGTAAATACAGAGCTGTAACCATTTCAAAAGCGAAAGAAAAAATAAAAGAGAACTGTCAAATTACGAAAACAGAAATTATAAAAGAGTCGTGACTCAAAATTCAACGTGTGGATACAAGCGCCTCACCGAATGACAGTTGAAAACAGAAAATAGAAAAGAGTCGCGACTCATGAGTCAACGTGTGGATTCCGACTAAGGAAACGACATCCTAAATCAACAGTCTAAAGAAATATTGCACATAATTAGTACACTTGAAGTCCCAAGGAGATTCACAAGGTCTCAGTGGCGTGGGCTCCATATAACACGATTCCTATCGGCTTCCCTTTTCAAATTCTAAACTTTATAAATTTCGAATTTCAAATTTCAATCAAGTATGCTTTGCTTATATTCATATGTCCACGGTAGAAGTTTGTATCATTTCATTCCATATAAAAAAAAATGAGCATGAATTGCAAAAACAACTCAATTCGACTGCAGAAAAAATACTCATAAGCCGAAAATTTCCGGCTTATGCACTGCAGTGGAGTTTATTGAGTGACAGGCAAGTTTTAAGTTTTTTCTCTTTTTTTCATTCGCGCTTTTCGGGTTGGTTATTCTCTGTCTAGCACACGCTCTCTTATGAGGCATATAAGCCGGAAAATATCGGCTTATGAGTATTTTTTCTGCAATCGAATTGAGTTGTTTTTGGTATATAGAATATGCTCATTTTTTTTGTACGTATATTTGCAAATTCAATTGGCTGATTGTGCATGTGCGTTGCAACTATTGACTATTTTCACTATTTTTTCGCAGTAGATTCTGTAAAAAAATGCAGTGAATTGATATCGTTCACAGAAGATTTTTATTTCAACGGAAAAAGAATGTATTTTAACACAAATTGGCTTTCTCTTTTATTATTACGGTTTATGGTTCATATGAGCTCTTCTTTTCCTCAACTGCATCATCATTTATGCTTTTAAATACAGTCGAACTTCGATAAGTCGAACTTCGATAACTCGAATATTTGATAACTCGAATGAGATTGGTTGGCAATAGCGCCAAAACTGAAATTTACATGCAATTTTTATTTGATAACTCGAACTTCGATAACTCGAATGTCTTGATAACTCGAAGAGATTATTTGGCGTCACCTTCGATAAGTCGAATTCTGAAGGGGAATTCCCAAATTCTGCGTGTTTTTACATCTTCGTTTTACATATAATGCATTGCTTTCGGGGGCACAGTGCTTGTATGTCCTATGACCTAGTATACATACGTGTAGAAAATCGTGATTTCGTTGTGTGTGAGTTAGAATATTGTCAAATTTCTTGTTAGTAGGGGTTAGAACACACACTACAAGGTTGGTAGGTATATTGGTTGATACGAACTCAAAGTTTAGTTTCTATTTTTGAAAAAAAAAGTCGTGATATTCAGATATGAATCCGAATCTGCACAGCTCGACAGCAACGATGACAGCGACAGTGATGCAATGGAGGAAAATTTGGAGGACGATTTGATTCAACCACCTTCAAACGAGTTGCAAATTCGTTAAGCATTTTGCGTTTATATTTAAAACAAATGAAAAAACAACCGATTCTGTGTATGTAAATATAATGGTTTAGATTCCATTTAATTTTTTTTTTGAAAATCAAAATAAAAAATCCACACTTCAGTCATGTATAACAGACTATTTTAAATAATAATTATGTTCCTGCACGTTTTTTTGTGATGTATAGTATATGTTCGCAAATAAATACACATTTATATCAATTTTGTATTTTATTTGATAACTCGAAGTCTTGATAACTCGAATTTTTTTTGTGGCAAGTGATGGTTCGAGTTATCGAAGTTCAACTGTATACCTAGAACATAAAAGACAAACCAACACCAATACTCTTGCCAATATTAATGCTAGTTACTTGTTAACAACTCAATTACTAACGACTTTTTGCTGGGTCCAGCTAACTGAGCTTTTCAAAGAAACACATTCAAACGTTTAAGCGTTTTATAGACACGGTGATTCTTTTAGGTAAACAAGAGTTAGCATTCCGGGGTCACGATGAAAGACCCAGCTCGGATAATCGGGCCAATTATATAGAAACTCTTATGTTTAGTCCGTCAGATGAACTTCACATTTAGATCAATGTTCTCGGGCCTCTCAAACGATATTTAACATGATTTAATACATTGTATTGTTGCGGTGATTAGATATTAAATTAAATCGGAAAATAGACAAGCTCGGTTGGTGTCCATTATTTTTGAAGAAATACCAAATGTGAATCACAAAGAACAACTAAATGCAGTTTTACGGTACAGCTCACAAGATGGATTAGAAGAGATTTCTTGGCTCTTTCAACGTTGGTTCAAGTTAAGTTAGTTGGGCAATCATATGATTGTGTCACAGTGATGTTCGGTGGTCCATGAGCTTGTCCAAAGGCCAATTTCATCCCATGTTATGCTCATGTTTTAAATTTTGTATTATGCCGATAATAAGAAAGCATACCTGAGGTTAAAGTATTTTTTGGTTTTACCAATAGCATATGTCGTTTCTTTAATAAATGTACAAAACGCTCGGTTAAAAAAAAAACAGCTAGCCGACGAACATATGGTATGCGTATGCCAGGAGTATCGGAGACTCGCTGGCATTATCATTCACGAATAATCAAGGTTTTGTTTGACTACAGATTAGATATCATAGAAACATTTACCCAAATTTAAAATGACACAAAGAATGATACACTAATTAAATGTTGAAACTGCTAACAGGGAGACCAAGTGCTTTGAATCTTGGATGTGTTCCGACTTCCGAGTTTTTAAATATAGTTTATAACTAGATTATAATTATCTATAGTAAGACTTTTTGTAAAAACTAAAGACAATATTGTGACCCAGATTAAAAGGCACAAATTAATACGTAACGTAATAAATCGAAATGTCATAGTTTTGCTCAGCCAAGCCCGGAATACATTTTTTCCCAGAAATTTTCGATTTTACTGCTCTTTAATATGACCCTTCAGTTTTGTATACAACACCTTCATTTTTTCGGGTGGATGTTCTTACCCTATAGAACCATCTTCAGAGTGAGGTATTAAGAGATAGATTTTAAATCTGAGTAGCTTATTTTAAACACGTCCAATAACCGTCGCCTCTGTGGAAGGATCCTTTTCAGCCTTTCTTATAAATCTAAGAAATTTTCAGACAGAAGATAGGCTTTCCGATTTAAAACTTCTATCGATGGAAAAACAACTCCTCTTAAAAATGAAAAATAGATCTAACTTCTACGAAAACGTTCTTGCAGAGTTTGTAAAAACGAATCATAGAATAGCCCTGGAATATAAATTAGGAAACGGATAGGAAAACTGTTCACACGATTTTTTTTTAACTTTAAATAATTGGAATTTTTGCTTTCTTGCTTCGGCTTCCCATTTTAAATCTGGCACGCCACACCACTGCAAGGTCTATAGACTTTATTGGAAGTACACTAAAATGTATAGCCGGAACACCTGACCACAACGATTTTGAACTCCTTTTAACGAAACAAAATACACTTATTGAATACAGTAATAGGCAAACAAAAATAAATTCTCAAAAACAAGACAAAATTAATGAAATAACAAATCAAATCAACGCAATAATTTCACAACACAGTGATATAAGTAAATCATCCGAATCAGAATTATTACTTTTGGAATATCTATCTGTAAGAAATAATCTTGTAATTAACCATTTAAATAATATAGCGCTTTCAATTGTGTTAGGGAAAATAACATAATTAACCCATTAATCTTAGATAATATAGAAATAAGTCACTTAATTGATTCTCAAAACCTTCCGATAAGTAAAGGGTTCTTCAATAAGAGCGCTACAAAAGTTTTTTTAAATAAACGGTTTTGGATATCAATGAAATTCTGTATTTCTGTGACAGTACGTTCGATGCCTTATGTATGGAACTCGATTTCTTCTGCATGGCCACCACGGGCACGCTTGCAGAAGTCCAGACGCTGAACCCTATTTTCGACGGTTTTCAAGCATAAATCGGCCGATACTGCTGCAATTTCACGTTCGATATTCGTACGAAGTTCATCAATCGTCGCTGGTTTGTTGGCATAGAGTCATAGACCATAGACTTGACGTAGCCCCACAGGAAATAGTCTAACGGCGTCAAATCGCACGACCGAGGCGGCCAAGCGACTGGACCATTTCGTGAGATAACACGTTCTCCAAACTTGGTTTCCAATAAATTGATTGTGACATTCGCTGTGTGGCTTGTGGCGCCGTCCTGTTGGAACCACATGTCCTCCAAGTCCATATCATCCAATTGGGGCCAAAAATATTCGGTTATCATTGAACGGTAGCGATTCCCATTCACAGTAACGTGCCTGTCTTTATCATCACGGAAGAAGTACGGCCCAATGACGCCGCCGGCCCATAAACCACACCAAACCGTAATTTTTTCGGGATGCAATGATGACTCATGGAGTACGTGTGGATTGCTGCCTGACCAATACCGCATATTTTGTTTATTGACGAAGCCATTCGGCCTGAGATGCCCAACGCTTGAGAACGACGTGTGAGAGACACATTTGGGCTTTCTTCAACTGAAGCCTCAGCGGCAGCAATATTCTCGACACTACGGGCACTTCTTTCTCTCACTGGCACGGGAACATTTCGTACTGTGCCTGTGGATTCAAATTTTTCCACTAGACGCTCAATTGTTGATTTGCTAGGACGATTATGACGACCATAAATTGGACGTAGCGCTCTTAACGGTGAGACCACTGACTCCGAATTTCGGTAGTAAACTTTAATAATTTCGACTCGTTGTTGGCTCGTATATCTTTCCATCATGAAATGGCAAACATTACTGAAGAGAAATGTCAAAAGAGCGGCAAGAAATAAGGCGTCGTTTGCTGTCCCTGTCGCTCTACTTTTGTAGCGTCCCTGTTGAAAAACCCTTTATAAGTGAATTACTTTCCGCTGCCAAAATTAAAATACTTCAAAATTCATATGTCATTAACTATGTATTGAAAATTCCTAAAATTTAAAACTTTTGTGATTTTATTGAAATTTATCCGGTAGTCCGTAATAAAACTATTCTTAAGCTAGATAGAAGTCAAGCTGCAAGATGTAATGATTACATACTACCCGTAAAAGAATGCATTTATACCTACCCGTAAAAGAATGCCAACCTACAGCTTCAGAATGCGTCACACAGTTACTCCATAACAATACAGCTCTATGCACCTCCCAAAACTCATACCACGTACCCCTCGTACAACAGATTGAGGACGGAGTTATAATCCTCAACGATGTACCAAAAATAACAGTTATCGACCATCTTCAGTTAGAAGTCCAGGGAACATATCTATTAACATTTTCGGATTCAATAAAGGTTAATGACACCCTATACCGAGTAAAGAAAAAAGCTGCCTATGTCATACCGCATCCACCGAAGGCTCTTTGTATAACACACCTCAAGCATGAAGAAAAACTATCGCTTCCATATTTGCACCATATTCATATCGACCACACAAACCACATCAAAACACTTAGAGAAGAAATATCGACTCAAAAACTTACCTGGTGGACCACTATTTCCCCAGTGGCAATAATTGTTTGCACAATAATATTAATCCTCCTTAGACGCAACAGGCAAAATACAGTCACCTCAAACCAAATTGACGCAATAATTACGCAAGTCAAATGTCGAAACGAGGACGTCTCGAACGTATTAGGGGGAGGAGTTAACACACACGAACACGAACACGATCAAGAAGCCAACACAACATAACCGGGCACCGGACACCTCCGTACTTCCCTTCTTATCCCATACATTCACCCCGAGCACATTCAACCCAAGCTCATTCACCCATTCACCTTAATCCAATTCACTGTCAGCACTTTCCAGCCGTTCACCCCATGCACTAACCATTTCCCTTACTTAGCATAAGAGATACTTTGTTAGAATTAAGTTAATAAAAATAATAAAGCCCACACGGTCATAGACTGTGCAACGGAAAAGTGGTGTTTTCATAAAAACTAAAAAAAAAAAACAATCAGTCGTAGACTGAATACTAAAATAACTTACATATGTATGGACTTCAGAAGTAAAAAATTTCCTCTCTTCCGGTTTCCTTATTTCATGAACTTCCAGTAGGTAAGCAGATGATTCTAATGATCCAACAAACATCTTCTTAATAAGTTTTCTAGCGAAAATGTGTGAACACTGCAATAGATTTTTGAAAGGGTTTAGTGCGTGCACTGCCCTACATCCCGCCATCAGAAAAAATGAAAGTCTTTCGAGTTATGAGATTCAAAGTTTCGATTCGAAGTCAAGTAGCAGTCGTTGCCTAGAGTCTGGCAAGGCGAAGTAGTCAGTGTTGTCCTTTCATCAAAATAGGTACCACTAAACTTCATTCATACATATGTATGTACATTATGTATGTCCACAAAAAGGACAAAAATAAATCTTTTAGCCATCCAAAGGTCTCCATCGCACTATAATTGAGTATCATCGGCGTTTGCATTAACATCATCATCCTAAACCACAATAGTTCGCATTCCTCCACTAGTATCATGACCATTCTCACAGTACCTACCATCAGAACATCAGAGTTCGGCGGCATGGTTCGAGGACAGCAAAATTCTTCATTCTGAACCCCTCAGTCACTCTCTGTTTGGTTGTCTCTCACAACGGGCGGCATCCATCCATGGATCGGTGACTGGTATATCAATGCCCTCCGATCAAACAAACGGGGGATATCGGGTTGCATCACCACCAACCACCTCACATCACATTCAGCTCAGCTCATCTCGATGGGTTTGTATCTTGCTCTGTCTTTTAAACTATTGACGAATATCAATCCGTTTGTTTTGTTTGAAATGAAAGAAATAAAATCAACATCAGGAGACTGCAACCATTGAGGTTGATAGTGGAATACCTTATTTGGCCTACCTGAGGTATTTGAACATTTGAACATACAAAATGCTGTCATCTTTAGGGAGTTTAAAGCTATGAGTAGCTTAGTTAGGTACTTGTTTTATTTGTGAATTAAGATGTCTTTCTATGAAAATAAATTTCGTACTGGTGTTTCGAGTTCCAAGTTTAGGAAAAACATTCGTCAAGTTGGACTTTTTTTTTTTTTTTTTCTAATCTACACACGCTAAAGGGGATATGAATACCCTTATAATGTTTACACACAGCGCAAGCACATGAAGACGAAGAACGAGAGACAGACAGATCGACGTAGTGATATGTGTTCAGATGTTAGGTTTCAACGAGCTTTATGGGTGGTGTCCAGGATAACTGGAGAGTTGTGTATTATCGAAAGTTATGCCATTGCTTATGATTCACAGAAGTTTTTTCCAGATGTTTCCTATTATAGTTTGTGCGTTCAATTTCTTCAGCCATACCACTATCCTACTCCCAGTGTTATGCCTTCGCAGTTGGTTTTGATATTAGCTTTTGAAACTGATCAACTTATTTTTATTTCGTGAGAAATAAATGTTTCGGCGACATCAGGGTTTGAGCCGTGAACCTTCAGCATGACAAGCGACGACGACTACCACTGCGCCAGGGCCACGCCACGGACTTCGTTGTGAAAAGCAAGCTGATTCAAATAACATAGTCCTATAAGCACTTAATATAAAATTAATTCATTCTTCTCATTTTATTTCCACCATACCGGATGTTATCGTATCTAGAAACAATCTAGACGATAGTTTCTCGCTTTGCGGTGTAGACGGCCAAACTATACTAAAAATAAAGTCTAAGCTGTGGGTGCGGATATTATTCACCCGGATTTTATAAAAATTGTCCTCCCCGTAATACTAGTACATCACATTACCCAAATTTTTAATACGGCTATAACAATCTCTACCTTTCCAGAAAGCTGGAAAATTGCCAAAGTTTTACCTCTGCCAAAACCATCAACCACTAAAATAGAATACCGCCCAATCGCAATCCTCTCGTTCCTGAGCACAGTTTTTGAAACGATTGTTAGCAACCAAATAAAGGAGTTTTTCAGGAATAAAAACATAATCACTAAATTTCAGTGTGGTTTTCGTGAAAAGCACAACTGCACTACAGCCCTTTTAATGTCAGCCTTGAGGTTTTAGCGAACAAAAAAACGTACGGTAAGGGGAGGTCTGTTTTCACCCCCCTCCAAGTTATAGTCCGTCGAAGTAAGGCACCTCCGATTTGGTGGTAAGACCACCTTAAATTATATAAATTCTGAAATATTATAGCTACAAACTTAGTTTTGTACATTTTGGAGAGGCAATCAGAAGAGCATGAAAAATGTTGAAGACTTCATGTAATGAAAGTTATGGCTCCCTAAACACTCAAAACATTTACTAACTAAAAATCTTTTTTCTTATAAAAGTTTTATCTTCACAATTCTCTAAAAATTATGTTTGTCAACTTTTTCACGTATGAAATACAGAAGTTGTAGTAAAAACCATTTTTTGTCAGATAAAAATGATAAAAAACCATATTTTGTCACCACTCGTCATTTAACTTTGGAACCTCCTAGCCCCTTAATATTAAAAAATGTGAAAAGTGCCAATATTTACAAAAAAAAAGTGCGTGAAACTCTCGTGAGCTATGTATATGAAACCTTACTACCCAACACCACTGGACATCCGTCTAGCGGATGTATTCGCATACCTCAACGGTACGGTAAATCTCTCTCTAATTGTTTATGTTTGCACATTCCTTTACGGAGCGAACAGTAACCCGATCAATTAAAAACAGAAGGAAATTGCAGTGCACATTTGGTGACACGTTTTGCTGATAATGCACTTAATGCATTTTCAGTGGTAAGAATGAATCTTGGAAAGTCCCGGGGAGTTGAATGTGAATAGTGAACGAGGTCGGGTCGATTTTTGATGAATTTTAATAAAGAAGTACAATAATAATCAAAATAATAATAATCAAATTTAAAGTGTTTTTATTTATCTATCAGCATAACTAAGGAGAAACGAAACATTTCGCGCGTTAGAACTGGAACTTCTTAGGTTCTCTACTTTGGTCCATAAAAGTTATCATTAAAGCGAAGATAGGACATTTGCCTCTCAGCTTGCATAAATCTGTCCCTCTTATAAACACTCACTAGATTACCGTTAGTATGCTTGGCGTCAAGTGTTATACCCAAATATTCAAAAGTGGTTTGTAAACTGAGTAAAGCCAGAACTACATCGGAACAAGAAGTAGAAATGTGCACACGCTGAAAGCTCACAAAATTCCAACTGACCCACTAGCGCCATTAACGGATGAAATTATTATTTGTTTGGCATTTGAAAGCTCTAGTCATTAAACGAATTTATTTCCCCGCAACCATCCACATACATATATTCATTCCTAGTGGATGATTTAATAAAAATGAAAATTGGTTTCAAACCTTAAATTCTAAAAAAATGTACGGGAGTAATAAAATCGGTAATTGCTTTTGTGAATATGTGTATAAAATTATATTTTAATTTCATTGGAAATCAGCTGGTATGCAAAAGAGTGAATAAGCGCCATCTATTTTTTCGAGCATTGTATATGAATCCAATTGGATTTTCTTGAATTCATATAAGATCGTTTTAGTATTTGGTTGGAAGAACTACAGGATAGCTTTCGTGCAAAAACACCGAAGCTAAAGCTAGGGAATGCTCAAGCCTTAGCCGCGGTACCTTTAATAAATTGAAAGGAAATGATGCAGATGCGCTATGCGATGGAGGAGTAAAACACATCGTTTTGACTTCGTTATAATTTTAATCACTTTTGTTCCGATGTAGTTCTGGCTTAAGCGGTGAGGTTATCCAGAAGAGAAAAATACAGAAAATCTTGCACCTACTCTTGAATTGAAGAAATGGCAGAAATCGAAATCAGAGTCTTATTAGATAGAAACATATACTCTGAACGAAATTCAATCGGTGAAAGGGCAATCAGTTATTGTAAAGTGCTATAAATAATTTGGAGAACATAAGTACAATAATCGACCATGAAATTGTCATTGACAACTAACATAATGGGCTGTACTTTTCTGTGCTAACTTTGATCTGATATTCAGCTGATATCAGCTACTAAAATGAAGTGATTAATGAATTTCCTCTTAAGCTGTGATTTTTAATTTTTTGTTTTTTATTTTAAGTTTTATATTTTGTTATCTCTATACCCACCCATAGATTGTTGAATGAAGCATGTACATTATGTACGATTTAAATGTTTTTTTTTTTTCAGTTATTTTATATACTGTAAGTCAGGCATGTCAAAGATAAGGCCCGCGGGCCATGACTGGCCCCCGAGACAATTAATTGTGGCCCGCGACGTCATCATTAAACTATGTATTTCACCACTCATTCACACAATTTTTAAAAGATCTTGATTAACTATATTCAGATATTCCCTACTTTACAGAAGTCGTGGATCAATGTTTTTTTTTTCGAATTTCGTAAACATATTGTTACGTTTATGGCTCAAAGAGGCAATCCCATGGAACACAGTGATGTGGCTTGATTTTATGTTCTTAGTAGATATGACGTTTGGACGTTCAACTTGAAGAAAACAATAAAATCGGCACACAACTATACTTAAGTGTTCAAGCTTTTGAAATGAAGCTAAGGTTGCGGGAGTCAGAGCTGTAAGGCACGTGCATCGTACAATGCAGATCAATTTTCGAAGCGTTCGCTCGATCTTATTGCTGAATTTGATATGTGTTTTTCGCGAGCTCAATACGTTCAACATTACACAGTGTGTCAAATAATATCCCGGACACATGCGTTTTAAAGCTTGAATCTTTCTCTACTATCTGTCATGACATTTCAGGACATCTGGTTGACATTCAACAATTATAAAATAGAGCAGTTGTTTTCGAGTGGCATAAACGTTTTTTGGGCGGCAGAGAGACGCTGGACGAAATACGAAAAGTTCCTTAAAAAATCAAGAGAACTGCCACATATTATATTGAACTTTTGAAGCGATTGATGGCCAGAATCCATCGTATTCGACCCGAAAATCGCAATCCAGAAAATATGTGTCTGTTGCACGATAATGCAATGGGGTCGAAATCAAGTGTGTGTGTAAAATCATCCGCCGTATTCACCTGATTTGGCACCGTTCGACTTGAAGTGGAAAGTATGCATTTTTGACGACATTCCGACCATTCAAGCAGCTTCGACACGGCCCCTGGAGGCAATGCCACAATATGAGCTAGAGCAGGCATTTGAACCACCATTGAATCGCTGTAACAAGTGTATTGAATCGAAAAGAGAATATTTCGAGTAAAAACACTGAAAAATAAACAGAAATCGTGTTTTAATTATGTTTTCTAGAGCCAGTCCGAGATATTATTTGACACACTGTGTACTCTTTTTAATGTGTATGTACTTGCGTTCGCTGTGAGTAAAGAACCGACTAACTTGCAAATGGAACTTTATAATAGATTTGCAGTGCGATTTAAAAGATAAGTTCAATGAAGCCGACATTGCATACAAAATAGGTTAGGTTAATACTGCAAAAATCGAAATAGCTATCACAACTTAAGGCACAATTATGCCCGTATTTTATGTATGTTTTACAATGAAGATTAATAAATCTAAACACCTTGCAAGACTAATAGGTAAACATCTTCAGTCCATTTTGAAAATAAGTACATCGTTGACAGTTGACACCAAACATCGAGGTGATAATGAAACATAAAAGAAGTCAAGTTTCTGGATCCTCAATATAATATTTCGGTTCAATTAAGTCCCTACTTAAAAAAAAGTATTACTTTTTTCATATAAATTCTAAATAGGTATATGGGGTATTGTATTACATTTGTATTTTATTTTCAATATGGCCCCCTCTCATACTCGGGACAAAAAACTGGCACTTTAAGAGTTTGAGTTTGACACCCCTGCTGTAAGTGCTATTATTTTTTTATGTTGTTATTAAAAATAATAAGACTATATGAAAAGCAGTGTTTTATTTGCAAATTACCGAAATCGAAAGTAAATGAAAAACGGGGAAAAACCCGGGGAAAGTGAAACGTTAAATCGGGGAAAAAAATTATTTTTCATGCAAAAAAAGGGAATTTTTTCCATCAAAACCTGGCAACGCTGAATGCGCATACCTAAAACGATGCGAACTTCAAATTTGGTTGAGCAACCTTGTTCGATATATCAAAACGTTCGATTTGACTGAAGAGAAAGAGAGTCAAACTCAGGTCATACGTAGTAAAATTTATTGTTACATTATGTATATACAGATCGCGACAGAAAGATAGCACATTTGCTTTTTTTTTGGATCCCTTTTGCATCGTCGTGTTTTCAACCAACAAAAAAACATTTCCTTCTTACATGCTGTGCATTGAATATTTAATTGATAACAAAACAAGACTACATAAAAAAATGCAACCTGCGGTTACGAAAACAAAAGATATTATTCAATTCAGAACATTAGCACTTCAAGTGGTAGATAGCACATTTTTAAAAATATTGAAAATTAGTATGTTATGTAATATATATTAAATTTTCCCTGCGTTTATTAATGCCTTGGCTACGATAATAGTAGATTTTACGCTTGATATACATAAGTAGAAAGGAGCAAATAACTTTAGTAGTTAGAATAGTGAACCAAGATACGAAAAAGTTTAAAATTAGAGAATATTTTTTGGGATTCTTGCGAAAAAAAACAACTGGGTCTGGCTTAAATGATTTAGTTTTGAATGAACTTGCTGATTTGGATATTCTAATAGTGAATTGTAGAGGACAAGGGTATGATAATGGTACTTATATGAGAGGGAAACATTGTGGTATGCAAGCTAGAACTAAGGTTTTGGAACCTAGAGCTTTGATGATGTTCAATGCTCTACTGATGCAGTTGCATTCTTCGATAAAGTTGAGAATATCTATGTTTTCTATTCAAGTTCTGTAGGCAGATGGTCCTTTTTAAAAAAAAACATCTTAATAGTTTGACTCTTAAGCAGAATAGATGCAATAAAACCACTAAAACTATACTTCGGAGATGTTTATAGGCTCTTGTTGAAATTTCAGAAAATTATGATCAAAAAGTCCAAAATATGCCTCAATCTCTTGGTAGTAAGCTAAGCGAGTTTAAATTTATTTGTTGTGTTGTTATTTGGTACACAATATATGACACAAAGCAGTATTTGCTTAGCTTGCAGTTGAAATTTTGTGCTCAATGAAAAAGTTTTTAATCGAACTAAGAACTAATTACAAGTTTTTTTGAATTTACAGATAAGGCGAGACTTATAGGAAATGAAATTCAAGTTCCTTTTCCAGCAATTTCAACTTAACGGTCCCGAAAAAAAGTAGTTCAGTTTTCCTATGAGGATAGGAATGAGGTAATTTTAGACCTCAAGAAAGATTAATGGGTCGTTTGGATATCCCAGCCGATGTTCGTAACGTAACCACTCTTACCAAGTGGTCTGGACCGGGATGTACCTCAATGACTCGGGCTAGTTGCCATTGAATGGCAGGTAGTTGGTCATTTTTAATAAGCACCAAGTTGTTGACACCAACATTTCTTTCCATCTTCATCCATTTAGGTCGTGCTTGCAACCTACCGATGTATTCCCGTTTCCACTGTTTAGCGAATCCTTGTTTCATCTTCTGCACCCAGTCGAAACGCCGCAAAGGGCTGATAGTCTCGTGGATTAAATTTGGTTCGGGAGGAGCCAGCAATGGTTCCCCGATGTTGAAATGTCCGGGTGTTAGGAGTTCTGGATCATCGGGGTCATTGGTAAGTGGGCACAATGGCAGTAAATTTAAAATGGCCTCGATTTGGGATAGTAAAGTGGAGATTTCCTCGAACGTCAACGTTGATAACCCAACTACTCTCTTCAGGTGATGTTTGATCGATTTCACACCAGCCTCCCACAAACCCCCAAAATGCGGGGAAGCTGGTGGAATGAAGTGCCAAGTTATATTCAAGTTTGCTAATGAAGGAATAATGTCAGAGTGCACCGTTTGCCGAAAATCCAATTTGGTACGACGTAATATTCTCTCGGCTCCAACAAGATTGGTGCATTGTCACTGTAGATATGGCTACAGTAACCTCGACTCGCAACAAATCGATAGAAGGCCGCTAGAAACGCCTGCGCACTTAAGTCCCCAACCGACTCGATAAGGATCGGCTTGGTATAAAGGCAGATAAAAATGCAGATATATCCTTTCCTCGCAGCAATTCTGTTATGAGGCAGGATTAGGCCACAGGGGCAGCTTAGGTGTAGGTGTGGAGGGCGGCGGCACGTTCGCGGTTGCTCGGCTAAAGCTCGTCGGACGGGGGTAGTTCTTGCCAACCCCACCATACACCACCTGTTCATACACAAAATTCAAAAGAAAGAGAGAGAGAAAGCTACGTTAATCAGACTACGGACGGACCCTACAGATAGGATAGAAGAGAAAAGAGAAAGAAAGGGAAAGTCCAAGAACCTATGCCGATACCGAAGAGAAGGCGAGGAAAGGAGCCGCGAAACTAAACCTAGATAGTCTAACTTAACCTAATCTAAACCTAAATCTTATAGATAAACCCTATGCAAAACCTATACTAACTTAATTCTACCTACGACTATCCCTAGATCGAATTTCCTCCTTTTCTTTATCTCTCTAAGGTAAGGTTCGTCAAGAACCCGAGATATGCCTGATGTTGTTGGAAGAGATCTGGCCTTAATGTCGAACGACAACCATGGCTACCTCTTGGCCGATGTTAATAGAGGCAGCCCCTTAATTCGACCTCCAGTCACAACCTGACTTATGTCATGTGGTGGATGTTAATGTTTGTCGTCATTTCCCGTCGTCATTGTTCGTATTTCGTCCGGTTGTCATCGTAATCTGTAAAAGCACGGCCTTTCCATTCGTCCCTACACTATATAGTAAGTGAACATTAAATTACACACATATATGCACCAACACAAATATTCATTTTTGTCTGGTTCACAGACATCAGTTTTAATTTCATAATAAAATCTTACAACAATTATTCCAATCAAATGCTTAGATCTATCTTAAAATTCTGTTTTTAATTAAACAAAAATACTACTATAGTTCAATTCAACACAAAATCTGACTCACTGTTTCTTCTGGATCCCTCGTTGTCCTGCCGGCAGCACGAGAAGAGACGCTGGTCAAAATTCATTAAAAACAGATTTTTTTACCCTTGCGTAATTTAAAATTCATTAACACTACTTAAGCACTTCAATAGTAATCATTAAAAAAAAAAAATCAAATTCAAAATAGACTGTTGCTCAAAATATTAAACAAAAACAATCGAAACACTGAACTGAGGGACACCCTGTTTTTTGCATACCACACAGCACAGCACTGTATTTGTTGTTGTTGTATTGGTCGTTGAATGTTTGCTGTTCTATGCTGTTGGGTTATGTATCTTGTTGTTTAGATCATCCAGGTGATGTCTTTCGTTGATGTATCGTAATACTTTATTGTGACGTGCCTTGGAGTATTGTTGCTGTATGTATTTATGTGTTTATTTGTGGGTTATCACCAAAAAATGGTACCACACAAATAAAATCGGGCCGAGGTTTGAGTTATAAGTAAATAAAATAACATAAAACTAACGAGTACAATCACTTAGATGAACATTTCGTCATGTAAGTTCGTCTGAATTCACCTCTAAACATGGAGTAAGGGAGACAACACGATGTAACAGGGTTCAATATTTCGGAGGAGAATATGTAGATCCATCAACAGAAGAAACGTTAAAACAATTATAGACAAATTGATCACGATGGGGCAAAATCTAAGGTAAGTGTTTTGATTTTAAAATGATGTGGCTCTGTGTAATTTATTAATGTCTACCTTATTTTTAGGTAACTTAAGTGTATAAAATTGCAGGTGAGTGTATAGTTTTCGTACAGGAGCTTGTCTTCTGGAATAGATTTGGAGTCGATTCAAGGAGACAATCTCAGGGTTTTTTTTTGTTTATTTGCATTACTAAAATTATATTTTCTTTCACCAGGTAAAAGGCTACCGCAACAGGATCGACGACGGTGTACGAGTGGTCGTGAGCATACCGGCCTCGTAAAGAAAGGTAGGGCTTTTAATTTCACCTGTATCTAACGTGCCGATCGCTTTGATACCAACATGTGGTAAGAGCCTGCGCCCTGAGATAGCTAATTCTACGAGGGTTGTTCGTTAAGTCAGTGACTTTGATGCAAGATGGCGCTCGGATCGCATTGAGTTTTGTTTCCCGCCATCTTTGTTTCTTTCTAGGCATAGAAAAAAAAATTAGACAGATCTGTCAAACATTGATTGTTTACACTGATCGAAAGAACTTTGGTTTGTGTTATTTGCTCAAAATGGAAAAAAGTGAGTATCTGTTTTTGATAAAACACTACTCTTTGCGCGGTAAAACCATTAAGGAGTCGGAAGATAGACTTAAAAAATGTTATGGAGACTCTGCTTCATCGCATGGGATGATCCAAAAGTGGCTGACTGAATTTCGTACGAGCTTAAAAGACACTGAGCGCCCAGGACGTTCAAATGACGTCACAATGGAAGAAATGGTCAAAAAATCCACGAAATTGTTTTGGACGATCGCAAATCAAGGTTCGTGAGATAGCTGAGACAGTAGCTATTTCAAATAATAGAGTCATTCGAATCCTGCATGAACATTTGGGCATGAAAAAATTATCAGCAAGATGGTTGCCGCATTTGTTGACGGATTGATTAAAAACGGATTCGGTCTAAGTTTTCAAAGCCGAATTTGGAACTCTTCCAGCGTAATTCAAGTGAATTTTTATGGTGGTTGGTAACAGTTGATAAATTCTGGATACACCATTACACACAAGGAATGAAAGAACGATTAAAATAGTGGACTTCTGGAAAAACGACCTCTTTTCAAAAAGAAAAAAGTGCTCTTTCATCACAACAATGCACCGGCTCATTCACCGCAGTAGCAACAGTGAAATTTGCTGAATTGCGCTATGAACTGCTTTCTCATCCACCCTATTCTCAAGAAATGACTCCTATTGATTATTTCTTGTTTCATAATTTGAAGAAATGGCTCGGCGGAAAAAGATTTTCATTGACTGATGAGATTATCGATGCAACAAAGGCCTATTTTATAGGGTTCGAGAAATCATTTTTTTTGGAAGGGTTAACAAAGTTGGAAACTCGTTAGGAAAAGTGTTTCGCGCTAAAAGAAGCCTTTGTTAAAAAATAAATTAAATTTTGAGAAAAAAAACCCGGGCAATAGTTTAAGTTTTAGGTGCATACGTGAAGTACTTATGTGTACAAATGTTTGGTGTAACGGAGTTAAATGAGTGTCCTGTAAAAATTTAAATCTAATATCACAGATACTTAATGTAAATAAACTAAGAGCCCTATTTCTATACGTATCGTAAGGAGTGTATAAAGTTATGTACTCTTTAAAATGCCTCGCAAAAACAAAAACGCAAAAACATTATTTATAAAAACTGTGCAACGTTCTTTAGAGCTTACATAAGCTAAACGCGCTTGGGGATTTATAAGTACCTGCATATGGGTGGAATTGTATCTAATAATTGTAAGTTTGACATCATATTATAGACCAAATTTTTTACACAATTTATTTCGGGGTAAAATCAAAAACAAATTGGATAAATGCCTTTTTATTATTCTTCAAAAGTAATATAAATTCAGAAATGACGATTTTAATGCGAAGCACAGGTTTTCGAAAGCAAGTATGCGAAAACTAATTGAAATTCTTTCGATAAGAAATCATTACTATTATATAAAGACGTAACTTGAAAAACATTTTTAACCGCTGATCTCCGCAAATACTGCACCGATTAACGTGAAATAAATTCTATAATAATCGTTATTTTCGTTAAAACCAGTTAGGTTTTTTTTTGTTTAAATATTGTTTGTTCTTAAGAAAATGTAATTTTTTTATATTTTTATACCCATTTTTTTGAGGTTGTCCCACATATTAACTCCTAACATTAAAGCAGTTAAACGAATTGGCAAAACAAAAATGTTTGCATAAAGTCAATATATAAACGCAAATTTTAAGACCTTAATCTCTTCTTAACTCTACGTACATGCTGAGAAATAAATAAATAACTATTTTAAAAACATAGAACAATTCATGAAATCATTTCCATCAGTGGAGACCGAAGCCAACAGCCATGCAAAAGGATGCAACAGTGGGTGACGTCATGGTGTGTGTTGTGTGTATGTTGTATGTGGCATATTTGAATTTCTGCGTATTTACTGAAATAGCATTCTATTGATGCATTGTGCCCGGCCTACTACGATAAATATGATTGTAAAAGCAAATTCAAATATTAAAAAAGTGCACGGGCAATGGCGGGCGGGCAACAGCTGTACTTACATAGGTATGTAATTATGTATAGATAGATAGATATATTTTATTTATTTCTTATACATTAATAAAGTACATTCAGAGTTCTTATAGAACAGAAAAACAAATAGAAAAAATATATAAGAAAGGTTGGTGGCATTCAGTATTTAAATGAAAAATAGAGTTGAAAGCCACTTCAAATCGGCTAAACAATATATATAAATTTATGGGTGGGGTGACCCTTAAGTATACTACAGAAATGTATTTGAAGAAAACAATTTGTTTTCTATAAAAAGTTGCAGATTGGCGAAGCAAGGCGAGCGAGGGTCAGCTATCTCTATGTATAAAACAGTTCACTGACTGACTGACAGACAACGCACAGACCAAATCGATGGACATAAAGGGCTGAAATTTGGACAGTACATTGCTATAATAACATAAACATCCACTTAGGGAGGATTTTTGTAATCCCATCTCTAAGTGGGTGAATTCGGAAAAATAATTCGGCACTCATCTTCAATACAATTTGTTTTGCCTTAACAGCGGCGGGGGGGGGGGGGGGGGGGCGAAGCAACGCGAGCACGGGTCAGCTAGTAAATAATAAAACGTACGTTTAGAAATATAATATGTACTTCATTTTATTTACACTGAAAACTAATAAAAAAAACTTAATTCAAAAAATCACATTAAATCACATGGAATCGTATGGACCAGGATACTTGGGTGGTGGTCCACCTCCTGTAGAGCTTATATTTTTTATAGGCGGATGCAGTTGCTTTGGCCTTCATCTTTGTGCCTCGCCTTGAATTGTTCCGTAACCTGGCAGTAGCACTCATTTTATTGAAACTGAAAAATAAAATAAGACAAGCGTCTGAGTTTTGTTTTTCTGTTTGGACAGATAAATGTAATAGATTTCCAATTTTCGGTATTATATCTGACACAAGCCCTGTACAACTAAAATGGATGGCAAAATGTTTTAGAAATAAGGATTTGTGCTACGCTGTATAAAGGCTGAATAAATACTTATACACTGCATACACTGCATTTTAGAGATATTTTAGCGAATTCTATAATGTGGACACATATCATAGACAATTGTTAAGTGTATACAACAGTTAAAAACTATTACCATCCGTGCTTTCGTTTTCGGGATATTTCTCTTCAAATACAGATTTGTTTATTTTTTTCTCAACCAATTTTTGTGAAAATCGCATTTATTTCGGCAAAGTGTTCTTATAATTCTATTTTTACTAGGTATTATTATTTTGATGCGCCATAGCGTCACCTAAAAATTAACTTTCCAAAGTTTTTACCTGAAGCTTACGGTTTTGCAAGTATAAGGTTAATTTAGTCACAAGAACCATTCAAAACGAGCATTATTTGTATAAAATGTCCACCATCAGACTGAATACAAGCTAATACTCATTTTTGAATGGGATATTTCTCTTCAAATACAGATTTGTTTATTTTTTTCCTTAACCAATTTTTGTGAAAATCGCATTTATTTCGGCAAAGTGTGCTTATAATTCTATTTTTACTAGGTATTATTATTTTGATGCGCCATAGCGTCACCTAAAAATTAACTTTCCAAAGTTTTTACCTGAAGCTTACGGTTTTGCAAGTATAAGGTTAATTTAGTCACAAGAACCATTCAAAACGAGCATTATTTGTATAAAATGTCCACCATCAGACTGAATATAAGCTAATACTCATTTTTGAATGGTTCTTGTAATTAAATTTACCTTATACCTGTAAAACTGTAAGCCTCAGGTAAAATGTTTCTAAAGTGAATTTGTAGGTGACGTTATGGCACATCAAAATAATAATAGTTAAAAAAAACTATAAGCTTTCCCGAGATAAATGTGATTTTCAGACAAGTTATTAACACTAATCAATTGTCTATGAAATGAGTCCACTTTGGTTGCTCTAAGTTTAATACAGTCGAAATTATTATTATTATTATTTTTATTATTTTGAATAAAGTTTTACATCGGTCTGACATCCAGTAAATGATTGTTCATTTACATTAACATTAACATGCATGATATAACAATAAAAAAATAAGATCATTATCTTGATACTTTTGGTTGGTTTTTGTATAAGATATAAGAGATTTATACATACTTATGGCTTTTTTTAAATTAAATTACATAAATCGAAAGTATAATTGAATAACTGTTGGTAGGTACTAACCTCACTACAGGATATTTTTTAAACACAAAAATATACCCCCCCTTCCCATACGATTTTTTTCATAACATGAACCAATAAATCAGTTCCCAAAATATCTGTACCCCAAACCGGACCACCCTGTTTGGCAATTTCAAAATCAGAAAGTCCACATTTAAGGTAATTTTACATTGCATAAATGTTATCGTACATAAACAAAATTTCTGGGTTTCTTTTTCCTGCTGAAAATCGCCCTGAATATATATATGTACATTTTGTTGCAATTAGCAAATTTGTGTCCTGGAAATTCCACTTTTTATCATCCCCCTAACAGAAATATATATTCATTAATTGAATTAAAATAATTTAATGTTTTATATCATATTACATACTTACATTATTTCGTAAAACTAATTTCCCTGCTTTCATGCAGATGTTTTTTTTTGTCTGCAATATCTGCCCGACTCAAACTTGTTTACTGCATATTTCGGACGTTTACGAACGTACTATATTTTTTTTGCCTGCGTAAGTTCGATTTGTTTTTCTCTTTATGAACGCAAGTAATGCAGTCGGACGTTAGTCAGACGTTTACGGACTCGCCCATTCTCTTACTTCACTTGAGTGGCGTCTAAATTTACGTTCCCTTGTCGTCAGATGTTTTTCTGCTTGTCTACACTCGCCTCTTAAATCTTGGATACTCGTTATTGAGCATCCGAAGATCAGTGTCGATATTTCGTCTTTTATGTTTTGTCTTAAAATGTCTATCATGTCGAATTCCTTTGGTTTGTTTGTTATCTGTAATTTCAGTGAACGTATCTCACTGTAAAAATCGTCAAAAGTTTCTTAGGGCTGCTGTCTCCTATGCAAAATCTCTCTAAGGATCTCATGGACATAATGTCAGCCACAAACCCATTTAGCTTTACAGCCCACATGCGAAGTTTAGGATCCCATCTTGACGTAAGTGTCGGTAAGTTGAGCAAATCTGCAGTTAAGTCGTGCACCAATACATCACTTCGACTGAAAATAGCACGCAGGGAATCCATTATTGCGTCGGCGTCAGATGAATACTTTAGCCGGTCGCTAACCAGCTGATACGCCTCTCCCTTTAATGCCTTAGACAGTCGAGATACATTCTCCTTGCCACTGTATTTACCTTTAACTGTGGTTATTTTAAAGACTTCTTCGAAGTACGGCCACTCACGTGCACGTCTATCGTCAAGGGAAAAACTCGGAAGTTCCTGTACATTGCTCCGATTCAGGATTGTGAGCAGGCTTGCCATGTCGCCATCTCGAAAAGAAGACTCTTGAAAACTAGCACGCCTTTCTTGTTTCCCCCGAAGAGGTGTGGATTGTGACGGCTGACCAATCTTTTCCAATAGGGCCTGGTGATTTGCTTGGATTTTCGTGATCAATTCTAACCTTTCATCAAGTACTTTCGGCTTTGGGCCCCGTGACATTTCCATTTCTCCTATCTTTCCAGTTTCCAATGAGGATTTGGCCATTGCCACATTCATCTCTTCCGTCTCCTGGCGCAGCGCTGCTAGCTCACTGTCCCTTTGAGCAACTGTTACTTGAGCTGTTGCTTGAGCTGTTGCTGCAGCCTCTATGAGAATGTCTATTGAGGTTTTAAGTTGACCTTGACCGGAGGGAGCTGGTTGGCGTTGGTCATCATAGCTGTGCGTCGAGAGACTTTGCTTCACCTTCGTCTGTGTCCTCATATGTTCTCTCACCACAGAACCAAGGAGTGGCTGTATCGAACTTGCTAGGGTCGAATTTACCACACGCGTAGTAAATTCGCGGTATTAAAAAAAGCCGATCCGGAAACAATTATTGCCGAACTCATCAGCCGAAACCTTCGAACCAAAAGGCGAACCACTTCGGCAGAAGACATTTTTATTTTCTAAAATAAATTTTGTTCACAAAAGATCAATAAATTTAATATAAACTTACATCCGTATCGAATTATGCCTTATAAAATGCCAGCAACGAGTTTCTTTGGTATCCTCTTGTACGTATTTTTTCCTTTTCATTTGCAAGGTAAGAAATCAAACCAAACCTGCCTCGTGTTCTCAATGGAAAAAAAGGAAGCGCGCTGTCAAATATCGACGTAGCCACTGAACTGCATAAAACTCGGTGCTGGCATCTGGTGTGAAAATTAAAGTTATGCCGAGTATTTTAAAAAACGATATTAGATATGAATTGGAATGATAAAGTGTAAAGAAAATAAATTCGGCTCGATGAAAGTCCTTGTTACCGCCGTAATGAGTAACTAATATCATACTTATATTATTAACAATTACTTGATTATATTATATCAATTTAATGAACTTGAATTCGAACCACCCTGTATTTACCAGTGTAATATTGCGGGCAATATTGCGTTATAATGTAGTCTATGTACATATGAATGTTGAAGAAATTAATGTAGAAGTCAGTCGAAAATAAAACCGCTTGCCAGCAACACTAATTTTAAAGCGCACGAATTACGATCTTGAACGATGGGAACGATTGATCAATAAATAGACAATACATTTTATTGTGAATCTCTTTATTTACAATTAAACACTACACTTAGGTAAATATAACATTTATAATGAACGAACACAAATCGATAATTTTCAAGAGACGGACTCCATTCACGACACGTTACAACTGACTGGACTAATTACCAACTGAATGATAAAAACACATAACATCTTAAACAATAAGAACTAACAGTTTTACATAAGTCGTCAACAACAAAAAAAGAACAGCTAGACATAGCACTAGCCAAGTGCAGATAGTTTCGTCAACACAAGCTTCACATGTTTTTGATGTTGCTGCTGGTGCTGTATGTAGGTACATGTCTAATTGTCTATGTACGTATGTAGCTGCAATATGTAACTCCTCCCGCCTAAGTGTAGACTTAGCGAAATATAGAGCTAAGCCCACAAAATTAGTTGCTAGAGAATTAAGGTGTTGTGTTGATGTTGCCTTTTTTTGCTGGTAAATATGTACATATTCATGTATGTATGTACCTATACAGATGAATGTTTGAACAGAAATATTACGTCGAATTTTTACTCTGGTCAAAAATTTGATAATATTATTTTTTTTCGTGTTGCGTTATTTTCTAGTATTGTTGTGTAATTAATTTTTTTTTTCTTTTTTGTTGCCGAAATGTTTTTTTTTGTTAGTGCCGAAAATTTAGTTGTTAATTTTAAATTGCCTGTTTTATTCTTTTTATTATAATTAGTTTTTTTGTTATTTATTAATTTTAATTTTTTTTTTTTCAAACTTAATGATTGACTTTCTACAAAATTTATTTAAGTTACTTAATTTTTCACAAAAATTTTATTTAGTTTACTTGTCACCATTGTTTTTATTAAAGATTGTACATGTGTTCATTTTAATTATTAAATAATAATATTTGAACAATATCTTTTTTAATTTGTTTTTTTTTATTGTTATTGTTTTTAACTGTCAGCCGAAAGATTATATCTAACACTCCAATATTCCTTTGAAGTGTGCTTTATTTGAAATATGGCCACTTAAGTACTATTTTTTTTTTGTTCACTTATTGTTTCTTTGCTTTTTTTTATTATTAAATTATTTTATATCTATTTATTTTATTTCTATTTTATTATTAAGCAAGAATAATCAATTTAAATTATGGTTTATATTTATATTATTTTTTTAATTGTTCTATTATGAAGCCAAAGGATAAAAACCACCACTCCGATTTTCCTTCGAAATGTGCCCCAATGCTTTTCCAGCAACAGTAGCTACTAAATTGATTCACTATATACATAGATGCTGTACTTCGCATTTTACTTTATTATGTTTTCTAAATTTTTGTGTTTTTTCACTGTATTATTGTTGTTGTTTTTATGTTTTAATGCAAAAAAAATGATGTATATTTTTTTCTTTTCCTTATGTTTATTTACTGTGTTTTTATTTTTTTTTTCTTTGTCACTGTATTGTCCTTTTTGTTTTATTATTTTTTGTTTTTTTCTTTGTCACTGTATTGTCCTTTTTGTTTTTTATTGATAGTCTTTACACTGTTTGCATATACATATATTGAATTCAGTTCAACCATTTACTTTTGTTTACGTTTGTATGTCTAGGCCAACAGATTTAATTATTTTTCGGGTTCATTGCGTAACCAAAGGATTTAAATCCACCACTTCGATATTCATTCGAAGTGTGTCTTGGAATCAGTTCGAACACTTTCATTAGCTACTGTTTTAATTCACTATGTTATGCCGAACTGAATATCCTACCGACTGCGCCAATTACGATCTTGAACGATGGGAACGATTGATCAATAAATAGACAATACATTTTATTGTGAATCTCTTTATTTACAATTAAACACTACACTTAGGTAAATATAACATTTATAATGAACGAACACAAATCGATAATTTTCAAGAGACGGACTCCATTCACGACACGTTACAACTGACTGGACTAATTACCAACTGAATGATAAAAACACATAACATCTTAAACAATAAGAACTAACAGTTTTACATAAGTCGTCAACAACAAAAAAAGAACAGCTAGACATAGCACTAGCCAAGTGCAGATAGTTTCGTCAACACAAGCTTCACATGTTTTTGATGTTGCTGCTGGTGCTGTATGTAGGTACATGTCTAATTGTCTATGTACGTATGTAGCTGCAACATGTAACTCACGCGCATCACGCGAAAATTCTTTGTAAAAGTAGTAAATAACATTATTTAACATTTCGGCTTCAACAGTCCTTCATATAGTTTTTTAGTCTTTAGCTGGTTGTATCTTGTGGCTAACAACATCATTCTTTGCCTTGTCAATCTCTGATTTAAATGATTTAAAATGATCTATATTTATAATTTTTCTTTTCATTTCTAATAACTTTGAGCGCCTTATCTGGAAAATAACAATACTCTTTACAATACTTTACATTACTTTAGGTGGCGCTACAGCTCGCGATGAACCTGGGCCTGTTTCCAGCAACCATTTATGTGTGTGTGTTATATTTTTGCTTCTATAGTTTTTTGCGGACTCCAAACGGCGAGTTGAGAAGCTCATTGACAAATGATACTCTTTGATTGCTTGTTAGACATTCGAAAGAGGTTGCACCGTGAGAAACCTTTAGATGTTGGACACGTGCTGGGATTTAACCCGGGCAGCATTGCGTCGTAGTCCAACGCACTTACCACTACAACACGGTGCTCACACTCTTTACAATAGCGGTATTTTATTATCACCGATGATCCATATAGCGTTGCCAGGTTTTGGTTGAACAAATTCCCTGTTTTTGCATGGAAAATAAAAATTTTCCCCGATTTAACGTTTCATTTTCCCCGGTTTTTTCCCCGTTTTTCACTTGCTTTCCATTTCGTTAATTTTCCAATATAACACTACTTTTTATGCAGTCTTATTTTTTCTATTAACAACATAACAGAGTAATATCACTTACAGCATATAAAATAACTGAAAAAAAAATCATTTAAGTTATTGTACATTATAAACTTCATTCAATAAAGGTTCTTTCTATAGGTATAGGAGTAACAAAATATGAAACTTAAAATAAAAAATAAAAAATGTAGAACTTATTTTTCTCGCAACGATTTTTGTTCTGGGAATAAGGGGCTTTAAGAGGAAATTAAATTAATCACTTTTTAATTACTTTAAGTGAGCAAATACACATTCTGAAATGAAACAGGATATCATTTTTCAAATATATAGAAAGGGATGAAGTCAGTGCCGCATGCGCTGTGGGCAACCTTTAGCCAAATGCAAATGTGAGATTATTTGTGTCTAAAATTGTTTGCATTGACGCACTGTATTCCTATGATATTTTCAATCTATTGCTTTACTAAATAGTATTTATTTATTTAAAATGTCAATGAATGGAAATATTTTTTAATGCAGTTAATTTTCCTTTTGCACTTTTGTTTATGAATGTTGCTATCATTATCGACGATTGTCAAGAGTACATGATGGCAGATTAGAATAAGGAATATTATTGGCAATCCAAATATTATTACATAAATACTATTATGTTCAAATAAATTAATATTCTGCTCATTATGATATGATAGCGATGTGATAGGGAAATTATGGCTTCAAAATATTATTCTCAATTTGTATCCGTAAATTAAAAGTAATTTTTTCTCCCTAGAGGAATAAAACAAGCGCATTAAACTTTTCTTTTTCATTGTGTGATCCATATACTTATCGCTTTCTAAATTTATTACCACTGAAATTTTGCCTGTTCACAACGACCAAACTCAACTTATGACTCACTTCTTTCGAAGTTTATAGCAATTTTTCTTTTGGAATAAGGAACTAAGTTGAGTTATTTTTCGGTTTTTTTACATTCAAATATGGAATAACAGCCTACCTAGAGATAAGATTCTCAACACGTCATTTCCTGATTTGGAAAAAGAACCTAATTTAATTTGTAAAACAGCCTAACTCCAGTTTAGAACACGGAATAGCTTCTGCATTTTAGCCTAAGTTGACTTATCAATAAGGAAAAACTACAGTTATTAGTCATAAGCAGCCTAAGAATATCTTTTCTCGATTTAGGCTTTAATTCCAAATTGAAAATTTAATAAAATAAAGAACTAACTGAAGATAGATTACTATGACAAAACAAAAAGTTAGTAAATAAACGACTTAACTCAAGTTAGGAAACTGACGGTTAATTATTTATGAGTTAAGTGGTTATGTCAAAACAAAAGTTTAAAAAAATGAATTAGGCTATTAGGTTTTTAAGAGAATAACTTCTGTTTTAGAACAGAAGTGGACGTAGAATTAGACATGCTAAAGACAACGGTGCCAATAACTCAATTATGTCCTAACTCGAGTTAAGCGGTTATGGTTTGTGGCCACTGACATATCGAGCCACAAAATATCAAAAGTAAACAACAAGCGAAGAAAATAAAATTCTTATTTTCAACCCCACCATGCAAAAAATCCACTACAGAGCGTGCTGGTCCAACCTAGTCCTGCTGATCATTTTCTCAACTTTTTACATGCGATACAAATCGATGGCCCCATGCAAAAAGATACTAAGTTATGTATACCATAAGAATCCCCACATTGTCTTTTATTTTTAAATTTTTTTCGAGTGAATCGAACCAAAAACCTTGCAAATAGAGCTATAATAGCACTAAGTATAATGTCTTATGTAAACACTTATTCCAAGCATAATCATACTAAGCGCTCTTAATATTTTTATCACTAAATTTTTCAATAAACGAATGTATACTATGTTGACATAGTATTTTTTTGCATGGAATTTTTTGAAGTTGGATGCACTAATATGCCTTTTAGTATACTTTTAACTGTACGCATGAAAAAGAAGATGACACTTAAGTGTATCTTAGTATACTCTTCAGTGTATAGATTTCCAGCCACATTAATACTAAGTGCACTTAAAATAGTTTTTGATATGTTTTGTTCCGTGTTAAACAGAACTAATATCAAATAGTATATTCAAAAGTTTGAATAAGACAGTCACAATAATACTAACTGCAATTTAACATAATAAACCACAATATTGCAGACCTAACTCCATCTCTAAAAAATTGTATAAAAATTATGAGAGTAACAAAGCATTCAGCTTAAAAATCCGTTAACAAACAAAGAAGTTATTGTCAAAAAACTTTAAACGCTTCTCCTGAAAAATAGCAAAAATGCACTTAGTATCTTTTTGCATGGGGCCATCGATATGGGACAAAACTTTTAGAACTGAACCTAGGCTTAAAAAGAGATTTTGTACACCAGTTTACTCTTGTTTCTGTTACCAAACCAATATTAAGGGCAGATTTTTTTTAACAAATTCGGTTTAACAATAGATATGAAAAGCAAAAAAATCATTGATCCCATAACGAGCATGTCTGTTAATGCGCTTCTAGCAAGAACTTCGCAACCCTCTTTGGTACATTACCTCATTGAATTTGAGTTTGCATACATTATAAGAGAGTTTCCCGCTCTTTTTAAAACACCAGATTTTAGCTTTGAGTTAAAGCACAATGTGCAGCATCATATCCTAACTAAGGGTCAATTACCATTCGCCAAACCTCGAAGGCTCGATGCCTCGAAATATAATGCGGCAAAACTCGAATTCGAACACATGGTGAAATTAAGAGTTTGTAGAATATCACCTTCGCCTGCTTCATCACCATTACAAATGGTCAAAAAGAAAAGTACTGGGGAAACTGACTGTCGTCCATGCGGCGATTTCCGTCGTCTCAACGCAAAAACGATGCCAGATCGTTACCCAATGCCACACGTTCAATCTTTCTCTGTGCAGCTAGATGGGTGTAAGATATTTTCGAAAATTGACCTCTTCAGAGCATTTCCCCAAATTCCCGTAGCACAGGATGACAGGAATAGCGACCCCATTCGGACTCTTTGAGTTTAGGTTAGGTTAGGTTAGTGGGCCGATGAGAATGGTGACATTCCCATCACACTTAGGTCCCTGTGGACCCATTGTGATACCCATAGTGCGTTCCCACCCATGGTATTATAGTTTCAGTTACAGCCATCCCGAAGCCCTGGTGAATTTCAGCAGGTTAGATGGTAATCCATCTGATCGCTCGTCGATATCTTCGAAGAAAAATTTGCCCAGGGTTCTGTTTCTCAATTGACAGAGGTTAGGACAGTGACAGAGGAAATGGGTTGTGTCCTCATGTGCCTCTTCATCACCGCATCCTCTGCAGATGTCATCATCGTTCAGTCTCAATTTCTTCATGTGGTATCTTAGGGCGTTGTGTCCAGTTAGCACTCCTATGAGCAAGGACACCGACTTCCTGTCTTCTTGCAAGAGTTTTCTTGTTCTAGCTTAGTCGTATTTTGGCCACAATGTTCTCGATACCTCGCAGGTGGTTAGTGTTTTCCACCTGTTGTTTGCTTTAGTTTCTGATGTCTGTTCAATTTTGGCACGAAGGTTGCAGAGTGGAGGTTTGACCGTCCTATCTGCCTGTTCTCTTTCTAGGGCTGAGCCCTTTCTAGCCAATTCATCCGCAGCTTCATTGCCTTGTATCCCTCTGTGCCCAGGGACCCAGCAGAGTTTTACATTGTGCTGCGTGCCGAGAACCTTCAGCTCTTCGCGGCAACACTTTACAAGCTTCGATGTTATTTGTGTAGCAGCTATTGCTTTTATGGCCGCCTGGCTATCAATGTAAATAGTGATATCGTCTCGCGATATTGTCATCATTGACACCAACTGGGCTGCCTTTGTCACTGCTAGAAGCTCAGCCTGGAAAACGCTGCTATGATCTGGGAGTCGTATGGAGCTATTTATTCCTAGTTCCTCCGAAAAGCAACCCGCTCCTATACCTATGTCCATCTTTGACCCATCTGTGTAGATGGACTTGCCATCTTGAGGTACCTCGTTTTTTTCCCATTTCTCTCTGCTTGGAAAAGTCCAGGAGAAGGGTTTTTCGAAGTCCAAGTATGGGATTATATAGTCTGAGCTGATGTCCCCATTGAGGTAAATGCCAAGTATCTGGGTATGCCCATATGCATAAGGTCTCCAGTAATTTGACTGACTTAACCTGAGAGCGCTTTTTGCTGCGGTCTCCTGCATATGGAGATCTAGAGGCAGCAGGTTAAGAATTGCTTCCAGTCCCGCTGTTGGTGTTGTTCTCATCGCGCTGGTAGTTCCAGTGCAAGCTATTCTCTGTACTTTGGTCATATCTTTGAGGTTGCTTATTTTAGTGACAGCTTGCCACCAGACCAATCCTCCGTACGTAAGTATGGGTCTGACTATCGCTCGGTACATCCATAGCGTTATTTGCGGCCCACAACCCCAGTTTTTCCCGAAGAATCTGCTGCAGGTGTAGAAAGCAACTGATGCCTTTTTTACCCTTTCTTTAATATTAAGCTTCCAATTTAGCTTTCTGTCAAGTATGAGGCCTAAGTATTTCGCGCTCTCAGACAACATAAGGGGGGTACCCTCAATTTTTGGTAGCGTGAAAGGTGGTATCACTCTCTTGTTAGTAAACAGCACTAGCTCGGTTTTCTGAGGGTTGACCCCCCGTCCGCATTGCTTCGTCCAAACGTTTAGTGTGTTTAAGGCTTCCTGAATTAGTTCACTAACAGTGGTGAGGAATTTCCTTGCGGTGTGCCTCTAGATGCGATCACATTTTGACGGGTTCCCCCGAGTTCAGCGATGATGTGCCTACTGCTAAGAAGGCTAACTATCAGTTTGGTCACGGTGCGTTCAACGTGGTTATCTTCGAGCGCTTTTTTAATCGCATGCGTCTCGACATTATTAAAAGCACCTTCAATGTCTAGAAATGCTGCCAGCGTGTATTCTTTAAAGTGTAGGGATCTTTCAATCGTGGTGACTACATCATGTAGCGCTGTTTCCACGCCCTTACCTTTAGTGTAGGCATGCTGTGCCGCGGACATATTCATGTGGTTGAGTTTACCACGTATATGAACATCTAACAGGTTCTCAAAGGTCTTTAGCAAAAACGAAGTAAGGCTAATGGGTCTATAGTCTTTTGCGGTAGTGTGGCTGGCTTTCCCAGCTTTGGGAATGAAAACAACTTTCACTTCTCGACACGCTCTGGGTATGTGCCCACACCTAAGACTGTTCTTAAAAATTTTGTGCAAAGTTGGTGCCATTAGGTGCTTAGTTTTCTGCAGCATGATCGGAAAAATCCCATCAGTGCCTGGTGACTTGAAGGGCTGAAATGATTCGATTGCCCAAATAATCCTTTCCTCAGTCACCATTCCTATTGGTACCATAGTTTCTACTTCTAATCGATTATCAGTTTCCAAATTGCTGGCCGAGGCCGCGCATCCTGGAAAATGTGTTCTAAGCAGGAGCTCCAGGGACTCAGAACAGGATTGCGTCCAGTTACCATTGGTATCCTTAAGATAACCTGGTACTGACGGTTCTTTTGCCAGGATCTTTCTTAGTTTCGCTGCTTCCGTGGTGTTCTCAACGCTTCTGCAGAAAGAACGCCATGAGGTGCGTTTTGAACTGCTGACTGCGCTTTTAAATTTTCTTTGACTGGATTTATATATTTCCCAGTCTCCTTCAGTATTAAGTCTTTTTGCCGCATTGAAGAGTTTTCGAGTTTCTTTCCTCATGTCTGAAAGCTCTTTACTCCACCACGGCGGTGACTTTTTATCACGCATGCTCCTAATTGGACATGACTTTAAAAATGCCTTATTGAGGGTAGTACTTAACACCTCGGTTGCGGCATCAATCTCTTGTGGTGTTCTTGTATTTAGTTCTTGTAGTTTGCGTTCGCTTTTCTCCACCTCGCTGGCAAACATTTCCCAATTAGTTTTTCTGGGATTTCGATATTTTACCTGCGGGGGTTTGGATTCGTCTATCACGAATTCTATTATTCTGTGATCTGAAAAGGATACGTCAGCGGAAACTTTCCACTGACTCACATGAAAAGAATCCGAGTTGTTCGTAAGTGTAACGTCTAAGACTTCCCGCCTATTTTTGGTTATGAAGGTAGGTTCGTCCCCAATGTTAGCTATCAACAAGTTACGTTCAATTATAAATTCAAAAAGAGACTCACATCTTGGATTGATGTCAGAGCTACCCCATTGCGTATGATGGGAGTTTGCGTCGCATCCCATGAGCAGGTCCCATTTTTCATTCTCTGCCTTCCTCACCAGTCTGCAAGTGTCCTCAGATGGCGGTCCATCCGTAGAGTCGTGTGGCATGTATACGGATGCCATCACAAGTGAGGGCTTACCCTGCCTTTCGAATTTCACGACTGTCTGGTCACTATTACAATACATGGGTAAGAGAAAAAGCTTAATTTGTTTCTTAGCAACAATACAAGTTCTGGTCTTACTTTCAAAAGTATTGGTCTTATATATTTCCAGGCCTCTTGAGTTTAGTCCCATAATATTGCCTCGGACAATCCAAGGCTCTTGTATTAGGGCAACATCAATGTCCCTGTTTCCCATGAGGAAAACAAGGTTGGCACTGGCCGCCTTACTATGATGAAGGTTTATTTGTATCACCTTCATCATTGCGATTGGAGCCATCTTTTCCTTGCTGGACTGGTCCAGCAATGGGTCTGATCTTGCATCGGGTAATCCCAACGCGTACTTTATAATTGCTGTCACGGAGCAGCGGCATCGAGCGATGATTGAGAAGGATGGTTACTTCCATCCCAGTCTCAGTGTGTTCCCCCACCTCTAAAACTTCCCAGTCCTTGCTAAGGAATTCTGGGTTGAGTAGCCGCAGGTTCCGCTCAATCCTATCCTTCGGGAGATAGGGACCCGTAAGTAATAAGCGACCTTTGGGTCTGGTAAGGCTGATGAGCTCACTTTTCTCGATCACCCTCAAGTCGGCATTAGCCCACGGAGCTTTGGTGTCGGAAACAAACTTTTTCAGCCATTTCAGTGTGTTGTCGTCGTCACATTCCATGACTTTAAATCCCTTGAAAGTGGTCAGCTGACCAAAAAGTGGAAAAGGTTCCGTTCCTTTAATGAGAGCCTCATTCACACCGTCAAGGATCCTAATTTCAAGTAACTTCCACTGATCATCTGTCAGCTTCCGTTCTGTGTTGCCATGGTCTACTATGGCTACCCGAAGATTACTTCTGGCAATGTCGGAGTGGGTCCGTGCCCTTTTGCTCCCAGGCTGAGGTGGCGAAATTGTTTCATCATGCCTGCCCCTTTTTGAGCTACCCGCAGCCGCTTCAGGTGTGGACTTACTTTCCTTACCCGCATCAGCTGAGGGTCGCATGATTCTAGCCGCAACTGAGGTGGGGGGCGGGAGGCCTCCCTTCCTCGCCGCAGCCAGTCCACTGCTAGCCCGTCCAGAGGCATGCACCCTCGGTTTAGCCTGCTGCCCTACCGTCGAAGTAGCTGCTACTGGCCCTACTGGTCCTATTATCTGCCTAGCTCTGTCTAACGCTTTAATGTCGTTTTCCATAAAGGAAGAGGGATCCCTCTTGTTGAGTCGCCTCAGAAGCCTTTTGGCATTGACTCGTTGCCTGTACTGCTTTGCCTTGCTGGATACCAGCTGCTGTGTTCCCGAGGGGGCCTGCTGCCCTGCAGTCCTCGCTTTGCTTTCCTCAGCGGCCTTTAGAACATCGGGTGAACCCAAGCCATGGCAGTGCTTCGGATCGCATTGCGCGGAAACGACAGTGCAGCAGCTACCCAAAGTGGAGTTGGCGTTGTCTTGCTCGTCATAACCTATACGTACCTCTGGTTGTGATAGAGCTGAAGCACACACCCCGTCTGACGAGCGGCGGCTTGTCTCGACGTTGCTGTGCTCCCCCTCTACCACCACCAACCGCGAGGTCCCCTCACCACCAGCCAGGATTGTGCGAGTAGGAGACTTGCTGCTATTCCTGGTCAGTGGGTCCGGGGACTCCACAGTAAGGTCCCCTACCTTATTCCCACTATCTAGGCGCCTTACAGTTGCTGATCGGATCACCCCCTGTCCCGACTGGCTAAGGCACAGACCTGGGTGGTCCCATCAGCCCCAGACCCCCCGAACCCTCCGCCGGCTCTGAGCCTCTCGAGCAGTTAGCAATAGGCTCACTATCTCTCGAGGACAGCCCCTGCAGGAAGGCCCGGGCGTTATGCAACCTCTTCCTATCCAGCTCCGTTAGCTCCTCCCATTGCTTTATCCCTAACCTTTTGATGGTTAACCTACTATTAGCCATCCTACTGCGGTTTGATGCAGTGGATAGCATGGAGAGGTTGGATGAGCTAGCGATCGAGCGATTGTCATCATCATCGACTAGAAGAAGTTTCTCCATGTCGAGATCAATCGCCCCACCGCTTTCTCCATCCGAAGAAGCTACGACAATGGGTTCCTGAAGTAGGATTCTCTCCTCTTCCTCAGTTACCTGCACATTATCTGGTTTTACCCCCGATGACTGTGCGTCTTCATTGTTAATTTGTTTATTGTCTGTTTTTTCCATGTTTTTTAATTTAATTTGATTCCCACGAGTAGGCCGGTAGAAGAAGTGCCACCACAGCATAGCCGGGTTTACTGTGGTGGGGCGACGAATACGACAGGCCCTTGCCAGGGCGCCTGAAGGAGCTCGTTAGAGACTGATTTAACCCTCAGCCTTGCATCCTTGGGCACGGTTTGCTACACGCTCACACCACCATTGGAGTTAGGTTGATTACTCTTTGGCTTCGGTCCCTCATCCGGAGACCTTACAGCTTGGGAAGCCCTGCTGCAATCGCCCTCCGGGATCAGCAGGACCTACTGAGCCTCCCCACCAACGTCAAGGTAAGTAATCGAAGAGGAGGACTCTTTGAGTTTACTAGAATGCCTTTCGGTCTTCGAAATGCTTGTCAAACCTTCCAACGTTTCATGAACGAGGTGACCAGAGATCTGGATTTCACATTTACTTATATAGACGATGTATTAGTGGCTAGTAAGACAGTTGAGCAATACAAACAGCACCTTCGATTATTGTTTAAGCGAGTACGGCCTCACGGTCAAACCTTCTAAATGCATTTTAGGAGATCCACGCTTACAATTTTTAAGACATGAGGTGTCTGAGCACGGTATTGCCCCAGCAGAGGAGAGAATATAAGTCATAGCAAAACTAGAACCACCAGATTCGGTTCAGAAAATCCAAAAACTAATTGGTATGATAAACTACTACCATTGATTTATACCCAAATTAGCCGAGTCATTAGCGCCCATTTACGCCCACCTAGCTACTTTGCAGAAACAACAAAAACAAAAATCATCAACAACTTGCAAAGTTCCATGGCCTATGGAATGTGATATAGCGTTTCAGAAAGTCAAATCCGCCCTTGTAAAATGTACGATGTTGGCTCACCCTAAACCCGACGCTAGGAACGCTTAGCATCACGGCAGATGCATCGGAGCAATTGCAACAGTTTGATGAAAAAGGGTGGCAACCTTTAAGTTTATTTCCAAAGAAACTCTCCACCGGAGAATCAAAATATTCAGCCTTCGATCGCGAGCTTCTGGCAATATTTCTTGCTATTAAACACTTTCGGTATATGGTAGAGGGTAGACACTTCACTATATTTACCGACCATAAGCCGTTCATCTTCACAATAAATTCAAAAACCAAACGTTGTCCTCGCCAAAGTCGACATTTAGATTTCATATCTCAATTTTCATCAGATATTAGTCATATTTAAGGGAAATTGAATGTTGTAGCCGACGCTTTATCGCATTTATGCTCAGTTTTACAGTGAGAGTTTAAACTCTCGTTTTAGTTTAAACTTCCGTGTCAAATATTTTCGGTTTTACAGTGCTCGTTTAAACTGAAAGTAGAGTTTATCTTGTCGTTTCAGTTAAACGCCAGTACTCTGCCGTTTAAACTTTCCTATGACATGTACATAATGAAGTTCACGCATTCACAAATTGAGAGTACGCATTTTCATTGGTGGAATCATAGAGAAACTTTAGAGAAACAACTTTCATCGTCGTTGACGGCACTGACAATCGTTTGACAACGATTTTGTTTTGTTGTCAGTACACACATTCTCGCATTATCGTTCACACATTCATATATTGAAGTTCACGCATTCACAAATTGAGATTATGCTTTTTCATTGGTGGAAGCATAGAGAGAATGAAGAGAATCGTTTGACATTTCAAAATAACAGCGCCGAATTTTTATCTTACATAGCTTCCAAAACTGCGTTTAGTTAACTGGAAGATTAATTCCGACTGTGAAACCAAACGAGTTAAACGAAAAGTTTAAACTTTCGTTCACGTTTAGTTGATCTACAGTTTAAACTCTCACTGTGAAACTGGGCATTAGAGTCGTTGAAAGCTAAACAACAAGATTTTTCTCTAAATATAACTAATATAACTAGATTGCAAAGCAACGATTCCGAGCTAAAGAAACTTTTAGATTCTAGGACTAGTAGCTCGAAGTTCCAATGAGAATACTTTACAGATCCCGTTTCACAACAACAAATACTTTGCAAAACCAGCACATGTAAAAACAGACCATTTGTACCTTCTGCGTTAAGAACAATTGTGTATAATCAGTTGCACAGTCTCAGTCACCCTGGCATTAAAGCCACTAGGAAAATGGTAACAGGACGATATTTTTGGCCGAAAATCAACAAAGACTGCAACGAATGGGCAAGGACTTATGTTGCATGCCAAAAGTCAAAAATGCAGAAGCATACAAAATCCGAAATAGGTACATTTGACCCTCCGAAAGGAAGGTTCCAACATATTCACATTGACCTTGTAGGGCCACTTCCACCATCCGATGGCTATTCGTATACGTTGACGCTCATTGATAGGCTTACGCGTTGGCCGGAGGCCTATCCCATAATAGATATTCACCCCAATTACATTTGTCGGCAGTCGAAAACGCCTCAAGTCGGCTGTCGGGTCGGGTCGAAGAAAAATCTAGATTCTATAGTTTTTTCGACCGACAAGACGTGTAGATAGTAGATTTTTTTCGACTAGCTAGCACAATTTTTTTTTTGACAGCTCACTTGAAATTTGTTATCGTGAAAGGCTTTGTGTTTTAGAGAAATTAAAACAATAAATAAGAAAAAATAAAATAATATAGAAATAAATATGTTAAGTATTGAGTACTTTATTAGTAGCAGCGAAGACGAAGAGAGTGAAATCAAAAATAAACTGCTTCGTTTAAATAGAAAAACACTGCGAAATAAGGCAAATCTATTTGAATTGCCAGACACAAAGTAAGTTTTATACTAAATAGTTAAAGCAAATGTAACTGTTAAGTTTTTAAAACAGGTTCGTGCAATACTTCAGGCTGACAAAAGAGTCATTCGGAGTAATTTTACGGCAGGTGGAAGCCAAACTAAGTGCGAAAAGAATTTCATCGATACCTCCTTCAGTAAAGTTGGCCACTGCTCTAAGAATATTTGCTGAGGGCGGATATCAGCACGGTGTGGGAAATGATTTCAACCTGGGATTGGCGCAACCCACAGTCTGCAAAATTTTTAAGGAAGTTTGTAGTGTTTTAGAGACGGAGCTGTGCCCCAAGTGGATTTCTTGGATTACATCGGAGCAGGAAAAAGAAGAAGCAAAGCTATTTTTTTATGAGCATGGTGGTTTCCCAGGAGTCATTGGTTGCGTAGATGGTACTCACATCTCGATCATAACTCCATGCAAAGAACAACAACATCTGTACTTAAATAGAAAGGGCTTTTATAGTCTTAACGTTATGATCGTAAGTGTTTTTTTTTTGTTTATGAAAATAGTTTTAAAATAAATTTAAATTTAAGGTGTGTGACCATAAGATGAGGATACGAGTCGTAGATGCTAGGTTTCCCGGAAGTTGCCATGACGCACACGTTTGGAATCTTAGTGATATACGGCAAATGATGCGTGACAAATACGAAAATGGGGAAAGACATGGCTACTCGGTATGATACATCCTATATTTTATATATGAAATGCTGATTTTATTTTGTCTCAGGCGATGCAGGCTACCCTCTTGAACCATACATTATAACACCCTTCCGATCGGCTGTAAGTGGAAGCTCTGAATGTTTGTTTAACACCAAACATGCAGGAGCGAGAAACATCGTGGAGAGAACTATAGGGGTCCTGAAGAATCGTTTCCGTTGTCTATTGGGAGCCCGCCAACTTCATTATAGTCCAGAAAAGGCGAAACAAATTGTAAATATTTGTGCAGCCTTACACAATATTTCCATAAATGATGGTATCCAGATACCTGTAGAATTTGGGGAAGAAAACATAAATGCAATAATATCCGAGGAAACTTCTGAAAATCAAACGGCAACTCATATAAGGAATGAAATTCTTGAAAATTTTGTTTTAATATGAACTTTCATATTCATTTTTTAAATAAAATAACATAAACAGATAGAGTACTTCAATTATTTAAATAAAATAACATAAACAAAAATAACATAAACAGATAGAGTACTTCAATTATTTAAATAAAATAACATAAACAGAAAGATTATTTCAATTTTGGGACTGATTGGAATTTTGAAAATATTTTTTCTAATTATAAGTATCTTCAAAACTATTTTCTGTATCCCTTCTTTTATCCCAGTTAAATTTTTGCTCCTTGATGTCCACCTTCCGCGTTTGTATCTCCAAGTCCATTCTCATCAGGTCATTTTTTTCTGCCTATCGTTTCTCTTGTTTTTTGAAAACAGATAACATATCCTCTTCTACACGAAGTCTTTTTTTGTTTATTCTCGTATTTTCTCGTAGACAGTTTTCGATGCTACTGAGTTGATCAGTTATTTCTTTTAATTTCGTTTCCTGGGATATTAATTGTCTTTCCAGCAACTGCTCTTTGTGGTGCACTTTTTTTCTTGGCGTAGAGTGCACCGGATGAAGTTCTGAGATGGAACGTGTGGTTGATGGTAATTCGTCTGCCATCGACATTTGCTGATCAATGCTTGATCTTCACACAAAATGACTTGGTCTGGATTGCCGAATGAATGACCTTCAGGCTGAACCACATCATTCACCGATAGCATAGCCACCACAGCTTCCTCCACAGCAGAAAGAGCTTCTTGGTCAAATGGACCACCCCCAGTCGCTTGTTTTTTCATTTTGTTTTTGACCACCTTCTTTTTTGTTTTGTATTTAAAGTCGCTCCACACCTGTGTTCAAAATTACATTTAGATTTTCAATTTCAACTTTATTAACAACTTCATACAAACCTTTTGCCAACCGTCACCGTCTCTTGATGGAGGACCTAAACTATTTAATTTAGAAGCAAGCGAACTCCACTCATTCTTCACATCAATTTTATGAACTGATTTAACATAGCCCTTTGCCAGGTGAGGCTTTTCTTGCATGAATGCAATTAAAACCTCAAATTGCCTTTTGTTTGTTACTTTCATTCTTCTATTCAACCTTTATTTGCACCTTTAATAAAAAAATAAATATGTTAGACGTACACGTTTTTTCTATCGACTCGAAATGACATTTATTTAACCGCCACACGCCAAACAGAGTCACAGCTGAAGTAGAAAATATCTTATAATCTACTACAATATTCCAAACCGCCAAATGGAATGTGCTATGTTGCGAGTCGGTCGAAATCAAGTCGATTATTAGTCGAAACCGACAAATGTAATTGGGGTGATTACGGCAGAGACAGTAGCTAAAACATTACTAACACAGTATGTGTGCCGCTTCGGCATACCAATAGAAATCACATCCGACCGTGGACCTCAATTTGAAGCGACACTGTTTTCGAGCTTGACGACTTACTGGAGGTACGACACATTAAAACAACAGCCTATCATCCTCAAGCCAACGGTATGGTTCAGCGATTCCATAGACAAATGAAGTCAGCACTAATGGCTAGGGATGATACACAAGATTGGTCTATCCAACTACCGTTCGTTCTTTTTAGGTATCCGCGCTTCTGTCAAAGAAGATCTTAAATGTAGTCCGTCCGACGCTAAAGCTACCAGGAGAAATATTTGTACCCACTTCAAATTTGAATTTGCAGTACAGTTTGGTCGAAAAATTCAAAGAAGCAATGAGCAGAATTAAGCCAATTAGTCCTAGGCAAGTAAATGGCGCAACTATCAATATACCACCAAAATTGCACACCTCTGATTTTGTTTTTGTACGCATCGATCGGATTCGGAAGGGTCTTGAGCCTCCATATTCTGCACAAAGTAATTCGTCGATTAAGAAAACATTTTCGTCTCATTCTCTAAGATGCCCACCGGTACATCGGGTTTCAACTCGGCGAAATAAAACGTAGAAGGAGTCAGTCAGTGAGTATGGCGCGCACGGTGCACATTTAATAAAACTTCTTGACTTCAACTTCTGAATAAAGAGAACACGTATATACATAAAAGCAAAGTTGTAGTTTTCATTTTTAACCTTCGCGCCCACACTCCCAATCGAACCCAAGATACCCTACCAAGGCAGAGGACATAAAAAAGAAATGAAACAAAATTAAATATTCGCGTCATCCGAACCGGCGAACGTTGAAAAATTAATTTAATAACCAGCGTTAAACACCTTAATAAATAATCACGATTATGGAATGTCACATTGAGGTAGGTTGGTTATTAAATGAGTTTTCATTTGTTGCAATGTGAGTTTCGGCTTAAAGAGAGGTGCGGGAGGTGCCTCAAACTGACGCCGACCATCAACACGCAACACTTCTGCGGTATAACATGCAACATGGGATTGTTTTGTTTTTGATTTTTATGAATTTTTTTTTATTTTGGCAGATTTCGCACGAAGTAGATATGCTTGCATCTGTCACTTCTACCGCTGGTGATTTGTGTGCGAAGGCGGAGCTGTTCAAAATGTTTATTGCCAGATTGACGCAAGTCTTTTGACCTTTCGCCAGTATTCATGGGAATCTAATTCGGACTCACTGTCTCTCACCTGGCAAAATTATACCGTAAAAAGGCATTTAACCCTCTACCGCATACGACGCCATATATGGCTTTTAATGTTTGGTTTAAGATTTACTGCAGAAATAAACAGTTCTAAGAACCAAAGATTTTCTGTTGCATTCGATGCGTAGCGAAACGCGTGTTGTTTTGTTTTCTTGTTTCTTTTTAGCAACGAATATCCCTCTGTAAATGATAAGTGTGCGAGGTCACTTCGCTGTCAGAGAATTCACGAAATAAAACAGTTTTTTTTTCGGAAGTTACAAGTTAGGTCGTTTTCTTATACATTTTTTTTTTGTACAAAGTACGTATATGTTTGTTTTCCAATTGGTACATACACAGCTTAGCAACTGTGCATTTTATCCAACAGCCATATAGGGCTGTCTATGCATTTACGAAAATATCGTTCAAAATTCTTCATGCCATATTTGGCCTCTTATGCAGTAACGGAAAAGTAATAATTATGGTTTGACCACATTTTATTTTTTTTACTATAATAATAATGGCTCGGAAAGTGAAGAAGAAATACCGGAGTCGGATGACGAAGCAGTGGTTAATTGATCTTCGGAATCTGGAGAGGTGGTACCTGAAACCAAAGAAACCAGCAATTTTGATTCTGAAGATGATGGGCCCCTTAGCCAGTTTGGTGTCGAAAATAAAGTCAGATGGAAAGAAAGAGCAGAAAATAATCTGGATTGATAGCAAACTTGGTCCCTACAAAGAAGAAGATATTCCATTCTTAGGAACCTGTGAACTTCCAGAGCGATGTTACATTTTGAAACTCCAGCCGAGTTTTTTTCATTTTTTTTTCACCGGAGATTTGATTCAAAGGATTGCAGATGAATTAAACCGAAAGGCTTTACAGGGCAACATAAGCAAACCGGCAAATATTTAAATAAAATAAATATATAAATATTTAAATAAAATAATCAATAAAAACAAATAAAATTATTGGTCAAAAAAATCGTTATTGCATAAGACGCCATATATGGCAATGATTTTTTAAATTGGCAAAATACAGACTGCATAGAACGTCATATATGGCGAACTTATTTTTTTTTAAACTGGCCTATTTTTTAGAAATTTTTTTTCACAAATAACTTTAGTAAAGTGTATAAAAAGTGAATCCGACAAATCATATCTGCACCGATTTCAATGATTCTAACACTAATCGAAAGCTTATTAACTGAAATTTGTTCATCAGTATAAATAATTTTGAAAAAGTGCATCTATCTATATAATTAAATCGCTAGCACAAGAGCTTGTGATTCCTCCTGAGAGTTTATTTCTGCACCGATTTCAATGATTCTATCGCTGATCGAAAGCCTATCAACTGAACTTTGTTCATCCATTTTGAAAAAGTGGATATGAGTAAGGTTACTATGAAAAAACATTATTACCTATATTTCTATTTTTTTAATTTAAAATGCATTTTTCTTAAGAAGTTTACTAAATAAATTTTTTTTTTTAATTAAACTTTTATCTTTGAAAAAAACTCTAAAAGTTATGTTAAACTACTTTTTCTCGTACGATTAACAGCAGTTTAGGTAAAGGCCATTTTTTAATCAGTTCTTAAAAAGGAGATAATTATGCATAGATAGATTGTTCAGGTTTGTCTGTACCCTTGTACAATTTTTTAAGCTTCGTATCTTAAAGAAAATATTATCAGCACACGTTAAGCATTCGCAAAAATGTCAGCGTTCAACAATTTCGTTACTGAAAAAATAAAAAGCAAAGGACCTGAATGGCTAGCTTGTGGAATTCCAGAAGTACAGGAGATATTTTTTGAATAGTAGTTAACTAGGAAAACTTTTTGGGTTAGACAAACATCTGTATTTCAACTTATCATCCACTTTCCAACCAAATTTGTTGCTATCGAGCGACTAGAAACAAAACCCTTCCTTGAACTCAGGTAAATGTTCTTTTACATGCAGTTCCAAGCTTCGGTATTCTTCGGTCCAGACTTAGAAATAAATACAATGAGCAGGGAAAATACAAAATGTACGTAGATGTCGTATATTTGAGGCGCTTAGCGCCAGAATGGCCTAACCCCAAAAATTTAATAGTAAACGAATTTTATTTACATTTTTTGTCTTAAGTTAATATAGGGTCCTCCTTTAATAATAGAAAGGCTATTTTAAATGATAAAAAAAAGTGACTTAGGCCGTTTTGGAATCCATTAGAAAGATTTAAATCGCTACCAATGGTGGGATAGGTCATTTTGTCTGCCAAAAAACAAGCATGTGTCGATAGCAATATTTATTATCGATAGCTGAATTTTATATTATTCAGGGATGTTTTGTCTATTAAATTGTCTATTATATACATTTGAATATATTCTGGCAAATTTGATATATTTTTTTAATTTTCTAAAATGAACTCTTTCATCAAAAGGCGAAGAGGCTTAAGTCCATTTTAAGCATTTTTCAGGAGAGCAATTTAAACTTTAAAAAATTATTTAGTAACAACTGTGTTGAGTACGGGGCGCAATTTGTAATTAAAATATGAATTATTTTTTACTCTTTTTATGGTATTCAAGGATTTAAGATATTCTTTAAATTCAAATAGTTATAGGCAAAAAATCACATTTAAGCCTTTTTACCTTCTTAACTTCTTTATTTAAAATTGACTTAAGTCACTTAAGCCAGTTTTCAAAATAATTTTTTTTATTTTCGCATGTAGATACTTACGTATACATATACATATGTAGGCCTCTTTTCTTTTTCTTTAATATATAATCTTGAAACAACATAGATAAGACTTTTTTTCTTTAGGTAATTTCGTATTTATTTTTGTTATTTACCTTATATTGAAGTACAAAAAAGAAACAGAAAAGAATAACAAAAAATGTAGGTTAATGGATAGCAGAACAAAAAATTCAACTACGCCAGAGCATCTTCTTCCTCTTTTTCCGTTAGGTCGGGATGATAATCAGGTTAAGACTCTGTGCAAAGGCTTTTGTAGAAATTATGGAATTGCTCATCGATCAATGGAAGAAGGCTTATCAAGTCCTCTTTCTTCGCTTCGCTTATTTGATTAGGCCCGTCATAAAGCGGTTCCAGGCGTTCAAATGGTAATTGGTTGCTTAGTTGGCGCTACAGCTCGAAGTGAACCGGGGCCTACTTCTCGCAATCATTTGTGTGTGCGTGTTATATTTTTGCACGAATGGAAGGGACCTACAGTTTTTGCCGACTCCGAACGGCGAGTTGAGATGCTCAATCGTGACAAATGATACTCTTTGATGCTTGTCAGACATTCGAATGAGGTGGCACCGTGAAAAAACTCCTTTAGGTGTTAGACCCGGCCAGGATTTGAACCCGGGCAGCATTGCGTGGTAGGCCAATGCACTAACCACCACGGCCACGGCGTTTCCTTATAATTAGTGTATGTTGAAAGTTGCATCAGATGAAAAACGGAGCCACCTTATATTTCTCCAGTCTACTTTATTATTGTCTTCATCAACCTTTCGGATTTGTTTTTGGTTCTTTTTTCTTTCGATAATCGAATGATCAATGTCACATTCCATGTCTGTGTGGCCGGGTATCAAAAGTGTGTGATCAATGTGTTTTAAATTATTAGATACATCAGAAACATGCATCAACATCATAATCGCAACCATCTTGTTTTCATTTTGCCCGAAGCAGTTATCACTATAAAAAATTACATGCTCGGTATTTGGTGGTAGACCTGATTCTGAATTCAGATGTTCCAACAAACAGAACGCAATTTCATTCCCAACTCTGTTTGCGACACCTTCATGCCACATAATATAACAATGTGGAGTACCTTTTCCGCAGTCGTGCAGACTTAAGTTATATGTACAGTGAACTCTCTCCTTATGGACACCTCTCATAACCGGACAGATTTCAAAGAACGGAAATAAATACACGATTGTTCTTATAAAACACTCTCACATAACCGGACTTTCTCATAACCGGACACGGACACAAATTTTTGTAACCGCAATATAATGTCGCTCTCTCTTAAATGAACAAAACATATCTACGTATGTAAACTTTTAACATACTTTTTTTCCTCTTCTTTACGGGACATGATTTTCGGTGAAGAACGCTATATACACACGTATATCTCCGGCATTTTGAGAGATATTTTATATTATTTTGTGCGAATTTTGTATATAGATAAAAATGATTCCGCTGGTCCGCTTTGTAAGACAAATAATGCCATCAAGGTTCCCGTCTTGTCCTAACATATCTGAAATTTTCATGACCCGCTTATTTCATCAACCATTGACGGCATATGCTGTCTTGTCTGCGAACGTGTTATCCAAAAACTAGGTGCATTTATAAATCCCATTGTATTTTTAAATAGGTTTGTATGCTTAGTGTATGTACATATGTATGTATGTATCATTTTATGCTTGATTGTCATAGACGGAAATTTTGTTTGGTAATTTGTGTTTATGACATAAAAATGAATTCCTTTATAAAATTTAATGAATACCACATGAGTATTGTGCTTTTTTTTTAAGGAACGTCAATTTATTTTTTTCTCCCATAACCGGACACCTCTCCTAACCGGACAGACTTCTCGGTACCGTCGGTGTCCGGTTACGAGATAGTTTACTGTTTATAATTGTCTCTTTTAAAAAGAAACGGAAGATTGCAAAAAAGGAGTAGGAAGACACTGTTGAAGGTCAAAAGCAAAAACCTCCAAACCTTCTAACTTTTTTTGCGTTTTCAATGTCCATCGTTTTCGAATCGTATGAAGTATCTCAATCTAAATGGTGTAGTTTTTGTTCTAATTCTACAGCAGCAAGATCCTCACCTGTATCCAATGCCATTTTAGCTGCGAATTTGTCACATTTTGTACATGTATCTATTTTAGGTTTCTTCAATTTAATTTTAAGGCTTTTGAATATTGTGTAACTCAGTGTAAGATGCTATATGAATAAGGTAAGTGAGTTTTCAAAATACTTTTGAGTCGAATATTTGCGCGTATAATGACTCTCATATGCCGGAATGCTGTTAATGTGATCCAAAACTTATTTTTTCCTTGCCTCTGAAATTTTGTTTGTTGGAATTTTCTTCCCACGCATATCTCGCAGTGTTACTGTACCCGGAGATTAAATTTTTTTTAAAATTACGGTTTTTAAGAAGCGGTTGGTTTCACCCAATATATTTTTAAAACATTTCTGACAAACTTGTGTTCTAAAGTTTTTTAGATTGAGAAAATAGTTATAGGTAAACTGGCGATTTCGAGAAGTTTTACCACTTCGTTTTGCACGTATTGTTTTCTTTTCTTGAATGGAAATCAATCCAGACAAAAATGCCAACTTGAGATTGTAGTTTAAATATTGTTTCTTTGTCTGCAGTTGAAATTTCGTCCAAACATTTTCGTCGGCAAACAGTAAGTGGTATAATTTTTCTTGGGGGCACAGTTTTTCCAGAACGTGACATATATTTTTGTCCTAAATTTCGTTTTTGACTTCTTACCTTTCGATTTTCTTTTGTTGCCTCTTGATCAGGACTTTCGTTGTTCGCAACTAAATTCTGCTCTATTTGCATGCCCATGTCTTCAATTTCTGAATCAGCAGACTCGCTTAGTGAGGATTCATCGGCAATTGATAATCTTTATCTGCAACGCTGTCATCACTGTCTTCGGAAAATGAGTTATTTTGCATTATTTCAGACTCAACAGCACGTTTCAAATTTGAAACGGAAAAGTCAGACAGCTCATTAATGCAGCTCGTAGCTATTTCATTGGAAACAACTGGCACGAAAACCTCGTTATCTGCATAATATAATGAAACTGTCGTTAAACAATTGCCAAGTGATATTGAAGTAAGACTATTTGATCAAACTTCTTAACCCTTGTGTCAACACCCGCATACCCGGGTGTGTTTTAGGAATTTTAAAAGAAATATTTTTACTAATTCGAGCTACAACCGGAACGAGCTTCTGAGAAACCTAGCAAATATGAAAAATTAAGCACATAATAAAATAAAAAATGAAATTCGTACTTTTTTTTAGGCGTGGCAATATAATTCTGACCAAGTATCCGACTGTTCAACACCCAACATACCGGGGTATGCATAGAGCCAGGTACATACCATTTATGCTGGTTTGTGTTGAGCATCAACCAAAGGTCATTGATGGGTGCTGCTTTATCTACTTTGAACCTTTTAGTACGCGTATTTCCATTGTCAGACCGAATAAATCTTCCAATGTCCCAAAAGCGGGAAGTCCCATGGTAGCACGATACAGTGGGTGAGCAATATTTCCCCAAAGGTCTATTGTATGCTCATAGTTTGATCGGCTAAGACCAGTAAAAAGTAGAGTTCCCATGTAAGCATCTAATTCTTCTTTTGTGATTTATTTTCATACACGCGGTGATAATCTGTGTACCATTCCTTGTACGTTTGCGTTGCCCGACGGTTGATTTCCCGTAAGATGACGTCAACACTTCCGGTGTAATAAACAATTTGAAAATACACTTTACGCTCAATGAATTTGTGGACTGACTTAGTGGAAGCTACTTTGAAAATTGTATGCTGTAGATGACCACGTGGGCATGGGGGTACTTTACGCTATACCCTTCCGTCACGTGCATGATAACAATTAGCTTCTGGATGAACGCGTCTAGCACTTTCAGCAGCTATTTCTTCTGCAAGTTCTTCTGTTTCGGTGGAGTTTTCCTCTGCTTCAATCGCACGTTGTTCTTCCTCAATGTCGGGTGCAGGTTTGATTCATTCATACTAGTATGTCCTCTTTTCTCATCGACCATTTCATCTTCGTCATAATGGTCTGAAATCTACACATGTATGCATGTACAGTACATAGCAGCACAAGTATCAAGTTTTACAATAATTTTTTTTAATTTACTCGTAGGTAAACATGCATACATCTTCTTCCTCGTCGGATAAAAGTGCACCCAGTAACGAAATGGGATTTTTATTTTTTAATATCTGGATCCTACCCCAAGGCTGATACTGCGATCTAAAAGATCTATTGTATCATTTTGGGATACTCGTCATGAAGTTGGAATTTTCCACGTTGACCAGACATAGCACAAAAACACGCATCAAAAACTGAAAACACTGAAACACAACTGAGATTTCATGTCTGTTCCAACTTGATACCAATTTTTATCCACTTGGATAAACAAAATGTGCAAGTACATATGTATGTACATACATAGAAACTAACAAAGCGTACAAATGTACCGTTATAAAAACTAAACGCGTTTAAACTTGTTGATGAAAGTAAAAACGTTCCTTATCAATATAAAATGTATAAAAATACATGTGTGTACCCGGGTATGTTGGGTGTTTGTCATGGGGTGCCGGATTTGGGTTTTGACACAAGGGTTAAATATAGGTAAAGTTTTCTCTTTATTTCCAGAGCAGCTTGGAGCGTTTGATGCCCTTTCTCCTAAAGAAAAAAAAAATATATAGCTATATCGTAAACAGATTTAGTTCAAAGCATGAAACATAATATACTCTAGCTACTAGCATATTTACATTTTTTAATAAGTATTAAATCTCAGTTTTTCTAGCAGTCAGAAGTTCATTATTTTATAAACAAAAACAAATAAAAAGTTTTTTTTTCGATTTGAAAAAAAAAAAATAAATATTAGCTTCCTATTGAATACTAGAAAAAAACAACGTTAACTTATAATAAGATACGTACCATTAGAAAATACACTTCTTCCAGCTTCAGGATTACGTTTTTGATACTCCTTTAGAAGCGTAAGCTTTAGCATCATTTTAGCTCTATCCATATTTTTTGCCTTTTAAATTTGCACTTTCACTTCACTTATAAAAAATCAACTTCTATTAATTTCTTTGAATTGTTTTCTTTTTTTTACATACGCAACAAAAATAATTAATATTTCGTCCAATAGGTTTTTCTTTTAAAAATACACTTTCTTTCAATAACACTTGCACTGAAAATAATAATTATTTACTTCACTTTTTCTAGTACGATGTTAACTTCACGAAACGAAACGAAAAATGATGTGGCTTGGCTTATGTCATAATAAGCCGATTTCCCCTTTTGATAATTTTTAAATCCAGGCTACTTTGATCTAGGCAAAACGGCTTATTTAAATTTAAAATAATTTTTTTTTTAAATATTGCTTTGGTAAAGTGACTTATATCAGATAATTCGCTGCTCAAAAATAAAAAACAAATAATTATTTTCTCTTTCAGTTCGTAAAAGTGGCTTATGAACACATACATAAGTCAAATTAATTTCTAAAATTTGTTTTTAAAAAAAGGCTAATGTAAATAATAATCAAAATTTCAAAAGGGAAAAATGGCTTAAGTATACATAAAATTTTAGTTAGGAGAAAATTTAATTTTGGAAAAGTGGCTTTATTCTACTTAGTGCTTTTTCCCCTATTTATTTTCTGACATTCCAAATAACTCAAAAGCGGCATAGGTAGCCATAAGACTTAAAATAAGAAAACAGGATTTAGTCCCCAGACTTAAGACCCTTTTCCAAATGCAAGTTTATGAATTTTGTTGAATTAAGCCGTTTTTACATCACCGAAAACAGACTTCTAGATGAAATAGAAACATGCTTATTAGACAGAAAAAATTTAATTTTTGAATAGGCTTGATAATTTAAAAAAAAAAATTTTGGCTTATATAGACTTAAGTCACTTTGCTTTATGAGTAAAGAACTCTTCTGCTTGAAGGTTCAGATGCATTTTTAGCCTAACCCACACATATTTCTTTTTATTTCTAAAATTTTATTGGCCTAAGCTGCTTAGGCCATTTTGGCTTCTAAGATATTTTTAAATTCGCTTAGAGCAAAAAAAGGTTTCCCTAATAATTACAAAGCAGTTCCATATACAGCTTAGGTTTTTTTTATCCTTTCTTACATATTATAAAACGAGCTGACCCTCGTCGAAAACGACGAACATTTTTACAGAGCTTAAGGGGCAAAAATATAGATATTTAAGTTAAGAAAATAACTGTGTGAATCATATATATCAATAAAAGCTCAGTGTAGTTAGAAGATTCAATGCCTACCTCTGCAGATAAGTAACATATTTCGCTATTCAAAAGTACTCGAATATTCTTTTCGCGTGCTGTTAAGCGCCGCGCCGTATAAACTGAGTTTGAATTCATAGCTATAACATAGAATTGAATTGGGAGAACTGAATGAAAGAAAAAGACAACAACAATACCATTATCCGTTAGGCCCACAACATTACCATGTTATTTTTCTTCGACATTTCTTTCTGGTGCAAATCATGCCGTATAAACTGAGTTTGAATTCATAGCTATAACATAGAATTGAATTGGGAGAACTGAATGAAAGAAAAAGACAACAACAATACCATCATCCGTTAGGCCCACAACATTACCATGTTCTTTTTCTTCGACATTTCCTTCTGGTGCAAATAATGCCTTCGTTGTATGCGCGGCAGATTTATTTATCTTATGTTCCCACTTTCAGCCCCATTATTTGCTGTAGGTTAAAAAAAAATATTTTTGAAAATTTCGTTGCACTTTTGAGTAATTTTTAATTTTTTCCTCTTATTTATGTACTAGCTGTTGCCGCCCGGCGTTGTCCGTGCACTAAAACAGTCGCCTTAGTTACTTGTTGTATATAAGAAAGGAAGTTGTAGTAGGAAGTAATACTATTTTTATAATCTGGGTGCACGGTAGTGGACCGCCAAGTTCCACGCGGCACTACCAGTACTCTTTACCCGAAGCGCTTCGCGGCTATTTACCTACCCTTATAATTCAGCTTCCTAAGTCACTGGGAGCCTCATTTTCTGGCTGCTAGTAGAAGAGCGCTATGCTAGATCATATTCCAAGTTTCAAGTCTGTACCTATTATACTTTAAGAAATATTGAGCTCCGAAAATCGCCAGGTTTGAAGTTTCTATAGAAACGTTTTATCAATTCTAGGCATAAGGCTTCAACTTACTCATCTATCTTACCTCTATAATAAAGTTCTGCAATAACTTGGCCGCTGTTATCTCACCACTTTTTGTCATACATTTGCATACATTTTCTATAGGTAGGAACTTGGCCCTTTTTACAGTAATGTTTTTGATGGGATTTTAAAAAATTCTGAAGTCATTATAAAGGGTGATTTTTTAAGAGGTTGAGAACTTTTTTAAAAAAAAAAACACAAAAAATTCGAAAAAATGAATGAAATATTTATTTGAATCGATAGTTTGAACCTTGCAATTCAATGTTTAAAGATAATTTCATGCAAATGTTGACCGCGGCTGCGTCTCAGGTAGCCCATCCGCTGAGTCCAATTTTGGCATACTCTTTCACACATATCGGCCGGTATCTCACGAATGAATGCATGGATGTTGGCTTCCAGTGCGTCAATCGAAGCGGGCTTGTCCCTATAGACATTAGCCTTGACATACCCCCACAAAAAATAATCTAATGGTGTCAAATCGCACGATCTAGGCGGCCAATTGACCGGCCCGAAACGTGAAATTAACTGTTCACCAAACTCGCCTCGCAATTGCGCCATTGTTTCGCGTGCTGTGTGGCATGTGGCACCGTCTTGTTGAAACCACATATCATGCAAGTCAAGAACTTCCATTTCCTAACTGCCTTTCCAGGCCTAACTGCTGGGAACGGCGCCGAATCGACATTTCGCGGTCTTCTGTCACACTAGCTGATACGGCCGCAATATTTTCTTCACTACGCACAGTACGTAAACGTGTTGGTGCTTTAATGTCCAACAAAGTAAATTTGGTGCGAAATTTGGTCACAATCTTCCGAATAGACTGCTCAGAAGGTCGAGAATGCCGATCATAAAATGGAAGCAGCGCGCGATGAACATTTCGAACCGAGCACGAATTTTGATAGTAAAATTCAATAATTTGCAAGCGTTGTTCATTTGTAAGACGATCCATGGTTAAATTGCAAACCAAACTGAAGCTGTTTGACAGTGACACAAGGTACTAAACACACGTCAGCTGTCAAAACCAGTGTTGCCAAAACCAAACCAGCTAAAAAATCACCCTTTAGTTACATACATACCAGTGGCGTGGGCTCCATATTACACGATTCCTATCGGCTTCCCTTTTCAAATTCTTAACTTTATAAATTTCGAATTTCAAATTTCAATCAAGTATGCGTTGCTTATATTCATATGCCCACAGTAGAAGTTTGTATCATTTCATTTCATATAAAAAAAAATGAGCATGAATTGCAAAAACAACTCAATTCGACTGCAAAAAAAAAAATACTCATAAGCCGAAAATTTCCGGCTTATGCAATGCAGTCAAGTCAAGGTACATAAATAGAAATACAAGGTATGCTATTGCGCATGTCTGTTTGCATCTCTCTCTTGCCTTGTGACGTCACCTGACGACAACGCATTTCAGTGAAAATTGTTTTAAAAGTGTATTGTTTCCGCTTTCTGTTCCTTATTTTGGCGATGAAATGGTTTAACGTGCTATGTTTAACTGCAACAGTAACAATAATAAATAATTAAATCGAAATAATCCACAAATAAAAGAAAAAAAATTTAATTCTTCCGTTTTCTAATAGATAATTTACAAGAAAAAATGTGACTACACAAGTCCGGCCGTAGGGACAAATTTAATGTTAAAAATGCATACATTACGCTCGTAATCTCCAATTCTGATATTAATCCTACTGGTTCATTTTCTTGGACAAGTTTGGTTTCGGAAGGAGAGCTTCACCAACCAAACCAGGAATTCTTGAAAAAACCTAGGCACCTATGTAGATGGTATTTTCAAAACGTTCAATTACATTAAGCAGTTGATGTTGCTTTCGGAGAACTCTAGCTTAGAACAAGAAATATAAAAACAGTTTTTCCAATGTAAAATATTCCTTGACCCCTTGGTGACCAAGCTATTGAAAAAAACTATAATCTCCTTTCTTTGAAGAACTTTTTAGTTGATGGTATTTTAAGATAGAAAACTCATTTTAAGATTTTTCAACGACTCCTAGGGACGAACTTTGAAGGTCGTACCTACTCCATAGTACCGTTAGGCTATAACTAACGTAATAAAAGGGAAATCTGTATTTAAATTTTTTTATTATTTAATCATGATATTTTTTGGCTTTCGAATAGGTACATAAGCCTTTAATAAAATTAAAGATCGAAACTGTGTAAAAATACCACTTTAGCTTATTAATACTGAAATCGACTAAAATATCTTTCTTCAAAATCTTATATGCTGTCAGAAAAACCTTTATATCTGTGACTTGAATTAGGTAAACATACATAAAGCACAAATTTCATTGAGGTTATATGGTACTTAAGAGTCTCGTTTGGGCTCAGTATCTAAATTTGTCCCTATTGTATAGGGATTTCATTTGAAATAAAAAATGGGAACTTGAATGCGGTGGTGGGCGAACAAGAATGATCCGAAAACACCGTAGCGGACATAAGACGGCAATCGAAAGATAAAATTTGTGATGCAAAAGGTAAAAAGCTGCTGGATTTCTGTAATTCATTTGGACTGCGACTGCTAAATGGAACGACCGAACGTGATAAGGATGGTAACTTCACGCTTGTGGGAAGGCAAGGGACATCCGTCATTGATTACTGCCTTATAGGAGGGGAGTGGAGCGCCCACATAACGGATTTGGAAGTAAAGCAAGTTCCATACTCGGATCACCTTCCAATTGCGGTCACTTTTGCACACACGGTTTCTCCCGATATGGATGTCAGAGAAATGAGTACCAGGGAGGGTACTATATGGAGCAACTCCAAAGGTGTTTTATTTAGAAGGAAACTAGATGAACAACTACAAGTACATCAGACAGTTGACCTCAGTATAATTGAAGGAATTATCAAGGATCTGAACCCAACTAGCAACCGCAGGAGGACTACTCAAAACGATTTTAGGGAATCGTGGTTTGATAAAGAGTGTAAAAAGGCGAGACAGGTATCCTTCGCTTGGCTAAAATTATTCCGATTCTTCAACGATGATGCTGCAAAAAATATGTATCTTAAAGCTAATAGAGAGTTTAAGGCCCTTTGCAGGGAAAAAAGGAAAAACATACTTGAGCTAGAGGCTCGAAGATTGGCTCAATGTAGTAACTCTTCAGAATTTTGGAAAGTAGCCAGGAGAATATATGGCGGAAGATACATTATACACAGGAAGCTGCAACCGAACATCCTCCAAACACATTTTTATATGTTGTGGAACCCATCGCCCATTAGGTTTAGCTTCCAATACGCTGCACCTGCCTTCCAGAACGATATTTTTGATAGTCCTATAACTTTTGAGGAAGTTGTTGGGGCTCTTAGTGGACTGAAGGATGGTAAAGCAGCAGGATCGGATGGGATCCCTTATGAATTTTACAAGTATGGCACCAATGAGCTTAAAAACTGACTGACCTACCTGTTCAATGACATCATGGATAATGGAATGATCCCGCATAGGTTTAAAGAAGCGCTTATCTTTCCAATCCACAATAAGGGTTGTAAGATGGATCCTGCAAATTACCAAGGTATTTCCTTCCTGAATGCATCTTACAAAATCTCTACGGCGGTTCTGCACAATCGACTTGCAGCATGGATAGACGCACATAAGCTGCTGAAAGAATACCAAGCGGGTTTTAGGCCAGGTTACTCCACTGTTGACCATATATTTGTCCTAAAGGGTGTTGTAGAGTCATTTCTACTGAGGAAGAAGAAACTATATGCACTCTTTGTGGATTTTCAGGCCGCCTTCGACTCAGTGGACCGGAATGCGCTACTCTACAAGCTTTACTGCATGGGTATGTCACATAAGTTTGGTTGAACCATACAAAACCTATAAGCTGATACCAAAGCTGCTGTATGAAATGGCGATACTCGATCAGAATGTTTCCAATAGTGGTCTGGAGTAAGACGGGAATGTGCTTTGAGCCCGAGTTTATTTGCTCTCTTCATTGAAGACTTAGTTGATTTGCTGCCTGGAGGAGTAGAGTATGCGGGTCTACTGGTTAAAGCCCTTATGTTTTCGGATGATATAGTGTTGCTGGCTTACTCGCCCGAATCTATGCAGCTGATGATTAATCGCTTATATGATTACTGTAATACGTGGAATCTGGAGGTCAATTTGAATAAGACGCAAATAATGATATTCAAAAGCGGAGGTGGCCGAATCTGCTCAAACGAGAAATGGCACTTTAATGGAGAAGCAATTGCAGTGGTAAAGGAGTATAAGTACCTTGGTGTGTATCTCACCAGAAACCTTAATATGAAAGACATCTTACGGAAAAACTAGAGAAGCAAAAACAGCCATCAATACAGTCTGGAGAAAATCCTTCATGAACAAAAACATTGCCCATAGTAGCAAATATAAAGTGTTTGAAGCTATGTCGGAATCTACCCTTTTATACGCGGCACAAGTCTGGGGATACAGGCAATATGAGACAGTTGAGAAGTTACTTCGGACTTATGGCGATCTCCAAAATTACTTTTATTTTAGACCCCCGAAATTGATTTTCTGACTTGGCTCGAATGCTCCATACAGTAGCCGTACCGTATTTTTTTTTTTTTTTTTGCTGAGGAAATTATTCCAGAATTAATAACCATTGCCATTTTGCATCCTCTAAAGCAGTTTATACTTCAGTCCTATAATTTGCCCCCAATTCCGCATCGGTTTTTTCCTCCCTACAAAATGAGTCTTCGATGGTCCAGAATTTCGCCTTTTAAAATCTGATCTGACAAAATCCCTGGGTTTGCGCTTTCCATACTAAGTCTTGCATTACCGAGCATTATAGCCAATAAAACTACATTTACTGCAGTTCACATCCTAGGCGATGATATTCAGACTAGGGGGTAGTCTACATCCGCCTGCTACATCTACCACATGTAATGTATATGATCTTATTGTCCCCCCTAAATGTTATTTTATTGATGTTCGCATCTGTATTTGTGTACCATCATTTCTTCAGATTGATTGTTGATTTGTTAATATACATGACAGATATCAATCATCGTCTTTCAGGTCATGCTCTTTTTCCAATATCCGTTTCTTGAGCTCTTTAAGGGCCCAAACATTTATCATTTATTATTTGATATTCACTATCTCTGCCCTCGTTTCCCCAAAGTGAAATTTCGCCGCCTGGTTCCGCAGCCAAAGTAGACATTTATTAAAATCTTCCCTTTCCTAAGGTTTAATGAACGAAACGTGTGCCTTTCGAAAATCTTGTTCTTCTTTGGAGAAAAATATTCGGTTAATCTGCCAATTAGAATATTAAAAATATATCTCTAACTAACGGTATATTGTATATAGTTTATTTTCTTTCTTCAAAGGAACTTTGATTTCTTCTGCCTGCAGATATTGGTTTGAAGCTCAAGGCCATTTTTCCCATTCTGACCGGATCAAAGTCGCTACGCTTTGCACAGAAATGTTGTTACCACTGTTCCACTCATTTCCCTAATATTTTGCGTAATTTAAACTATGTCAAAGCTTGCACAATTAAATGCGTCTCGTGTAGTGTTATTGTATTTTCTGCAATTGAATGCTCAACAATTTAATGCTCATATCTTAACCCAACTAAAATTGAATGTAATGCATCTTCTCTTTCTTTTTTTTTTTGCAATTTAATGCTCAACAATTTAATGTTTTCTCCACCTACAGCAACTCAATGCAAATCAATCAATATTTCCAATCGACTGTCAATAGCTTTATTAATATGTATGTAACATATTTGCTTACCCAATTACAATTAAATGTAATTCACCATCTCCCAATTGAAAGATTTCAGTGGGTCTCCAATTTAATGGAATCTGTAATTGCTATCAAGCCAAAAAAAAACAAAGAACTGAAACATCTGCAGAAAAATATTCCCGCGCTTATTCTGTTTTACGCGTTTCGAGATTTGATAACATTCTCTATTCTTTTCCACAAAAATAGCTAATAATAATAATAATAACACATACAAAAACACTTTTATTTTTGTTTACCTCGTCGCCAATGTGATAACCGGTGGATTAGTTGTAAATAAAACACTGATATGATTTAGGTACCGGTGATACAACAAAATAACAATTAACTTTATTTACGGTAATTATTATAAGCAATCAAAACTATTCTAAATACAACAATCGGATTCCTAAGATGATTACACCTGCGCGGCTGGCCAGCGACTGCCCCCAGCAGGTCCAGTGTGTGTCTGCTGGTATTAGGAGAGCTTTTACGTAGAAGAGTAGTATGTTCATTAATCGGCAGGTCGCCACACGTCATAACTCGAGTTAGGCGGTCAGTGTGACCATAGTGGAATATAATATTCCACTAGTGGAATATTTTAGACCTGCAAAGAATATATTTTTTTCGGAAAATATGCGCATATAAAAGTGGAATATTTTTTGCTTCAAAAGGAATATTTAGATAAAAAAATATTCTCCATAAATAAGAATTAAATTCTTCATTGAAGTTAATTTTATTACTTCTAAGTCACAAAATTCACGGAGTTTTGAGTTCAAGCAACACTTTTTTAGGTTTATTTGCTTCTGAAGTAACCGTAGTGCAGTAACAGGCTTCTTTTCTGTGCAGGTGTTCGTTTTGCACTATGCTCGTACATAGTAGTAGTCCGTTTCAAATCTATATTATATTTTCTCTTTTCTGTACATAAGAAAGTTTCACTCGAATGCATGTGGCATCCAAAAAGACTGAGATCATTTAAAAAAAACAATTAAAACTTAACAAATCAACCCTTTTTTTAAATGAATAACATAACACTAGTCTACAAAATTTAATTTTTTTTTTGTAACAAGAATGAGACACATCATTTCTGGTAGATTAATTGACGCTGAATCTAAATCTGGCAACAGAATTGCTCTAGCAGGTCAGAATTTTGAGATATACCAATCTTGAGAAAAAAAAATTCGTAGCGAAACAAACTAAATTGGTATTGAAAGGGAAAGAGTAGTACTAAAGGATGATTTAGCTAAAAATGACTATAAAAATTTGTTGTTCTCAAAAAATTACTTCAAATATCGCCAAAAACCGTGTTTTTAGCACTTAGAGATTGGTATATCTCAAAATTCTGACCTCCTAGAGCAATTCTGTTGCCAGATTTATATTCAGCGTCAAATAATCTAAATAAATGATGTGTCTTATCCTTGTTACAAAATATTGTAGACTAGTGTGTTAAAATAAGCGTTTTTTACTCTTACTGTTTAATAATATTTCTTTATACTGTACTTTAATTTATATGAATTGTCAAATGCTTACTTATATTTTTCATACTGTACTACAATTACTCAATTGTCAAATCATTGTCTTTTTACTTTCTCTTTTCTAATAAACTCTTGCACCCAACAGGTTATGAGCTCAGGGCACTCTGTCTCATAAAGATAAGTTTCTATTAATTTAATTTAATTTTTTTCGTTTATGGATAAGGAAAATTCAGCTGCTGCGAGTTTTTCTGATTCGGCCATCGACGACCATACGCTTGTATTTAGAAGAAGAAATTGAGGACGAAATTGAAGACGAATTTCTTGATTTTCCTGTAATTGAAAGACCGGTGACTATGTCGGAACATAAAATTTACCACATTCATCGATTTAATGGGCAGAATTATCACCTTTGGCGTAGGCAAATGGAGATTTACATGACCGAGAATAAACTTAAGCAATATGTTTTGGGAACTTTACCTCGTCCAGCTACCAACAATATCGCGTGGGATGAGAAGGATGCAGAGGCGCAGGCTTTTCTAATGCGAGGTCTGGAGTTAGAGCAGTTAAAATATTTGTCTGACTGCACAACAGCTGCTGAAATGTGGTCGAGATTAAGGACCGTACATGCAGAGAAGAGTGACCAGTCTGTTCAGGTGCTTTTGGATAGGTTCATCAACCGCAGGATGGAAGAAAATGAAAGCATGGCTGATTACGTTGCTAAGGTTATGTCTCTCGCCCAACGGTTGAAGGACATGGACCTTGAGCAAAAGGAGCAGATGATAATAGCTAAAATTCTGGGAAGCTTACCATCAAAATTTGACAATGTAAGAACTGCATGGTACGCTGTGCCGCGGGCATCTCAAACGATCGAAAAACTCACTGACCATTTGGTTAACGAAGAGGCTCTTCTAAAATTAAGGTTAAATGGAAGTGAACGTGCTGGTACATCTGAAGCTGCATATATAGCAACCAGTACCTGGAAGAATGCAAACAGAAACAGGGGCAACAATAAAAATAAAGATAATTCCTCAAAGCGCAAGGGTAAGTGCAATTATTGGTCCAAAGAAGGTCATTGGGCCAGAGAGTGCTACAAGAAACAACGTGATCAGCAAAGCAGAAGTAATGCTCACTCGTTTATGGTTGAAACAAGGTCACGGAACGACTCATCGACAACATCTTTTGCAGATAGAGCAGAACTTTTCACGATTGGTAGATAAGAGGTTTCTAACAAAATGCGTGATATTTGGTTTGCTGATTTGGGAGCGACAGACCACATGTCTTTTCAGAGGGAGTGGTTTAAAAATTTCGTACTATTTGACAACAAGAATTTTCACGTTCGAGATGGTGATGGTTTTACTTTGAACGCGGGAGGCATGGGCGATGTAGATGTCCAGGTGACAAATCACAAGGGATCGTCTCCAATACATACAATCAAGGACGTACTTTATATAGTTAGACAAGAATTTTATTTCTGTGCTTAAGTCTACCGAAAAGGGATTCAGGGTAATTTTTGAGGAAGGAGCTAATCGAGTTACTTTTATTAAAGGCGGTCAGCTGATCGTGGATGGTGTCAGGGATCGTAAACTCTATGAAATGAATTTGAAGCCAACTAGGAAAACTGAAGTGAATGCAAGGTCATCTGAATCAACTATGCTATGGCACGAGCGTTTTGGACACGTGAACTTCAAAATGCTAAGGGAAATGCATCATAGCAAAGTCGTCGTAGGTTTGAAAATTAAAGACAATTTCGGAAAGGATCCGTTTTGTGAGGGTTTTACATATGGAAAGCAACACCGTTTAAGTTTTCCTAAGGAGGGTGCAGGACGTTCTAAGATTCCTGGTGAGATTTTTCATATCGATTTATGTGGCAAAATGAGTGTGGCTTCTATTGGTGGAGCTTATTATTTCATGCTTTTAAAAGATGATTTTTCCAGATACTGTTTTGTATTTTTCTTAAAGAATAAAACAGATGTTTTGGAGTTCTATGCGGAAGTTCAGGCCGATGGACATCATATTAAAAGATCTAGGACTGATGGAGGCTTAGAATTTTGCAACGATGGAGTGAGAAAGTTCTTGTTATCTAAAGGAATCAAGCATGAGTTGTCAACACCTAGAGCTCCTGAACAAAACGGATTTATAGAGAGGCAAAACAGGACGATTGTAGAGAGTGCTAAGGCGATGTTGCATGCGCGGAATTTACCACAATATCTTTGGAGTGAGGCTACTAATACTTCTGTTTATTGAAGGAATAGAACGGCGTCTCATACTCTTAATGGTAGTACTCCGTACGAGAAATGGCATGGAGTAAAACCGACAGTGGGACATCTCAGAGTTTTCGGGAGTGAGTGCTATGTGCAAGTGCATATTCGAAAAGAACAACGGACAAAATGGGAGATGAATTCTGTTAAATATCAGATGGTAGGATATAGCGAGGGAAATAAGGCGTATAGAGTATATGACGCAGCAGGAAGAAAGGTTTTAATTAGAAGAGACGTTATATTTAATGAAATATCTGATTTGCCTCACATTGTCATGCACAAAGTTACCAGTTTTACGGACACTTGCAATGAAGATCAGAAGGAGGATGGGCATGCAGTGGTCGCAAAAGAAGGAGATCAAGGTGACAAAAGTAAATCAATGTGGAGAAATCCAACGTTACCAGTTCTCAGAGACCCCTATCCAACGCGAAAAGGGAGAAATGATGAAGAATTAGTGACGGTGGCTGAGTTAGATCCCGTTAATCTTGAAGAAGCGATGGATGCTGACGATTCTGCTAAATGGCTAGACGCAATCAACGATGAGCTAGAGGCACTAGTGGTGAACAAAACTTGGATTTTAGTTCCAAGACCAGCTGATCGAAATGTCATCACGAATCGTTGGATTTTTAAGAAGAAATATAAAGCTGACGGACGAATTGATAAGTACAAGGCTCGATTGGTAGCGATAGGTTGCTCTCAAAAGCGAGGCATGGACTATGAAGAGACTTTTGCACCAGTTGTAAGATACGACTCAGTAAGAAGTCTTTTAGCAGTTGCAGCAGCTTTTGATCTGAACATTTACCAGTTTGACGTTAAGACAGTTTTTTTTACACGGCGATTTGGATGAACATATTTTCATGGAACAACCGTACTCGTATTTGTCTAATGAAAATAAGTTTATACGGATTGAAGCAGGCGTCACGTCAGTGGAACAAGAAGATGGTACAATTTTTATTTGGACTTAAACAATCAAATATGGATTCATGCGTTTTCTACAAAGAGTCAAGTCGTTTTTATCCTGCGGTGTATGTAGACGATGGACTTGTCTGCGGGGATGATATGGCTATTATTCAAGAACTTTTAACACAGTTACACAATGAATTCGAGATAACGTTTAAAGAAGCCGAGTTTTTTGTGGGCATGCAGATCGAGAGGAATAGAGAGCGGGATAAAATAAAAATACACCAAGGTGCTTATGCACAAAGAGTACTAGAACGTTTTCATCATAGCCAAAGCACGCCTGTCTCAATTCCTGCCGATCCAGGTATTAAATTTACTAAAGCATAATGATGTTAATGGCAAAGAACTAAAATTATTTCCTTAACGTGAAGCTATCGGTTCTTTGATGTACTTAATGATTTCTACCCGACCAGATTTGGCGTTCACTGTTGGAGTTTTGAGCAGGTACATGGAAGACCCGAAACAAATGCATTGGGAACTCTGTCACATGGGATAACTTATGGTGTGGGCACGAATGAGACTACTTTGACTGTTTATTGTGATGCTGATTGGGCCGGCGACGTTGACACCATGCGCAGTACTACGGGGTGGGTGTGCTTTCTCAATGGCGGACCAGTTGCTTGGAGTTCGCGGAAACAAAGTGTGATAGCAACATCGACAACAGAAGCAGAGTTTGTAGCATTATGTTCAGCGACGAAGGCGACCGTATGTCTGAGGCGAGTTTTCTTAGATCTTAACTGTGAACAGACAGATCCAACACCGATGTATTGCGATAATCAGAGAGCAATTTCAATTGTGAAGAATCCGGAGTCATCAAAGAGGACTAAACACATCGACACACAGTTCTTTTATACATGTGATCAACAAAACAAAGGAGAGATTATTGTGCAGTACGTTTCAACAGATGACCAACTAGCCGACCCGTTGACGAAGCCGCTAGCTAAAGAGAAATTTTGTAGATTAAGAGAACTTTATGGAATATTCACTTAAAAAGAAAAAAAAAAAAACGAGAGGGAGTGTTAAAATAAGCGTTTTTTACTCTTACTGTTTAATAATATTTCTTTATACTGTACTTTAATTCACCTGAATTGTCAAATGCTTACTTATATTTTTCATACTGTACTACAATTACTCAATTGTCAAATGATTGTCTTTTTACTTTCTCTTTTCTAATAAACTCTTAGAGCCATTTCACACATACCCGGCAGCCGATTAGCCGGTTTTCTTAAAAAATAAGTATGTTTTCACACACATCCGACAACCGGCACACAGCAAGCCGGGTATGTGTGAAATGGCTCTTACACCCAACATAGTGTAATCAGTTGTACTTTGTTAGACAGTGTAAGAAATGTTTTTCTTTAATATTCTGAGGTTTTAAATTTTTTGCTTCACATTTGATACCGAAATGTTTCGACTCGATTATTGCAGCAACCTCAATAAAAACCATTGTCCGAATTTCTCTTATGTAGTTGATTTTGTTGAGGTCGTACTGTACCAAGTGGAATATAAAAATATTGAAGGTAAGTGGAATATTTTTGAGAGAAGCTAATGGTCAGCGTATAATACAAGCGCGAGCAAGCGCTTTCAATTACAAGCGCGAGCACGCGCCAGCTTAAGCTTGTCGTGTGTTCGATTAAAATTGAGCTAGTTAACGCTTCGGTTTCTGTTTAGGTCTAGTAAAGTGCACAACAAGTCGCTATTTTTGGAGGAAGAACTTTTATTTTTAATTTACAGACTGGGATTTAGATTTAACAAAAATGGACAATTGGGACGGTGACACTAGGATTTGGAAAGTGTGCCGCTATCACGCTTTGAAGTCTGCGATTTTAGTCCAAAGTGAGTTTCAGCGGTCATTTGGCGACATTCCTCTGAGCAGATGGACCGGGATAATGGAAGTTTTGTCTTTTGCCGAGCGTAGGGCAGTCACAAGACGGCCTTATCACCAAGAACCTTCAGTTAGAACACAGGATTTCGACCCAGTACTTATCTGCTCAAATGGGAATAAGCAGACAATTATCCACAAAGATTTGAGCTTATTTTCCTACAAAGCTAAAAAAAAAAACAAGCAAATTGAATCTAGCAGACTTGCCGATTCGCTTCAAAATTTCCCAGAAGATCATTTCAATGGCGGAAGAGGACAATAATAATGTGTTGAACTTCATTTGTATACCTGTTAAGGGCCCTTTTGATTTAAACGGCAATGTAAACAAGTATAATTTTCAAGCATAGAGTCCCTCTAACTGCATCCAGCTCGAATCACATAATGGTGTGCAGGTTCCTCGAGCTGCATTGTCGGGACATACTTTTTTGAAGAAAACGGCCGCACTGAAACGGTCAATGGAGACCGTTATTTAAAGATTTTGAAGAAGTTCCAGAACTTACCCGAAAGAAAATCCCTTTCAACTCTGTGTAGTTTCAGTAAGATTGTGCAACACATAGCCAGGCCTGTTATGACAGCATTACATCGAAAATTCCCAAATAAAATAGCTGATATCCAGGAGCTCAACTTTAGGTTGGCCGCCAAGGTCTCTTGATTTGACTGCACCTGATTTCTTTTTATTATACCCATTACTTTGAATTAATTGAAATATAATTGAAGCAATTCCCGCAGAAACCCTCCAGGCAGTAATAAATCACTTTTTAGTAAGATACCGTGGACACCATTTCAAATCAGTCATTTTAGAATGTCATTAAAAAACATAATAAAAATAAATTATCTTTGAAATGAACTAAATATGAATTGAAAAAAAGTTATTTGAGTTTTTTAATGAAGCAATATTCATCAGCAACTCTGGGGTGGAATCGACTAACGCGATAGTTGATAGTTGATAATCAAAATCGACAATTTTGCTCTGTATAAGGTTTTTGCATTGATTTTAGGTGTCATTTTCATACATTTTTGTAATTTTCCATAAGGATTTTGGTGTGGTCGACTTCAAATTGGTTCATATATTAAGAAAAAAACGTGTGTTTTGAGGATTGACATATTTTCTATAAAGGAAATTAGTTTAAGTGCAATGTTAACATCATTTGCAATTTTCCAAAACGCGATTTTAGATTTTTAAAAAACTTTCGTTTAACAAAAGAAGCATTTTTACAAGTTTTGCAGCTGCTCGATTTACCATCTGAATTAAGATCAACCTATTCTTCAATTGGCTGCAACATTAAATGTTCTTGGTGGTGGTTTGTTGAATTTAGCTTTCAAATTCAAAATACAGTAAAACCTCCTAATTGGGATACTCCGCAATCGGGACGACCTCTCAATCGGGACAACCCATTTGCCAACCCTAAATGTATTCATACAATATACCCTCTGTAATCGGGGCACTGAAATCGGGACACCTCTCAATTGGGACACTCAATTTAACTTTCCTAGAACCTCCATAAATGAGCCAAACCTCCGAATTGGGACATTTCATTAAAAATGACTTCTCTAATCGGGACAATTCGAGTTGAACCTCTCAATTGGGACACTAGACTCGAAAAAAAGCAATTGTGACTTCTCTAATCGGGACAGTAAAATTCCATTTACTAAATGTTCGCAGCTGCATCTCATTCTACAAATTCTCAAACAGTAATATTTTTACAGAAAGGTGAATATATCGGAGACAAAAAACAAAAGAGGAACGTTTTATTTATTTTCATTAAATATTAGATACTAGCTGTTGCCTGCCCGGCGTTGCCCGTGCTAAAAATTAGTCGCGTCATATGATTGTAGTATGATAGAAAGGAAGTAGTAGGAAGCGATATTATTTAAATTAAGATTCTAAAGAATTCTGAAGCCAATACGTTATTATCTGAACTAAGTGGTTGTTCCCTATAGATGAAACGATTGCATAAAAAATTGAGGTAACCAAATACCGCTGTAAAGTGACAAAAAAAAAGAAGTAAAAAGAATCCTGCATTTCCCCCTTTCTGCAGATCTAGATCCGCACGCTGATGAAGCAGAAACACAACTAACTAAAGTCGGTAGCAAATATCAGCAAAATCATCCCTCCTCTACTTTGAGTCAATCTCAAAAAGGAGCATTAATTATTAACACGAACAACCCTCTCTCAACAGAATGACGATCAATGGCAATGGTTTACCCCTCATTCAATGCGCGTATGGGTAGAAAGAAAATAAAAAATAAGCGATAGCGATGGATTTGTGGCGAAGAGAAGAGCATAACATCTACAAAAACAACCCTCTCCCAACAGAGTGACGATCAATGGCAATGGTTCACCCATCATTCAATGCGTGTATGGGTAGAAAGAAAATAAAAAATAAGCGATAGCGATGGATTTGTGGCGAAGAGAAGAGCATAACATCTACAAAAACAACCCTCTCCCAACAGAGCGACGATCAATGGCAATGGTTTACCCATCATTCAATGCGCGTATGGGTAGAAAGAAAATTAAAGAATAAGCGATAGCGATGGATTTGTGGCGAAGAGAAGAGCATAGCATCTACAAAAACAACCCTCTCCCAACAGAGTGACGATCAATGACAATGGTGTACCCAAAAATAATGACCAAATAATAAAAGCGGAAATTGGAATAACTCGAATTATGGAATCAAGGAATTGTATGTTTTGTTTAAAAATTAGCCTAATCTCTAATCCAGGAAGTAGACTATCTATTCACGAAAGTTTCATTCAAGTCTGTTAAACCGTTAAGGTGTTATAGAGCAACAAACATCCAAACATCCAAACATCCAAACATCCAAACTTTCACATTTATATATTAGTAGGATTGGTACCGTGCAGTTGCAGATGTTTTTGTATCGATGCAATACATTTTTTAAACTTTTCGTATGTACGGGTACGCGTTGAATTTGTTTCAGGTTCACACAGGATTTTTAATGATTTATTATTTGGTTTATTAGTTGGCTGGAAAAAAACAGTTTTTTCATAAGTAGTTGTAGTGTGTAGTAATTGGGACACCTCCTAATCGGGACAGGAAAGAGTCGGTCCCATCATTGTCCCAATTAGAGAGGTTTTACTGTAACACAATTGGAAAATTTAATTTAATTCTTGACAGACTTAAAAATGATGCGAATATAACAACAATTTTTGCGATCGATTTACACAGAGCAATGAATAGTTGATAATCAAAAACGACAGTCAAAAAAGCGACAGTCAATTATCGCGTTAGCCGATTTCACCCCTGTATACAAAATTAAACTAGAAGAAAAAACCACAAACAACGCCGTTTCCGAACTTCGATTATTCATTTTTCATTATCCTTCTTCGGTTAGAATCAATTTTCGATTTAACTCGCGCTTGCAATTGCAATTTAACTCACTGCAGACATTTTACAAGCGCGTCCTCGCACTTGCTCGCGCTTACTCGCGCTTGTAAAATTTTGTTACATAACCAACATGCTCTGATAAAATGCATTTATTTTAAAGCGCGAACTCACGCGAGAGTTATGAGTGGTACTCATTCACCACACTCACTAACAACAGAACTTAATAGACCGACGTTACCAACATATTAAGCTCAACAACAACAGCTTAACATTTATAGTAAATAAGCCCAGCAACACCAGGAGAAGACAACAAGTTGCATTCTAGCATATTAGCCCAGCAACAGCAGCTTATGGAGACAACAACTACAGCTTGGGTTCGACACGATGTAAACATGTAGCGTCAAACTAACTATGTTATGTACATACATATTTTAAGCTCTCTGTTGTTCGTTATCATCTTGTATTAAACTATTATTTTTTTGAAGAACTTTGTTAAGTAAGAGTCAGTCTATGTTGAATCGCCAAATAAAGACATTCCTAGCATTTGACTTTTATTTTCTATTTTTGTTACCAAAGAAGATATAACTCGAGCAAGCGCTTGTATTACACGCTTGCTATATAACCGCAGCCTAGCGGTTATGGCTTGAACTTATTTGTTGAGTATATGTCATTCATAATTTGATATTTACATAAAATTTCATTATTAACCGTTTGGTTTCACCGCATTTAATATTTATTTTCTGTAAAGTCGATTGGGGCACATTGATACACATGACCTCGGGGTAGTTTGATGCGTATCAATGTGCCCCGCATATCTTCTACTAAATACCCTGTAGCCACCTGTAGCCAGTGATATTCAGGAAGTGGATTATGTTATGTTATAATAAAGGTAATCAACTCAAAAAAGAAGCGACCTTTTAACCAATTTGTTGGGAAAATTATATTAATAAAAGAAAAGAGTGGAGGAAATGATTTTCAAGTATCTTTCTTGAATCGTAGGCCGACTAGAACATCTGTATTCCCTGATATTAAAGATGAGGGTTCTGTTAAAATTTCTGACATTATCCTGAAGTAACCAAGTCCGATAGTTAAGAAAGGCACCTCCTTAATTTTAAGATAAATTTGTCACCTTGTAACATTTCTATGTAATAAGATATTTGACAATAAAAGAAACGCTGATTTAATACTTAAATATTAAAAATGCTAATCACAGTTATCTAAAAACTGATTATGACAATCAGAACTTATGCTTATTTTATACTTTATATTCTAAGTTCCTTGTTTTGAGTTATTTTGTTTATGTGATTCATCTAAAAAGCGAAACCATTTATTTCAAATTAAAACTAATTTAAACCTAAGCTCACATGAATTACCAAATACTTAAATACTGGTTGTATTAATATGTTTATATTATAAAAATAATAATAAATAGATGTTTTATTAATGGAGGTTTTTCTATAAATACTGATTAATTGGCTGTGAATCAAAGTGCCTCTGACATGTATCAATGTCCCCGTGAGTGGGGCAGTTTGATACAATATTCCACTTCTTAATAAATAGGTTCAACTATTTTTTGTGAATGAATCTAATAGAAAATTCTTCTGAAATAAGCTAGTAAGAAAGACACTGAACTCATCAAATATTTTACTTTGCTATTATTGTCAATATGCTGCCGGTTTTTTGAGTCCCAACGAAAATCGTATCAAGGTGCCCCACTTCTCCCTAATACCAAGAGAAAAAGCAGAAACTTCAAATGAATCACAAATAATTTACCCGTACATATTTGTTCCATGCCACATAAAATACTCGATTAATTAGATAAATTCTTCGTCCAATTGGCATAACATCCTATTTGCCTACTGTTGAAAGTCCTTCCATCGAAAAACTTGTTTCTTTACATTTTTCGCTGCATATTTACGGCAAAAAGAAACCAGCTCCGATCAGCTGGATACCCCATTCCGATCCGCTGCACTTTAAATTCCATTGCCCGGAGACGCTACGACCAGTGGCTCTGTGTGTGAGCTGCACCAGGCTACCACCCATGAAGAAAACTATTTGAGAAATTTCCCCACGCGACATTGGCGACATGACAAGAAGCTAATCAGCTCAAGAATGTTCATCTCTCATGTGGTCGTTTGATTTGCTCAGCAAGAAGCTGGATCATCTGGGCCTGGATACAGTGGCCTTGGCGATTAATTGTAGCAGAACTTATCAGCGCAATTAAAAATGACAGTTGGCCGCGAATATAGTCAGATTGTGGGGTAAGCTCTAATCGTGCGCTAATCGATTGTTTAATTATTTATGAACGCGACTATGGTTCACTTAAAGTCTGTAAATTGCGTATCGATGAGCGAAAAATGCTTCCGGAGTTACGTACCTCAATTGGCGATTTCTGAGGAGATTGCCCATAGGTACCGGCACTATTTGTATATTATGTGTACGTTGCTGGACTTTGTCCAACAGGAGTTGTCCACAAGGTGATACCAGGTAATTGAATGTGTACGGGTGGGTGGACAGTTTATTATGTCAACATAGCTTCAAGCTGACTCAGTGGGTTATTGCAACGGATGTGGGCGTTTTTTTATGAGCCACAGTGTTGGGTGCTAGTTAATACGTTTGTCACATCGAGTTATCTATGTGGTAAGCGTAATTGATTGTGGTATGGAGCTAGAAGAGATTGAAGAAATAGATTTGCGATTGAAACAGGGAGCCGATAACATTGTAACAAGCATCCGGCTTATTTTAAAATACAACTTGCAAGAAGTTAAGAGTAAAAACAAAACAAGATAGTCCAAAGCATAAAGATTTTTGGCTAAAAAGAACGATCTGCATTTACCACCAGATCCCGAAGAAGACCTAGTCCAAGCATTTAGGCAATACTAATTACGGCTGACTATCATGCAGCTTGGGCATGTTCCATGTAGCATCAAATAATGTACCTGTGTAAACCACAGACAAGCAGCCGACACCCAGGTGCAGTGCAGCGACACGTGCGATTGACCCAGAAACAGGTCAATTATTAATTATAAGCAGTATATGTATTGTACAGTAAAACTTGTGAATAGTGGAATCTGCGAATAAAAGAATCTTGCGAAACCTGGATAGTGGACATTTTTGGATGCCAATTTTGATTTTCTTCATACAAACTCACTCTTATATAGTGGAAACCTGCGAAATCTAAATACTGGAACATTTTTCAATGAATTTTGTTTTTTCCACATGCAAGTTCACTCTTCAATAGCAGAATCAAGTTATGAATGCGCCAAAATTCATTAACATTTTGTCGGCTTTGTTTCATTTTCCGAGAATTTTGACATTTCAATTGTTTCTTTTCGTGTGTGTCTCATTCTGCTAGCGGCTACATTCAGCAAGTACACATTCTGAACTCCGATATAAAAATTAATCAAAAAATAATAAAAGAAATTAGGTTGCCGATTGTGGAAAAACCTGGGAATAGTATAAATTTTGCGAATAGTAGAAAAAAAAAAATGTGCACCGAAGCATTCCACTATTCACAAGTTTTACTGTCCCTTCTGTACCTCAAAAAATCCCTCCTCCTCTCCACCATGGTATACCAAAGAGCTACGCTCGCTTCGTAATAGAAGATATAAGCTCTGGCGAACATATCTTACTTCTCGCTCTGACTCTGATTATATTAACTATCTTGACGCATATACAATCTTCTCGGAACTCTGCAACTCTCTATATCACGATTACCTATTGCGTATGGAATCCAACCTCATCTCCGGCCCAAAGCGCTTTTTTCGCTTCATTAATACCAACAAAAATCTGACAACTATCCATCCACTCTGAAACTATCTGACTCTTCATCGAACGACCCTAGAATAATCTCTAATCTTTTTGCTCTTTTCTTTAGCCAATCGTTTACCAACCATGTCTCAGTACCTGCTTCCGAATACTTTTCTCACATGAGAAACTTCCCTAGCATCATTTGACATTCGCGTTGAACACGTTGTAGAAAAAATAAATAAACTCAAGTGTGACTACTCTGCTGGACCCGATGGTCTGCCTTCCATTATTTTAAAAAAAATGCATTCGACATTTGGCCCAACCCCTCGCTACTATTTTTCAACTTTCTATCACCCACGGTGTCTTTCCAATGCTCTGGAAGACTGCTTATAAATATTATCCCCCTAAGGCCCCAAGAATGAAATCTCTAACTACCGTCCCATAGCCAAACTCTCCTGTATACCCAAACTCTTCGAAAGTATCATTTACGATACAATGTCCTTCCACTGCAAGTCCATCATCTCTCCTTATCAGCACGGTTTTCTTAAAGGTAGATCAACCACCACAAACTTAATAGAATTCGTGTCGACAACTCTGTGCACATTGGAAGATTGCTATGAAGTCGACGTAATTGCCACCGACTTCAGTAAAGCTTTCGACAAAATCTCTCACTCTATAGTTCTTTTTTAACTTAAAGCTCTGGGCTTTCAACCAGGATTTATTGCGTAGATTAAATCATACCTCGAAGCGCGTCAATACATTGTACTTTTTAGATCCTCTGTATCCGATCCCTTTCCAGCCACTTCCGGAGTTCCCCAAGGCAGCCACTTGGGCCCACTTATCTTCATGCTCACAATCAATGACGTTGAATCCATCATCAAAAACTCTTCTATTTCCATCTATGCTGACGACATGAAAATAATTTTAGTTCCTAGTTTATATTAGTTTGTATTATTATTAATTTGTATTAGTTGGCTTGTACCAAGCAGAATAAATAAATAACTTGAACTTAAATAACTACAAGCAAAGACACCCAGGTGCAGTGCATGCACCGTCAGCAACACATGCAGAATTATTGATTATAAGTATTATAAGTATTAAAATAAGCAAATTAATATATTATGTAGTGTAAGCAATACTTTTGTATAGATTCATTTAGTTTTGGTAATAAAATTCAGAATTCGTTTTACCACCAACGACTCTCTGTGTATTATTGACTATCAAAAAAATTCCACAAATTTGGAGAACTGACAGATTCATTCAGTGCGAATGAGTCCGAGCTGTCCGAGTGTTTGCCTAGAAGGCGTGCGGGGTAATAAAGTTATATTTTAATTAAACTCTCTGCTTATGTGTCGTTCGTTATTTGTTTTTTTTTTTTAATTATTTAAGCTTACATCTACCCGTACTAATGAATCCTAGAATCACACGGAACTAGTGTCTCAAAAACATTCGCCCCATGTTGTTTCGAATGGAATAAGAATGTAAACAAATTGACAAATTACCATTCAGCGCATTTTATGCGGCAGTGCTGTCAGAAATCCTTTGATAATATTTCTAGCTCATGGACGAGATTAAAATTACCATAAATTCTCACCTTATTGTTCCCTCGACCATAGGACCCCCATTGATTCCATTGCATACAGGAAGACGTCAAGCTCGATTGGTCTTTTCCGGAATACCTTCGAAACAATAAAAATTCAAATTTCGACGAATTCGGAGAAATCATTTATCGACTTGGCCCTCCCAAAAAAAATATACATACTTTAGTATCTAACAACCTAAGGGCTCTAGGCATTGTCAATTACTATCGATCAGTATTTGGTAATCGAACACGGAAACCCCTACGCATTATACCAATTCTGAAGCTGGCTAATGAAATGTCAGATCCATTCAGTTTAGATTAATTGTCAAACAATTTGACAACAAAATATTTATGCAAATTTTTATGTCTCGAGATCTCTGGTGCAAACCGACTGCGTCAGCATTGACAAATCGTCAAATTATTATCATCATCATCATTATCGTCGAGTCGTTTCGGTTCGGTTCGGAAATCCCAGCAATAATGTCATGACATGACAAGCTGCTGGAGAATTATTGCCATTTACGGATGCGTTATATCTTTAACATTTTTAAATAACCGGCAATGTATCTTTTCACATGTTATGGCGCTTTACAGTGCTCATTAAGTCGATTTTTAGCAGTGAAGCCATAAAAGTAAACTTTGTTTCTTTTGGAATCCGGATTTCACCACGCCATTACTTCGGGGTCAGATGTGGTCGGATGGCGCCAATCTTTTAAAGGTGTGAAACTATATATCTGGTCACATTAATAAAACCCAGAAAGCGTACCATTCGAGGCTCCTCCATATGCAAATAGTTTTTTTTTTGTTAGTGTCTCGGCATTTCTGTGTTTTTTATGATTAATTAGGCGGGTTTTCTGCTATTTATTGATTTACCTTAAACAACTTCATTAAATCAAAATAAAATTGATTTCATAGATGTTAATAAACCACACATGTACAGCACAATGTTTGAACTGAAGTTGAAGCGACGCGACGATATTGAGGTGGTACACGGATACGGGACGTGCCTTTACGGGAGCGGATCATGACCGACCGACGCGATGGAACAAAAGACTGACAACTTATTGACAGTGTTTTCTTATTTTTTGAATTCCTTTTCTTCAATGTGAGTGCGTTTTGTTTGTGTTAGATCATTGAGGGTGTAAAATTGTAGGCGTTTGAACCAGTGGCGGATTAACCTTCTCGGTGCCCTGAGCCACGCTCAGTGTTTCTGTTTGTATACTATCCGAGGATCGTAATTTGAATGGGCTAACATCGAAGAGCGATGGGTAATCAGGTATAGCCGCCCCGGGAGTGAGAAATGGTTCAAAGGTATTGTGGTTCTTCATATTCTGCCTCCGCACTATTATTCACGATTCTCTTCCCAATTTTTTTGACATGTGTTCTGTTAATACTCAGTGGGTTAGTGTGAAAAAGCATTTACGAGTTAAATACTAAGCTTAATGAGTTTTTAACTCAATGTTTGTGTTATACAAACTTTGAGTCATAGTGAGTTGGGTGGTTTTTTGATGTATTTATTGCAGGTGGTGAGCTAACTTATACGAGTATGTTGTGTACATGTATGTACTTGTAACATATATATGTTACTTGGCTTCTGAAGCTAGTGCTAGATATCTGTTGTGTTTGTTATTTTTTTTTTAGAATAAAAATAATTTTTTTTTTGGTTCATTTTCTTTGAGAATAAAAAAATACAAATACAAAATTTGCCGCCGCCCTACAAGTTGCCGCCCTAGACTCGAGCCTCACGAGCCTAGTGGTTAATCCGCCGATGGTTTGAATGTTTTGTTAATATTTTCAATTTGTTGGTGTGAGTGTGTGACTTCGGGTTGGGGTTGATGAGTTAACTTTGGAAGGCGGTCAATGCTGCTTATTACAAGACAATGCTTTTCGGGTTTATTTCTTGTCTTGGGGGTGGTTTTTTTTTTTTTGAAAGAATTAATGGAAGTCATTAATTTTTTTTTTTTTTTTTACTTCAGCGTAATCGAATGATTTCATCGACGCATTATCACACAGCCGACAAGTGATGATGACAGAGATTTACTGTCCGTGGAGTAGGGATTAAGGAATTTTAGTGAAAAGGAGAACAATTAGAGGCTCCTCTGAAAGTTAGGTATACTTACTTACGTAGGTGGCGCTACAGCTCGGGCCGAACCTGGGCCTGCTTCTCGCAACCATTTGTGTGTGTTATATTTTTACACGAATGGAAGGGACCTACCGTTTTGTCAATCGTGACAAATGATACTTTTTGATTGTTTGTCAGACATTCGAAAGAGGTGGCACCGTGAAAAACTTTTTTAGGTGTTGGACCCGGGCTGGGATTGAACCCGGCAGCATTGCATAGTAGTCCAACGCACTAACCACCATGGCGAAAAGTTAGGTATAGCAGAGGATTAAAGGATATTATTTTGGTACTTCTATTTGTAACGAGGCATCATTGCGGACTCCAAGAAAAAAATAATATCACCCCTGTGATTAGCTAACGGAACACAATGGAAAGTCGCTGCAGCAGATGAAGTCGCTGTGGTTAAAGCGTGTGGTCAAGTAAGTCGCTCACTGAAGTAGCAACGCACACTCACAATGGTGCAGTGCAGCACGCGTGTTTTGCTATCAAAATAGAAATATGTTTCAGTTTGTTTTAATATTTTTGTAATTAGGATTAGAGTCAGTTAACACGCCACACATCGTTCACGCGCCATTCGAATGGATAACGAATCGGCACGAGTCGCTGACTCAACACTTCATGATTATTCAGGTGCGAATCTGTTCCCACAGTGCAAGTACGGAGGAATCATGTTGCAGATGCACCGAACCGGATGCGCGTGTGGAACCGACGGGCAACTTGCTGACTCGACAACATGAACCACTGGAGCGTCGAATGATTGGAGCGGGTTAAGGTATTTTTAAGTTAGTTCTAAGTAGAGCCTGGTTACGTGTGGTAGCAATTAGAAAATATACGATTCGAATACATTAATACGGAGTTTTATATAAAAGCGAACGAGTTGGACCAACCTCAGGTTGGTGTTCGTTTTTTTTGAAGGAGTCCTAAAGGACATCTTTAACTGAGTCCCATAACATATTATTGTTTTCTCCGTGGACTGATCTTCCATTGTTTTGAATTGTCAAAAAGTAGCGCAGCACATCCGAAAGTAGAAGTTGAATCAACTTTTGCCATTTCATACTACAGCTGCAACTTCGCATTGTGTGTGCGCTATTAGGGTTAACGTGTATTACAACTTTGACAGCGCTGCATTCTACAGCTGCAGCTTCTCCTCTGTGTTCGGCCAATAATTCTGACCGGATTCAAAACTCAAAACAAATACCTACAAAAACAAACGGAATTACAAAAAAGTGCAGTAATTCGCACGAAATTAAATCGGCATTGAGGAAACCCCCACAAATTTTTTTTTTTAAACAGCTGTTGGGTGCTTCGGCTGTCAACTACTATTTTGAGTAGCACTTTTTATAAAGCGTTTCAAAATGGAATGCGATATTTAAATAGTAAAAGCTGAAACAGTACACATATAATGATTTTTATGCGCTCGATTTGCACAAAATGGATGAGTGGAAAACGCTAATCCCCAATAATAAGAATCCACATGATTGGATCGATTCAGAAAGAGAAGAAAGCACATCAGACAGTGATGATGATGGCATAAGTGATGATTCAGATTCAGAGTCCGATATGGATACAGATTAAAACAAGACGTATCTTTTGTAGTTTTATTGTTTGTAAACTTAATAAAAACACAGTTTAGCGCCTAGCCAAAAAAAAAGAAGATATCGTAGAGTACTGAGAGACAGGTCAAATCCATTAGATTTGCGAGAGATGTAAGTGCACAGTTAAGGCAAATTTCACTATTTAATTAAGATTAAAAAAAATTATTTAAGGTTTGTCGAACTCTGCAGAATAAACAAAACAGCATTTCGATATGCGCTAGGTGAAATTGTGCCCCTTCTTATTTCAGGCTCTAATTCAGTCGAACCGATATTAAAATTGACCGCTTGTTTTTGTTGAGGGTGGATCTGGATATGCGTGGCGTTTGAAATTACATGAGCGTTACAATATCAAATAACATTTAGCAAAGGAGTTCAAGCATGGATTGGGGCGTTATCTTATTGGTAAATCCATTGTAGCGATCCACAGATCTCAGAAAACTTTGAAAAATCGAACTCAATAACGCACTTTTTAGGAATGCGAGAACAAAATATTTTCCTTAAGCTTAAGTTCTAAGCCTATTCTAGTAATCGGCAGTGTATGAACATATACGATAAGGCTACCGGTGTGTCATTCTGCACTAATATGTGGATACGGAGAGGGATTGGGCAACATGATAGGTACTCTCTCACCAAAGCGTGGCAATGGGCAAAGTCACTGAAATAATGGAAACAAAGGAAAGACCTAAGGTACAAAAGAAGACCAACATCACACTGGAGTGACGACATCAAACGAATAGTAGCAGAGAACTGGATTTACACGGCACAAGACAGGAGAGAGTGGAAAGTTTAAGAAGAGGCCCACGTCCGACTTTTGACAAGACAGGCTATATGCTGATGATGAGGTCGTATTTCTACAAAGTTTCAGGGGTTCCAGAGTTATGCTGGGACATACATACGTACACACATACACTCATACTAATTTTTAGATTATATACTCTATGATCGATTAAAACGGCGGTTCCCAACTGGTGGTTACACAGCATAATATCTATGTGAACAAGGCTTTTCCGACATAACTTTACTTTAGGTGGCGCAAAAGCTTGGGGCAAGCCTGGGCCTGCTTCTCTCAACCATATGTGTGTGCGTGATATATTCTTGCACGAATGTAAGCGACCTACAGTTTGTTGCCGACTCCGAACGGCGAGTTGAGAAGCTCATTGACAAATGATACTCTTCAATTGCTTTCAGACATTCGAAAGAGGTGGCACCGTGAAAAAACTTTTAGGTGTTGGCCCGGGCTGGGATTGACCCCGGGCAGCATTGCGTAGTAGTCCAATGCACCTACCACGGCTTTTCGAACATATTGCTGAATACAAACATGCAACGAAATCGGTTGGACTGCGAAAATGACATGCGACTAGCATTGAGCTTAAATGAACTACGAATTCAAGATCTTGTGATGCGTGTGCGTGCTCAAAAATTGTCATCAAAATAAAAAATATAATTTGAAAAAAAATCAATTAAATTTGAATGACATGGTAAACGAAGCTGCGTACCGGTGAACATCAGAAAAATAAACCCAAAACAAATGTTGATGTTACCCCAGACTTCATTAAGACAAAAAAAAGGAAACTAAGGAAATAGTGGCAGACTAGAAGAGCGCACCGTCGGACAAATAAAAAACTAAACAAAGCAATCAAAAATTTAAAGGAAATTCTAAAGAGAAATCAGAATAATACTTGATAAACTACTTAAAAAATCTGACTCCAACTTCTGAAACAAACTAATCACACAACAACAAAAAAAAAAATGAAAAACAAAATAGCTCACTATTCACCTCTGAGGAAAACGGATGGGAACTGGCCAGAGAAAATTATAAGAAAGCAAATACCTTAGCTCAACATTTCTGGAAAACATTCTCCAATGAGGGCGCGAGGGACTGTGAATTCCTTTCCTCTGGATCGCCTATATATTAGCCATCTGATCCAAATAAAATACCCGATATTATTGACTTCTTCATATCAAAAGGTATTAAAAGAAACAACACTAGAATTGAAAGTAATAATGACTTATCGTCCGACCATACTCCTGTGATTTTATCATTGAGCGAATCGGAAGTACAAGAAAAATGTAACTTAAAACTTACAAACAAAAGAACAAATTGGATAGAATTCAGAGAAAAGCTCGAAAACTTTATAGACCTAAGATCTCCTTTGGAAACAACAGATCGGATTGACAAAGTAGTTGAACAATTCATTGCTGATGTCCAACAGGCTGCTGAAGAAAGCACGCCAACAAACTTGAGCAGCAAACAAACTAGAACAAAATATCCCGCCAAAATAAGGGAGTTAATCCTGGAAAAGAGAAGAACTCGCAGAAAGTGGCAAACAACGAGGTACCCAGATGATAAGGCTATCTTCAACCGTCTTAGCAATGAACTCAAAAAACGAATCAGGGAATTCAAAAATGAAACACTAAGACGGATACGTCCACTGCCTACTCTCTGTGGAAAGCAGCGAAGCGCTTGAAAAGACCTCAGATACAAAATCCTCCACTCAGGGCACCAGCCATGTATCGGAAATCCAAAACTGTCGAACGTTTTTAAGCCATTCCCGCCGAGTGCAGCAGGAGAAAGTTAAGATTTTCTAAATAAAGAAGACGAAGAGGAAATTCCGTTTGTCTCGCTTAGAGAAATAAAAAGTATGTGTCGATACAGACTTTCTAATAAAAGAGCACCTGGCTACGACCTTATTACTGCCCAAATAATAAAGGAAATGCCACTCGCAGACTTGAAAGAATTCCAGTACATAATTAATGCTTGCTTCAAGCTGCAATATGTCCCACACCATTGGAAAATAGCTGAAGTAATCGCTATACCGAAACAAGTTAAGCCCCAAAAAGAAGTAACATCTTATAGGCCAATATCACTTATACCAATAATGGCAAAAGTCTTCGAGAAACTATCAACGAATCATCAATTTGGGTTTAGGAACAAACACTCCACAATTGACCAAGTGCACCGTATAACGAATGTAGTGGAGAAAGCACTTGAAGAAAAAGAAGTTTACTCGGCACTATATTTAGATGTATTTAGCTCAGGCCATTGACAAGGCTGGGCATAAAGGTCTAGAGTTTAAATTACATAAGGACTTACCTAGTAAATACTATACAATTCTGAAGAGTTATATTTCGGATCGACTGTTCCGAGTTCGTTATGGACAAGACTTTTCAGAATTAATGAAAATTGAAGCAGGTGTTCCACAAGGAAGTGTTCTTGGACCAACCCTGTATCTATTGTAAACAAGAGATATACCGTTAGATAATAACGCGATGATAGCTACCTTCGCAGATGACACTTCCATTCTAGTATCAGACAAATGTGTCGTGAAGGCTACAGAGAAGCTGCAGAATGCAGTCTAATTAAAGATTGGACGGAACAATGGCGTATAAAACTCAACGAGGAAAAATCAACTCATATAAATTTCACCAATAGAAAGATAAATAATCTTCCCATATTTATTAGCAACCAAATCATTCCATATGCTAATACAGCTAAGTACCTTGGAATGACCCTATATGCTAAGTTGAAGTGGAAAGAACACATTAAAAAGAAAAGAGAAGAGTTGAACGTAAAATATAGAAAAATGTACTGGTTACTGGGACGCAGTTCAGAGCTGTCTACTGAGAACAAAATCTTGCTATATAAACAGATAATTAAGCCTGTTTGGACGTACGGTATCCAATTATGGGGCTGTTAAAAAAAAACTAATAATCAAATTATTCAGACATTCGAAAATAATGTCCTACGTGGAATAGTAACTGCCCCATGGAATATACGAAACAACAACTTACACCGTGACCTACAAATTGAAACGGTTACCGAAGTAGTTAAAAAGCACGCTATATTGCACAGTCAAAGACTGCAATCACATGTAAACTCCGAAATAGAGGCCATCTTAAATGTACGCAACAACATTAAGATATTAAGAACAACGAAGCTTCACGAGCTGATGGATTAAATGCTACGTGAACTTATTTTCAATATAAAAACTTTCCCCAATGAGATTATTAACAAAGAAAGAAAAATCATTTGTAGATCTTAGATTGGTCCTGATAAAGGAGGTATTTTTAGTGGTGTTCGACTCCCACAATACTATGGTAATCGAATACCACCATAGTGTCTTTTGAGATTTTCACCTTCGTAACAAAAAAAAATAAAAAAAAATTCTCCAATGACGACGGCAATACTAGCATTCCACAACTACAACCCCAGAGGACTAATAATCGAAAACGTAACAATAAATGAATTAAGACACAAATTAGACAACAAAAAAGCCCCCGGATGTGATCTTTCAACAGGAGAAATACTTAATAGACTACCTAAAAAGCATTCCAATATCTTTGAAACATATACAACGCTATGATAAGACTAAAACATTTCCCAAAAGTATGGCAAGTTGCCGAAATAATAGCAATACCAAAACCTGGAAAAGATGCAACCAAATCAACATCATATAGACCAATCAGCCTGCTTCCTGTCCGGTAAATTTTTTTTTAAAGTCTATCGAAAGACTATTCTTTGGCACCCATATTGAACGGAATAAATGCAATACCTGACCACCAGTTCGGATTCAGAAGACAAAACTCGATAATCCAGCAAATTAATAGAGTGACTAACAAAATCTGAACTGACTTGGAGGAAAAATGATTCTGCGTAGGAGTATTGCTTGACGTAGCTAAAGCCTTCGACTCCATATGGCATGCGGACTTCTATTTAATAATTAAAAGCTACTTAACTGATCGACATTTCTATGTCAAGTACAAAGACGATCACTCAAAACTATACGCAACACGAGCTGGAGTCCCTCAAGGCAGTGTATTAGGACCATTACTGTACAATCTCTAAACCAGAGACATCCTTTTTCCAACACAGACAACAGCGATGATTGCCACTTTTGCTGATGGTACCATACTGCTTTACTCCCACAAATGCTTACAAACAACGACTATGCAACTTCAAACAATTCTAGATAACACTTCCAAATAGTTTGACGACTGGCGTATAAAAATAAATGAAGACAAAACGATCCAGGTTATATTTACTACAAACACGAAATTTACACCTCAACCAATAAAAATCAACAACAAAGACGTCCGCATCGATACGGTAGGCAAATATCTAGAAATATATTTAGACAGCAAGCACCACATACAACAGAAGCGGAACCAAATGAAGAACAAATTCAGACAACTATACTGGCTGCTTAAACCAGACTCACCATTCTCCATAAACAACAAAATCCTATTATATAAAACTATCATCAAACCAATCTGGACTTATGGAGTCCAAATCTGAGGCACAGCAAAGAAATCAAACACAAATATTATCCAACGAATCTACAATGAAATTCTAAAATGCTACGAAGTAGAGAACAATGGGAGAACAACGAAGTATCAAATGAGTCTTAATCCATCTACACTGATGGGTCAAAAATGGAAATAGGTATAGAGCGGGTTGCTTCTCGGAAGACCTAAGAATCAACAGCTCCACACGACTCCCAGACCACAGCAGCGTTTTCCAAGCTGAGGTTCTAGCAGTGACAAAGGTTGCCCAGTTGGTGTGAGTGATGACAATATCCCGAGAGGATATCACAATTTACATTGACAGCCAGGCGGCCATAAAAGCATTAGCTGCTACGCAAATAACATCTAAGCTTGTGAAATGTTGCCGCGAAGAGCTTAAGGTTCTTGGCACGCAGCACAACGTAAAACTCTGCTGGGTCCCTGGCCACAGCGGGAAACCAGGCAACGAAGCCGCGGATGAATTGGCCAGAAAGGGCTCAGCCCTGGATTATACGGTTAACCTCCGCCAACTAAGAAATAGAACCCTAGGAAAATTTTTCTTCGAACACATCGACGAGCTATCTGACCGTTCACCGTCAGGTCTGCTCAAGTTTGCCAGGAGATCCGGATGGTTGGAATCAAGCCACTGATATCACGGGTGGGAAAACACTTTGGGTATCACAATGGGTTCACATGAACCTAAGTGTGATGAGGATCTAACTATCCTCATCAGCCCGCTTACCTAACCTAACCTAAATGCTACGAACAAATAACTGATGCTGAACGGTATATAACAAATAATGATATTCACGAAGACCTTCAAATTCTTTCGGTAGCGGAAGAAGTATCCAAAACGTGTAAACGACATTTAGCAAGACTATTATCACACCCAAACAGCGATGTAAACCCCCTCCCAACACAAGAAATGCTAGACACTAGACGCCTGAAAAGAACGACCATGTAAAAAAAAAATAAAAAATAAAAAAAATTCTATTTTATGTACATATTATATTATTAATTGTATCCTGCGTGTATTATATTTAAGTAATAATACTTAACTGCTAGTTAATCGAATAATTTTGTTGACACTGGATTCTTGGAAATCGGGACCAACAACTTTTTTATTATTTTTTAATATTTTTTTTTTATTTTGCACAAAAGTTAAATTACCAAGTCAAACAAATTAAATACGAATTTCTAGTTTTACTGTCAAATTTCGTAAAAAGAAATTAAATGTGTAACGGTTGCAGGAAGATTTTTGTATACTTTAACCTAAGTCTACACTCGGGCTTTATGTTAATATCGGATTTCAGTGGGCTGAACTTTGTAAACGGAATTTTTTGTACAAAACTCAAACTTCATTGAGACTACCGACCGATCACGGGAGGAGTACCTTTCGTCGGAAGATCTAAAGAAACTGCGGTACTTTATTGCCCAACGTGTAAACATCTATACATCTTGTGTGTGGGCACTGTTTGCAAAAGTTCGCAGTTTAAATTTCAGTCAAGTCGAATGGCAAATAATAAATAATATTTGCCTTGGTCTGGCGTCGTCGACAAACATCCAAAAACGTGTTTTAGGCAATACGATGTGAATAAGCAGTATACCGCTCGTATCATGCGTACGGATTTATTTGTACGTACTTCTGTTTGCGGTCGGACCCTGATTTATGCGATTACTTACTCGTATTTGTGTGCTACATGGCATTCCATTCCAATCTGTGATTCGTTATCGAAATTATCTTGGGTAATCAAAGTCAGAGAACGATGGAAATCAAGATTTCACGTGACTCCAATCGCTTCGCATTCGGTCGTTTTCGCTTCAAAACTTGTTCAAACATTTTTCAAAGACACGTGAATTAAAATGAAACAAAATGCCAAATATAAAAATACCAATGTGATAAACGTTTATCAATCGATACCTAATAATAGTTCGCATAAGGAGGGTGTTTGTAACTCGTTCACATTCGGAGCAATAGGGCGGCCTGTTGTCATTTGTTTTGACTGGAAATAATCACTAAGATTAGTACAATGTTTTCACAATAGGCTAGTTCGTATTTTTGCAATTTTAATTTTATCAATAAAGTCATACACTGCTTTGAGATTTGGATTCAGATTTTTCCAGTAACGAAAAAGGAAGATCTTAGCTCTATGATATGATATAAGAAGAAGGCCGGACACAATAAGAAACAACCTTTTGCAAGGGAAACAACAAGGTCCTCCTTAACGGATGTGACGCTTACGATCAAAACATTATTATTAGAAATTAGCGATCACAACATAAGAGGTGGGTCAATTTTAGATTTCATTATTAGTAGCAATATAGCGGTGAGTAGGGGAGTACCGATAAATTAATCGACTTCATGTGGTAACACAATGGACCTTAACTCTTTCCGGCTCAGTAATTTGCAAAAAAATATGTACCCATCCGTCAGAAAAAAGAAAAAAAAAAATTGATTTTATAGAAAAGTACTTTTATTTATTGAACTGGAAATAATACTCAATTTTCGTTTTTACATATGTGGACTTAAATAGACTTTAGAAACAAGTGGGTTTAATTTTGAACCGGTGTACCGGTCAGCTTATTTTTATTTTATACATGTTCTCTTAAATTTTTTTTCTGTTTTAATATGCTTTTGCTCTCCACATAAGATGGTTTGAAAAATCAAATGCTCAAACAGTTCGTCCTCAAACAATAGTTGAAAAAGATCGATCGGTATTGGATTTGCAATATCTCTAACGAAATCAGCAGCCCCAAAAGCATATGTAAATTCCGGTAAAATTTGCGACTGAACATTTGGAATGATTTGAGTCCAGTGACGAGTCATATTCGAAGGATTAGGCCTTGGTAATTGTTGTTGGATTTCCGAAAGAGAAACATCGTCCACCGAATCAAAAGAAAAGTATTCCTGATCCGGTTGTACATAGGAACCTGCCTTAGATGAAGCCCCGGAACAAACATCGGAATCAGGTCCTGATGGAAGTGAAGCTGCATCATCGTCTATTCCCAGTTCTGCGAAAAATTCCTCCAAATTCATGCCCACCAAATGAAAATCTGGATCATTATATTTCGCTATAACTATTATTTAAAACATAGAAAAATATAGAATGAATAAAATAAAAATGATCCTTCTGTCACAGTGGGTCAAAAAATGTACAACTTACTTTTCTTCGAAAGGAGATGGGGCACTTTTGGGCCAAGAGAGAGCTCTAATTACGCATTTCAAAAGCAAACGTACGGTTTACATAAATATCAGAATTTGGTTAAACTTTTTCTTATAACGTGCTGTAATGGATATATTCTTGAATTATTCGGTCCGTATGCTGCCACTGCTTCGGATGCTTCAAAAATGAACAGGCTCTTCAGAAGCGAAAGTGGGGCGATGAGGCAGTTTTTTAGAAGGGTCTTCATTCTAAATAGAGGCTTTAGAGATTCTACTTCAACTCTAGAATCGCATGGGTATAAAGCGCATAAGCCCGAATCTCTGCTGGAAGGACATCAGCAATTAACAACACTACAAGCAAACAAATCGCGTTGTATAACGATGTGTAGGTGGGTTGTAGAAGTTGTAAATGGACATTTTAAAATGGATTTTTAACTAATCCATCAGCAGTTGCTTCTCCTCACTTGACGGATGATTTTAAAATAACTTCAGCAATTTTAAACAAGTTTCACCCTCTGATCGAAGACACCGATGATGCGTATGAGCTGTTGCAAATTGCTTTAAGCTGATTCAATACTCCCGATCACCTAGGTGATTTTGTGATAGAAAATAACCTTATTCGAAGAAGGACAGTGTTTCAAAGCATTGAAGGGCATATTGCTAACTTATTTAACTTTTCTATACTAAGTTTGCCAAAGTTACTTAAAATATCCCTGAGAAACTATCAAATAAAGCAAGCTCGTTCATACCCTGGAGAACATCTGAAGCCAAATGGAAGCTACCAAATAGAAGTGTGTCCAAATATAGGCTGAACTACCACAGGATACCAGAGTTAAAAAAGAAATCATTTATTATTAAAATGTCATACAAAATCTCGACATATAACTTCTAGAGTATATTACAAATATATACATTCTTGTTAGCAATGGGGAAAATAGTGCTAATAAAAGCAATTCTATCAATGTTTATTATGCAGTTCTCTGGTTGGATTGAGAGCTGTTGGATGTTGTGCTCACGTTATAAGTGTTTTGTGGTATCTTTGGTATACTCGTCATCAAACAGATTTAGAAATACCACCTGCACTTTTCTGCATAACATTCTAATAGATGACCAAGATGATGAAGAAGATTATAATGATGATAATGATGATGATGAAGAAGATTATAATGACTCGTAGCTTTTTATTTAAATATTTAACCCTGGAAGTATATGCTTATTTTTTGTACGTAAAGGATATGCTTCGTCGAATCGACTGTACTTCCAGGGTTAAACACGGTTTCTTGTACATATACATACAACATCCTCTTTGTTAAAAAAGTAATATTATTGTTTTTTTTCTTAATTATCACTATATTATGTTTGTAATAGCTCTTGCATTAATATCTTTATATGTTAAAAATAAAACAACAAAATTTTTTTCAAGTCTCTGTAAAAAAAACATGTAAGAACTCTCCATTGAGGATTGGTTACTGAGCATTGGTGATTGATTTGCACCACGTAGGATTTTAAAAGTGTTTTTGTCAGTTAATAATGGTTAATAATCTTAAATTATTATTCATCAAATTAAAGCTTAAAAAATGCTATTTCACATAACTGATTATTTTAAAACTGGAAATCTTAGACACATTGTTTTTAGGTCGTAAGAAAGATAGTAGAATCACCTTTCATTTGATACTAAAAACATGTATGTGCGTCTTACAGTTCTTATGATATTATGATTTTATATGCATATAAGCAGACAAAAATCATCAGAAGATCTCTCCGCAATGCGAATTTCACACACAAAAATCTCAAAATCCCCAAATACAATTTTTATAAAACTTCGCAGTTTTAGCATACTGAAGCTCAGCTTTATTTTGATACCAATTTCATTGATGTACGGTCTTGGCCCAAGCTCCATACAATTCCCATCTCCTTTATAGGTTTACAAGAAATTATTTTAAATAATACCAATAAAGTGTATTGTTAATAAAATAAACACTTCACAAATTTTATATTTTGATTAGAACTTCAGAAAAAACCAATTTATTGCAGCACGAAGTTGAAGCATCAGAATTCGCACATCAACTGCACAAAAGCACAGTACTCACTTTACCGTATCGAACAGGTTGAAACGAAAAATTTCTTGCTCAAGTTCATGTCCAAACAAATGTATTGGTTCTATTTGGTAGTAATTTCGAACTTTGGAAGCAGTTGGGGAATTTTTTTTTTACATGGTTTAAAATTCGTCCCACTTCGACGCAACAGCAACAAATTATGTGGTTCAAATTTTGAACCAGTGAGCCTGAAAAAGTTAAGTATCTAAGTGAATCTAACCAGAGTGATGGGGATAACCACCGTAACCTAACCTTACCAAACCTACATTCATTAATGTAATTATGAAAGTGGTAATAGATCTCACCCTCATAAGGCTTACACTTGAAACGGAAATGGAGAGTATCCATTGAGAACTCTGTTGCATACGTAAATATGCATACCCAACAATTTTCCTTTTAACCCAAACGCAATCACATACACTTAGTTACAAAAGTCAACATACGACTTGATTAATGCCTGTAAAACTGTCAATGAAGCGATGATTGAAAATGTAATGCTATTTTTATACTCACTTATCTTATTTAAGTACTTTTAAATGTAAAAAAAAATGCTATCACTTGTAATCCCTTTTTAAAACGAAGAAACTCGCAACATTTGGCATTGGAAAAGTGACAAAAGTCTACATACGATCAGTTGAAACATAATTTACCGTTATGTATCGCAATGACAGCTGGTTGAAGTTTATTTTTTTACGTTGTACCTATCATCCAGAGCTCTAAGTGAGTAATTTAAGATATATTTTTGAGTTTTATTCTTTTTAAATGGCTAATCGAAAGGAAACTACCATTCAACCGCGAAAAATCGTTTTGAAGTTAAAAAATTAAGGAAAATCAAATGCAGAGATCGGTCGAACATTAAATTTAACAAAGCCAACCGTTCAAACAATAATATAAAATTACAATGGCGGAGGATCATTTAAAAACAAACCAAGAACCGGACGGCTAAGTAAGATTGATGAGAGAGTGTCGAGGAAAATTGTGCGAGTTGTAACTCAAAATCATAGACAGAGCGCGGTAAAGATAGTTAATGCGCTCTAGAAACCAGAATACTGAAGTAGTAGCAGTTCATGCCTACACAATTAGTCGCTGTCTAAAAAAAGCCGGACTTTCTTCAAGAGCTGCTAGAAAAAAGCCTTTCATAAGTGCAGTCAACAGGAGAAAACGGTTGAAATATGCTAAAACGTACGAAAACAAGCAAGCAAGGCGGATCCATTCTTTTAGGAAAGAGTTGTATTTACAGACGAATGCAAATTTAATGTATTTGGAAACGACAGACAAGCAAAAGTTTGGAGAAAACCAAATAAAGCACTTGATCCCAAAAATGTAGTCCCTTCTGTCAAGCACGGGGTGGATTCCTTATGGTATGGGGTTGCATGGCAGCAAATGAAGTCGAATATTAAGATTTATACAAGGTACTATGGATCGGCACATGTTTATTGACATATTAAAAGATATTTACGTTCCCAGCATCCAAAAACTTAATTTATCTGACCAATCCGTCTTTTTCCATGACAACGACCCGAAGCATACCTCGAAAGTAGTAAGAGAAGGGCTACTCTATCATGTTAAGATAAAACTTGATCACCCCCCGCAATCTCTGGATCACAATGTTATCGAGCATTTATGGGCTCACCTGAAGATGGAATTTGGAAAAAGAAATGTAACCTCAGTCTCTGGTCTTAAAGCAGCGTTAGTTGAAAAGTTTCAAAAAATCTTGCCTGGAGTAACAAAGAAGTTGGCAAATTCGATTCTTGGTCGTGAAAGCCCATAGAGGAGCAACACGTTATTAGTTTGTATAGTACAATGCACTATCTCCATATAAATCGTTTCGTATGTAGACTTTTGTAACATTCCTAAAGTGAATAAAATGAGTTTTTTAAGTGCAGTTTTATATTTTATGACAGAAATGTACTTTTTTTTGTTTCTGTTTTTATTTTGAACTAAAATTTAATTTTTTGTGTTGCAAAAACTAAGTTATGTGATTTTAATTTGAAGATATTGAAAATATGTTGGTCGTATGTTGACTTTTGTAAGTAAGTGTACATTTGTTGCAAACGTAAATATGCATGCATATCTTACAATTTTTCTTTTAATAAAACGCGATCGCATTATTATTTTGCCTTTCCCATAAGCAAACTATTTGCATAATGGTGTCTTATGATTATGACAAATGCGTTTCGCATATCTTTTTTCCGTGTGCGAACTGGTCGCAGCCAACGTTCCCAACGGTGTCATTTATCCTCTTCAAGGTAATGGCACAAATGCATGTTCGACGGCAGAGCAAACGATTTTTAAAAATGAGTTCGAAATGAGAAGTTGTTGGAGTCGCGTCATAGGCATACCTTTAGTTTTTGTTCGGAATTGGTATTCTTATTTATAACTTAATAAAGTATCGGTTATTGAAAAAATAATAAATACTCAAATATAAATATAACAAATTGACCACAAGTATAAGTTCAATAAAATAAAATATAACAAAGTGAATTTTTCTATTCTTCTAAAAAAACAACAGTGGAAGTGATTTAAAGACAACTTCGTTTCGTTATTCCGTCGTATCTTAGAGTATCCGTCGATACCTAGTTCAAATATAAATATAACAACTCCTTCTTCGATCATAAACATATCCTTTTTCATATAAAATTTGAATAATTTAGGTTTTAGAGTTTAGACTGAACAAAATATTTTTAAATGTACACATTATCCTTACACCATGAAAGCTGTCCACTCGAAAATAAGGTAACAAACAAAAAAGTACCTTGGTACCTTATAATATACGTTATACTATACTTAAATCTAGCATATTCGAGCAATTGTGACAATGATTCGTTGTTCAACAGAATTCCTTTTTGAAAAGGGAGAAAAGGGAGGGGTGTGTGATTGAGCGAGCAATCATTTCCACTCGGAGACCCGAAGGTCCATTGTGAATCCCCTCATAGTTTAGGAGGGCAGTTTTACCAACTCGTAAACCAGTTTGTACTCTTGATGAATCGTAGAAGATCCGGTATCTTAGAATTTCTGAGTTCTGTTATGTCTTCCAGGAATCTATGACCTAAGGTACGGAGGCGTCGCTCTTGGAGGGCGGGACAGTGGCAGAGCAGATGTTGGATCGATTCGCTTTCTTCCTCGTCTTGGCAGCTTCTACAGATATCGTTGGCCTCAGGTTGCCATTTGCTTGTCATGTGACCTATGGCACAGTGTCCTGTGATTATTCAGATGATTAAGCGTATGGAGGATTTATCCAGATGTAACATCGTCTTTGTCCTATTAAGATCAAGTTTCGGCCATAAAGACCGAGATGTGACGCAGTCGGTTCATGTGAGCCACAGAGCGTTGGTCTCTTTTTCAATTATATGGTCGATTGTGTTGAACAGTGTTTTAATCGTTGGCAGTATGCTCATGGCTGATCCAGCTCTAGCTAGTTCGTCTGCTAACTCGTTCCCTTCAATATTGCTATGTTCGGGTACCCAGTACAGTCTAACATTGTGGTGCCTTATGGCATTTAGTGCATTGCGACATTTTTGGACTGCCTTTGATTTTATTGTGCTTGCTTTCAGAGCTGGCTGACTATCCACCAGAATGGCTATCTCCGACGGACGGAGGTCGCTACCTTTTATGAATATTGCGGCCTTTTCGATCGCTAGTAATTCCGCAAACAGAACATTCTGAGGCATTTACTGATACAATTTTCCCAATGGACATACATACATTTCCTAATGACATTTATAAATCTGAATTTATACAGAATTTATGCGAAAAACACAATTATATCCGAAAAAAAAAGAAAATACACAAAAACACAACTCTCCTCTTCAGATGATCGGTGTAATGTGACGTCAGCATTCAAAGAAATGGCGGGTCGAGAGTGTTCAGTTGGCATACCTTGTATTCTGTTTATCCTGATTGCTTCCGACTTTAGTTAGCTGTGTTTCTGCTTCATCAGCGTGCGGATCTAGATCGACGGAAAGGGGTACATGCACGATTTTTTTTAATTCCTTTTTTTTGTCACTTTAGAGCGGTATTTGGTTACCTTGAGGTTAAGTCAGTGGATACCTAAGAATAAAGTTTCACCTTTTATTACAATTCACAAATACATGTATTGTAGTAGGGGTAGGTATGCGTTGTTGAGTTTTAAAATCAATAAATAGTTGGTGATTTCAGACAAACCTTACTAGTTACTCCACGATTAATGCTTACATCAAAGCCTAATATCTTCGGCGTTTATACTTTACTTTAACTATGAACATTAACCCTCACACGGCCGACAATTTTTACACCTTAATCAGTACCTTATTAACCCAGGTTAATATTTTTATTCCCCTTCCTCATTCTATGAGCTATATGGTCTACAAAAACAAAATTCTTACTTCCTGTCTTCCTTTTAATTGTTCGTTGTTGTTTTTTGAATAAATTTTGTAAATTATATTTTTTGTGCACCTGGAAAATAACAAGGGGAATCCCCCATTAGTACGATTTACATTGGAAAATTAACTTTTATGTGAATTGAGCGAATTTCCCCATCAAATTTGTTTGACAATCATATTCAATCAGTACCTACACTTGTGAATTTCATTTGTGTGAAAATGGATCAAAATAAAATTTAAATTTCTTTCAAGTGTGGGCATTATCCATGTAAAGTATTTACACATCACATACAATTAGATAGGTAGATGTAGATGTGCAATTTGATACATGATAAGATTTTTCTTCAAGATTGGCACACGAAGTACAACAACAATACTTGAAATCGATTCTTGATACACTTCATTCTGATGATGAAGAAAATAGCATACAGTCTTTAACAAAAGGAGGTGTGGTGTGATGTGATGAATCAAATGCTAGGGCAAAACACAACTAAGATGAAAACAAACCGCTGGCTCTATTTAACAACATCACAGACATGCATACATATTCATATGTAGCTGACTTAATCTTCCGGTCCAATAATACGATTGTCTAAGATTGTGAAGTCGAGCCAACGCAGAGAGTTTCTTGAAGAGTTGAGGAAGCATTTTTGTACGCCTACAATAACTCGAAGAGCTCGAATTTCTCGAAATGTGGGCAAAGTAACACTAAAAATCGCATTTTAGGTATTCCAATTGATCAAATTGAACACAATACCTAGACCCAGCAGCCATTTTTGCCTGATGATGCTTCTCAGGAAGAATCTTCAGGTCGCCAAAAAATTAGAGGTTGCTTGTTGCTTCATATGTTATCAGCAAAAAAAAAAAAAAAAATGGAAAAGATCAAAACGAAAGAGTTGCATACAGTGAAGGAAACCTAAGTGCGTAGTTTGACAATGACAAAGTGCGAAACTACTAATCTATAAATGTAATATGTACAATGTACATAGTACCTTATCTATACATGTTCAGAGAGGTGCTGAAATATATTAAACAACAAATTGGTTTCTTTCGTTCACAAATTTGAAGAAGTAGCTTGCAGATACCACCCAACTGAAACTGTATGTGCAACATACTCATATCTCATATGTAAAAACATCGGTATATACATATGTATGTGCATACATACTATCTATATGTTTATATATTTACAAACTCGTATGCATGCATGTATGTATGTATGTTTTCCTAAAAAAGAGTAAGAACTATAGGACAAATTTAGAATTTTTTCATAAAAAAGTTAAAATATTAACCTGAGTTAATAAGGTACGTTTGCTACAATTTGACGAAAAATCAGTCGAAAAACTGTCAAAATTTATTTTTTTCTATATTTTTCGAAAAATATCAAATATTTAGTCACTGAGTCTGAATAAAAAGACATTTAGTTCAAAAGTATCCAAGATATGATAAAATGAAAGTGCACATATTAACCCCGGTTAATAAAGAACGTGTGAGAGTAAAGTACAACCACAGACAAGAGAAATATACAGATGTAGAATATGGTATACATCGAGTTTAGTTCTCTTCTTTTGTGTAGATGACTCCACTTGTTCTGTTTTAGTTTATTCTGTGATCATGCAGGTTTTAAGTTACATGGTCGTGCGAGTCAACCATCCTCCAGTGTGTTGTGACTTCGCTATATACACATTTTTTTTATATTTCATTTTGTTGCAACCCTTTATTTTGTCTACTTATCTCAATCGATCTTGCGAACGAACATTATACGAACGACTGACTGGCTGGTCGGTGTTTCTGGATTTTAAACTGCGGTGTGTTTGTGTGTGTATATGGTGGTCATATTTTGATCTGTGGTTGTTGTTTTTGTTTGGTTTTATTTTCACATTTCTGTAAAATTTCGATGTTCTTTGATTTATGGTTGAGCGAAGTTTTTTTTGATTTGTAAGAAAACAATAAGAAAATGTCTCCGACAATTTTTGCATGTAATTTGTGTAGTCATACATTACATAGACATACATAAATGTATGTAGTTTTAAAATCGAAGGCAAATATTTTCTTGGGCTTACAAACTGGAAATCAAAACAATGCCTACCTACAGTTTTCTGTATCAATTATGTATTATATTTGACTAGCTGACCCATGCTCGCCTTGCTTCACCCCCGCTGCCACTGTTAAAGCAAAACATATTGGGATGAGTTCCGAATTTTTTTTCCGAATTTATGTACCCACCTCTAAGCGGATCTCTATGCCATTAAAGGAATGTAGGTACTCTGTAAATGAAATTAACGTTTTCAAAGAAATTACATATTTTATTGCAATCACAAAAACCAACGAAATGATCTACTTTTCCCGCCCTTCTGTTGGGCCATCGCATACATACATATATGTGCACACGAATACGCGGTAGCAAAATTCCCATTCAAGAAAATTTGAGCACTTGCAGCACTATGAAAATCACACATCCATGGTATAGTCGCTATTCCCCTTGCATATGCCCCTTTAAACTTGCATTACTTACAATAAGAAATTAAAGCGAAAAGAAAAAAAAACAAAATTATTACATCACACACAGGCACACATACTGCTCGTGTATTCGTTTTGTATGCAAAATCAAACAAAAAAAAAACTAATACCGGGTTTCGTCATACAAAGGAAAACGAATTTAAGCAGCAATGGGAATACAACAACAACATCCACAACACAAGGAAGTCCAAAGCAGAAAAGGAAATTGAGAGAAACGAACATTTTTGCTTGAATCATACACCATTCTTGGAGTTCGTTCATGTAGGCAGGCATTACATGCGAGGTATTGTATGATAGTATGCTGGTTTTAAAATTTTTTTTTAACATACTTTTGTTCTACCATTCTACATCTGTATATTTCTCTTGTCTGCGGTAAGACTCTTAGATATAAGAAACCAGAAAGTACCACTCTTAGTGCCCATAACATACATAATATGTACATATGTGTGTAGATGTGTTTGTACAGGTATATCACATTGCCATCAATGTTTTATGCAATCGTTTCATCTATAGGGAACAACCACTAAGTTCAGATTATAATGTATTGACTTCAGAATTCTTTAGAATCTTAATTTAAATAATATCACTTCCTACTACTTCCTTTCTATCATACTACAATCAAACAACGCGACTGATTTAAAGCACGGGCAATGCCGGGCAGCCAACAGCTAGTAATAAATACAATTTTAAATACATTTTCTTTATAGGTATTTTCTATTTTTTCCTGAAAATATTTGTGTTGATTAATAGTATTTTGATGTGCTGCGTTTTAATTTCGTATAAAATGTTTTGGTGTTAGTGCAAGTAGGTGTAAATCTCGAGTTGAATCCGAGATTCACAAAAATTGATCTCGAGCAAAAAGAGTGCTTTTATTGCCCGTTGGAAAATGAAAATTGTACTAGAGCGATAAAAACTTCTCGAGATCAAAAAAGTGCTTTTTTGCCCAATTGAATTTGACATGAGTGATTTCCGTTTAATTTTGACCCTAAGGTTACAGAGTGGAGGTTTAACTATGCCATCTGCTTTTTCAATATCTAGGGCTGAGCCCTTTCTGGCTTATTCATCCGCGGCTTCATTGCCTGGTATTCCGGTGTGACCAGGGCTGAGTTTTACGTCGTGCTGCGTGCCAAGAACCTTCAGTTCTTCGCGGCATACCTTACAGACCTTCATTGACCTCTCTGCAATTTTCAGCTGTTTGTGTTCCGTATGTAAGAACTGGCAGAACCGAACTATTGAATATATTTTTTTAGTTTCAACTCTAAGATAATTTTTAGATTCTAGAATTACTTCCCGTCATTTGTTATTCTTTCTTCTGGCGATGTCCATTTAAAAAATCCGGTCAACTGCAAGTCGTACTTGCACAACAAGTCTTCCGTACTATCAGTTATTTCTACGTATGTAATAGATAGATTTATGATAAAAAAAAAAAAACAACAAACAAAGTATGCAAGAAAGTTACGCATGGTGCATCAGATTTTATACTTCGTCTCGTTATTCGCTGAATTGTATTAAATGCGTGAAATTTTGGAATTCGTCTTATACATACAATACACATATAAATTTCTCTATACGTATCCGCTTTTATGAGATTTTGATGGAGTAACTTCACTTCTGGTCTGGAATTAAAAAAAACATGAATGAAAAAACAAAACCTGACGATCGTAATGAAGTCCTGATGATTTAAATTCAATCTACACTTTATTCTCAATGTTAATGATTTTATTCAGGACACCAATTTTTTAACATTTTTTGTTTTTGAAAAAGTGAAGAAAAAAGTAACAAAAAAATATTTCATACATTTTTGAATTCGTGCTTTAATGAGAGCTTTCATTTCGCATCCCATCTGATATCATCCTATTAATCATCAACTTTCTAAGTTCAGATCTGTGTTTGGACTAGCACTTCTCCAAAATTATTCCGTTTAAACATCGTCCAAAACTGCTAAGAATAATGCGGGACAAACTGGATCGCCTTATCTTACAACTCGCTCAACTCTGGATTTCCTTCAAATGGCAAATAACAGATGTTCAACATATCAACCAAATAACATCGCGTCGTATCCTGAATTTTCTTATCTAGAAAACAGCTTGGTCGATTTTACTTTTACCTACGTTCGACTACAATGCAATATGCACATGTATTCGCTAACGCTGAGCCCGTTAAATACGAAACAGAAAAACTTTACAGTTTTATTCACCGCTTGCAAACGACAATGATTTCCACCACCCACAACAAAAAATTTGGTAAACTTCCAATAATATAGACTTAATCAAAGATTAAACAAATTAAAGTTATTTGCTAATAACGAGAGACCTAAACTGCGATTTACTTCCACGAGGCTCTGAAGATAGTATATACTTTCTTTTTTATCGCCTGGTATCGATACATCCGGGTACACGTGCCTTGATACATATACAAACGCATTTCTAATCTTTTTCAGCGTTACAGCCCCTTTCATCTACCATCAAAGAAAAACAAAGTTTAACTACACTAACAAAGAGAGAAAACACTCCCATCAGCAAACAAAGGCCAACAACGTTGCACTAAATCGTTGTCCCAAGTTCATCGTAGCTTAAGCGATATCTTGTGGCAGTCATCATGAAACAGAACTTCTCAAGTTATCATCTATCGAGACTCTATCTATTGCTGCCAAATTACGTAATGGGCTGCCATTATACAGAGAAGAGCAGGAGTGCTAAAATGTTAACGGATATAGATACATTTCACAGGATACACTGCGGGGTGACTTTATATGTACGTGCGGGTACAGTAAATGAACATAACCATAAATTATGCTCCCCCACTTCGAAAGGTGCTTCTTTTCTGTCTTGTTCTTTGTGTTTTTTTTCCATTATTTCAGTTTTTGTGTCCTTTGAATAAATGTCGTAGGTGGAGCGAGGGTTGGCCCTTTTTGAACATATTACCCTTCTTAAAGTTTGCATTGCATATTCATGTCTGGGTGGAGGTGGCAAGCCAAAGCTGTGTGAAAAATTTATGTGAAGTGCATTCGCACAATACATTATCTTTAATGGGACGAAAGGATATTTGTCCTGTCTGAGTACAACTCAGGTGGTAATTTAATATCATCCAGGATGAACATTAGTGTAAATTGCTTTCGCTAGAAGAGTGTGCCAAAAATTCTAATGAATGCAAATACAAACACACTCCCCATATGTGCATACATTTGTATGTGAATATATACAGATACACATGTACGTAGACATAGGTTAGATTGAATTAATGAAACTAACTCAATGAACTTTAAATGTGAGTTTAGAGTTTGAATGAAGTGATCGGTTGTGTTTTTATCTCCTCTCTTGAGTTGTGATCCCATTTTTAGGTGAAAACGTACCTATTTATTTCCAAATTCGAATCAAACTATAGTGTACCAAAGATAGTTACTTTTTAAACCTTTCTCGATAAAAAATTTCATAAGCCCCTTGCGAAAACAGTGAAAGAATCAATTTCTTTTCCCCCTTAAAATCATATTAAACAGCAATTTCCCTCCCATTTCTATTTATTTCCCGCAAAATCATACACCCACAGTCTCATTGCCATGTACAATATGGATCCATGTGGTGAATGTCTCTCTGACCTCCCCGCCGATGGAAATTACGTAACATGTTATAGGTGTGAAAGAAAAATGCATTTTGGCTGTACTTCGATTTCCGAAAAGTCTTACAGGAAAGTGACTATTGCTAGAAAGGAGGAATGGAGATGTTCAACCTGTAGAAAGGTACTTGCAGCGCCCTCCGCACCCAGAACACCTGTTGAAATAACATCGAATATGTCTAAGCGAATGAGAAGCGTAAGTTCTCCTGAAGGGCTGCAACAACAAACCGCAATATCAGCACCAAGCACTAAATCAGCACCGCAAGGCAATTATATTGATACAATTTTAAATGAAATGCGCAAAATGAGAAAAGAAACGTTCAATATAAATCTTTAATCAAAAGGCAAAGAGGCATTTTTCAGGAGAGCAATTTTAAACTTTGAAAAATGATGCAAATGTATGAATTAAGCCGTTTTAACACGCTGATAAGACCGAAAAAAGCTTATTTTTTGAAGGGTTTGAAAATGTAAAAAAATCATTTTTTGGCATTTTGGCCGCTTTGCCTTATGAGTAACGAAATACTACGGTGTTTGGTCAAAAAGACATAAGTTCATTTTTTGCGAAATTGAGTTGAGTATGTAGAACTATTCAGAAAAAAATCTATATTCGTTTGGTCTTACCAGCATAAGTTTCAGTAGCCCGAATCCAAAGTTACTGCGTGGTCCTAAAATTACATTACAATTATTTTAAAAGTTGTGGTTGATCAAAATGACATAACTCCTCATGTATTGTGTTGACTGCGCGAAAACTTTCAATTTTCCAAATAATTGCGTGATTGGAATGACATAACTCCACATGTGTTGTTTTGACCGAGCGAAAATTTTAAATTTTTTAAATAATAACATGGTCAAAACAACAGTTAACTCATGAAAAACATGAATAGGATTCTTTTGTTTGAACTACTATTCACGTTTTTCTTTGTTTTTTTATTTTTAAACTTAAATAAATGTATTTTTTTAAAAAACTTGTAACTAAAATTATTTTCCATCTGAATCTTATCTCAACCCGTTAAAAAAGATCAAAATATCGTTTGGTCAAAACAACATATCTCCCTTAAAACATGTTTTTGGGACGATTTTTTAAATTTAATTAATTTATTGTTGTACATCTTATAATTTATATTATTATGGCATTACAATATAACTTTAATACGTAAAACTGGATTTAGAAGGAATTATTGATTTTTAAAACGCATTTATCTCAAAACTAAGATTTAGGATTTATGTCTTTTTGGCCAAACACCGTAGTTGTGAATTTATGGCAAACAAATACGAAGAAATAAAACAACACATGACATTAAGCAATTAAGCACTACAGAAACTCTCAAACGAAATCTCGAATCGGGTTACCAAGTTGATGTTGTATAATATGTTACCGGCCAAACCCGATTTCAGGCAAAACTATTTTGTTTATCCTTAACATTATCAGCGAGCAATATTTATTCAAATAGTCTAAGTATTTAATTTTAAAAAATATTATTGAGAGATTTTTTTTTTCAATAAAGGAGAACTAGTACAATGAATTAACTGCAGCTATCAGTTTATTTGTTTGTAACTATTTCGCCATAAGATATTCTGCATTCACTATTTCGCTTTATTTTATTTGGCAAAATATCTGTGGCAACAAGGAAAAACAACATAAGTCGATTTTTACAACTTTTCAGGAGAGCAGTGGAAAGGTTTGATGTCATCTTACAGAAAACTATGCATCGTATAAGAAAGTTGTTGATACAGAAATAAATATGAGAATTTTTAATTTTTAAACAATTACTTATGGTTGCGTTAGTTTCGTTAGCTGTTCGAGCATAAGAAAATATGTCAAAAGCTTCCGGAAAATCTTTACTTATGCTGTTTTTCCATAAGAACATTTGCGGGAACATTACTCATGTTGATTTTTGGTGGTCTATAACTCAGCAACCGCTAAAGATAAAAATAAGAAAAAAATATGCCAAATAGAATCGAATATTGCGCATCCGTTGTTGTAAAAAACTCAACTTCGACATAAGTCGACTTATGTCGTTTTTCCTTGTGGCCACAGATATTATTTTGTATTTTTAATTTGTTTTTTTTTTTAATTTCCCGCGAAATTTTTTACATGTGATAAAATGAAAGCCAAACAAATTAAAAATACAAAATAATATTTTGCCAAATAAAATAAAGCGAAATAGTAAATGCAGAATCTTTTATGGCAAAATAATTACAAACCTGAACGAAAGTTTTCCAAATAAAAACTGCGACGAAACAACATGCGAGTTGTTGATAAGCGAAATACTAAATGAACTGATAGCTGCAGTAATTTCATTGCACTAGGTCTCCTTTATTGAAAAAAAAAATTTCCCTCAATAATATTTTTTTTACAAATAAGTAGACTTTATTTGAATTAATATTGCTAATCTAATTGATTGCCTTTTAATTTTACCAAATAGATTACTTGAATAATATTTCAAAACTAGTTTGGCCTGGCTAAACTAGTTCGTCCTAGGCCTAACTAGTTTGTCCTGGGCCCTATTTCATAAAACTATTAGTCTAATAATTATTAGTGAATTTTCTAATATTTTGCAATTTATTAGTAGAATTTTGTTTCATAAATATTTGTCCGCACTAATAATTTATTTCTCTGGCGCCAATATTTATATAGGAAATTGTGAGCAGTCGTAATAATTTATTTCTCTAGCGCCAGTATTTATATAGGAAATTGTGAGCAGTCGAATGCGAATGATTGTCGAGAATCGAGCTTGTTTGAAATATCGTTTTTTAAATAGCACGAGTACGAGCGAATATGAAGTTATGAGAATATGTCGTCGTGGTCGGATCTGTAAACAAAGAATTAATGATGTAATTAATTCCAGTTACGAATTTAATGAAACATTCAGAATTAATGATAAATCTCTGGAATATTCGTTGCAACGAATCGGACCTTTTCTTAATACATTAAAAAAAAACGAAATTTTGCTTTGTCGCCTAAGCAAAGACTTCTAACAGCACTTCATTGTTTAGGAAATGGATGCCAATATCATGGCACAGCAGATATGCACGGTGTTTCAAAAGCCACTGCTTGCCGTGCTAAAATGGAAAAAGTTAAACTAATTAACGAATATGTTTTTCCACATGTTGTAAGAAGATTTCACTTAATTAATCATATGCGTGCTGTTATTAGCTGTATTAATGGCACTCTTATCGAAATTGATGCACCTTACAATCATGAAGATCGTTTTATTGATCGCCACGGAAAACATTATATAAACTGTATGTTGGTTTGCGGACCGGATCTACAATTTTATTTATTGTCTCAAGGAATAGTGTACTCTTTAAAAAAAAAAATTGAAAATGGTTGCGCTCACACCCAAGATCAGTGCGTTTGGGTGATTCGGCTTACCCTCTTAAATGACGGCTAATTACGCCTAATTGTTAAATTACAAAGATCCTGCCGTGCACACATGAACTTTCAAACGTCTACAGAAGGGAGTAAAATTGCAGTGGAAATGAGCCAACACATTTTTAAGTTTTAAAATTATATTAAATTAATTTTTAATTCCTAAGAACAAACACATCGCTCTATTTTGAGGGGGATGTTTTCTCTAATGCAAACTAGGCGAATGTGAAAACGGTAACATTATGAAGAAATATGTGTTTCGTGATTATTTACAGACACTATGCATGGGAATTCATAACGGGGACTAATAAATTTCTGCACTTATAATTTCTACACAAATAATTCCTAGGGAAATTAGGGAAATTATTTTTAGGTAAGGCATACCGTTTTATTATTTTTTCTTATAAACGTAACAATTATAAACAAAAAAATGTGTAGTAAGTATTCTGAAAAACTCGCAGATTTTATGATACTTGGAAAAAACCGCAGCAAGTAAAAATCGAAAAAATGATTATTTACCTATTTTTTTAACCACAGTTGGCAATTAGTGCGAATTTCTAACTAAATCATAATTTTGCAATTTGTTTTTTAAACAAAGTATGACTTTGCGAAGGTTTTCAAGTATGCTCATTTATTAGAATACCCGTCAAAACCCTAATTTCCATACCATTTTCCACTTAACATCCCAGACTCAAACCTAACTGAGTATGTAGGCCTAGTTGGAAAATTTAACCAGGAAAAGTGGTATAAATGATTAGATAGGATGATAGAATAGGATAGGATAGGATAGGATAGGATAGGATAGGATAGGATAGGTTAGGATAGGTTAGGATAGGATAGGATAGGATAGGATAGGATAGGATAGGATAGGATTGGATAGGATAGGATAGGATAGGATAGGAAAGGATAGGATAGGATAGGATAGGATAGGATAGGATAGGATAGGATACGATAGGATAGGATAGGATAGGATGGGATAGGATAGGATATGATAGGATATGATAGGATAGGATAGGATAGGATAGGATAGGATAGGATAGGATAGGATAGGATGGGATAGGATAGGATAGGATAGGATAGGATAGGATACTTTATTATTATAGAACTAATAACATTGAAAGTATTATTAGAAAACTAATAACTTTGAAATTATTTGTATTAGACTAATAGTTTTATGAAATAGGGCCCTGATATGGTTAGGATATTGGCCTAGGCCAAACTAGTTTTGCCTGAAATCGGGTTTAGCCGGTGACGTCATATACTGCTTTTGTTAAAGCTTTCGATACAGTATGTCCCCAAATGTTATTAGATAAATTAATGTCGTTTGGAATCCACTCATTTTTACTTAAATTGATTATTTGACAAATAGAAAGCAGGCTGTAAAAGTCATTAATGTACTATCTGGTGCCCCTCAAGGTAGTCATTTGGGTCCTTTACTGTTTAACATTTTTGTCAATGAAATTCCATCTTTACTGCGTCACTCTAATTGTTTAACGTATGCTGACGATCTTAACATTTTAATTCGTGTTAGAAACATAAATGATTGTGATATTCTTCAAAATTACCTAAATGTTTTTATTCAATGGTGTCATAGTAACTTTCACTCGTTAAATATAAATAAATGTTCTTCCTTTTCTGTTTAGCGTTTATTAACTTCCATATTGTTTAAATATACAATTGCGTTAACAATGCTAAATCGAAAAACGGAAATGAAAGATTAAAAAACGTAATTTACAATGATTTGTAATATATAACAACCAAAAAATTATTTGAGTTTTGTAGCGTTGTATTTAGTACATACTTATATACTTTGGCAATTTTAATGATTTGCTAACATAAAAAAGAAAATACGCATTTTACAGCGATATACTTTAGCAATTTTAATGATTTGCAACATAATGATAAGGGAATCTATTACTCCATAAACTGGTTCCTATACGCAAGGGCATCCGATACGTAGTTGCAGAGAACGTTCCAGTTAGATCCGTTGTGTATCTGAATTACCTGAATTTTAAATAAAAAAATACATTAAAAATCGGCTAAAAACTAATATCTGACGAATAAATATTTATTACTGATTTTTTATAAAAATAAATTTCCCTTTATTTGTATTTTCATAATTGTTTAAGGTTCCGTAATCAATGGTAACACGGAACCATTATAAATTCGCTCTAAATTTAAAATATCTGTCACGATAAAAACATCAAGAAACGTTCTACCTAGAAACTTGAAATTTAGCTCACTCATACATCACGGTGGTCCACATATTTGAGACAACCAAAATTTGAGCTCAACAAAAAAAAAATTCTGAAAAATATAACGTGTTGGATATCATTCAAAAGGGACTCAAAGCACAAATATTTTCTTTATTTTTTTTTTTTAAGAAACTTTGGGAGTTATTGCCGAAAATGTGTGAAAAACTCCATTCCCCGCGCTTATCTCCGAAACAACATACTTAAATGAAAAAATCACGGTCACAGCCTCAAATTATTTCTACTATGAATTAATTAGCACACATACTAGTTGAAACAATAGCTATCAAATGAGGAAAAAATTGAATTGCTTTTGAAGGGAGGTATAGTGAGATTCCCATCTCCATATAACGACAGACTGAAAAAGAGCTGACTTTTCAACGGTATTTTTCAACTTATAAGCGGGGACGCAATTTGACGCAGCTGAAAATGGTACCGTTGTTTAGGTAAGACTCCAATAAATATTTTAAGGGAAGAATTCAAATGGATGGGAGTGGAGCACGTTTGTTCTGCTCTACTGAACTTTCCCACACATTGATTTTTAGACCATTTATTTTAAAAATTCATAGCTGCTTGAAAAAAATGCCCAGTTACAAAGTGAAAGTTTAAACTCTCGTTTTGGTTTAAACTTCCGTTTGAAATATTTTCGGTTTTACAGTGCTCGTTTAAACTGAAAGTAGAGATTAACTTGTCGTTTCAGTTAAACGCCAGTACTCTACCGTTTAAACTTTCCTGTATAGGTTGGCACTTCACACATTCACGCATTTAAATTCACACAGTCACATAATGAAGTTCACGCATTCACAAATTGAGAGTACGCATTTTCATTGGTGGAAGCATAGAGAAAATTTAGAGAAACTGTCATCGTCGTTGACGGCGTTGACGATCGTTTGACAACGATTTTGTTTTGTTGTCAGTACACACATTCACGCATTATAGTTCACACATTCATATATTGAAGTTCACGCATTCACAAATTGAGATTATGCGTTTTCCTTGGTGGAACATAGAGAGAATGAAGAGAATCGTTTGACATTTCAAAACAATAGCGCCGAATTTTTGTCTAGCATAGCTTCCAAAACTGCGTTTAGTCAACTGGTAGATTAATCCCGACTGTGAAACCGAACGAGTTAAACGAATAGTTTAAACTCTCGTTCACGTTTAGTTGATCTACAGTTTAAACTCTCACTGTGAAACTGGACATAAGAAAATTAAAATTACGATAACGTTTACGTAATCTTTAGACATATTGTAAAATGTATTTAAAATTTTAAAATTAATATCAAGTTGTCGCGGAACATATATTGACTAGAGTGCGAGGCACTACGCTATATGCACAAAAAATGGTTTCATAATGGACCGACTTTAAAGCTATCGCAACTGTTACCATAAGTGTAAATTTTTCTCCATTCCATCGAAATGTGTTATCCAACTTATATACTTTAAGAATGCATAGCCACTAAGTGTTTCAAACAATTTAAAAATTTAGATTTTTTTCGCCTCTCAAACCACTGTGCGACGTTAACTGATCACCTATATACATATACTTATAAAAATGAAATATTGTTTGTATGTATGTTATAGACTCCGAAACTACCGATCCGATTGAGTTAAAATTTTGGGGAAATTTTTTGTATTTTTCTGAGAGTGTTTCTGTGGAGTTTGGTCAAAATCGGTGTGCTAGGAGCTGAGCAAGTGGCAAAAAGGGGGTAAAAAGCTATTTTTCTGTCTTTAAACAGCTCCTAAATCAACAATGGCTTATCGGATTGAAAAACAAAAAAATAGGTGGCTATGCTCAAAACAATTCATAAAGTCATAGCCAACAATTTTCGATCAGTGGAGACCTCAGCCAAAACTCATGCAGTGGGTGACGTAATAGTGTGGATAATGTGATTGCCGCTATCTATTCGCCGTGCGACAGGAATACGTACATACATACACTGAGAGAAATTTACAATAAAAAAATCAAATAGAAGAATGTTTAACTTTTCCGTGTTTAAACATGTCGCTTAAATGAAAAATGTAAACTAAATTTTGGTTTAATCAAATAAATACATGTTTGGTGTTGAATTAACAAATATTTTAAATACATATTTGTTAACATAAATTAGTTCATGTTTGATATTATCCATAAAATATGAAAGAGTTTACTTTAAATACAATTCTATTAAAATCAGTTTGTATTGAAATATTCAAACGGATTTCTATTTGATCTAACCATAAGCAAGTGAAGTAAAATTTCGTTTCAAAAACGAATACAAGATCATTTAAAATATGACTATGTTTGACTCAAATAAGTTTATGTTTGAGAAAACATGAATGAGCTTGTTTTAAACAGAATTATATTGAAAACCTTTGGTAATGAATTATTCGAACAGATGTATATTTCATTTGACTATAAACGTGTTTGAATGTAACATCACTTGTAAATGTACCATAATTTGTTATTGCTTTATTCAGTTTCATATATACACCAGTGGAATGTGGACGTGAATAAGTTGTGCTTAACTATTAACTATGCATGTGTGATATTTTTAGTAATTTGTATTTGTTCAATAATTGTAGTTCGAATTAAAACTAACAAGTGCAAATAACAAAATTTTGGAATATTACGTTCAATTAAACGTATAAGTTTTGTCTTTTGACATTTAGGTATTATTTGCAGATTGTGTTGATTACATAGCTTCCAGCTTGCTTAATACTGTGATTACTCCAACAGCTCGTTTCGGAGATGCTGAAGGAAGAAAAAACTTAGTACACTCATATTTTACAAATCCTACCTTACATTTGTATCAAATTAATAACGGAAGATGTTACTTAAGAGATAAGTTTTTGTAAAAAATTAATAAAATCAGTTAAATTAAAAGAAAATCAGTTTTTTTATGTCGCATATAAGAACCTCTTTTTCCAGGATCCAGTTCTTTCTTGAGTTCAAAAAATGGGCACGAAATTTGTATAAGATGGAAACCAAATAAATCAACAAAATTAAAAAAATATATATTACATATATACATATACATATGTATGTATGTATATATTTAAAGCATTACAGGTTATAATTTAAAGTGTTTTCTATTTATTTTTCCCAAATAGAATTCCCTTAGAATTAAAAAGATACCTATTTAAGAAATTTAAATATTTTTATATCAAGTTAAATAGATTTCTATTTAATTTTCTTAATTTTGATTCTGTTAGTTTGAAATAGAAATCATTTTGATTTAAATAAGCATCTGTTTATAAAATTTACGTTGAATATGTTTATTTCAAATAGAAAACAAGTTGATTCTATCAAAAACTATCTAAAATTATGATTAAAAATAACAAAGTTATTCATGTTTAAATTAAACAAAAACCATTTTGGCGCCAAATCATATTCATTTGTGTTTAGTTTAAGCACGAATGGGTTTAGTTTTTTTCTCAGTGTACATGTTTATGAACACAAGTATATAAGGAGTAGGAATAAAAATTATCAAACCAAAGCGAGTAGATATGTACATATGTATATACATACATAGATCAGTGATCTATTGCACAGGCAGGTACCCCTTTGGTGGTGGCCGGCCATGCTGTTAATATGTACAGTATGTACTTATGTATGTGCGTTTTCTGTGTTTCGAATACATACAATGTTGAAATGGTTATTTTGCGATCGTGTGCTGTAATGTTTTTGACTATTTTGAACTCACCGATGAATTTAAATAGGAAAACCTTAATTGGCAATACATGTGTATGTCTATGTAGATATGTACGTATATAGAAATCACATTTTTTATGAGGGTATTTTTTTTTTTTGGAAAATATCCCTTAAGTTGCTACGTACATTTGTATTTATTTGTTTTTTAGTGTGTTTCTTTACAATGTTTGTCATTTTCTGGCGATTCTTATCACACTAGTCACACTTATGTTATAAATGCGAAAGTAACTCATTCTGTCTGTCTGTCTGTATTTTACCTTTTTACGCCTAAACCGCTGAAGCAGCAGAGGACGACCTCGCCTAAGGTGGCGCGCACAAGTAGAACAAGACCTCAGCCAACTTGACTTGCGCAACTGGAGGTGGCTAGCTAAGGACCGGGCTAGCTGGAAGAGGTTGTTGGTTGAGGCCTTGGTTCACCCCGGACTGTAGCGCCACCTACGTAGGTAAGTAAGCTATTTCTATATAAAACTAGATAAGCAGAACAGCTTCATTGTTTTTCGTGTAAGAACTTTCGGCTTACAATGTTCATTATAATCAAGGCATGCAGCATTGTATCGGTATAAGAACAGTGAAAAAAATCACTGTGAAAGAAAGCGTAGCAACGCGCGCCGGGTGTCCGCTAGTATATAATATATTTAAGCATTACTAAGCTCAATATATTCTCTGCAGTTATTGACACTGATCTCTCTGACCATTACTCCGTCTTATATGCAACAGCAGATTTGAATAGCACAGAAACGTCTTGTGAAGCTGAGGTTAAACACATTAATCAACGAAAAGTTAATGAGCTAATATAGCAAACAGACTAGCAATATCTACTTCAAGAATATGACGTTGAGGCACTATATAACAATTTCGTAAGAGAAATGAATACAGTATACACTGAAGCATGCGAAACGACCACAACCAAAAGAACACGGAAACATAAGCCATAAATTACTTGCAGCGGCGACAGCGGTTCTTATAAAGGCAACTGCACTCTCGTCGTCGCAAGCCTGCTTTTGTTCTGTGGGGACCTAAGTAGGTCTAGTCTTCCATTCCTTGACTAAATCTGTTGCCCAATTAAAGGTGGCATGGTCTTTTGTGACCCAAGTATCCTTGTCCTTTTTTTTAAGTCGACTAAGGGCTTGGAAAGCACCACGACGCTTCCTGTAAGCGAGCGTGCCGGCTCTGATATGCTTTCTGACAACCCTCGGGCAGGTCGAGGCCTGTGAAGAGTTGTCTGTATCATGGGTATGAGAGCTTCCGGAGCGCGCATCGTGATCGATACTCAAGCGTTCCATTCGCTTCTCAATCTCTTTAGTTACGTTAACCGTATCGTCCTTGTTTTGTTTGTCGTGGGGGATACCCCCCGAAGGTCGATTGTCGGTCGGTTTTGATGCGATTGGTGAGGCATCACTCTCGGTTTTAGTTTTTGTTTTAGGTTAAGGCATTGATCCCACGAGTGTACGAAAAGGGTAAGGTCACCGCCAGCAGAAATCCGAATACTGGGGGAAGGCAAGATTCAAACCGAGGTATTGCCACGTACCCGGAGTTCGCATATCGCTGACTGAGCACCCTCTCAGCCACGCATCCATCGGCATATGCTGTTCCACCTTAGGATTAGGGGATTTTTTTCTACGGACTACCCAAGGAGTTAACCTTCTCCCCGCTATGTTAGCCGACCCACCAGCAGAGACATGACCTACTGGATAGATCGTTACCGGCAGCCACCACGTGGAGGTCATAGCTGGACTTCCGTGGAAACAACAGTTACGGCACGTGCAACCTAGGTTACTACATGTTATCACCCTATTGTTAACCACAGCAGGCTACCAAACATTTAGTAAGCCCGAGATAAACTATTGCGTGATGCAAAAGGAGTTGCTAGCCGTGATAAAAGGCATTCAACATTTTCAACCTTACCTACTTGGACGCGCTTTTATTGTTCGCACGGACCATGCCTCTTTTCGATGGCTGTTAAATTTTAAGGAACCAGAGGGCCAAGTTACACGGTGGATCGAGTTTTTGGTTTCCACTCCCAACATCCGACGGTAGAAATTGGTACATTCTGGCACTGATGGACTATTTTACGAAGTGGCCCGAGTGTTTCACTATGCCCGCTTTAATCGATAACGTTTTCTACCGCCATGCCATGCCGCTCCAGCTCCACAGTGATCAAAGGCGGAACTTTGAGGCGGATCTCTTTCAAGAAGCTTTACAATATTTGGGCATAGAGGAAACACGTACGACACCACTGCATCCCCAATCTGATGGGATGGTCGAACGATTTAATCGAACCATTTTGGATTACCTCTCTAAATTTTGCGATGCGAATCAGCGTGATTGGGATAGACACTTACCTATGCTAATGCTGACATATAGAGCAGCTGTTCATGAAACTACTCGCGAAACACCTGCGATGATGGTCTACGGCAGAGAACTACGACTTCTACTCGAAGCCTGTATGGCAGTTAAACCGGGAGACCAATTTAGTGCCAGTGAGTACGTCGCTCAGCTACGGGAGTCACTCCAAGGTATACACGAATAATGCAATAGTTAGTACCTGGCACATGTAAGAACGCTACGACCTGCGAATTAAAGGAAAATCTTACAATCTGGATGATGATCTGGCTTTACAACCCGACAAGGAAAAAGGGATTTAGTCCGAAGCTACAAACAAACTGGGAGGGTCCGTATGTGGTTGTTTACAGAATTTCGCAGGTGGTGTATAAGATAAAGAAGGAGGGAAGCAGACTGCAAAAGAAAATTGTGCATTTTAATCGATTAGCACCATTTAAACAACTTGGCGTGGAGGCTCAAGTCTGAAAGAAGGGGGCAGTGTCAATAAAATTATAGATAAAATTATAGATGGCGGTGTAAAGAAAGATGAGGAAGAGAAGAAATAAGAAAAGAAAGGAGACGCGAAATGTCAAATGTTGGGTTTTTACCACGCGGTTGGACAACGTGTTTGAATTATCTAATTTTTTTTTTTTTTTTTTGTTTTATATAATCTACACACGCTAAAGGGGATATGAATACACTTATAATGTTATTTCACACAGCGCGAGCACATGAAGAACAAGAACGAGAGATAGACAGATTCCACCAAACACGCCAAATTATATGCTAATGTTGGAAACAGGACTATCACCACTGTTCGTGAAAACACTAAAACTCCAGGTTGATTACGTGCTCAAAGTTCTAAAAATGCCAGTACATCGACTACCAAAAAAGCAGCGCTGAATACAATACGGCAAAAATGGGATGGTACAAGGAATGGATAGAGCTAGCAACTAGGTGTGGAGTAGAGCTAAATCTCGAGAATACCACGGAATGGAAGTCGAAACTATACCAACTCATCACAGCTGTGGATGAACAGGCCAGAGCAGGATTTCTGGAGAGTGCGCTTGGGTCGCAGCATAGAATGATATACAGTTGACTTTGCCACAATCTATAACAGAATAACTATTTCCGTGATGAGCACAGTATTGATGAAATAGCAACGGTGCTGAGGCTACGTGGAGAGCTCCAAAAATTAAATTATATACCACACAGGGATGATCTACCGACACTTTGTAGCCTGTGTAACATGGCAGAGAGGGAAGACGTTTTGCACTTCCTTGGCAGAGGCCCTCAGCGAGACAAGGAGGGAAATCTTTGAAAGCGATACTCTATCGGAACGCGAAGTCCAAAAGGTTCTTAATGAAATAAATGTTACAAAATTAACCAGGTACTGCAAGATTGCATTACAGTATCGAGAGCGGATTCTAAACGGAAATTTCTAATACTTCAACGTACTCATCTAACATATTATAATATTTCAGTTTGTTCTATATCTTTTTGAAGTTAAATTTAGTTGTCAACCAGGCAAACGGCAAAGCCATGCCTACCGATTTTTTTTTGTAATTAACATTGTAACAAATATTTAAGCTCTAAAATAACAATCTAATCTAATCGAATCTAGACAGATCGGCGTAATGATGGGAAACTAATTTTTAATTTTTTTTTTATTTTCTAGTTTTCATAACAGTATGTTGATCGGACGTACTTAGCACCAAACTAAAGGGTATAGGACTTTTAAGATTAACTCCAAATTTCGTCATTAAGCAGACAACAATGACCATCAATGCCAATTTTTATGCAACGAAGTCGGGTATGTCCTTTGTGCCAGCGCTTAATTTAAGCCAGATTTTAATGCGGCCACAACAAAAAATACCGCCCAAAGGAGCTGCAATGAGTGATGACTTCATAATCCGTGGAGACGAAGATCTAGCGTTGGTCAGACAGAGGATTGCAGAACTAAAACCTCAGCAGACACTTCCAAGAGCCGTCACGCACCATGACGTACATCAATACTCCATCGCCTATGTCTCCCTATTTGCTGTTCTGTTGCTGTTGATTGTAGTCGTTCATCATAGAAGGAAGACGAAGAAGACGGTAAATCCAAAGAACGTGGTATTTGAGCTCCAGGATCTCAAGGCTGGGGAGGATGTCTAAAAAACTATAGCATATGTTCTAAGATTGCTGACCCATCGTACTCACTCTTAGACTACAATATCACTCAGACATCAGCATTACCTTTCCCACACTCCATTCTGCTGACATATAAAATCCAATCCATACAATTTCCCAGATTGAATTCCATATCACAATGCAACACTGCACCTGGTAAATACACGGCAGTCAAATTTGGTAATGGAGACCCGAATTAAATTTCACACAATCATTTCCCACCATCCTTCAATAATTGTAAATTATTATTTACGGAAATTATTATGTTAATAAAACTCACTTGTTCCAAGACTGCGGTCAGATTCACTTATTTTAATTAGATCAAAAGAGATCTATTCAAACATTTTTTAGAATCTCTGGCGGTAGTAGCAATCTAGATTGCATCTACACCCTCTTTTCTTGCCGATTACTATCGAAAAACTATTCAAATCTTATACAAATACTTTGCAGCTTTTGATAAACGGCAAATCGTCGTCCAATACCACGTGTCAATCGGTCAATTTAGGTGGAAAATTAGAAAAAAAAACCTTCTTCAACGCCCCCTTAAGCAATGTGCAATTACTGTGGAGGAAACAGAATTCCACGCAAGGACATCGATTAGGAGGAGGACCCCCAGTCACATTGCCACACGTCACATATCTCTGATTCTTTTTTGTTGTTGTTCCCTTCTCTTTCTTTGTGATGTAATAAGACACATATATTTTATGACAACTCATAGATACGCATATTTGAAATAAATTGTTTCACAATAACTAATGTGCGACACTTCCGCCCAACAACCCAACGGACGCATTCCATTGATCCTAAAGGACATATAATGGAATTTTGCGGTCACTATAAATCACAATAAATAAGGCGGCTGTTGGTCTGCACAGCGGGAGTACACGTATACCTTTTGTTAGGAGCGGACACACGTTTGCCGATGTCCATAAATTTCGAAAAATAAACTTCACCCTCAACTGACAGATTCGAAGGAACTATTATATTCTACTTTCTGTACAGCAGCATGGAGAGGAATTCCCGTCGAAAGGTACACACCTTCGTTAGAAAGTCCTTTTTCCTCTGGCAGTCGCAGCCAATTTTCCTTTTCTAGTTTCGAAAACAACAGTTTGCAACCGCAGATGATTGGAGTTCAGCTGAGTTAGGTACAATGTCATAATGCGATGCACAATTTTTTTTTTTTCTCTTTTTTGACATTTCTCTTGTTATTATTATGATGACTGCTTTATGCGTTTGTATGCAGTTATAGTTTCGAAGGATATTCGTACATCCATATTGGATAATATTGTTTGAATGACAAAATATTTCCAAGTATTTAATCATCGTGCACAATTAGGCGAACAGATGTCAAATTATATGCTTCCCAAGTGTCCGCATTGGCACGTGCAGTGCATAGGTCGTAAATTTTAACTGTGTTTTGTGACTTGTGTCAAATTTCCTGTCAGGATGTTACGCTTAGTTGGATGGCAGAGCCCAGTTAAATGACGAAAACATTTTCTAATGAAACGTAATGTCTGGGGAATTGCACAAATTAGTTAGTTGGAAATTTCAGGAATTTTGGTTCATTACGTGAATAATTTTAAATGATATGTGATACCCATGATTAACAGTTAACTTTCATTAGAACTGAATGAGCTACATAAGATACTCGATTAATTAATGGGCCAGCCAGTCATTGAGTTGCCAAAAAATTGACAAAATATAGATATCGAAAAGTAAAACCCACAGAGTAATGAGTCGTCACCAAGCAAATAAAACGAATTGAAAAAAATGAAGATATGGTTTAACCGTAGGTACTTCCATAGTGAATTTGCCCCTAGAAGGAATTATATCTTTATGCATATCGTTTTGTAGGGGAGATCAGTAGTAATTAATACACATAGATATTTCCGATTTATATTGATTTATTTAGGAGATATTTAAAAAAAAACCGTCCGAGAAGGACATTTTTTCGGAACGCTATATTTCTATAACTACAGAAGATAGGGCAATAAAACAAAAAGCTATAGTTAAACAATACTCTAGAGCTATTATTTCAATTTTTTTTAAAGGGCACGCCTCAGTACAAATATGTATTAAAAAAAAGCAGTTAAAAATGTACATGATCGATTTTTACTGGTTCTTATTAGTTGATCATTAGTGCCCGTCTAAGGATTGCTTCTCATACAGAGTTCGCTTGGATACAGCTGGTGATATCACCAAACGTCGGATTTTATCAGAAGCATCATGGATTTTTGATCCTATCGGCTATGTAGCACCTGTGGTGGTATCTGTCAAAATCATTCTTTAATAGCTTTGGAAGGAGAATGTGAGTTGGGACGAACAAATCCCAGGTCACCTGAGTCACCGTTGGATGTTAATTCATCGAGAACTTCACAGGCTCGAATCTCTTCGCATTCCGAGATTAATGTGGTCCAACAAACGTAGCTGGGAGTTACATGCATTTTGTGATGCATCATTGGACGCGTACGCAGCAGCAGTTTACTGTAGAAGTATCAATTCTGATAATTCAATATCGGTAACATTGGTAGCAGCCAAAAGTAAAGATGCTCCAATTAAAATTCTATCTTCCTCGTTTAGAACTTTGTGGAGCTCTTCTGCTAACCCGTCTAGTTAACAAAATTAAAGTTTCTTTGCAGGAAAACGATATAAAACTCTTCGCCTGGACAGATTCATCCATCGTGCTCCATTGGCTGTCAGCACCTCCGAATACTTGGTCGGTTTTTGTTGGCAATAGGATGTCCGAAATACTTTCTTCGATACCTCGTAAGTTGTGGAACCATGTCCGATCATCCAGCAATTCAGCCGATGTTGCTTCTCGTGGCATTACCCCTTCACATGTCTTTAAATCTGCATATTGAATGTAATTAAGCTGAGAATAAATATCAATCACATGGGAGCAGCTGTTCTGAAGTAACAGCCGTTTGTTTTAAATTGAATTTTCATTTTCTCATTTGAAGTCCTTTAAACCAAAAGAATTGTTAAAATATATTCAGCGGTTCTTGAGATCCTTTACTTCAAACGTAATATGATACCGATCGGGACTTTGCTTTATAAAGGGTGATTTTTTAGCTGGTTTGGTTTTGGCAACACTGGTTTTGACAGCTGACGTGTGTTTAGTACCTTGTGTCACTGTCAAACAGCTTCAGTTTGGTTTGCAATTTAACCATGGATCGTCTTACAAATGAACAACGCTTGCAAATTATTGAATTTTACTATCAAAATTCGTGCTCGGTTCGAAATGTTCATCGCGCGCTGCTTCCATTTTATGATCGGCATTCTCGACCTTCTGAGCAGTCTATTCGGAAGATTGTGACCAAATTTCGCACCAAATTTACTTTGTTGGACATTAAACCACCAACACGTTTACGTACTTTGCGTAGTGAAGAAAATATTGCGGCCGTATCAGCTAGTGTGACAGAAGACCGCGAAATGTCGATTCGGCGCCGTTCCCAGCAGTTAGGCCTTTGTTACAGCACTACGTGGAAAATTTTGCGGAAGGATTTGGGCGTAAATCCTTTTAAGATACAGCTGGTGCAAGAACTAAAGCCAGCCGACCTACCACAACGCCGAATTTAATTTAATTAATTAATTTAACAGTTAATTTCACGTTTCGGGCCGGTCAATTGGCCGCCTAGATCGTGCGATTTGACACCATTAGATTATTTTTTGTGGGGGTATGTCAAGGCTAATGTCTATAGGGACAAGCCCGCTTCGATTGACGCACTGGAAGCCAACATCCATGCATTCATTCGTGATATACCGGCCGATATGTGTGAAAGAGTATGCCAAAATTGGACTCAGCGGATGGGCTACCTGAGACGCAGCCGCGGTCAACATTTGTATGAAATTATCTTTAAACATTAAATTGCAAGGTTCAAACTATCGATTCAAATAAATATTTCATTCATTTTTTCGAATTTTTTGTGTTTTTTTTTTTTAAAAAAGTTCTCAACCTCTTAAAAAATCACCCTTTACTATGTAATAAGGAAGGATAAGGAAATAAAAATGTAAAAATGTATACAGAACGCGAGTTCGTTCTTGTGTTGTAACCTTAATGATTTTGTCGCCAGATTTAGGGAATTTAAGACTCTTACAGGTAAATTGGACGCTGCCGAGAATGCAACAATGTCACAATATGCAACTGGATCGACACCCTGGGCGGTCGCCCAACCGCGCCCTACCCCAACGCCGCTACTGCCTCCTCTACACCAACGATCTACCAACATCATCCTACACCAAGATTGCAACCTTTGCCGATGACACGGCAATCCTAGCTGAGGGAAACACTACGCTAGACTCGACGCAAAAACTACAATCTGCTACAGATCAAATAGTCAGGTGGACTGAAAGATGGAGAATGAAACTTAATTCGAGCAAATCTGTACACATTGACTTTACAAATAAGTCTGTCTCATACTCTCCAATAGTGATATCAGCCACGGTAATAGAATATGCTAAATATGCGAAGTACTAAGGTATGACCGTAGATGCCAAGCTTCGTTGGAAAGTGCATATCAAAATCAAAAGAATAGAATTGGACATTAAAAAGCGAAAAATGGAATGGCTTTTAGGTAGGAAAGGAAGCCAGATTTATCAATTAGTAACAAACTTCTTCTTTATAACCAGGTACTAAAACCAGTCTGGAACTACGGCGCGGCGCTTAACTCTGGGGATTTGCCAGCCCAACTTACATTGCAGTCATTCAACGCTTCCAGAACAAAGTCCTCAGAAGTATTGTGAAGTACATCAGAAAGGGATCTAGGAATTCCTACCGTTCTGGAAGAGAAAAACCTCTGGCCCAAAGCACGTGAAAAAAGACTCTAGGAGCATGCTAGCGAAGAAATGAGACGGCTGCAACGCACGACACCGTCGGACCTTGCCAGGCAACCGGTAATTCCAGAACTAATCATACAAGCAACGAGATAGTAACAGAGCGACAACAACGAGCGAAATGAGGCGCTCGGAGTGAACTTAACCTCCAACGCTTTGGATGATTTAAATCCCATCTATGCTCCTGTTACTGTATTAAAAGATTAAAACATTGAATAATTTTATAATTATAATGTCTTTGGATAAAAGTAAATTGTTAGCCATCTACTTATTCTCCGTTACTAATTATGAAAAGCAAACTGCTCGTTAGTTATTCAACTAGTCACAGTGTAAACTATCATTTGTTAATCTTTAACTTATTATGCTTGAAATAAAATCAACAAAAAAATATATATATCTCAGAATGGAATTTACGGATCCAAGATTCTTTGAACCAACAAAAATCGATGTTCTCATTGGACCAGAAATCTACTTCGATCTCATGATTTCCCAACAAATTCGCATCGGGATGGATTGTGCTATGTTACAGAACACACAACTTGGATACATCGTAAGCGGAAGTATATCAAACTCCTCTCTGAAGCAATCATATTACTGCCAACATTTCTCTAACATTTCAATATCATCACTTGATAAGATCTACACTATTAGATCAATCATGGGCATAGTTGTAAAAATTGAGCCACTACAATGAATAAGAAAGTAGCGGTTGAAAATAAAACCTTAAAATACCGGCCAATGAAATAGTCCTAAACAAAGGCGAGGAGAAAAACAAGTCCTATTCACAAATCGTTAAAAATGTTCGTAAGAATGAGGAAACCTCAATAAAAGAAATGCTTTCTCTTAACCTCAAACGATTGGATAAACAGGATTTGATAATAAAACAGCTAAGCGAAGAAGTCGCTCATAAAAAACAATGATGGACAGAAAACTTAAAACTGCAACATGGAATGCGAACGGTCTTTTACAGCACACATCTGAACTAAAGATCTTTTTAGACACTGAAAATATAGATATTTGTCTAGTCTCTGAGACTCATTTTCCAATGGTACAAAGTCTTCATATTAAAATACCAAACTATATATGTTATCACGCTCCACATCCTGCTGACAAAGCTAGAGGAGGATCTGCCATACTTATTAGGAAGAGCTTGAAACACTACGAAGAAGCCAAGTTCACTAAAGAGTATATGCAAGTAACAATAATTAATATTGGTTTTAAAAATAAAGAGTTTAAGGTAGCAGCAATCTACTGCCCACCTAGATGCTCCCCAACTGAAGATGACTTTGCAAGTCTACTTTATCTGCTAGGGCAAAACTTTCTTATTGGTGGTGACTTTAATGCCAAACATACCAAACATACTGGGTATCTAAGGTAAGACTTTATCAGGCATGTCGAAAATATAAGTGCGAATTCATTTCCTCTGGATCACCTACATACTGGCCATCTGATCCTAACCAAATATCAGACCTTATTAATTTTTTCATAGCTAAAGGTATGAAAATAAATCACATAAAAGTCGAAGGTAATTATGACTTATCATCAGACCATAGCCGAGTGATCTTGTCACTAAGTGAAACAGAAGTGCAGGAAAAAAGTAATATAAAACTTGTTAACAAGAGAACAAACTGGACTGATTTCAGAGAAAAACTTGTAAGTTTTATAAACCTTAGATCTCCTATGGAAGCAAACGAACAATTTGACCAAGAAGTACAGCAATTCATTGCTGATGTTCAACAGGCTGCAGAAGAAAGTACACCAGCTAACTTGGAAAGAAGGCAACCTGAAATAAAGTATGTATAAAGTAATTGATACTAGAAAAAAGAAGGGCTCGACGAAAATGGCAAAGTACGAGGTTCCCTGACGATAAAACAGTGTTTAACCGTCTTAATAATGAACTTATAAAATGAATCTGTGAATTCAAAAATGATTCAACTGAGTAGATTCTTGAAAAGCCCAACGACGGACGCGTCAACCGAATACTCCTTATGGAAAGCAGCTAGTCGCCTGAAACGACCGCACCTTCAAAGCCCACCCTTAAAAGCACCAGATGGAAAATTGATCGGAAACCCGAAACTGAAGGCTGACCTCTTTGCAGGACACCTTTCGAATGTTTTCAAGCTATTCCCATCAAGTGCAACTACAGAAAACTTTCAGTTTGTTGATAGAGTGGATGAATGGGAAATCCCTATCGTCACACTGAAAGAAGTAAGGGGCATATGTCAACATAAGTTATCTAACAAAAAAACACCAGGGTACGGTCTAATAACTGCTCAGGTTTTGAAAGAAATGCCACCAATAGCCTTCAAGAAACTCCAATTCATAATAAATGCATGCCTTAAGCTCCGGTATGTACCACATCATTGGAAAATAGCAGAAGTCATTGTTATACCCAAGTAAGGTAAGCCACCATCAGAAGTAGCATCGTACAGGCCAATATCGCATACCAATTATGACAAAAGATTTCGAAAAATTGCTTCTGAAGAGGTTAAATAAAATTATTGAAGAAAGAAGACTCATTCCAAATCATCAGTTTGAATTTTGAAATAAACATTACACGATAGACAAAGTGCATCGAATTACAGATATAGTGGAAAAGGCACTGGAAGAAAAACAAGTGTGTCCTGCTCTATTTTTAGATGTTGCTCAAGTCTTTGACAAGGTTTGGCATGAGGGACTTGAGTACAAACTGCATAGGGATTTACCTAGACAGTACTACGAAATATTGAAATCATATATTTCAGATCGACTCTTTAGAGTACGATACGAAAAAGAATATTCGGAACTGAAGAAAATCGAAGCCGGTGTTCCACAAGGAAGTGTCTTAGGACCTACCTTGTATTTGTTATACACCAGGGATATTCCGGTAGATGAAAATGCTTTCATGGCTAGCTTTGCAGATGACACTGCAATATAGGTGCCTGATAAATGCGTTGTTAAAGCCATAGAGATCCTGCAAAATGCAGCCAACAAAGTTAGACATTGGACGAAGCAATGGCGTATCAAACTCATATAAACTTTACAAATAAAAAGTTTAACAATGTTCCTATTTTCATTAATAACCTAGTTGTACCTTACGCCAATACGGCCAAATACCTTGGAATGACTTTGGATGCGAAATTAAAATGGAAAGAGCACATTAAAAAGAAAAGAGAAGAACTGAACTTGAAATACAGAAAAATGTACTGGTTACTGGGAAGGAACTCAGACCTATCTTATCCAAAACAAAATAATGCTATATAAGCAAGTACTGAAGCCTGTATGGAAATTCACTACAAAAATGGTGAAAATCTTGCAGTCACAGTTCGCAAAACTAAAGCATTTTTTGGTCGTCGTGAAGCACCTTGTCGGACCGCAATACAGAAATTGGTGGAAAAATTCGAGCTGTTGGGACAAGTTAGTGATGTGAATAATAAAACCCGTGCACGTCGCTCAAGAACAACTGAGAATATTGCTGCTGTAGGCCAAAGTGTTGAAAAAAACACAGGTTTGTCCATTCCTCGTCGTTCTTTGGTATTGGGCATTCCACAAACGTCATTACACCGTATTTTGCATAAAGACTTGGGTCTTAAGGCTTATAAAGTTCAGTTAACACAAGAACTCAAGCCGGCCGATCATCAACAACGTCGTGTCTTTGCTGATGGGGTCCTTGAAATGCATGAAAATGATCCGGAATTCCATCGAAAAATCATCTTGACTGATGAGGCCCATTTCCACCTCGGTGGCTACATCAACAAGCAAAATTGTTGCATCTGGGGCTCAGAAAATACAAGAGTTATTGTTGAGAGGCGTCTCCATCCTCAACGTGTGACTGTTTGGTGCGGTTTATGATCCGGCGGGGTTATTGTACCTTACTTTTTCGAAAATGAGGTTGGATCAACAGTTACGGTGAATGGATTGCGCTATCGAGAGATGATTAATGATTTTTTATGGTCGGAGTTGGATGGTATTGATCTGGACAACGTTTACTTTCAACAAGACAGCGTTACGTGCCACACAAGCAACGAAACCATTGATCTTTTACGGGAAAAGTTTCCGGACCGTGTTATCTCTCGAAGAGGTGATCACAATTGGCCACCGAGATCTTGTGATTTAACACCTTGCGAGTTCTTCCTTTGGGGCCACGTGAAAGATAAGGTCTACGCTAACAGCCCAGCGTTGATTCAGGACCTCAAATATAAAATTCGTGAGGCTATCGAGGACATAGGGCAGCCACTTTGCGATTTGGTTATGGAAAATTTCATGAAAAGGATATGGTTCTGTATGCGTGCTCGTGGTGGCCATTTGGCTGATGTTATTTTTCATTATTAACGGCATACCTTCCTCTTTATTATGAAATAAACATCCGATCATTTATCTCAAAAAATTGCATTTTTCTTTGAATACCAAAATAACACCTCTTATTGGAAAAACCTATATTTGTCCGGTAATAAGATCATACCCAGAGCTTTTTTTAGGATTAATCTTGTGTTGAATAAAGTATGTTATTTCTTTTACTGTTACCTTTTTTATATTAGTGCTTTTAGTACTTTGGAAACCAGAAGCTGTAGGTAAGCTTAAGTCTGAATAATTTTTATCATTAGTAAAAGTCACTCTAAAATGTTCAGCTAAGATTGTAGCTTTTTCTTTATCCGTGGGGGTAAGTGAGTTGTGCAGTTTTTAATATCTTTTGTTGCCTTCCAAAGTGAGTAGTTTGTCACTTTAGTTGATGATAGGTTCCTTAAGAAGTTGTTAATTTTGTCGTCCTGGTTAGCTTTGAGTAGTTTCTTTAATTCTTTTATGGATTTGTTTTCTAGTCTAGTTTTATCTTCGCATGTTCTTGTTATTTGCCACCTTTTTTAAGTTTTCTTTTTTCCTTGATTTTCCTTTTAATTTGCGCGGGCGTGAAATAGTCTTTTTTATTTGTAATAGTCATAGGTGTAGATACTTCGGCAGCTTCGAGAATCACGTCATTGAAGTGGATTATAGCCTCGTTAAGGTCGTTTGGCTTTTTTAATCGATATCGGGTTCGCAGGTGGAGATTTATAGTTTCTCTATAAGTGTCCCAGCCTGTGTATTTGTTGGACAATTTTGTCGGCTTCTTTGTTGATTCAGCGTTGGTTTTGTAATAGACTAAGACTGGGGAGTGGTCAGATGATAGATCTAGGCAGGATTCTATTGTCAGGTCCTCCGGTCTAATGTTTTTGAAGATACAAAAGTCTATAAGGTCGGGTTTCTTATTTCTATCACTTGGCCAATATGTTGGTTCTCCAGTACTTATTAAGTTGATTTTACAAGTTTTTAGAGTGTCTAGTAGTATCGTTCCTTCCTTATTTGTTAGGCGTGATCCCCAGTCTGTGTTTTTGGAATTGAAGTCACCTCCTGCTAAAAATCTTGTGTCTTGAAGTATTGTTGGAATTGAACCATACTTATTACATGTTTTGGTGGGCAGTAGAGTGCCAAGATTACTAGAGCCCCATTAGTGTCTTCTATTTGCACTGTGGTCTTTTTCATGTTTGTCAAGTTCGGTACATTTGATATTTTAGTTGATAATGATCGCTGAACCGCCATGTGCTTTTCCGTCCGGGTGATTGGTATGATATATGTTGAATCCTGGGATTTTGACATAACTTCTATTTGTAGGATGTGTTTCAGAAATAAGCAGTATGTCTACATTGTTGATTTTTATAAATTGTTTTAGTTCTAATAGGTGATGTATTAGTCCGTTTGAGTTCCATAATACTATCGTCATCTTGTTAACACTGTCCATTAAATTTAGTTACGCTATTAGCGTAAGTATGTTCATCATATTATTGTTGTCTTTCCATCGTCTTTTGTTATTTCCATTTTTCTAAGGCTAGGAAAACGCTGTATCATAAGAGCCTTATAGATTTCGCATCCTCTGTAATTGGCTGTATGTCCTCTGCCGCAGAGTGCGCATTTTATTTTATCACTTGAATTTGTAATGTTGCAATCTATGGTGTTGTGGATACCGGCACATTTGACACACATGGGATAAATAGTGCAATAATTTTTTGTGTGCCCATATTTTTGACAATTTAGGCACTGGGCAATGTCCTTTCTTGGTCGAGGTGATTCGAAGCTTATATTGCATTGGAGGAGTTGTCTTATATTATATATGTCTTTATCGTTTTCCTGATTTTCAATCTCTAGTGAAAAGATCGGTAGAGGTCTCTTGGTTCCTCGTTGTGGAATATTATGGATATTTGTCACATTATGGCCCATCTCGGATAGCACCCTTTTGATTTCATTCATATCTGTTGAGTGATGAATATTCCGGAGGATTACTCGAAATCCGCGCTGTTCTTTCGGTTTATAGGTGTAGTATTGAGCGTTTTTCTGTCGTAACATTTTAACAATGGTTCTGTATCTGTATGCTAGTGAGTCTGTTGATTGTATTTTAATCTCATTGTTAGGAAGTACTTTAAGGTTGTAATTGTTGATTGCTATTTCATTTAGCGCTTTCGTTACTGTTCCTATATAAGAAACGTTTTGTACATATATTGGAGGAGGTTTTTGTACTTTTTCGCTGTTAGAATTTGAGTTTACGTCATTCTTTTTCGTCTTCTCGTCGAATTTTTTGGTTGTATCTTCTTCGATTTCATCGTCTGTTGAAAGTATGGCAAAACGGTTACTCGTGTCTTTGTTAGTGGGTTCATTTAGCCAGGATTTGTTTAGGGTTGTTTGAACGTGGGGTTTGGTTTTTTTGTTGATGCTTTGTGTTGCATTTTTTTCCTCTGGGGATGATCTGTTTCTTTTTGATGATCCAGCTTTGTTGTTATGAATATGTGTATCTTTTTTTATTTTTTCTTGAGTGTTAATGATGTTTGTACTTGTTTTTGTAGATGTAATTGACGTTGTTGGTGTGGTTGTAACTGAGTAGGTGTAGTTATTACTTGTTGTTATTGGGATCGTGGTTGTCGTTGTTGTTGTCATTGTTGTTGTTACTGTTGTTGAGGGAATGTAATGACAATAGTTTGCTGGTACAGTGCGAACGCCCCCCGTTTGGGATGACCTTGCTACACTCATATTAGCAATTTATTGAGTGTTTTTTTTTTTTGGGTTTTTTTGACAAATAGATGGTTTATGTCCTGACTAAGCTTGTGAGCCTAATTTTTCGTCTGCACTGATGGTGATTGCTCAAGCTCCACAGAATTAAGCGCGCCAATTGGTGATCAGCTAGTTATCTTCGATAGCGAAAGATGAAAATAAACAATTTACCTCAGTTTTCCAGCGAAGACTTTGATTTCCTGTGGTGTAGAGTGAGTAACACTTACGGTTGGTGCAGGTTGTTAGATTTTTGGGCTTTTATTACTTATTAATCTTGATTTTTTAAAAGGAGTAACTGTTGACACTTGATTAAGCACTTTTAAGAGTTGACATACAGACAATTTACAAAAAATAATAATTTTATTCACTAAGAACATTGAATGTGAATTTCCCTACGGTGCACAGAGCACGCTGGCAATTCACACTTTGCACAACATGTCTTGTCTTTTCTGTCTCGGTTTCTAGCATAAACGACACATCTTAACTGCTTCTTTTATTTTAAAGGTGGTTCTTCAACATTAGGATCGTGGATGTTTCCTAGACCGTGTCGAATATTACAAGACATTCTCGATGTAAATTTGTTTATAATGGGCCCCCCTTTTTGAAGTTCAGTTGGAAGTTGGAAGGGTAACTGCGTCAAAATGCTATCAATCAACTCACTGATTCATCAGAATCATTTGGGCAAACCTATTTTATATATTTTCCATAAATTCAATAGAGCGAAGGGCCATTTTAAAGTGAAAAATAATGAAATTCAAAGAACAAAATCCTAAAAAAAAAGTTACAGAAATAGCAACAGGGGTGACGTGTCACCCCAACAATGTCTGTAAAGCAAATATTAGGACCTACCAGACAATGCTTTGACTCTCGATTGAAAGCGTAGCTATCAATTTGAAAAGAAGAGAAGAAAAGAAGAGAGACAACATGCAACGGGATATATATGATATGAAGAGCTTTTTGTTTCCGTGGGGCGATGTGTCACCCCTGTTGCTATCCTAGGGTTAATGAACTGAAGCTTAGCTCTATTTTGATACCAATTTTATTGTCCTCCGTTGGCTACTGGGTCTATGTCCGGTAAAATGTGTTGTCAGCTTTCAGAGGGCAAATACTTAGCGCCGAATTATTCCAACCATGTGGATCCAGATGCAATATGAGTGTTACTGGTTAACTTGTACACAGACGGATATTCAAGTCTTGAATAATTTCTTTGAGATACATACATACGACTAGAGATTTTTAAGTCATTTTCGATGCTTATAGGACTCCAACTCCCGGCATTAAGGTTCATCTCCCAATATCAGGCACATAAGTCATTTTTGTCTTCGTGTGCCTTGTGAATATGTTCTCATCAGTAAAGTACGAGTTTTTCGTTCGCCTCGATGGAAGTTTTAAATTTTCAATTTTGGCGAAAAATTAACATTCTAATAAAAGCAACCTTTAATCGATAAAAATAGCAAAATTCGAGTGACTTAATATGAAACAGGTAGAAAGGTAGAAAGGTAGAAGGTTTACGGTCTACACGTTTGACAGCCGGTGTGGTCCAACTAAACCTACATTCTGTTTCGCCAGTTAGAATCTAAAAAAAAGATATTTAAATTTTACAACTTCCATCTCGTTAAACTTGATATAATATGCTCAAAGCATTTTTTTTGCTTTTGTTTAACTCGTAAATCTACTAAGCGTTTGACAATCAAGTTCAGATGAATAAGAGCTCATTAATCTTCTCAATATAATTCTATATCACGGATGGTGTTTAACGATGTGATGAAGTTGATTTTGTTTATCAGCGTTCCAATATCTTCAATAGTTATGGCCTAAGCTGGATAATCACATACATACACCTGGATATCATATACATTAGCTTACTTACATACCCTCTATTGTATTGAGTTAGGTTCGTGGGATCTCTTAATTAAAATTTATACCAATCAAACAAATATAAATATACGGATATCACTGACATCCGTACCGCGCCAGACAAAAGCTGAAACGGATTAATTAAATACAAAAAAAAAATACAGAAATCGAAATACCGGAATTTCTGTGTGCCTCTTTCGACTGAATTTTATCTGGTAAATTAAAAAGCTATAAGAACACACGGCAATCAGAGCCTTTTCCGATGGTAGGGTATAGGAGCTGGTGTAAAGTAAGTCTCAATATAGATGAGTGCTAGCGATAAGAATTCTTTTATTAATTGTTTTAACGATTCTGCGTAAAATATGTATACAGAATACAGATGTATACTACATTGAATTCAAAGATTTAATGATAAACAAAGTTCACAATGTATAAACAGGTAGATACATATTATGTATCTGAACTTTATAGAAAGTACAAATTTATGTTTTATTTTATAATTTTGTTATGCCATATAATATACGATTGTAGATTAAACATAGAATTTGAACAGCACGTATGATATTGCTGTAGAAAAACATGTTCAAAAAAATCACGAGTGCTGAAATCAAATATAGGCACATAAATAATGCGTGAGCTATCGACCACAATACTTAACAATACCATGACAGTTTTTGATGTGTAAACATCTAAGCGCGAGTTACATAACTCGAACGAGGAGCGATTAAAAAAAACGAACTTTATCTTTTCAATGACTTTAATCAACTGGACTAATACAAAATTATGAACTTATAATGTAACTTAACTATTGCAAAGTGATTCCATGAACTTCGAAGTAAATGTAGGCCGGAAGCCTGAAAGACGTTTATTTAGCAATTATGTTCGTGGAATCACCTGTGCAAGTACAATCAAATATTATATTACTGCTAACACTGCGATTGTGGGAATGCCGTCGTAGTGCGTTGCTTCCACTGCTATCGTTGTTCTAGTTGACGTTCTTGCTGATGTTGCAGATTGGGTTGTTGACCTGATGTGACTTGCTGTCGTTGATGTTGTTCCTGATGATGTTGGATTGCTGACTTGGTATTTTAGGGGGCGACTGTGGGATAGGTGGCTGTCGTAACTCCTCCCCCCTTAGTGTAGAGCAGTGGTCGGCATTTCATGGTACGCGTACCAGAGGTGGTACGCGAGAGGAATGGAGAAAAGCTGCCATACAAATTTTGCTTCATTTTTCTTTCATATTTGTGTGAAACTTCGTTCTCAACCATGGCTTTGATAAAAACTCAGCAAAGAAAGTGTTTGAATGCTGACCACGCTGTGCGAGTTGCCATTTCGAAAATTGAGGCACGTATCGATTTATTGACCAAAAAAGTTAGTAAACATAATCACACTTAATACAAATAGCCACATCAAAATCAACATTATAAATATTTAACATTATTATTATGTTGTATTTCATATTTGATTGAATAAAATCAATAAAAGTAAAAACAAATATTTCGTGGTACGCAGGTGGTACGCGAAGGTGGTACACGAAAAAAAAATTCTGCCGACCACTGGTGTAGAGTGACGGCCATAATGAGGTCATTGAGGGAGAGAAAGACTGAAAGGACGTCATTTGGGCAGGAGCGGATGAGGGCCGGTGTGGTGATGAGTCTGGAGTGGCTGGTTTGTAGGTTCTTCTTCTGATTATGACGATGGTCACTATGATGATGGTAAGAGAACATAGGCATATTGAAATTCCCGTTGCATAATTTAGGATCTCGGTGGTAAACCCTAATTGGGACAGCTTGGTTTCGGTGGTGAAGCTGTAGTCTTTTAGTTTTTGTAGGCTTAACACCTCTGTGGTTGTGTTTGAAGAAATGCTGCTACTTGGAGGCGGAGGGACGTGTATTGCATCCCAATAGGTTTCTGTGTCGTCTTGGTAAGTTATCCCGTTGGCTTCAACGTTGCATCCCTTGAAGTGTACCAGTGATGTGCCTTCTATGGAGAATGACTTCGAGCTGCAGGTAGAATTAAGTATTAGTTTAGGTACATTAATGAATAAAATAAAGTTTGGTTGCGGTTGGGTAATTGACTCGATTCTGCCCACGTCGCTGAGTGGACAATGAGCGGCCATATTGTTCATCAGCTTCCCGATGCATGTAGAGTTATCAGCGTCTTCTTCCAGGATTGGAGTTGAACAGTAATAGGTTGATTCTATTTTGGGGCAAAGTGTCTCGAAATAGTGTATGTGATTTTCATTATAGTTTATATATGGTTTTACTTTTATAAGTTTTGTGTTGTTTATTGGGAGAGGTATGACATGATACATATAGTATTTTTATTTTGAAACTATTGGTATGCGTATATTAAAAATTATATTTGATTCATTGTAGTATGCTTGAAGCTTTAGAAATTCATATATTTGTTCAGGAGCATCAATGTTAATATCTTGTTTTTGTAATTTGTTTTTTATATTTGATAGCTCTTCGTATGTCAATAAAAGTTTAGGTATAATATTAAGTTTGCTAAGGATCACTGCTTCCGCTATATTTGAGAGGTGGTTAGTTAGAAGGTCAATGTTAAAGTTGAGTTGATTTAGATATTGTGTTTCTATTAAAATGTCGTGTTCTCTTTTGATTTTGTTAGCTGTGGTTTTGAGAAATGTTTCTATTGTGGTTTGTTCCTTATTTATGTGATCAGTAATATTTTTAAATCTTTCAACCTTTACGAAATTAAGGGTATGACTGCTTTTTAATGAGTCTGTCAGGTTATTAATGTTATTGTTAATATTTGTATTTGGGTGTTAATGGTAAGTGCGTCGTGTGCGTCCATGTTGCCTGTTATGAATTTTATTGTAGAACCTAGTCCGTCTATTAGTCCACGTTTGTTTCTTTTAAAGGGGTAAAGTGTTTGTAGTTTTCTATTTAGTTCGTCGATTTTTAGTCTTGTGATTTTAAAAGCGTTAGTAATGGTGCCTCCTTTTTTGAATAGGCGAAGAGAGTTATTAATATCCTGAATGTTGTTATTATAGTCATTTAAATTAATAATGTGTATTAGGTTCTGGTAACTAATGATGTGCCTCGAGGGCCCTAGTCGGAGTGGTAGTAGACTGTGGTTTTTTGGTAAGTTGTAAGTTTCTATTAGTTGAGCGGTAGTGAGTGGTATTCTAAAATGAAGATAGTAAATATAGTAGTTAGCGGGAGCAGTGTTTGTAATATATGTAGATACAATTATTTTTTTCGTTTTTTTCTTAATTTACTTTTATGAATCTTCCTACCTTCCTTCGTTAACATTGTTATTTTATAGTTCTTATCCACTAAGTGTTTTGAGAATCTAGGTGTTAATTTGTTGCGCCTAGACTCTTTTCGAAAAAGACTTGATTCTCTATTACTTCCTCCGGCTCTTCTCTTGATTTATTCAATTTCTCAATCCTCGCGTTACTTATATTCTCGGCTTTTTCTTTAATTTTGGGGTACAATTCGTCAAGAAATTCGTTCAGCTTCGTAAGGTACTCATGTTCGTTTGTGGAAGTTAAATGTTTGCTAAATTTATATGGACGGCCAAAGAAAAGTTCGTATGGTGTGTGACTTGTGGCTGAATGGATAGCATTATTGTAAGTAATGAGTGTTTCAGATAACGTCTCGTCGTGGTCTGTATTGAGTTTATTCTCTTTTCTTTTTGCAAGAATGAGCCTATATATTTCAGTCATAGTCGAGTGTAACCTTTCGACTGGGGAATTACTACTGGTTTTCTGGAATGATGTGACATGCAGTTTTATATCGTGTTGTTTGCAAAAATCTTTGAAGATGTTTGACACGAATTCCGATCCTTGATCGCAGATAATTTTTTTCGGGATGCCGTATAGGCTGACGTAGTTTTTAAGACGATTAAGGATGGTTACGCTGCTTCTGCAGCTCAGGGTATATCCATGAGCGAATTTCGAAAATTTGTCAATAAGTGTGAGGATTTGATTGTTATTTATAGTATAGAGGTCGATGTGAAGAATCTCGAGTGGTTTCAATGGTATTTCTGGTTTTTCGAAGAATGGTTTGGGTGGGTTCCTATCATATTTAAAAATTTTACATTTGTCACAATTGTTGATTGTTTTAGAGATTTTATCTTTCATGTTGGGGAAGAATACTTCTCTCTTTAAATGTAGAAAGGTTTCATTAATTCCCCTATGGTTTGACCGTTCATGATAGTCTCTTATTATTTCCTCTTGATCATCGTTTTGTCTAATGTCTTTGAGGATTTCTGTGCATCGTACGATGCGGAAAGTCCTGCTTTGGGAGAAGTATTTAGAGTAGGTTAGTTGTATTATCTGGAATACTCTATCTTCTGCATAAACAGCGCTTAGCTTATTTGGGGGTAGGAAGTTTTTTAAAATCGTTACCATATTTTCTTCAGTAAACTGGGGATCTCGAATTGTTCTTCTTTGTTTGTTTTTAAAGACGGTTTCGACCGTTGTAGGTGAACCTCTATTGGTTTCTTGAAAGATGATCTGAATGTTGAATTCGTTTAATGGTTTTTCGGATATAGGGATTCCGTCATCCATGTTCTCATGATTGCTGTGTGCAGTGCTTTCAACGTCATCATTGTGAAACAGTTCTTGATTATTAAGATTGTTGTTTTTGTCGTCGTTTTTGATACGACTCAAAGCGTCTGCGTTTGTGTTCAAACAACCCTTTTTATAAACCATTTCGTAATCATATTCCTCTAACCTGAGCCTCCATCTGACGAGTTTTGAGTTGGGCTCTTTAAGGCTCATGAGCCAGGTTAAAGGTCTATGATCGGTTACTATTTTGAACTTCCTTCCGAACAAATATGGACGGAAGTATTTTGTGCCCCAAACAATGCCAAGGAGCTCCTTTTCGATAGTGGAGTAATTTCTTTCACTATCTGATAGGGTTCGACTAGCAAAAGCGATGGGTTTATCGCTTCCTATGTGTCCTTGGGACAAAATTGCTCCTAATGCACAATTGCTCGCATCCGTAGTAAGAATAAATGGCTTACTAAAGTCGGGATGTTGCAATATTGGGTCATTCATGAGTATACTTTTACAAGTTTCGAATGCATTTACATAGTCTTTATCTAGAGTAATGTTGGCACCCTTTTTTAGGCACGTGGTAAGAGGTTTTGTTAGTTTGGCTAAATCCTTAATAAACTTTCTATAGTAGCCAATAAGCCCTAAGGAAGATTTTATTTCTTTTCTTGTTCGAGGTAATGGGAAATTTTTTAAAGCGCTTATTTTTGCAGGGTTAGGCTTAATTCCCTCTGGTGTTATTACGTGACCTAGGAAAGCTATTTCTTTCCTGAGGAACTCACATTTGTCCATCTAGATTTTGAAATGAGATCCTCTGAGTTTTTTAAAAACTAATTCGATGCTTTCTAAATGTTCTTGTAGGGAGGTTGAAAAGATTATGATGTCGTCAAGGTAAACTAAGCAGTTTTTACCGATAAGTTCCTTTAAAACGTTGTCCATCACTCTCTGAAACGTTGAGGGGGCATTCTTGAGCCCGAAAGGCATTCTCACGAATTCGAAATGTCCCCCCTCGACTGTGAAAGCTGTTTTCTCTGTGTGTTTGGGGTTCATTTCAATCTGGTGAAACCCGCTTGCCAGATCTAGAGTTGTGAAATAGAGGCATTTACCTAGCTTGTCGAGGATTTCGGTGATGTTTGGGATAGGGTAGCGGTCCGAGATCGTTTTGTCGTTGACTTTTCTGTAGTCAATTACGACTCTCCATTTCTGTCTGCCGCTAGCGTCTTTTTTTTTCGGTACTATCCACACTGGAGAGCTCCAGGGGGAGTAACTGTGTTTAATTATCCCTTGTTCGAGCATTTTTGATATCTGGTTTTGAACTTCCGCTTTGTGGATATACGGGTATCTAAACGATTTTGTATAGATTAGTATATCATCGGTTGTTTTAATGTCGTGCTTAATTTGGTTGGTGAATGTGAGTGTTTCACCTTCCTTATACATGATGTCGCTGTAGTACCTACAAAGTTTGAGAAGCTTTTTCCGTTCTTCTCCGTTAAGGTGATTTGTCCTTATTAGGCTAGCGACATCGTTTGGTGAGATATCTTCACATTCTTCTTCATTGAAATTATTGAATTCGATGAAGTCTGCGGAGTTGTAAGACTCAACGCTCAGGGACTGTTCTAAAAGAAAGGTTATATCGTTTTCGGAATAGTTCGTTACTTCAACTGTGCTGCACCAATCATCGGCACTGTACAAGCCTTGGCTTATGAAAAGGCTTGGTTTTAATTCAACTTCGTTGATATATATGTGACCGTTCTGTTTGCTTACAGGAAGTTTTATCAAATTTTTTGATTTAGAAGGAACTGTGAGTTTACCCGAGGAGAAATTATGTTTTAGTTGTATATCTATGGAGGCGTTTTCTGTAATGAGGGTTTTATTCTCGAGATCGATTTTAGCTTTTAACGACAAAAGTGCGTCTAGGCCTAGAAGGCCGTCGAAGAAGTTGTGAAACTTGAATATTAAGAATTTGAGGTACCCTTGTTGATTAAACTCCGAGAAAGTTGGTAGAACAGTTTGCTTGTCTAGTTTATACTTTTTAAAAACTGTGGTTATTGTTGTCGGTTCGCAACTAAGTTGTTTATTTTCGGGAATATATTCTGGGTTGATGAAAGAGGTAGAAGCGCCGGTATCCAACAGAAATCTAAGCTTTCGTCCGAAAGGTGAAGATATGTAGACGTAGGGTAGGGTTGATGAGTGTTTTTTTTATCTATGTACCCTGTGGGTTCGTCGAGGCTGTTGTGGTAAAATTTCCCTCATCGTAAACATTAGTTTTGTCGTTCTCGAAGAAACGATCTAATTGTTGAAAGTTGTTGGTTTCTACGTTATTCATTTCTTGATAATTGGGATTTTGGCCTCTAAAATTCCTAATTTGTTGGGACTGACTTGTTTTAATGTTCGGTACACGTCTTACCAAATCCGTATTACTTCGGAAATTAGCTGTTGGTTCTGGTTTTTGGTATCTGTTACTTTGGGTGTTGAAGTTTGTTGTATTAAATGGTGAATATTTAGAAGAAGGTCTAGGTTGGTTTTCTCTATATTGTGGTGATCCCATGTTTGGGCGAAAGGGGTTTGGGTTTAGATACCTAGGGTAGGTTCTGTTATGTTGTGGATCGTAAGGCTTATATTGGTTGGGCTTGTGTGAATTAACGTTTTGTGAAAACCTTTGATAAGATATGTTCTGTTCCTTGATGCAACAGGCTAAAGCCGTGGCTAATGTGTCTGGTTGCATTGCTCTGACTCTAGATCCTAATGGTTCGTTAAGGCAGGTAAGAAAGGAATTAAGACACATCTCCGAGTAGAGGTCTTTTTTTGCCTTTATGACATTTATGTCAGTTTCCTGAATTTGGATGTTGTTACAGAGAGCTGATTGTAGTTCGATTATTTCACCATATAGAGTTTCCACTGTTTTGTTAAACTGTTTAATATTGTGGAGGTCTCTTATAAGTGATGTCTCCGTACGTTTATCCGAATAATGTAAGATGAGATTATTTCTAATTTCATCCCAAATGAGTGGTGTACCGTACATATTTAAAATTTCGTTTGCTTGGCCCTCGATTTTGTTTCTTATGGCCCTGAGTAGTATTTGACCATAAGGGGTTTTATCTGTTCCCCTGATATAGAGGAGAATTTCCTCGACGTTATTCAAGAATTCGAATAAGAGCCTTGGATTCCCATCGAATTTTGGGAGATCCTTAATAGCATCCGGAATTCTTAACGAATTGAATATTTCGGCTTGACTAATTACTTGGTTATTTGCTTGGTCTTGGTTAGGTGGATTTGGTTGTGCACCAGCGTTAATGTTGTTATTCATTATGATAAGATCAGTGGAATCGTTAGAGAGGCCAGAAGATGAGGGGTCAGAAGTAATAGAAATATCGATCCAATATCCCTTCTTTTTTTTCCTAATAGTTTGTTATTACTTATTTAACTGGAGTGCCTTGCACTAAGGATCGCAGTTATTTTATAATTTATTTCAACTGGAGTGCCTTGCAATAAGGGTCGCAGTTCTTTTATTATTTATTTCAACTGGAGTGCCTTGCAATAAGGGTCGCAGTTCTTTTATACCGGAGTGCCTTGCGATAAGGGTCGCGGTTATACTGGAGTGCCTTTCGATAAGGGTCGCAGTATTAGAATTTAATATAATATCACATACAACTAATCGTATCACTTACATGCACCCAATAAGAGCGGTGATGATCAGCATTACAGATGTGGATCTTGAAGATGTTAGAGATGTTGAGGATGTTGACGATGTTGAGGAGTCGTGACGTCGTTCAATCAGGTTGCGTTGGGGTTGGTTCCACAGTGGTTAGGGGTTGAAACCCGCCGGAATTTAGTTTTAAGTGTCTTTGTATTACGTTGTGTCACTTTATACCGCTCAATGCGATACCGAGTCACTGTGAAAATAACTTTTTATTTTTTTTTTTTTTTTTTTTTATGCTTATTACGTTGTGTCACTTTATATCGCTCAATGCGATACCGAGTCACTTTGTGAAAATAACTTTTTATGCTTTTTTTTTTTTTTTTTTTTTTTTTTGTTTTGTATTTTTAATCAGATTTTTAATCAGAGATTTTTCTTTATCACTAAAGGTTTTCTCGCGACACAATCGGACAACAATTTCACTTTTTAGCTAAAAACCGTCCACTGATCCTACCGACTGCGCCAGTTACATAACTCGAACGAGGAGCGATTAAAAAAAACGAACTTTATCTTTTCAATGACTTTAATCAACTGGACTAATACAAAATTATGAACTTATAATGTAACTTAACTATTGCAAAGTGATTCCATGAACTTCGAAGTAAATGTAGGCCGGAAGCCTGAAAGACGTTTATTTAGCAATTATGTTCGTGGAATCACCTGTGCAAGTACAATCAAATATTATATTACTGCTAACACTGCGATTGTGGGAATGCCGTCGTAGTGAGTTGCTTCCACTGCTATCGTTGTTCTAGTTGACGTTGCAGATTGGGTTGTTGACCTGATGTGACTTGCTGTCGTTGATGTTGTTCCTGATGATGTTGGATTGCTGACTTGGTATTTTAGGGGGCGACTGTGGGATAGGTGGCTGTCGTAACTCGCGCGTTAGCAAAAATTCTAGTGGAGTAATTCCGCGATTTCGGGGACGGAACACCGAACGGTAACGAAATTTGCAACTCAAATTTCATAGCCGCGCGATGAAAAATGTTGGCATAGTGATTGCTTATGTTCCTGGTCAACTTTTATAAATATACCTACTCTTTTTATCCCGGAAAATGGCATGGTTTTCAGAAAATATTGAAAATACTGCATATTGGGAGGGAAAATTATAGTTATACCTACAGCCCTAACTCAATAATGGCTTATCGGATTGAAAAACAAAAAAATAGGTGAAATTAGTAAAGAGAGATATAAAACATCCTCCTGCGTTGTCCTGAAGCTGAGCAATGTTCAAAACAATTATTCAAAGCATCACCCACAATGTTCTTTTAGTGCAGACCACTGCCAGCAGTCGGGCAGCAGTGGGTATCGTTGCAATAGTGTGTGTGAGTATATGTGCGCGCTCTAACATGATCATAATGCTTTGCATTTCAATGTTCTGCAATCATTATCACAATTTGCGGCTCTCGCACTCAACCAATCTTAACAAATGAGTTGTCAAAAGAAAGAGGATTTTCCAGAGCAGTGATTTGAATTTTTAGTTTATTAATATTATTAACAATTTCGCATGTAGAAAACCTACAACCTATTTACGAATAAAATGACTACCTACTCTCTACCTGTAGTGTCCTAGTGGAACCTTGTTGCAAAAAATAAGAGGTACTTTTCGTGATAGAGATCCTGATAAATATTAAGATTAGGTGTAAACGAATTGTTTATATTTATAAAATTAGAGTGCATTTCGTCATTGCTCCAAGACATTTTTTCTTAAGACACCTCATATGTGAATGTATAGGCGTGTTTTTTTTTGTAGCCTATATAGAATAAACAATGTTCCAGCTACATGTTTTCCATGTAAAATACAACAAAACCTTAGCCTGGATAATTATCCAGTCTTATTTTTGCATTGAAAGCTTTTTCGAAGTCTATGTAGTGTTGAAATAATGTTTTTCCGTAATAACTTCATTCATTATGCTTTTTTTCAAAATTGTTTATACTGATGAAGCCTTCAATCAGCGTTAGAATCATTGAAATCGGTGCAGAAATAAACTCTCAGGAGGAATCACAAGCTCTTGTGCTAGCGATTTAATTGTTTTTTTTTTCTTTTCTATTTTTCTTATTCGTGATGAGATGACAGAACAGAGTACATATGTACCTACAAGCTGATATTATTTATGTAAGATCTTGGATGAAAAGTTTTTATAACCGCGGCGGTTGAGTGTGTAGCGCGTCTGTTTTTATACTTTTGGCGCAGTCCTATTGAGTCCCAAGTTCGTTTCCTGGCGTCGACTGCTGCGAATGGAGTGGATTCGATGAGTATATTTTATTGAACATAGACTAGTTATAATTTACTTTCTTTCCAATAAAGTGGAGCTACACACCCCATTCGTGTGATGTTTACACATAGCTCGGGACTGTTGGATACAGTGGAATCATATTTTTTAAATATTTTTTTGGTTTTAAATTACCTAAGTGATAATATACATGTACATATAAACACATCGATTTGTGTAGACTACAATTGTTGAAAAATAAAAAAACTTTTTTTTTTGTGACTGTTGAAATGCAGTTCAACTAACTTGAATAATGGAATGGAATGCTTCGGTGCACTTTATTTTCTATTACTCGCAACATTTCTACCATTCGCAATTTTTTCCACAATCTGCAACCTAATCTCTTCAGAGATGTGATCCGGTATGAAACTTATTGTTTAGCTTCGGATCGGTACGAAACTTAACTCACTTGTGCGCGCACAGTTTCGTACCGGTCTGGTCCGAAACTGTTTGTTACATTTCGTACCATTTCGTGAACAGCTTGTGTGTAGTTTAGTTTCGGTTCGTACTTTTTCTGTAGTTTCGTACCGATTTTCGTACCGACTTTCGTACCGGAATGCAATTAAAGTTTTGTATGTTTGTTTTTTATTTATTAGTTTTTGCACAGGAGCAATGATCTGGCACCTGTTAGGAATAGAGTTAAGGTATCTCGCCTCTCCGCTGGTCGGGATCGCACCGTGTTAACTGGATACTAAAGGCACAGAAGAAGAAGAAATATTATGAACAAAACATGAATAATAGAAATAAAGGACTTGAAATCCATTTTAATTTAAATAATCTATTACATTTTACTAGTAAAAATAATTGCTGCCAAGGAACGTGATTTCAGACCAACGTGGGAGGAAATGGCCTGTGAGAGCCAAATTGCAAAAGCATACAACGGCTCAAGCGGAGGACATCTGGGCATCTCGAAGACAGTTCAAAAGGTCAAACAACGGTTCTACTGGGTAGGTTGTCAGCAGTCAGTAGCAGAATGGATCCAGTCGTGTGAATAATGTACAAGAGCGAAAGGTCCGAAGTCGAGAAGCCGTGGCAAAATGTGCCACTACAATGTTGGAGCACCATTCGAACGAATTGCAATGGATATTGTAGGACCATTTCCAATCAGTGACCATGGCAGCAAATAAATCCTGGTGGTAATCGATTACTTCAGCAAGTGGCCGGAAGTCAACGCCTTACCGAACCAAGAAGCCAAAACTTGCGCGGATGTGTTTGTAAGCAATTGGGTATCCCGTTTTGGAGTTCCACTAGAATTACACTCAGACCAGGGAAGAAATTTCGAGTCAGCAATATTCAAGGAATATGAATACATATGAGTTTCGTGATTCAATCATATCGTGAACCGAAACTAAACTTCACAGCATGAGTATCGTACCGAGCAGTTTCGTGCCTGATAATGTCGTACCTCAGTTTAGTGCCTTAGTTTCGTACCGGTTTCGTACCAGTTTCGGATCAAGGTTTCGTGATCCGAAACTGTTTTGAATCGTACCGAATAGTACAATTTCGTATCGGATCACATCTCTGAATCTCTTTTATTATTTTTCGATCAATTTTGATTTCGGAGTTCAGAATGTGTACTACTTGTAACATAGAATGTAGTGTGTAGCCTAGGACGGAGTGAAAAAATTAAATTTTCAATGTCAAAAACATACACCCCGCAAAAGTTGCATATGCTAATAAAAATATTTTTGAGAACTTTTTTTAATTTTTTTTTTTCACCGCTATGGGTCGCGCATTGAGATCGTTTTTTATTTTTTTTTTGAATTTTTTCCTTGATTTTTTTTTCTCAGTGTAGGAGGCATTATACTGTTAAATGATGTACAGGCAAATGAAAGGGGGATGTGTTAGGCATATTATTGATCTGTGTCAATTATACTTCTGATGTATATATATATAGTCTCGGAAAAACTACATACATCACAATATTTAAAAATTGAAATCTTATAACGCGAAGACTATATACTTTTTATAGCATTCAGAAATAAGTTTTTACTAATTATATAATTGTTTTATCCATTGCTGAAAACATTTTAAAAGCTAATATAAACGCCAGTAGACTTTCATTTTCTGTCGACTAAAAATAAAATCAAAAATGTTTATTCGATTCTGTTCGTGGTTTATGAAGTATCTACGAGAACATATTTTATATTTTCGATCGAATAGTGTGAATTTTGGTGAATTTTGTGAACCGTTAGACTGTGTTTGAACATCCCGTTCAGCCCGAAACTTATTGATCAGAAGAAAAGACGTACGTAAAGAAATATTATTGCAAGAATTTAACTGATTTGAGAATTTAACTCATTTAAGAATTTCAAACCTAAAATGGACACACGTTCAAACAACAAAGTTTGTCAAATATTTGGACTAGGGAAATTTATGTCGATGCGTGTCTTACCGACTTACGAGGATATTTGCCGACACCTTACATTTCTCGAGCAAGAAGAGCCATCATTGAACAAAAGAATAACTCTCACAGCTGCAAAATCAATCGAAGTATATGAAGTTGCTTCGATTCCAACAGTTGGTAAGTTTTGTGTGGAGAAACTTATTAAAATATACAACCAGAGGAGAATTGATCTGCTTAAAACACCAAAAACAAAGAAAAATACCCCACTGTATGAACTTCAATTAAATACATTAAAAAAAAATGGTCAAAACCTTTTAAATATTGCTGCATGTAAGTGCCTTGATTTTAATAGCTGCTCCTGTCCGAAAGAAAGAAAAGTTCCGATAAAAGAACGAACATTTTTGCAAGACCAAAGGTCTGTCAGAAAAATGTATATTGGCTCAGTTGATGTTCCTGAAACAATTAGACAGCAAAATTGTCTCGCAAGACGTTTTGCTAGTCCTTTACGGAAGATTGGGAAGCTGGAAAAGCGTCCCATCGAGGAGTCTAGGGTAATTGCGGGAGAGATGCCGCGTCGGGATAGATGCCGCACCCAACCAAATTCATACATCTAATCATCCGCGCAAAAAAATTTGTTTTGCTTTTAGTCCGATAGATATTCAAACGAAAACGTAGGAAAAAAAACTATTTACATACGACATGTAACGGGAGTTTTTTCTCCTTGTTTTGTTTTTCGCACACCTTCACGCTATGGAAATTTTTCAGTATGTTGCTATTTGTCGATCCAGAAGCAGGTTGTCGTGTGTTTTCTCAAGTGTAAGTATTTTGTGTCATTAATTAGTGTTAAAAGAAGTGATTGGTGTGATTTTTTTTTGTTCTCTTTTTTTGTTAGTTATGAAGAGTGGTGCGGCATCTCTCCCTCACTACAGGGATAGATGCCGCACTTTTTTTTTGATAAGATGCCGCATGTTTAATTTGTTTATTTTTTTGTTTAAAAGGAAATATAAGACTGTGTTAAAATATACAAGAAAAACCAACAGAGGAAGTTGGAGCGAAGGGGCGATGGAAGAAGCCAGAAAAAGTATTGAAGAGGGGATGTCCCTTCGAAAAGCCGAAAAATTATTTGGCGTACCGGCTAGAACGCTGTCGAGACGGTTAAAAGACGGAAATTTTGCGAATAAACCGCTTGGCTTTATGGGTTATTATTTACTTAATTAGTTATGGCACTCCATTATCTATATAATTTTTAAAATCTACTGACAGGTGTTCTTGGAATAGAAAACGAAAAAAAGCTAGCAGTACACATAAAAAAATTAGCGTCTGCTGGTTTTGCCGTTGACAGGGAAGGTGTTCGGAGCTTGGCGTTTGAGCTAGCGGAGAAAATGAATGTCAAACATAAATTTAACATAACAACAAAAAAAGCTGGCTATGCTTGGCTTGCCTCGTTTTTGGAAAGGAATAGGGACATTTCGCTTAGGCAATCCGAAGGACTTTCCCTTTCCCGTGCTCAAGGTATGAGTCGATCGGCAGCAAATGACTTCTTTGAAGTTCTTAAGAAACTTTTAAAAGAAAACAATTTAATGGACAAACCCGGAAATATATTTAATATGGATGAAAGTGGATTACAACTGAACAATAAAACGGGAAAGGTGTTGACACAAAAAGGTGTTAAAGACGTCCATGTGGTTACTGCTAAGGAGAAAGGAGAAAATGTCACCGTTGTAGCGTGTTGTAACGCGGAGGGTAACTTCTTACCACCTGTTTTGATAATGAAAGGAGTAAACAAAAAAGCAGAGTTTGTGGATGGATTACCAAGTGGCTCTGAAGTTTATATGAACAAAAAATCATCCTATATCAACGCTGAATTATTTTTTAAATGGTTAAAACAACATTTCATGCCACGAAAACCTGCAGGTAAGACACTTTTAATCTTGGATGGTCACACGTCTCACAGCAACGCCTTCGAGATGCTTGAATTTGCTGAAAACAACGACATCATTATCCTCTGCTTACCTAGCCATACTACCCAAGCGTTGCAACCTTTGGACCGAAGTTTTTTTAAGCCATTAAAATCGTTTTTCCATCACGAAGCCAAAGTTTGGACGAACCATCACAAAAACAGAACCATTTCGAGGTATCAGGCCGGGTATTTAATTGGAAATGCATGGGAGAAAGCAGCGTCCGTTGGAAATGGAGCTTCAGGATTCAGGGCCTCAGGAATCTACCCCTTTAATCCTCAAGCTATTCCAGACCATTTCTTTAGCATATCGGACTCGGCTGCAGTTGAAGCTCACCTTCAGACAGCTCTTCCTTCAGAAACGATGACTTCATGTCCTGAATCGGACTTGGAACCCGCAGTTCAAACCACTAGCAATACCTCGAACTTGGAACTGGTTATTCCAACCACCAGCAATACATCGAACACCTGTAATCACTCTGAAAATGAAACGCACACCTCATCATGTTTCAATAAGTCTACGCCAACAAAACTCCTACAAGAAATTTCACCAGTACCAAAAATTCCAGCACTGATTTTTTCAAAACGAAGGCAGAAGGCAGAGATCTTAACATCTCCCTGTTCAATTGAAAAAAAGAAGAACGCCAAGTCTCCGAAAACCCAACCAGAAAAAAAGGCTTCAAAAAGGAAGATTGAACCGGCTGAAAATCCTAATATTTGTGCTGAATGTTGGGAAAATTATTTTTCGACCAAAAAACGGGAGGATTGCAAATGCAAATGTAGCAAATGGCTACATGAAAACTGCACACACTACAAAACACCAGAATCTTCCCTTTGTACAGATTGTGGACGTGACGAAGAGCGAAAAAAAAACACTGGGCATAAAGTTTAATTAAAAAAAAACTTAAGCTCAATTAATTTAACATGCGGCATCTCTCCCACACATGTTGGGAGAGATGGCACACCTAACATATTTTATTTTATTATTAATATTTATGAAAAAAGTTTTATTTTCTTATTTAAGTAATCTATTATGGTAGAAAATAAATCCATATTTAAGTTTTTTTGAAAATTAAAGTTTGTTTTACTTTTATAAAACAATTACACAGATTTTTAAAAAAGCGCGGCATCTCTCCCGCAATTACCCTATGGAAATTGAATCTTCAGACACCGACTCGCATGTTTCAATATCCCCAAAGACTAAAAAGCAGGCAGACAATGTCGCTGCTTGTGGGTTGAATCGAAAATCACTTCCCATTGTTGCGAAAGTGGCGGATAGGTTCAGGATATCTGATAGGGCTACAGCTACAATAGTAACAGCAGTCTTAAAAGACTATGGTGTTATAAGTGGAGCCGATCAAACACATATTGCTGATCGAAGCAAAATAAGAAGGGAGAGATTGAAAGCAAGGAAACGTACTAGCCCAATCTCCAAAATCACTTTGTCAGGGCTCCACTTTGACGGCCGTAAGGACAAAACTAAAACTTCAGCTGGAAGTATTATTGAGGAACATATCGTTTTAATTGGAGAGCCCAATTCTCAGTACATAGGACATATAACCCCAGAAAATGGAAAAGCCGAGACTGTTACAAAATCAATTATTGATTATCTTGGTCAAAATGGCATTTCAATAAGAAATTTAAAATTAATCGGTTGTGATGGAACAAATGTCAATACAGGAGTAAGAGGTGGAATAATTCGCCAAATTGAGCTGCATATTCAGCGTCCTTTGCAATGGTCCATTTGTTTGTTACATGCGAATGAATTGCCTCTAAGGCACCTATTTGAACAACTTTATGGAAAGACTTCTGGACCAAAAGGATATTCTGGCGACATTGGGAAAGACCTCAAGAATTGTCAGAATCTTCGCGTTATCAAATATATTCCCGTTGAAATAGTTCTTCCTGAAATGCCTTTAGATATTTTAAGCTCTGACCAGAAATATTTTTACGAAATTTGTAAGGCGATCAGCAGTGGTATCCAAGAAGGAGCAATCTTTCAAAAGAATCCTGGAACCATGGTGCATTCAAGATGGCTCACGACCGCTAACCGTATTCTTCGGGTTTACGTTTCAAAAGTTTGTCCAGAAGAACCTTTAAAGCAAGTAGTAGAATATATTTGTAAAGTTTACGCCGTAATGTGGTTCAAAATAAAATCCAAGCCATCGTTTGTACATGGTTCAAAACATCTTCATGAGACCATTACGTTAACAAGGTATTTATCCGGAGATTTAAGAAATATAGTTGATTCTGTCATATCTCGAAACGGTTTTTTTGGACATTGCGAAAATATTTTGTTGGCAATGTTGTTCGATGATCGCCGAAATATAAGAGAGCTAGCTTTGCGTCGCATACTTAAAGCCAGAACTAATACTAGGGGTGAAGCTGTCAGACTATTCAAACTTCCAAACTTCCTGTTCGATGCTGTGGAATACTTCGAAATGATTAATTGGTGGCAGTTCGAAAGGTGCCGTTTAACAGAACCTCCATTACTAATGGATTTCAATGAAGAAGACCTTTGGGATATAGTTAATCAAAAGGAAACCACAAAGTCTCAAGAGCTGAAAGAATTTCCATGTCACGGCCAAGCAGTTGAACGAGCAGTCAAATTAATGACTGAAGCTTCACAAACCAACCCGGTTATCAAAATAAAAGATAAAAACGAAATAATCGCCGAGAGAACGGCTCCGGATTCCCTTGCGGTATAATGAATAAAACTGTCCCAACGGAATAACTACGGTACAAAGAAACGGAATGGGGCACAGAAAACTAACTCGACTTTTAACTATACTATGTATGTATATCTAAAAAAAACGCTAATTTTTCTTTTCTAACCAACCAAATAAAATCACTCTACTTATCTTTTATTTAAAATTGCTATCCTTCCAGTGGGGTGCGCGGGGCAATTGGGTCGTGGGGTTTGAGTGGCCGTGGTACTCCGCCACAGTCACTGGGTCAATCCAAGATTTTACTTTCACACTTTCCTTTCGGTTTCCGCACTTTCTTCTATCAACTATTTTATTTTCCACAAATTTTCCTTTTTGGCTAGCCTTTTTTTTTTTTCTACCTTAAATAACTTTTCACAAAACTGCTTCTTTCTCTCCTACTTTTTTTTTGTTTTTTTTTTTCTCTTTTTATGGTGAACTCCTCTATTAGCACTTTTTCTTTCTCACACGGTCAACCAAGAAGTGAGGTAGCCGGCGTGACAGCTGGCCCCACTTCCCCACACACTCATACGCACACATACAATGGTTCGGCGAATTCAGCCATCTTTTTTTTGAATAAAGTTTAATAGCTTTTAAGATTTAATTAAAGTTGGCGTTTCGAATTCACACTTATTTGTAACTTAATTTTTTGCATTTTTAATAATGTCTTTTGCGCGATTCTGAATAAAAATATATTCTTTTCGCCGCACCGTCTTTTTGGCGGGAAAAGATTTGATGGTATTGGTGGCTGACTTCGCCCATCCTCTCTGTCGTCGATTCAGCTGTCAGAGCAAAGGGAATCACATCCAGCGCTCCGACAGCTTCCCCTCATCCAGATGATCACACACACGAAGAGAAATTCACCATAGTCTATTTTTCGAACTTTGATCTGTTCGTTTTCTAAACCCAGTGACTGTTTGGGTTCGCACGTAGCTCCAACCCTTGACAACCAAACCAAAATATAATTAATTACTCCCCCGATGGAAAGATAAACCCTTACGCGAACCCTACCTGTCGAGTGAATTTTCCGCTAGAGAGTTAAACAATTACTAACAACCCAGGGAATCGGGAGCTATCCTTAACAAATTCTATATACACTTGTGTGGTGTATTTGGAGTCTAACAAGAACATATATTCTTTTGTATCAACAAACAATAATCAAATATGTTGGACCTTTTTAACTCAAGTAAGGCCTTTTAAACGATTGGTCATCTGGGTTGGGGACCACCTGTCCCGAGAATAAGGGTTCTGGAGATGAGAGGACCGTCCGTCCTAAGTAGAGTCTCCCGAGTTCCTTCGGGCTCTAATCCAGGGCACCTGCTTTGCTACCTTCAAAGACCATGTGAGAGCGAAAGCACAGGCGTGAAACTAGTGACTCTCCACAAACACACTGCTCTAAGAAGATAGCGGAGGGGAGAAAAAGAGAGTCGAAAAGGAAACGGAGGGAGGGAAAGGACCGGAGCTTTTTGTGCGTTTTTTGAACGCAACAAACCCCACCCTTACCTCCATGGAAATGTGCCTACACATTTCTCAAGGTAAGTCAAGGAAACTACACGGGGGGTAAGACGAAACCAACACAGGCTGAAGCCCTACTCCTACGTTGTAAACCTACGCTATCTATTCTCCATCATCATGATGTGGCTTAAGGTCCTTGACATGCCACGTTCCTCTCTCCTTACCGGTATCGTCGGCTAACACATAGGTCCAAGGGGATACTCTCCTACGAATAAAGAAAGGCCCGACGTATTTCGGAGCCAATTTCGCTGCGTAGAAGTTAGCAGCATCGGATAGAACAAAATTCCTACGCCATACGACCTCATTAGGGAGATATTGAACATCTCGCCTCCTAAGATTGTATGTCTTTGATGCCTTCTTGGTTGCCGTGGCTAACTTTCTACCGATATCTTCTCTCAGCTCCTTAAAACGTTTCCCTAGCTCAGACATGTCTACTTCCCTATCTCCTACCTCTATATCCCTATCTCTTGAATCTATCTGCCTATCTAATCCCTCTGGTTCCCTATCTCCTAAATCTATGTCCCTATCTTGTTCGCCTATAGTAACATCTTCTGAGTCTATATCCCTATCTATCCTAACATTTCTATTTTCGCGGGTGGCCCTAGTGGACGCGGACGCGTGATCACCACCGTTGGTGACCATCTCCTTCCCGAAGTTCGCGTAATAAGGAGAAACTTTCAAAACCTCATGTTGCGATGTCCGTATGCAACATGCTACTTTCGCTAAATGGGAGTCCCAGGTCCTATGGTTTTCAGATACGTAAGCGCGAAGGGTAGATTTAATTATTTGGTTAATCCTTTCCGCAGGATTAGCCTGAGGGTGGTAATGTGCCGTAAACCTAATTTGTGACCCGTACGCTTCACAAAGCGTTTTCAGTTCTTTGCTTTTGAACTGGGGACCGTTGTCACAGACGATCCACTTCGGTACTCCAAAGAGTAAGAAGACATTGTCTTCTACCTCTTTACATACCGCTTTCGCTGTCGCAGACCTAAGGGGGAACAGTAAGGGAAATTTTGTGAAGTAGTCAACCACAGTTAAAATATACACGAAACCCCTACTCGACTTTGGAAGAGGGCCTACCAAATCCACACAAACCATCTCCCAGCTGGCTTCTCTCAACCATCAAACCAGCTGGCTTTTCATTCACAGGCTTCACACTTTGACAAACCCTACAATTCCTAACATATTTGGTAATATCTGACCTCATTTTGGGCCAGTAATATTTACCACCTACTCTCGCAAACGTTTTTCTAACCCCCATATGTCCTGCTAATGGATTGTCATGACACTCTTTCAAAATCCTAGTTCTATCTCCTCTCGCGATAACCTGTTTCCATTCAAAACTATTGTCATGAACAATCACATGGCTAGCCCTAACAAATTTAAACAGAACTCCATTTTCGACCCTCCAGGCAGGATAAGCTAAAGGATTCGACTCTACTTTCGCAATCATTTTTACGATCCAAGGATCAGAACTTTGCTCATCTATTTCCGCTATCTCCGCAACGTTCCTAGAGAGCATGTCGGGAACTACGTGGTCTTTTCCCTTCCGATGCACGATTTCGAAGTCGAATTGCTGAAGCCTAACTGCCCAACGCGCTAACCTCCCACACGGATCCTTGAGATTGCTCAACCATACCAGCGAGTAATGATCCGTTACGACCGTGAACCGAACACCTTCGATGTATGGTCGCAACTTCTCTATTGCCCAAAGTACTGCCAAGCACTCCTTCTCCGTGGTTGAATAGTTCCTCTCGTTCCTATTCAACGACCTACTCAAATAACAAATCACCTTCTCACCATCGTCAAATGTCTGACTGAGTACTGCTCCGACTCCATAGTCCGAAGCGTCTGTTTGCACGGCAAACGACCGCTCAAAATCCGGGCAAGTCAAAATCGGGGCAGTTACTAAGCACTCCTTTGCTTTTCGAAAACTCCCCTCGCACTCATCAGACCAAACGAACTTGTTACTCTTTTTCAAGCTGTCAAAAAAAAACCACTTGTTCGAATCACCACAAGAAACCGAGAGGCAAAGTAAACAAAATGTATCGAACCAAAATTAATATGTATGTATATAAACGAATATGAGATCACCACGCACAGAAATGTAATTCACGAAATAGTAAATAGATGAAATTTTATAATATATATATAATATGTGTATACATTTAACTAATCAAACTTCAGTCCGTTTGATAAGTCAGAAGAAGGGAAAGAAAGAAAAAAAAACAACACCTACTTGGGTCCCAGGGTACATACAACCTGGTTATTATACACCTGCTCCAACGTTGATTTTTTTTCTTTAGAGTAACACTGGTAACGAATAAAAATCCAATCCAATTAATAACACTGTATCACTGTAATCTGAAAAAAAAATGCACGGCAGTTAATTTGACCAAAACAAAAGGTAACAAAGACACTTCCCACAGGATTGCACAAACAACAACACAAACAGAATAAACAATTTATTTATTAAGAATAAGTTAAAGCTTAGCCCCACGTTGGGCGTCAATTTGTTGCAAAATTAATTACTTTACCGATTATCGGTTATCACCGGCGGAAATTTTTTTTTGACCGAACCGAACGTAAACAACCAACTCCGCAACTGTCAACGAAGGTAACTTCGCTGCGCCGACGGCTGCCCAGCTGGGGTGGGTTCGCGAGTATGTAAATGGAAGAAGGGTGGGTTTGGGCGCCACACAATTTTTTTTCTTTGGGGAAATTGTGAAACCTTGTGGAAAACAAGAATTTTTCGTCCCGTTGATGAAATAAACAAAGTCAAGAAAGAAAACAAATGTGTTTCTTTTGAACTACGTTATAATTATAACGGCCGATTTATTAGATAAAATAAATGAATGATGGAAAATATAATATAGGCGAAATTTAATTTACGGTGGGGTGGGAAAAAATCCACCGAGGTGGATGAAAAAAACCAACCCGGTTATCAAAATAAAAGATAAAAACGAAATAATCGCCGAGAGAACGGCTCCGGATTCCCTTGCGGTATAATGAATAAAACTGTCCCAACGGACAACGGGTCACGAAAAGAAGTACCGGAATAACTACGGTACAAAGAAACGGAATGGGGCACAGAAAACTAACTCGACTTTTAACTATACTATGTATGTATATCTAAAAAAAACGCTAATTTTTCTTTTCTAACCAACCAAATAAAATCACTCTACTTATCTTTTATTTAAAATTGCTATCCTTCCAGTGGGGTGCGCGGGGCAATTGGGTCGTGGGGTTTGAGTGGCCGTGGTACTCCGCCACAGTCACTGGGTCAATCCAAGATTTTACTTTCACACTTTCCTTTCGGTTTCCGCACTTTCTTCTATCAACTATTTTATTTTCCACAAATTTTCCTTTTTGGCTAGCCTTTTTTTTTTGGCTGGCCCCACTTCCCCACACACTCATACGCACACATACAATGGTTCGGCGAATTCAGCCATCTTTTTTTTGAATAAAGTTTAATAGCTTTTAAGATTTAATTAAAGTTGGCGTTTCGAATTCACACTTATTTGTAACTTAATTTTTTGCATTTTTAATAATGTCTTTTGCGCGATTCTGAATAAAAATATATTCTTTTCGCCGCACCGTCTTTTTGGCGGGAAAAGATTTGATGGTATTGGTGGCTGACTTCGCCCATCCTCTCTGTCGTCGATTCAGCTGTCAGAGCAAAGGGAATCACATCCAGCGCTCCGACAGCTTCCCCTCATCCAGATGATCACACACACGAAGAGTAATTCACCATAGTCTATTTTTCGAACTTTGATCTGTTCGTTTTCTAAACCCAGTGACTGTTTGGGTTCGCACGTAGCTCTAACCCTTGACAACCAAACCAAAATATAATTAATTACTCCCCCGATGGAAAGATAAACCCTTACGCGAACCCTACCTGTCGAGTGAATTTTCCGCTAGAGAGTTAAACAATTACTAACAACCCAGGGAATCGGGAGCTATCCTTAACAAATTCTATATACACTTGTGTGGTGTATTTGGAGTCTAACAAGAACATATATTCTTTTGTATCAACAAACAATAATCAAATATGTTGGACCTTTTTAACTCAAGTAAGGCCTTTTAAACGATGGGTCATCTGGGTTGGGGACCACCTGTCCCGAGAATAAGGGTTCTGGGGATGAGAGGACCGTCCGTCCTAAGTAGAGTCTCCCGAGTTCCTTCGGGCTCTAATCCAGGGCACCTGCTTTGCTACCTTCAAAGACCATGTGAGAGCGAAAGCACAGGCGTGAAGCTAGTGACTCTCCACAAACACACTGCTCTAAGAAGATAGCGGAGGGGAGAAAAAGAGAGTCGAAAAGGAAACGGAGGGAGGGAAAGGACCGGAGCTTTTTGTGCGTTTTTTGAACGCAACAGTTTGCGGACCGGAAAATAGAGATGGACTCATAAGGGTAACATTGATTTCTCGAAAAGAGCTTCCACGTGTTGAAACGAAGAAAAACTATAGACTTTAAACAAGTAAGAAAATACTACAAAAAACCTACGATATTTTTGATAACTTTGTTTTTCTTTATTTTAAACCCTATTTAGGAATGGTAAACCACTTTATCAGCTGAAGTTAACTGTTGCAGTTTGATATATTATTCTCAACATTTTATTGTACAATGCTACTTCGCGCCTAAAACTGCAAAAAAAACTGCAAAAAAAAAAACATTTTTGCAAATCGATGCGCGACCCCTAGCGGTCAAAAAAAAACTTAAAATAAATATTAAAATTAATCTTACAAACGGACGCAACTTTTGCGGGGTGTATGTTTTTTATATTCCACAATTTTTTCACCCCCCTATAACAGTGCTCCACCCTAAATTGTAGCCGCTAGCAGAATGAGGCACATACGAAAGAAACAATTGAAATGTCAAAATTCTCGCAAAGAAAACGTAGCCGATGATGACTTTTGGCGCATTCATTCCTTGATACTGCTATCAAAAAGTGAAATTGCACGAAAAAAAGTATAAATATACGGCGTCAGCAGTCCTACACAGAACCAAGCCTAGCTTCTCGCAACCATTTGTGTGTGCGTGCAACTTTTTCCACGAATGGAAGGGACCTACACTTTTTTGCCGACTCCGAACGGCGAATTGAGAAGCTTCTCATGACAAATGATACTCTTTGATTGTTTGTCAGACATTCGAAAGAGGTGGCAACCGTGAAAAACTCTCTTAGGTGTTAGAACCGGGCTGGGATTGAACCCGAGCCGCATGCGTAGTAGTCCAACGCAACCAAATTCATTCCATCATATTCCATTATTCAGATTTCGCAGGTTTCCACTATATAGGAGTGAGTTTGTATGAAGAAAAACGAAACTGACAACCAAAAATGTCCACTATCTGGTTTCGCAAGATTCTTTTATTAGCAGATTCCACTATACACAAGTTTAACTGTAATATTATTATTTGTATATTATAAAACTCTGTTATACTCTGTTATAAATTTTCACTTGTTTCACACATAATTTCCACACTTACGTACAATTGTGTAATAGTCTCGACTGTGTTGATGTATTTCAATCATTGCTTGGCTAATATCATGATGTCAAAAGTGTTATATTTATATATAAAAAAAAGAAATTTTATACTCGAAGCAAATTAAGGTTGGGAAAGTACCTATTGCACGAACTGAATCTTTAATATCAACCAAGATAAATAGAAAATTAAGATATTAACCCATTTCTGGCCACTACATAAACCAATTGAAATTTTTTGATGATACTTCATAAACCGTCCGTTGAGACCTCAAGGAAGCTTAATTGCCCATTTTTATTTTTTTCTCATCATCCGATGCTTCAGAAAATGATGGTGCAAAAATGCACCATTGGCGGTTAAGCGACATTATAGGTAGTCACGTAATAGGATAGGACAGCGGAACCAGGAACCCATCACAACCCAGCACAGCCTTCCATTTCACTAGTTTTAGGTTCAATGAACAGTATTGCATTATGGAAGGACTTCTTTTATTATTGAAACATTTCATTGCCTGTAATGCGGCCTAATTCTATGTTCACTACTTCTAGACGTAGTTCCAGAGGTAAGGCCTTGCAAAACCGCGACTGGGACGGCTGAACTCTTTCCCATTATGAAATACCTAACGTCGGTACCGCGGGGAACAGGGGTTGGAGACAGAGGTGGTTTTAGTTAGGGTTAAAGTCCCACACGAAGTCTTTCGACGCTTTCCACCTTTCTTACAAAAACAAAAAAAAAACTCTTTGAAGAAACGAGTATATACATATGTATATACACATCTAAGTATCGGGGTATGAATCTGGATGCTAAACTGAAATGGAAGGAACATGTGAAAAAGAAAGTAGAAGAGCTAAATATTAGATATAGAAAACTCTATTGGTTGTTAGGATATAATTCAGAAGTGTCAATTGAGAATAACATCTTATTATATAATCAGATTCTAAAACCTGTTTGGACATATGGTATCCAACTATGGGGCTGCACAAAGAAAACCAATTTACTAGCCATACAAACATTTCAAAACAAAGTCCTTCGGGGAATAGTAAATTCCCCATGGTATATTAGAAATAATGACTTGCATCGTGATTTGCAGATTGATCACGTGGCGGAAGTAGTTAAAAAGAACGCAGTCCGTCACAACGTGCGTCTGCAGATGCATATTAATCCGGAGATAGAAGACGTCTTAAATGTACGAAATAATATTCGTAGATTAAGTAGAACTAAACCTCACGAACTTATTATCTGACAATTATGAGAACCAGTATTTAAATTAAAATACCTTCTCAAAACCAACTGAACGTTGAAACTTAAATCATTTGTCGATCTTTCTTTGATTGGTCATGATTAAGAAGGTGTTTTTGGTGCGGTTAGAATCCCACACTACTCTGGGTTTCCAACCCCACAGTGTCTTTCGAGATTTTCACCTTCGTTAAAAAAAAAAAAGAAAAAAAAAGAAAAAATATACATATGTACGTCGATAAGACAGTGATTATCTTTCAACTGAAAATCAGTACTCGTAATGAAATCCGTCCCATAACACCTGGTATTTTATAAAAGGTGACGGAAAATATGTTGGAAAGAGCAGGAATATGCGCAGCAGAAAATGGTCACCATTTGTGAGATGTTGAAATATCTTGAATCATGAAAGCTTCTCAATGACCGACTGTTGTGTACTATTAAGTGGTATCGGCTCGCTAGCCTATGCACCACGTCTTCACTCGTCGGCTGTAGTCCATACACTGACTATCTTCGCCTGATAAGCTTTCATTGTACATAGCCGAAGACGACAGTAAATGAATAGTTTGATCTCATTGCATTAGATTTTACATATTTAAACACAGTAGTAATTATATCGATGCATTTGTATCATACCAATACACTACACCGACAATACGGCTTTCGTAGCAAAATATTCACTGGTGATCTGAGGGCATATCTCACCGAAAAGTTGAACAAATCTCTTCATCACTCTGGTGAGTGTAAGATTGTTGCACTTGATATTTCAAAAGCATTTGACAGAGTTTGGCATCAAGCTCTTTTGTCGAAAATGCATGCATATGGCTTCGATGAACATTTTCTTCAATGGATGAGAAACTACCTTTCGGGTCGTTCAATACAAGTTGTTTTGGACGGTTTCAAGTCTGCAATCCACCCTATAAATGCTGGTGTCCGCCAGGGCTCAGTTTTGTCTCCGACACTCTTTCTTAATTTCATAAATGATCTCTTGTCTGCCACTTCTAATCCAATACATTCCTTCGCTGATGATAGCACTCTCGGCTTTACATATTCGTTTACAGATTCACGTCCCTGCTCTTCGGCTGTGGAACTGGAACGGTTGCGTATGTTAAGCTCATTAAATTCCGACCTTGACAGCATAACCAAATGGAGTATAATGTATAAATAATAGAGTTGTATTTAATGCTTCAAAAACCCAATGCTGTCTTCTGTCGTTAAAACGTAATCTTACCCATCAGCCATTATCCATGAATGGCTCTTGCATCGTTGAAACCGAAAAGCTTTCTATTCTATGTATGTGTGTTAATGCCAACCTACGTTGGAGTGACCACCTATTCGATGTCGCCAAAAACGCCGCGAAATGCCTAGGTTTCCTCCAACGATGTAAGAAATTCTTCACCCCTTCTGATCTAGCTACAATTTAGAAGCCGTATATTCGCCCCAAGCTCGAGTACAATGCTCATATCTGGTCGGGTGCTCCAAAAACATCACTGCACCTGATCGATAGAATACAAAAGCGCGCGATAAAACTAATAGGGGATAGAAACATCACTGAGTCAATTGACTCTCTTGAACACCGTCCGTCGTAATGTTTCCTGTCTTTCCCTGTTTTATCGCTTTTTTCACAAACAGTGCTCCAGCGAAATAGCCAGCTGCATTCCTCCCCTTAAAGAATTTTCCCGCAACACACGTCTCGCAAGGAATGCCCATCAGTCTACCCTTAAGCCCAACTTCGGACGTACAGTAAAATATAGAGATACTTTCTTTAACCGCTCAACACGAATGTGGAATGCTTTACCAAATACGATTTTTCGATTTAAAAGTTGATACCATAAAGGTCATTTCGTGCTATCCTGTACTCGTATTATTGCAGTTAGCTTGCCAGTGGAACGTGGAAGTATTAGGCAAATGATCTTATCCATACAATAAGAGCCCTCCATTCAAGTTTAAACGTTCACATTTTGACTTTTTTCTATCAAAATAGATGCAAATAAAAAAAAAAAACCGCAGTGTCCTTGAGCAAAAGGTCATAAAAGTATTTTACGACTGACTATAATGTCACAAATCTAATACCATTCACAAAATAGTTCGAAAAGGACAATTTATGGCTTTCAAACTCGCCGAGGCGAAAAGGACATATTTATCCTAAGCAAAAAAAAAATAATAATAAAAGGAATTTCTACTGTTTATAATTTCAAAAGGGCAGCAGTCCTACACAGAACCAAGCCTAGCTTCTCGCAACCATTTGTGTGTGCGTGCAACTTTTTCCACGAATGGAAGGGACCTACACTTTTTTGCCGACTCCGAACGGCGAATTGAGAAGCTTCTCATGACAAATGATACTCTTTGATTGTTTGTCAGACATTCGAAAGAGGTGGCAACCGTGAAAAACTTTCTTAGGTGTTAGAACCGGGCTGGGATTGAACCCGAGCCGCATGCGTAGTAGTCCAACGCAACCAAATTCATTCCATCATATTCCATTATTCAGATTTCGCAGGTTTCCACTATATAGGAGTGAGTTTGTATGAAGAAAAACGAAACTGACAACCAAAAATGTCCACTATCTGGTTTCGCAAGATTCTTTTATTAGCAGATTCCACTATACACAAATTTAACTGTAATATTATTATTTGTATATTATAAAACTCTGTTATACTCTGTTATAAATTTTCACTTGTTTCACACATAATTTCCACACTTACGTACAATTGTGTAATAGTCTCGACTGTGTTGATGTATTTCAATCATTGCTTGGCTAATATCATGATGTCAAAAGTGTTATATTTATATATAAAAAAAAGAAATTTTATACTCGAAGCAAATTAAGGTTGGGAAAGTACCTATTGCACGAACTGAATCTTTAATATCAACCAAGATAAATAGAAAATTAAGATATTAACCCATTTCTGGCCACTACATAAACCAATTGAAATTTTTTGATGATACTTCATAAACCGTCCGTTGAGACCTCAAGGAAGCTTAATTGCCCATTTTTATTTTTTTCTCATCATCCGATGCTTCAGAAAATGATGGTGCAAAAATGCACCATTGGCGGTTAAGCGACATTATAGGTAGTCACGTAATAGGATAGGACAGCGGAACCAGGAACCCATCACAACCCAGCACAGCCTTCCATTTCACTAGTTTTAGGTTCAATGAACAGTATTGCATTATGGAAGGACTTCTTTTATTATTGAAACATTTCATTGCCTGTAATGCGGCCTAATTCTATGTTCACTACTTCTAGACGTAGTTCCAGAGGTAAGGCCTTGCAAAACCGCGACTGGGACGGCTGAACTCTCTCCCATTATGAAATACCTAACGTCGGTACCGCGGGGAACAGGGGTTGGAGACAGAGGTGGTTTTAGTTAGGGTTAAAGTCCCACACGAAGTCTTTCGACGCTTTCCACCTTTCTTACAAAAACAAAAAAAAAACTCTTTGAAGAAACGAGTATATACATATGTATATACACATCTAAGTATCGGGGTATGAATCTGGATGCTAAACTGAAATGGAAGGAACATGTGAAAAAGAAAGTAGAAGAGCTAAATATTAGATATAGAAAACTCTATTGGTTGTTAGGATATAATTCAGAAGTGTCAATTGAGAATAACATCTTATTATATAATCAGATTCTAAAACCTGTTTGGACATATGGTATCCAACTATGGGGCTGCACAAAGAAAACCAATTTACTAGCCATACAAACATTTCAAAACAAAGTCCTTCGGGGAATAGTAAATTCCCCATGGTATATTAGAAATAATGACTTGCATCGTGATTTGCAGATTGATCACGTGGCGGAAGTAGTTAAAAAGAACGCAGTCCGTCACAACGTGCGTCTGCAGATGCATATTAATCCGGAGATAGAAGACGTCTTAAATGTACGAAATAATATTCGTAGATTAAGTAGAACTAAACCTCACGAACTTATTATCTGACAATTATGAGAACCAGTATTTAAATTAAAATACCTTCTCAAAACCAACTGAACGTTGAAACTTAAATCATTTGTCGATCTTTCTTTGATTGGTCATGATTAAGAAGGTGTTTTTGGTGCGGTTAGAATCCCACACTACTCTGGGTTTCCAACCCCACAGTGTCTTTCGAGATTTTCACCTTCGTTAAAAAAAAAAAGAAAAAATATACATATGTACGTCGATAAGACAGTGATTATCTTCCAACTGAAAATCAGTACTCGTAATGAAATCCGTCCCATAACACCTGGTATTTTATAAAAGGTGACGGAAAATATGTTGGAAAGAGCAGGAATATGCGCAGCAGAAAATGGTTACCATTTGTGAGATGTTGAAATATCTTGAATCACGAAAGCTTCTCAATGACCGACTGTTGTGTACTATTAAGTGGTATCGGCTCGCTAGCCTATGCACCACGTCTTCACTCGTCGGCTGTAGTCCATACACTGACTATCTTCGCCTGATAAGCTTTCATTGTACATAGCCGAAGACGACAGTAAATGAATAGTTTGATCTCATTGCATTAGATTTTACATATTTAAACACAGTAGTAATTATATCGATGCATTTGTATCATACCAATACACTACACCGACAATACGGCTTTCGTAGCAAAATATTCACTGGTGATCTGAGGGCATATCTCACCGAAAAGTTGAACAAATCTCTTCATCACTCTGGTGAGTGTAAGATTGTTGCACTTGATATTTCAAAAGCATTTGACAGAGTTTGGCATCAAGCTCTTTTGTCGAAAATGCATGCATATGGCTTCGATGAACATTTTCTTCAATGGATGAGAAACTACCTTTCGGGTCGTTCAATACAAGTTGTTTTGGACGGTTTCAAGTCTGCAATCCACCCTATAAATGCTGGTGTCCGCCAGGGCTCAGTTTTGTCTCCGACACTCTTTCTTAATTTCATAAATGATCTCTTGTCTGCCACTTCTAATCCAATACATTCCTTCGCTGATGATAGCACTCTCGGCTTTACATATTCGTTTACAGATTCACGTCCCTGCTCTTCGGCTGTGGAACTGGAACGGTTGCGTATGTTAAGCTCATTAAATTCCGACCTTGACAGCATAACCAAATGGAGTATAATGTATAAATAATAGAGTTGTATTTAATGCTTCAAAAACCCAATGCTGTCTTCTGTCGTTAAAACGTAATCTTACCCATCAGCCATTATCCATGAATGGCTCTTGCATCGTTGAAACCGAAAAGCTTTCTATTCTATGTATGTGTGTTAATGCCAACCTACGTTGGAGTGACCACCTATTCGATGTCGCCAAAAACGCCGCGAAATGCCTAGGTTTCCTCCAACGATGTAAGAAATTCTTCACCCCTTCTGATCTAGCTACAATTTAGAAGCCGTATATTCGCCCCAAGCTCGAGTACAATGCTCATATCTGGTCGGGTGCTCCAAAAACATCACTGCACCTGATCGATAGAATACAAAAGCGCGCGATAAAACTAATAGGGGATAGAAACATCACTGAGTCAATTGACTCTCTTGAACACCGTCCGTCGTAATGTTTCCTGTCTTTCCCTGTTTTATCGCTTTTTTCACAAACAGTGCTCCAGCGAAATAGCCAGCTGCATTCCTCCCCTTAAAGAATTTTCCCGCAACACACGTCTCGCAAGGAATGCCCATCAGTCTACCCTTAAGCCCAACTTCGGACGTACAGTAAAATATAGAGATACTTTCTTTAACCGCTCAACACGAATGTGGAATGCTTTACCAAATACGATTTTTCGATTTAAAAGTTGATACCATAAAGGTCATTTCGTGCTATCCTGTACTCGTATTATTGCAGTTAGCTTGCCAGTGGAACGTGGAAGTATTAGGCAAATGATCTTATCCATACAATAAGAGCCCTCCATTCAAGTTTAAACGTTCACATTTTGACTTTTTTCTATCAAAATAGATGCAAATAAAAAAAAAAAACCGCAGTGTCCTTGAGCAAAAGGTCATAAAAGTATTTTACGACTGACTATAATGTCACAAATCTAATACCATTCACAAAATAGTTCGAAAAGGACAATTTATGGCTTTCAAACTCGCCGAGGCGAAAAGGACATATTTATCCTAAGCAAAAAAAAAATAATAATAAAAGGAATTTCTACTGTTTATAATTTCAAAAGGGCCAACACAAATATAGGAGAAGACATTCCAATGTGCCATCGATTTTCTTTAGATTTGGATTCATTTAGTCAAGAGGGGGTGTTACCCTCCACTATGATTCATTCGATTAAATTCGTATCCTTTTTTAGCGGCAGGGCAATCTTTCATAGAATCTGAATTGTGCCACATTTTAATTGTTCCTCCTTCAATAGTTATTTATTTTTTGGAATTCCTAATACGGTATCTGTGTTTTCTCAATAAAATCAATTAAAATATACTTTATGAGAGCGCAGTAGGAACAAACACACGACCTCCCATTAAATTTATTTTAATACGCCGCGCCGGTGGTCTGTGTGTCTATTTGTTTGTGGCTATGTCCGTGGAATATGATTTATGGGAAGTAGAGAGTATATTTCTTTTATTTTATTGGATTTTTTTTTTGTTGTTTTGTATTTATTTCTGAGTGGAGGTGTAAGATGCAGGGCGTACTCCTTGGGTGGTGCATTTGTACGGGTATTTGAACAATTTTGCACCTTTCTAGTTGGATGCTATCTGGGCTATGGCTACGCGATTGACCTTTTTTAAAAAAAAAACCGTTAGCAAAACTTATACATATTTCATTAATTAAAAATTAAAAAAAAAAAACAGCACGTGCGTGTGCGACTTTAAAAAAAAAGTTTTAATGTAGTTACACTTCTCAAACCAAAGTCGTAAGTTCCATTAAATACTTCCTTCTCCAATAAAACGAAAATATAACAACAATCTCTTAATCCCGTTTTAAAAAACAATAATTGGATACTCATTTGTCATTAGCAAGAAATGTCAAAAAAGAAAGAAACACTCAACGATGGATAACATCTCTCCTCAGCTATTCAAAAGGACACTTGTCAGTATAGGTATGTGTACACCAAAAGTTCAGCTTGAACTTTCTTTCTCAACCAGCAAAAATATAAAGCGATAATCTAAAAATATAACATCCGCATCCAGTTCTTAACCTTTCAGTAGGTAGGTGTGGTGCTGACAACACCCCTTCATTATTTCACTTTATTACGCTTATCTTTCCTCTGGTAAGTGGTTCTATGGTGGAATTGTCATTATGATATAGTTCTGGGGTAGAACATTAGCCGTGTTTTATTATCGCCGATGATCCATATAGATCATTGGTTTGTATGCATTACAACAACACTACGTGATCTAGCTTTTTGTCAAGATCAATTTTCGTGATCTGAAAATTAATTCGGCTATTTCTCAGTAGGATGCACGTCCACTTATGAACTTTCCTTATATGTATCCGTGACAGAAACCTGCGCAAAAAACCTGCTAAATGTTTGTATCCGTGGCAAAAACCTGCACTAAAAACCTGCTAAATGTCTGCTTCCGTGGTAAAAACTGCGCAAAAACCTGCTAAATGTCTGTTTCCGTGGTAGAAACCTGCGCTAAAAACCTGTTAAATGTCTGTATCCGGCTAAAAGTTGTGTAATTAAACGGCAACTTCGCGCTTAATACCTGTGGCTAAGCTAAAAAGGTCTGTATCTGAGCTAAGAGGGTGTAATCCAGTTTGTTTTATTTTCATTGCGTGATCCATATAGATCATAAGTGATAATAAAACATGGGCACCGTAGCGCAAGTGGTTAGTGCGTCGGACTACTGTGTGAGCGGTCTTGGGTTCGAATCCCACCGCAAACACCTAAAAAGTTTTTCACAGTGTCCATCTCTTCCGAATGCCTGAGCAATCAAAGAGTATCATTTGTCATGTAAAGCTTCCCAACTTCGGACACGGCAGAAAACTGTAGATCCCTTCCATTCGTGCAAAAAATATAACGCGCACACACAAATGGTTGCGGGAAGTTAGGCTTGGTTCTAGCTAGGACTGCTGAAGCCAAATATTTATTTATTTATTTTAATGTTAAAAAAATTAACTTGAAAACCCCTTTATAGAGTTTTTCGTCGTCCTTTCCAAAATAGTGTTTTCCGTATTAATTTTTGAAACAATTTTTGAAGTGAAACTCGTTTAGCCGCGGTAGGGCAAATTTGCCTGAATCAGACGAAAAAGTGAAACGCTTCCCCTTCCCCAACTTCAACAGGCAATAAAATAAATTCTAAAAAAAAAATACACGAATCTACATATCGAGCCACAAAATATCAAAAGTTCAATCAAGCGAAGTAAACAATAACAACAAGCGAAGAAAATAAAATTCTTATTTTTAACCCCACCATGCATACATTGGGCCATCGCACACGAGATGAGGTCTGCGGTAAGAAACGACTGAAAACTTTCTACGGAGTTTGCTCCGAAAAAATACTACCACAGTGAAAAGGGGTTTATGTATATGTTACGGGCAAACCCGATTTCAGGCAAAACTAGGTTGTCCTACGCCAGACTAGGCCAAACTAGTTTATCCGAAGCGTGTTAGGCCAAACTAGTTTTGAATTATTATTCAAGTAATCTATTGGGTAAAATTAAAAGACAATCAATTAGATGAGCAATATTTATTCAAATAAAATCTACTTAATAATGAGTAGGGACACACTCTACACATACGCAACTGCTACTAGTAAAAAGCAAAGCGTGAAAACAAACGCCCAATAAGTAAAAACAGCTCAGAAGGATTGATTTCAACACTTACCTACCTGCGATTGCATTAAATGAAAAGAGTCGGCAATACTTTTTACCTACGTAAGATAGATTTTTTTAAGATAGATTGCATGTGGAATTCTCATAATGCTTTTTTAATGGCGTATTTCTTTGAACGTCAATGTGTTTGTCACTCCACACTGTCATTAAAAGAATTGGTGTGCCCGAATTGGCTTTCGTGAAATTGCTTTCATTTATAGTTTCTGCCAATTGTTTCTGATCAAAAAGTAATAGATATGGATTTCTAAAATAAGTAGGTATTCCATGTTATAAATATATCAAAATTAACGTTCGTGCATTGCGATATCATCTCTAAAATTCGTATTTAGTCTTAAGGGTTGAAGTTTTCAGCAGCTAAATTTAAGGGTATCTTGTCAGACTACTTGTTTAGTTGCACTGCGATAGGTTTTGTTTACATTTTTATGCACGTATCTTAAAGGCGTGTTTCTTCGAATTCTTATCAGGCGAGCTAGAGACATCAAACGCACAAAATAAGGGGTGACACTTCTCAGTACCTACATGTATGCGGCAAATAAGTAAAAGGTTTTATGGTCGGTATAAAAAAATAAAATTGCACTTTGCTTAATTTCCTATTATGGTGAACAAAAATGCTAAGGCGTGATATAATATAATATGTGATATAATGTAGCCATAAGTGTATAAATAATGACTAGGAAAATACAGAATGTTTTCAACAGTCGAATGTAAGATAATAAGAATACTAGCAATAAATCATATTTGTAGAAATAATTATGTTAAACGATTATAATAAATAATAATAATATAACATAAAAGTTATAAAAGGATTGTAGCTCCCGCCGTGGCAAACCAAATGACTAAGTTAACCCTCAATTCACTACCTGAGTCCCTGGGACTCACGTTGCATTTTTCTAGCCGCACAGATCTTACATTTCTACACACACATATCTCAGTCGCACAGTACCTTCATGTAGTGTTGTGATAAACGCGATACTAGTCGCGCGTATTTTTTCACGAAGTGAAAGTGACTTTTAGAGGATCAGTGAGTCCCATGGACTCAGGTAGTTATTTGCAATAGAGTTTATGAGGGCCCGGGGCAAAGAGCTGTACAAAAACAATTGTACAAGATGAGCGAAAATACTGCTGCGTATGCTACTATAAAAAAATAACTAAAACTGCCTACACTTGTTGTAGGTACTTGTAAGCAGCCATTTTGTCTGGATTGCTCAGGGAAAACATGCAAGAAGGGTATAAACTGATAAATAAAGATAGGCAGTTGAGACCCTGCACGTTCTCCTTTTCATATGGCGACATGTATTTATCTCAATATTATTTCTATTTTTAACAAATATATTTTTGTCATTTTGAAAATGTGATCTCAACAAGAATTATTTAAAAGACTTTGAAAGTCCCTTGAATAAAATAAAGATATTGTTACTTTTTTATAAATGTCATAGTTCTATTTAGTCAGCAGATAGTTAGAGTTAAGAACGAAAGCTGGTTTTTTAAAAAGTTTTTCCTAACTATTAAAAAAACAAGATTTTACAATTGTGACTCATAAAGGTATTTACGAGACTGATATTCACCTAGTGAATTAAGGGTTAAAATAAAAGTAGAGTTAAAAGTAAAAGTTGAAGTACAAGTGTTTAAAACTTAAAGTAAAACAACGAGTAAACATTACTATACATATGTATGTAAGTTCTCGTCGTGCGGAAGGAAAAACAAAATGCAAGTATGAAATACTTAAGCGTAGGGGAGAGTGGGGCACTTTCGGACGAGGGGCACATTTGGACACCCACTGTTACTCATAATAGGAAACAAATTTAGTACTCAGCACCTTCTGGGCAATTTGGTCGCACTTTAAAATTAACATGTTCGCGTTTGTTTCATTCGGTTTGCTTCTTTAAAATGCTCTATGCAGCTGTTTTTGTGTTTTGGCGGTGAAAAGTGTTCTTTCTTGTGTGTGAAGTAAGTATAAATAAGTTTTTATTGGGATGGTACTTGATCTATATATATTTTTTTTATTTTTTATTTACTAATCGTTTTGATCAGACTTTTAACCAAATTGAGATTTTAACGGTACAAAAAAGGTTAGTTTTCTTAAAAAGGCGGCGGTAGGGTACTTACAGACAGTGCATCTGGGGCAGATTCGAACGTGTCCCATAGTTGAAATTTTTTAAGTTATATGAATTGTTTTTATATTTTAAGATGGTTCGTTATTATAAAAAGTTACTATTCGAGATGAGATAAATGAAACCGATGTAAAAAGGCTTTATGCGATATCTTAAAAAAGACAAAGAGTTTAAGATCTGCTGCCAGCTTTTATAATATCAAGAAAATAACTTTACCATCACGAATCAAGCACACACTGGAAAAGTCTACCGCAGAAGAATACTTAATGAAGAACGATAAAGATGATTGATCACCGTGATATCGTTGCAATTCTCAATCAAACTTTCAGTCCAGGAACATCTCGCACTGCTTTTCTTTTAACTTTCAGCGCTAATTTTCGAAACCTCATCGTTCACTGAATGTTATAAAAATTTTCAGTAACTTACTCTACATTTTTTGTAAAAAAAAATTAATTAAATGAAGTTCGTACTTATTACAAACATCCAACAATAAATATACTCGAAAAAATAGTTTAGTCAAAGATATCATGAAAATAGTGAAAAGTGTCCGAATGCTCCCCACTCTCCCCTACCGAAACATAGAAATTTGGAAAAAAAAATCAATAATTCTAATTGCATTATGTGCATACTAAAACTGTATTGTCGTTTTAATGGAGTTGGTACCAAAATAAAGCTGAGCTTCAGAGCGTTAAAACTGTGAAGTTTTATGAAAATCGTATGTGGGGATTTTGAGATTTTTGTGTGTGAAGTTCGCATTGCGGATAGATCTTTTGATGATTTTTGTCCGTTTATATGCATATAAAATCATAATATCATAAGAACCGTTAGACGCACTTACATGTATTTAGTATCAAACGAAAGGTGATTCTACTATCTTTCTTGTGACCTAAAAAAATGGGTCTAAGATTTTCAGTTTTAAAATAATCAATTAATTTCCGAAGACCGTATATTTTTTGAAAATCACTATTTTCTGAAAAATCTTCAGCCACAACATGAAAGAGCATTTTTCAAACTTTAATCTGATGTATAATAATGTAATATTCAGCCATTATTAACTAAGAAAAATACTTTCAAAATCCTACCTGGTGCAAATCAATCACCAATGCTCAAAAACCAATCCTCATTGGTGAGTTCTTGCAGGTTTTTTTTTCACAGAAACTTGAAAAAAATGTTTTTGTTTTGTTTTTAACTTATAAAGATATTAATGCAAGAACTATTACAACAATAGAGAAAATTAAGAAAAGAAAACAATAGTAAGAAGATAGTAGTAGAATCACCTTTCATTTGATACTAAATAAATGTAAATGCGTCTTACGGTTCTTATGATATTATGATTTTATATGCACATAAACGGACAAAAATCATCAAAATATCTATCCACAATGCGAACTTCACACACAAAAATCTCAAAATCCCCACATACGATTTTCATAAAACTTCACAGTTTTAACGTACTGAAGCTCAGCTTTATTTTGATACCAATTTCATTGATGTACGCTCTTGGTCCAAGCTCCATATAATTTTGCCCCATCTCCTTTTTTTTAGTCAAGCAAAGTGGTTCCACTTATTACATAAACAAAATTCGAAGGATTTAAAGGTCTACGAAAGGAATTTCTAAAAAAAAAACATGTATGTTTTCAAGTGCAAGTTCCGTTTGAAATACTTGGCTACACCTGATTTGGGCATTTTAAAAAATATAACTAATATAAGAGAAGGTAAAAACGAAGATCGAAAGACAAGATGCAAAAATTATCTAACAATAATGTACCTATGTATTACAAATTAATTTTTTCGGATTTAGTAGAACACACTGCTTCAAATTCTGAAATAATTTTGCTTTTCTTCTATCTCCCTTTCACGACAAAACTTATTACTTATTACCGTCTATTTCTAAAGTCTGTGTGACTGAAAAATGGAACTGGTAAAGAACACGTGGAGAGTGTCCCTACTCATTGTTAGATATACTCTGACAAAAAGTTATCTCAATGCGACAGCCAGGCGCCTTTTCTCTCCTCGGCTACAGAGCAAAACGTAAGGACCAAAACTTCTTGGAATTTTTAGGAGAATGTAGAGTGATTTTAAGAATGAAAAATGAAGTCCCACTACCGCTCCTTCTTTACTTTTCCATCAAACACAATGCTGGCGAACAGATTCAAATGAGATTCCAGTTGTTAAATCAAAAAGAAGACAAAGAAAATTGCAAACAGGACAACAACCGTTTCTTTCTGTTTTTCGTTATTTTTCATCTCTTGCCTTCACCTCGAACTCGATTTGGGTTTTCTTATGCAATGTAGCAATAAAGACGGAAAAGTTTTCCCCATTTGAACTCACCCCGCTGCTTCTAAGCCCAAATATCCGTGGCGAGTAGCAAGAACGACATGAAGCACACTCACCAAATGGTGGTTTGAGGACGAATAAGTTTGGTTTTTTTATTTTGCTATTTGTATTTTTTTTTTTTTTTTCTTTTGTTAAACACTATCAGATCTGTGTCATGGCAAAAATTTTCCAGGGCAAAATATGCATCAACAGGCTCATCACTTAGTGCTGGTGTAAGTGGTTAGGCTACGCTACATTTCAACGCTACCACTAGATATAAATAAACAAATATGAGAACAAATATACATAATTAGAATTTATGTTCAAGAAACTACATTACGCAATACATTTATGTTTTAAACTTTAAAGCCAACGTCAGATGAATATAAATGGCCAGTATCCAATGTGGGTGGGAGTAAAAGGGGGGTATGGTACCTATTTAATGAAAATTCTGTTCACACTCCTCATCAAGTGTTGACTCATTTTCGTTTCATTTGGGAATTGGTTTGCTGTGTGCCGAAGAAAAAGGTCGGGAAGTTCCTTTTTTTTTTTTGGGTTTTGTATCTTTTGACAGACGGGTAGGAAGTTTGTTCGGTTTAAGTTATCGTATCGACTGAAGAGCAACTTCACTGCAATACGAGAATGAGTATATATCTTTTAAGAAGGATAATGCATAAATTACAGGGAAGAGTGTAGCCACTTTGGCAATATATATGTAGGTCACGAGATCGAAAGGAGTGCTTTTTTATTGGCCTCTAAGGAGAGAAGATTGATTTTTATTCAGTTTCTCCTGGGAATTGGTGGGTAATAGCTATGGGGATTATTTCCGGATTTGCTTTTATTTCATTTAAGGGTATCCAACTATCCTCGAGGTAAATGGAATGGCTATCAAAAATTATTGCTATCGCGTGGTGGAGAAAACGGATGACTTTCCAAAATGTTAACTTCAAGTAGAGGAAAAGTTGAGGAAAAGTTGAGGAAGGAAGGCCCATTGTGATAACAAGGATCTTGGGGATAATTACCCCGCTACTCAAGAGAACAATTTGGAGCTTTGTACAAAGCGAAGAAGGCTTCCTACATCTTTTTGTGCTAGATCACGTAAATCTTTGAAGAAGTATTCTCCTAGGTGTAGTTTTCTACTACGAGAAAGAGCTGGGCATGAGCAGAGGAGATGTGTTGAACTTTCCTCCTCCTCCTCGTCCCTACAGCTTCTGCAGAAGTCATTCGAGATGACGCCAAGTCTAGTAGCGAGGTTGACTATAAGGCAGTGTCGTGTGATGACACCGATAATCGTACTTATATGTAGTCTTTTTTGTGACAAAAGGTATCTAGAGCGGTTTAGATCTAGTTTAGGCCAGATTTGTCTAGTAGCAAGGCAGGTAGTTCCGCCTTCCCATCTAGCGTTGGTTTTATTGACTGTGTCAAGTTTGAGTGCTAGCTTAAACGTAGCGAGTGGCATATCGCATACCTATATTTTCTTTATCGGGTAGAATAGGTATTGTTGTTCCAGTGTTGCCAGTTTGGGGGTTTTCCCCCCAGATTTAGGGGTATTTTTGCTGGTAAGGGGTGAATCTGGGGGCACAACCTACTTAGGGGGATATCTGGGGGAATTTTCATACACAAAATTTGCACCAACTCCATTTGGAATAAATGGATTATGAAGTATTTAAAGGTCTCCTTTCTCGGATTGAGCGTCGACTTCCATTGGAATTTGGAAGTTGAATGGAATACTGAGGGAATATGGCGTTGCAATTCAATTATCTATTCATTGTTTTTTCTGAGCAAAGAGAATTAATGTTTTGGAATTGTCCTTTGGTATTTTAGTATAAATAGTATAGAATAGTAGAATGGATAGAATAGCTCTATTTCTGGACTCGTTAGATGAAATTCAAGAGGAGCGGTTGGACATAATAGAACTTCCACGATGCCGTGAAAAACATTCACTTTACCGCAACTCACTTCGGCGGATTCAACGATACCGATGCTCAAATTACAACGAATCTTTCTCCCCGGCAGATTCCACGATAGGGGTGTATATATTCTTTTATATGTACTTATATGTGTATAAAACTATGTATACAAAGTTTGCTGTCGTAAATTCTGCTTAACAGAGACACTTCCTTTTCGACATTCACGTCGGTAAGGAAACTTCCCCGGCGGATTCTGCAATACTAAGCTAAATAAAGTCAATCGAATAAGTAGGTAGAGGGAATCTCCAATCAGACTGATTCCATAGGGGTGGTAAATATATCTAGAGTTTAAGTAAAATGTGAATTGCGAAAAAAAATGTTTGTGCTTAATAATATCTTTTTTGGGGGGATTTTTTGCAAAAATGGTCAATTTTAGGGGGATTTTAAATTGATCTAGGGGGAACTTGGCCCGAGCACCTGGCAACACTGTGTTGTTCCTAGTTTAGCGAGCTCGTCAGCTTTACAGTTTCCTGGAATGCCTATGTTAGACTGCTTAGCCATTTCTATGAGAGATAAACGGCATCTGTAGTATTTAGAAGTAGATGAGAGCGATTCCAAAGATTTCAATGCTGCCTGACTATCCGAGAAAATGCTAATATCATTAGTGGATATTACATTCCCCTTAATCCAGGACAGTGCTTCAGTGCCATCAGTGTAGAAGTGTATCGACTTGTCTGTTATAGCACCTAAGTCATCATAGAAAGACCTATCTGGAATAGTGACCGAAATGTTTCTTATCAAATTTGGGCTTTGGCACAGTGTAGTCTATGTTTCCAGGAAGAGATACTTTTTTTAGTATTGTGGATGGCCAGTGTAATTACTTGACCACTGTGAGATGGTTTTGAGTCTTATGGCCATTTCCTTGCCAATTATATCCAGGGGTGGGAAATACAGTAGGATGTCTAATGCTGTAGAGGGTGTTGATCTTAGCGCTCAATTAATGCACAGACATACTAATCTTTGTACCTTCCCCAAGCTGTCACGATGTATAGCTTTGTTCAGTGCGGTCCACCAGACGACTACTTCATACATCAGAATAGGTCTGATTACAGGCATATAGAGCCAGTGTGTTATACGGGGTTGGAGTCCCCATTTGCTACCAATGGCTTTCTTACAGGAGTAGATGGCTATAATAGCTTTCTTAACTCTTTCCTGGATATTAAGTTTCCAGCTGAGTTTTTTTTTTTATCTAGGATGAGACCCAGGTACTTTGCTTTTTCTATGAAGACTAGTCTGATACCGTTTAGAGATGGTGGGTCGATTTGAGGGAATTTGTATTTCCTAGTGGAAAGAACCAGTTCCATTTTCTTCACATTTTTCTGTCCATTTCGCGAGCTTTTTTAGTGCGTTTTGCATGAGCTCATTAATCGTGTGAAGATGCTTGCCGGAGATAGCTATAGCGACGTCGTCAGCATATGCAATTATTTGAATCGCGATTATTAATGTAATTTCGCACAGCATGTTCACTTCGCTTTATTTTACGGGCTCTTTCGCGGTTCGAAAGACATTCCGAATGGTAAGCATCTATTTTTCCTCTTTCCTCTAAGGTCAACATTTTTTTTGCCCATTTCTTTCTTAAGTAAAAGACCAAAATCTCCTTTAATCAGAAATTAATATTATAAAACATTAATATTTCACTGCAGGTTGCTCGTTACTCTTTGTCTATTAACTAAATTTGCCCGTGCGTCTAATCAAGTGAACCGAAAAAATTCTGCTGTTTTGACTAGTTTGAGAGAAAAGAGAACAAAAGTACCATTAGGTGTCTCTTACCAAAAATGTTTTGATGTTTATTTTTCAGAGTATTAACTAACCTTTCTGCTAAATGTAATTTTTTTCGTATTGCTACAAATAAGGGGGGAAACAATCAAGATTGATGCCAATATTTTAATTGCATCTAATCAAGTGAATCGCACTGTATACAATTTAAAGCCCAAGAAAAAACTGTTGTTGTTTATTTTTTTTATTAAAATCATAAAAAATATTTGAATATTTCTACTTAAAGAAGTTTCGGTCAAAGTTAAAATTTTGGGGGTAAAACTTTGACCGGAACCTTTTTCGTTAATAAATTAACGTGCAGCAGTCTTAAACATTCGAAAGTACTGAAATCTTGTTGGTATGGCAACACCCGCGGATGTGTGGTTAAGTTTACGTGTATATTGTCAGTTTTGAAACCTCTGTAAGGGTTTACAATTTAAAATCGGTCAAAGTATTACTGTTTGACGAGGTAATCAGTATTTTGTATCACTACAGTACATTGACGAGGCATAGCGTCAATAAAATGATCAATGATGCAGAATGATTGCCCAGGCAATTTGAGTCTCTTCAAAAAAATGGAGTCTAAGCTATGGCATTTCTAACAAAAAATTCACTGATCTACAGTTTCCCATAAATTCTCTATGGGGTTGAGATCAGGTAATTGTGGTGGCTTCTTGATAACAGTAATATGGTTTTCTTCAAACCAGTCATTCACAAGTTAAGCGGTATACTTAGGATCGTTATCATGTTGGAAGATGCATTATAAGGGCATAATCTACTCAGAATGAGGCAGCATGGCAGTTTAGGGAATCCCCAGATACATAAAACGATACATTATTCCACTATTCTTGTGAAGTGCCTCGACTCCTTCACTGGAAACAAATCCCCGGACCATTATGACCCCTCCGCTATACTTATTTGTACTCTTAGTGAACCGGAAATATGGTCGTTTGCCCTGCAGCATCCGAATTGTCCGAAATCCATCAGATCCCTTTAAACTTAACTTAGACTGATCTGAGTAGAGCATGAATGTTTGTGTGTCTCAATACAACACACACTGGTAACCGAATTTGCGCGGGGGGTTAGGGGAATGAAAATTTTCGCGCAATGCGAAATCGCGCAAAATGAAGTATGAATTTCATGTAATTTAGGGTGTTGCGTTCCTGAAAAATGAAATGTAAGCATTTATTAAGGCCGCGCAAATCGAATTTGGTAGACAAATCCATTTTGCGCAAAAGTGAAACCGCGCAAAAAGAAGTCGCGCAAAGCGAGGGACCTGTGTATTGGGAAACGACGCAACGTATGTATGTATGCATGTATGTATGTGCGGAAGTTTTAAGAAAAAGAGGTGACAAAAGGGTTTCCTTGCATTTCTGTTCTTTGTTCAGTTTATTTCAAACACAGCAAATGTGAATTTGCACGACGGCGACGGCATTGTTTCTGTATCTTATTTTTTGTTAAATACATAGGGTAAAGGCACTCTCTAGTGGTCGGCCACTCTAAGCCTTTTCCTCATGTAATATAAATACCGTTAGGAATTTTCTTAATATGAAGACGCAGATACAAGCAGATACATGTCCTACACATCTATCCTCAAATTGGATATTATTACGCAAATACTGCAGCTGGTAGATGCACATAAGTCCGTGCACATTTGCGAAAGTGTAAAAATGTGGTGATTTATTGTTTTTTTTATTAGCTATGCGTATTTACAAAAGTGTTAATTTATATTATAATTTGTTTGGAAGATAACATTTTAATGAATTTGTATTGTTCTAAAAAGGATAAGGAATATATTTAGTGGTGCATAGATTACAAAATATTAATGTCAGTGTAAATAATTAGGTGGCCGACCACTAGCATCCCATTTAAATGCGAATTTCAGTCCTCGGCCTGGTATGGCCGACCACTAGCACCCCATTTTAATGCGAATTTCAGTCCTCGGCCTGGTATGGCCGAACACTAAAGAAATGCACTATATGGCTTAATTTTATCTTTTGACGTACTATATTGAAAGTTTATTAATGAATTGCTCTGATTTCACCGTTAAGCACACAAATATTTGAGAAATGTTGGTGCTCGGCCAGGTACTAAAGTTGTCGGTGCACTGCCGGCCGACTATTGAAATTACCAAGCTAGTGTTCGGCCACTGAAGCCTATTTCGATTGGTATCGGCCTATTTGTCTAATTTACTAATACATTGTTCAGAAGATAATTAAAGACAGTAAATGGAAAACACCCTTCAAAGATTGCAGGCCTGGTTTTCTTTATTTTTAAAACGAAATCCTGTACTTGCTTCAAGGGAAGCTTAAGGAATAAGCGAAGGTATAGATACGGTCTATGCAAACATTTTTGAAGTTCCTTAACTTATTTATTATTTTGTTGTTATTTTGTTGTTAAACCTTGTTATTCTCTGAAGCTATGCAATACCTTTTTTTTTAGATTAATAGCAATTATTTAACTTATTTCTAAATAATCAAAAAGAAAAATAAGTATAGGTAGTATGATTTGATACAGCAAAACTGATTTCAACAAACTGTTGCCGACTTAGTGTTTTTTTGTTTATTCTATGCTGTTAAAAATAATAAAATATTGTTTATTAAATGTTTTGCATTCAAATAAACCCTTAAATGATCATTGAATATGTTCTTTTCATTGATTTATTGGACCTGGCCGACCACTAGAACTTTTATGGCCGACCACTAAAATTTGGCGGCCGACTACTAGCGCAATATGACTTTTTTCATCAATTTGGTATTTTCTAGAGAACAGTGAGAGTTTAATAAAACATTCTCTTTTTCATCGATTAATATTTGTTTCGACGGTTAATGAAATTCTGGGTAAACGTTTTTCAGCAAATACCTACTTTAGTAACTGGGGAAGCGCAAAGTGAAAAAAAAGTTAGGTGGCCGACCATACATATACATACATATGTACATACGATACACACCTACCTATATAATACACTTTTTTAAGTTTATATTTTAGTCACCCATTCCCTTGTACATCGGATATTGTTATCATCGGTTATTGTTATCAATTTAACCAGGTCCCAACGTGATCACATTAAGCGGCGTGCACTGTATCTCAATTATTCGAATTATACTGACCGATCTACAACCCCGATGATGCACAGAAACTTTTCATTACCAAATAAGATCATTTTTGCAAAAAAAAAAAACGTTTATTCTGTAGCATATTGCAAGCAAACGGTAGTTTTTCTTGATAAAGGGTGCATGTGCTTTAGTTTTGTCCAGGTGGTTTCTTATGAACTCTGATATTTTTTCTTGTTTTTTGTTTATGTTAAAAGTTAATTAATTTGTTTGCTTGTGAATTGATAACTAATGAATTTGGTATAAAAAAACAATTAAAATAAAAAAATTATCATACATTTTTCAAGTTTTACTCAGTTTTTTCCATGGCAGGATAATATCGTGCTTTAGTTTTGGCCAACACTGTATATGTACATATGTACATATAGGGTCAACATATGTAGCTGTCTCCTCCGTATAAGGTCCAAATTTATATTCTACTAGTGTTGTGTCATCAAATACGCAGTCTGGCGTATAACGTTACACTCAGGTGTACTGTGTACGTTATCACAGCCAAACTTTCAAAAGTACTTAATCGATGATCTCGATGATTACCGTAAGGAATACGAAGCGGTGATAAGCCAAGCAGGCAAATTAAGAACTACTTGCATAGAGGTAAATCACTTGTTTCCACTGGTGCGCTGTAGATTATTAGTTAAATCGCAGGAACAGTCAATTCAAGAACTAATTCAAACGCATAACAGAATATTCGATTTATTTTTTATTAAAAAAATAAAAAGAGGGCTTTTGAATTTGGGAGGTCGCATTCTGAAAGAAGTATTTCGTGTTATGGATGACGAAGATTCTGATTTGGTAGAAAAGGAAATTTCTGACTTAAAAAGCTCCAATAAACTTGTCGCCCATATCCTTAAAGAACAAACTTCCCTGATAAAAAAACAGTATTGAAATAAGTAAAAATAACACTAAAAAACTTGATTACCAGTATGACCATGACTTTATGGGTCAGTTAGTTAATGAAACTAACAATTTAACTATTATTCAAGAAATGAATGACCGACTTGAAGAAATAACCAGTATAATGCTTAGTGCCAGTTTTCATTTAAGCACAATCCAAAACAGACTTCTTAATTCGCTTGTGGAAGCTCACCAAAACAAGATTGATATCAAAGCAATAGATCCGCACACGCTGATTGAAGCATTAGAAAGAATTCCGACAATAGCAAAATCCTATTTAGGATTTCCCATTGAACCTAAAATAGGAAACACATTTGAAGTATTGGAATTTTTAGATATTACAGTTAAATATTCCGTTTCCAGAATTTTATATCAAATTACCTTCCTCCTCACAAGCACTGAACAATTTAAAACAGCTACATTCCATACCAGTGCCCTACGTTAAACTCTTCTCTGCAACCATTCAATCTTGCAGTACCCAGATTTTCATAAACCTTTCATCGTTACTACTGACGCTAGTAATGTTGCTTTAGGGGCAGTGCTTTGTTCTTTGGGCCCTGATAAACCGATTTGTTTTGCAAGTCGGACCTTATCAAAAAGTGAACAAAACAAGTTCTAACGCTGACGCACTCTCAGGTATTGAGCTTAACACTAGCGAGACAAATGTATCAGGATTTGACCCAGAAAGCCTCGATGTCATGTCCATGCAAAACAATATCGATGCTTCGGAAAATGTATCCACAATATATTCAGGGCAAGAAAATATGGACAATGCTATCCCCATATCAGAACGTCCTTTAAATGGGTTTTCGAACCAAATCATTATTAGACAAAATTCCTCTAAGAAAGAAACCTCGTCCAAAATGCAAATTCTGTTCAAAAATAAAAGAAGGCACATCATAGAGCACAGAAATCCTAAAAATGAAACTATTTTCATTGGAGTCATAAAAAGTTACGCTTACACCAAAAGAATCACAGCTATAATAACCGATGACGAAACATTTCGAGCCCTGCAAAATGTTTACACAAAATTTTTCCATCGATCACGAATTAAACTAGTTAGAGCTATGACTTTACTATCGGATATTACAGAAAGAAACGAACAAAAGAAATTAATTAGAGACTATCATGAAAACTCACACTACAGAGGTATCGCTGAAAGCTTAGAACATTTAAGGAGAGACTTATGTTTTCCTAATATGAAACACATAACTGCAAAAGTATTAAATAATTGCGATACTTGCAGAAGATATAAAAATGGTTGTAACAGGGAACAACTTAAATTTAAATTGACTGAAACACCCTCAAAACCATTTCATATAGATATCTATTCAAAACATAAAGAAACTTTTCTGACTATCATCGATAAGTTCAGTAAGTTCGCCTGCGTTTATTTGTTAACTGCCAGAACGAGCATAAATTTAATTAAATTTTTGCGTCATTACTTCAGCCAATACGGCATAAGAGGTGGTTTCTGGCAATGGCAGTGAGTTTGTGCCAACTTTGTTCAGCGAGTTTTTACAGTTGTACAATATTGAATTTCATACTATTTGTGCTAAATTGTCTAATGGTTACTCACCTGTGGAGCGGTTTCATTCCACCCTAACCGAGCTTCTTCGCATTATTAAAATATCAAATGAGAGATGTGCCTATTGCTGAAGTCGTTGATGAAGCCATATTGACATACAACAATTCTATCCTTTGTTGTTGTCTCCTTTTGAATTCATAACAGGACATGGTATGTATGTATACATAAGAACCAACCATTTTCCATCTAAACCTAATTTCAGCACAGAACAAGAATATTTAAAAACAACCATATAGAAAACTACTCAAAATTAGCTAAAATCATTCAGAAACAAAGTCTCAACAAAAAAAACAAAACTACATTAACAAATGCAACCGATTACGTAAAGATCCTCCAAATTACAATGTAGATGAAATAATTTACGAATTAGATGATAGGCGTAATAAATTAGAACCTATAGGTTTAATAATTCGTTTATATGTAGAATTTATAGTTAAGTTTTCCATTAATTTCATAAACAAAAAAAAAAAAAAACAAAAAAATTAATAAATAATGTAGGGGAGACTGGGGCACATTTGAACGTGAGGCAGCTTTGAACATCGCTAATAACAACTCAATTAATAAATATTTTTAAGCGTTAACCAAAATTTCTACATGGCGATACCCTCATCTTTAGTCGTCAATACCTTTCTGGGGTTTCCTCAGTCGTCGCCTGGCAGTAGCCGGGATTGCAGAATTTATGCACACAATTTCGTTTTATAATTTTTTTTTTGTAAGGGTGTTAAACATTTTTCGTGAGGATCTCAGTTTGCGAGTAATATTTATTGGAGGCACCGTTTCATTTGGAATAAGAATAAGATAAGCTTTTTGCTAAATAATTTTCTGTCATAAACCATTTAAATAGCTACAATTCAAAAAAGCCCCAGGCCTGTTCAAAGCTGCCCCTAGTTGGGGCACATTTGAACATTAAGACTTATTTTAAAAATAAAAAATAAATAAATTATAAGCCTTTATTGAATTTACACTAATGTTGGTTTAAATTGAAGGTTAATTTTACTTCTCAAAGTGTGAATAACTTAAAGTCCAATAATTCAAATATATTGGTGTTGAGAAGCCTTCAAAGGAAAAAGTGTTCAAAGGTGCCCCAGTCTCCCCTACACATAAAACCCAATCCAAAACAAAACTTAAAGTAAGGATACATCTCTGTAAGTTATATATTAAGATACTAAAAACAAAGTGTGAACGCCGTATGTCTCCTCATGTACATGCATAAATACATAATATGTATGTATTTACATAATGCTTATTCAATGTATGTTAAACAAAAATATATATATATGTATGCATGTATATAGTACATACATATAATCATATCCTATCCTATCCTATCCTATCCCATCCTATCTTATCCTACTCCTACTAATTATAAATGTGAAAGTTCGGATGTTTGGATGTTTGGGACTTAATCACGCCTTAGCGGCTCAACAGATTTGGATGAAACTTTCGCGAATAGATACTCTACCTCCTGGCGCTACTTTTTATCCCAAAAATATAATAAATATATAAGTTCATTCTGCTGAGAGAGGGTTGTTCGTGTAGATATTACGCTCTTCTCTTCGGTACGTTGTCATCGATCGTCGTCGTCAGTCTGTTGCGGGAGGGTTGTTTTCAGCGTTCCAAGGTTGCGAGAATTTCCCCCATTTTCGGGGATCTTCAACCCAAAAGGGGAAACGGGGAAAAACATTCAAAAACGGGGAAAATTAACTGCTTTAAAAAATGTGTTCATTCGTTGTCATTTTCAATAAAAAAATAATCCTATTTAGTAAAGCAATAAATTGAAAATATTACAGGAATACAGACCGTCAATGCAAACAATTTTAGACACACAATCTCACATTTGCATTTGGCTGAAGGTTGCCCACAGCGCATGCGGCGCTGACTTCAATCCTTTCTATATACAGTGGACGTCCAGTTTAACGGATATCCGATTTAAAAAAAATGTTCAATACAACGAATCAGATTTTTTTTTACCATTGATGGCTCTATATATCGAATGATGCTAAATATGTCCTCTCGGTTTAACGGATGCTTTCCAATTTCTGGTTAAAAACAAAAAAGTTTGTATTTTATGTGCATCTATCACTACTTCTGTTATTTTGTCTATGTGAATTGATTTCTCTTTTCTTATAATAAATACGACGATCGATTTAACAAATTTTTCGATTTACCGAAAGTGGACGTCCACTGTATTTGACAAATGATATCCTGTTTCATTTTAGAATGTGTATTTGCTCCCTGAAAGATTTTTTATACTAAAATTAAGTGATTAATGAAATTTTTCTTAAGTTTTTAATTTTCTGTTTTTTATTTTAAGTTTTATATTTTGTTACTCTTACATTTATCCATAGAAAGAACGATTATTGAATGAAGTATGAATCAGTTATTTTATATACTGCAAGTGCAATTACGTTGTTATGTTGTTAATAAAAAATAAGAATATATAAAAAGTGTTGTTTTATTGGCAAATTGACTAAATCGAAAGTAAATGAAAAACGGGGAAAACCGTGGAAAGTGAAGCGTTAAATCGGGGAAAAATCTTGTTTTTCATGCAAAAAAAGGGAATTTGTTCCACCAAAACCTGGCAACGCGAGTTGTTTCTTTGTGTAGATATTATGCTCTTCTCTTAGTCCATAACCATATCTTTCGCTTACTCCTTTATTTTCATTATTTCCATCCCATGCACGCATTGATGGGATTCTCCTTATGCAAGTAGAGTAGGGGGATGATTTTGCTGATATGCGCTAGAAAATTTTAGTTATTTCTGCTTCATCAGCATGCGGAAGTGGATGCAGATCGAAAAATAAGAATGAATGTACATTTTGTTTGTTACCTTTTGTATCGGTATTAAGTTATCTTAATGTTAAAAATCATTACCTACTCCTACATTCATAATAAAATTTCACCTTTTATTTCAATTCTTGTTGTTTAGTTTTAAAATGAATGAATAGTTGGTGATTCCAGACAGACCTTACCAGTTATAGGTACCACGATCATCACCAATAGATGAGCTCAATGCTTACATCAAAGCCTAATAACTTCGGCGTTTATACATATATGTTACTTTAACTATGAACATTAAGTACAAATCTTGGATATAGTACCATTATTTGATATACATATTTGATATATGTACATTAGTACATACATATGTACATACATACATATGTACATACATACACATGTACATATCCATACATACATATGTATGTACATGTGTTTGTACACAGGTATATTACATTTCCATCAAATTTTTGTGCAATCGTTTTATTTGTAGGGAACAACCACTAAGCCCAATTTATAAAGAATAGTATTAGAGTACGTATATTGACTTCAGAATTTTTAAAAAAAATAGTATTACTTCCTACTATTTCCTTTCTAACATAAAGGGTGATTTTTTAAGAGGTTGAGAACTTTTTTTAAAAAAAAAAACACAAAAAATTCGAAAAAATGAATGAAATATTTATTTGAATCGATAGTTTGAACCTTGCAATTTAATGTTTAAAGATAATTTCATGCAAATGTTGACCGCGGCTGCGTCTCAGGTAGCCCATCCGCTGAGTCCAATTTTGGCATACTCTTTCACACATATCGGCCGGTATCTCACGAATGAATGCATGGATGTTGGCTTCCAGTGCGTCAATCGAAGCGGGCTTGTCTCTATAGACATTAGCCTTGACATACCCCCACAAAAAATAATCTTATGGTGTCAAATCGCACGATCTAGGCGGCCAATTGACCGGCCCGAAACGTGAAATTAACTGTTCACCAAACTCGCCTCGCAATTGCGCCATTGTTTCGCGTGCTGTGTGGCATGTGGCACCGTCTTGTTGAAACCACATATCATGCAAGTCAAGAACTTCCATTTCGGGCAAAAACAAGTTTGTTATCATCGCTCGGTAGCGTTCACCATTGACAGTAACGCTGCGATTCGCATCATCTTTGAAGAAATATGGCCCAATAATGCCGCCGGCCCATAAACCGCACCAAACAGTGGCTTTTTCGGGATGCATTGGTAGCTGTTGCAATGCTTCTGGCTGATCTTCACTCCAAATGCGGCAATTTTGCTTATTTACGTACCCATTCAACCAAAAATACTGTGGTAGTATTTTTTTGGACAAAAATATTTTGAAATTTGTGTATGTATTAGTTTCCTACCTCGTTCAACCGCTTCAATAGAATATTTTCAGCCGTTTCTTACCACATACTTCAGTGCTCAGTCCCTTCGCCAATAAAACCGGTTTTCTGCCGGCAAAAAATATCATCTCGTGTGAGGTGGAAAATGTGCCACATACACACACTATGACGTCACCCACTGCTGCATGGCTGTTGGCTTCGGTCTCCCCTGACGAAAAATTGTAAAAAGGCAATGATTTCAGGAATTGGTCAGCTCCAAGATAACGCAGAAGGACGATTTATACCTAAAATGAATCTTAACCCTTTCGCTTTTTATTTCTGTATTATTCGATTTTTTATGTAAATCTTTGTTATCTGTAATAGATTAATGTCCAGTTTCACAGTGAGAGTTTAAACTCTCTTTGGTTTAAACTTCCGTTTAAATTTTTTTTGGTTTCACAGTGCTCGCTTAAACTCAAAGTAGAGTTAACTCGTCGTTTAAGTTAAACGCCAGTACTCTGCCGTTTTAAACTTTTTTGGGCTAAGCTTGTCTTTCTATTTGGTTTTTTGCGAATAATTTTGTGTCACATGATATTGAAGTTGGTTTTTTTATTCCCTCTTGAGTTCTGGGAATCAAATATTTTGCTTTGATTTTTTAATTACATATTAGCCGTGTTTTTTTTTTTTTTGCACGCGTATGTATACTTATTTTGTAAATTAACATGTAAAATACCTAAAACAAAAGTAAAATAAGCGGCTTAGCTAAGCGGATATAAGAACGCGCACACACAAATGGTTGCGGGAAGCTAGGATTGGTTCTACCTAGGACTGCTGAAGCCAAATATTTTCTTATGAAAAAATGTAATCTTTTGAAAACCGGAGAAACCCAAACTTAAACAAAGAACAATCGAAAACAATTCATCTATGTCTTATTTATTATTTTGCCGATGCGACGATTGGTTAAGTCAATAAGCAATAAATTGATTATTTAAGATAAAAAATAATGTTTTTAACAGAACTAAATATGTATATTAGAATGTGCATTTCCTGAGTTTTCCATCCTTATAATTTTATTCTTCAAAATAATTTTTTTTTTTCAATATTGTCAACAGCTGAGAGCTCAAGTGTCAATATCTGTCATAAATATATCTGTGCTGCCAATCGTTTGTGATGAATTCGTTAAGCGGCGATAGGCATTTTTTGTGCACTTTTATACACGCGTGCAAAAAAACACGGCTATAAATAATGAAGTCAAAATCGTTTCTGAAGTATCAAATTTCTAATTTTTATCCAAGAAAGTACATATTTTACATCGTGTGATAGGTATATTGTATACATGATATGTAAGTTTGTTTGGGAAGCACCTTCCCTAAGTTACACTTAACGCACTTTCTATATTCAGATTACTGGTTATTGTATTGATTTCCTCAGATGAAAAATATCCCATTTTGACAAACTGTTTGCGTCCATGTAAATAACTCTTTAACCTGTCAAGAAACTTAGAATGAATTCTAAGCATCTCAAGCTTTTTTATAAGGAAATAATGCTGTACATGTACACGACCGAGGGCTTTTGAAAAATCAGTATAAATCAGTATAAATACCTTGATAGGATTTTCGTTGGGACTCAAAAAACAGGCAGAATATTGACAATAATAGCAAAGTAAAATATTTTATGTGTTCAGTGTCTTTCTTACTAGCTTATTTCAGACGAATTTACTCTTAGATTCGTTCACATAAAATATTAGGACCTAGTAACGTAAACAATTATTGACACAGCAAAATTTCGATACAATTATTGACACCCTCTTCAAACACAAGGTCTCACTTGTTTAAATGCAGAGCAATTCCAGTAACGGCTTTTTTAAATCGTTTATTCTTTTTCTCTCGTGCGTTATTGCGCTGTGAGAGACATGCTTTCACCGATGATCTTTTATTTTTAATTTTTTTTTCTACTGATATTTAATTAAATAAATGGGGTGTATTTGTTCAAATCCTTTTATTGACATCATGGTGTCAATAATTGACACCGTGTCTATAATTATGCTGTTGGAGGGTGTCAATTAAAGTTGTTCTCCCTAAATAAATAGCTAGGCTATTTAGCTGAAAAAATGCCTAAATGCAGCCACAAATACCGTGAAAATGACCTCCAAAAAGCTCTTGAAAGTGTCAGGGCGCAAGCTATGTCTAAAAAGGCAGCGGCCAAATTTTATAGGGTCCCTCGAAAAATGCTTATATTTTGATTAGGCGAAAAATTTGTGAAAACAAGACCAGGTTTTAGGACAGCTTTAACTGCCATCGAAGAAGAAGTCTTGTAAGAATGGATAACCACATCCCAGCGAAAAGGTTTTCATAAAAAAAAGAGGATGTGCTCCATGCCGTTAAAGAGTTTCTCGATGGAGACAAACAGAACCATCCATTTGGGCCAGAAAACATGCCGGAATGGTTGGTTTAAGGCGTTTTTAAGTCGACACTCCTCCATTTCACTAAGAACACCAGACCCAGTTACATCGGCAAGTTCAACAGTGGGATCTTCGGACATAGGACATGCTAAGATTGAAGATCTCCTGAAGGAGAAAGTTTGGTGTGACATTCTAGAAGACGGTAGCAGGATTTTTAACGGTTATGAAACCAACGTCTTACTGTGTCGCAACACGATTTTGCTATAACGCGACTTATACAAATGTATGTTGCATTCCTGTATTTCGGGGAATTCCCTTTTTTTGTTTTTTTTTTTGTTTTTAGTTCGTTGACGAGATTGGATTCCCCGGAGTCCCTGGTGGACGAAGTGGAAAAGTCGAGCGGCACTTTAATGTTTTCTCCGTATAGGAGTTCTGAAGGAGTGTGTTTTATGTCCTCCTTAATGCATGTGCGTATGCCCAAGAGGATTAAAGGAAGTTGCTGTGACCAATGTACCCTGTTTCCCGACGTCCGTATGGACGTTTTTAATTGGCGGTGGAACCTTTCTACCATTCCATTGGCCTGTGGGTGGTGGGCCGTTGTGCGAATGCGGTGTGTGCCGAGAAAATTTGTTAATTCTCTGAAGAGCTTGGACTCAAATTGTGAGCCCTGGTCGGTAGTAATTTTGTTCGGGACTCCAAATCGAGAGACGTGCTCCTGGACGTATGTCCTAGCAATAGTTTCTGCGCAAATGTCGCGGATGGGATAGGCCTCTGGCCACCTAGAGAAACGGTCCACGATTGTAAGGATGTATTTGTTGTCGTTCGACGGTGGGAGTGGACCCACTATGTCCATGTGGATGTGTTGAAATCGCCCCTTGGGGATTTCAATTTGGTCGAAAGGTGATTTCACATGCTTATGTACTTTTTCTTTCTGGCAATGAATGCAACTCCTTACCCAGGCATTTATCTCATGGTTCATGTTGGGCCAAAAATAAATATTGCAAATTTTCTTGCGTGTAGCTCGTGTTCCGGGGTGTGAAAGCGAATGAACAGTTTGAAAAACGGTCTTTCTCATGTTCTTTGGGACGTATGGTCGATTCGTGTTGGTGGAAGTTTCACACCACACGGAAATGTCGTAAGCTGGTATCTTAACGAATTCCATTTTTATTTTTGACTTACTGGGTGTATTTTTTTTTAGCGATGCGAGTTCTTCATCGTCCACTTGTGCTTTGCCCAGCTCTTCAAACCCCGGTAAGATCAGTTCGAGTGCGTCAGTGTTTGGCCTCGAGAGTGTGTCTGCAACAACATTCAAGGAGCCCTTGACGAATCTTATATCGTTTGTGAACTGTGCGATGAAATCAAGTTGACGTTCTTGCCGGGGGCTGCGCTTTGTTTTTGTGGTTAAGGCTGAAGTGAGGGGCTTGTGGTCCGTAAGGATGCGAAAGTCTTGGCCTTCAACGAAATTTTGGAAGTGTTGTATAGACAGATAAATTGCCAAGAGTTCTCTGTCGAAAGCCGAGTAACGGGATTGGGTAGGCGACAACTTTTTGCTGAAAAAAGCAATTGGTTCCCAAGATCCTTGTATTAATTGTTGCAAGACTGCGCCTACATCGGTGTTAGAGGCGTCGGTGGTTATGCTGAGTTTTGCATTCTCTTGTGGGTGATTAAGGAGCGTCGCCGTAGCGAGCTCTAATTTTGCTTTTGTGAATGCCTCGTGACATTCAGGTGGCCAGATGAAATCTCTTGGCTTGATGTTGTTTTTTTCAATCATCGTTAGATGGTTGTAAATAGGTGCGAGTATTCTTGCTAAGTGTGGTATAAAACGATGATAATAATTTACCATGCCCACGAACCTCTGTGCGTTTTTAACAGATGTTGGTTCTGGGAAATTATTAATTGCCTTGACTCTTTCCTTAGACGGTTGAATTCCGTCTTTGGTGACTTCTAATCCCAAAAATTGTAGTGTGGGGACTCCAAAAGTGCATTTTGAAACTTTGATTCGTAAATCATATTCAGCCAGACGCTGGAATAAGAGTTTTAGGTGATGTTTGTGTTCTTCTTCCGATTTGCTGGCAACGAGAATGTCGTCGACATAGACAAAAATGAAATTCAATCCTAGCGTCACCTGATTCATAAATCTTTGGAAGGTTTGCGCCGCGTTGCGTGGACCGAATGGCATGCGGGTGAATTCAAATAGCCCGAAGGGCGTGGTAACTGCGGTTTTGTGAATATCCTCGCTTACCATTGGAATGTGATGGTACGCACGGACGAGATCAATTTTTGAAAAGGTGTTGCAACCTTGAAGTATCATAGCAAAATCGTGAATGTGTGGTAATGGGTAGCGGTCAGGGGTTGTGATAGCGTTCAGCGTCCTGTAATCGCCACATGGTCTCCAGTCGTTTGCTTCACGCTTGGGGGCCATGTGTAGAGGCGATGCGCATGGTGATGAGGATGGTCTACATATGCCTATGCGTGCCATGTACTCGAATTCCTCTTTTGCGGTTTTGTGTTTAGAGTTATTCAGGCGTCTAGGGCGAGAGTGTGGCAGCGGTCCTTTTGTAAGGATGTGATGCACTACTGTGTGTTTGACGGGGAAGTTGAAATTGGGACATTCCATAAGTGAAGGGAAATCGCTTAGGATGTGATTGTATTTTTGCTCTACCGCAAAGAATCGTGGGCTTGATACGTTTTGTCGACAAAGCGTGCCATTCACTCCTGTTTTGGTGAGTGGATCAATGAGTTTTGCGTTTTTTACGTTAATTATTAGCCCCGTGCGCTTTAAGAAGTCCGCACCGATTATAGGTTTGGTGACCGATGCCACCAGAAAAGTGTGATCGAATACCCGTCTGAACCCTAGGCTTGTTCTGAGAAATTTAGTGCCGAAGACCCTGATCGCTATGCCATTCGCTGCTGAAATTGTTTGGTCTGGTTTGGTGGTGTTGTTTTTGAAAAAGGAGGGAGGTATTGCTGAAACGTCTGACCCGGAATCTATTAAAAAAGTGATATGAGAGATTGGGTCCCTGATAAAAAGACGGCTCTGTACGTGTTGGGAGATACTGCTATTTGCCGTCGATATAGCAGTGCTGATTAGTTTGGGTTCTGTTTAAAACTGCATGGTTTGGCGCATTTGTTAGCGTTCTTTCCAAAACGTGAGTGGTACCAGCATAGTGTGTTACTATTTCTTGAAACTGACCTGTTTCGTGGTGTGCGTGAGGGTGTGTGTGGTCTATTTCGATACCGGGGAGTGTGCTGGTGCTGGGGTTTGAGATGAAGTTGCGAAAGAATTGATTTAATTTCATTGATTTCCGACTGAAGGTTTTGGTTACTGCAAGAGAGTTCGCTAATAGATTTTTCGGAATGGGATGAGATGGCGAAAGATGGAGTATTTTGCTGTTGGTATACTTCGAAGACGTCATCTGCTACCCCCAGCAAGTCTTCCGTTTTGGACTTTGAACTTGCTTTAATTGAAACTTGGACGAGGGTAGGCAGTCTGCGTTTCCATAATTCGAGTATAAGGCTTTCGGTAACGATCATTGATTGTCCCGTTAGTGTCTGCAGCCTTCGATAAAACTCCGAAGGTTTTCTATCTCCCATTTCCTCTCCCGACAGCAGGGCTTCAATTCTCTTGCTTTCGCTCATTGAGTGTCGATCTATTAGTGATTTTTTTAAGTTTGAATATGGTGTGTTGGAATCCTGGACTAGGATATCGAACACACTTGTGGCTACGTCTTGAGGGAGCGCCTGAACTACGTGGTGAAATTTTGTTTGTTCTGCTGTGATGTTACGAATTGAGAATTGCGATTCGATTTGTATGAACCAAATGGCCGGCATTTTGGTCCAGAATTCTGGAAGTTTAATGGAAATTGCGTGTACCACGCCATTTGATTCACCGTTCGAACCGTTATTCCTCTCGTTTTGGGGGTTATGTGGAGGGTTTTGAGCGTTATCGTTAACAATATTGTTAACAATATCGTTAACAATACCAATATTGTCGTTCATTTTTACGTAAAAAAATAAGGTCGCGAAGTGGTGTCGAAAACGAATCAGAGTAGGCTTTACAAAATAAAATTTATAATTTTGTGAGAAAAAAAATAATGTTAGAAAGAATTGAATAATGAATATTTAATACTTAAAGATTTATTTTAAATGTACGCAATTATTTTTAAAATTATCACAAAAACTAATATGTATGTAATATTATTATTTTTGGGTACCTTCATACGTATTTGGTTGTTGGTGGTATGTTTTGCTGGACTTTATTTTTTTGGTGGGATGTTGGTGCTATTGCTGGTGGTGGATGATGGAACGGTGCGGGTAAAGTTGGTGGTTGGTGCTGCTTTGTAGGTGCTGCTGCTGCTGGATTCTGATGCGTGCTGGTGTTTGGTGTTGTGCACGCGGTTGATGGATGGAAATGCCGTTGCTTTGGAATTAAATGTATAATTTTTTCGAGTGGAAAAGTATGTGTAATTTTCCAAGTGGCAATGTCTGTTGCGGCATTATTTGCTTGAGTAACGGCAAATCGTGTATACGCCGTTCGTTTTGAGTTTGTGGCAATGGCGGGTCGGACAGCGTGGTAAATTAATTAGTGTTTGGTCGTAGGAACTCTTATTCCTTGTCGGGGTCACCAATATTGTCGTGGTTCCCGTTCGTGGAATAAAACGACAACTTTCAATTTTAATTTTAACACTTTATTAATGACTTCGTAAACTTATAACTATTATAATAAACGTGTGCGTGATGCGCTCAAACAGTTTTATTTCACGCCTTTAATTTAATGTCCGACCGCCTTGACATTGCCTATCAGAAGGATCGAGCGTAGAGTCGGTAATAACTTTATGGATAATATAATACTTTTAGCCTTTAGACTTTAGCCTATTCTTAATTCTTATTCTTTCTCTTTTACGGACGTGTCGCCCTCTACCCGCGAGCCTCTACAAACACATTCACGTGCTCCGTAGGTTGTTCAGTATGATGACATATGAAAATCTATTTCAACATTGGCTCACTGAAATACCCGTCTTTATTTCTGCCGCTTTTCCGTATATGGTAGATACGTACGGTTAAAACATAACCCAAGGATTGGATTGGGCTGCTACTTTGGAAAATTAGATCGCAGGTATTGATCCCTCTATGGAACGTTCCAACAATTTAAAAAGGCATTCGCAACGTCTTCTAGCTCCATATTTTGAAGTACGAAAGGAGTTGCAGAGAAGTGCTTAGCAACCTAGTATAACGGATTTTTTTAAAAATAAAAAGCATTTCCCATATGAATGAAACATGAATTTAAATTTGCAATACAGATTAGGTACATTCTTATTTTTTTAATTGTTAACGTAATGGTTTTTATCATTTGTGTAGCGTTTTCGTATTAAAGAAATAGTTCAGTTAGTTTTCTAAAAATAGTGTAACAAATTTAGATGATTTTTTTTTGTGGAGAACGTAACCCCAGCTTTAGTAAATATGTGGCCGAAGTATCGTATTACGCGATTTTGTAAAACGCGCTATTTCCCGGGAACCTAGCTGCCGCGTTATACGAGTGTTGACTGTATACTAATTAATTTTTTTTCTGTTTTTCTTGCCGTGTAAAACTTTTAAAGATATGTCAATAACTATATCATTACATTGTGTCGATAGCTGTGTATAAATGTCAGCTATTGTACTTTTACGTGGTGTCAATAATTGTACATGGGTGTCAATTAATATACAATTTTATAAGCCTTTTGAAATACTGTAATTAAACTTTATTTTGTCAATTTTTCTTAATTTATATAAAAACGAAATGAATTCTAATTATATAACATATTTCGAAATCCCAAGAGTTTTCAAAGTACTCCCGTCAATCATTTTTTACGGCGATTTAAAGAAAAAAAATTCTTATGGGTGGCAATAATTGTATCGGTTACGCTATTTATTAAGAAATGGAATATTGTATTAAACCGCCCCACTCACGGGTTACATTGATACTTTGATTCACAGTCTATTAATCAGTATTTATAGAAAAAACTCAATTAATCAAACAAGTTTTTATTATTTTTATAACATAAACATATTAATACAACCAGTATTTAAGTATTTGGTAATCATGTGAGCTTAGGTTTAAATTAATTAAACTTAAAATAAATGCTTTCGCTTTTTAGATAAATCACATAAACAAAAGAACTCAAAACGAGGAACTTAGAATATTAAGTATAAAATAAGCAGACTTCTGATTGTTATAGTCAGTTTTTAGATAACTGTGATTAGTATTCTTAATATTTAAGTATTAAATCAGCGATACAGTCAGTGTATCAATGTGCCCCAACCGACTTCACAGAAAATAAATATTAAATCCGGTTGAAACAAATGTTTAATAGGGTTTAGGTCTGTTATTATGCACAGATCCTTTAGAACCAGATTTGTGCAAAGCAGTTATATCGAACGCTTCCAACAATCTTAAAATGTACCTTGCCTTAAAGACATATCAAAGATATAGGAAAAAGGATTTGCTAGGTTCATCTTACAAAGTTGGCATAACTGGATTGTTCTATTTTATCAATTTCAGCCGTTGGCCATTATTCTAAGATATGTATGACTTAGGAGCTCAGAATTTGGTACAATAACGAACAGTTTTAAGATGCACAGCTGAATAGGAGCCCAGAATAATTACTGAGATCTCTTTTAATCATTATAACTACTTACATTTATTCCAGGCAATATCATAGAAATTAACCATCGACACATTCGAAGCTATAGTCTTCAAGATGTTTGATAATATAAGTTTCAAACCAGAAAAGAAAAAAACCAAGATGTGTTTTAGACTCGTCGAGGGTCAAAATCATAGGATTCATAGTTTTTTATAATATCAGCTCTGGCCGTAACTTCAGCAAATGATTGTACCAAAAGTATTTTGTGGAAGTTCTCACTAAATAAATCAAAAGTGCTTCCGACAATGCTTCGTCACTTCGACAATCCGCTTTCTTTAGAAAGCATAGCACCCAATAATACCTACCCAAAGTAGAGGTCTTAAAGGATAAAATCAAACATAGCAATTAAAAAATTATATCCATAATCTACGATGTCTATAAAATCTGTCAAAATGAGAAAAAATAAATGTCGACAGGTTCAACCACCCAAACAAACAAATAAAATACTGAGGTCTAAGGGAAAGCATTTCTCTTCGATCTTCAATTTCCATTTTAACTATATCCCCTTGATCTGATAGAGCTCCGCTTAAACACCGATAGTGCGCCAACAACAAATAAAATGCATTACGATTATTGTTGCTCCAGCCCGCTCCCACTCCTGGACAGACCACCGAAAGGATTGCAGCAACAGCAGCAGCGTCAGCAGCATATCCGAATTGAGATGCGGCCATAGATAACAAAATTATAATCATTATTATGCCAGATGATGACGATCTCATGTTGATAATGGGCAAACAGGGCACTTTTGTGTACTTTTATTGCCCCTTCAGCGGCGCGACAAGCTAGTGTACACACGGGTCATGTATGCGTGAAGTTCTTTTTTGGTTTTGATTGTGTCCACAGAGAGACAATGGGATCCCGCCGGCAGAGGAGGCGCAAACCGAATCGATGGTTGAATGCCAGTTTGATCGAAATGTTCTTTCGATGGTTCGATGGTTCGAAATAGTTTATGTGGCAATAGAAATTGGTTTTTATTGGTACGCGGTAGTTTCTAACAAGATACGATGTGGCTTCAGGTTCAGACGGGATATTGTTAGGGTTTCGTGTTTGAGAAGATGACAATTAATGGTGAGATGGTTTTGGTACGGTGCAGCGTTTACCGTGGGAATTGATACAGCTGAGTCTGAGGTTGTGATCTATGGGTGGTAGATACATTTGACAGTGATGACCAGGGACGCGAAAATATTCCCGGAAAAGGTGTCAAAATATGCTCTTAATATTCCCGGAAAAAGAGTTGAAATATGCTCTTAAAAATTCCCTGAAAAACTCTAGAAGTCTAGAACATCAAATGTAAATTAGCGCTCACATCAGAAAAATACCGAAAAATATGTTAGTGTAGTTTTGTTTAATGATTTATTGCAATGCATACATATGAATATGAATGCATCCATTGTACCAATGCACATTTTTTATTGATCGTCTTCTAACTCAGCATTTAACAATAACACCATGCTTCAAATTCTTAAAAAGGAATTTGTGACGATTGTAACACAATAATGCTTTGCATTCACTGAATACACTTCAACTTCAGCAGCTAAAGTTGTGGTAAATTGGAATACCGAAATTTGCTATAAAGTATATGTAGGTACTGTTTCAAATTCTCCAGATAACTTTCGCCGCACTCAAGATGCTGCAAATTCGACTCAATGTTTCGAAGCCAGTTGTTTCCAATCCCGAAATTCAATTTTGTAAGGCTCTATCTTTGAGGTGGCTAGGTCGTTTACAAATGCTGTTTATCAACTCAATGGAAATATCAATTGACATACCTACAGCGCGTTCTTAATTGAGTAAATGCAATCGGTTAAAACGTACTGACGCAGTACGCAATATTCCCGATTGGCGTCCCTGGTGATGACTCATACTGCTGATTTTTCCATAATAATGACTTGCAAGTAAAAAGAAACAATTTTTTTAGACGGTTTAGACGGCGCACAGTTTGCGATTTTGGCAATCTAGGTGGGCAAAATTATTTCGCGCGTTAGACTGGTATTTAAAATTGTGCTACTTTATACCGAATGATATCAACAGTTTTAAAATGTAGCAAGTTAAAAAAAAAAAACATTAATGAAATGTTCATAAAATCAAAATGACTTGGCAGATACTAGGTATAACAAGTTAACAAAGTACATAATTCTGAAACCTTTGGTGCGTATATAAGTATTGTTTATGTATGTGGGATGCAAGCACCACTAGATCTGTGCAGCCAATAGAACACCCACGAGAAGAACTAGAAGAGTAATAGCCAAAATTAGAAATATAAGAGGCAGTAGAGAAGTAGCCGCAAATTAGCACACAAGCATACTCCCTTTGATTTTTCTAAAACCTGTAATTTGAATGTGTTTATCTGATTTTCTTATTCAAATAAATATTAAATTAAATTATTTTCTTCCGTTTAACTATCATCTTTAAAACTATATCATAATAAACATTTGAATTCTAATAGAAAAGCGGTCTAAGTTGTTATTTTCTTTCTTTATCTACGGTGATCAGTCACTACATGTATGTATATACAGGTAAATCTCCCATTACGGACAGCTCTTAGAGGGACTAATCTTTTAGACGGACACATTTTCCTAACCAAGCTTTTATGTTTCAGATTTCATACGTTTAACGTACCCTTAACCGAACACTCCGTTGATCGGACGCGGACACGCAAATCTGTCAGAAATTATTTAATTTTATTCCATTAGATGGACAAAAACAAAAAAATCATCCGTAGCTTCGAACTAAGTTTTTGTTTTTATTTTGATTTGAATTTGTGGGTGGCCGTGGCGTAGTGGTAGTCGTCGTCGCTTGTCACGCTGAGGGTTCACGGTTCAAATCCAGATGTCGACGAAACATTTATTTCTCAAGGAATAAAAATTAATTGATCAGTTTCAGAAGCTAATATCAAAACCAACTGCGAAGGCATAACACTGGCAGTAGGATGTTGGTATGGCTGAAGAAATTGATCGCACAAACTCTAATAGGAAATATCTGGAGAAAAACTTCTGTGAATCATAAGCAATGCCAATTCAATAATACACAACTCTCCAGTTATCCTGGACACCACCCATAGAGTTCGTCGAAACCTAACATCTGAGTTTCCTATCACTGCTTCGATCTGTCTGTCTCTCTTTCTTGTTCTTCATGTGATCGCGCTGTGTGTAAACATTATAAGGGTATTCATATCCCCTTTTGATTATATAAAAAAAAAAACAAAATCTTTAGAATATGGACATTTTTATTTAATTCATTTTAATAGTATTTAATAGTATTTTAAATATTAGGTGTTTTGTATTGAAACCTGAGCAATTTGCAAAATGTCAGTTGTGCGTGTTCTCATGTACACGACGTTATGTAGCTACAAACATTCTTTCTCACAGTCGAAACAAATTGAAACGAAAAGACAAAATACAACAGAAATACCGCACACATTCAGTACAGTAGGTACGGTACATTCTGGCTCGGTGAGCGGCGGTAAATATCATATGTGTAGTAAAACTTCTCCCTGTATGACGTATTTTCTACAGCTCTGCTGCATTTTGCAACTACCCAAACTCTTCTTCCGGTTTAATGTTTGGGTAGGCGAATAAAAACAAATACCAAATATAGAAGAACGTTGCAGAAAACAGAAATATTATGTCGTGAATACAGCCTGCGTAGTTAGGTTAAGTAAGTTGGCTATCCCCCGTACTCTGTAGAATTCAATAAGTAAATACACGTGCGCTTGGAATAATTTTAAAAGTTGGATAAATTTCCATGGTTATTGATATTCGTTGAGGAAATATCTTGATGGTCTATTAACTAGGAGGCGATAGGGGGGATCTTCCTCCTCATCCACGTAGCAGCGACAGAAGTCATTTGTAAGGATTCCCAATCCTTGTTTTGATTTGGTTTCGTTTTTGGTTTATTTGTTAATCGTTTCAAATAAAGATCATTTATTTAAAACAAAATGGTTTTATCTCTTAACAGACCATTCTCTTAGGCGGACTGCCACTGTTGTTGTCACCGTTACTGTCCACTGTAGTATGTATTAAATTAGGTTATAGAAATACGGTTTTGATTTTAGCTTTAACAATATTTGATTTTTTATTTACTTTCACTGCAACCGGAATCTCTGTAACTGATGTATCTGATATGTCAATGACATGGGAGTTCTTTTGTGTTTGGAGAAGCACGAAAAGTACACTGTAAAATGAACAGCTTATGAAGTATTCGTATATTCGTCTAAATGTGCTGAAATGAAAGGCAAGCGCTTGATCTGCAGGTAATTCCGTTGGCTTCCGGATCAAATACTCGTGTGCATTGTTCAAAGTCGTAACTTATTTGGGAGAAACAATAGACAGTACTTTTACAAACCGAATTCTTTTTTCCTACACTTCGTAATATTATTTTGGTGGCAAACGACAATATTTTCTTCCTGACTTCAGTTTTCGATAAAGTCATTGACTTTTCGTCTCTAAGACTAATAACTATAGGTTGATTGCCTGAGATGTCCTAAGATAATTTCTCTGAAACCAAGGAGATTTGTATTCCAGAATGGGACCACTGTACCTACCAACTCTGGCACATTTTACTTCCATTCTTTGGCACACACATCTTATTGTTATTCAATGCTTCATCAGGTAGTGATATATTGCCCAGAACTCGTCAAATATATTCAGTGATGGGTTTGAATCTACTAGAGATTGAGTAAGTAGACCAAACGTCGAAAGTAGATTATTAGAAGAAGTAGATACAAAATATCAGAAGCCATTTAAAGTGTGTCGGATTAGGGACTCGCCCATGCCGACAGGGAAGTATGTATAAACAACAAATGTTTTTTGCCTTCTGTTTTGGCATTTCTCATTGTGAGTTCAATACAAGTTGCGCCATGAACACGTACACAGTCAAACCACGCGAGGAAATGTGGGAATTCAGTATACATATGTAGGCATAACCCAGTTAACGGTTCCGCGCACTACACCTGTAGCGTCGTCAACGAATTACTATCACCGAACCCGAATGTTCCCTTTGAAGGGAAATTTACGAAAATATACATATGTAAATAACTATTTATATGGCTGCAAGTTGTCGGTAGTTTCTTAAATTGTTTTTAAAAGTCAACAAAGTAGCAACTTAAAATCACCGTTTTCTCGTCTTTGTCCATACGCCATATAACTTTATTTCGCTTAGCTTCGCATTTTACCGGAATGCATCAACGAGGTTTAGCAGAGTATGCCTGTATTCGATTGTTAATGAGCTAACAATTGGTACCATATTTGGACCTAGGACTTGTAGCCAATAGGGTAGTATCCAGAACACTATACGCAGCACGCTTGTGTCCAACACGCAAATTGATTGTATTGAACAGTCTTTTCGTTTAAAAACCGTCTATCCCCTCTTCGACTACTTCTGTACCTTGACGCTGGTGGGGAGGCTCAGTAGGTCCTGTTGACCCCAGAAGGCGATTGCAGCAGGGTTACCCAAGCTGTAAGGTCTCTGGATGAGGGCCCGAAGCCAAAGAGTAGTCAACCTGATTCCAGTGGTGGTTTGAGCGTATAGGAAACCGTGCTCAGCGTTACCAAATCAATGCTTTCAGCGTTAATTTCAGTGGTCAAATTTTCATTGCCGATCTAGCGCTTGAGCGTTATTTTAGTGCTTAAAAAACATTTCAGTGCTTTTTAACGCTGCACACTATACTTTTTCCCTTCAATGCAACCACCCTATTACACCAGTTTAGTTTGAAATACAAGACAAACAGTTTGAATCCGGCTTGACTCTAAATAAAACAACTATCGACAAAAAGTACGATCTGTAGGTATGGTGTCAAGATCCCAGATTGAAGAATTGGATTGTAAAAATTGAAAATGTCGATGAGAGGGTGGAATGCCGATACTGCAAAACGCAAAACTTTGTGATTTATGTACTTCATCATTTAGGCTTTTTAGCCAAAAATTAAACCAAAATAAATGCTCTATACAATTGTTGCAATTCGGTTTGGATTGCAGAGGAAAAAAAATGTTGTAATACTTATACCTGAAAATGTAATTTTTAACTCTGTCAAGGCCGGTGGTATGAAAAATATACCACTCATCTACAATTTTTTCTAGACTTCAATGCGTATTGGTATACTTCCTATATCATATTTCCATGTAAATATAAGCTTATATTTTAATAAAAAAAATTCATCCAATGGAAGAGTGAGACAGTTATAAAGATTTTTAGGTAATGTGACAGGACTCTCGTGAGTTGTGAGAAGAGTCAACGGTTTCTGCAAATTTATAATTCGTAGTTAGTCACGAAATTAAGATGTGCACACTGCAGCAAAACTGGACACCAAAGGAGAACGCATTGGATGTGTTTTACTTGTAATATTCGACTTTGTCTTAGTAAGACAAAATCCTGCTTAAATGAAGGTTGAAATACACATTTTATGCGTAGTGCTATGGTTTTTGTACCACGTCCTTGCTCTGTATCCTGTAAGGATACTTTTTATGTTTCTTATTTTTTTAATCGAATGAAGTAAATAAACTAATTCATGCATTAAAAACTTGTGTTTTTAAGTACTGCCCCGGAAAGAGTTAAAATTGATACTATGCAGGCATATACCGCATATAAAAATTATTGAACATAAAATAAATAAGATTAATCAATTAATTGGTGGGATTTGAGGAATCAAAAAATATTAATAAATTCAAAAATTTTAGTTTGACATACTAAGGTTAAATTTTAACTTTTTTTTTTTTTAAATCATATACATATGTACTGTACACATACAGTGTACATAATGTATAATTTTGAATTATTTTATGTTATTATGTATTTTCATTTTACGTGCAATCGCCATAATATAAATGGATGATTGAATTAAATAAACATGTTATGTTGTTTTTTTTAATTACTTTTTAATTTATTTTGAAATTGTTTTTGAGAAAATAGCGATTTCAGTGCCCAAGAGGTCAAAATAACGCTGACAATTCACAGAACAGCGCTCAAATCAAACGCTAGAATGACTTGGTAACACTCCGGCCCAAGGATGCAAGGCTGAGGGATAAATCAGTCTCTAACGAGCTTCTTCAGGTGCCCTGGCAGTAGGCATGGGTTCATACTAATATTTGTAGATATCACCTGATACTAATATATTCGCTACTGAATATCATAATATTTTAACCGATACGGAAATATCAGTTATACTCGTATTCATATATATCTCTCAGTATAGCTATGAAATACCTTCTGTCTCACTCCATGTTATTCATACGCATACTGAATACCTCATATGCATTACAATATTTTAACCAATATGAAAATGCCACTAATACTCGTACTCGTATCTCACATAAGCTGAAATACTATCTGTCTCGCTCCGTGTCATTCATACGCATACCGAATACATACGAATGTATCACATTTAGTTCATCGATGAAGCGATCGCTTCATATGGATTGGATTCTTACTGGAATAGTGAATATGAATATATGTACCTAATACGTATTGGTGAATATTAGAAGTATCATAACGAAAAAGTATCACAAATATTAACTTCGGCCACCACTGATACTAATACCGAAAATATCAACCACTCATATTAATATCGATATGAGGATATTTTCGGTATTAATATCGATATTAGTATCAGTGCCAGTGGTGGCCGGAGTTAATATTTTCTGTATCCTGATATTTTCGGTATTAGTATCAGTGGTGTGGTGGCCGTAGCTTATATATATTTGTATATTCTCATATTTTCAGTACAAGGTATCAGTGATTGTGGCCGTACCGTAGCTAATATTTTTTGGTGCCGTCAAATCATAATTTCTCGATATTAGGTTTCGTGGCAGACAAAGTAAATATTTTTTTTAGTGAATATCAAAATATTTTAATATCTACGTTCTTCGTATTAGTGATATTGAATACTTGCAAATATTAGTAATATCTTAATGGATACTAATATATCAGTCCTACCTGCCAGGGGCCTGTCGTATTCATTGCCCCACCACAGTAGAACCGGCTATGCTGTGGTGGCACGTTTTTCCACCGGCTTATTCGTGGGACCCAACCTTATGAAGAACAATAAAAATAAAAACCGAAAAGTACAAAACACACAACCTTGCGGGGCAAACCCAGAAAATACCAACATTAATATAGAAAAACTCCAATGAAAACCCCAGGGACACACACCACACAGCTACTTCGGATGGTGAAAGCAGTGGAGCGATTGATATCGACTTAGAGAATCTTCTTCTTGACGCTGACAGTCGCACGGTTGCTAGCTCATCCAGCATCTCCTTGCAATCCACTGCATCGAACTGCAGCAGGATTTCCAGTAGTAGACTGACAATAAAAAGACCATGGAGAAAGAAGTGGGAGGAGCGAACGGACGGGGATAGGAGAAGGCTTCACAATGCCAGGGCCTACATGCCAGATCTGTCCTCTCGAGATAGTGAACCGCTAGCTTAGCTGCTCGCGGGTGGCCGTGGTGTAGTGGTAGTCGTCGTCGTTTGTCATGCGGAAGGTTCACGGTTCGAATCCAGATGTCTTCGAAGCATTTATTTCTCACGAAATAAAAATAAGTTGATCAGTTTCAGAATCTAATATCAGAAACCTACTGCGAAGGCATAAATAACACTGGCAGTAGGATGGTTGGTATGGCTGAAGAAACTGATCGCACAAACTATAATAAGAAACATCTGGAAAAAAATCCTGTGAATCATAAGCAAGTACAAAAATAATACATAACTCTCCATTTATCCTGGACACCACCCACAGAGTTAGTTGAAATGGAAACCTATCATCCGAGTTTCCTATCACTACGTCGATCTGTATGTCTCTCGTTCTTGTCCTTCATGTGCTCGCGCTGTGTGTAAACATTATAAGGGTATTCATATCCCCTTTAGCGTGTGTAAATAAAAAAAAAAAAAAAAAACAGTGTCTGCGACAGGTTCGGGCATAAAGGGGCTGATGGAACCACCTGGGTCTGTGACTTGCCGTAGGCAGTCGGGACAAAAGGTGATCTCATCAGCACCTATGGAGGAAAGCGGAGATAAGGAGGATAGGAAGGAGCAGGACCCGACCGCAGGATCACCAGACCCATCAACCGAGAATAGCAGCAAGTCTCTCACTTGTACAATTTTGGCTGGTGGCGAAGAGATCTCGCAGGTGGTGAAGACGAGGGAGGAGCACGATAACGTCGCAAGAAGCCGACGCTCATCAGGCGGGACTTGTACACCAACCCTATTACAACCAGGGAAGTGCGAGGAGAATGAGCAGCAAGGGAACAACGAGCAAGTTGGGAAGCAACTGCACTGTCGTTTTCGCACAGTGTGATCCAAAGCACTGCCATGGCGGGATTACCCGAAGTTCCAGCGGCCGCTAAGGAGAGCATGGTAAGGAGCGCAGGACAGCAAGCCCCCTCTAGTCCTTAAAGGTACGGAACCCTATCCACTTTTTGGACAGCTGACCACTTTCAAAGTTTTCAAAATTATGGAATGTGATGATGAGAATGCACTAAACTGGTTAAAAAAGTTTGCGTCCGACACCGAAGCTCCGTAGGCTAATGCCGACCTAAAGGTCAGATCTAGAGGCCACATCCTTTTCACTGGTCCTTACCTCCCGAAGGATAGAATAGAGCGTAACCTAAGGTTACTTAATCCAGAACTTCTCAGCAGAGATTGGGAAGTATTAGAAGTAGGAGAACATACTGAACCCGGCGTGGAAGTAACCATACTGCTCAGTCCCCGTTCGATGCCGTTACTCCGCGAAGGGAACTATAATGTCCGCGTTGGGATTACCCGATGCAAAGTATGGCCTATTGCTGGACCAATCCAACAAGGAAAAGGTGAAAGCTCTAGCCATGATGAAGGTAATACATTGATGAAGGTAATACATTTATTTTCATTTTATGTTTCTTTTATTTGTAAACATGGTATTTTACTCTTAAAACACATCCATTTTGTTCAACCAGTGATGAAATCAATAAAGTATTTTTGTTAGTCAGAATTTCCCTTCCAAAAACTCGTTCTGCATACATGCTTTTTTTATATTTGTTATTTTTTTCAGAATATTTATTATATTTTAAGCTCAGCAATAAGATAGTTTTTCGAAAAATTGCATTTTTTCATACAAATATAAGTGGGACCCCTTTTTTGCTTCTGGACCCATTTTTTTGGACGCTTTTTGAAATTTCCTCGCGGCAACCCTGGCAAGGCGGCTAGTGCCAACCTTGCCTTCCTTATGGGAGACAGGAACATAGATATAGCTCTCATACAAGACCCTTGGACTGTCCGAGGCAAAATTATGGGATTGAACTTAAAAGGCCTAAGAACATACAAGACCGATATACCAAATGAAAGTAAGATAAGAACCTGTATTGTTGCTAAACAAAAAAGTAAGCTGTTTCTTTTATCTAGATTCTAGATACAGCAACAATGACCAAACAGTCGTGAAATATGAGAGGAAGGGTAGACCCTCAATTGCGATAGCATCCATCTTCATGCCGTATGACTCGACGGAGGGCCTCCATCTGTAGATACAGGGCACATGCCGACTAGTGAGAAAGGCAGAGCAGGAGAATTGGGATTTGCTCATGGGGTGCGATGTTAACTCCCACCATACGCAGTGGGGTAGTACGGATATCGATCCTAGGGGGAACCCACATTCATAACTAAAAATAGGCGAGAAGTGCTAGATGTCACTCTAATCAGCGTGTGCTTGTTGAAAATTTCTTGATGTTTGGAAAACATCTCACATTGTTCCCATACATAAGTCTTGTCCTAAGCAAAATGTCTGTAACTATCGTCCAATTTGTTAGATCTCTTCCATTCCTAAGTTGTTTGAAAAGATTGTTTATAATAAAATTGTTTTTCTTGTTGACAATGTCATATCGCAACATCAACATGGATTTACTTAGGGAAGGTCAACTTCAACGAATCTGGCACTTTTTTGCAACTATGTCGTGAACCATTTCGAACTTGGCAGGCAAACTGATGTTGTTTTTACTGATTTTGCAAAAGCCTTCGATAAAGTTAATCATCGTACCCTTATTCAGAACCTATCGACTATAGAATTCCATCCTACCCTGCTAAGTTGGTTAGAGTCCTACTTAGTTGATAGAATCCAATATGTTAAAATCGATGATTGTCTTTCGGTTCCTATTAAAGTAACATTTGGTGTTCCACAAGGGAGCCACCTTTGGCCATTATTATTCCTGTTGTTCATCAACGATCTACCACTCGTCGTCACACATTCTGAGTGCCTTCTATTTGCCGATGATCGTAAATTATTTCGGTCCAATACATCAGAATACGATTGCGACTTATTACAGCAAGATGTGGCCGCAGTCAATGACTGGTGTGAACGGAATCACCTCCTTCTTAACGTTTCTAAATGTCAATGTTTCAGTCTATTCAGATCTAATGTTCCTATTATGAACCAATCTTCTCTATTTATAAAAATGAAACATTGTTTGTATGTATACCGTACTACCGATTCGATTCGAGTTCAAATTTTGTGGACAATTTTGGTATTTTTCTGAGAGTGTTTCTGTGGAGTTTGGTGTGCTAGGAGCTGAGTAAGTGGCAGAAATGGTGTAAAACACTATTTTTCTGTCTTTAAACAGCTCCTAACTCAACAATGACTTATCGGATTGAAAAACAAAAAAATTGGTGGATTTAATAAATTGTCCACTGATTTATTTAAGCTATAAGTCATTCATCTGCGTTATCCAGAGGCTGAGCTATTCTCAAAACAATTCATAAAGTCATAGCCACCAATTTTCCATCAGTGAAGACCGCAGCCAAAAGTCATGCAGCAGTGAGTTACGTAATAGTGTGTGTGGGTAATGTCAATGCGTGCTCTATACGTTGGGCGCCGCGACTATCTTTGTTCCTTAGTATGTGCTACAGGAAGGGTTAAATATTGAACGATGAGCTCTATACCGGAATACGTAGATACATAAATAATGTACTGTACATGCTTATGAACACAAGTATACAGGGTGTTTCCAAGTTAAATGTTAATACTTTGGCAACTGATTCTTGGGTTTAATAAAATAAATAAATCGTTCTACAGCAAGGGTCTATCTCCAACTTGGACATCATTACCAAGAATTAAAGAAAACACCTTAATATCAAATATCTCCGCTAATACTTACTACAGAATCTTCTTTTAGGGCTTTGATTTTAGAAGAAATAACACCCTTTTTAACTGCGTTTAAATAAATTGTATACCTGTTTCTGCTTTCCAGATATTTTATTTTTAAGTCAATATCCTAAATCTTGCCCATACATTTTTCTGACTTTCAGGTCTTTTTTTTACAAAAAATGCGTAATAATCATACCGTATGTTAAAAAACTCAGAGATTTTATGATACTTGGAAAAAACCGTAGCATTTCAAAAGCGAAAAAATTATTTTTTACCTTTTTTTTTAACCACAGTTGGCAATTAGTGCAATTTTAAATCTAAATCATAATTTTGCATTTTTGTTTTTTAAATAAAGTATGACTCTACGAAGGTTTTAAAGTAAGCTTTTTTATTAGAATACCCGTCAAAACCCTAATTTCCATACCATTTTGCCCTTAACATCCCAGACGCAAACCTAACTGAGGATGTAGGCCTAGTTGGAAAATTTAACTAGGAAAAGTGGTATAAATGATTAGAAAACAAAATTCAATTCATCAGTTTAATTTTTGAAGCCGAGGTTACACAACGGGTGTTTGGAAACGGTATTTCAAATGGCATCTTTTACAAACTAAGAATACGCAGATATTATCTACGCTTATGGGCTGTGTGACGAAAGTTCGAATGTTGAAATTCGGCCTTATTTCACTTTCAAATTCGAAATAAAGCCGAGGCGGCCTTACTACGCTTCGATTATACACACATTCAGACAGAGGTGCATGTTTTCATACTTCCACACTAGAACATTTACCGTGAGAACGTATTCACAAATGCTTCAAACACATCCAGCATCTTCTTTTTTATTTTATGTATTTAATAATGATTTGTTTTTTTTTTTTAGTTGACATTATAAATTCTTTTGATTTTATTAATTTTTTTAATTTCTACATGATAGTGATATTACAAAGTATTTTGTTGATTTACACATTTATGGCATTAATGTAATAGAAAACTGTGTTGTAAATAGAAAGGCTCTTCACATGAATTGCATACAAATTTGGGTTTTCTTTGCGTTAGGTCGTTTACTTCTGTCTGCACTACTTTTTCTGGACCGTTGATGTCTGGCTACTACTGGGTTGTAGAATACTTTGTTGTAATGGTGCTCCGAAGAACGTTTGGCCCAATTCACAGTTCTCTGATTTACAATCAAATAGGAAATGCTCAAGAGGCCGGATGTATACGCCATAAACATTAGTAATTAGCGAAAAACCCTATGTAATAAATACTAGTGTACATATTTCGGTACGATAGTAAGTATGTTCTAAATAAATTAATAAATTACATATTTGGTTTTTTTATGATGTGATTAACAAAACTAATTATCTGACACACATATGCATGTAAAAAAATACGTTTTTTCCAGGTGAAATAGGAAATAAATACATTACTCCATACAAGGTCTCGCCGTCGCCAGACCTATTCCATTGACTATAGGGGTTGTTTTAGAAAATCGTTGTTTTTTTGCACCCACTTACATCTAAAAAATTGTATCTAAACTAAAGCATTAAAAATATGAATGTTGACAAAGTCAGGAAATTAGGTAATAATAGCTTCATAATTAGTTAGAAAAAAATGGTTTTGAAAGTGTGAAAGTTCTGGCTCGACCTAGTAATTGATAGAAGGGTAATTGCCAATGCGTTAAAAATTCAGAATTTCTTAAAAAAAAAAATTAATACTTGACATTTGACGTTGGAAGAGCGTTGTACATAGATGCAAACCCCTTATAATTTGATAAAAGATAAATGTATGAAAAAGTATGCTACTAAATCGAACATTACATGTGGCCAAAAAATAGAAAAATTATGCTGTTGTTTATTCTCACGATGAACATTTCGTTTGATTCAACAAGTTTTGTCGGATTTGGCGGTTCTTATTTCTACCCAGAACCCCATTACTAGAGCAGTGTTTTTTGCTTAACAACTAACGCGACTGTTTTAGTACACGGGCTATTTCCATATAAAACTAGATAAGTTTCAAGTGATAACCACGTTCATAATAATCAACGCATGTAGCATTGTATGTAAAATAAATAAATAAACAACTCGGACTCTCTTTCTGTGAGTCGCTGGAAAGTCTCAACCGATATAATCTTCTCGGATCACAGATTTTTAGAATTCGAGATAAGTGAACATAAACCACCGCAGCACCGCAGGTAAAATATAAGAATCCCAGAAAAACCAACTGGGATATTTTTGTCTATGAGGTGGATAAATATGATAGCAAGCTCCAAGAGCAAAAAACACAGGCACTGCAAGAGATCGATGCTGCAATAGAGGAGCTCGGCATTATCCTCAATACGGCATGTGTATGTAAAGGCATGTCCTACTAAGAACATATACAATAAAAAGTCACCGCCGTGGTGGAACAAAGAGCTTTCGTGCATGAGGAAAGAAACACCTAAACTCTTCAACGCGACAAAAAGACTGAACACTGAAACAGACTGGGAATTATACAAATCCAGTCGAAGGAAATTTAAGAGTGCAGTAAGCAGTACCAAACGCACCTCATGGCGTATCTTCTGCAGTAAGATTGAAAATACCACAGAAGCAGCGAGACTAAGGAAGATCCTTGCTAAGGAACCGTTAGTACCAGGATACCTTAAAGATACCAATGGTAATTGGACGCAATCCTGTGCTAAGTCACCGGAACTCCTGCTTAGCCCTAATCCTACCACGTTGTGACTTTGAGTCACATTCGAAATTATTTCGGTTGTATTTCTGTTAATAACGTCGGTACTTTACTTTTGGGCTTGCGTATTCTACTTTTAAACAGTTCTTAATAAAACACGCTAATTTAAATGAATTTTTAGTTCTTGGTTTGAATTGTTTTTTACCATTCTAAAAATACTAACGTTAACTACCACGATGTGACTTACAGATACACAGTAATTTTTAATGTAGCCAGAATTTCAAAACATAGCATGCGTTTCCAAAATGTGGCTGTACGTGTATTTGGTTTCCTAAGCGACGTGTATCATAGTAACTATGTAGGGAGTGAAGGTAATCCGCCAATAAAAAAAATTATCCGAATGCATACTTGGTAAAACGAAAAACAAATAGACGGCCAGTAATGCAAAATTATAATTGGGTGGATGTTTGCGAGGTAGCTTTCAAATTGCTCTAAACTAAACATAAATAAGGACTGACTACAAAAATGACTATGTGAAGTATCTTCTTTCTTTAGGTAGCGCTTCAGTTTGGGTTGATCCAGAGCCTACTTTTCGCAACCATTTGCGTATGTGTGTTCTTTTTTGCAAGAATGGAAGGGATCTACAGTTTTTTGCCGACTCCGAAAGGCGATTTGAGAAGCTCATCATGACGAATGATACTCTTTGATGGCTTATCAGACATTCGAAAGAGATGACAACGTGAAATTTTTTTTTAGGTGTTTTCTGGGATTGAACCCGGGCAGCGTTGCGTAGTAGTCAAACGCACTTACCACTACACCGCGGTGTGAAGTATATCTTTACTATCTGGGTATTGTTTCTTGGGTAAACACGCCAAAATATCGCGAATATGCTATGCAAATGTCAGAGCATAGCACGCTGTCGTAGGAACACTTTAGGGAGACACTTCTTTAATGGTCTGGAAGAGGTAGGCCTTATCAATTATAGACAAAAAATAAAATAAATATTTGGCTTCAGCAGTCCTAGGTAGAACCAATCCTAGCTTCCTGCAACCATTTGTGTGCGCGCGTTATATTTTTGCACGAATGGAAGGGACCTACAGTTTTCTGTCGTCTCTGAACGGCGAGTTGGGAAGCTTTACATGACAAATGATACTCTTGAATGCTTGTCAGGCATTCGGAAGAGGTGGGCACTGTGAAAAACTTTTTCGGTGTTTGCGGCGAGATTCGAACCCAAGAGCGCTGGCTCAGTAGTCCGACGCACTAACCACTTGCGCTACGGTGCCCACTTATTATCAATTTATAGACACGTTCTAAAATTTTGCAAGGTAATGAAATGCCTTAAGGAAGTCCATCCTGGCATGGAGTTAAAACTAAGCCACACAACTGTTGAAGCTTAGGTTGAGCGGTCGCGATGGACCTACTCTGATGCCTAGTGGTTTCTGATTGCTTCACTTAACAAACCCTCTCAACCTAACCTAACTTTGCGGGGTTACTTTAACAGTTGTGTGGCTTAGTTTTTACCCTGAACTCATGAGGTCAATGGAAAAAATTCGCCGCAAACTCTTCTAAAAGGGTTGGTTAAGGACATGGTTGCATCTAACATTCAACGAAGAAGTCAACGATATCTTAGCAAAGCAAATATGTACACACTTTGTGACTTAATTTTTGACCATTGCAACAACATCAGTGTGATACCATTATGCCGCGCCGCAGTCACCATTCGTGTCCATTTAAAACAAGGGCGTGCGAATAAGCAAAGTTCATCGGAGTGTGGTCTAAATGTCTGCAATGCGCACTATAAGAAAATGTTAGTTTGTCGAAAATGTATAAATAAGTAATTAAATGTTTATTATAAAAATCCTGTTTTCTATTTATTTGTGTCACCAACAATTTTTTAATATTAGCATTCGTAAACATTACGCATGTGACTGAGAGTCACAACACGGTAGTTTGTGTAAAAAATATAGCCTGGTAGGGTTAGTACACACTTTCCAGGTTGCTCGACGAATTCTGAAGAAAATGAACACTTAAATGACCGATCGGTAGAGGAGATGATAGAGCCAGTAGGAATGGTGACTGAAGAAAGCATCCCATGGGCCATTGATTCATTTCAGCCCTTCAAATCATCAGGCACCGATGGGGTACATCCAATCATGCTGCAGAAAACCAAGCATCTACTGGCATCAACCTTACAAAGAATTTTTCAAGGTAGTCTTAGACGTGGTCACATACCTAAAGCATGACGGGAAGTAAAAGTGGTTTTCATTCCCAAAGCTGGAAAACCGAGCCATACTACTGCAAAAGACTACAGTCCCATTAGCCTTCCATCCTTTTTATTAAAGACCTTTGAGAAGCTGATCGACGTGCACATACGTGGTAAGCTCAACTGTAGGAATATGTCCATAGCACATCACCGCTACACTAAAGGCAAGGATGTGGAAACAGCGTTACACGATGTAGTTAGCACAATAGAGAGATCCCTTTATGTTAAGGAATACACGTTTGCAGTGTTTCTAGACATTGAAGGTGCTTTTAATAATGTTGAGATACATGCTATCAATAAAGCGCTGGAAGACAATACTGTTGAACGCACCGTAACCAGACTTATAGTTAACCTTCTTAATTGGAAGCACATTAACGCTGAACTCGGAGGAACCCTCGGAGGAGATCATGGTCATAAATGAACTTCTAGTTTATAATTTATTATTTATTATTTACTATATTATTCTATAATTTACTTATATGTTATTTATTATTCGTTAATTATTTTATTTATTATCTGTTACTTATTAGCTACATGTAAAAGTTTGAAATCGAGTTTGAGCCCCTCCTCTCTCTTCCCTAGATATCTAGGCTAGCTTTGAAATTGAATTAAAGGTTTTTAGTAGCTTTTCCTTCACAAATAATTAGTAATATATTATTTTCCATAATTATTATGACTTTCTCAGTAGTAAGGTAGATTAAACCATATCTCTGTAAATTGTGCAATAAAGTTTTAAGAACAATGTACTATTTTCCGCTACAATAAACATCTATTCTATTCTAGTGAAACTCAGTTACACTGGTACAATTAGCGCGATGAGAACAACGCCAACAGCGGGATTGGAAACGATTCTCAACCTTCTGCCTTCTGCCTACATGCAGGAAGCGGTTGCAAAGAGCGCTCTCAGAATAAGCCAGTAAAAACATTGGAGACCGAATGCATATGGGCATACCAAGATACTTAGCAACTATCTCAAATGGTAACGTCAACTCAGGCTGCACTGTCCCATACTTAGATTTCGATAAACCCTTCTCGTGGGCCTTCCCAAGTAGAGAACAAATGGAGAACAACGAAGTATCAAATGAGTCAAAATCCATCTACATTGATGGGTCAAAAATGGAAATAGATATAGGAGCGGGTTGCTTCTCGGAAGACCTAAGAATTAACAGCTCCACACGACTCCCAGACTACAGCAGCGTATTCCAAGCTGAGGTTCTAGCAGTGAAAAGGCTGCCCAATTGGTGTCAATGATGACAATATCCCGAGAGGATATCACAATTTACATTGACAGCCAGGCGGCCATAAAAGCATTAGCTGATACGCAAATAACATCTTAGCTTGTGAAATGTTGCCGCAAAGAGCTTAAGGTTCTCGGCACACAGTAAAACTCTACTGGGTCCCTGGCCACAGCGGGATACCAGGCAATGAAGCCGCGGATGAATTGGCCAGAAAAGGCTCAGCCCTAGACAAAGAGCAAGCAGATTACCCGATACACGGTTAAACCTCCACTCTGCAACCTCAAGGCCAAAATCGAACAAAAAACACTATCTGAAGCTAATGGTAGGTGGAAATCTCTGTGAAATATCACGAAAGATGTGGCCAGAATACGAAAAAATAAAACCAAAAAACTTCTACAAAAAGATAGGAAATTCCTGTCAATACTGATAGGAGTATTAACTGGCCACAATATGCTAAGATATCATACGAAAAAATTACGACTCAACGATGATGACTTATGCAGAGGATGCGGTGACGAAGAGGCTCATGAGGACACAGCTCATTTCATCTGTCACTGCCCTAACTTCTGCCAACTAGGAAATATAACCATAGGAAAAGTTTTCTTCGAACATATCGACGACCTATCTGACCGTTCAACGTCAGGTCTGCTCAAGTTTGCCAGGAGGTGCGGATGGTTGGAGTCAAGCCACTGATATTACGGGTGGGAAAACACAATGGGTATCACAATGGGTTCACATGAACCTAAGTGTGTTGAGGATTTAACTATCTTCATCAGCCCGCTTACCTAACTTAAGCTGTCTGTCCCCTTATTTTGAATAATTAACGAAATTTGACTACGCAGTGTGGGCCATAAGCGCACATCGAAGGGACTACGAAAAATTAATAAAAAATTAAAATGAAAGATCTTGTTTTTCTTACTTAGAAAACATTCCTAACTCAAAAACGTCGAAAATGTAGTTATGTCATTCCAATACTGAGGTGATGATAGGTATCTCAATATATTTCATAATACAAGTAGGTAAATTTTAATCACTTCGAACATAAAAATCAACTGAATAAAATGACATTTTCAGTAACAAAATAAGTACAAAAAACAGTGTTATTGATTTGCCATTTCTAAGTTCGCATTACATAAAGCTAATTTAGCGATTACTCTGTAAAGCAGTGCGATGCGAATCATGCAAAAGAGTAATATCTTTTATATAAAACTTTTATACAAAACTAACAAAAAAAATGTAATCATAATTTTCTATTATCTGTTAACAATATCTATCTACCTGTCTATCTGTCTGTCCGTCTATCTATCTATCTATCTGTCTATCTATCTATCTGTCTATCTGTCTGTCCGTCTATCTATCTATCTGTCTATCTATCTATCTATCTGTCTGTCTTCTGTCTGTCTGTCTGTCTGTCTGTCTGTCTGTCTGCCTGTCTGTCCGTCAATCTGTCTCTCTGTCTGTCTGTTTATTTCTCTGACTGTATGCCCATCTATCTATCTATCTCTCTGTCTATCTACTTATCTGTCTGTCCGTCTTTATTTCTGGCTGTCTGTCTGTCTGTCTGCCTGTCTGTCTATCTGTGTGCCTGTCTGTCTGTCTATCTATCTATCTATCTATCTATCTATCTATCTATCTATCTATCTATCTATCTATCTCTCTATCTATCTGTCTATCTATCTATATATCTATCTATCTATCTATCTATATGTCTGTCTGTATGTATGTCTTTCTGTCTATCTGTCTGTCTGTCTGTCTGTCTGTCTGTCAATCTATCTGTTTGTCTGTATATCTGTCTGTCTGTCTAACTGTCTAACTGTCTGTCTGTCTATCTATCTATCTGTCTGTCTGTCTGACTATCTATCTATCTCTCTGTCTATCTGCCTTTCTGTCTGTATGTCTGTCTGTCTGTCTGTCTGTATGTCTGTATGTCTGTGTGTATGTCTGTCTATATTAACTCACCAAAATGATTCATATTCACATTTCACCTGAAACTACGAAATTTTGTATGACAGGTACTACCAGTTGTTGAGTAACCGCACTGATGCTGTGTTGTATTCTATAATGTATTCAAAAAAACGTTTTCTGAAAATTTTACCAAAATCGGTTGGGTAGTTTTCGAGTTCTTAAAAGACAAACAAACAAACAAACATATGTATGTATATGTATATACATTCAATTTTATATAATAGATTTAGAGCCATTGAATTAGCGAGTTTCATTTAGTAACCAAACGAAACTCAAACCATACACAGAGCCAATATTGCCGATCTCAATGAATTGGAGTTGGAGCGTTGATTGGGATTCATAATCGCATATGAAGAATCGTTATTTCAACCACATTACAAGAGCAGTGTTTTATCAAATAAGTAAAACGACTGTTTTAGTACACGGGCGAAGCCGGGCGGGACAGCTAGTATCGGAAGAAAGGACAAAGGTTCCAAAGTCTTTACCGCTCAGTTTCACCACCCGCTGAGTTTAAAAAAAACTCACATTCCGCTTTAGAAATTCCATGAAATACGCTTCAGAGTACCGCAATACTTTATCGGTCAACATAACTGGTGATACACATTATCATGACCGGTTAACCGCTAAGTGGCTGTCCTCAAGTTGTAACTAAATTTAATATTGCCTTGACAGCAGACAGCACACACCATAAGTGTTCACGTTTCTGTCCAATCATGCTTGAGGAATTTCCTTCTATTGAATGGATGAATCATCCATACTGAATACATTAAAGGTATCCCAATCTTCGACATTCAATTTGGTGACAGTGAAAGGGTTTAGCTGCGGCTCTTATCAGGCGGAACGTGGATATTTCGACGTAACCCTCACAGAGCGTTATGTATAACAATGTACATGCACAGCATATAAGCAAGTGTTAGGAAGTCAACAACGGTTGTAAACATAGGTATGAGTACATATGTTCTTTAGTGCAATGGACGCAGACGCCAGTGCTTATCGCACCGTGTGCTGGGCAATTGGCGGCACTTCTTTTGTAAGTGCATTCGATAGATAATAATGCGCACACTAGGTGAACAACAACATTTGTTCGTAATTAGGTTTGCCACTAACCAGTCAGTCAGTTAGTCAGACAGTCATCAGGTGCGCAGTTAACAAAAAAAAAGAACAACCGACGCAGGTGAGATAACAACCAACCAACATAACGTTGAGTGTTTTCTCAGTTGGATCATCCCCGATTAATTTAATCGAAAGTAATGATTAGACGTTATTTGTTTTTGATTTTTTTTCTCTGTTTTCCTTTGAAAAAGCGGAACGACGAACGCGCCTCTGTAGGTCGGCTAATTTAATGGAACTAAATTTCTTGAAAAATGTTTTGTAATTAGAACGAAAAAAAAATACCTTTTACGGAATTTGAAAGAAAAACAAACAAAACGATGTCTCATCTCATGGATATCGAATTTCAGGTCAATAACTCTTATCGATATGAATACTCGTATACACATACTCGTACATAATAATGAAGTTCATTGACTTCAGTTTGTGTATGTTTATGTATTCGTATTAACCTAGTTAATTTGATACACCAATAGTTATTGTATTATTTCCTATTTCATCTTAAGTTACACGAGGATTTATTGTTTGATCTATATTTAATTCTAGGCTTACTTGGAAGACGAATAAGAATGAGTTGAGATGTGCATGGATTAGATATGCCTTTTTCTTTGAAGATTTCCACATGTAAATCCATTACATTTTACATTAGCTACATTTTGTTTACAAGAATAAAATATTTAGTTAAATTTAAGTACAACATATTTAACACCGATTATCAAATGATGATGGTGCACCCTAGGGTTTAATACTCCTTTCTCAGAAATAACTTTTTCGAATACTCGAAACTAAATATACGGCATCACTTTTTACCCTGTAACATTTTAGAACGCGTATATGGTTGATATTTTACGCACTGAACCTATTCAATAGCTCATGTGATAATGTAACTCTTTTTTGTGTTCTTGGCTACGTCCATGTCTCATCAACTAAAGTAGCTCATGAAAACGATATGTTTCCAAGACTTAGGAAATTTGTTGAATTTATTTTCCGTCTACCGCACAGTGGAGCATCCACCTTTATCGAGGTACCCGATCGAATTTTTTTAATAATCTATTATGTGATGTTATTTATGATTTTAAAACGTTTAATGAATTGTATCAACTTTCTCATTAATATACATATGTGTTAATTGATTTTATTATGAACTAACCGTAACCCGGTGCGCTTCGCTCCACCTATCTTTTCAAAATTTCCCGCGCACATAGTTATTCGGGTATAATAGAAAGAAAGTATACATGCATAGAAGGAATCAAGCATTGCTGTTCTAGTTTTCAACTTCAATTTCCATTTTTTTTTCTATCTGTCTGTCTGTCTATATTAATTCACCAAAATGATTTATATTCACATTTCACGTGAAATTACGAGATTTTGTATGACAGGTACCAAAACCACCAGTCGTTGAGTAACCGCAATGATGCTATGTTGTATTCTATATTAAGAAAAACGTATTCTGAAAATCTTACCAAAATCGGTTGCGTAGTTTCCGAGTTATAAAAGACAAACATTGTACATACATAAATTAATTTCTATATATGTACATAGATTGACTCCAGCGCCCCCTATCGGGTCCAGATTTTACAATTTTCTCTTTTGGCACCGAACCAACATATATTGTGAATATGAGTCCATAAATATAGAAGTTGTTAATAACTTGACTCCAGCGCCACCTAGCGAGATGAAATATACATTACAACCTATTCCTATACCTACCAAATATAAACAAAAAATTTATAAAAATCGGTCGAGCTATTTCGGAGGAGTGCGATTTACAAAAAAAAAGTCATCATCAACTCCACACGAATGCCACTGAGGCACTGAGTGGTGAGCAGGGGTGCAACTTTACTGCAATTGCAGTAGATCTACTGCATTTTTCGCAAAAAGTAAATCTACTGCCACAAAATGAGATCTACTGCATTTTTTCAGAAAACTTTCGAACCGAAATTATAAAATTATTATTCGCAACAAAAAAAAAAAACCAACTAATTTTTGTTTCCAAAAGGTATGACGTATGAGGTAGGTATATTAGTTTTGATTCAAACCTTAAAATTCAACCAAAAAAATCTCAGGAAATGATAGGCTAATGGAATTTTCAAATATTGCCATAGAAATCTTTATGCAAAATGAATTCAAATTCAGAGCCAGCTGAGTTTTTTTTTCAAAGTGATATAGGTATATCACTTATCACCCTTGATTCTAATTGTCATAGATGGACATTTCGTTTCTGATTTTCGTTCGAATTTAATCTGATAACTCCAAAAAGAAAAATTAAAATGGATAAGTTTTTAACAAGAATTCCAAAAGAAAGGTAGAAACTAATTATTGTTATCAGGCTAAGAATGTAAAAGTGAAGCACACATTTTTTTTATTTAATAGTGAGTCACACAAAAGGACAATCGAAAGTGATACCCCGCTAGTCGAGCCAACGGCTGGTCCAAGCAAAAGATCGTAAGCAATGTCTTTTAAAACATAACAAAACTTAGTTAAGTCTTGTTTTGTGTAAATATAAATATAAGTTTATTTTTATGTGTAATGGCAGAGATGATGTTGCGAGTGAAGAAAATGAAGTTTTAAATACACCAAAGGCAAAAAAGTATAAACAAAAATATAAGCCGGTCTGGGAGACTGAATTTTCTTGGCTGAAATTTGTTGATGACAGTAGTTTTTGCAAAATATGCTTCAAAAGTCTCGACAACAATAAGACAAATTTGGAAAGGCATGCTGTATCCAAAATACACATGGAGAAATCAAAAAATAAACAAGATACAAGTTTTATTCCAGATTTGTTTCAAGAAGCATCATTAAGAAATACCAACAATTCTAAGCTGATTGCAGAAATAACTTGTGTTATGTATTGTGTTAAAAACAATTTGCCGTTCTCCTTGATGGACACAATTCCTGCCTTTTTGCGAACTGTTTGTCAAGACTCCACCATTGCAAGAGATATTAAGTGTGGACGAACAAAAGCTACATCAATGGTGAATTGTGTTATCGGGCCGTTTACACAAGACCAGATTAGTAAGGTTTTAAGAACCCGGAAATTTTCTCTAATAATAGATGAAACTACAGATGTATCAAGCACAAAAAGTTTAGTTATTGTAACGCGATATTTCGATGAATCCAGTAAGAAGATTTTGGACCACTTTTTTGGTTTGGTAGAACTTGTTTCGTCAGATTCCAACGAAATATTTCTAAATCTGCAACACTTTTTTGGAAGCAGAAATATTCCAATAGAAAACATCATTGGTTTAGCCACAGATAATGCTTCTGTTATGAGTGGCAATATCAATGGTGTAAAAGCAAGAATGCTTATTGAAAATAAGGATATGTTTTATCTTGGGTGTACTTGTCACTCTCTACATCTTTGTGCCTCAGCAGCTTGCAAAAAATTACCCTATTTTATAGAAAAAATAATTAAAGATATATATAACCATTTTTCCCATAGCCCCAAACGTATTGGAGCCTACAAAGAGTTCCAACAATATTTTAGTATAAAAAACAACAAAATTTTAAATGTTTCCCATACTCGGTGGCTTTCGGTAGAGGGTGTTGTTAACCGCCTTTTAGAGCAATGGAATCCATTACAGCACTATTTTAACCTTCTCAATTTCGAAAATTTAGATTCCGTGAACGAAATAGCTCCTTTTCTTATGAATCCTTTTAATAAACTATATATTCTCTTTCTCTCTTATGTTTTAAATTATATTAATCAGAAAAATAAAATATTCCAATCAGAGCACACCCAAATACATTAACTTGGAGAGCATATTTCAATTCTTTACATGGACCTTTTGAAAAATTTTATAAAACTTGATGCAATAGATGTTAATATTGACTTAGACAACTACTTTTCACAAATGTATTTTGGAATCGGTTTTCAAGAATTTATATCAGAAAATAATTTGGACTCTAATAAAATCTTAGATATAAAAAATAATATTCTACAGTTCTACATAGAAGTTTGTAAGCAAATAAAAAAGCGCTTTGATTTTAAGGACGAAAAGCTAAAACTGCTGAGGTACATAGATGCTAAGTCAGTGGTTGAGGGCACTTTGCCCTCAATATTGCCAATTTTATTATCCTTTCCGTTTACCGATTTCAACAAAGAAAGTCTAAATAATCAATGGAGATCTTTGTTAGGAAACCAAGGTCTTTTAAGCAAATATTATGATTCATTAAATGTGTCAAAGTTTTGATTTAGTTTACTTGATGTAGAAAACGCTCTGGGTGAAAAAATATATTTGTTTTGTGCTCACTACCTCATAGTAGCGCTGCAGCAGAGCGAACATTTTCAACTGTGAGTCTAGTCAAAAATAAACTACGAAGTAAACTAAACACCGAAACTCTCGAAAACGTCATACTTTGTAAAGAAATGGATAATGTTAGTAATGATTGTTGGAAACCATCATATTCACCAGGGCTCATAGAATACTTTGGTAACTTTAACTTTACCCACGGGGAGTTCAACAAAAAAAATTGACGTGTTTATGTTAAAATTTGATACCTACACATGTACATATCGTCGGTATGCTGCAAAAAGAGCTCAAGTCACATAATTGTGTTTCTGAGTTATTGAAGATTTAAAGTTTATGGCCCCTGAAAAAATCATTAAGTTGTTTCGATTTGAAAATTGATTTTAAAATCTGTTAGTGAAAGCATTTATTATTGAGACGAAACTAACAAATTTAATTCAATGTAATTTATTCAACTTTTTTTTAAACAAAAATAAAATTAAACTTGGACATAGACCTTTTTTGCTTTAAAAAATATTTGTTTATGGACATGAGTTTTTTATGAAAATTTTATTTTTAATTTATGAATCTTGATTTGATTCCGAATCATCATTTATATCAGGTTCTGGGGCCTTATTTCTGGTGGTTTTGCTTGTTTTCAAGCCTTTGTACCAGAGATGAAACTCTTCCGGGATGGCTCCTGACTTGCAAAGATTAAGTAAATCTTTTTTCTTTTCAAAACTGATAGGAAGGCTGCTTTTATACACTTTTTTTATGTGAACTTCTTTCAAATCTATGGGCCGACCTTTACCAAAAACACGTATTTCCTTATAGGTTTCATTGTGGTTGTATTTGTACTCCATCACACCAGGTTTAATTTTTTGGTACCTAAAAGATTTTACTTTCAACCAGTTCACTTTATCTCCGTTTTCGTCTAAACTTTTGTTTTTTATAATCTCAGATAATTTTGATAAATCCAGAAAATCAGTATACCGCAATTGAGTTATGTTATGATTTCTTTTGCTTTTTAGTCTTTTGGAACGTGCGAGTCTGAATATAGTTAGCCAGTCTTGTATAGTATATACTGGAACATTCTTCTTTTGCTTTTCGATAGCACTGTGTATGCTATCAACTTCCATGTAACTATGTCCGCTTTCTAGAAATTTATGTTCAGTTATATCCAAATTTAAAATTTGAACCAAATGGAGAAGTAATATTGAAATATTTTTGTTTCTATTTTGGCCACTGCAAGTATCAGAAAAAAAAGATACTTCCGTTATTTCCGGTGAAAGTTGATGCAAGTACTTATACAAGCACGAACCAATTTCATTACTCCCTCTTTTGCCATCAGTTTCTGTCCAAAAATAGCAGAAAGCATCGTTTGGTGGAGCAGCGTTGTAGATGGTTAAATTGTATGCACATAATTTTCGGCTGTAGTACATTGGACTTACATCACTTGATGGAATTTGTAACACAGATTGTAAGTCAAATGTGCATACCATGAAATTAGGCTCACTGATGGCTCTTTCTTTGTCCAAGGATTTTGCAGCTGAACATTCGTCTTTTCTCTTTAAATGGGCCAGATAATCTTCATTTTGGGTTACTTTACCTTTTTCGCATGCTTGACACTTGTCTTTTTTTGGATGGAAGAACGATAAATTGTAGCACTCACCGAAAACTTTCCTGTAGGTGGTCGATGAAGGTAGCTTTGCTGACGTGTCACTCTTGTATTTTTCTACGAATAAGGAATACATTTTTGATATACTCAGAATAGCATCTAAATACATCCTCTTCGAAGTTTTGCGGCAGTAGTGAGATTCTACAGTTGGGAAGCTTTCGATGTGGTCCTTAATGTGTGTTATATTTTCATCCGATGTTTTATTTGCAGCATTTGTTCTGCCCCTTTCATCTTCTTTAGAAAAAACTCCAGTTGGTCCTTTATGTTTAAATGCTGTTTTAACTGCACTATAAGAAATGCTTAGCGTTCCACAAAAAAAATCGCGACAGACACGTACATTAGAGTTTTCATTTTCAAAAAAGTACGACCTCGCTACATTTCGGTTGACTTTTTTGGTCGAAGATCTTACTCGAGACCTTTGTATTTTTGAATCAATGACTGCCTTTAAAACGAAATCTTTTTGGCGTTGATATGACAACTTCCAAAAATCCTTGCATATTTTCATTCGCTGTTCTTCCGTAAATTTGTCATTACATTTGAAACGACATTTTTCGCACTTTGAATGCTTGGGATTCTTGCCTCGTATAAAATCGTCATGCTTTATATTTCTCTTCCATAGTTCTGGATTCGCTTTTCTCCACCTTCTATTTTTCTTTTCAGTGAGTGTTTCTGCGGTAAATTTTTGGGGTGCTTCCATAATAATGGCCGTTTCTTCATCATCATTATCGCTTAATTCGTTGTTTTTTTGGGGAACATAATCAAGGTCATCGTCGTCGCCTGAAAAATCTTGTTCAAGGCTTGATTCATCCCAAGTGTTGTTTACTTATTTTAGCAATTGATTCTTGAATATCTAAACATAAAATACACTCAAATTTAAGACCTACATCATAAAATGATTTGTAAAAGTCAGGAAGTACCATTTGATTCCGTGGAATTTGCTTTTGAAGCTGTTGAAGTACTGGGATTGCACACATCTATATCACAATTTTTATTCTTATGTCCTAAATGTATTTTGGCATGGAGTTAAAAAACCATTTTTGGTCAAGCTATACTGAAACAAAATGATTACCTTTTTCTAATGCAAGTTGTAGAAGAACAGCACTTCGGCTTGAGGAATTCATTTTTTTAAAGATAAATTAAAAGCACAACCTATTCACATTAACAACTCTCAATAATGATCATTTATCTAACGTACATTCAAAACAAATCATAGCAAAGGAATAGGGAATTCCCCTTATAACAATTTTTTAAGTAGGCTATGAAATAATTTTTTTTCTGGTTTTTGTATTTTATTATTTGAATTTGAGGACTTGAGCTTTTTTTGCAGCAAAAATAGAGAAAGTAGCCAAAAAGATTTGTGCAAAAAAGATTCAGGTCCACTTGGGTCTTTCTTGCTCCACACATTTGGGTGTTTTGGACATAGAATGAACTGTTTTGATACAATAACACTACAAAACAACTTTAAATGGACATGGGATATTTTTGCAGGGAATAGATTATGACTTTTGGGACATTTTTGCATTATTAAGTCCATTTTACAAAAATGTGGACTTGAGCTCTTTTTGCAGCACACCGACGATATGTATGTATTTATATTTGTTTTTTGTTAAATATTATTTTCTGTTTTGTTTTTTTCTACTGAAACTTAAAATCTTTTCTGTCCTTTTGTTTTCCGTAGTTTTGATGTAAGAGTTAGTTTTGTTTTTTTTTTGTTTTGAGAGAGTAACTTCGTCTCTTTCCCTTTTTTTATAAGATAGACATGTAGTTTCAATCGAAGTGCAAATTAAATGAATTTTATCAGAAGTTTTAAATTAGTTTAAGTTTTTTTTCCGAACATTTAAAAGAATAAAACAATTGTCTTGTGTTTTAATAAAAAATTAAAAATTTGTTTAAAATTTGTCTTGTGTTTTAATAAAAAATTAAAAATTTGTTTAAAATGTTGTCTTAAGTCTTACTACTTACTTAAAAAAAATGTTTTGTTGAAAAATTAAAGTCTGCTGCGTAAAACTCCAAAACTACTGCACTTTTTTTCACCGATCTACTGCGCAAATATTTTTTGGGGTGGGAACCCTGGTGGTGAGTGCTGTGAATACGCGTACGCATGCTAGAAATACGAAAATGAGTTCAATGAGAGATTTACAAAAAAAACTCATCATCAACTCCACACGATTGCCACTTAGTGCTGTGATTCAGCTTCTGCTTGAAAAAAAAATTTAAAAAAAACGACTTTGGAATGCATTTTGTACCATTATTCAGCTTCTAGTAATTGCACAGATATGATTTTGGTCTTTAAATCTGCGTATTGAATGTTATTAAGCTGAGAATGAATATCAGCTGATAAATAAACCTTCCCTGAGAAATTAGTAATATTATGCCAAAAGAATCATTAAGATCTGTTCAGTGGTTCTTGAGATCCTTTACCACAAACGCTTTACACTATGTAAGGATTATCTCTTCAGGGGAGAGAGAATGAGATAAAAATTTCCTTTGATTGTATCGAGTCGCGTTTAAAAATCGAAATATGTACGTAGCCTAGAACACGAACTGCTCTATGCCATGTGGAAAATCTACGAAGAATCAATTCGAAGTTATCTTCGGTGGTTGTGCCAATGTTTTAAGAGGTTTTGGCTCTAGCAATGACTCTTCTGGCGGGCATGGGATTGCAATTGGCCATTTATTTGGAGATTCGCTTAACCAACTTGGACCATGCCACCATAGTTTGCTTTCGCGTAAATCATCGGGTGTTAAACCACGAGTACCTAGATCAGCAGGTTTGTCCGAAGAGTAAATGTGGCGCCAAGAAGCGGTCTTCATATTAGTTTGAATTTCGGAAGTTCTGTTGGCGCCACTAATGTTTTCCATTTACATGGTGGTTTACTAAGCCATGACAAAGCAATTTTGGAAGTGCAATTTTTCGAAACCCACTGGAATCATGTTCGAGACTAATACTGCTCCGAGCAACTCTAAGCGTGGGAATGAAATTGAATGGACAGTGGCAACTTTGCTTTTTGCCCATAGCAAATGACAAGAAAAAGAAGATGTGCTATGTTGGACTCTGATGTAAAAAGTAGCCGCATATTATGCCTTTTCCGAAGAGTCGCAAAAGCCATGAATTTGGGTTGGAGCCCAAGGGGCATACTCAATCCACCTTGGGATGGCGATTGTCTTAGGACCTTCCAACAGATGCCTAAAGTTTTTGCTGAACTCTTTTCATCGATTACCAAAAAGTCTTCATTAAAAAGATGTTCTTTTTCAATGTGGCTCAACAACTCAGGTGAGTTTGAGGTCCACTTTCGGCGGTTGAACCCAGCTGATGACAGAGCGGATAGTAGTTGATGCTGAGCCGATTGTGCAGTTTGGACATCATGAGCACCTGACAGTACGTCATCTACATAAAAATCTCGCCGCAGAATGGTCGAAACGAGAGAGTGCGAATTCTGAACATCGTCAGCAAGTTGACGTAGGGTTCTAATAGCTAAGTATGGAGCGCAATTCACTCCAAACGTAATAGTTTTAAGTTGAAAATCGGCTATGGTATCCTGTGGCGTTTCACGAAACAAAATTCTTTGAAAAGGCGTATGTTTAGGGTTGACAAGGATTTGCCTATACATCTTTTCGATGTCACTATTAAAAATATATTTGAAACATCGCCAATTTAAAAGTAGTAGGGTTATATCGGACTGTGATATGGGACCAGTATAAGAAATAAGAGACTCCTTTCACTGGAGGAGGGGTTTGAAGCATTGAAAACAGTTCTTACCTTGGTTGTGGTACTTTGGAGCTTGATTACAGTATGATCGGGTAAGTAATAAGAATAAATTTGATTGAGTTTGGATATTTCGGATGAACTTGTGGGTTCCATATTGTCGGCTGGATGCTATCTTGTTCTACAGGCCATATTTTTACGAAATTGAGTTAGGTATGCAGACCATATGGTTCTATCTCTTTTAGTTTTCAAGTAACAGATAACTGTTTTGTTCAATAGGATTGTTATCTTATTAACGATTTGTCATGCCATTTTTGTTCAATAAACTGCATTTCATCTTTTTTGTATTATATTGAACAATTGTTAGTATATTTTGAAAAAAAACTTTTTCATAATTTCTATCTTGTCCAATATCCACAATTTTGGATGTTTTGTTCAATATGTTATGTACTTCCTTCATTTCTATTTTGTTCAATATCCAACTACTGCCGAACAAACACAACAAAACAATATCTCGAAGCTGGCCTTTCATTGACAAAAATGCACAAAATGTATGTTGAGAAAGTTAAAAAGCATGTCGGTTATTTTATTTACTGAATGTGTCATTCAACTTTTCTTTTTAAAGCTTAAAAATGACATTTGCGATAAATGTGCTATAAAGCCGAATGCAACTGAAACACGAGATTACAATACACATCGCAGCTATCATAAGAAAGCGAGGATGAGCATGATATCGACCAAAGGAATAATCGTGGAGATACGGCAAGCACTTAGTTGTTTATAGCCCCGTTTCCCTAATAGGAATTCTAAACGGAATGAACTATAGCAAAATTAAGCTTAAATTATCACAACTAAAATAAGAAGATTTCTTTAATTTCAATAAGGCTAGTTTGGATTCCTTTTAAAGAGTGTAGACAAATTGAATATCAAAACAGTGACATTCTTTACATGTATTTCAAAAAACAACACACTGAGGATTTAAAAAGAGGTTAAAAACTTCCAAAAGTCGAAAAAGGCAAACTCAACATAAAACTACAAAAAAAAAAAAAGATAAAAAAGATATTCGGGCGATGTTACCATACAAACCAAACATACAAGACCGACTTTTTTATGAAAATACTAGATGACTCGCCTTGCTTCGCGAGTTAGTTTTTTAAGTTAAATGTATTAACTTTTGTTATTTAACTATAGTACGTATAGTTATAATATAAAGTATAAAAGAAGAACTTATGCTAAAGAAAAAGAATTTCTATTTTGCTTTTCGTTTATAAAAGAAGAATGTATTTTTTTTTTTTAACTTTTTGATAAAATAAAGATTTGAATTGAGAAACAAATGTCTTCTTACTTAAACTCACATGATTTTGATTCGCTCCAAAAGAAAACATTGCAACATTATGTGTTTTTCTTGTTTCTTTCAAAATTCTTTATTAAATCAGCTTTAAACAAGAAAACTATTTTTTGTTCTATATAACATAATCAACTTTATGTTTCCTCTCTTTTTGTGTTTTTTTCTATGTTGTTCAATGTTGAGTTCTTTCGTTCAATATCCAAAAATGTTACCAACTTGTTGTCACTCCATATAACTTTGTTCAATATCCAAAATGACTTCCTCGTTGATTTTAATTTATAACTAATTCAAAATAAAAGAAGAACAATTTCTGTGACTTGTTTTATAAATAAAATTGTCAAGACTTTCAGAAAAAAATCAATACCAATCAAAAATGTTCTGATATAAACAAAAATTTTCAATCTGAACTTTAAAAATCGATTTCCCAACATTTTAAAAAATGGACATTGAACAAGATAGCATCCAGCCGACGAAATGATCGAGAGTGAGGTTTCTCGGATCACTGAATAATATTGCTCTTTGATTTGCGGTTTAGCGAGTAAGCGACTCTCAGTTCTAATAAATTGTTTAATGCTGTCTCTTGACGTTTCTAATTCGATCTCATTCGACCTGTAGAATCTCGCCGCGCGGTGTTTGCATACAAACTCTCACAGAAAAGATCCGCTGAAGAAAGCGAACTATATAAAGTCAGCTCCCCTAGCTTCCAACATTTCTCAATTTGTTTGTCAAGAGAAATTTCATTGAAATAAGATACAAATGTAAAGTACGAAGAGTTAAGTGCTGTTGAACAATTAATTAATACCCAACCGAAAACGGTATTCTGCGCCATAAGAGTGTTCAAAATTTTATTTTTTACACCATCTAGTATTATCGATGGATATAAATTTGCTCCGATAAGTATATCTGTTTTCGATCTTTGGTTAAAAAACGGGTCAGCTAAAGGAAAATCAATTCTGTTTTTGAGATCATCAATGTTAAGCAATTGTGAAGGGAGATGACCTGTTAAACGTTCTAGGACCAACGCTTGGACATCGAGATTTAAATCATTCCGATGACTTGAACAAAGAGTGAACGAGCATAATTTTGAAGATGATGCAGTGATAGTTGTACTCAGAGCCGGACCAACCATATGTGCAAGATGTGCAAATGTACAGGGCGCGAAGTTCTGGGGGCGCATTGCTAGGATTAAGAAAAATTAATTTAATCTTGCGCGAACAAATACCTACCTACTGCCATTTGCATATTAAACAAAAAGTTTGTTCAAATAAGCCCAAAATAACAACATCCATCACACCTGTGCTGAATTATTTCTTGCACGTTAACTCACATCACTTGCTTGTTGGAACTTCAAGGAGATTCTAACTCAAAATATTGCAAAATAAAAAATCCCACTAGATGACTAGACCTATGCAAGTTCATTTCTTACCTAACTAATCTCAAAATATTCCACCCTGTTCGTGTAGGTATATTTCTTGTACATCCACTTACATTTTCCTTAAAGAATCTAGTTCAAAAATCTCAAAACAAAAAAAGTTCCACCACGAATGTGCAGGTTTTATTTCTTGCACATTCACTCGTAAAATTTTCATAGGAAAATATGTCAAACAAAAAAAAAACCCTAAAAATCGTTTGTGTTTGAACGTGCAGGTTTTTATTCTGCACATATAGATGGGATTTCTCATCTACGAAATAGTGACAAATTTCTCTTACGAAGAGAACAAGTAGCTTTGTACATGTAAATATTGTATAGTATTCTCTTCTAAAATATGTCAAACAAAAAAGTTCATTCCTACGGAATCGTAGGAACGTGCAGGTTTTTATTTTGCACAAATGTATGGGATTTCTCATCAACGAAATAAAAGTAACAAATATCTCTTACAAAGAGAACAAGTAGCTTTGTATATGAAAATATAGTATTCTCTTCTAAAATATGTCAAACAAAAAAATTCATTGATCAAATGATTTGTGTTTGAACGTGCAGGTTTTCATTCTGCATATATGTTTGGGATTTCTCATCTACGATTTTCCATCAATGGAGACCAAAGCCAACAGCCATGCAGCAGTGGGTTGTGGGTGACGTCATATTAGGTCTGTTTGGTAACACACTACTTTTCGAAATACTATGTAAATCACATCAATCTGTGTTTGTTAACTCGAAAAAATCACAGTACATCGCAAGAAGAGAGCGAAATGAGAGCGTAAGAAATAAAGAGCGATGAAACTTTACGCAACATCTTTTTCTTGTAGTGGGCTGGACAACTCTGTCAAACCATGCCATCTGACTGCTTGTGAAATGTCATAATTTTCATTGTTAGTGGAAAACAAAAACAAATTGATAGGTTCGACCAAACGTGTGTTTTTTTACTTTTCTGCAAGTTTTCTGTCGTTGAGAGGATTTCTTTCTCTTCGAGAGGATTTTACGTTTTGACAGGTCTCACTCGCTTGTGCATAAAAAAGATACCAACCAAACTCACCTATTGTGTGTATATGTGGCACATTTGAATTTCTACGTCTTAACTGAAATAGCATTCTCTGATGTCTACTACTACGATAAATATGATTGTGAAATCAAATTCAAATTTTAAAAAAGTGCACGGGCAATGTCCTATACTCACAGTCACTGTTGGATATACTCTGGTACAGATTGTTTTGATTGTTTTTCACTCAGTCGGCTTACATTAAACATATCAGTTTTCAATAGAAGTGTGTTTTTTAATCGAAGTGCAAGTGTTTATTAATAGGATTATATGTTCTCTGTTTCGCCTAAGTTGACCCTCCCCTTCAAGATCTTCTACTACATAAGAATTAGGTTCTTTACATTCCTCAATGACTTTCCCCGGAGACCATGACGCTGTTGGACTCCTCTTAAAAAGAACTTGATCATTAATATTGACTGGTGGTAATCTTTTTGCATGCATATCATAATATTTTTTCATAGATTGATTATATTTTTTCACATTATTATGATGCCTCTTCTGATCTATGACTTCTGGCTTACGGTGCTCTGCGCTAACTGGTAGCTTCGATCGAAGATTTCTTGACATAAGAAGTTTAGCTGGCGATTCAAGGTTGCCCTTAGGCGTATTTCTATACTGAAGTAGGCCGATGTATGGATCTGTGCTAGATTCTATGCATTTTTTGAAAATATTTTTTATCGTTTTTATTGCGCGTTCTGTAAGACCATTTGATCTCGGATAATAAGGACTCGACGTGACAGATTTTATGTCCCAAGTGAAAAGAAAATGTTTGTATTCACTTGAAGTGAATGGTGGTCCATTATCCGAAAACAAAATTTTTGGGATGCCATGTCTGGCAAAAAAGGATTTGAGGTGAGTAATGACGTTTTTAGCGGTCGAATTCTTATTGAGTTTGGCAATTTCGATATATTTTGAGTAATAATCAACAGCAATCAAATATACATCACTGTTGAAATGAAACAAATCAATTCCTACTTTCTCCCAAAGAATATCTGTGGGTTGATGAGGAGTAAGAAGCGTTTTGCAATTTGAGGTTCAATGTTTTGCACAAACTCTACAACTTAAAATTTCATTGCGTATGTCATTATAAATGTTTGGCCAATAAACAATGTCTTTAATTTGATTTAAACTTCTTTCTATGCCAAAGTGGCCTTCGTGAATTTTATATAGAATTTCTTTTCGCATAATCTTCGGTACAATAAGGCTTTTATTTTTAAAGAGGAGGTCATCGAAAACAGCAATTTCACCTCGGATTTGGAATAGTTGAGCTTCATGTCTTGTTAAGCTAATTCTTTTTGGCCATCCATTTATACAATAGCCTTTAACTATTTGAAGAGAGAGATCTTCATTTGTAGCATGCTGTATTTGTTGAAGTTTTTTGTCAGTAACCGATAAATTTGATAAAACTAAGTTGACATGGACTGCGATTTCATGCTGAATTTGCTCAAATCGAGGATCTTGAATAGAACATGCTCTGGATCAGCTACATACATCTTTTTGCCGGGAACATGTAATACTTTCATATCGTATATTTGGAGTTTCATCAAAATTCTTGGTAGCCGAAGAGCTACCTTGAAGAGTGGTTTTGTGACTATTGAAACTAACGGCTTATGGTCTTTTTCGACATTAAAAATCTGACCGTATAGATACCTATGAAACTTATTACAACCAAAGTATATTGCTAATAGCTCTTTTTCTATTTGAGAATAGTTCTTTTGTGCATCATTTAAGGTAGTAGATGCATAAGCTATGGAACTTCGACCATGTAAAAGGACAGCTCCCATTGCATCTTTCGATTAATCAACAGATAGTGTTATTGGCTTTTTGGGATCATAGTGGCACAAAATCGGTGCTTTACATAGCAATTCTTTAATTTTATTGAATTCTTGCTCATGGGAACTATTCCATTCCCATTTAACATCACTTTTCAAAGGAGATCTAATATTCGATGTTTCTAAAGATAAATTTTTTATGAAGGAACTAAGGTAGTTAACCATTCCAAGAAACTTTTGAAGGTCTTTTACACATACAGGGCTAGTCATGTTTTTAATAGCAATGGCTTTTTCAGGATCTGACAATATACCCTCTTGTTTAAATATATGGCCTAAATATTTTATTGTTGTTACCTTTATTTGACATTTGCTTTTATTAAATTTAAGAGCCTTTTGGCTAGCTCTTTCCAATAATAGTTTTAAATTTGTGTCATGTTCTTTTTCGGTCCTCCCATAGATAAGAAAATCATCAATAAATTGTATCCATGAACGATTTCTGAGGCTGCGTCAATGCTAAATGCTAGTCTCAGCAACCTATATCTCCCAAAGGGGGTATTAAAAGTACAGAGGCGGGAACTATTTTCATTTAACTCAAGCATCCAAAAACCAGAATTCGAATCGAGAAGACTAAAAATCAAAATCAGGTATTTCAAAGTGAGGACGCAATATTGCTTGATTTAAATTTCTTGGATCTAGGCAATCTCTCAGATCCTTATTTGCTTTCTCAACTAATACAATAGAACTTACCCATGCTGTGGGTTCAGTTACCTTTGTGATATCATTAAGATTTTCCATTCGATCAAGTTCTTCTTTAAAACGACTCATCAACTTAAACGGGACCTTTCGGGAGCATCAATCTTTTTTTTTTTTTTTTTTTTTTTTTTTTTTAGCGGTGTCAGAAGTGGGATACTAACATACATACAACAAGGATCATCATTTTCGAAAAACAAATAATAGAAAATTTTCAATTTCAAGTTATCAACGAACATTATCCAATGGCAAGGTAGTTCCGAGGACTTGCTCAATTTATTCGAAATCAAAGGATTCCGTCTATTGTTTTTGTTGTTTTTTATTTGCAAGAAATAAAAATTATCATGCTTTTTGTCGTTAGGTTTGTGCACAAGAATCAAAAAATATTTACAGTGCAAGAGCATTTCTTGAAAGTTTTTTGAAAGGGGAAGACAAGACCGGAATGGGACTGATACAGTTAATTTTAAACAAACTTAATTTGCATGGAATTTGAATAAATAATTGTCGAGGCCAAAGTTACGATAATGGTTCCAATATGAAAGGAAAAGAAGCGGGTGTACAGAATCGAATTCGAACCCTGGAACCAAGGGCATATTTTGTTCCATGTTGTTCGCATTCTTTAAATTTAGTAGTTAACGATGCTGCTCGGTGCTCATTATATGCTGTTAAGTTTTTTAACACAATTCAATGTTTGTATAATTTTTTTTCAAGTTCCACAACACGGTGGGATATTTATAAAAATAAAGTGCCAAATCTTACTTTGAAACCCCTTTCGGAAACAAGATGGGAGAGCAGGTTAGACGCATTAAAGCCTTTAAGAACCCACCTAGAAGACATATATGAAGCCCTTATAGAAATATCTGAAATAGGAAATCCGGAGGCGAAAAACATTGCAGAATCGTTAGGAAATACAATTTTTGATTTTGCATTTATTTGTTGCCTGCTTATTTGGTTTGATATTTTAGAAAACATAAATAAAACCAGTAAATATTTGCAAAGTCCATCCGTTAATCTGTCAACAGGCATAAAAGTCTTAGAAAATACGAAAAATAGTTTGATTGGAATGCGTTCCGATGAAAAATTGAATGATTCTGTTCAGTTAACTGAGCGTATTGCTAGTTCCGTTGAAATACCAAATATGTTTCCTGAAGCTTCATCATTGCGATCTCGACGGAGAAAAAGACTGTATGCTGATGAATGTCCCGAAACTATGTTAGACCCGAAACAAAGATTTAAAGTAGATTTTTATTTCAAAATACTTGATCAAGCGATTCAATCAATTACAGAAAGGTTTGAGCAGCTTGACACATATATTTAGTATCAATTTTTTATCTTTAAGTAACATAAGCGAATGTTTGAAAAATAAAAATGTACGTTCTTAAAAATTATTATTATTAAAATTATTAAAAATTATCTAAGGACAACTATGACTCAAGAGCTTATCTATAATGTCTATTGAAAAGGAATTAATGAAATCTTTAGACTATGATGCTCTTATTGCTGAATTTGCCAAAGCTTAGGCCATAAAAATAAGTTTCCAAGTTTAAACTAAAAATATATAAATATATATAAAAATATACTTTCATTTTATTTTGTTTTTAATTTTGTTTTTAATTTATTTATTTTTTATTTATTTAACGCATACAAACATACAAATTTGTTTGTTACTGTGGATTAGGCCTACCGGGGATACCTCAATAAAAAGAAACGCATTGAATGTCTACCTCCTGGGTGATGTGGAAAAGATTTATGCATGTGTGTGCAAATATGAAAAAAAGGCGCTTTCTGTAAATCACAGGGCGCTCGTTTGGCTGGGGCCGGCCCTGGTTATACTCATACCCGAAATATGTGCGTGTATCGGTTGGGTGGATATATTCAATAATTTTTAATTTCTTTCGAGATAAACGATACCTCTGAACCGGGATCAATTAAAGCCAGCGTATTGAACTGGGTTCCGTGATGCGGAATTTGCACCATTGCGGTAGCTAAAATGACTTGCTTATGATTCGATGAAAAATGGGTATTGTGATTCGCATTTGGAGTGGACTGATATTTCGAGTTTTCGATATAGGAGATTTTGTAATTGCGATATTCCTATAATGCGAGATTATGTTAGTGCAAGAGTTTGTTATGCGAGATTTTGAAAACGAGATTTTAAAATGCGGTCAATCGTACCCATCCCAAAAGTTTTTGTACTGGACTTAACTTGATACGCTTTATATACACGGCGGTAAACATGTCCCTAAACCAGGGCCATTCGAGATGCCAAAAAACACTTCGGTATCACGCGGTGGTAACTTTATTGAATGCGAGGAACTGTTATCGATTACCGGTGGTAGAATTGGGCTATGTGGACTTTGTTTTATTGCTTCTAACTTTGGATTCACCGAGACACGAAATATAAGTATCTGGAGACGAACGATATTTAGCTTTAACGCTATCAAGGAACTCATTTTTTATTTTTAGAAGTTGCCTCATCAGAACGCACACACTGTTCATAATGATTTCTTACTTCAAGCCAGAGATCTCTAAGTACGATCTTATGAGCTTGTAAAGACGAAACAGTATGATCAACTATTGATTTTTCTTTAAAAGAAGCACGAAACTAAACGAGTTGATCTGTAGCCAAAATGAATGCATCTAATACGCTCATATTAAAATTCTGGGATTTGCAAATATATGTAGGTCAATATGGGAGAAATTATAGATATATAATGGATATTTGTGTTTTATGTAATGTGTTGGGAAAGTAGCACAAATAGATAAATTTATATGTATATATTTTGTTTCATAAGTAGACTCATAATATGCACACAAAATTGTATGTAAAATGATCGCGAATTTTATTGAAATTGAACAAAACAAAATACGCGCGGTCGCACTGATAAAGAAAAATACTTTACGAACCTGATTAACTCAAATTTCGACTAATTGTCGTGTCCTCTGGATGAAACAGCGATGCAGCGTTGTGTTTGTATTAATTTTTTAATGCAATTTTTTAATGGTAAATTCAAGTTTCTCTTACATGCTAGACAAAATGTGCTTAAAACTAGCTTAACTAGCTTAACTATCTTACTCTAACTTACTGGCCCGACTTGGGCACTCTAAGCTAAACTTAATGTTTATACTATATCTTTTGACGTAACCTAACTTAAAGTATTGAATTTTAATTAAACTTTTAAAAGCTAAGAAAAACTTTTGTTTTGAAAAAAATAAAACTTAGCAAAAAGAACATTTTGATTTTAGCTTAAGACTACCTTAAATAATAAAACTTAGAACTACTTAACCTATTTTACTCTAGCTACGTAATTAAAAACGTAGATTTTTTTTTTGATTTTGGGCTGTGTTATTTTTATGATTTTTTTGTGGTTTTTTATTTGATTTTATATTTTTTTGTTGGCAAAGTGCTGTGCGTTTTTTTTTTTTATAAAACTTAAATAGACCTATCCTACCTAAAACCAACGTAAGCCGGCCACGGCATGTTTACAAAAAATAAACATGAAAGGCCAACTTTGCCCTGGGGCTTACCCCGGATCGAACGGAATCGTCGAGGGAATTCCATCTCTTTCTAACAGCCACCAGAATTTCTGATGCTGCTGCTCAACATCGTACCCATCGCGCCCCGCACTCTTTCGTGGTACGTGAAATTGGGGTAATAAACCCCAAAGATCAGGCTATTCATCGAACTCATTGCTCTTGCAATGTGCCTTCGAGTCATCTTGATCAGGAAATTATCCACTCTTAGTAAGTTAGCTCTGTTGTATAGGACCTCATTGGAATAGAATTTTTTGTACTCGGACTCTGGTGTTCTGTACAAAGGAAGGCAAGCCCGAAGACAAGCCCTCTCAAACACCCGAATCCTTTCCATCGAACTTGGTCCGACGTTGAACCACACGGGACAACCATATGCTATCATTGGCCGTATAAGGGCCGTGTAGCAGATAACCTTTACCCTCGCATCGAGTTGGCTGCTATAAAACAGTCTCTTTGTAAGGGCAAAAGCGCCTCTGGCTCTGGTCAGAGCAGCATCTATATGTTTGTTAGAATACAGATACTGGTCTAGCCAGAGCCCGAGATATCTGACTACACTTCGACAAGCAAGTGGCCGCCCGTGCCCGTGTCGTGCAACGATTGCGAACTTTCGCAAATTCTTTCTGGTGTCCCATGAGGCCCTAGACAACGGCGTCCGAAACAAGATGGTTTCTGACTTCTGGAGGTTGATCTTCAACTTCCAGTCGTTACAATATCGCTGAATCTTATCGAAGTCACGTTGCAAGAGAATTGCAATGACCTCGATCTTTGGTCCTGATCTGTACGCGACCAAGTCACCTGCGTACGCAATAGCATGGTGAAGAGACCCTACGAGCTCACTTGTGTAAATATTGAAAAGGATCGGCGAATTAACCGCACCCTGTTGTAGACTTTACATTGCCATTTTTCACAATGAACCGCCTACTGGTGAGCATATTATAAAGTATGTATAGCAACAGCAGTGGTTTACTTATGCTCAGCTGCTCAACTTGTTAAAAAGTCCCTCTAGCCAAACGGTGTCGAATGCTTTCTCCAAGTCAACCAGGCATTGTTTCTTGCTTCTGTTCCATTGGATATCTGATACGAGTTTAAACGCTGCATATATGGTATCATGCCCCGCCTTAAAACAGAATTGGTTATCTGGAATTATATGTTTGTCCTCAACCCACTTACTCAGGGCTCTATTGATCACTTTTTTGAATACCTTGCTGATGTTCGGATGGAGACTTATTGACCGGAGATTTGCCGGATTGGAATTGTCCTTACCCCTTTTAGGGATAGGATGCACTACTGCTGTTTTTCAATGCGCTGGATAATGTGCATTATTCAGCACATTATTAAACAAAATGCAGTAAATGCCTACCGCTTCTAGAGGGAGATGTCTAAGCACAATGTTAGATATTCCATCGATTCCCACTGACTTCTTCTTTCTCAATGATTCGAAGATCGCCTGGAACTCTATCTTAGATAAGAACGGGGGATGTATCCCTTCGTTGCCGATGGGGTCATGGTTCGGGCAAATACTGCTATTCACCTAATACACTTCCTGAAACGTCGCTCCTATAGCCTCAACCTTCTCCTGTGGATATTCGATCAAAACGAAATTGTCGTCATCGACTGCGTTTACTGGATCTATACCTACTGTTACAAGTATTCGTTCGTTGTACGTGTTTCGAGGTATTTTGAGACATGGAAGGTCGTTGAGATTATTCCTCCGAAATATTTTATTTATTTGCGGGAACATACTGGGGTTGTTGGCTTTAAGAGCCCCAATTTTTTTGTTCCAGTGCAGATTTACCGCTAATCGGTAGTTTTCTTTTATTAACTGTTGGAGGTTTTTAATCAACGCCTTCAGTGTCCTAATCTCTGAGTTTTGTCTGTCAGTAAATCATCTGTACAAGGTTTTTAGTCTCGACAGCAGTCTACTTTTCTTTTGGTGCAGTGCGTTAATTGTTGCGTTGCGGTATATCCCTACATTGTCAGTTTGTTGATGTCGAGGTATCGTTCTGTCCATCGTTTGTTTTATCGTCCCGTCCATTTGTTTTAGGTTTTCGTCAATCTCCTCATTTGACAGATTCCTATTGGACAGTGGGTTGAGCGAGTTTGAGAAGAGTGCTCTTGTCATAACTCCAGAGAAGCGTGTCCAACGCACCCTACTATAATTGTAGGGATGCACATGAACAAACACTTCAAATTCCGCAATCTCGTTGGGAATTGTAAGTCCGCAATGGTCACTGTCATACACAAATGTATGACCCCACCAATTAAAAAGTTGGTTCCCTCTAGAGTTAGGAATGTTATTTCCCCAATCTCTATGTTTGGCATTTAGATCCCCGGCCAAAAGGAAATAATTCTCCTCCGACTCCAGCCTAAGGCATGGGAAAAGTGTCTCGAGCTCTGAAATAAACAAAGTTGGTTGCGTAGCTTCAGGTGCATAAGCTGAGATCATGTACATCCTCTTTCCACTATGGAGAGGGATGCACATGATACATGCTTCTAGCTCCTGGAATCTCCGCACTTCACCACTATACACTACCTAATATTTTAGCTTTTTACTAATGAAGATCGCAACACCTCCGCCTTGTATATAATTATTGTGCCTTAGCTTATGTTTCTGGTTTAGCTTAGTTTCGCTGACCAAAAGCACATCAGGGCTTTGATCTTCTGCCAACTTAAAAAGTCCGGCTCTTCGTTCAATCCTTATCACTGAATTTACATTCACCGCAAGGATCCTAAAGGTATTCTCCGCCATCGCACACATTATGACTGGAGATGCGCTAGGCCCGGCAGAAGCGCGAAGATTTGGTCCACCCTCTTCAGGCCTTTGTACCTGACGTTGTAGCTGACCCATCTGCCCTTGAATAGAGAACAAGATAGCCATCAAGTCAGCCTCCGGTGCTTTAGGCAGTGGGACCTGTGAAGCAGCCTTCGGTTGTTGCTGTACCGTCTTTCCCCTTCCTGCCGCCATTTGGGCGTAGGATAGAAGAGAAGAACTCCGTCGTCGATTCCGATAACAGTTTTTTAATTGTTCCATATTGTTCTACTGTGTTGCATTGTATAGAATGCCTATCTAGTATCTACGCTAAGTCTTTTAATGAAAAAATTGTTGCCTATGGCCGACTTACATAGTTCGATTGTATCTTTCAACTCCATTTTGAAGGCGTTGATTGGGGGCACCTTCTCCCTCGTTGTCTTCTGTTGTTGTTGCTGCTGCTGGTTCTGCTTCTGTTGTTGTTGTTGTTGTTGCTGCTGCTGCTGCTGGTTCTGCTGCTGCTGCTGTTGTTGATATTTTTGTCGTTGTTGCCGTTGTTGTTGTGGCTGAGGCAGTTGTTGCTGCTGTTCTGACTGCTTTTTCTGCTGCTGTTTTTCGTTCAGCCTAGGCTGCTTATTTTGTTGGGACTGCTGTTGTTGTTGTTGCTGCTTGGGTTGCTGCAGAATGTGCTCAGCTGATTGCTTTGGCTGGGTTTGCTGGAGCTCTGTTCCCCGCTCCTTTACGCGTCTGGCCACTTGTTTGACCTTGACTACTGCAAAGGCATAACACGGACAGTAGGAAGGTGGTATGACTGAAGAAATTGATCACACAAAGTATGATCAGAAGCATCTGGAAAAACTTCTGTGAATCATAAGCAAGTACAACTTCTGTGAATCATAATACGCAACTCTCCAGTCTGAACACCACCCATAGAGTTAGTTGAAACCTAATAAAAAACAACACCTGAGTTTCCTATCACTACGCCGATCTGTCTGTCTCTCGTTCTTGTCCTTCATTATGCTCGCGCTGTGTGTAAGCATTATAAGGGTATTCATATTCCCTTTAGCGTGTGTAGATGATATAAAAAAAAAATATGAGAAGCTTCTCAACTCACCGTTCGAAGTCGGCAAAAAACATTCGTGCAAAAAAATAAAAAGGCACACACACAAATAGTTGCGAGAAGCTAGACTTCCAGGACTGCTGACGTCATATAGGTACTTATTTATTATTTTTAAATATGATTTCCTTACTTTTGCAGTTATCACATTGATAATTTAGAATTTCAATATGATTATCGCATCTTTGCAATTAACATATTGAAAATTGTAGTTTTCAATATGACAACCTCAGTTTTCAATATGACAACTGCTTTCATCACATTGACAATTGCAATTTTCAATATGAAAAACCAAGTTATCAAGTTGAAAAATGAAAATCGTTAATTGTCATATTGACAACTATAGTAGTCGGTTGAAAAATTACAATTTTTTCATCACAATGATTACAAAAATTGTCATTATGACAACGTTTTTTTGGTTCAGTGTGGGATCGATTGCCCCATCGTTAAGCATGCTGGATATCAAAATTACGGCTTTCTTTTTCTTCGTGACATACGAACATATCGTTGCTTCGGCTCTAAGGCTAAACAAAGCTGAATCAATTTCGCGGTCTTTCGATGGCTGTATCGCCATTCGGATATAAGGTGGTTTAGTCCTTAACCCACTCAAGTGTCAGTCCATGACATTCTCTAGGAAACGGGTACTGACTACCGACTATATTCAATTACTTGATATCGAATCACTCTCTCTGTCGGGTTTATAGTTTTAAGGACATCGGTGTGTATTTCACCCCTAAGCTTGATTTCAATAATTTTCAAACAGCATATAAACCACATTGTGAATAAATCAAACTCAAAATTAGGTTTCGTTAAAAGATGGTGTAAAGAATTTAAAAATCCTTATGTCACTCTCTCACTATTTAACAGCCTTGTCCGTCCTCACTACGAATATGCTTCGCAAGTATGGACACTTTATCAAAAAAAATCTCAATACTCGAATTGAAGCCTTCCAGCAAAGCTTCATTCGTTTCGCCAATTAACCGCATTCCTTAATTTAAACGTAAACTTTATTTACTTTAATCTTAACAAGATTACACAAAATACTAATAATGTACTCTCTGAGAACAAAATAATTACTGCAGGCGTTCCTCAGGGATCTGTCCTTGGCCCCATCTTGTTCAATTTGTATGTGTCCGATTTCCTCAATTTGATTAACTGTGATATTGTCTTATTTGCTGACGACACATGTGTTTATTCATCTGATTCAATTGGTTCCAACATTGAAACTAATCTGCGATCTGCTTTAAATACTGTCGAAGCCTATTGCAATGACTGGAAAATTAAAATGAATGCTTCCAAGACTCAAGCTATCTTTTTTACACGTAAAAGAAAATCTTGCTTACTTCCAAGCAACAACCTTCTTCTAAACGGTGTTCACGTTGAGTGGAAATCGTGCGCGAAGTATCTTGGCATCTATTTAGATAAACGCTTAACGTTCAACCTACATGTCCAAGATATAATTAAAAAAGTAAATGTTACGATAAGGATACTATACCCATTTATATGCCGGAACTCACAATTGAATAACACCAACAAGCTTTTAATTTTTAAGGCAATCTTCCAAGCCACCATATTTTATGGGTCTCCCGTCTGGGGCACATGTGCTAAAACCCATCTGCGCAGGCTCCAAATAACTCAAAATAAATTACTAAAAATGATCCTTAATTTACCCTGGTTTTTCTCGACAAAGGAACTACACCGAATAGCTAACATAGAAATGGTTACAACAAGAATTGAAAAACTTAACCATCAGTATAATATGTCTTGCCTATCATCTGACAATGACTTAATTTCAAATTTAGCTTTATAGTGAGTGCAATAAAAACTTGTTTTCTGTTTTTGTTTCCCATCTATCTATCTAATTTACTTATTTATTAAATTATTTATTTATTTATTTATTTATTTATTTATTTATTAATTTATTAATTAATTTATTTATTTAATTATTTATTTTTTTATTTTTTTATTTATTTGTTTAGTTATTTATTTATTTATTTATTTATTATTTATTTACTTATTTATTTATTTATTTATCTATATGTTATTTACTTATTCACTTCTTCATTAACATGTACAAATATTTATTTATAACTTTGATTATTTATTTATTTACTCACGCTAGTTTTTTTTCTATTGTCATGTTGAAAATGCTCTGAAATTTGAAATTAAGTTTAAAATCCACTTCTCTTTTCCCTCCAACGAAAAGGCTTTGTGGTTTTCTTTTTGTTTTTTTTTTTTTTGTTTTTAGTGAAGGTTTTCCTCCGTGGCTTTTTCTTCAAAATTAAAAGATTCTGTGATATATTATTTTCGTAATTGTATTAATATTCCAGTAGTAAGGCAAATACGCCAAATCTCTATAATTAATGTTATATGATAAAATATGTAAAATTTCTGCCACAATAAATACAACTACAACTACTAATAATGTATATTTGTTTTTATTATTTGTTTGTTTAATACTTGTGGTAGTGTTGTAATGCAGCGTAGCCTAACCACTAATACCAGCGCTGAATGAAGAGCCTGTTTTTGCACGTTTTGAATACTGTAATAAACCCACAATATATATTATAGCTAAGAAAGTTATAGAGAAAGATCGAGCTCAAGCTGCCGCTTTGATGAGGGTTTGACTTTGCAAGCATGTAGTTAAGACGCCAGTGGTTGATTGTGTAACTGAACTATGAACATAGATTTTAGACAGCGATACTTCCTGGGAGGAGAAGTGTCTGACCTCCAGTCAGCAAACTGTGGTTCTATAATCTTCAAACAAACCAAGCGCCAGTCATAGTACCTCCAATGAACCAACTACTTCCAACCATAAAGGCAATATACCAGGCCGTGGTTGATGATCCTTTTTGTGTCGGTCAAGTTAGCTGTAGATGTTACTGCCAAATGGTATAAACATATGGTGAATTTTTTAGAAAACATTTCATTTTACATCTTACCTACTTAGTAAATTTTATTATTTCAATTGAAAGCTGCATATTCTAATAATAGTTTTTAGTTTTAACACTCCAGGAATGGGTCCCAATTTTTAACTGAACAAGTTTTTTGTAAGCATTAGATAACATAAAAACGCTGAACCTCTAAGCCGAGACGGCGCGGCCATCTGCACAGCACTACACATATAATTTTTCACAATTAATGTGGTCTCGATTGTACTTTGATTGGCAATAAAAATTATATCCGTTGGACAAAAAATGCAGAAGATCAGAAGAAGGACGAAGGAAGCAAGATCACTAGTAAAACCAAATCAATAGTAATGCCTTCTCCATGACTGGACATCGCTAAAAAAAAATCTGTGCGATCGTGCCATGATCGAAAAACGCACATACTGCTGTTAGTAATTTTAATTAAGATATCCATAGGCAATTTGCTCACATAAAATCAAAAGCAAGCAGCCTTGTTCCTTCCATGACCGACCCAGTATGCTAATCACGTTTAACATATCCGACCAACTCGACAGTATATGAGGATCAATTTATCGCGCCCAGTTTATCTTACATTGTTATCTGGTACAGTTGATCGATTGATAACGATCGGTATGCCATAATTAAAAAAATCAATTTATAACATGACGCAGGAGTGAATCCTTTCGCTGAAACGAGTTCCTTGATGATTTCTTGCCGTAGGTTCCGCTTCTACGAAGAAAAAATGTGGCCATGTGATAGTACGATTGGGTATGTATATCGGCTCATTAACATCAATCAACCGTGGCCGTTGCTTCTGCCGAACGGTGTGTTCCTTACTTTCAGGGAGGTTAGTTAGTGAGCGTGTGCGCATCCTTTGATAACATTCGTATGGGGTGGGGGGATACAACAATTAGGGATGATAAAAGGTTGCAAGCCGATCGTGGTTGCGATCGTAATCTCATCGATTTATCTTTTTTTTTTAGAGATCAATCACATCGAAGATCGATCGATAAAATTTTCAAAAAATATCTTGCTCTTTTTTTGAGGATACTTTCTTCAGATGGAGGGAATACAAAACATTTGCAGGTGCAATTAACATTCTTCGGGGAAATCGTAAGATCGTCAGACCGTAGCAAACTTTAATGAAATCAATTAACTGATCTTGTTATGCTTATGTGGTTCTGTAGTGAGACTCTAACATCTAGAGATACATTAAACGCCTCAAGTTGGTGATTAAAATAAGTTTCTTAACTGTAAAACATCTTTTCCAACAAACGATCGGTTTAGTACATTTGCCGATCTTCATAAAATTATAACTATAAAAATCAAAACAGAACGATGCTGATTTGACAGGTGAGTAAATTTAAATGTTGACACTTGGGTAGCTGTTGCTGGTCCTATTGTTATACTCTGCCATTGGCGTCATTCTTTTTAAGTTATTTTGTTATTAATATTTTACTATGTGCCTTTGCTTTTAGTTTAGGTGTTAGTGGATTAGACATGACCATTAAATGGAACTCGTTCTAGGACAGTAACATTTTTAGTAAATATATAACAAAAGGTTGTGTTAGCTAACGCATTACCCTAACGACTAAGCAAGAGTAATAAAAAAGAATACGGAATTTACAGGGCGCATTTATGAAGGTGGTGTAGGTAGTGTAGATCTATGATATACAATAAAAACTGAATTTTTAGACAATCAAATTACTTTACGTTGTTGTGTCTAATATAATAAACCGACTACTATTAAAAGATGTGAGCAGATGGTATTAGGCTGTGTTAGTAGTAGATACGAGTAGTAGTCAATTTACATTCTCTGAAGTATGTACATACATAGTATGTCATTTGGATAGTATTTATCAAGCTGGATTTAGGAAAAACTGTTCGAACTTAGACCAAATATTCGCCCTAATGAATTTACAGTAAGAAATCAATAGCACGTTTGAAATCGGAGATATCTCCATAAGCACTAAGGTTCGAGATGTCATCATCAACCTCGCATTTCTCATTTTCCATGCGAAGTTCGCATGGCTGTAATAGCAGTGTACGATAATGATCATTACCGGCACCTGCCTCATCTTCCTTCAGCTTCATCTTTTCCAGAAAATGCGCCCGAATCTGACATCTCTATACAGAGTTTGCTCGGAAAAACATACACTTCGTCAACCGATTTCACCATCTCCTTCAAATATTTTAGAGCTCCATCGGTAGTTTTATATCTGTTATATCTACTAAGATGGCTGGATGTTGTAGAAATAAGGTAGGCAGAGGCACTGACTTGCTTTTAATTGGCAAAGTCGAGCGTTGTAACTGCTACTACACATCAATTGTGCTTATTTTACCTCCAAGTGGTAGCCATCGGGTACTGGTCGCTGCCCACCGGGCACGGCTTGCTAAACTTATAAGCGCTAGTACTGACCAAGCGAAAATAGCAGCACTATAATACACATCAACGGACGAATTCCATAGATGGAACCAACGGTGGCGTTAAATTTTCAGAACGTAACCAAAACCTTATCTGAGCTACTTCGACATATTCGTAGAGCTCAGGTCGATGAGGATTTCCACGTACTAGTCAGGGTCGTGGAAAAGAGTTGGTGGCGGATGAGCCCCTATTGGGCCAACGGCAGCGCTTACACCCCTGTAGTGGGTTACTGACACCGGTGGACCCGGCCCCTTATCTTAGGGGTATATAAGGATCTGGCCCTCCAGGTTGGAGGTTGTGCGTGAGGTTAACTACCTACCACGTAAAAAATTTGTGTGTGTAAACTACGCGCGGCAGAAGTAAAACTTTATCCCTTTGTACGTAAAGATCAGTTAATGTGTCTTTCGCATAGTTTCTATTTAATATCTTCGCTGTTTATAATAATTCTCAAAATTACCTCCTTACTCGAAATCCTATCTGAATCCATTTATTTTATTTTATAAAAAAAGAAGAAAATAAATACATAAATGAATAAATAAATATGTATACAAATAAATAAATAAATAAATAAATGCATAAATAAATTAATAATTTAATAAACAAATAAATAAATAAATAAATAATTAAATAAATTAATAAATAAATATAATAAATAAATAAATACATAAATAAATAAATTAATAAATAAATAAATAATAAATACATAAATAAATATAATAGATAAATAAATAAATAAATAAATTGAATTTCGAATGACGTCACTTATGTATGTATGCAGCGATTGTATTTGCCTTACATTCGATACCCACATTAAGAAAGTCGTGAAGATGACGATAATCCACCATCTTGGTGGGTCCGCCAATTTGAATTTAGAATAACGTCAATTAACTTATCGTATTCTACTTATCAAATCCTTTCACTTGATACCCGTATTAAGTAGGTCGTGAAGGTAACGGAAATCCGCCATCTAGGTGCCTCAGCCATATTGAATTCCGAATGACGTCACCTATGTACATATGTATGTAGCTAATATATTTATTATGTCAACTCTTTTATTCGATGCCTTTATTAAGTACATATATAGGTCGAGAAGATAACAGTAATCCGCCATCTTGGTGCGTCCGCCATATTGGATACCAATAATGTGGCTATTATATTTGTCTTGTCAAACCCCTTGATTCAATATCCATATTAAGTAGTTTGTGAAGATGAAACTCATCCGCCATCTTGGTGCGTCCGCCATATTGAATTTAGGTTTACGTCAGTTAACTTATCGTATTCTACTTGTCAAACCCTTTCATTTAACACCCATATTGAATGGTTCGAGACGATAACGGTTTATTAATGTTTTTTTTTTTTTGGTTGCGCCAAGGGATGTGTAATCTTCGAAAGATACTAGTAGCCCGGGCTACTAGCATGCACGATTCGTAGACCTGACTGCTCGATTCAAGGAATACGCCTACGTACTAACCCACACCCTCCACTCTTCGACCACTCTCCCCGCGGGACTGCCGTTAGGTATTACTTCGCGGGGCTAGTAAGCAATCTATGCTATATCTCCTATATTTGCTCATCTGCACGTCTTATTTTTTCTATTCTTCGCAGCTCGTTTTGCACATTTGTTATGAGTGTGCAGATCTCCACCAAATTTTCTTCTGAACGCAGCATTTGGTCTTTTATTGTCTGTGGACTTCGTATGTCAGTTCTCCATCACAGAAAGCGTATGCAGTGGAATACTGCGTGCTCTGTATCTTCTTCCTGATTGGGGCAAGTTGGACAAAAAGGTGATATATCGTTCCCAAAACGGTGTAGGTATTTTCGATACCCACCGTGACCAGATAGAAACTGCGTAAGGTGGTAGTTACAGTTTTCGTGCCTTCGGTTTATCCAAACGTCTATGGTTGGAATCAGTTCATAGGTCCATCTGCCCTTCGTGGTGGTTTCCGACCGAGCTTGCCTCCTGGTCATTGAAGCGACTCTTTCTTCTTTCTTGATCCTTTTGATGACCGTCGCCTCTTGGTTACTAAAGGTTCTCCTATTATAGACTCTTTGCATCTCGTCCGCAAGCACGTCGATGGGGATCATCCCTGCAATGACAAGGGCTGCTTCGTCCGAAATCGTCCGGAACCCACTGATTACCCTTAGTGCGCTAAGTCGATATATTGACGATCATTTTCGCCTTGTTTCCTTTATCGCCAGGGCCTCTACCCAAACTGGGGCAGCGTAAATATCCGGGTCCTCCTATGTTTGACAGTATTCCAGAAAGAGCTGCCTGAAGCTTTGACGCGCTTTTGCCCGAATAGTCAATGTGAGGCTTAAAGCTAAGTCTATTGTCGAGTATTACTCCTAAGTATTTTACAAAGTCTTTCGACCTGATAGTTTGGTTTCCTACTCTTATGTCTACGTATTCCACGTTTTTCCGGTTGGTTATTAGGACAGCCTCCGTTTTGTGGTCTGCCAATTCTAGGCCGGCCCATGTTAGCCAGTCTTTGATGAGTTTAATTGCGGTTTATTAATGTAGATATGTATGTATGTGTGTATGTATGTATATATGTATGCATGTGTATGTCCTATGAATGCATGTATGTATGTATACAATATTTACCATAGTATCTGCTCCATTACTTCGAAAAGCTAGTATTTACTCTGTCGAAGGTGTGACGTAATCAGTCGTCACACTTTTTCGATACAAAAAATTTTGACAAACGTGCATATAAAAGTTTTTCTTCAAAAAGATAGTTCCGAAACAACCAAAAGCCTCGGAAAAGGACGGATCTACTGTTGACAACCACGCTAAACGAAAAAAGACAATGACGTTCGGATGTGCACCTGATACGTTCGTTGACTGAACGGTGACGGTACACCCGAACAACTGGCAGAGGCCCTAGACTGCTATAAAGCAGATATAACCGCCATCCAGGAAGTGCGATGGGATGGGCCAGGCAGAAAAAGAATGAGAAACTGCGACATCTACTAGGGTGATTGCTATATAGAAAATAAACAGCGCTTATTCGGATCCGGATTTGTCATACGCGGCAGACTTAGGCAAGATTCGCCAACATTAGCCTAATATGCACTCACGCCCCTACAGAAGAAAAAGACGACGCTACCAAAGAAACTATCTTAAACAAGAAATGCTGTGAGAAAGTATCATGTCGAAGAGCTACTATGTCGAATATGTCGAGTCAGAATAGGAGAACACATTAGCGAAGAAGAAAATGTAGAGTCCGGTTTACCGCAGGGATCGAAACTGGGTCCCCTTCTATTTATCATATATGTGAACGATCTGCTGTCAGTTTTAAAAAAAAAGCACCGGCTACGCAGACGACACAGCTATTGTAGTCAGCCATATGAGTGTTGAAGAGGCTGCTAAGCAAATGCAACTGGATTTTAATGCGGTTACAGCTTGGGGTCATGAGTCATGACCATAGATTGGTAATCAATGCGCAAAAAACAAAGGTTATGCACATTCATCCGCCCCATATAGCAAAAACTAAATCAAAAATCAAAATGCACGACGAGAATTGTTTGCACAGAAACGGATGTAGCAAGCTAATGGCAGAAGAAGACGATTGCTCTGTATACATAGAGAGTGTATCAACTTACAAATATCTGGGAGTAACGATCGACTACAATTTTAAGTGGAGCTACCACATAGATACACTGCAATCATCTTAGCAATCTCTGCACACCTACAGTAAGTACTAAGGCAATGCTACTTTGGATTAGTAGAATCGCATTTGAGGTATGGCACACTAGCGTGGAGAAAAGCATCGCAAATACAACCTCTGCAAGTGCTTCAAACACGAAGAGAGACGAATTTCTTGAACATCCCCCAAACTTATAAAATGGAAGTATTGGCAAACTTTCACAATGACAACACATATAGAACACGACACCAACGCAACAGGCAATGAACACTAGTAGACGACAACAGCAATTTTTTCAAATGCCGAGGTATTGGAAGGAGTATGGTCGAAGAAAGTACGATGTCGTAGTCCCATTGGTCCTTAACGAACTCCCGAGATAATTTCGCAAAAATTAATTATTAAAAAAAAAGCAAAAAAATATGTATTTATTTTCATGATTGTAAATTTTTTATATAATTTATAAATATGTACCTGCATAAATATAAATTATAAATATGTACCTGATATCTATGTACAATTAATAATTTCTTAAGTAAAAAAACTCAGCTTAATTTGTTAAAAATATTTTTGTAAACAGTCTTTTGCAGACAAACCCTTGGTAGTGAGCATACTACAATTCATCTCCAAGGTTAAGTTAGATGAAAGTATGCCAGATGAGTGGAATCTCAGCACCGTGTGCCCGGTCCACAAGAAAGGAGACCCACTCAACTGCTTTAATTACAGAGGCATCAGTCTCCTCAACATCGCCTACAAGATCCTATGCTTGCCGGCCACTCCCAGCCAAAACGTGCCCAGTAATAAAAAAATGTCGATGTGCCGATCCTAAATGCCGGAAAAAGATAGAGATGAAGAGTGACACTTCGCATTAGCTCGTTCGTCCTTGTTTACACTTCGGGTGCGTTCGCGCGGTTTAGTTCGGAAAGTAAAGAGCGTGGATGCATTCAGCACTTTGTGTTCATGAATACATACTTTGTTACGGCTTCAGTGGTTTCTTACTTACTTACTTAGGTGGCGCTACAGTCCGGGGTGGACCAAGGCCTCCACCAACAACCTCTTCTAGTTAGCCCGGTCCTTGTTAACTGCCTCCAGTTGCGCACTTCAAGTTGGTTGAGGTCTTGTTCTACTTGTGCGCGCCACCATTTGATTTCCGACGAGATGTAATTTTTTGATGTTATGGCAGAGCCGAGGTAGGCAAATTCCTTTACTACATCGAAGTTGTAGCTGTCTGTCGTGACGTTCTGTCCAATTCGTCGATGTTGAGTGTCTCTTTTTGTTGACAGCATATACACATAGTAAAGTGTAGCCGTTGGAAAAAAAAGCAATTCTATCTTACAATTGTTTTTATTATTTATCTTTAATACTTAAGAAATGCGTGAGTACGTTTCGGCGGAAAGTTGACAATAATTGAATCAACTCTTTTTGTAAAGCTGCTGTACACGTTATGTTTATGACAATTGTAATGAAAGTGTATGATAATCCATGTTTAACATTATTCTCGTATCTTACTTCTTCTAACAATTTACGAGTCGGGATTTGTTTTAGGGTTATATCTTCTAATTTTACATTTGTTTCCACTGTTTTTGGTTTGTTATAGTTAGGAATAACCAGAGTTTGAGTTATTGCAGTTTGTTCATTAACGTACAAAATATCATTGATTTTTACTTTACAATTACTAAAATGAATGAGGTTATTTTTTTCCTGTTGATAAATACATTGATAAATACAAGTTTCTTGTAAGCATAAGTCCATCAGTTATTTCTGAAAATTTCAGGTTCTTTGTTTATGATGAATTTACAATTTCCATAAACCATTAAAATAGCTACAATTCAAAAAAGCCCCAGGCCTGTACAAAGCTGCCCTTGGTTGGGGCACATTTGAACATTAGGGCTTATTTAAAAAAAAAAATAAATAAATTATAAGCCTTTATTGAATTTACACTAATGTTGGTTTAAATTGAAGGTTAATTTTACTTCTCAAAGTGTGAATAACCTAAAGTCCAATAATTCAAATATATTGGCGTTGAGAAGCCTTTAAAGAAAAAAGTGCTCAAAGGTGCCCCAGTCTCCCCCACTGATATACAAAAGCCTAGTCAAACAGGAAAAAACAGAAAAAATTATTTAACGTCGCGTAAAGATTATTTTTTGTATTGTACTAAAATACACAAACCCAGTAAAACAGAGCGCGTTTGATTTCAGAGTTGATTTTTGAGCGCGGCGGTGAAAAGCGGAGTTGTGTAAAAATACAGATTATTTATTTTTAAAGCGGCGTTCAGGGGAAAATATGGAAAAATATGCGAAATTATATAAATGTATGTACAACACGAGTGATAAAAAAAGTAAAGATATCATTCTTGGAATTTTAATGATAAAATTAATATGAGTAGGTACATATTGTTTACCTTAAACCAATTGGTTGTCTTTCTCTTGTTGAAACGGGTTACCTCCAGTTTGTAACTTGTTTTGAAATGTAGTTTTTCTAAACAATCTTGAGACATGCGGAAATATAAAAAAGGCCAGTCTTCGTGCGACTCCAGCTTTCGAAACAACTGGTGGTATTTTCCTGCTTTAACTTTCTTTATACTCGACTACGGCAAAGCTAAAAGAAGGATGTCCACTCGTATGGCTAAACTACTCAACCGATTTCAACAAATAGTATCGTTGCATTCGTCTTGCTCCATAGTGTCTTAGGTAATATGAGGTCACAAAATATGTGGCAGACACCCTAGAATGGCAAATTATCGTTATCTTCACGACCTCCTTAATGTGGGGGATCAAATAAAAGGGTTTCGTAAGTAGAATATGTCAGACCTTTTTCTTTACAAACCTTTCGATATTGGTATACTTATATAATTGAGCTCATGTGTAAAAAATATACATACATACATACATACATACATATACAGTGGAAGTCGGTTATAACGACGGTGAAGAGACCGAGCAAATGTGGTCGTTATAACCGGCGGTTGTTATATCCGACTGCCCTCCATAAGTATTCAGAGAAAACTTAAAAACATTCACGGACAAAATAAATTTATTTTATTTTTAAATTATGAAATTATGAATACAGAGTTCATTAATAAATTAATTTTTTTTTGAAGTTAACAAGTTTAACAAAATAAATAACTTCAAACTGGCTACTACGCTATTTTTTCGCCTGACTCCAAACAGAAGAAAATTGCTGCCTTTTCTTCTACAGAAAAGTTCCTACGTTTTCTAGAACTCATGGCTGCATAAGAAAATAAAATCAGTGATTTCCTTACTAATATCCTACTTTTGAATGGCAATGCGTTAACTCAAATAAATACACAAAATCATCGGCGGCGCAAAAAAAAACACTAAAAAAATGTGTAAAATCACTAGAATGAACAAGAAATATTCAGATTAACGTACATACATAATATGCTATGCGTGAATGGGTATGTAATGTTTTGTAAATTTTCTCTCACTTCGTCGTTATAAGCGACGAAATCGATTCTTTCTTCTCGAAAATTGGTCGTTATATCCGAACCGTCATTATATACGACGACGTTATATCCGACGGTAGAATAGCTTAAAACATAAAGAAACCAACCAACTGAAAGGAAAATGGTCGTTATAAGCGACTGGTCGTAATAAGTGAGGTCGTTATAAGCGACTTCCACTGTATATTTGCAAACATACATACATACATACATACATACATACATACACTCATAAATAAGCAAATACTTACGAGTACCTCATACAAAAATTGCATTTCAATTTAATTTCACATCATAATTTCAGTAATAAATAATCTTTACGCGGCGTAAAATAATCTTAACGCGGCGTTAGAAAACGCGTTCTGTTTGACGAGGCCTTTAACTAACCGAAATAAAAACAACACCGTAGAAAGTTTTCTACTTTTCTATGTGGTTACTCATTGCACTCGCTTTCGAGAAGTTGTTACAGTTGGCGAAGTCATAGTCTTCAATAATGGATACATCTACCCCTGTTTTCGCTTTAAAAAATTGTTTTTTTTGTACCTTTAGACATATTTTTATTTTTTTATTTTTTATTTTATGCCAAATAGGTTCAAGAACCCAATCAAATTCCATAGACTGAAGTTCTTTGTGATATCTAGTGAAACGGTGGAAGAATTTAGACTTCTATTTAGCGGTAATTTCCCCACTTCGTGTCATCAACACATATAAGCTAAAGAAATTTTTAAATAACATAGCCATCATCGTTTCCAGCAATAGCATTCCAGAAGGTGGTTCGCTGGCCGGCGGCGTCTAACAAACCGATTTTTTTTATCATACATATATTTTACTTGTTGTTATTGTGTTCTCATGAATTAATTTATAACTGGGCCTTACCCACTATATCTAGGGCTGTTGCTGTGAGATATTTTGTCACCGTGGCACTAGTATTCCGTGGTGAAATGAAGGTCACCATTCACCACCACATCTCATTATACTGTATCGAGATAATTCAAATAATATTTTCGACATTTCAGTTGGTATTTTGGCTCGTTAATGAGTTTTTCTTGAAATGCCATGAGTTCAAGTCGTGTGCGTGCCTGGGACTAAAATATCCTGATGGTTACATCATCATCATCATTGTCGTCCACGTTTTCTAATCGATATTTTTTGTGTCTTAGCAACAAGGCTTTGGTTGATTTCAGACAGAGTGGTAGAAAAATAGTTAACGGTGTGTTTTCGTTCATCTGTTTCGATTTCTGATTTATTGTCGTTAAGATCCCTGACCTAGTGTACTCTTACCTTTGCGTGTATTTATATCTTTTGACGTAACACTGATTGGGTGATTTATTTGGTTTAGTACATAATATTATGTGGTAATTGCGTCATATCTTGGAATTCAAGTGCGGTCATAAAGAATTAGCCAGAAGCGTAAAAACGCACATTCATACCTAAAACTAAATACAGTCAGTCACAAAAGTCTACATATGTACTTAAAGGCCTGAAAAATTCTAAATCCACGATTATAGTCAAAATATAATTTTTTTATACTAGATTACATGGTTTTGTTCAAAAGCAAAAAAGTAATTTTTTATAGATAATAATTCCAGGAAAACAAGAAAAAACTCAAAAATTAAAATGATGAAAGTCTACATACAGCTGTACCGCTACTTTTTCCGGTAAATGCCTTTTATCGTTTATTTTTGCTTAGTCTTTTTGTGAAAAAGCTTGTGGGACTCATCATAAAATTTAGAAATGAAAATAAAATCTATAGTGAAATTTCAGTCCAGACAATTGAAAACGGTACTTTTTACGGACGAAAGTGAATTTAATTTAGTAGTTACCTGAATATTTTGCGTGAAATCTTGCATCTCTGCTTAGGCTCTAAGGTCTAGGGCTTCGAAACAGCTGAGTACTACATCAGGACAATGACCCCTTACATACGGCGAAAATAATAATGGAGTGGCTGGTGTTTAGGGTCCCAAAATAACTTCATCCACCTCCGCAGTCTCCAGATCTAAATGTAATAGAACATATCTGAGATGAACTGAAACTGGTACTGAAACGCCTGTATGTAGACTTTTGTGACTAACTGTAGGTACAAAACAAAATACATAATAAAGTATTCGTAACAAATTCGATTAGTTGTTATCGGTGCGGTATTGTGCAGCTGTTGCCGGGCATAACTGGTGGTACGGCGCTCGTACTATAGCTTATTGCCTCACAGATTGTCTGACATCCGGAATGTATAAAAAATATTTTTTTCCGTTATAATTGGAGGTCTAATTTCGATCAGGGTATACGATACGCCTCTTAAGGCGAATAGGATTATTTTTTGTTGTAGGTACCAGTGTTGCCAAAACAAAGAAATAAACTTTTTGTGTGGTTCGAATATCCCTTACCTTTCCTTGAACAAATTTCCGGTATGAAATAAAATAATAGAGTAAACGAAAAGAAAGCTTCTTTATGTGAATCGCACAGCGGCTTCCTTTTGTTTGTATTGGAAACATTTCATTCATGATTTTACAATGAATGTCGAATAATGTTGACATGATTTTTCATCGACGTCCTGCTGGGCGGACGAGATAAATGTTCACCACGTGAAACTGCGACAAGAGTGTTCACTGTGCATACGAATATATTTAATTTATTTGTTTGCTATCGTTCAGTGGAATCATGCAAAAGTACCGCTGATCAGTATCTAAATGAAGTTTCTGAATTGCCGAAAATCGGCGCCATCGCACCGTGATGTGACGATTTAATTGCCAATATGTCAATTAATAATGTAGGGATTGCATGTGCTTACATTTGGTCAATTTCAAAAATAAAAGTTTCCAAGAAAATTATGCAACAACCATTATGGTGTACTAAGAAAAAACGAAACAAGCTGAATAGCACACGCAAAGAAGGGATTGATTCTGAGGATGAGCTAAAGACCTGCAACTTCAAATTTTGTTATTTATTTATTTAATTAGCTGATGCAAGCAAAGAAAACTTAAGCAAACTAAGAAACTTAAGCAAAGACTTGAAACTAACATAGCGCATGCTTAAATCTAGAACTTAAAAATAAGGTACCTAGCGATAGGTCTTTTTCCTTGGGGTTGAGAGCTAACAATAAGAAATTTAATACTATGAGAAGAAAGGAGAGGGTAAAATGGTAAGTAGATCAAGAGGAGGTTTAAAGTGCGTTCTGCAGTATTAAGGCCCCGACCCATAGGCTGCATCGACGTCGTTGCGTTGAATACTGACGTTGACGTTAACATTTACCGCAGAGAGCCGTCCCATAGAATGCGTCGCATATCAGCGCTGAGAGATGACAGCCGATGACATTTTGCTAATGCTGAAAGCAGAGCTGTCGTTTCGGTATTTTTTTGGGTGCTCAATTTTTGATAACATTGGTACTTTTCCAATGAAGGTACATAGTACCAATATTCACATATGAGAAAAACTATAAAAATCGTAATTAGTTTGGAATCAGAAACAAAATTATCTGAAGCTCATTAGTTTTTGTTTTTTCTTTTTTGAATTGTTCAGTGTGTATGTTCCTATCGATTGCCGGTTGGTTTTTCAATTCAAGCATAATTTTATCATGGCCTTTGGAGTTTTCTTACCAATGTCTTAACAATAGAGTTCTATTATTTGGTATACGGACCTGACAATATTTGCAATCACTTTTTTTTTATCTCGAGCAGTTCTTATCGCTCTAGTAAAAAATAAATTAATATACGGCGTCAGCAGTCCTATACAGAACCAAGCCTAGCTTCTCGCAACCATTTGTGTGTGCGTGTTATTTTTTCCAGGCTCTAGTATAATTTTCATTTTCCAACCGACCAAAAAAGCACTTTTTGCTCGAGATCAATTTTTGTGAATCTCGGATTCAACTCGAGATTAACACCGACTTACACTAACACCAAAACATTTTATACAAAATTTAAACGCAGCACATCAAAATGCTATCAGTTAATACAAATATTGTCAGAAAAAAACTAGAAAATACAAAGAAAGTGTAGGAATTTAAAATTGTATTTATTATTTTTCTTTTTTTATTTATTTCCTTTTACGAAATAACATACTAATACAATTGCAGAAAACCAGATCAATCTCGTTTGTTTTCTATTAAGCAAGAAAAATCTGAAAAGCCCAAACAAAACGACATAAGACAAGTGTAGTACGGACTGCAAATGGTTAGTACAAAACTACTATTGTGGTAACACCGACAGCACTGGCTGAAAGTGTTTTCTTTTCAAGCTGATGTCAGCTGATTGTCAACATCGATGACAGTTTCTCTATATTTCTCTATGTTTCCACCAATTAAAATGCATACTGAATGCGTGAACTATAATGCGTGATTGTGTGAACACCCAACGCACAGCGCAGAGATAAAAGTAGAAAGTAAACCTACTTTCTGCGTCGGCGTTTTTGTATGCGTTGGTTATGGGCCACCTTCCATAAGAATGCGTGTATTCTATCGAGCTGTCACCTGTCATTAAAAACGCACGCAGTAGCGCACTGCCGCAGTCTATGGGTCGGGGCCTTAAACCTACTTTCTGCGTCGGGGTTTTTATATGCGTTACCTTCCAAACACAAATTCAATTAGGGTAGTGTTTGAGAAAGCCGTGTTGGTTTGCACTGAAAAAACGAAAAAAAAAACGGAAAACGAACAGCTTGGGTATGCAAGATATTTTAGCAATGAGACGATAGTTGGATATGACAGTTGGATTGGACATTCTTACGACCATTTTTATGGGTGGGGTTTATGTATGAGGTTTTCCATAATCGAGGAAAAATTCCTTGTGAAATGAAAAGTTGGAATAAAGCAATGAGAGGATAGTGATACTGCTGTGTCACGTGTTCCTATAAAGAAAGATTAAAGGTCCCGTAAAGAAAAGAATAATGAGCAAATACAGGAAATTAGAACAATCTCTATGCACTGTCTTTAGAAGATCCTTCGAAAAAGTCACTCACAGAGTATGGATATCATAGGGTATGTATTGATAGCATCTATTTTATTTAGAGTGTCCCGGACCAGACGGTTTATCCGATACTCCTTCAAAGGGGAAGTGACACAATACTACTGTTGCTCACTAGGATCTATCGACCAAGTATTGCTCTAGGCACTGACCCTCTATCTTGGAGGCCAATGCTATTTTCCAAAAAGCTACAGGACTATCAGCCTTTTTTCCTTCCTTCTGAAGGGCCTTAAAAATTGATTGACGTGAAGTTTAAGATAGGAACGCTAAGTGTAGCGCCAATCCATGATAGCCAGCATGCCTATCAAAAAGGCAAGTCAACGGAGACAGCGCTGGTGGAGCCGACAGGCAGAGTGCAACGCGCTCTCGACTGAAAGCACTATAGCCTCGCTGTATTCCTCGATATTGAGGGAGTTTTCGATAATCCCACCATTGAAATGATTGAATCTGCACTAAGATCAAAAGAAATTGACCCTATACTCATCGGTTGGATCCTAGCCATGCTTAAGAGCAGATCAACAACAGCTTCATTAGGTAGTTACTTCCAGGCAGTGCAAGCTGTAGTAGGCTTTGCGTAAGGTGGACTCCTATCGACCACATTGTGGAACCTCTTAGTTGACTCCTTACTGAGAAGACTTAACAAGGAAGGATATCCAACAATTGGATTCACTGATGACGATGACGATGTATGGGTGCCGTGAAATATCGTCGAGCGAATTTCGCTTTCAGAATAGGGAATAAGGCCGTATTTCAAAATTCAGCTTTATTTCGCTTTCAGAATGGGAAATAAGGCCGAATTTTGGAATACGCCCTAATTTTACTTTCAAATTCGGCCTTATTACGCTTTTATTTATACACACATTTAGGCAGAGGTGCATGTTTTCATATTTCCATACAGAACATTTACCGGTAGCACGTTTTGGTTTTAAATTTAATTTCGCGCGAATTTCAAACTATTATTTTCTCAAATTCTAAATAGAGCGGCCGAAAAATAAGTTTAAATATCACTGTAACACACTTTTTATATAAATCGTTACATAAAATATTAATTTCTTAACTTTCCATCCGGTGCTTTCTGAAGTATGTCAGAAAATCTTTAATTATGTACAGTGCATCACAAAAGTCATGGGACAAACGTAATAGAAAAGTATTTATACAGATACCGCTAAGGAATTAACCCGAATTTATTTTCTTATTTATTAATTTAAAAGTACTTCATTGGAAACATAAATTAAGAAAAAAGAAAAAAATTAAAATGGTATGTAAAGTAAAAATAAAGTGACATTAATTCAATAAAACACAAAAGTAGTCTCACAAAAGTAATGGGACAATGGTACTTCAGTAGCTTAATAATTCAATAAAATTAAAAAATGCTTTGAGCTAATACTTTGTGTTAATTCACTTAGCTTCGATAACCTTTTGTAGTCTTTTGGGGACGGATTTGACTAAATTGGTTGTCTCTTCCGCGGTAATAACTAATAAGGGACCATTCCACCGCCAAAATCCTCTTCAGCTCGGCCTGGAATTAATTTTATGTTTCCTTATCTAGATACATCTCCTCGATAAAAACATACTTTCGTCTGCGTATATAACGTTCTGCCAATGTGTGAATTCAAAATTGTTGTACGTTTGAGCGAATTGCAGATTTTTCTTCGTATTTGTTTCGCTGACATAAAATTTCCTTCTTGCTGTTCTTCCACTGTAACCAGCTTTCCGTATAGTTCTCCTTATTGTTTCCGGATTCACTATTTTTCCCGTTGTTTCCTCTAATTCCGCTGCTAGTTTTGGTGCACTAGTTCTTGGGTTTTGCCTTATTTCTCTAAGAATAACTCTCTCATCTCGAATATCTAACAGTCTCGGTCGGCCACAACGCGGTTTGTTTTCTAACCTTTTTTCTTCCTTGTATCTTTTTATAATATTGAATAATGTCGAATGACTTCTTTTAACTAAACCTTCATTTCTCTTACAGTTTTATGTTCCTCGTAATTTAAATTAATTGTTATTTTTCGAATTTGTTCCTATGTTTCTTTTCGCGACATGTTTTAATTCAAAACTGCACTATTTAACTAACTTTTGAACACCGAACTATTTTTCACGACTAGCTGGCGAATCTGAGAGAATGAACATGCCAAGACAAAGGAAAAAAACCGGTATTTCTTACGTTGTCCCATGACTTTTGTGACGTAAGCTTTTGTATTTGCTTGTATTTTGTGCTCTTATTTTCTCGTTAGTGGACAAATAGTTAATTTTTCTTTCTTTGAATTACTTAATTGCTTTTAAGGAGTCAAATGATTGCCTACAATTTTAGCTTGTGAATAAATTTTTCGTTAGATTACTAGATACACATTACAATTGCTCCTGTCCCATGACTTTTGTGATATACTGTAGGTACTCCCCATTTATTTTAAAGTTCAAACCCTTTGCTTCGTCCATCCAATGCAGAGTGCATATCATTTAGTTTTAAAAGTGGAAGAATTAAAAAGGCCGAATCTTAAAATTCGGCGTTATTTCATTTTCATAACTGGAAATAAAGCCGAATTTTGAAATTCGGCCTTATTTCGCTCGGCGTTATTTCACGGCACCGATCTACTCAGAAGAATGCCACGTTGAGCAATCTATTCCAGGTAGCGGTGTATGCTATTGCTAGCACAGCGCACATTGCACTTAACAAGAGATAGAAAATGTTAGTAGACGCGCCCAGGGCAAACTGAACTAAGTTTCTGTTACACAGAAGCAGAAATGACCTCAAAATCCTGACAGGACCGGTCACTGGGTTCACTCCCTTAAGGGGGTATTCTAGTTTCGATTTTTTTATTTCATATTTTTAAAGATTAGACCTTCAAAAATGTATCCTCAAAACGTTTCCTGAATTATCCTAAAGAAAGTCTCTTATACACCATGAATTCTCAGAAAGTCTCTATGTGAAGGTCGTTGTAACGTATTTCTTGAAACGCGTTTTTCTCGAAACTATTTTTTCCAAGACGTCTGACGTGTTTTCTCAAGTTCTAGTGAACCGATTAACTTGAAATTTGGGGCGGAACTTCTTTATATATCCCTCTATCGTATGTAAAAATTTTGTTATTTACTATTTTTAAGAAATTAAAAACTTTCAAAAAAGGGCAAAAATCACTTTTTTCAAACAGCCGCCATTTTTTTTATTTCCGTAGTTCAGACGATAGCGACATTCTTACTGATTAAGAATCTTTTTTTCTTTTTTTTTCTGATCACTAGAAGGGTTGGAATCATGTCAAGAAGGACACACCTTTACATTTTTTTTTTGTATTGTCAAAATATCAATTAATATCTAATAAAAAAATGTCCGGTAAAAATATGCTTAGTTTTTTTTTTTATCGAATTTCAGAAAACACCCGAAATTTGTGCCGCTAGACTAGAATACCCCCTTAAACGAGCACCTGAACAAAATTGGAATCAGAAGCTCGGGCCTTTGCGCGATGTTACACACCCCATCCGCGTGATGTTTACACATAGCTCGGGACTGTTGGATACAGTCGCATAATTTTTTTAATATGTCACGCACCTACCATTTATTTTATTTCCACAAGTTATTTTTGAGATGCCGTTGCATCCGCAAAATTAACTGTTTGGGACCTTTACTCGTTCATATTTCTTCAAAACGGAAACTGAAGCCTACATTCGCCATGTTGATACATACATACGGCTTCAACTGCTCTACAAAGTGCTTGAAAATAAGACTTCTAGATAGCGCTTTATTCGACCCAGTCCGCCGCCCATATGCCCAAAATTATATTTACAGTCCCGAAAACCGAGATCCAAAAAACTCAAAATCCCGAAAATTCAAAATCCAAAAAAATCCATGGGGATTTTTGATTTTTGGAAATTGGGGCTTTCATTGCCATTACCACGATTTTTATGTGTTTTATTACTACTAAGAAAACAGCCATTACTTGTAATTTTTACCGATTTTTTTTTAAATATTTATTTTATTTTAAGAACAAGAGACGCATAACCTCTTGGGACGTAACCCAGTTTAAAATCCTATTCACGTTCACAACCATTTCTTCTCCCAAAGTAACAACTCAATTCCGAAATAGTCATGATGATACCCAAACAAAAGGCTAGAAAATTGTACAGCATCAATTCATTGGAATCATCATCATGATTTTTTCATGTTTGTATTGTAATTCTCTTTATTCAGTTATTTCTCACTACCGGTTGGTCGTATGGTGAAAGGCGAGGGCGTTCCCTAATGTTCATGGATAATTTAAATACTTTTATTGCATCTTTTGACAAATGTGTTTCTCACCTGGGCCTACCTCAATGTCAGCGGCTTTGCGGCTGATTGATTGATCCACCACATGTGCGCATCGGAACCAACATGACTTGTTTGGTTCTGGTTCTGTATACGAGTACGTTCTCTGTTCATCCTTAACGGAGATGGACTGACAACGATCGAATCATTAAATAGACGATGTGCACTGTTAGTTGAGAAATGTTTAGTGATTTTTCTCCCTCGGTGAACATTTTAATCGATTTTGTTCATTCGACGTGGGTACAATTTGGTAGACGTTGAATAATCACCACCAGCAAGATATCGTTATGAGAAGGGCAATTCTCGAGAATTGCTTTCGCATTTCGTGGAGGTCGTCGACGATACGTGAATCAATGTCCTACTGAGGTGGCTCCGCATGCGACATATGCTACAAATTGGAAATTAATTGCATCGCAGGCGCCGCACTCGCCAATCTTGTCACGTAGTTCTACCTACCATCAAAGAGTATCCGCAAAAGGGATTCTATTTCTATTTTTATGCCATCTTCAGGTATCGATCGTTGCTGGGTGATCTGAAGTTTACACGCAGATCAATTGAATTGGGAAGTACAATCTTGGAATTAAGATAACAGTTTTCCAGGTAACACCGGATAATAATTGTAGTATACAGTAAGATACGAATATCTGACGGAGGTTAACTAGGTCATCGAGCATTGCTTGAGATTGGTTAGAAAGATATTTTCATTTATGGCTTTGTTGTTTGCCCGATTGATGTATTCGTTATCTTGGCCAAATTCGATGCGGTCCTCAGATAGGCGATTGTTTGAGTGATGGGTCAGCATTAAATTTAACGGCTGTTTGCGTTTGACTATCAGCAATACTAGATTTATTCTGAAAGAGACGAATGGGTTATAGGAAAAAATTGAAATGACAGAACATAATTTGGTTGATAATTCTGGATGCTTTTTACAGTGGGTCATTTGTCTTTCTGCTCCATGGATGTGGAGCTGTGTAAGTCATTAAGTTTAGTTAGATTGGACATGAGCTATATTCAGCAGCCTCGAATCTTAGTTAGTATCCTTTGGTTGCATACATAAAGTAAGCTGATGTCGTTTTACCTGTGCGCATGGGGAATCGAAGCCCTGCCGTAAGTTGGTATTATCCAAACAGTATCAGTGAACTTATGGGTTATTGTTAATATCTATCCGCAATAGATAGACTGGTGACAGTGCAAAAGTTCCATATGTCCAAAGGTTCCATATGTCAGCTCACATTTAAAAAATTAACTGTCCCGCAGTTGTAAATTGCTTGAAACGTAAGCTGTGAGTGTGAGCAGTCCTATTGGATTTATAGTTTCATATTGCTATCCAACTGAGCCCTCAAAATAATTAAAATAAATAATTAAAAAATAAATAAAATAAAACGAAAATGTAGTACTAACTTTTGATATAAAACGAGCTTGATATTAAGACCAGTAGGTTTTATTACCACATCTCAGATTACCTAGTTGTTTTTGTATGTTTGTAACGAAGTGTAGTTCAAATCCATCCTTTAAAATGGAAGCATCTTATATACGTGGTGATGAACACAATTGTCTTTAAATAAATTTATATTTTCCAAAACATAAAAAAACAATGCAACTTTATTTGAAACGATTGGAAAAAAAACGAAAAGAAAACAGAACAAAGTCGCAGTTGCATGGATGAGGAGGGCGAAGAGTTCCCTCTCACCTCCTGCAGCTGCCCAGCACTCTCCTCCCAAGAAAAAAAAGATTCTACCGAGTACGGTGCATAGCCAGCCTAACCTAACCTAACTACGCAGGCTGTATTCACGATATAATAGGCGTGTTTTTTTTTCAAAACTATATAGGCTTAGAAAATGTTTTCCATGTTAATTAAACTAACAACTAAACCTGTATAGGCTTACGAAACCTGGATAATTATCCAGTCTTAGGTGCTTAGCCTGGATAGAAAAATGTGCTACCAAACTGTTTTTCGTCGATAGTTATCGAAAAGTCAAATATGACATGAAAGTGAGGGAGAAATATGAAGGCCGGTAGCTATCAACCGAACTCTGCTATCATTTCAAATTTAAATTATTTCTGTTTATTTTAAAATGGGTAGAAAAGAAAGATATACGAATTTATCTGACAAGGAAAAGAAAATTATAATGAATTAAGTGAACATGTTCCTTATTTTACTATTTAATTGAATTAAATTTGTCGAAAAAAAATTCTATCCACCAACTTATTAATGAGCGCTTGATAACTACCGGCCTTACTTTCAATGAAAACAATGCCGATGTGAAACTGTCAAACGTCAATTAGCATAGTCCTGCCAAGTCACTTTTCAGCGTTTTTTTTCTCATTTTCCGCTAAACCTATATAAGTTTAAAAAAAAACACGCCTATTATTTCTGTTTTCTGCAACGTGCTTCTGTATTTGGTATTTGTTTTTGTTCGCCTACATTTAACATTTAATGGGGCGAAGAGTTGGGTATCTTTCTTCAAAATACAGCAGAGCTGTAGAAAATACGTCATACAGTGTAATTATTACTACACACATGATATTTACCGCTACGCGATCCTAGAGCTAGAATGTACCGTACTGTACTAAATGTGTGCGTTATTTCTGTTGTATTTTTTTCTTTTCGCTTCAATCTGTTGCAGCTGTTAACAAGTAGGTAATCGCATGTATGTATATAAATGCATGTTTATTTCTTTCAAATTCAAATCAAAATAAAAAAAAACTCGTTGTGAAGCTAGGGAGGTTTTTTTTTGGTTTGGTCCGTCTAATGCAATCACTGTTGCCGTTTCTCCTGTTATAACAAGAGTCTACTGTTATTTAGCTCCGAAAAAGTGAAATCTACTGTTTCCTGTTCCCAGACAATTTTAAGACCGTTTCTCCTGTTAGTTTACTTTTTTTTAATGAAAACAAAATTCGAAATGGAAGGCTTATATGAAAAAAAAAACAACAAATAATCTACGATAGACCCATAGCAATAACATTCCTGGTTAGTGATTGGCACTACATGTGAGTAGGTCTATTCGCGTACGCTCCCAAAACTGCGGAAATCTATGTATGAAAAGTTACGAAAACCCGTTCGCTTACGCAAAAATGTCTCAGTTTTTCGTAAAAGAGAGTACCCACGAAAGAGTAATAACTCTCACCATGCTGCGAATTTTGGCACAAGAAATTTCTTTGGGCAGATTACATGAAAACTGTCAAATCACATACATTTTGCATTTTTTGTTGCTCAACGCGTTCGTTTCCTTTTTCGTGAAATTCCACTCTTCGATATTTGACATAAAACACATCTGATGCAAATCTACCCGAACGGACCTAGTGACATTGACATTGACATTTATTTCACAATTTGAATAAAATAAAAGTCTGTTCCTTTAATAGCAAATTGTTACTGATTCGTAGGTTCGCATTTGTACGAATTCTACACCAACCGCGTTCCTCTACACAAAAAAGTAGGAAAAGAGCGAATAAAAATTTTCCCTCACTAAAAAAATCTTACGAATTCTTACTCAACAAATTTTTGCGGGTAAAAAGTAAACTATCTTGCAAAGTCAGCTGTTCCGTTTGTTTTGAATTATTTGCATTTTCTTATTTTATGGCAAAAAGTAAAATATTGGAAAGAAAAGGAACATAGATGAAAGTTGAATGTTCTGAATGTTGAAATTTGCAATTCGCAATATATTGCATACCGCATTGGTTCTGGGATATTATCAAGAGTGGACTTTTCTGTAGAATCCAAAATCGTACAACACCACTCTGTTAACTCTTGCTTCACATATTTTCATGACAATTCGTTTGTTGTATTTTTTGTGGTTAAACGCGTTACTTTACTTTTTCGTAATTTTGCATCTGCCTGAGAGAATTTTACCCCCACTCCATGAAATTTAATAACTTACTATTTTTGGAGCAGAAAGTAAAGGAACAGACCTAAAGTGGCCGTTTTTTTATAACCTACACACGCTAATATGGGATTCACACTAGCGTCGAAATGAGATAATTTCGAGATTCAAATAAAAAGTGTTCATACATACGCTTACTAATTTCGTGAATGGATGCATTCAGTTCCGATAGTAAATCTATGACGGTGCCATGTTATAATTTTTTTTAATATTAAATTATTTTTTTATATACATAAGTATAGGTATAACGTATAGTAATAATAATAGTTGGATGTTATTGTTAAACAGTTGGGTAGATTAAGTTGACTATTATATAGCTAACATTGGATAGATGCGGCGCTGTCTCGGGTTAATATGTTGAAATATCACTTTTCGGGTGGATTTTGCCACTTCGGGTATATCAACTATTGTCAGGCACTCGGGTGGATATCAAGTCGACTATAGAGCCAACTGTAGAAGAGTGCCCCAATGGGCGCGGAGCTCAAATAAATGGACAGATATTGTGTATGTACGAATCCTATGGCCGATGCTCTTTGGCTCCACATGCAGTTGATCAGAGTGCCTCTACGCGGCGTACAACTTCAATTTCTTTTTTTCAGATAACATCCCATATTTATTAAACCATTCCATGAGATATTTGTGTTTTGTATGTTATTCCATTATATTTTTCGTTTTTATATCACTTTACTTATGCTGAACGAGGCCAGTAGCTTTGACAATTGTAATCTCAACCACATAGTTTATTTACGGAAATAACTACTAAACACTAAATATCTCCTAAATTAGCGATATATTTTTTTTTTAGTACTGAATAATTTTTCTTTTGTGTTTAGATCACCGAGATCAATAAGAATCCCTTATTATTTTGTTCTGTCATTGTCATTCAACTGCATTCAAGTTAAGTTTGTTCGATTTTATTTTCACATCATTTTGAACGAGTTTCAACGAAATTATGTTGAAATGAGATAACTTCGATATGTCAATTCGTATGGGAAATCATCTCATTTCGAGCATAATTTGGAAATTCGCAACGAAATTAGCTGTTTTGCCCTGGTGTGAATACCGTATTAAAGAGGTTCCTTTTTAAAAATTGGCTGAGTGAAAATCCAGACAATTTTATGGAATGCAAATGCGTTGTTTGCAACGCAACAAACATTTTTTCTATGAACAAAAGTGGACTATTATGTGACATGCTGAAGGGAAACGACATATCAATAACATTAAGTCAGCGCAACAGCAAATTATGTAGTGCCAAAGAACCTTTTCCTAATGCAATAGACATTTTACTTAAAAATATCATATTTTATAGGTTTTTGGACGAAATTTTAAGTCTCCTGTTACTTTGGTAAGTCCAACAGAAGATCTCCTGTTTTTTCACATTTTCACAGCGGCAACACTGAATGCAATGTTTTTCAATCTTCTCATGATTGACCATGATTGACCCCATTGAGCACATAAAACAACTTAGCGACCCCCTTTTAAATTTAAATAAAAAAAAATTTACACAAATTGCACAGCAAATAATAAGATTTGTGTGGTATTTTTTTTGTGATCAAATTGGACAAACGTGTGCAATAGTAAATAATAAATAATAAATAATTATTATAAGGAGGAAAGGTTTGTATATAGGAGGTAATCTCTACAACTACTGAACGTATTTCAAAAATTATTTCACTAATAGAAAGCTACAATATCCGGAAGGGCGATAGGCTATTTTTTTTTTTTTTTTTTGTTTAGAAAACATAAATTAAAAAAATTAATTTTCATACCTATTTTGTATGGTTGACCCATACATTCACTCCTAGCATTAAAGCATTAAATACGAATTGCAAATAAGAAAAAACTGTAACATGAAGTCAATATATTTACGGACATTTTGAGTCCTTAATCTTTTATTAATTACACCTACTTACTTACTTAGTTGGCGCTACAGCTGGAGGTGAACTTGGGCCTGCTTCTCGCAACCATTTGTGTGTGCGTGTTATATTTTTGCAGGAATGGAAGGGACCTACAGTTTTTTGCCGACTCCGAACGGAGAGTTGAGAAAATCCATCCAAAATCCACGAACTTCCACAATAATAATTCCAAAAACCATAAGAGATGATGAACTCAATTACATAAGAGGGGAAATTCGTTAATAGTTGTGTGTAGAGGTGGAGAACTATCGATGGCACTGACTCAATAGTTGGCTTTTGACTATCGATAGTTATCGATATATATCGATAGTTTTTTCCTCTTAAGGGTAACAATAAAAAAAGTTAAATGCACCATATTAAATTAACTTTTCTCACCGAGAGAGATTAGATTCCACCTCTTAATGAAAGCCGGTCCAGCTTTTTTAGGTTCAGACATCATAAAATGCATACCTACTTACGTATAAACAGAGAGAATTGAGAGACCAACTCCTATTTCTACGTTGCTGACTCATAAAACGGGGAATCCCCTTCTTAAGTTAAACCCATTTTGACAGTTGGTTTATTAGATCGGGTTCCTCTGCGAAATTTTAAATATACTCCGTTCGTTAGGTATTTAAAGAAATTTTTGAAATTCTATATTTAAATGGTTATTGAAAACAATCGATAGTGGAAAAAAAGTATCGATTGTCTTCGATAGTGGAAACTATCGATTATAATCGATAGTTCTCCACCTCTAGTTGTGTGTAGGTAAGAGGAAAATAATTACTATATAAAGTTCGCTGTGACTGTGAGGGGATCGCGCTGAAAGAAATAAATGAAAAGGGACAGCAATATCAGATGCTGTAAACAAAGCAGAGTAAAATAGATCCCATTAAAGAACCAAGAATGAATTCTAAACCGGAGAAGTATTAAAGAGGGTAGAGAATAAAAGATGTAGAAGTAGAAGCAGTAGACTAGGCTGTATTATTGAAGGGAAAATGTTTTTTTTTTTTTTTTTTTGTAAGGAAGGTGGAAAGCATCGAAGCCAGTGTGTGGGACTTTAACCCTAACTAAAACCACCTCTGCTTCCAACCGCATTTCCCGACGATGCTACCAAGGCAAATCGTCTACCGGGGGTATTTTAGCCGTGGATTCCATAGTAGGGGAAAGCATCCCATTCCCAATCATAAAGAAAACACCTCCTATTATTACAACTGAGAGTAACTCTCATCCAGTAATTTTTCTCAAATATATTGCAATATTAACGTTTTGGAGGGGTGAAGCACATTAGCTGACCCCGAAACTAACTTTGTTACCTGAATTTTACTTATGTATTATAGATATCTCATACCTATATAGGTATGTGTGTAACAATTATTTATATTTTATTTTTCTTTAAGAAAGTAAGCCATACGGCCTGAGCCTTTTAAGCCGTCTATTAGTGTTGTAGTTTTCTTCCACAATGTGCTGAATTTAAGGGTTTACATGGTCCCGGATCTGTTGGTTATGCCAAATTGCATATTTTTTAATAATTTCGCTAACATTCTCTACTTGTAAATTCCTGTGTAGGTTGTCATTTCTTATATACCAAGGTGCATCTACGATGACTCTTAATATTTTGTTTTGGAATGTTTGTATCATTTATAGATTTGTCTGTTTGGTACAGCCCCAGAGCTGTACCCCATAAGTCCATACAGGTCTTAAAACTTGCTTGTATTTATAATAGCAATTTGCTGTCAATTGATAGCTGGGAGCTCCTTCCCATTAACCAATGCATTTGTCTGAGTCTAATGTTTAGTTCTTCCTTTTTATACGATATACTAGTCCTTAGTGGCATGGCCTTTATTAATTATTCCAGCTGCGCAAAACCGCTTTGCAGAGTCTTCAAGATGCTGGCACCTTTCGGGTGATATTGATCTCCAAGACTGCTAACTACCCCACACAACTCGTTATTTTTTAGTTTTTTGTGCAGTACATTATCTCTTTTATATAAGGTATATGGATTTTCAATAGAATATAGATCGGGATATTGAGCAGGTCACTCCATGAACTCAATCATATTATCCTAAAACCATTGTTTACCTGTTCGGGTGGTACTTTTCGGGTCGCTGTCCTGCTGGAAAACCGGTTTTTGTAGAATGTCGTGCTCGGCATATTATGACAATATGATGTTCTGCAATATATCAACGTATGAGTGCTGGTCCATTATACCTTTATACCAATATATTGAATCAATACCATACCATGAAAAGCATCCCCAAATCATGATAATAGATCAACCAAGTTTTTTAGTTTTTATTGTGAATCTAGGATCATATTTTGTATTGTGTCTGACATACAACCGAGATATTTTTCAGCCATACAGAAAGGTTTTGGTCTCATCGGTACACATTATATTTCTCCACTCCTCAGGTTTCTTTCGCAAACCTTAGCCTTTTTGATACATGCATTTTCTTGAGAAGTGGGACTTGTCGTGGACTTCGAGCACTGAGATTATGATTCCTCAGCCGTCTTCTAAAAGTGTGAATACCACATGTCAAGTAAAGCAAATCCACCATCTGGGTAACTGCTGCAGAAAAATGTGTCCTAGAGTACCTTACAACACGTTTCACCATTGACGGATGCAGTGTTTTGTTTCGGCCGCGAGTTTTAACCTTCATTTCATATTTTACAGCATTGCTTATTATCTTAGCGTTACACTTACACCCAAGAGTTCCTTAATTTTATTGTACGTTTTCAAGATTTTTATAAGCAATTGAATTAGCTCGCACTTCTATGGTGTGCAGTGCATTCTAGACCAACTTTTATCGAATCAAATTAATCGGTTTCACTACAGTTTTATAAAAAATAAAAAGTAGAAGGTTTTAACTTACTTTTCTATAATTTAGATTCAAAAATCAGGTCAAAACAAAATTTGTATACCGAAATCTATTAAGCACTGCTATTATTATGCTCCTATCAAAAAGTATGAGATGCACTACCGATTGATATTTCAACGCAAAAGTGAGGGCTTACCATTGCATTATGACGTCACGGGAACGACATACTGTTGATAAGTATAGTATTATAGTAAAAGTCGCAAAAAATATTAATACAAAAAAAAATATTAAGGAAAATGGTGCCTTCAAATTAGCACTGCTATTATTTTGCTCGCCACTGTATGTCCCATTAGGAGTTCGCGTTTTACGAGAACACCTACTGTTATTAATTTTTGTCCCATCAGTGTTTTACAGGCAATGCGATCATTTCCGTATGCTTTGATCCCGTTATGTGTTCGTGCAAAATCTAGTTTGAGTTTTTCAATTATTAATGGTTGCATTTGCGTTCCAGGACATTCTTTGTCCTTAGATATCCTTTTTTGAACTGTGCAATAAGACACATTACTTTGACCATAAGCAACCATTGCACATCAGAAAAAAGATTGCATTTGTAAAAAAAAAAAATCCGTACCGAAAGGGTTAAAAGTGTGTGTGAGCAGTCCATCGATGAAATCGTGTGTTTCTTCCGTGTTCTTGTGGTAAACAAACATTCCAAAGTTTGAGATGTTAAAAGCGATCTTTGAACTTCTTGGCACTTTTTTCCCAGCAGATTCCTCTGACAAAACCAATTTTTGAAAATGAAGAGGCCACCAAGCGGAAAAATTGAGTATGTCTTCTGTTTTGACATAATGTACGGTGAAGGGACTGTTGGATTGCTCAATATACTCTCCGTATTGCTCTGGAGTATAGCCTCTATCATATCTTTTTAGGTATCGCTTGATAACATCAAACGAACTGTTACAAGGTAAGGAACTGTGTCCACGTACAGGGAAGTATTGATTAATACATTCAAATTGACCTTCCGATACTAAGCTATGCAAGAAACGGACAACAGTATGGTTTCGGTTTTGTCCCCCACAGCTATCTGAAAATACGTATAGTTTCTTGGCGGTTTTTGGAATATAATTTTAAAGGTAATGCAAAACAAAACTGCCTTAATGGTAAAGATAGGGCGTGCTTTTCTTTTTTTTTCATGTCGAAAATGCCAAATACGTTCACCCATAACTATCTGTACTAGAATAACTCTTGCACAGGAATATGAGGCAGTGGAAGATTTTGCTTGTAGTCAAAAATGATTCCATATGAGTTTTCTTCATTTTGAATGATTTCACCTACTTCTTTTATTTTTGCATAAAATTTCTTTGCTCGGCGAAGATGTATTATTTTCTCGGAAGCAGCGACTTTTTTTACATTCTCGCCCAGATAAAGGGTGATTTTTTAGCTGGTTTGGTTTTGGCAACACTGGTTTTGACAGCTGACGTGTGTTTAGTACCTTGTGTCACTGTCAAACAGCTTCAGTTTGGTTTGCAATTTAACCATGGATCGTCTTCCAAATGAACAACGCTTGCAAATTATTGAATTTTACTATCAAAATTCGTGCTCGGTTCGAAATGTTCATCGCGCGCTGCTTCCATTTTATGATCGGCATTCTCGACCTTCTGAGCAGTCTATTCGGAAGATTGTGACCAAATTTCGCACCAAATTTACTTTGTTGGACATTAAACCACCAACACGTTTACGTACTGTGCGTAGTGAAGAAAATATTGCGGCCGTATCAGCTAGTGTGACAGAAGACCGCGAAATGTCGATTCGGCGCCGTTCCCAGCAGTTAGGCCTTTGTTACAGCACTACGTGGAAAATTTTGCGGAAGGATTTGGGCGTAAATCCTTTTAAGATACAGCTGGTGCAAGAACTAAAGCCAGCCGACCTACCACAACGCCGAATTTAATTTAATTAATTAATTTAACAGTTAATTTCACGTTTCGGGCCGGTCAATTGGCCGCCTAGATCGTGCGATTTGACACCATTAGATTATTTTTTGTGGGGGTATGTCAAGGCTAATGTCTATAGGGACAAGCCCGCTTCGATTGACGCACTGGAAGCCAACATCCATGCATTCATTCGTGAGATACCGGCCGATATGTGTGAAAGAGTATGCCAAAATTGAACTCAGCGGATGGGCTACCTGAGACGCAGCCGCGGTCAACATTTGCATGAAATTATCTTTAAACATTAAATTGCAAGGTTCAAACTATCGATTCAAATAAATATTTCATTCATTTATTCGAATTTTTTGTGTTTTTTTTTTAAAAAAAGTTCTCAACCTCTTAAAAAATCACCCTTTATAAGGACTTTATTTTAACCGATAGCTCCTCGCATTTTGAGCAAACATCAACTTGCGGGCGTCCAAACCGATAGCCAAAGTTCTGTCGATAAAAGTTGTAGAAATAGAAGTAACTAATTTCTTGTTCCGCACTGTATTGCTTCACAAACATCTGATGCAATATTTTTATATTGAGACGCGAATCTAGATAGATGCACTCCTTGACATAGTGTGTCTCTTTCTTGGGCAAAGATCTTATAAAGTCAAATAATTTATTAATGATCATCTGTGACTTAGAGTGTGCATTGGAATTGAATCTAAGATCGTCAATAGGAGACCTTCCATGTGCCTCCAAAAAAGCAATACGATCCAACTCCGCACGCGTTATAGTTAAAATCTGGCAAAAAGCATTTTTGCACGCGATGAGCACCTTTCATAGCAAAGTATTTATAAGTCACTGATTTGGGTTTTGTTTTTTTATGGTCCAAACCAACTCTTGATCGACTTCGTGCAACTGGCCCTGCTTCCACAAACGATTGTGCGTAAAGATCTTGCTCATTTTTTGTCGAGTGACTGCGAAATCTTACACGCATTTCTTCTCTTGCATTTGGGTCAATATGCTCAAAGCATTTAAGCCGTTTACATCTGTAAAGACCAGTAAGACTGTGAGCAGATCATCCACTAAATGTGAAAGGAAACTCACCCGCATGAATCTTTAGCCTTTCTTGCTGGGACCAAATTTCCTTTGAATGTAGTGTATTCCTCCCCTCTTAGCTTTGTCTCTTTTGTAATGTTGCGCTCGTACTTTTGGGTGTTTCTAACTCCTTTCTTCCGCTTGCTGCCTGACGGTTCTTCCTCAGAAGCCGATGAAAATGTTTCTTCAGACATTCTTCCAACATGTACTTGTAATAAGGCGGAGCAGCAAAAAACACGTTGCAAAACAAACTATATACACATACTAAATCACTCACTCTCCAAATTAATTTCCGTTTGAATATTTTCAAAATAAAACAAAGTACCTATGCTTGGACATAGTACATAGATTTCATACTTTGAAAATATTCAAACGGAATATACCTACACACATTTGTAACGGAAACGCAATATAGAAAGTAACAAAGCATGCTTGGTCATAACAGTTCACACTTAACAGCTGATTTCATATGACCGAAATCACATACACCAACTTGGAGGTTAGTCAGCTGGGTTCGGCTGGCTGGAAATCGTTTTATCTAATGTTAAAACTTACGAAATTTTACTATATATGAAACACCTAGCTTAAACACGCACACACAAATGGTTGCGAGAAGCAGGCCCAGGTTCACCTCGAGCTGTAGCGCCAACTAAGTAAGTAAGTAAGTAAGATGGTGCCATACACCCCCACACCATCGCCGAACCACCTCTCTATGTTGTACTGTACTTCTAGCATTTTGTTCACTTAATTCTTTACTCTGTTCTCTCCAAATCTAAAAGAAAAAAAAAAGCGTTTAAAGTTTTGACAAAAACACGTAAATAATAACATTTCGACTCGCAAAAACTGTTTATTTACTGACGTAAGCAAATTTAAGAATTAAGTGAACAAAATGCTAGAAGTAAATTAAAGAGGCTGTGAAGTAGCCAAGGAGTTGCAAAAACGAAGAGATGCACTCCATAAGCCTCAAAATAAAATACTAAAACCGCTAACTAAGGCAAATCGTAAGATCGGTCAGGAGAACGTAGGCAAACAAAAACCATCGGGTTCAGAGCGGAAAAAGTTGGTGACAGGAGAAAAGCCCTCGACTTCTGGTCTTAAAAGAAACGGTAATGAAAAGCCATTAGAAAAGACATCGAGTAATAGCCCTCGGACAGCAGAAGTGCAGACCTACGCCCAAGCTGCAGCATCCGAAAATTCAAAAAACCTCGAAATCCCGACGGACCCTGCTTCTTAAGTTTTCTCAATTATTCTCGCAAAACTTGAAGAGCAAAGCAAAATAAATAAAATTATTCTGAATAAGTTGGTTAAGCTCGAGAGTTATTCACGGAAAACGCGTACTTCACCTAGAATATGAATGAAAAAAGAATGTTAAAAATATGTACTTGGAATGCAAACGGACTTTTGCAAAAACTTGACGAATTGGAAATATTCATGCGAGAAAAAGATATTGACATTTGCTTGATTTCTGAAACTCACGTAAAAAATGAATCGTATTTAAAAATAAAAGGCTATACTGATTACCACGCTTGTCACCCTTCGGGTAAAGCGAGAGGCGGATCTTCCTTGTTTATTAAAGACTGCATTGAACAATGCAAAGACCAAAAGATAGAGCTTGAAACTCTGCAACTGTGCACAATTCGAGTTAAAAATAGTCAGCATACTATTAAAATCTCATCCATTTACTGTCCACCGCGTTCCGCACTTGAAAAAAAGTGATTTTACTAACTTACTTAAATCGCTGAAACCTAATTTCATTATTGGCGGCGATTTTAACGCGAAACATACGTTCTGGGGCTCTAGGTACATCTGGCAAAAAGGTAGAATGCTCTATGGGGCAGGTATGAAGTACAGTTGTGATTTTCATTCGACGGGCAAACCGACTTACTGGCCAGCTGATACTTTGAAAATACCTGACCTGATCGATTTCTTCGTGGTAAAAGGAATATCTAATAACCACATAAAAGTTGAAGAAAGCTTTGATCTGTCGTCTGAATATTCCCCAGTTATTTTGACATTGAGCGAAAGACTAGTATATAACCAAGAGCCAGTGAAATTAACTGGTAGAACAACTAACTGGGAAGGCTTTAGGGACGAAATCGAAGTAAATGTTGAACTGAGCGTACCGCTTACGACAGCCTATGAACTTGAGGTTGAAATCGATCACTTCTACAGCTCGCCTCTTGGAATAATACGCCCAATCCAAGAAAAACGTCGGACAAATACGGTCTACGATATCCTTCTGAAATAAAAGAATTAATCAGGGAAAACAGAAAAGCGCATAAAAGATGGCAACAGAGTCGTGCTCCACAGTATAAAGCTTATCTAAATCGTCTTTGCAATTCGTTGAAGAACAGCATTAAGGATTTTAAGAATCGTGCGATAGGCTCTTACCTTGAAAATCTAACAGCAAAAAAAGATTCCAACTATTCCCTTTGGAAAGCTGTAAAAGGCACCAGAAGGCCCAAAATCCCCGCGCCGCCACTTAAAATAAATCGAAATGAATGGGCAAGAGAAGATAAAGAAAAAGCGGATATTTTTGCCGCCCATTTGGAAGAAACCTTTATACCGAAAGATGGTCAAGTGGTTCATGACAACATCAACATCACGAGGATAGTAGTTCCACCATCTGCGACGCTTAGAGAACTCGAACGTGAGATCGCGAAACTAAAACTTAAGAAAGCTCCTGATTATGATTTGATTACCGGAGAAATTCTCAAAGCCTTACCTAGAAAAGCATTAATTAAGCTTCTCCATATTATAAATGCTGCGCTCAGATTAAAACACGTGCCGAGCCAATGGAAAGTTGCGGAAGTCATAATGGTTTTATAAAGGAAAAAAAAAAAAAAAAAAAAAAAAAAAAAAAAAAAAAAAAAAAAAAAAAAAAAAAAAAAAATAACCAGGAACACCGTAATATAAAGTAAAATCGTATAGACCAATCTCGCTTCTTCCAGTCATATCCAAAATCTTCGAGAGGATATTACTAAGGTGTCTTCAACCGGTTATAGAAGAAAATAATCGAATCCCTGACCACCAGTTTGGGTTCAGAAGTAAGCGACGATTGACCAGGTGCATAGAATTAATAACGTAATCGAAAAAGCACTAGAAGAAGAAAAGATATGCTCAACCGTATTTCTTGACGTCTCGCAAGCCTTTGATAAGGTGTGGCACGATGGCTTGAAATGCAAACTACGACAAGTACTTCCCGCAAACCTATACGAGATTTTGAATTCATAGCTCGGGAATATACTCTTCCGTGTTAGAAATGGAAACGAATACTCAGAGCTCAAAGAAATTTTGGCCGGCGTACCGCAAGGAAGCGTTCTGGGGCCGCTTCTCTATCTGTTATATACTCGTGATATACCGAAAGAAGATGGCATCATCCTTGCTACGTTTACCGACGACACCGCTATCCTAGCAGTAGGTAAAACAATCGAGGAAACGACTGCCACACTGCAAAACGCATTGAATAAAGTAAATTAATGGACGAGGGACTGGCGGATCGCCCTTAACGGAACTAAATCTGTTCACGTGAATTTCACTTATAGAAAAATTAATGACTTGCCAATTTCTATAAATTTGGCCCGAATACCCATTTCAAATGAAGCCAAATGCCTGGGAATGACACTCGACGCAAAGCTGAAGTGGAACTCGCACGTGAAAATGAAACGTTAAGAATTAGAAATCAAATATAGAGAAATGTACTGGTTGATCGGGAAACATTCCCACCTCAATACCGAGAACAAACTGCTTTTATACAAGCAAGTGCTAAAGCCGGTGTGGACCTATGGTATACAACTTTGGGGTTGTACCAAGAAAACAAATGCCAATATTTTACAGACCTTTCAAAATAAAGTACTTAGAGAAATTGTCCAAGCACCGTGGTATGCTAGAAACGACGATATCCACAGGGATCTCGGAATTCCCACAATCGAAGCTGAAACTAGAAGCTTCGCGCGAAAACATAGAAACCGACTAATCGGACATGTTAATAATACAGTCCTACTTATTTTGGATGAGAGCGGATTGCGCCGACTACAAAGAACAAAACCTTTCGACTTGGCGAGATAAGGATTAACCGCATCTAAATTGCGGAATATGCAGGATCTTTCATTGGAAAGTAACCTGCCAAACGTTTATATTTCGTGATAGAAAAATTGCTTGATAAGTAGTATAACTTAGTTGCAGTATCTAACAAATTTATATCGAAGGGTGGTGTTTTTGGTCAGTAAGAATCTGACACTACTATGAGCACGCGCTTGCTATTCTCATAGTGTCTATGGAAGATTTTCACCTACCCTTGGAAAAAAAAAAAAAAAAAATGGGTGTTTACTTACTTTTGACGCTCAAGTACATTTAAGAACTAAATTGGTTGAAAATTAAAGGCGGTAGAGGTAAAAATACGCATTTTGCGTTTGTTTTTATATAATAGAATATTATCTTAGCAAAAGCAAGATTTTCAGAAAAAAAACTAAAAAATCTATGTTAAGCAAAGTCGTTTTTGAACTTTAATTGTGAAAAATATAAATTTATTCCAAATTAGTAAATTAAGTCATTTAATAAAAATTAACGTATCATTTTATCATTTTGAATGCAGTTTGGAATTATGACCGCTGATCTCATACATATGAAACCACTGTGCGGTTATTTGTGCGTTGGACTACTACGCATGCTGCCTGGGTTCAATCCCAGCAAAACACCTAAAAGTTTTTTCACGGTGCCACCTATTTCGAATGTCTGACAAGCAATCAAAGAGTATTATTTGTCATGAGAAGCTTCTCAATTCGCCATACGGATTATGGAGTCGGGAAAAACTGTAGGTCCCTTCCATTTCATGGAAAAAATAACACGCACACACAAATGGTTGCGAGAAGCTAGGCTTGGTTCTGAATAGGACTGCTGACGCCGTATATTTATTTATATTTTATTTATTGTATTACATTGTATTTAAAGTTTAGTAAATGAATAATATTTTTGTTTTTTTTTTTGTGTCTTATGAAAAATTTGTGTTTCTGTGTTTTTGTTCATTCTTCTACTTCCCTAATTCATTAATCAAAGTAAGATCAAATTTATATTTTCTTAATCTTAAACTAAGATACTAAATGTATTAAAGAAATCAAACTCATCGCGCAACATACAGTAAAGGGCAGGACAAGGTCTGCCCCCGGGCCAACTAGTAGAAATATAAAGGACGTATTTTGCGAATTGTAGAATCGAGTTACATAATACCATGCTGATTATCTATCTATAGCTAAGGAAAAGACATACTTTGGGAATGTGCATCCAAAGGACCATCTTTGTCCCCACATTTTACTGAAAGTTTTACTACAGGCATAGAAGGCAATGCATGTTTTGTGTTTTAAGCATATTCCGTTTCGTCCACAGCTAGTAGCTCAGATGCTGAGCTTAATTTTTACGTGATATTCGTATATACTATACACATTTGCAGTTAGTTATTTTCGTTTGCGGAGTCGTACCAAAAACCGGCGGATGATTCTAAATAGACATCTTTAAATACTTATTCCCTCTGTACTTCAATTTCTAGTTTTGTATTAACCTTTTCGCCATTTCATTTGCATGTATATCTCCGCATCATTTTTATAAACCCGTACTTACTGTCCAGCTACATAAATGATGCGAAAAAATACACAATACCAAGTAATACTGTAATAGATACTTTAGATACCTTATTAACTCAAAGGCGAAGAGATACTTGTAATTCCTAGTACATGGCTGGCGGTAATTAAAAATAGGTCAATAATTATTATACTCGTAGATACTCATATATGAACGTATTATAGGAAAGAAGCCTCCTGGAAAAGAACATACTACCGAATAAAGACATTTTAGCCTAACTAACATCGCTTTTATGCTATGTGAATGCCATAAACCTAGTTCAAAACTTCGTTGATTCTCGAGGAGTTCTAAGCCGATACAAATTTCGGTGTCGGCTATGATTATATAATGATTAATCTGGCTACAAAAACGCTTGTTTGCTTAGTCTTATAACGTGAATTGATACTCATGAATAGAGGTGGAGAAATATCGATCGGCTTTTGACTATCGATAGTTATCGATATATCGATAGTTTTTTCCTCATAAGGGTTATGTAAATACATTAAAAAAAGTTAAGTGCGCTATTTTAAATAAGCTTTTCTCGCCGAGAGAGAGATTAGATTCTGCGATATTCTGGGAAAGTGGAGGGTAGCCATGGTCCCATCAGCTATACGCCCACTTTTCTAGCATATTGAATAAGTACCAAAACAGGTCCCCCGAGAAGAGACAGAAGGTCTCAATTACCAAAAGACTGATTGTCTTAGAAGAGAGGACTCCAACGAACTACCACAATCAGAGATCATCAATGGCCGAGTGCCCAACCTACCTCATGACTTGATGTGAAAGAATGGCACGCTATCTGCAAGTCTCCAATTCCCAAAATCTGCGCAAAGGTCCACCGGAGTAGGTTTTGTCCCGCGATATTTTTATTTTGGTGATTGGGTCATTATATTCTGCTCCCTCCTGTGGCTGAGTACGTGAATGCATGGGGTGGGTTCTTTGTGTGCAAGGTGGACAAACGAACACACTGGAAAGAAAAAGAAGACACTTACTTCTTGGTTGGTGGTTTATCGTAGGAGTTTTGTTAAAGGAAAGTATGTAATTAGAAAAAAAGAAGAGAAAGTCAATTTAAAAAGGAATCGTGTGAACGAGCATTGAGAAAGAGGAAAAATAATGAAAAGAGGACTCGTAGTGTTTCGAAGGAGAACCCGAAGGAATCCCCAATATTAAAGTAGGAGAAGCATCAGAAAGGGGTGCTGATCTAGGGAGAGGAGGAATCACAAAAGAAAAAGATAAGTAGGTTTAATTTTTTGAGTACGTGTAAGGCATTTTGTTGTGTTTAATATTTCCGGTAGGCTTTTGCTCCGAAAAATCCCCATATATTTCGGGACACGCGACAAATGATTTTTTTTCGGGACCGTGCGATAGCGCGCCACGCTAATGGCGATTTTTTTATTTTTTTTTGTTTTCAAGGGCTAGTTTTTTTTATCCTCATCCACGGATTTTTTCCAGCCCCATCCTAAGTTTAATTTTGTCTTAAATTTTTCTATTTCATAGTTTTTCTTTCACTTTAAATAAATCGGCCAGTTATTATAACGTGGTGCGAAAACATTTTACTTCGCCTTTACTTTTACTTCTTTAATTCCAGAATTCTTCGTCGTCTCCCACCTAAAGGCTTACCAATCCCCTTTCAAAAATAATTGGGTGGCGCCCACTACCCGCTTTTCGTTTATTTGGCCCCCGTGTTTCCGTTCGTCGAACCAAGGAATATACAAGCATAAGAAGTCTCATCTACCACCAAAAAATTATCAAAAATGAAAAAGCTCTTTCGCAACGTAAGTGAACCAAAGAAAAATAACAATCCAATTCAGATGAGATTGAGAGGCAAGACAAAAATGTTTTTCTCTTGACATTTTGACGGCTCGGCGGCGATCATAGTATCCCACACCACACAATACACATACAGCGCATATTCACATGTATTGAAAGCAAAACAAAGCAAACCAATTCATTTCGTTTTTTCAGTTTTTCAAATTCTAGAAAAATTATAACCGAAATACTGATTTCGGTAATTTGCATGCCCCATCGGAAGAGTGTATTCGACTAGTTGAGTATTCGACTCAACTTTTTCATCACAGCCAGAAATCAGGAATATAAAACAGAGATAGTTGCAAGAGCTTAACACCTGAATGGTTTTGTAATGGATGCATGCCATTTCATAATTGCAATTTCACATAATAACCTTAGCGACAACTACAGGCACCTGTTTTCAGTTACGTAATCAACGCATAGTCTACATTGGGTCAATGAATGCCGGTTGTCGATTCCTATTTGTGTACGAATCATATTAGCAATACATCCAAAAATACAAATATTCTATACTCGCACACATACATACATACCGAGCCACAAAATATCAAAAGTAAACAACAAGCGAAGAAAATAAAATTCATATTTTCAACCCCACCATGCAAAAAAACCTAAAGGGACCATCCACTATAGAGCGTGCTGGTCCAACCTAGTCCTGCTGACCATTTTCTCAACTTTTTACATGCGAAAGTAACTCAAGTATTTACATTTCTTTTTTTTTTTTTGAAAGTCAATCATAACATAAAAAAACTAAACAAATAGTTAAAAAGAAAATATAGTAACTGTGCCCAGTATGTTATACATAGTACATGTATACTACAAACAAAAATGTATACAACACATTGTACATGCGTACATATTTATATAGTGTAGTGCTGTTTTATAAAATGTTAGGTAGTGTAAAAATATGTATGTAAAATGTGTAAAATTAATAAAATTATGTATTAAAGAATAAAAAACGACTAAAATTATAAATAAATTAACGATAAACGAACAAAGAATTTAACAGACAAACAAAGATATGAAACAACGATATCTATTAATTGTATAAATGTATATATATGGTATGCATATATTATACATGTAACAAAAACACATTATTTGATTTGTAATATGAATTAATAATATGTAATATGAATTAGTAATATGTAACAACTACAATCAAGATTATAATATTATTTTGATGTTTTAGAAATTTGTTGTGTGTTATAGAAAAAAACAAAACATTAAGTTTCGTTAAAATTTAAAGATTTTTGAAATATTTTGTTGTTTCAGTGTGATGCTAAATGTATCATTTGTAAGTTTTACTGTTTTGTTTGTTAAAAAATTAAAACGCCTTGTACATGCCATTTTGGCCTTAGCTCTTGAGATCGCTAAATCCATACTTAGACGGGAGGAGTTACGTATCGCCTGTAACAACAATACTTGGATATCGATGCGACGCCAACAATAGCGGGTGCTTTGCACTTGTCTAGCGTTATGATTTAACAGTTTGTTTCGTGTTGTTTTGAACAATTATGTTCCATGTTAAATGAAGTCAACTGGTACTTAGTCTTGTGCAGTTCGTTATGTGTCGTCAACCAAGTCGTTTGGTATTTACTGTTTTGTGTTAATTATGTTCAGTATGTACCGGCTATCGTTTATGTTTATAAAAATTATAACATACTACGTGATTGAATAAAAATCTAATATGAAAAATATGCTGTTGTTTCTTTATTTCCAAAATCTGAAAACGTAACTCAAGCGGCACAGGTCGAAGTAAAAGAGGACTGCAATGCATCAGTAGCATGGGCAAAGTATTTACTGAATTTCTCAGCAATAGCAGCTTTATCTGTCACCACATTTCAATTTATCAATTTTTATAGTAATTTTAATTAATTTAATTAAGTTTTATAGTCCTTTTTTGAAGAAACTGGTTTATTCAATAGACTCACCCCAATTCTCAATGTTATATTTCTGTGTCGAGTCGAGTTCTTAGTACATTATTTTCCCACTGAAGTTATATTAAATGATAAGTTTTAATAAAGATTTGCAGATCAACAGAATTTAAAATCATTGCAAGTGCACAATACGGATTAATTTCTTAATTTTAAAGACAGACTTAATTACACCGACAGTATTGAAACTAAGCTTTCTTTTTGAAAAATATTCTGTTTCTGCGCAAAGTATCTGAAAAATCTAATAATTAAAAAAAGAAGTAGCTTACAGAAAATTTTTCAAAACTTAGTGCATATACCTTACCTATGTATGTACCTACATAATTATGTAATATACATACATACATAACATAGTTCATATTTTTTTAAATTTAATTTTTCAATTCACATAATTGGTTTAAAAAAAACCCAAGATTTTATGCACAAACCCATGCGCCCATTTAGGGATCGAAAAACCAAAAAAATGGGCGAAATCCTACGATCTGACAACACTGTTAGTGAAACTCATCTCAACTTGCAAACTTACCTTTCGCAACTGTCTTTATGTTCTAAAAATCAAGAAATGAATTCCGTTCTCTTTATAATAAATATCAAATCAATTGACTAACGTACATTGAAATAAAAGAAACCGCATATCTGTATTGTACTGTATTTTTAATTTTATTTTTGTTGTTGTTTTTTATCGCCTCGAATAAGTTTTTTCGATTGGCATTATCTTTATCTTTAGTAGTATTTAAATAGTCCTTAAAATTATTGTCAATATTGTAGTTATTAATTTTCACCTCTTCTTTACTATAATTACTACTACTACTACTATTACTATCGTTATCATTATTGTTGTTAAAATTAAAATTATTATTAACATTAGTACTACCACTATAAACGTATTCAGTCATTCTATTATTATTATACAGGTTTTTTGGCAAGGCAGGTATTGCAAGATAATCATTATTGTTATTTATTATATTATTAGTATTACTATTTTTATTTGAGTATTCGTTTGGAAATTTTATGAGGCCACTTGTGGCAGTTGATTTTCGTTGTTCGCCACCACCCCCGCCATCATCATTGTGGTGATTTTCTATGACTTGATGATGTTGCAGGTGATGATGGTGCTGATGATGATGACGGTGTTCTGAGTTTTTTGGTGACAGATACATTGTGGATGACGGTTCAGTTGTTGATGTTGGTGTGGTGACTTTTTTCCGTTTCTCAGCCTCATCATTGTCGTTGTTTTCTTCTTTATCCTCACGGAGGTCATTACTTTTCCGGCGTCCACGTGTACGCCGGCTAGCTGCCAGTGTTGCAACAATATTTAATACGGATGGCGCCAATATTGTCGACGATGACTTTGCCGATAAGTTTGTCGATGATGACGCACTACCTTGGTTTTGTATATGCTTGCGGCGTTGGCGGATTTTCTGCTCGCGCTGATGTTGACGCCGACGCGCAACAATACTGCTGTTGTCATGATGGTGTCGCGTCAGGATCTTCGACTGAAGTGATTTACTATTGTTTGTTGTTGGACTTAAATTACTATTGTTGTTAATACTAGTACCGTCGATGCTTAAAGTACTGTTATGGCCATTATTTATATTATTATTAGTTTTATTAATTCGTTGATGATTGCGACGATTTTTTATTACTGTCGTCACTGTTGTTGAAGTTGCCGATTTTCTACCCTCATTGGAAATGAAATTCCAATCGAAGCTTTCCGCTTTAATTTTATCAAAGTGAAAACAGGCATCGGCGAGATCCTGTCGTCCTTGCTGGGCAACCGGTCTAAAGCGTCGTGTGAAACCGACACGACGTGAACGATTTACGGCCGAACGGATTTCGAAGTAACCGCGATCTATCGATTCGACAAAGTGGCAACGTTCTTTTAGAACTTTCTGTAAAGAAAAAATGAAAAGAGAGAATTGAGTATTTTATAAGGAAATAGACATTCTAAGGACGAACATACATATTGTGAAAAATTGAACCACTAGTTAGTTATTTGGAGCTACTTGCCCGAACACAATGGCGAAGCTGTAGTGGAAGTAGGCAGCGCTGTCAAAGTTAAAATACACGTAAACCCTATAGCGCGAACACAATGCTAAGCTGATGCTGTAGTATGAATTGTATGGTGAAGCGCAAAGTTCAGCCAACTTCAGCGTCACCATTGTGTTCGGCCAGTAAAGCTTAAGCGAGACAAGTCCGCGAAAGATCTTCACAACCAACAATCGAAAAGTGACAGCCAAGAGAAAACGTCAAAGTCTTACTAGAGTACTAGAACTCACCACATTATTTACTAGATTTAGTTTATTACCTTTTGTTTTGTTTCGATTCTAATGCTTTATTAAAAAGGATATTTAACCGTAGATCGAGCTTTAAAAAAAATTCACAATCCTATCCTTTGTATCATTTTTGATACATAATACTGGTGTATGAGAAATGCACCGAAAAATGATTTAGTTAGAAAATTGCACTAATTGGCAACTGTGGTTGAAAAAATAGGTAAAAAATCATTTCTTCGCTTTTTACCTGCTGCGGTTTTTTCCAAGTATCATATAATCTGTGAGTTTTTCAGAATACTTACTACACATTTTTTTTGTTTACAATTGTTACGCTCATAAGAGAAAATAATAAAACGGTGTGTTCAATTCAAATTTTTTGTAGAAAAGCGACCTGAAAGTCAAAAAAATGTATGGGCAAGATTTAGGATATTTACTTAAAAATAAAATATCTGGAAAGCAAACAAAAAGGTATCCAATTTATTTAAACGCAGTTAAAAAGGGGGTCATTTCTTCTAAAATAAAAGCCCTAAAAGAAGTAGTAAGTATTAACGGAGATGTTTGAGTTAGTATGAGTCAAGGTACACCAAAGTAGGTGTTTTCTTAAATTCTCGATAAATAATGTCCAAATTGGAGATAGACCCTTGCTGTAGAACGATTTTTTTCTAAGAATAAACCCAAGAATCAGTTGCCAAAGTCTTGACATTTAACTTGGAAGCACCCTGTATATAAAACAAAGTCGGGTTAGCTACACCATTTATTTGATCTTTGATTTGTTGGTCGTATCTCCGTCCCGAATAGCAGAATAACCATTTAAAAATCGGAAAATTAAATGTATGAAGAAAATTAATTTTCTCATATGTATATTTTGTATGGTTTTTTTGATGATATCTCGAGAAAAGATTGTCTGATTTCGATGAATTTTTTTTTTGTTCGTCTCGGCCTCGAGAAGTTTCCTCGCACAATGGAAAAGTTAGGAAATCTGATACATGACCCATACAAAACTGAACATGGCGTTGTATGCTGGTTCCGGTAATGCCAGTAGATTGCGTTGTGTGCATTATCCTTTCACAGCTGATTCAGTTGCGCGGTCCTTTCATTGCATAACGTTGAGCTAGCTGTGCAAACATGCGGCGCTTTTTGTCAGTATTTTTTTTTTGAGTTTTCACCAATTTTCATTCAGTTTTCGACGGTTTCAAAGAGGTGAGTTCAGCTTGATGAAGAGTACATTGTGAAAGATTATATAGTTTCAATCCAACATATTTCTCTTGTTTGCGTTTTGAGGTACATCGATCGAATTTGAAATTAAAATGAATTTTAACATTTTCACGAATCGCACACCCAGCTAAATAGTCCACGCGACACCACTGGTACATAAGTATGTTTAACAGATCTGTGCCAGAAGTTATTATACCTACATATTCATATAACTTGTGGTTCACAAAAAAATAATTTAAAAAAAAACTAAACAACTTACCATTCCAACAAGCTTCCACTGTTTGTTGAAGCAAAGGTATCTGCCGGCTTCGTTTGAATATAGTGTTATTTTGAAACTTTTTAGGAAATCCGCTGTGCTGCCAATTGTAATGTTTTCTAAAAATAAAAAAAAAAAAAATCAGTAAAAAGAAAGATCAACATCTCTAATACTATAAATGACAGTCAATCTATGGCACTTGCCCACATTGAATACACAACACACGGCACCCCATCATCATATCAAGTTGCGATTGCTTAGATAACCCACTTTGATAGATAACACTGGACAACAAATTTGAACTCATATGTTTTATTTTTTGTCAAAACTAGTTTATTACTTATATTTTTGTGTTTTATACGAATGTTATAGAAAAATTTAATATTGGTTGCCATTTTTGAAAAATATACATTTAAAGATTCAACAGAGTATCAAAAAAAAAAAAAAACAAATAATAGAAATGATAGAATTAAGAAGAAAGATAGCTTATTTTTTATGATCTCTTTTAAATTGACTGAGAAGCATCTCTTGCCAAGGTCTAGCAGTAATCCGCCAGCATCAAAGGGTTCCGCTTCCACTGATATCTTTCTTCCATGTCAGAAACATCCTGGTGAAAACGTTGTTGACCGTGTTCGTCGCTTACAGCACAACAGTCATCGGGGGAAAAATTTAAATCTGAATAGAGGAAGTGGATCTTTAAAGACATGGTAAGCCCATCTTTTCATATGATTGTAACATATTTTCCACGAGTTTGATGTTATTTTGGCTCAAAAATTTCTTGCCACTAGACAAAAATTGTCCAAGGCAACTTTCTCATATTCAAATAATTTTGTCGAATTCCTTATCTTTATAAAGGTTCTTATCTGTGGCGATATTAAATGTTGTTGCCTGGAAATACAATTGACACAAAATCTAAATCCTGAGATGTCGATAAAGTGGCATTCTCTTCAGTGCCATTAGTTGAACTGTTGGTTGGAGATGCTGGAATTGCATATTCCTCACTATGGAGTATTGGAAGTGTAGCGGATGGTATGTTGAGATCGTTCATAAAGTATTTTTGTCTTTTTAGTAATTCCTGGTCCCGAACCCTTTCTAAGTGAGTACCACACAAAAATAACAAACAGTTAAATGATTTGTTTGTTCACCTCACTTCATTGAAACAGAAAAAGCCTTGCATTTTTTTTGCAGAAATCCAAATTCTCAAGCTAGTAGTACATGAAATACAATACATATGAGCGGCCCAACACTTGTCCTGACCTTCAACATTAAAACCAAAGTAAAAACAATACGCTGTTTTAATTAACAGAGTAGTAAAACATTTTTGAGAGGTCAAAGTCATTTTACACATGCATTACATAGAAAATCGGGTTCATTTACACAAATGTGAGACATTTTCACTTACGTTTAATAAATAAAAAATATTTGAGAGTAACTGTAAAACTTAAACAGGTAGAAACTGAACAGTTTCAAGAAAACTCACAAAAATATTAAATTCCTACTACCTACTATACTACTATATATCTTCAAAACCGCAACCAATCGAGAAATCAGCTCATAATCAAGGCCAAGCAAGTGGCCAGGCGAGTTAAGGAACGAGAACTAGAGCTCCAGTGAACACTGCAACAACAGCCAGCAGAACAAATTCCGCAGCGGTGCCGCTAATCTTCCATGCTGCTCGCACGACTGTGAATAGGCGGCTCAACTACGACAGAGACGTCGCACAGAGCCAATCGGAGCGCCTTCGGTTTAGTAGGTCGATTTCGGGGCGCGATGGGTACGATGTTGAGCAGCAGCATCAGAAATTTTGGTGGCTGTTAGAAAGAGATGGAATTCCCTTGTCGATTCCGTTCGATCCGGGGTAAGCCCTAAGGCAAAGTTGGCCGCCTGTTATGTTTGTTTATGTAGACATGCCGTGGCCGGCTTACGTAGGTTTAGGTAGGATAGGTATATTTAAGTTTTATAAAAAAATAAAAAAATAAAAAGGAAATAAAAAATAAAAAAAAAAAAACGCAAAGCACTTTGCCAACAAAAAAAATATAAAAACAAATAAAAAACCACAAAAAAATTATAAAACAACACAGCACAAAAACAAAAAAAATTACGTATTTAATTATGTAGCTAGAGTAAGAAAGGTTAAGTAGTTGTAAGTTTTATTTAAGGTAGTTTTAAGCAAAAAAGTTTTTTTTTCCAATCTTTTCTTAGCTCTAAAATTGTAACTTTTTTTTTCCGAGGGTAGGTGAAAATCTTCCATAGACACTATGAGAATAGCAAGCGCGTGCTCATGGTAGTGTCAGATTCTTACTGACCAAAAACACCACCCTTCGATATAAATTTGTTAGATACTGCAACTAAGTTATACTACTTATCAAGCAATTTTTCTATCAGGAAATATAAACGTTTGGCAGGTTACTTTCCAATGAAAGATCCTGCATGTTCCGCAATTTAGACGCGGTTAATCCTTATCTCGCTAAGCCGAAAGGTTTTGTCCTTTGTAGACGACGTAATAAATTGCTCTCATCCAAAATTAGTAGGACTGTATTATTTACATGTCCGATTAGTCGGTTTCTATGTTTTCGCGCGAAGCTTCTAGTTTCAGCTTCGATTGTCGGAATTCCGAGATCCCTGTGGATATCGTAGTTTCTACCACGGTGCTTGGACAATTTCTCTAAGCACTTTATTTTGAAAGGTCTGTAAAATATTGGCATTTGTTTTTTGGGTACAACTCCAAAGTTGTATACCATAGGTCCACACCGGCTTTAGCACTTCCTTGTATAAAAGCAGTTTGTACTCCGTACTGAGGTGGGAATGTTTCCCGATCAACCAGTACATTTCTCTATATTTGATAGCTAGTTCTTTACGTTTCATTTTCACTTGCGAATTCCACTTCAACCTTGCGTCGAGTGTCATTCCCAGGTATTTGGCTTCATTTGCAAAGGGTATTGCCAAATTTATAAAAATTGGAAAGTCATTAATTTTTCTATAAGTGAAATTCACGAGAACAGATTTAGTTCCGTTAAGGGCGATCCGCCAGTCCCTCGTTCATTCATTTTCTTTATTTAATGCGTTTTGCAGTTTGGCAGTCGTTTCCTCGATTGTTTTACCTAATTGTAACTTTAATTAAAATTCTTTATTATAAGCTACGTCGAAAGACATAGTATAAGAAAGTATTAAGTTTAGCTTAGAGTGCCCGTGTGGGGCCAGTAAGTTAGAGTAAGATAGTTAAGTTAGTTAAGCTAGTTTTAATCACTTTTGTCTAGCATTTAAGATTTAATTGAATTAATGAATAAAAATGAATTAAAAATGAAAATGAACATCGGTTCTCGTTAGATCACCGAAATCAAGCAACGTCGGGCGCGGTTAGTACTTAGATGGGTGACCACTTTGAAACACCGCGTGTTGTTGACATAGGAGTAGGAGTAGGTGAGTTTCGATAAATCGGCTCCATGTTGGTAACACAATGAACCTATTTTGGTCTAAGTGAATCCTACCGATTACGAAGGATAGAAACCCAACCTAACCTAACCTAACTAAGTGTCTGCAATTTTGGGTTAACAAATGTGTGATTTATTGCATTTCAAAATGTTTATATTTAGCTCTAAGAAGATTCCTATCCATCTGCGTAATATCTAGAAATGTTGAGCATACTATTGATAAGCATACAATGGATCTATTTACCAGCATCTTTCTAGACATAATCAAAATCTATGAAAACGCCGTTGAACTGTGGGACGTGGGATCCCGATTCAAACTAATTTTCGATTTCATTTCGCCCATCATTATTGGTTGCAGCTTTACTTTTTTGAATTAGGCTAAACTGATTTTGTGACGCCCACCAATCTAGTAAAAATTATGTACATATGTATACACCTTCGTAGTGTCTCTAATAAAAGCAGAAACGTTATGTTTTGACTCTTAAAACTTTAAATCGACGAATTTCATCCTGCTGGATGAAAGTTAGTAATTCTAACTAGAATATTATAAAACCTGTATTAGTCTTACTTTCAGCTTTTCACTTCATATTAAATCTTTTTACGAAAATTGCCGTTTTTGAAGTAATAAATTGCACTTGTGAATAACAAATGTTTCTTTATAGAAAAAATTCGCCAGTTTCAAGTTTACACTAAAACCACAGCTAAAATGTCACTAAATTTGAAATTCATTCCGTGGAAGCATATTTAGTTGGCGTTATACTCATATTTCCAACTTCAATTATATTAAAGTTTTAGTCCGGCTAAGGTTACTGGAATAAACTAATCCAACTCTTCTTGAGATAATACTTCTTCTATATATATTGATATTCTAATTCAAAAATATTGTCCTTAGCTTGAAAAGACCAGTGCCAGTGAACACGTGTCCCTAGAAATAAGCCTCGCAGGAAACGAAGAAATATTCTTTCCAAACAAAGACGAAGGGAAAAACAACCCAGAGTGGACCAGGAGCGATGCCCAACAATGGAATGGCGTTGGAGTGGGGCCAAGATGTCACATAAACATATGTTACATATGTCCCTCCATAAAGATGCCACCATTTTTCACGCGTAACTATTTGCCATCAATACAGCCGCACAAATCCTACTGGAGAGAAACTTAAACAAAACAAAGATAAACATAATATCTGACAGCCAAGCCAAAGAAAAGGCTGATATCTTGACTTGTTGGGTCCCTCAACAGCAAATTCTGTAAACAAACAAAAGAAACTATGGAGCACCTGATCTCAGAGCGTTCTTCTCTAGCAAAAAGAAGATCCAAAACACTAGGCAAAAACATATTGAAGGAAGAAGACTACAAAAGTATTCCAGTCAAAGGGACTATCAAATTTCTAAAGATTTTGTATGATTCCTCGACATAAAAGGGGGCACAATAGACTGAAATCTGGTCGCAGTGCTAGCGGACATCTCTACCGTACCACAGATGCTATCATATCATATCACATCGTCTTTAGCTTTAGATCACGATAAAGCCACTCTCCTCGATAGATATAGCTACCTTTTCTTGATTGAACTATTTATAGTCTATTTCTGTTAAACTTTTTTCAAATTGTTAAATAAAGAAAAAAAGCATTTTCCAAACGTTTACAGATAGAATTTTAATAGCCACCTTGTTCTTCAAACCAATTCCACTATGTGCACTTTTACCAACACATAAAGTAAGGCTTAAGAAAATATTGATTTTGCAACAGTTCCATGTTCTTTTTTGCACTTCTCTAAACCTTACTTACTTAGTTGGCGCTACAGCTCGGGGTGAACCGAGGTCTGCTTCTCGCAACCATTTGTGTGTGCGTGTTATATTTTTGCACGAATGGAAGGGACCTTCAGTTTTTTGCCGACTCCGAACGGCAGTTGAGAAGCTCAATCGTGACAAATGACAGTGCCCACCTCTTTCGAATGTCTGACAAGCATCAAAGAGTATCATTTGTCACGATTGAGCTTCTCAACTCGCCGTTCGTAGTCGGCAAAAAACTGTAGGTCCCTTCCATTCGTGCAAAAATATAGCACGCACACACAAATGGTTGCGAGAAGCAGGCCCAGGTTCACCTCGAGCTGTAGCGCCAACTAAGTAAGTAAGGTGTTAGACCCGGCCAGGAGTTGAACCCGGGCAGCATTGCGTGGTACGCACTAACCACCACGGCCACGGCGACAACTTCTCTAAACCACTAACACCCAAAGTTGGAGTATGCAAAACTTAACCGTGCGCAAATTGTAAATAGTATATACTCGTAGAACTATCCCACCGATCGATCATCTATTTTGTCGATTTTTCTTTTACAGAAAGAAAGTTGATTTTTGTTGTTGTTGTTCTTGTTCTTCTTCTTTTTTATGCAATCAATTTGAATACATATCTTGTTTTCTTCTAATTTCTTATCTTTTTTTTTCTTTCATTTATACATTTTCTAACAACAAAAAGATTAATCACCTAATTTATGAAATCGAAATTCCATGTTTATTAAATACCATGGCGCCAACAAACTATAATCCAGGCAGATCATAAAAACCAAAAACAAGGAGAAAAACAGACAAAAAAATGTGTTTTCAACATAAAAAGTGCATTTCGAAATCGAAAAAAGAAAAATATTTTCTCGTCTTTTCATAGTGCTTAGCGGTATGAGGGTTTGACAGACACAAAAAAAAAACAGAAGATAAACTCGTAGTTATCGACAAGTGAATTAACCCAAATTGCGTAGGTTGATGCATAATTTTTAAATGCAGACAAAAACACAAAAAAAAAAATACAAAAGATGACCCCGTTATTGTTCGGAGGCTTAAATTAATTTAAAAATAAAAACCTGATATAGAAATTATTATTGTTTTGTTGTTGTTTTTTTTTTGAGATGCCGTTTAAGTCTAATTTTATTGCATTTAAGAAAACATAAATAATAAGACATACTTACGTGCTATTGATATATCTGCTGCAGATACTTTGCCTCCGGGTGTTATATGTAGAGCTTTGTTGTGGGCGCTTTTTAAAATTAACACATAGTCTCGTGGTGAACATATTGCACTGGTGAACATTACCTAAAAAAAACAATAACATATAAAAAATAAGATAAAAGTCATAGAACGAATTCGTCATCTAAGAATGGAATGAAATGTAATTAGTTTTGTTAATAATAAGTAGCAATTGTTTTGGGTCTCTGTTTCAGAGAAATGACTAATGTATGACAGAATGACGCTATTCTGAATAATATTCTAAGAAATTAAGCTAAAACAAAATTCATTACGGTGATAGCGTAATGTGTAATGTGGCGCCATTAAAAAAAGAAGATATACTAGAAATGGACATCACTTTGTCGCAAAGTCAAAAAAGCCACCGACAAACTTTTCCAATGGCTAGGCGCTGGTAACAAATTACCCAAATACATCGACTTTAGTCGTACACAGTTATGGTAAGGTATTGTAGGTAGAAGTGGTGGATTCGATGGAAGAAAACGCAAATAGCGCATAGATGGCGCCGTTTTGGTACCACAACCTCAGGTCGTTTATTCGGATTTAGTTTATGAAGCTAAGAGGATCAGTTCATCCTTTTCCCAGAAATCAAGATCGGCGATGAAGAGTTTGCGTTGCCTGGCTCTCGCTAGAGCTGAACATTTGCACAGAAAGTGAACAAGCGACGTATCTAATCTAAAGGTAGTATACTGTTTACTTAGAGTATTCATTTTCGTTCAAGTGCGTGCATCTGTCAAAAATTCAAGAAGATGGCCGCCAACTGTGAACCCACGAACTTTATTTGCATGTAATTTTCGTTTTTTTTTTTATAATTGCAATACTATTTAAGTAAATTAATTTTTGGCAAAACTTTGAAAAATGCGTTGTGCGGTGTACGAATGTTGTGTGAAAAACAACTGTGATGAGAAAATATGATCGAATGAAATATCTGAACAATAATTATAGAGCATTCAAGAAAAAGGAAAATCTAAACGAATAAAAGTTTTATAAAAAAAAATTTGTTTTAAATCGTATAGAAATTTTTGACAGATGCGCAATATACCTTAGATACGTGTACTGTGCTTCATAGCTATGTACGACTGAAATTGTTGTGAGGGATCGCTATTTTGGCTGCATGGTCGGGTTTTTTGTAGCAGCTCGTTTGTTTTTCACCAGTTGTAATTTGGCCATATCTTTCTGAATATGACTCAGTTTGCCAGACTGGTCCACCTCAGACAGGGTATTTTTTAGAAGTGTGGAGTGTATTGCCCTAGTGAGCTGTTAAGCGGTGACCCTCGCCTGCGAAGTTCGTCAACTCTCTCGTTCCCTTCAATGGCCCTATGTCCTGGAACCCAGAGAAGTGTGACTCTAGCCTGGTTGCACAAACGATTGAGTTTTTCCTGGCGTCGATCTACTGGTTTCGATGAGGTGATTGCTGAATTGATGACTTTAATTGCGACTTGGCTATCTGTAATAATAACGATATTGTATTTGGGTGTTGGGTCGTTTATTAAGGCATCGAAGATCGCTAGCAGCTCCACCTCGAAGACGGAATTCGGAAGGCCTTAGGACTTCGATAGGCCGAGTTTGAGTTTAAGGAATAATAAGTCACCATTTTAATTGGATTCAAATTTTCAAATTCGAAGTCTGGTTTTTATTTGTATCGCTTGGCAAACAACCTATAACTTAAAATAACACTACTGTCTGACGAAATTTTACGCGAGAACCAATCAATCAGCCTACATATTTAGAAGGATTTGAGAAAACTGGAACGAGGTTGTCGCACGTTTAAGTAACGAAGTTCCTAACCCCGCGGACCTACTCTCGAACAGTCAATCGGTTTGTGTTTCCACCCAAATTTGTTTTAGGAGTTTCTCTTTCAACCAAATGTTTCCATGTGAAATTGATGTAAAGTTTGCAAATTCAATCTCTTTCGTACAGAATAAATTCATTCTGATTAAATTATCTTGTCTGTTATCGTTTTAATTTTATTGATTTTGATGAAAGCAGAATCTATTATCGCGGCCTTTGCAATCTCGATTTAACTTCGGCAACACTATCTTAAGTATTTTTAGTCGTCGCGTATCTAGCTAAGCTTGACCAGATACTTTCCAACAAGAGTTTCCCGAACATAAGCAATCGTTGCTTTTTTTAACAATAAAAAAATGCAATTCGTTGTACGAAATAGCTTGGTTTGGCGGAGGCCAATATTATTTTTATCAGTCTCTGTTTCTTTTTTTTAACCAGATTTGTATAGGCGCCCATTGTATATGCGTCTTGTTTAGATTTAGTTAAACCCAGTAGCACTTCGTTTAATCATACATCCTGTGTGATAGATATCAAAAAGACAACGTCAATGTTTTGGGTTTTTTGTTTGGCCAAAATTGGCGTTACTAATACAAAGACTTATGTAGATATCGGTGTTTTTGTTTTCAAATTCATCTATACAAATCAAAATGTATCATAGATACTTTTCATAGGTAGAAAATAATTTAACGTCATGCATACTTTATGAAGATAATAATACATTTTAAAGTGCCTATATTTGTAGCATTTACTTAGATTGATCGTTCGCGCGTGATAAAGCACATTTTTGTTGAGGATTTGGTTATCTGTATTTTGTATTACAGACTAGAATATAATCTGCCTACGATGGATTGTCATAACAAGGTCTGGTTCGTGCTAAATATTTTTATAAATTATACCTACCTACATACATACTCGTATGTATATATAAAAATATGTGGAATATCAGAATATAATTTATTATTAGTTTTACAAAGCATATACAGTGATACCCTTCGTGAACGGACACCAACTGGAGACCTTAATTCAATTACATTACTATAGTTCAGTTGATATGTACGACAATGGTGGTGGATGTAAACAATTGGAATTCTTCTTACTTACTAGGGGAATACCCTTATTTGCAGGTAGAATGACATGTTTCGAATTATCCACCTTTTGCATCTCATGTTCAAAGTATGACTCAAAGCTTCCTTTCAAATTCAAATTTTTCCTTTACGAGTACTGCAGAAACTTAAAACAATCTAACCGATAATACTCGTATGTATATTACTACCAGAACATAAAATCCATAAATTCCCTCTTTCTTATTCTCCAGGACGGTTGGCAGGAATGTGTTTCCTAAATATTTCTTTATAAACTTTTTTATCACAAATACCAGATCATAACAATTATTATTTTTAATTATTTTGTGTAAAATATGTGGGGAAAAAACCCAATCATAGATAAATATTTAGACAAGTATGCTTACTAACTTCTTCATTCGAAAAAAGAGCTTCAAACTTGTTCCCATCTATTTACTGTGATGGCCCGTAAAACAAATCTAAGAACCTCTCCAAAGCAACCGGGAAGACTCACATCAAAGTAGACATTTCTAATGGAATAAAATAACAAATTAGAAGCACTCGGTACTCAATGGTAGACAATTACAGTTTAAATGTATAGTACGTATTTGTATTTATTTTTCAACATGCATCACAAAGGGCAATAACTTCACATGGAAAATAAATGCACATTTTTGATGTGTAGTTATTTCTCACTGAAGGTGGGCAATAGCTTCACTTTTTGTGGCAAATCATTTCTCAATATGTGAAGTTATTTCTCACTGAAGGTGGGCAATAACCTTACATTTATTATTGCTCTATCTTATGCTCAAAAACTAAAGATTCCATTTCAAATTTAGATATACTTAAACTTAAAATTTGTCTTGGCCATGCAAGCTAAAAAATTAAATATCTAATTTTTAAATGAAGTCTTTAGTTTTTGAGCATAAGATAGATAATAGTGAAAAATTGGCGCAAATTTTATAAGAGTAGATAAGGCCAAATGCCAAATTTTTCTTCATTTGGCCTTATTTCCACTTAAAAATAGAGATAATGCCAAATTCGGACTTATTTCGCTCGGCTTTATTCCACGGTACCCCTGAGTTTTTCGAAAAAATCATAAGTGGGAAATAATTTCACAAAATTTCTGGTTAAATTATTGCCCACCTTCAGTGAGAAATAACTTCACATCAAAAATGTGCATTTATTTCCCACTCGATGTGAAGTTATTTCCCATGTGAAGTTATTGCCCGTGAAGTTATTTCCCTGCACCTATCACAAATACAATTGACCTCCATCTGTAATGTAATGTAAATGTATATATAGGTCTGTTTGGTTTGTTTTTGTTATCTAAATGGGACATCTGTCAAATAGTAAATAATTTGAAAAGTGGGGGAAAATCCTCTCTTCTTTTTTAACTATTGAATATTTTCGCAAAAAACTAGTTTTCTTTTATTTTTCTAATAAATAGTGATTGATATTTCACAAATTGTCAGAGGATGGCTGTTTGATAGATGTCCCTCGGTGACTCAATGGATGAAGATTTAGCACGAGTTCGTAAGAGGGGACAGTTTTTGCCACTCTCATTAAATTTTTTGTCACCTCAATTGGCTCTCTCTTCTCTTGGTTTTTGACAGATTTAGTAATTTTACGTAAAATTACTGCACAAAAAACATACCTTATAATGGAGCTGTGTCGTGCTTTGCCTGTCAACAACGCCATTTAACATGACGGAAGATTCCATCAATCAAAAGGTAGATAGCCTTCTCATTCATAAGACGAAACCAAGACCCAACAACCTTATCAATTTAAGTCATCAAAGATCATGAACCGCAAAATATGAATTAACGTAGCTTCAATTAGCCACTGAATAATTGATGAATCACTTGGGTAGGTTTGCTTGGAGTGGGTATAGTGTCGGCCGTGATGGCAGTGCGGTAATCTTAAAGGGATTACTAGCAATCGCTATATACATTTGTAGGATACTGATAGACCTTATTAACTTATTAAAAAAAAAAAAAACAAAAAAAAAACAGCTATCTAACGTGTTAGTCCCTTTCATATTGTATTTCGCTCATCCAACAAGAAACTTTTCAAAAGAAACTTGCTCCCTCTGCATGTCCGATATACTGAAATTGGATACTGTTCAAAGGTTTTTTTTAGAATGAGCTTCTTTTATTGTTTGAAAGAAAATGTGACTGGGGTTAGCACCCTTCTGTCAAGTGGTAATCCAATCAGAGTACATAAAGTCATAGGAAAGGCGTAACTATAGTGACGAAGAACTACCCATTGAAGGTAGCAGCATTCAAAGATGGAAATTTGTGCTTTATTATGTTTGCACCAAAAAAATATGGCATTAGCCTCGTTAACCAAACGCGGGGAAGAAGACATAACAAATGTGTTAAGCAATGTTGTCGTTGTCACACAAAATTTTCTCGTGCACTTTGTGAAGCTCCTCCACCCCAAAGGCTAGGTAATAGGGCCAAGCTTATTTAATTCATAAAGGGTGGAACTTTCGTTATCAAAATAAGCTGACAATGCCCTATTGTATGGTAGGTTTTATTCCACAATTGAAATTGAGACTGGAATTAAGACGAATTGAGATCGGACATTTCTACATTTTTCGTTATAGTCAAAGGTAGTTTTTTTATGTATTTTTCTAGCATTACTTTTACTCGTGCAATTCAGCGTTCTTTGGGAAAAATTAAAAATCGGTCCCTCGAGCCATATAATTATTATCAGAGTATAAAGTAAAACTTGAAAAACATATACACTGAGTCCAAAAAGTCTCCGTACAAAAGCACATGCCGGAAATAAATGCTTCAATTAGATCCAACTACAACGATTAAATAAAAAAAAGAAGCGTTTATATGAAAGAGAATCTTTACTTCTTTATTTCTATCAAATTTCATTTACTTTTGAAGAACAAAAAAGTCTCCGTATAGCTAACGTTCCAAGGATCTTACGGTGTTTTTTGTATTATAAGTCATGCTGAAAGTTGCTTTTCGGAAACGATCAATTGTGTTTTTCCCATATTTGGTTAAAAAAGTGAGTTTTTTTTTATATGGAGGAAAAAAATAACCAAATTTCTATTGCAACTAAAAAATATGGTTAATCGAAAGGAAAAAGGCAGAACTTTAGCTAAAATTTTTAAAAATTGGTAACAAAATGGGTTCTTTGGTGCAATATGTCATTCAGTTATTACAAAAAAAAAACTATAACAAATAAACCAAGATCCTGGAAAACTTAGAAAAATTTACCATCGCTTAAGAAGAGAATTATGAGGGTAGTGAACAAGGTTTCGAAAACAAGTGCCTGTGGAAATCTTCAAACTTCTTCTTCTAATAAGAATTGTCTAAAAAATGGGTTGAAACGAAATGGTTTTAATGGTCGGGTCAGCAGCAGGAAACCATTCATCAAGAAATAGAACTAGTAAGCCAAATTCGCTATTGAGATGTTAACAGGGATAATTCATTTTGAGGTACGGTTATATCTAGCTATGACAGTTAATTTAGCATTTTTGAATCCGATGGTCGCCGTATGGTGTGGAAAAAGCCCAATACTGAAATAGATATCAAACATTTAGCGCCCGCAGTAAACTACGAATATGGATGGATACGAAATGGTCTGGGGTTGCATGGTCTGCTCCGCCGTGGAAAATCTCGTTTCTGTCGATTGCTGAATGGATAAATGTGCAACTCTGAATATACTCAGAGAAAATATACATTTAAGCACAACTAAATTAAGGTCTGGCAACAATTTTCTGTTTCCAACCAGATAATGACCCCAAACACACCTCAGGTTTGGTAAGAGATTGGTTACTTGACAATGTTCAAAGGAAGCTGAAATACCCAGCGCAGTCATTTGATTTGATCCCAATCGAGCACTTGTAGAATTACTTAAAATAAAATTTGCCAGCATTCTATAAGCAATAAAAATCAACCAAAACAATTCTAATGTATGATTGGACAAAAAATGCTCCAGACATCACATCTAACCTGATTCATTCCACGTGAAACCAATTAAAAGACATCATTCATAATAGAGACGGACCAACTTCGTACTAATTTGGTATTTTTTCCTCATATTTATTTATATTTTTAAGAAAATTAACCACTGTACGGAGACTTTTTTTGCTTTATTCAAGCACTGAACTTATTAATTGTTTTTTTTTTGTGTGTTTATTTTATTAAAATATTGTTTCTTTGTTAACTAACTACTTTGTCAGATGTATTTCTTCAAATTAGGGTGGAACTTTTATCTTAAATCACTTTGCTTTGATGTTTTTAGGAGTTGCGAAGTAAAAAGTGATACCTGTACAGAGACTTTTTGGACTCAGTGTACATATGAATAATTTCCGAGTTATTAAAATCAATTTGAAAACTTGCGGATGACAAAAAAATTATGCGACTGTATCCAACAGTCCCGAGCTATGTGTAAACATCACGCGAATGGGGTTTGTAGCTCCACTTTATTGGAAAGAAAGTGAATTATAACTAGTCACTGTTCGATAAAATTCAAGCCAATCGCATATAATATGCATGTATACTCATCGAATCCACTCCATTCGCAGCAGTCGACGCCAGGAAACGAACCTGGGACCCCTAAACTCAGTGTATACTGCGCCAAAAGTAGAAAACCCAACACACTCAACTGCCGCGGTTATAAAAACTTTTCATCCAAGTTCTTACATAAATAATATCAGCTTGTAGGCATGATTGAAGGCTTCATCAGTATAAGTAATTTCGAAAAAAAAAACATATGAATGAAGTTATTATGGAAAAATATTATTTCAACGTAACTATATTCACAAATGAGGTGCGTCTAAACAATATAATGTCTTGGAGCAATGACGAAATGCACTCTGATTTTACAAATATTTATAAACAATTTGTTTACACTTTATCTTAATATTTATCAGGAGTTCTATCACGAAAAGTAGCTCTTATTTTTTGGAACAAGGTGCCACTAGGACACCAGAGGCCAGTAGGTAGCCATTTTATTCGTAAATAGGTTGTAGGTTTTCTAGATGCGAGATTGTTAATAATATTTATAAATTAAAAGTGCAATTCACTGCTCTAGAAAATCCCCTTTCTTTTGACACCTCATTTGTTAAGATTGGTCGAGTGGGAGAGCCGCAAATGGTGATAATGATTGCAGAACATTGAAATGCAAAGCATTATGGTCATGTTAGAGCGCGCACATATACTTACACATACAATATTGCAACGATACCCACTGCTGTTTTTCAATCCGAAAAGCCGTTATTGAGTTAGGGCTGTATAACTATAATTTTCCCTCCCAACATGCAGTATTTTCACTATTTTCTGAAAACCATGACATTTTCCGGGATAAAAAGTGATATATACAAAATGGCCAGGAACATAAGCAATCAATATGTCAATATTTCATCGCGCTGCTATGAAATTTGAGTTACAAATTTCGTAACCGTTCGGTTTTCCGTCCCCGAAATCGCGGAATTTCTCCCCGAAATCGTGAAATTACTCCACTAGAAATTTTGCTGACGCGCGCTTAGATGTTTACTTAGTTGGCGCTACAGCTCGAGGTGAACCTGGGCCTGCTTCTCGCAACCATTTGTGTGTGCGTGTTATATTTTTGCACGAATGGAAGGGACCTACAGTTTCTTGTCGGCTCCGAACGACGAGTGGAGAAGCTCAATCGTGACAAATGATACTCTTTGATGCTTGTCAGACATTCGAAAGAGGTGGGCACTGTGAAAAACTTTTAACGTGTTTGCGGGGGGATTCGAACCCAAGACCGCTGGCTCAGTAGTCCGACGCACTAACCACTTGAGCTACGGTGCCCAGATGATGTTAGATGTTTACACATCAATAAAATAACTTATTTTATTTGTCAGAACTGTTAAAACCTCTTCTGTCCAATTTATTTTAAGCTGCACATATCATAGTACCTGCAATAGTCGCCAAATTGTATGGTTATGAAGAAAAAAGACAAGCTTAATAAAATCTACAAGTGGGCACCGTAGCGCAAGTGGTTAGTGCGTCGGACTACTGAGCCAGCGGTCTTGGGTTCGAATCCCGCCGCAAACACCTAAAATGTTTTTCACAGTGCCCACCTCTTCCGAATGCCTGACAAGCATTCAAGAGTATCATTTGTCATGTAAAGCTTCCCAACTCGCCGTTCGGAAACGGCAGAAAACTGTAGGTCCCTTCCATTTGTGCAGAAATATAACGCGCACACACAAATGGTTGCGGGAAGCTAGGCTTCTACCTAAGACTGCTGAAGCCAAATATTCATTCATATTCATTCACAATTGACAACAATTGAGAGAGAAACTTTTAATAACTGAAAATGGCAAATTCATTGAGCCAAAACAAATAGTAGTTGAATACCTACGAGCATGTCTTACAGTGACTAACTTATTTCACTAATTCCTTAAATGAGTTCTCAATAATGAGCACTTGTCCGGTAAGTTCACGACACACTAAATCACGCATCCGTTATTCTTACCCAGCCCAGCGTCCAGTAGCCGCATAATTTCCATTTGCAGCTTGAATTAATTTCATTGAATTGCTATTAATGTGATATTAATACCTGTGATACCGTGTCCCCTCACAAAAGACATTTACATTCTTAAAGAACATTGTCACAGGAAGCCACCGACCGCAATTAATAAAAAATTAAAAAAAAAACACAAAAACGTAAACCTTTAAAAATGACAAAATAATCCGACAACATACACGTCCGATGGTAGTCGGTAGTGGAAGTGGCAACCGGCAACTGGTTAATTGAAATGATCCAATATCCTTGGAATTATATCGGGCGCGAGTGTGCATATCAATGTCATAAAGGGTTTAAAAAAAGAAGATTTACACAAACACAACCTCCACAGATTGCAGCACCGAAATCGGATATACACGTGTATCTACAAGTATATGCCACTTCCACAAGCGAAGACCAGCTCAGATTATATATCAAATAAAATGTGCAATTAGTTTGTAATTTTAATTAAATTCGAACTCATTAACTGTGGTATAGATATGAGTATAAGTTTCGGTGTAAGCGTCAGATATCCGGGGCAGGTGTGGAGTGATGTACACCGATTTGTAGTTTAATTTTTTTTTTTTTTTTTTTTGCAAAAAAAAGGTATAAAATGTCATGAAATTAAACAAAAATGAGTACAAAATCTAAAAATAGAAATATTTACTTACCATCAGTAGAAAAGCAATCTTGGCATTGGTCATTAACTGTGGTAACCTAGAAAGGCAAAGAAAAAAAGGAGGAGTTAATTAAGATTTTTTTATTCTATTCTAGTCGTATGCATTCAAAAGCCTACTTATAAGGTTGTACATTATATCCTCATTTATTGTTGTTTTCTAACACAAATATGAGAATAAAATTTAATTTACATTTAAGGGGGACTTAAATTAATGCATAACGTAGCTTCGACGATTACTGCCATCACCATTATCATCATTTTCTATATGTGTGTGAATTTGAGCGAGTTTGTGCGAAAAAAGGTATATTCAAGAACCCCAATTGTTGAAAGTCACGTTCCTAACACTTTTGACAAATGATGTAAAATGTTTGTCTGTAGATGTTAGGTGATGAACTCTAAACCACAACATTTGAACTATTCCGAACCCCTTTTTTCTTTCAGAAATGTGTTTTGGATTTGAAATTTTTCAAGAGCATAATTGAGACTGATTGCGTGATGATTATTTAATTTAGATACTTGGGGAAGTGATAGCTGCTTTTTGTTTTCCTTCTACGGAAGGTTATGTTTTGGCGGATTTATAGAGTATGTATGTACGTATGTATGTACGTGCTTAGCAAACATGCATATATTTTGATTTGAGATTATGATTTCGTGGATAAATTTGTTTTAGATACCTACAAATAGTATCTTAGAGAGTTTTTGTACATGGTCATGCACATGAGCATTCATAGCTTGGTAAGTAATGAAATGGTGGATTCTGCTCATCGAACTGTGAAAAGCGACGACAACTGCATAAACAGTATTTGTATGCGAAACGAGGCACATTTTAACATAAACGGGAACAACAATAAACAAAATGGCTGAAATGCTCCATGAGATACAACTGCATCCATATTGTGTCACCGTGTAGTGTGCACTTTCATCAAGCTGCATGGTTGGACCTTAGTAGAAAACGGTCGCTAAAAAACGTTATCTTTTTGTGGCCTTAACACAAACGAGAGGTGTTTCAGACAAAACCTATTTCACACATGCGTTAAAAACCATTCCAAAATTCAAATAAAATCTTTTAAATAAAATAGGAATGATAAAATACATGAACTAACAAAAAAATTATTCGAGTTTCTTTATCAACCACCCTGTATTTAACGCCATGCATGCGTAGGAACTTCCACGGTTACGGTAATTGATGAGCATTCTCTACAGCCTGACACAGATGTACAGCAAAGCTGCTTGCAGTGATGCATACAGGAACGTACGTACGGATGTGCAGTTGCTGCCATATTAGCTCACTACCATTTTCAAAGGTTGATTTGCATTGCTCGTAGGTTTTGTCGAGGAGCTCGTAGAAACTAATCTTTGGTAGCGTCATATTTTTCTTCTGTCGGGGCGTGAGCGCATATTAGGCTAATATTGACGAATTTTGCCTTGACACGGATTGTCATAAGACGCTCGCTCACGTGCCGAAAGCTCATGACTTCTTGCCTAAGTCTGCTGCGTATGACAAATCCGCATCCGAATAAGCGCTGTTTATTTCCTGTATAGCAATCACCGTAGTAGATGTCGCAGTTTCTCATTCTTTTTCTGCCTGGCCCATCCCATCGCACTTCCTGGATGGTGGTTATATCTGCTTTATAGCAGTCTAGGGCCTCTGCCAGTTGTTCGCGTGCACCGTCACCGTTCAGTGAACGAACATTCAAGGTGCAGATCCGAACGTCATTGTCCTTTTCATTTAGCGTGGTTGTCAACAGTAGATCCGTCCTTTTCCGAGGCTTTTGGTTGTTTCGGAATCATATTTTTTTACGTGGTGGGAAGTTAACCTTACGCACAACCCATAACCTGGAGGGCCAGATCCTTATTTACCACTAGGACAAGGGGCCGGATCCGTCGGTGTCAGTAACCAACTACGGGGGTGTGAGCGCTGCCGTTGGCCCAATAGGGGCGTATCCGCCACCAACTCTTTTCCACGACCCTGACTAGTACGTGGAAATCCTTATCGACCTGAGCTACGAATATGCCGAAGTAGCTCAGATAAGGCTTTGTCTCCGTTCTGGAAATTTAACGCCACCGTTGACTCCATCTATGGAATTCGTCCGCTGTCGTGTATTATAGTGCTGCTATTTTCGCTTGCTCAGCACTCGCGCTTATAAGTCCCCGGTTGGGAACGACCAGTATCCAATGGCTACCACTTGGAGGTAAAATAAGAACAATTGATGTATAGTAACAGTTACAACACTGGGCTTTGCCAAGTTAAAGCCAGTCAGTGCCTACCCTATTGCTACAACATCCAGTCATCAAGTGAGAGTGAGAGAATAACCTCCTCCGAAATTCGGCCAATGAGCTTATTCTCTGCAACTCAACCGGAAGTCTATTCCACAGTCAGTATGAGTACAGAAGAGTGTCAATATTTTATAATGGTTGACAAACCTAATATGTTCTGCTGCAAAACGAACTTACACTTGAACTGAGGCAATTCATCGAGTGTGTAAGACACTTCAGTTGATATAGGAGGGAGTACACGCATTTGAAGAGTTAGCAACAATTTGGAAGGAAATAGGGTGATTTTGCCATGTGATATTTGTTGTCACAGAAGAATTGGATTTAAGCGATATTTGCGAACAAAAATAAAAAGATCCAAACCCCTCTTTGAGTAAGGCAAGAAATATCGAATAAGATGGATATGAAATTCGATAAGTGTTGACTTTTTTAAATCAAGGGGGTTGCGCTTTTGTTCCTAATCACCAAAGCTCAAGTTATCTAAGTTATATCTAAGGCTGTCAAAATATGAGAGAAAAATTGATTTGATTTGTCTGATGAATATATAGGAAGCAGACATTTCTTGGAAAACCGTTTTTATCGAAATTATTCGATACTAGCTGACCCGTGCTCGCCTTGCTTCGCCCCCCCCTCCCACTGCCATTGTTAAGGCAAAAAAAATTATATTGTGGATGAGTGCCGAATTATTTTTCGGAATTCACCCACTTAGAGATGGGATTACAAATCTTAGTGGATGTTTATGTTATTATAGCAATGTACTGTTCAAATGTCAGCACTTTAGGTCCACTGGTTTGGTCTGTGCGTTGTCTGTCAGTCAGTCAGTGAACTGTTCTATATGTACATTGAGATAGCTGACCCATGCTCGCCTTGCTTCGACCACCTATGATTGATATAACGCACGTTTGACTCTAAAAGCAGATCAGAATATAAAATTTTTATTAAAGTCCACATTTAAAGCTTGGAGTTATTTGCAACCTTGTTTGTACCACGTTGTGTTTCCTTAAAATATTTAAACACACATACCACTGGCAGATTCATACACATGCAAACATACATGTAATTAAAGGGTGATTTTTTAGCTGGTTTGGTTTTGGCAACACTGGTTTTGACAGCTGACGTGTGTTTAGTACCTTGTGTCACTGTCAAACAGCTTCAGTTTGGTTTTCAATTTAACCATGGATCGTCTTACAAATGAACAACGCTTGCAAATTATTGAATTTTACTATCAAAATTCGTGCTCGGTTCGAAATGTTCATCGCGCGCTGCTTCCATTTTATGATCGGCATTCTCGACCTTCTGAGCAGTCTATTCGGAAGATTGTGACCAAATTTCGCACCAAATTTACTTTGTTGGACATTAAACCACCAACACGTTTACGTACTGTGCGTAGTGAAGAAAATATTGCGGCCGTATCAGCTAGTGTGACAGAAGACCGCGAAATGTCGATTCGGCGCCGTTCCCAGCAGTTAGGCCTTTGTTACAGCACTACGTGGAAAATTCTTGACTTCTTCTTGACTTGCATGATATGTGGTTTCAACAAGACGGTGCCACATGCCACACAGCACGCGAAACAATGGCGCAATTGCGAGGCGAGTTTGGTGAACAGTTAATTTCACGTTTCGGGCCGGTCAATTGGCCGCCTAGATCGTGCGATTTGACACCATTAGATTATTTTTTGTGGGGGTATGTCAAGGCTAATGTCTATAGGGACAAGCCCGCTTCGATTGACGCACTGGAAGCCAACATCCATGCATTCATTCGTGAGATACCGGCCGATATGTGTGAAAGAGTATGCCAAAATTGGACTCAGCGGATGGGCTACCTGAGACGCAGCCGCGGTCAACATTTGCATGAAATTATCTTTAAACATTAAATTGCAAGGTTCAAACTATCGATTTAAATAAATATTTCATTCATTTTTTCGAATTTTTTGTGTTTTTTTTTTAAAAAAAGTTCTCAACCTCTTAAAAAATCACCCTTTACATATATTCGAAAATGTACGACTGACCTTCTTGAAATGATTAAAAAAAAAAAAAAAAAAACAAGAAACTTCGGAAAAATGATACAACTGACAGACATGAGAGTTCATATCGTTTTATTTAATTTATTATCACTAATTAGTAAATTAAATATGTATATTATAAAATCCGTGAAATACTGAAACAAGTTATTTCTTGACTTTTGAGAATTTGTCATAAATCTTTGAACGGCTCGACTGAGTGGTTTTGAAATTTATTTAAATTCTTAAAACAAATCTGGAGTTTCACGTTAGTTCGTTTGTTTTGTGTGTGGCTTGCTTTAGTATGTATACATAGGTATGCAGCAATTTATAAACAATCATTCGTTGAATATTACATTTATTATAACTCAATCAGTATATTTGCAGATTTATTTCTTAAATGCTTTTAGCTTACAATTTACAATAAATTATTTCACTAGATTAACCTAATGCAAAACGATTTCAAGTTGTTTGAATGGTATACCACACGAGATGCATTTTGGATCACTACTCTTTTAATACTAGTATTTCTTTAAATATATCTTTTTCCCTTAAAAAAAAAAACCGACTCGGGGTAATTTTTCCACTATTCCATAGCTGTTTCAAATTTTAGGAACTCGGAATAATATTTTAACCTTAGATAGAACTACTGACTCCCAATTGCTTGTTATAATAATTTCTTCTCTCCAAAGTTCTAACTCAATTGGTTCAATTCAATTAAGAATTTTCAATTGACGTATAGCTCATCGTATATTTCATTATTTCAAGTAAGATTTTCAATTCAATAAAAAGTTTTAACGTAGTAAAATACGTACATACATACATATATATGTATATACTCAAGTTACTATCACAACAGTAAACTCAGACAGACAACATTTTTCATCAAACTAAGCATTAATCCTACTAATTAATTAAAATGATTTATACAATAAAAATTAATTTATCATGTCAATTGATTTTGTCGATTGGGGAAAAAAAAGATTTTGCGATATGCTTCTAAAGAAATGTTCAGATTGATTGTTCCCCCTTTTCCTGGAATTTTAGTTCAAAGATTCACACATTTTATTGTCCATAGTATAAGTTAATTGAGAATCAAAATTTTTACAATTTAAGAGTCGCCAGGGTAATTAGAAAAAAAATACCGAAAGACCACCCACTTGTATCTAGATATGGATTATCTTCAACTGACAGTTTATAAACTAAATGGTGCAATCATCGGCATTTAATGCAGGTGCTAAAATACATATATAGATACGATATTTATATATACCATACATGCTATATATGTATACGTAGATACACATTTTGTTATTAGATTACGGATAAGATAGACGGGTATTGCTCGAATACCAATTTATTTGTTCAATTAGGAATGTGCGATATGTAATTGGCACGCTCTGAAATTCTATTTATTCGAGTCGGTATCGGCAGAGAAAAAATAAATACATTATGTACATACTAAGCTCATTGCCTTTGGTGTCCCGAATGCCTTTGATATGTATTTGGAATTTAAAAACCAATATTCTGAAAAGAACTTAGACTGACATTTTTTGTATGTATCTCGAATGTCAGTGGCATAAAAAAATATTTCAATCAACTTCAATTCGAAATTGCTTTTCCTGTATACTATGGGCAATGTGCCAGAATCCTTTTCTTGCTTTCTAGCCCTTTATTTTTATCTTCTGCTTAAGAATTTTTTTTATTTTTATTTCAAGGATACCATTGACTGCATAATTTTGCTGCATGCTTCAACAGAGAAACAAACGAAATCAGGGTAATGTCATAAGCAGGTACAAACACAATACTGGCTGAGAGAAAAGGAAAACTATTACTCAATTTTTAATAAACAGAAACTTCATTTAAAAAGTAAGTTTGGAATTCAACGCATGTTCAAAAGATTTACATTTCCAGATCATTTCACTGAGAGAAATTTACAATAAAAAAAATCAAATAGAAGCATGTTTAACATTTCCGTGTTTAAACATGTCGTTTTAATGAAAAATAGAAACTAAACTCTGGTTTAATGAAATAAATACATGTTTGGTGTTGAATTAACAAATATTTTAAATACATATTTGTTAACTTAAATTAGTTCATGTTTTATATTATCCATAAAATATGAAAGTTTACTTTAAATACTATTCTATTAAAATCAGTTTGTATTGAAATATTCAATCGGATTTCCATTTGATCTAACCATAAGCAAGTTAAGCAAAATTTCGTTTCAATAACGAATACATACATGATCATTTAAAATAGGACTTTGTTTGACTCAAATAAGTTCATGTTTAAAAAAAATGAATGAGCTTGTTTTAAACAGAATTATATTGAAAACGTTTAGAAATGAATTATTCGAATAGATGTAAACCGCATGTCGAAAGATCGGTAACATGGTTAGAAAAGTAACCGTGCTTATTGTATCCAAAACAAAGAACACATTTTTGAGAAAATCAGTGTTGCGAGTTTATTACAAACCTGTTACCTATTATTTTGATCAGCACTGTATTACAGATTTTAATTAGTGACGTCAATTTATTTTTCTCAAACAGAATGTCCATTGAATTAAAAATATACCTATTAAAGTTAAATAGATTCTATTTAATTTTCTTAATTTAGATTCTGTTAGTCTGAAATAGAAAGCATTTTGATTCAAATAAGCATCTGTTTATTAAATTTACATTGAACATATTTATTTCAAATAGAAAACAAGTTGATTCAATCGAAAACTATCTAAAAATTATGATTTAAACTAACAAAGTTATTCATTTTTAAAATAAACAAAAACCATTTTGGCGCCAAATGATATTTACTTATGTTTAGTTTAAACACGAATGTGCTTAGTTTTTTTCTCAGTGTTGCTATCATATGCAGCAACAGTGCATTGAGCTAAACTGTAAAGACGACAAATGTTTTGTTATTTGGCAAAGCAAATGTTTCAAATAGATTTATGTATTCAGTGACATGATTCAGTTGTTAGTATGTTAAACAAGAACCTCCACACTCCACAGCTTGGCAAAAAAAACAAATTGCTGTAATTAATTAAACATTAATTTGAACACATTTCCATGCAGCTACCCTAGTTCGATCACTGATTAACCTACCTGTCTGTATATTTACCTCTGCACACACGCAACGCGTAATATTGGGAGTGTCTCTTATTCAACTCACGTTTTAAAACTATGTAATCTGATATAGGTTGAGCATGTAATTAGGTTTAATCTTAATATGAGTAGACTGGGTGACAAATTTTCGGCATATCTGAAAAACATAGTATCTAATTCTGAGCCTTGAATTTATGTACATATATTGGTTAAATAGTTTTAAATAGCTCATTGGTTAAGTTGGAAAATTCAACTTTGAGGACAAAAACTTTTACGTGCCAGAGTGGATATCTCATAGCAGATTTAATTTAATTTAGAGCTAAGCGATTATTGAATAAATAGAGTAAGAATACCACCAATAAAGCAGAATATCTTTGGACTTACAACCGAATATTGATATTTTCATCACTGATACGCTATCGCCCTACCCAAGGTATCTATCAGTGGCTATCAGTACAAGTATACAATATGCAAAGATCTTTTTGTCGAACTTTTTGTCAAGCAATAGCTACAAGTTACCCAGGTCTTAAACAGGCACTTAATTTGTGGGGATTTCGGGTTGAAGAAATTAAATACAAATCTCTTCTCAAACATTTTCCAACAAAGTAAATAACTACAAAACCCAGTTGTCTCTGAATGATTAAAAGCAACAACAACATAGCATATAATCCAGTCAGTATTGTTAAAGCAATAAACCACACCGAGAGTAGAACAAATTAAAACTCAATCCACCTAATAGACCCTGTCTAAATATGTCAACTTATCAATTAAGATCGAATTTTTTTTCCTCCGTTACCACCTTTCCCCTACCTTTCATTATAGAAAGCAAATTAAAAAAAAATAAAAAATCAACACCAAGCTATCGAACCCCATTCGAAAGGTATTTGAATGATAACCACACAATACGATCCCCTACCTGCTCTCTATCTTCTTCAATAACAAAAACAAAAACACAATACTAAAAGACAAAAAGTTTAATTTGTTATTGCAAAAATATTAACAAATTGCTTGCGCGATCTAATCAAAGTAATCGAAAAACCCGTCTGTTCAAAGGTTGTAATAAATAATGTCCCTATTCTAAGCGCATATTTATCTGATTAAATTTCTCTCATTCTCTCTCGCTCTGATTTAAACGTAAATTAAGCACGTGTTATAATAACACTAACGAGAAAAAGGTACTCGAATTTTTTTTTAATTTGTTATTTTTTAAATAAATATCTAAAAACACAGCGCCACATCGTGCAACTGATCTTGTCCGGTCTCTTAAATAATTTTGCACTCGTTGTATGTACATATGTACATACATATGTCTATCGATATGTATATAAGTAACTCTATGTATATACATATGTACATACACGTTTCTGCTCTAAAAGATAAATCTTATCAAATGTTTATTCACGAAATGAAAATGTTTCCCATTGAATGTTAAGGGTTTCGAGTTACGCTCTCTTTATGACATCCACCCCTTGTTGGTTGCTGGTTGTGCTTCTGGTTCATCAAATGTTTCGATTTCAATATCCATAATTGGAAAATTCACTTATGCATACATACATACTGTTGTAGATTTATATGTATGTGCAGTGCATGTACTTGAAAAAGAGCTTGTAAGAGGTCATTGATTTTGCAAGGTTGCTTTGTTTTTCTTTTTTATATGTAATTCACTTCAAATTCAATAGAAATTCGACTAAGGTTGGTTTTTCTTTTTTTTAACTCAACGGGTAACCAGTCCTCTTTTTATTGATTTCACAATAACCTAAGAATGTGAAGCCATACCCAGAAAATGCCAGCACAAAGGTAGGACCAAGAGGAGAATCCTTTAAAAGACCGAAAGCAAACCCATTACACAGAATACATAAATACATATGTACACCATGTACCTATATACAGAATAAGAATATGAATAAAAAAAGGAATCCCGATAAACATTTCTATAGAAATATTTTGAACACTAAATTATATGGTTATGAGAATAAGGTTAGGTTGGTTGGGTTGCAAACTCTGTTCATAAGTGCAAGGGAAAACTTTGTACACAGATTTAAAGCTAAAGAATAAAACAATTAATTACAGACCAATCAATAAGTATCATGTTACCCGCACAGAGATAAAAGCTTCACAGACAATAGAAGGATAAAGAATGAAAGACGATAAACATTTCTGAATAGGATACCTGGCAGAGAAAATTGGGTTTACTGGTATCTGGTGGATTTTGTAGTTTATTATCCGCCCACATAATTTCTAATCTTCTTATCCCTCATGATTGTAAAATACCACAATTCGTAAAAACAAAATTATTCGCTTCTATGTCGAATACAAATAAATACATATATACAGGGTGCGTCACCTTTTATGTCGCTATGTAAACATTGAATAACTTTGACATTTACCAACCGATGGACTGAGTAGACATGTTTTTGAAACATCAATTCAGTATACAATTTCCATGAATCGCTTCACACCGAAACAACAAGGTTGTCGACATGCCGTTCATCAACGCCCAATGCGTTCGAATGAACTGGTTCAAGCGGTAAGAATGAGTGTTGCCGAGAACCCACATGTGTCGTTTCGTCACCGCGCTCAGCTTTTTGGCGTCAGTGGAACCACCTTGCGGCGCATTTTGAAGGATGATTTGCATTTGTTTCCATATAAAGTGCTTGACTCAAAGAATATGGCCGACAGACCTTCCACGTCGCTTTAAATACGGCCAAACAGACGCACAAAAAAAAAACTATTGAAAGTACAGTGAAAGCTTTACTTGCGGACAGCTCTGATAAGCGGACAATTCACTTAAACAGACACATTTTTGGGAGGCAATTTATAATTTTCTATACAAAGTTCTTATAAACGGACAGCTCTCATAAATAGCCGAAAATTATGGGACTATGAGTCTCCGTTTTTGGGACCTTTTACTGTGCTAAATGAGAAAATGTGTGCTTCACTAACTTCACTAACAATTTCTACGAAAATTTACCAATTGATAGTACATACAACGAAAAACAACAAGAAAAAAGAAGCCGGATTTAGTAAAAAAAAAAAAGTCAATTTTTAAAAGTGTGTTAGGAAAACGTGGCAACTCGATACCCGATAAGTAGTATGTAGGCATAAACTGTCTATATGTGTGTTTGACTTAGGATACAATTTTAGTGGATAATATTATTTATTCCTAGATTTTCAATACAATGAAAAAAAAAGTAGCGTCTAGGGAAAGTGTGCGCAGTCGTTTTGTGGAGTGTGAGTGCGTAGTGCTTTCTTAACCAGTATTTAACTTTTTATATGCTGATTAGAATACAATTAGGATAATAACTAATTTTGGGCTATTACCTTCTGTCGTAAGATGCAACGGGCACATCATAGTCGTAGATGGTAGGTTGTAAAAACAAATTTGCGAGGCTAATGAGCTCATTTAAAATGGAAGCAGCCCATGGAGCCATGAAAACACAGTTTCAAACCATTTAAACTACGAAAACTGTAACCTAAAATGGTTGCGCACTCTAACCCTTACCTCTGCGCACTCTTACACTGACTTTATTTGGTTATTTGGTTTTTTGATCAAAACATATATGAAACGTTTAAAAAAATATATAAAACATAAAATATATATTTTTGCATACATTTGCTCCTAAAATATAGAGCTACCAAATAATAGGCTATTTTGTTTGTTATCTTTTGTAAATTTTTCAGAATTTAAGCCAGAAGTCCAAAATGCGCACTCTTGCCCCGAACGACTATAGATAAAACTAAAGCATTTGATATGATTAACCTAACTAACATTTTGTTAGCGAAGTTTAGTAAAAAATAAGTTTTAGGGTTTAATGTTCAAATCGTTCATATTCTAATTGATTAATAATAATAATAATTGGCTTCAACAGTCCTAGGTAGAACCAAGCCTAACTTCCCGCAACCATTTGTGTGTGCGCGTTATATTTTTGCACGAATGGAAGGGACCTACAGTTTTCTGCCGTCTCCGAGCGGCGAGTTGGGAAACTTTACATGACAAATGATACTCCTGAATGCTTGTCAGGCATTCGGAAGGCACTGTGAAAAACTTTTTAGGTGTTTGCGCTACGGTGCCCACTAATTGATTAATTTATTTACTTTAAGTGACAAACATTTTTTTGTATAAAAAATAGAGTTTTTGCCACTCTTAGCACATAATTTAACAATTTATTTGAAATTGGGTGGGGTGAAGAAATATAAAATACTGTTAAAATATAATTATTTTACATAAGATACATACGAGTATTCAAAAATTGAATTGAATTGAAAGCTAAACATTTCAATAAAACATCAGGTAGAACCATTAACTAAGAACTCGATACTTTTATTATCCAGACTAAGGAGCCAGTATTTTACTTGTTTTATAAATACCAAATGAGAAGTTTGCATTCTGATAGATTGAGGGAGTTTATTAAATATCCTACACGATGAAATACTATAAAAATTTCGAAATGCAGTTGTTCGAAATACCGGTATAGACTCTGCTCAAAATTTCTATCTAAATAATAGATAATAGATAATAGAAATTAGGTATTAAGAGCGTTTGCTGATGATGGCTTAGGGAGGCAACTATATGTTTTTTAAATTTTTACCAATTCCGGTCAATAACTCTTACTTAAACACAAAATTAACCCACACTTACGAATTTCAAGAATATGTTTGTCATAACTATTCTATTTAATCTACATGTAAATACATGTAGGTACAAGAGACCTACACCATAAGATATTCGATTTATTATAGTTTGCAAGGCCAAATTTTTGCATTTGGTCTTATTTCACTTTGAAAGAGTAAAATAAGACTAAATTTTAACGTTTGGCTTTAATGCGCTTTGTGAAAGTTAGATTATATATTTCACTTTCCATTGTTTTAATGTTGCTTACCCTTTATAAATCAACTAGTTGAACCCGTGGTCGCCTTGCTTCGCATTCTAAAGGGGTTTTTCATGCATACAAATATGCAATTTCAGTTGGAGCGAAGAAACATCGAAGTATTTGTCTAATTCCACAAAAGTATTTAATAAATTTTGTTGATTAACTGCGTTTTATCAAAAACGTTTCAATGTGTAACTTTCAGCCCCTAAGCGCTTCTACCAGATGTCGTTGCAGAATTGTAACTTTAGGTCGGGTGCTGTTACATAATTTTGGCGACCTCAAGTTTCTTAGAAGAATAGTACCTAGGTGCACCCACTTTTAGTTTGAATTTATGTGATGGAAGCCCTGGATCGAGCAGATAGAGAATTTCAAAATTCGACCAGATAACTGGTTGTTACTTCTTGGTCCACAACCCGGTTGATTGAAATACTTACATTCTGCACTGTGACCATCAACACTTGAAAATATCTCGCTATTAATTGCTGGAGCTTGATCATTGCGAGGCAACAAAATAGCTAAGAATTCTCACGGTTTGTTAGTTGTGACATATCACCGTAAAAGGATGAGATAAGTTCTTCGGTAGAATACACTATTTGGAACAAATAATGTGATCAATTTACTTTTCAATTTTCTTCCGGAAGCGTTCCTCCACCAATTTTAAGTAACAAATAAGAAAATGTTGTGCGTTTGGATTGCCGCCTGTTCGTGCCCGCATATTGACGGTCAAGTGCATTTAAGTAACAATTGAGCCCAGAGACTTGACTGTTCCAGGCAGGCATTTACTTCGTCAGCTTTTGTGCCTCGTGGTACTACTAATAACGTTTGCCTAAAGTTTATCCTGTTAGGTTCTGTTAACGATTTCCACTGCCTTACGGTGCATTCGTCCCACATAATTAGACAACAGTCACGGAGAACTTGAGCTTTATCACTATTTCGGGGAATAACGTAGCTACTAACCCTGACGACGCTACAGCCAAGGGCAATATTACCTTGGCTTCGGATCAATGAACAACCAATACTTCCCAGATGACTATTTTATGTGATGACTAACTGACCCGGCGAACTTCGTACCGCCTCAAAATTAATAAATGTTGTGTCAACTTATAAGCTGAATTAAATTCGGTTTTTTATTAAGGTAAAATAAATACTCAAAATGAATTAATTTCATAAATGTACACAAATCAAAATGAAATGTCTGTCTGTATGTCTGTATGTCTGTCTGTTTGTATATCTATCTATCTATATACATATTTATCTGTCTGTCTATCTATCTGTCTGTCTGTCTGTCTATCCGTCTGTCCATACGTCTGCCTGCCTGTCTGTCTGTCGGTCTTTCTATCTGTCTATCTATGTATCTATCTGTCTGTTTTTCTATCTGTCTGTCCGACTGTCTGTATGTCTGTCTGCATTTAATGCGATAACAGAAAAGATCATATACAAATATTATACATTGAACAGACCGTCTTTTTTCTAACGTTTCAAGGCCAATAAGAGAACATGTCGTCAAGTATGATGGCTTATAGTTAAGGTTCCACTTCAATTGTTTCACAACGAATCTTGTTAACGATTTTTGTATTCTTTCAATAGGATTAATTGCATTTGAATAAAACGGATACCAAACAACAGAACAATATTCAAGTAATGGACGTATTAACGCCATATAAACTGATTTAATAGCATACGGATTAGAAAATTCTGAACAATTTCGTTTTAGAAAACCCAACATCGAATTAACTCTTGAAATTATGTAGTCCATGTGAGAAGAGAAGGTAAGCTTTGTATCCAAAATGATTCCCAGGTCCCTTACCTCAGTTTTACGCAACAGAATAGTATTCAAAATCGAGTATTCAAATAATAAAGCAGTTGAACAACGATGGGCAGTAAATACATGACATTTATTTATGTTCAATGGAAGACAACCACGTAACAATAAGATTTCAATCACTTTTGAGATTTAAACAATCAGTCAAGTTTTTAACACGCAGGAATATTTTTATATCATCAGCAAAAATTAGGCAATGAGCATGCATAAGCAAAGAAGGAATTTCATTTATGAAAATATTAAATAGAAGAGGGCGTAAATGACTACCTTGCGGGTTGCGGGACACGTGATGAAAAGTTTATTATTTTTGAAGTAACGTTCCCAATCTTAACACATTGCTTTCTATTCTTAAGAAAGCTGGAAATCCACATAAGAAGCAATCCATGAATTCCGAATGAAAATAGTTTCGCGATTAAAATATCATGACGCAATGTATCAAAAGCTTTTACAAAATCTGTGTACACGACATCAACTTGACAATTGGATTCAAAAGCATCAATTACATACCTACTTAGTAAAAAGCATCAAATTATTCGTAGTTGATTTGCCGGACACAAATCCATGTTGCGCACTGCATATATGTTACTTAATATTAAAATACAGGTTATCTTTAACAATTGATTCAAAAAGTTTTGGTATTGCAGATATTTTCGATACGCCACGGTAGTTCTCAACATTAGACTTTGAACCAGCTTTATATATTGGAGCAACATAAGACAACTTCCATTCATCTAAAAATATATTAAATATATAATGATAAGTTAAAAATTATCTGAAGTGGAAGATTTATTAATGACTAACACTGTTTTAAAACAAAATATGGTATCCAATCAGGACCTGCATTTAAACAGGAGTTAACTTTTTGAATACCATTAAAGATGTTATGTTCTGAAATACGCAAAGATCCCATATCAATATTTGTTTGAACATGTGTATCAATTCGCGGAAGGCAAAACGAGTAATGATCAACATAAACTGATTGAAAGTATTGAGCGAAAAGTTCACAAGTACCCTGCAGATCAGTTGATAATTGATTATTATACTCCATAATTTCTTGTAAAGAATTAGATTTCCTTTTCCCATTTAAAAATGTCCAAAAAGTTTTTGAATCATTTGCTATATAAGATTCTATATTCAAAATATATTGCTTGTGCAAATATTTATTTAAAAAATTAAATTCTCTAAGAAATGTTGTCTGTCCACATTCAAATTTGATTTTTTATAAATCTTAAACGCTTTATTTTTCACATTTTTTAAATTTATAAGCCTTTGATTGTACTATGGTAGCAAGAAAAACCTTTTTCTGAGGAATGAATTTCGAAAAAACTCAAATTAAGTTGTTAACGAATTTTTGATAAGCTTCCTTTAACCATAATCCTGAAAGAATATGCGTCCAGTTAATTGAGCTAATATAATCATCAAGTGCAGCAAGGTTTCCTTTTCTAAAATTATACATTAGATGATTTGACATAACAAAATAATTTTTTCAACAATTTTCAAATTTCAAAGAACAAGAAATAGCTACATGATGAACTGAATTTCGTAACAGCGGACATTCAACTTCACTTACAATACAGAGCAATTGGTTACTTGTAAAAACTAGATCAAGAAGTCTACTTAATGAGTTATGAATACTATTTATCTGAAACATATTAAAATAATACATTCAAATACATAGTATCGATAAAGTTAAATTCACAATCTTTTTTCATATTAAAGGGTATTAAACATTTATCTTCATTAGAATAAATCCATTTTGTATCTCCCAAGTTGAATCACCCATAATGAAGAGATATTGATTTTCTAATGGACTATTAATAATAAATTCTACATTAAAAAGATGACATTCGTATATAAAAAGTGAACTATTGGGAGGAATGTAACTCACAGAAAAGAACATTTTTTTATCGGAAAAATTAACACTATCAATTGTTCAATTTTATCATCTACCTTTGGCAAAGGGACAACTCTACTGCGCAAAATTGATCGCACTGCAATTAAAACTCCTCCACCGCGTAGTTGACCACCAGTTCAAGCGATGAACGTTGTAGTGACAGTCAAATAGTTCGGCAGACATAATAAATGTATTTAGCCAAGATTCCGTGATCACGATTACATCATATTCATGCAATGAGCTAGCCAGGAATAATTCATTTGTTTTTGTTCGCAGACCTCCTGCATTCTGATAATATGTATATAGTAATTTGATTTGAGTCTGACGAAAAACAAGATACACTTCTGAATTGATTTGACAGAGTGTTGCAATTAGATTTATCAACTTCTTCAAGTCATTGCTGCTTTTCCCCAGCTTGATCATATTTTGGAGACGACCGAAATTCTCTCACCAACACATTATTTGGCCAATTTTTAGGGTATTTTGACAGATGGAACAAATAAGTTGATATTCCAATTTTAAGATTAATGAATTTGAATTTAGAGATATCAGCATCTTTTTTGACAAACTTAAAGCATGAAGCATCATCTTCTGTGCATTCAAGTTTGGATGCAACGAAGCTACTCTTTTTTATTCTCGCCACATTCTTTCTAATTGGATGCCAGACAGCAACTTGGGTACTTATCTATAATAAAACCAAAAAAATACCCTTTCAAAATAGTATACATACTCTGCACACACTATTAGTAGAGTCACACATGATTCCTTTAAATTTCCACCACATAAGTTTTGCTAAAAAAACCAACCCTTCTTGTTTTCTCTCTTTTTTCCAACCCCCTTTTGCTTAAGTCTTATTTTTAACCGATTTTACTTTTTCACAATATTTGACAAACTGCCTAATTTATCTATGACCAATAAAGATTTCAAACTACACATTTATACAAAATAACTTACATCGTATCTTTTTGACCTCATTTTACCCTCATTTAGGGTTTGGTATTTTTATATTCCAATAGCTGGTTGATATACCATTTGCAGTTAATCGAGCAGCCAGTGAAATGGTAACAATTTGATAATTTAAATTGTTTTAGAACACTTGCACTTCGAACTTTTTTTCTTTGTGAAAAAAAAAACAGGAACTTTAGATACAATTTTTATTTTTTAAATTAGGTAGGAATTCCTTTCACTTTCACTTTGATTATTTTATTTTTTAAATAAATTATTTTTTTAAATTTTGAGAATTTCACCAACACTTTTTTGCAGCACAAACTGTATTTTTATTTTGCCAAGAAAAAATAAAAACAAATGGACTTAAATTTCAAATCAATCAAAAAATTTAATTTCATCGACCTTTTTTTTAAAAAGGATAAAATAGAATAATTTTAAAATTATCACCAAATCACCTCACAATTGAGACAGATTTAAAAGGAAAAAAAAACAATAGTATCTGAACTCAAAATCTTAAAACGAGATCAACCCTTAAAATTTCACCATAATCGATGATTGTGCGTCAGGATTACGAATCCTAGAGAAGTTTCTCCAGCGCGATTGTCTAAAAAAAAAAACTGTATCTTTTACTTGCAGATACTTTACCCGAATTCGATTATTATTTTTTTATATTGAATCACACACGGCGATGCAAGCCCAATGAAAGGCGCTATGAAACTGAGTTGAATCGACAACGGGAAAATGGTTTAAACTTAAAAAAAAAAAAAAAAACGAAGGCAACGGAGAAAAAATAATCGAAAAACTAAACAGTACAAAAGTGTGTGAATGTGAAGACAAAAGCAACTGCACCCAGAGAGTCGATCGCGTTTTGTTCTATTCTCCCTTCCAGGCGGATGGGTTATGGTTGAGCTCGGCCGTAGGTACTAACATTTTACCGCAGCAGCTAACAGTACGGCAATCTACAAACTACAAGTAAAGTGGGAGTGAGTGAGAGAGAGAGCGGCGAGCGTATAATCGACGCAAACCAAAATTGATATCTATCTCAAAACACAAGAGAATACAACAATGCAAGTATAATACTCTCCTCTAGCTACAGATACACGTTTTCTGAGGTGAGGAGCTGGGTTTCAAGATTTCCAATTTGACATAACTGTGTATGAAATGAGGGTAGACAGTGGAAGAATCCAGTCCAGAGAAAGGCAGGAATTCCTTCATCCCTTGTCGCATACACCTACCGGCATCGTGACCTAGCGATGGAAACATCTGAGAGAAAAAGGGGTTGAACGTTGAAGATAGATTGTGTTTGTGTGCGGAATGTTGCGGCGAACTTGCTAGATTGTGGATTGCATTCTGTTGTGGATTGAGTGAATCATGTTGTGGTTGCTGGCTGGAAGTCGATGGTTGTGCGCATTGAAAACCAATTTAGTGTGCGTTGGAAGTTTGAAGAGGTTTGGTATGAAGTGGACTCTGTTTGTGTACTTTGGATGGCATGTTTGAGTGCAAACCGAATGAACTGTTGAGTTAAGATTGGAAATTTATTTTCAACTGATAGAAATGTTGTATGTTCAGATCACAATGGAAAAAATGTATGCATTGTACATTTTTATTATTTCAACTAGAGATCTGCTAAAGAGTGATTTTCCAATAGCAGTGATCACAGCGAGCAGTTGAGGGAAATAGCAGCTAAGAATAGCAGTGATTTAATCACTAGAAATAGAAATAGACAGAAATATTTTTGCACGAAAAAGGCCAATAGAACTTGTAGCAAAAAAATACACTCCTCGAAAAAAAAGAAGACCAAATTACATTGAGTGATTGTTTTTTTTTGAAGTAAAACTTTTATACGCACGTATACGTGCGCCTGTTGGGAAATATAATATACAAACATACATACATACATACATACATACATACATGCATACATACATACATACATACATACATATGTACATACATACATACATATGTACATGCATACATACATACATACATACATACATATGTACGTACATACATACATACATACATGCATACATAAATACATACATACATCCATACATACATATATACATACATACATACATACATACCACTGCACTACGCCGGACAGACTGGTGAGGCTAAGCTCAGGCCACAGTAGGGGTTACAAGTGGCGGATAGTTGAACGGCCTGCGGAAACGTAGGTTAGCTGCGAATACCCAATAACCGCCGTCTTCCATGTAAGTGCTCCCCACCCTACATGGTGGCTACGAGGGATACAGTAAGGAGAAAATGGCGAGATCAGAAGTACCCGCCACACCGTGAAATATGCAACTCTTTGCCCCTTAAAGAAGGCAGAAAAAAGCTGAGAACCACAACCGGTTCCATACGATGACCACGTCATCAGATGCTTGAACCATTAAAACCGAGCCCAGTAAGGTTTTAATTATGGCATACTGGAAAAACGAATCTGAACAGAAGCTATGAGGGCTGACGTCTGCAGTATTCTGTTACCTGAGTAAGCAAGAGTGAAATTTTGTTGAAATGGCTTTCAGGCTAATGCTGTAAGCGCCCCCGCCCCATTAAAACCCTGGCAGGCCTCAAAGTACGTTCACTGTTACGTCGCCATTAAGTTGGTGGTATAGGTACAGATGTAACATTCCTGTTTAGCACCGATCCGGCTCTGGCGAAAGACCTCATAAGGGCTTGCGCCAACCCTCGCATGACCTCCCTGCTTGCATAGATAACCATGGGATCCTAGGGCGACTACAAATTCGATCAGTGATAGCGGCTTTGAGTGGGGACCCAATCGAAATGAACACAAACCAAACAAACGAAAAAAACATAACAAACAAAAACATAACTGAAAAAAAAAACAAAAAAAAAATTAAAACAACGGAGAAATAATAGAGGAGAAAGAGGAGAACCTTTTCCTGCGGAGCTCAAGAGTGCTGAGGTCACCAGTTGGCCAAGGAGTAGCAGTACAAAGGAGCATACGACGTGAGTCACCTATAATACGAAAGGTGACGGTCGAACCAACGACCGATCGCGTATTGCCATGCTCTATAGCAGCACAGACATCGGTCGCTCTGCAATAGATTATAGTTTGCTTATTCAAGTACAGAGCAGACTATATACTATATCAGAGCAAACGCTATTTATCTGAGTTGATATATATTATGCTCCGAAATCTAAGAGCAAAGTACCTGCTGTAACAGACACTTCGTGTGCCTGCCGTTTGTCATGTTCTTACGAAATCAAATTACGTGCGAGTTCTACTGTTATTTTTCATTTGTTCTGTTTATGTCCCAATGTGTATCGACTTAAATTAGCCGAATGCCAAAAAAAACACTAAATTTTAAATGCAGCTATAATTTTATTTGTTTGTAATTATTTCGCCTTAAATAAATTTCTTTATTTTATTTGGCAAAATATTAAATTGTATTTTTAATTTGTTTGGCTTTCATTTTATCACATGTAAACAATTTCGCTGGAAATCCGTGGTAGCATATATTTTGCTTTCTGCTTTCTGAAATTCCAGGAGCAATATGTAGTTCAGCATAGACTATGGCAGATCGACCGATGTCTGTGCTGATAAGCAGTATGGCAATACGCCGACCGATCGATCTGCTTTCCACAAGCTTGGTGAACAAATTAGAGGCCTGGTTGAAATGCTAGACGATGGGAAAAGACGTTCAATCCACCAACCAACGAGGGATGCCATCGAGAGCATCAGAGCTCTTTACGAGTTGTCTGCATCTGCAATCCAATCGCATGACGAGAGGGCGAAGGAGGTAATTAGGAAGAACACCTCCTCTCAAACTTCCCCCTGGATGAAAGTAATTCTGGACCCAAAGAGAAAGCAGACCACGGACGATGAGACCCCAGAACCGAAGCGAAAGCAGAAACACCCATCGACTGGGAAAACCGGAGTAAATGAGGCAGTGACCACAGTAGAAACCCCAGCAACTAAGGAAACAAATATCAACGCCCTCAATAGCAAAAAACAAAAGATAAGAGAGGGTGAGCTATCAAGAATAGGCCAAGAGGTCGCAAAGAAAATCAAAGACGGCGCCGCTACCAAGGAAGTGGCCCAGAAGAGGCACGAAACCAAAAAAGCAAGACCCGACGCTATTGTCATCGAGGCAAAAGGGGAACTCTCCTACGCGCAGATATTGCGAAATGTCAAAGCTGACCCCAAATTGGAAGGAATTGAAAAAGCAGTATCAATGATCAGGAGGACACATAAAGGCGAACTGCTACTAGAACTCAAGGATACAGGGAGTAACGCATCTGAATTTAAGAGCGTCATCAGTGAAGCACTAGGAGAGCAGGCATGTGTAAGGACTCTCACACAACGTATTGCCGTCGAAGTCAAAGACGTAGATGAGGTTACTACAAGGGAGGATATATACGCGGCTATTAATGGCCAGCTTGAATTTAAAGGTGTTTCAACAGCTGACGTTTTAACTCTGCGAAAAGCATATGGAGGAACCCAAACCGCGACGATAAGCCTTCCCGCGGAAAAAGCAACCAAGCTGCTGGAAGCAAGGAAAATTAGAATCGAGTGGGTTACTTGTCGAATTCGCGAGCTTCAAATGCCTTGAGTTTGGTCACCTAGCCAGAAATTATAAGAGCGAAGAAGGCCGTTCTTAATTATGTAGAAGGTGTGGAACAGAAGGTCATATCGCAAAGGACTGTGATAAGGAGCCTTCATGCATGTTTTGCAGAACGGATAACACAAAATATGCAATGCATGTAGCCGATAGCAGCAAACGTCCGGTGTTCAGGAGAGCCATTACAAGCAAGTAACCATGAAGATAATACAGATTAACCTTAATCACTGTAATACAGCTCAGGACATCCTGGCACAAACGGCTAGAGACGAGACGCGGGAGCGGACAAAATTTTAATCAGCGAGCCGTATAAACCTCTCGACAGCAATATATGGATCTGCGATAAAACAAAGCATGCCGCAATTTGGACATGCGGAAAACACGCCTTTCAAGATGCTAGTAATCAGGCAGACGGCTACGTTCCTGCAAAAATAAATGGGATCAACTTCTACAGCTGCTACGCGCGACCCAGCTGGACGGTAATTGAATTCCAGGCAATGCTAGCGTAAGCGCAGATGCACATGAAAGAACTCCGGTGATAATAGGCGGAGACTTTAATGCCTGGGCAACAGAGTGGGGTAGTAGACTCACCAATGCTAGAGGACGTATCCTATTAGAAACATTCGCATCCCTGTATGTAAGCATTGCAAATAATAGTCGAGCAAACACCTTCAGGAAAGCGGGGATCGATATAACCTGTAGTAGTAGTAGTAGTACTTTATTATTAGTTCCATAGGAACTATATAAATTCATTGCTTACATTTTAACAAATTCATTTAGAAATTAAGTCCAGCGAATTCTATACATTTTTTTTTAAAGATACAAAATTTGTCTAGTTCTTTGTGTCATTTGGCAGTTCATTAAATAGTGTAAAACCCTTATAAATAATTGAATTTTGTGTACACACACTTAACATATTAGGGAACCGCAAATCATTACAATTTCTAGTGCATATGGTTGGACATCTCTTATATATTGGACATAATTAACTAAATATTTTGGCATTAAATTATTTTTAACTTTGTATACTTACTCGTGGGATCTAATCAAATGAACAAAGACAAAAGAGATAAAGAACAAAATACACAAACTTCGGGGGAAACCCCAACAACTATGGATGACGAAAAATGTCAGGAAACCCACATCACTATTTCGGATGCAGAAAGCGGCGGAGCGATTGATATCGACTTGGAGAATCTTCTTCTCGACGATGACAGTCGCTCGGTTGCTAGCTCATCCAACATCTCCTTGCAATCCACTGTATCAAACCGCAGCAGGATTGCCAATAGTAAATTGACAATAAAAAGACTAGGGAGGAAGAAGTGGGAGGAGCTGACAGAGGGAGATAGGAGAAGGCTTCACAGTTCCCGGGCCTACTTGCAAGAGCTGTCCTCGCGAGATAGTGAGCCGCTAGCTAGCTGCTCGAGGGACACAGTTTCTGCAACAGGTTCGGACACAAAGGGGGTGATGGGACCACCCATGTCTGTGACTTGCCGTAGCCAGTCGGGACAAGGGGTGATCCCATTAGCACCTGTGAAGGAAAGAGGTGACAAGGGTGAGAGAAAGGTGCAGGACCGACTGTAGGATCACCAGACCCATCAACCAAGAATAGCAGCAAGTCTCCTACTCGCACAATCTTGGCTGGTGGTGAGGAGATCTTTCAGGTGGTGAAGACGGGAGAGGAGCATGTTAACGTCGCGACAAGCCTACGCTCGTCAGGCGGGATATGTGCACCAACCCCATCAAAACCAGGGAATTGCGAAGGGAACGACGAGCAAGGGAATGCTAACTCCACATTGGGTAGCTACTGCACTGTGGTTTCCGCACAGTGCGATTCGAAGCACTGCCATGGCTCGGGATTACCCGAAGTTCCAACGGCCGCTGAGAAGAGCATGGTAAAGAACGCAGGGCAGCAAGCCCCGTCGAGTAAGCAGCAGCTTAGCAAGGAAATCAAACAGCGAGCCAATGCCAAGAGGCTTATTAGACGGCTCAGCAAGCGCGACCGCACATCCTACACGGAAAGTGATGTCAAGGCGCTAGATAGGGCAAAGCAAGTTGTAGCAAGGTCGACACCAGGATAACAGGGAACACCTAGGGCGCATGCCTCTAGACGGGCTAGCGGGAGGCTGACTGCGGCAAGGAAGGGAGGTCACTTACCCCCCACTTCAGTTGCGGACAGGCTTGTGCGACCCCCTACTGATGCGGGTAAGACACTGACGTCCGAACCTGCATCGGAAGCGGGATGCTCGAAGAGAGGTAGGCATGACGATACGACTTCTCCACCCTTACCCAGTAATAAAAGAACAAAAACCCACTCTGATATTGTCAGAAGCAACCTAAAGGTTGCGGTAGTTGACTACGGCAATCCTGAACGGAAACTGACAGAAGTTCAGTGGAAATTAATAGAGTTTAGGATCCTTGATAGTGTGAATGATGCTCTCCTGAAAGGAACAGAACCCTATCCACTTGTTGGACAGCTGACCACTTTCAAGGGATTTAAAATCATGGAATGCGATGATGACAATACCCTTAAGTGGTTGAAAAAGTTCGTATCCGACACCGAAGCTCCGTGGGCTAATGCCGACCTCAAGGTGATCGAGAAGAAAGAACTAATCAACCCAACTAGACCCAGAGGTCGCATGCTTCTCACAGGTCCTTACCTCCCGAAGGATAGGATAGAGCGTAAGCTGCGACTTCTGAACCCAGAGCTTCTTAGCAGAGATGGGGAAGTAATTGAAGTAGGAGAGCACACTGAGGCTGGTATGGAAGTGACCATACTCCTCAGTCACCGTTCGATGCCGCTACTCCACGAAGGAAACTTTAAAGATCGCGTTGGGATTACCAGATGTAAGATAAGACCAATTGCTGGACCAATCCAGCAAGTAAGAAAAGAAAAACCTTGCCATGTTGAAGGTAATACAGATTAACCTTCACCATAGCAAGGCGGCCAGCGCTAACCTTGTCTTCCTTATGGGAGACAAGGACATTGACATTGCCCTCATACAAGAACCCTGGACTGTCCGAGGCAAAATTATGGGGCTAAACTCAAAAGGCCTGAAAACATACAAGACCGATGCACCGAATGGTGAAAGTAAGATAAGAACTTGCATTGTTTCCAAAGAACATATAAAACTTTTTCTTTTATCTAGATACAGCAACAGTGCCCAGTTAGTTGTTAAATATGAGGGACAGGGAAAACCCTCGCTTGTAATAGCATCTATCTACATGCCATACGACTCCGCGGATGGACCACCATCTGAAGACATTGCCAGACTTGTGAGAAAGGCGGAGCACGAAAAATGGGACTTGCTAATAGGATGCGACGTCAACTCCCATCATACACAATGGGGCAGCACGGATATCAATCCTAGAGGTGAGTCTCTTTTTGAATTTGTAATAGAACATAATCTGTTGATAGCAAACATTGGGGATGAACCCACCTTCATTACAAAGAATATGCGGGAAGTCCTAGACGTTACATTTATAAATAACTCAGACTCTCTCTCTGTGAACCGGTGGAGAGTTTCCACCGATATATCCTTTTCGGATCACAGAATCATTGAGTTCGAGATAAATTAACCTAAAACCATACGCACAAAATATAGAAATCCCAGAAAAACCAACTGGGATCTTTTTGTCAATGAAGTAGAGAAAAATAGTAGTAAACTACAAGAACAAGAAACACAGACACCACAAGAAATCGACGCTGTAGTCGAGGAAGTATGCACTATCCTCAACAACGCGTATAAAAAGGCATGTCCTTCCAAGAATATACCCAATAAAAAGTCACCGCCGTGGTGGCACAAAGAGCTTTCATCCATGAGGAAAGAAACAAGAAAACTCTTCAACGCGGCAAAAGGACTGAATACTGAAGAAGACTGGGAAAAATACAAATCCAGTCAAAGGAAATTTAAGAGCGCAATAAGCAGCTCCAAACGCACCTCATGGCGTATGTTCTGCAGCAAAATTGAGAGCACCACAGAAGCGGCGAGACTAAGGAAGATCCTTGAAAAAGAACCATCAGTACCCGGGTATCTTAAGGATACAAACGGCAACTGGACACAATCCTGTTCTGAGACCTTGAAAGTTCTGCTCAGCACACACTTTCCAGGATGCTCGACGAATCAGGCTGAAAACTTGCACACGAACATCCAACCACAAGAGAAGATGAGTGTACCAGTAGGAATGGTGACTGCAGAAACAATTCTGTGGGCGATTGAGTCATTTCAGCCCTTCAAATCACCAGGCACTGATGGGATCTACCCAATCATGCTGCAAAAAATGAAGCACCTATTGGCACCAACTCTAGAAAGAATTTTTCAAAACAGTCTTAGCTGTAGTCATGTACCAAGAACATGGCGAGAGGTGAAAGTGGTTTTCATTCCTAAAGCCGGAAAACCCAGCCATACTATTGCAAAAGACTACAGACCCATAAGCCTTACATCATTTATGCTGAAGACCTTCGAGAAGCTGATTGACGTGCACATACGTGCCAAGCTCAGCCACACCAATATGTCTATGGCACAGCATGCATATACCAAAGGCAAAGGCGTGGAAACAGCGCTGCATGATGTAGTCAGCACCATTGAAAGATCCCTGCATTTTAAATAATACACGCAAAATAAACAGATGGAACCGTCAACCCACCACGTCCTCGTCGTGGTTCTGGAATTAGGTATTTCGTAGGGTTCCCATGCTCCTTCAATGTCGAGAAACGCTGCAAGCGTGTATTATTTAAAATGCAGGGATCACCCACCACAATAAACGAGAACGAACCGACACTAACAGAGTTTACAAGGCACCATATATCCATATTTTTTGAGTAATTTTTCAAATTCACCGTCCGTAGTCCATTTTTTGTATGTACATATTATAACACCACCTGTTCGTCTTGATATGCTATTACACCTCTGTATATTATAAATCGGAACCAGTATTTCCTCGTCTGAGATTTCATCGGTGACGGGCGTTTCTGAAAGCACTACTATGTGATGTCACATTTTTCACTAATTATAAGTGCTTGCACTTCGTCAAAATTGTTTATTAGTCCTTCAACATTTAAATAAATCACACTGATATTTGCTGGTTGCTAATAAGCTACACGGTTTCTCTGGACTTCCAGCTTCTTGACAAACACTTCACATTTATAGCTTCGACAGTCATGACATACATCAAGATTTAAACCTAAATTCTTATTCGCTAACACACAATTATTGCACTTTAAGTCGATTTTATCACAGCCTCTAGTCTCATGGTTATCACCGCATTTTGCACACACAATCATATTTTTACAGTCACCGGCTTTATGTTTATAGCCCCAACAATTAAAACACCTTCTTATCGACACATAGGCATACACAATACACCTGTCCCATCCTATATTCAGTCTTCCTCTCTTCATAATTTGCTTATAGTCCTCTTTGCCTAACTCTAATACTGCTTTGTAACTCACTGTATTATTCCTTTTCGCAGGTAAAGTTTTCACACAATTGATATCTTTGACAGTATTATTCTGTATTTTTTAATCGCCGCTTCCAAGGTTTGCTTTTTCCCATTCATCCCTCATTCCACTCACAGTCACACATGGCTTCTTAAATTCTGGTACTGAAACTTCATACTCATTTCCAAGCTTTTGTTTCGCCTCTCTTTCCAAGACCTGCCTTGATTCAGAGTCCTCACAATTTATAATGACCATTCCGTCTTTTTTATTAACTACCCCACTCACTTTCACTGCCAATGACGTTGGATTTATTTAATTTTTAATATCCTCTTAAGTTTTTGAAGTAAAACTTTTATACGGACGCGACGTTAGTCAACATTTTTTGTAACGAAGAAGTGTGACGACTGATTACGTCATAGCTCCGACTGAATGAATACATACTAGCTTTTCAAAGTAATGGAGCAGATACTATTCCTGTTGGTAAATATAATAAACATAATGTACATACATATGTGCATACATATATACATACATAGATTCATTAAATACATACATTGTATACATACGTTACAATATGTACATATATTACATACAAACATTGCATACATACATTACATATGTACATACATCACATACAAACATTGCATACATACATTACATGCATACATTACATACATACATAACATACATACATTACATACATACATACATTGCATACATACATTACATATGTACATACATTACATACGTACATTATAAACATACATTACATATTTACATACAAACATTACATACATTCATACATACATACTGTCCGTCTATCTACCTACTCCTACATACCATTTCACGTCTAAACCGCTGACCAATCATAATTTGGTATAGAGATAGTCTGGACTTGAGGAAGGACATATGCAAAAAAAACTGCCCGCTAGTTAGCGCTGGAGTCAAGTTATTTACAACTTGTACATATATTACATAATTAACTAAAATGATTCTTATTCACAGTTTGTGTTGGTATAACTTCTCTATTAATTTACCAAAATGATTCATATTTACAGGTTATGTTAGTATAGTGCTTAAAAGGATGTTAAACTTACGGTAAGTAAACTAACTATTCATAGGCATCTCATAGAAGATCAAATTCTTGTGCGGAGTCATTGAAAAGCGACATTCTTGTATAACATGCAAGCCCAACGCAGAGTGCAGCGTTTTAGAAGAAGAGGCGATTTTCAAGAACTCCTAGACAAAAGAAGGGACCTAAAAATTGCGATCAAAGAAAGCAAAGCAAGATGCTTCAAGCGCTTATGTGACGAAGCGGACCCTGGGGAATGGCGTACCGAATGATAATGACAAAACCCCACAATTATCATGTCCGATAATGCTAAGGTCTATTGTAGAGCACCTATTCCCACAGAGACCATCGGCTCTGTGCAATATAATCAGAGAACCCAGCACAGAAGCAGTTCCAATAATAACACCAGGAGAACTTCTCACTGCATGCAAGAAAATAGGCACCAACAAAGCACCAGGATCTGATGGGATCCCAAATATGGCAGTGAAAGCCGCCGTTCAAAAGAGACCGGACATGTTTATAACAACAATGGAGAAGTGTCTGAAAGAGGGGGTTTTCCCAGAACAATGGAAGCTGCAACATTTGGTACTCTTACCGAAGGGAAACAAAGCACATGGAGAACCAGCATCATATCGCCCAATATGCCTACTGGACACACTGCTTGAATGGATCATATACGATAGATTGCTTACTGTGGCAGAGGAAAAAGGAGCACTGTCAGATCACCAGTTCGGGTTCAGAAAATCGCGTTCTACCGTGGACGCCATAAAAGCAGTTGTTGACACAGCAGCCGAAGCAATAAAGGGAGATGGCGATGGGGAACAAAGGAATATTGTGCAGTAGTGACGCTGGACATCAAAAACGCCGTTAACTCAGCAAACTGGCCATTCATAAGATCACTAGCCAGAATGGATACGCCTTACTACTTACGAAAGATTGTATCCAGCTACTTCACCAAAGAAGGTTGAGATATGAAACCGAAGAAGGAGAAAAGTACTATAAAGTCTCCGCGGGAGTTCCACAAGGATCAGTACTGGGCCCCCTACTCTGGAATATCATGTACGATGGAGTTCTGCAACTAACACTGCCACCAGGAGTAAAAAAAATCGGATTCGCTGACGACATCGCCGTTGTTACGGTTGCAAAGAACATTTGCGAAATTCAGTCAGCTACGAACGAAGTAATTAACCTCTTCAAAGACTGGCTAACATGCGCCGGCCTAGAAGTGGCAGACCACAAAACGGAGGCTATCCTAATAACCAGCCGGAAAAATGTGGAATACGTGGACATAAGAGTAGGAAACCAAACTATCAGGTCGAAAGACTCTGTAAAATACCTAGGAGTAATACTCGACAATAGACTTAGCTTTAAGCCTCACATCGACTCTTCGGGCAAAAAGGCTTCAAAGCTCCAGGCAGCACTTTCTGGAATACTGCCAAATATCGGAGGACCCGGATATGCTAGAAGAAACCTTATATCCAAGGTAGTAAGCTCAGTCCTTCTATACGCTGCCACACGGAGGACCTGGCGATAAAGGAAACAAGGCGAACATTATCCTCAATATATCGACTTAGCGCACTAAGGGTAATCAGTGGGTTCAGAACGATTTCGGACGAAGCAGCCCTTGTCATCGCAGGAATGATCCCCATCGATATCCTTGCGGACGAGATGCAAAGAGTCTATACTAGGAGAACCTCTAGTAACCAAGAGGTCATCAAAAGGATCAAGGAAGAAGAAAGAGTGGCTTCAATGACCTTGCCATCTGCTCATTGAAGCCACTCTCGGTGGGAAACCACCACGAAGGGCAGATGGACCTATGAATTGATTCCAACCATAGACGCTTACACAAGCCGAAGGCACGGAAACTGTAACTACCACCTTACGCAGTTTCTATCTGATCACGGTGGGTATCAAAAATACCTACACCGTTTTGGGGATGATAGATCATCTTTTTGTCTAACTTGCGCCAATCAGGAAGAAGACACAGAGCATGCAGTATTCCACTGCATACGCTTTCTGGGATGGAGAACTGACATACGAAGTCCACAGACAGATGCTGCCGTCAGAAGAAAATTGGTTGGAGATCTGCACATTCATAACATATGTGCAAAACGAGCTGCGAAGAATAGAAAAAATTGGTGTGTGTAAACTACGCGCGGCAGAAGTAAAACATGCATGTTATGCTAGAATAATTATAATTTTGAAGTGTTGAATGATAATAATGAATGACAACAGAGCTACAGACTGTAGCCATTTATACTATACACTGTCTCATAAGTCAGAGGTTCATCTGCTGATGGTCGGAAAAATAATGTATGTATGTATGTATTTAATGTATGAATTTATGCAATGTATGTATGTATGTAATGTATGTATGTATGTATGCATGTAATGTATGTACATATGTATGTATGGAATGTATGTAATGAATGTATGTACATATGTATGCAATGTATGTATGTATGTAATGTATGTATGGATGTAATGTATGTATGTAATGTATGTATGTAATGTATGTATGTAATGTATGGATGTAATGTATGTATGTAATGTATGTATGTAGTGTATGTATGTAATGTATGTATGTATTCAATGCATGAATGTACAAATGTATGCATGTATGTAGGTATTTAGATAACGGTAATCCGCCATCTTGGTGCGTCCACCATATTAAATATCACTTATGTAGCTACTATATTTGTCTTGTCAATACCCTTTCATTCAATACCCATATTAAGTAGTTCGTGAAGCTGAAAGTCATCCGCCATCTTTTCATTTAATACCCATATTGGATGGCTCAAGAGGGTAACGGTTTATGTATGTAGATATGTATGAATGTATGTACATATGTATGTATGTATGATTATGTATGTATGTATATATGTACATATAGGTATGTATGTTTGTTTGCATGCATAGTGTGCATAGTATGAATAGTATCTGCTCCATTACTTCGAAAAGCTAGTACATATTTATTCTGTAGAATGTATGACGTAATCAGTCGTCACACTTTTTCGTTACCACAATTTTTGACTAACGTGCGTATAAAAGTTTTACTTCAAAAATAAGACGTGCAGATGAGCAAATATAGGAGATATAGCATAGATTGCTTACCAGCCCCGCGAAGAAATACCTAACGGGAGTACCGCGGGGAGAGTGGTCGAAGAGTGGAGAGTGTGGGTTAGTACGTAGGCGTATTCCTGGAATCGAGCAATCAGGTCTACGAATCGTGCATGCTAGTAGCCCGGGCTACTAGTATCTTTAGAAGATTACACACCAATTGGCGCAACCAAAAAAACAAAAAAAAAAACGAACTATATACACACTAAGTAGGCACTATGTACATACATACATATACACTAAGAACACACTAAGTACACACAAAGTACACACTAAATACACACTATGTACATACATAAATATATATATATACACTTAGTACACATCAATCACATTCCATGAAACTAATTGCTCCGAATTCTCAGATTTCACCAAAAAATCTAACCCAATATCTTCTTGATGACTTCCTGGCTCCCTGTGCCAGAATCGGCAATTAAAAACAAAAATGTAATCCAACACATTCCTAATGTAAACCAACAACAGCCAACCAACAACGCATATCTCCCCTCGCCACGCTTAATGTAAACATCAAACACATTCCAAGACACTTTAATGGGCAATTAAAAATGTTCCCACGCTTATGTAAACAAAAATGTAACCCGATACCCCTCCTAATGTAAACAAACAGCAGCTATCTCGCTCACTCTCACATGAATATCTTCCATCTCGCTCTGGCAAAGGCACAGACAGGTGGACATACGAACATGCAAGCGTTCACAGAGGGACGCAAACGTGTAACAAAATAACTGCGGCTACAGCGTGGAAATGCCGCTCAGGCAAAAGCTCACACAACAGGACCTTCAAACCGAACTTCAAAGATATGAACGTTTACGGAATGACACACACACGAACTTGAGCACACACCATACGAAACTAACGAACTAGACTAGACCCATACGTAATGACACAGACATAAACGAACAATACCCTTCAGGACATTTTCAGACACATTGAGAAAGACGTGTGAAGATGAGGAAGTGTCAAAGTGAAGTATAAACAAAGTCGGCGTTTTTTCTTGGTCGTGTTCTTGGTCGTTTTTACTCGGTTGTACGGCCTATCTTGTAGTCATCTATGTGTCTATTTGTTCCTGCTTGCGTCGTGAATTTTTTGTACTCATTGGCTGGTTACTGGTGAGTCTGTTTTACCTACGAAATCTTTTTTCTTTTTTGTTTCTGGAGAAACAATAAGCCAGCTGTCAACTGAACTTGGACTAATTCACAATTTAATACTTATTTTGGTTTATGTCATGGCTAAATGTTCATTGACTGTTCTGAAACTTCATCATCATCAATGAATTGATAAAGTGCAAAGGCCATGCGTGCAATAAAAGCTTTCACCCAATTTGCATTGGGTTGACCAGACTAGCCTCAAAATACTTAAACGACTTTGTGAACAAATTTAGTTTATTATGCGAGACTTGCGAAAACAAATATTTTTGATCTGATTCAAACTTACTGTTTTCGTCTTGGAAAGATGAACTAATCCTTCAAAATTGTAAGAAAGCGAATGACGACAGATTGAATCATCAACTAATTGTCCAATACATTGACGAACTTTCTAGCATGGTTATACGTCTTGAAAACCAAAATAATGCTCACTTTGACAAATTGATGAAATCAGTTGAAAAAATCAGTACTGTTATTACCAAAAGCATCAATAACTGTTCTGATGATTTAAAAAATATTAATATACATATATCAGCACTGACAAATAAATAATGAGTGATTCATACCATGATAGCTTGATACGCATAAATGACGAGGTATGTGCAACGAAATCACATTCAAACGATGCTATTGACGAGATTAGATTAGCTAATACTAAGATTGACAACGCTAATAATCTGTCGACAGTTACCGATTTTGCCAGGTCCGCTACAATGCACGAGGCATTATTACTGCTTGATAACATTGAAGACTTTCCACAACTTGACAAATCCCAATGCGTTTTAATCAACAGTTCGCATAATAATATGGGAGATGATAGGTGTGCACTTATTTTTCTGGAGTTAACCACATAACCATCAGCTGCCAAACATCGAAGTCTGATTTTCTTCGTTTAAGAAAAAAAGCTTGGAGATCCTCTGCTGGGAATAAAAAAAACCAAAGCCAATAAAGTCAACCAGGAGACCCCATCCCAACGATTGAGCAATGCCTCCTGTGTTCCTGTTTTGTCACAAATCTTACCGCCGGCCGCCTTCTATAAATCCAAGTCATCCGTTAATCTTGTCGCCGCCTTTTATGCTACCTGCAGTATCACAACTTCCACTTCTAGCTCCACTACATTTACCACCACCCTGTGTACCAATCAATAAAATTGTTCCTGAGAAGAGAGTCATTAATCGTAAACAAATTTACATACAAAATGCTGAATATGGCACAACTGAAGCCGATATCATAAGGTTTATTGCCAACAATTTTGACTGTCCCGATGTTGTCTGTAACCAGATTGTTCCTTGGAATTTAAAAAGATCTGAGCTACAGCACCTCAACTTTAAAATCAGCGTTCCTGAAGATAAAATTCTTGAACTACTTAACTCTCACAAATGGCCTAAGGAATGTTTGGTACGGGAATTTGGTTCGAAAAAGCCCGTGAAAGGTAAACCAAATTTACTCAAAATAAGACGCAACTTTGGAAGGAGCTAAAGATTTTTTACCAAAATATGTCTGAGATGAGAGGTGATAATTGAATTTCGTCGTGCAACTTCTTCATGTGATTTTAATGTTATTGTTCTTGTCGAAACTTGGTTGAGAAGTGACCATCTTGATGCTGAAATTTTCGACTCTTCGTGGCAAGTATTTAGATGTGATCGTTCTCTTGCCCACGGCCAAAGCAGAGGAGGTGGGGTACTTATAGCAATTAACACTTCTTTATCCAGCGTTCCTGTTGCTACTCTGCCTTCACCAACTGACAACTCGAACCAACAAGTAAGGACTAAAATTACTGTCGAAGACAAAGATATTTATATTGGATGCTGCTAAATCCATCCTAGTCAACCTTCTGAAGTCTACGAGACAGCTATGAACCGTGCCTTATCTGTTCTGTCTTCTGCGAATGATTCCAATGATTTCTTCTTCTTCGGCGATTTTAATCTTCCTGGACTCTTTTGGACTCCCTGTGATGACAAAACTTCCTTATTTGACCCAGTTAATATATCGACTTAGCAGCAATCATCTGTTATTAGTTTTTTTGCCATAAATGGATAAAATCAGATCTGTGATTTAAAAAATAATTTTAGTAATGTTCTTGATCTTGCCTTTACAAATGTTTCCGATAATTTTGTGCTAGAAGAAACTTCATCCATTGTTGCCAACAAAACAAGTATTTTTCACAAAGCCTTTACGCTTTGCTATTTTTATCGTGATAAAACTCGTCCTAAGGTTAATGAAAGGAAATTAGTTTTTGATTTTAAAAATGCAGACTATAACAGTTGATCAAAAAGCTCTTGAACTGAATTCAGTTTTAAATTCTGTCATTGAAAATTTAATTCCGAGAAAAGTAATCACGTCAAATAATGCTCCTCCGTGGTATGATACAGTTTTATGCAATTTAAAAATCCGTATAAATAGAGCTCATCGCAACTGGATAGCTTCGTCTAATACCATCGACTATGAGATATTTTTAAGCTTAAATGATGAATTCGTAAATTATGATAAAATTTGCTACGATAGATATGTGTTTAAAACTGGCTCTTTTTTGAAAAAAAAATAGATAGAATTCAATAAATAAAGGAAATTAAGAAAGTCAGTTCATAAGAAATAATTATACTTCCATTTTGAAAATATTTGGAAATTTACGCATAAAACACATTTTAATTATGCTAAAATTCTTGCAAAGTACTCTAATAGTGAGTATGACCTCCAAAGGCTTCGATAACTTCTTCCAGACGTTGAGGCATCGAGCTGATTAGGTTCCTTAGGTTAGCAACTTAGATTTCAGCCCATTCTTTGTTTGCTTCCAATCGTAGATCTCTCAGACTGGAATATTGTCGCCCGTTCGCAGAAATCCTATTAGACATGATTCCCCAGAGGTTTTCAATAGGGTACAGATCATCAATTTCTTCCAAAAAGTTTATGAGCACTTTATTTAAAAGGGAAATATACATATCGGCATTTACTTTATTGGTAATAAAGCATATTAGAGTTTTACCTGCATGACAAAAACCTGCCCATACCATGATATTGCCACCTTGAAAGTTTCTATGCAAACTAACTTCATGTTTTTTGCGATTGTCGTGCCAATGTTTCCGATAACCATCAGGACCATCTAGTGTGAACTTTTTCTCGTCACTAAATATAACTTTTTCCCACTGGTTGGTCCACGCTAAATGTGACATTGCAATTTCAGGACGTGCGGTTTTATGCCTTTGTTGTAATGCTGGTTTACCTTTACTTTTAATCCAGGTAAGGCACTCTGAATCATGTAAAATTTGAGTAACACGTCTTGCGGAAATAGATAAATTCAGCTCACGTCGAATCTCGGATGAACTTAATTTTTTGGAGCTTGCAGCTCTGACGATATCACGTTTTTGACGAGCAGTTATAGTTGGTGGACGTCCCGGACGTTTCGGGTTTGCGTACAATGGTCCTAGTCTTATCACATTTGCCACGCCAATATGCGATCTATTTATTCTTCTAGCAATATACCGATTAGAAAGTCCACATTCCTTAAACGCCAGCACCTTTCCAATTTCTTCTTCAGAGAATGTTTTACCACGTGACATTTCTATATAAAACCTTCTATTATTAAGCTTGCTTAATTTAATTGTAAACCGAAATACAAATAATGCTTACTGTAAATCTCGATGAAAAATTCGCACAAATAAACAAATTACTAAGCAAAATGCGTATTAGATGCCTATTGGAAGTACATTTATTTCTTTCTATTCGGAAACTATCACTGATATTATTTTGTACACGGAACCCAAATGCAACAGGATCTCACGCAATGTTGCTTGTTAAGAGCAGATTAACGCAAACAACTATGAAAGTCTGAACTTTTGTGTAGCCGTTAATTTTGTACAAATTTTTCTTAAGTGAAAGTATATTTATTTTTATGGGTGTATGGTGTACATGACAGTTTGCTTAATTGGATCAAGTCGTATTTGTCGAATAGAACCCAAGTTGTCAGTTTTTGTGATGTTATTTCGCGTTATATTCGTGTGTCCTCTGGAGTGCCTCAAGGTAGTCACCTTAGGCCACTCTTATTTTTGTTTTTTATTAATGACTTGCCCTTATTGTTCAACGGGTGCAGATATCTTCTTTATGCCGGCGATCTTAAATTGTTTTGTAATGTAAACAATACACTTGACGGCCTCTTAATGCAGCAAAACTTAAATACCCTTATAAGTGGGTGTAAAATGAACGAAATGATGCTAAATGTGGAAAAGTGCAATATTATTTCCTTTTTAAGGAAAAAAAGTGCAATAAATTTTGACTATTTTATTGACGGACAAAAGTTAGTTCGAAAAGATATAATTAAGGACTTAGGAATTATACTTGACAAGAAACTAACTTTTAAACGCCATATTGACAAAGTACACTGTAAAAGTATGTGTATGCTAGGTTTTGTTAAGCGTAGATCAAAAGAATTTAACGATCCTTATATCACATTTAGAATTGTTCAGTTCAAAAGAAAAATCGAATCTTCAGAGAGATTATCTATTAGATAGTGATATTATCGATTGCAATATTGTCAACCCAGACGTAATCCCAGAAATCTATAATATCAATATAGACGAGGGCGAAGAGAGTGGGCGTGGTAAATTCGATATTGGTCCTTCTTTAAATACAGATTTAAGAGAGGAAATTAGCAATATGATTTCAGATTGCCTAGCTAGATACCCAAACCAGATTTATGTGAATAGCCAGTTTAGTATGAATATTCGGCTGACTACAAATGAACCAGTATACAGCCACCCAAGAAAATTGTCCTATAAAGATAAATTGGAGGTGCAAGAGATTACTAAGGATTTGCTTAGTAAAGGTATAATTAGGCATAGTGACTTTCCTTACGCTTCACCTATGGTGTTAGTAAAAAAAAAGTCAGGTGAGACTCGCATGTGTGTCGACTATAGAGAACTGAATAAGATCACCCTTAGAGATAATTACCCATTGCCACTTATAGAAGACTGTCTCGAATACTTTAATTATATCATTCAGCACCGTGGGGGAAGTAATATGGGTCATGTTGACGCACTGAGCCGTAGCGAGATCGTCTGTGCAATCAACGAAGACGATATAGAGTTTCAGCTAGAGGCCACTCAAAGCAGAGATCCAGCTATTCTCAACATACGAGCTAAGTTGGAAGAAGGAAATTGCGAGCTAAAAAACAGCCTGGTTTACAGAAAAGATAAGAGCGACAACTTCCGCTTGTATGTTCCCAGTGAGATGGAAGCAAATATAATAAGATTTGTGCATGAAAAGATTGGTCATTTGGGTGTGACGAAATGCTATGACCAAATCAGATTACATTATTGGTTTCCAAATATGCGAGGTAAGGTCGAAAGATTTATAAGAAACTGTCTGAAATGCATCATGTACTCAGCTCCAGTCAGAGTAAATAAGAAGAACATATACAGTATCCCCAAGGAGCCGATACCATTCGATACACTCCATATTGATCACTTAGGACCAATGCCGTCGATTAAGTCTAATCGCAAGCATTTGCTTGTTGTAATTGACTCTTTTACGAAATTTGTTAAACGATACCTCGTAAACTCTACAAGTTCCTTAGAGGGGATTTGTTCCCTCAGGAAATATTTCGAATACTATAGCAGACCCAGAAGAATAATCTCCGATAGAGGATCCTGTTTCACATCCTTAGAATTCAGCCAATTTCTGACACGAAATAACGTTACGCATATAAAAGTGGCCGTAGGCTCTCCCCAAGCAAACGGCCAAGTATAGCGCGTCAATCGCGTACTTGTCCCTATGTTAAGCAAATTAAGTGAGCCAATTCAACATTCCGATTGGTCTAATCGGCTCGCAGAAGTCGAGTTCGCCATTAAAAACACAACACACAGCACCACGCGGAAATGTCCTTCCGTACTCTTATTTGGTGTATACGTCAAAAAGGTCCAGTCGTAGATTCTCTGACCGAGTATCTACACGACCAGATTGTCCATGAGCGTGATTTAGTTTCCGAGAGGTCCACTGCATTGGCAGCCATAGAGTCTTCCCAGCAGTACAACGAGAGTTACTTCGAGAGCAATCATAGACCCGCTGAACTTTTTGAGCAGGGTGACTACGTAGTCATCACCAACGTAGACGTATCCGCCGGAAATAAGAAACTTTTCCCGAAGTTTAAGGGACCGTATATCATTCATGAAAAACTTCCTAACGACCGTTACGTTATACGCGATATCGAAAATTGCCAAATTACACAACTTCCTTACGACGGAATACTCGAAGCTTGCCACATTCGCAAGTGGAAAGAAATACACTGGTCCCTCGCTTTGCGCGGGGGTTAGGGGAATAAAAAGTCTCGCGCAATGCGAAATCGTGCAAAGCGAAACCGCGCAAAGCGAAGTATGAATTTCATGTAATTTAGGGGGTTGCGTTCCTGAAAAATGAGATGTAAGCATTTATTTAAGCCGCGCAAATCGAGTTTTGGTAGGCAAATGCATTTCGCGCAAAAGTGAAACCGCGCAAAAAGAAGTTGCGCAAAGCGAGGGACCAGTGTAGATGATCAAACAACATAGAATCGCATCTGAACTACGTCATAAGAAAAGCAACACCACAGAACATACTTTAAGTTTAAGTAATGATCGAGGTCGACCATTTTGTGAGGTCGGCCGAGTTGTAAAGTATTTTTACACCGCCATCTATCCGCCATGTGAACAACTAAATAATTCATTGTAAGGCTGGCAGTGCCATGTCATAAGTAAATGTCAAAAAAGAGAATAATTTCGAAGGATGATGGCGGATACTTCCTTTTTAACTAGTAGGCTGTCAAGTCGTTTTGAGATTCGGAATAAAATAAATAAAAAAATTTAAAATCGAATTACTGTAACAACATTAGCAGAGCTAGTTTTAAGAATAAAATAGTTGAATGTTGGCTGAAGTTTCTTTTAATTTTTAATTTATCTTTAACATTATTTTGTTTTTAATTTTTAATTTATCTATAATATTATTTTTTTTTTTTAATTTTTAATTTATCTTTGATCTATTTTGTTAAACTTTTCACTTTTTTTCACTTATGTACGTACTTTCACTTCCTATTTGATTACTGTAGTAGTAATTTAATTGTATTCTTCTTTTTATTATAAACTAGCTGTCCCGCCCGGCTTTGCTCGCGTACTAAAACAGTCGTGTTACTTATTTGGTAAAACGCTGCTCTTGCAATGTGATTGTGTGTAGAAATAACGCGTGCCAAATCCAACATTTTAATTTTTAGTTTTAACCTCCAGACGTTGTTTAACCCTTTCCCGTATGTTACGCGATGAGTTTGAGTTACATCTTAATCTTTACTTGATTAATGATTTACTGGGGTAAAAGAATGAACAGAAACATACTTCCGCTTTCACAATATAATTTTATGCAGAATATACTAATTTTTATTTAAGTACTAAACTATTGATGATCCGATGAATTCGTATCACCTAAAATTAATTTGAGTGAAATACTTCATAGGCGATTATGAATCCCAATCAACGCTCCAACTCCAATTCATTGAGATCGGCAATATTGGCAGTATGTATGGTTTGAGTTTCGTTTGGTTACTAAATGAAATTCGTTAATTAAATGGTTAATTAAATCTATTATATAAAAATGAATGTATGTATATTTGTTTGTTTTTTTGTATTTTAATGACCCGAAAACTACCCAACCGATTTTGATAGAATTTTCAGAGTACGTTTCTCTTAATACATGTAGAATACAACACAGCATCAGTGTAATTACTGAACAACTGGTGGTTTTGGTAACCGTCATACAAAATTTGGTAATTTCAGGTGAAATGTGAATATGAATAATTTTGGTCAATTAATGTAGACAGACAGACAGATTAAGATAGACAGGTAGATAGGTAGACAGAGACAGGCAGACAGGCAGATAGATAGACATACATACAGACAGATAGATCGATAGACAGACAGATAGACAGATAGATAGACAGACAGATAGACAGATGGACAGACAGACAGACAGATAGACATACAGACAGACAGATAGAAATATAAATAGATAGATGGACAAACAGATAGACAGACAGACAGATAGACAGATTGACAGGCAGACAGACAGATAGACAGACAGGCAGACAGATAGATGGATTGTTAGACATACAAACACACAGAGAGACAGACATATATACAAACAGACAGACAGACAGATAGATCGATAGACAGATAGACAGACAGAAAGATAGATAGACAGACAGGTAGACAGATGGACAGACAGACAGATAGACAGATAGATAGATAGATAGATTGATTGATAGATAGATAGATAGACGAACAGATAGATAGACAGACAGACATACAGCTAGACTGATAAATAGACAGACAGACAGATAGACAGATTGACAGACAAACAGACAGATAGATAGATAGATAGACAAACAGATAGATACACAGACGGACAGATAGACAGACAGATAGATATTGTTAACAGATAATAGAACAGCATATCAAAATTGTGATTACATTTTTTTTAGTTTTAAATTACTTTTATTTCAAAGTAGATACGACACATAAAAATATATTTAAAAAAAAATCAAAGTTCCCATAAAAAACCCAAATTTAAGTTTTTGAAGATTCCGGCTTTCCTTTGGAGTTTTTCTGAATTCTTTTCTCATAAACCATCCCTGAATCAAGTTAAACAAAACAAAAAAAGAATCATCCAAATCGGTCGAGCCGTTCTTGAGTTTTAGCGAGACTTTTTATATATATACTAGCTGACCCGTGCTCGCCTTGCTTCGCCCACCACTGCAACTTTTAAGAGAAAGCAAATTATTTTCTTCTAATACATTAATTCTATAGTACATACATATATACATGCATAGCTGTCCCACCCGGCTTCGCCCGTGTCGAAAAAATATAGTGTTACTTACAATACATACATTGTCATTGAGTTCAAGGAATCGGACGCTCTGTCCGTCTGTCTGTCTGTCTATATTAATTGACCAAAATGTTTCATATTCACATTTCACTTGAAATTACGAAATTTTGTATGACAGGTACCAACACCACCGGTTGTTGAGTAACCGCACTGATGCTATGTTGTATTCTATAAGAAAAACGTACTCTGAAAATTTTACCAAAATCGGTTGGGATTTATAGATCTAATAATTTGACTCCGGCGCTACCTAGCGAGATGAAATGTACTTTACAACCTATTATTCTACCTTACCTACCAAATATGCATACACAAAAAATTTCATGAAAATCGGTCGAGCCGTTTCGGGGGAGCGCGACTTACAAAAAAAATCATCATCAACTCCTCACGATTGCCACAATGCCACTGTGTGCTGCGACTGTGAAACACAGGGCGTTGCTGTTTGGACCGCTTTTGCGTCATTTTGACGCTTTTTCGGCGGTGGGACCCGGGACCCCACTTTTCAATAAAACTCCGATTTGGACGCATTTTGAAAATATAGGAACCTTTTTTCAATTTATTTTCATTTCATGTTTCTTTTACTTGTAAAACGTGGTACTTTACTCTTAAAACACACCCATTTTGTACAACTAGTGATGAAATCAACAAAGTATTTTTGTTAGTCAGAATTTCCTTTCCAAAAACTCGTTCTGCATACATGCTTTTTTATCTTTGTTATTTTTTCCCAATATTTATTTTATTTTAAGTTCAGCAATAAGATACAGTTTTTCGAAAAATTGAATTTTTTCATACAAATATAAGTGGGACCCCTTTTTTGGACGCTTTTTGAAATTTACTCGCGGCAACCCTGGATACACATAAAAAGTTACTCAGTATGCTTTGAAAAAAAAAATCAAAAAAAAATGCTAGAAATACGAAATGGAGTGTAATGAGAGAATTAAAAAAAAAACTCGTCATCAACGCCACACGATTGCCACTGAGTGCTGTGATTCAGCTTCTGCTTGAAAAAAAAAAATTTGGAATGCATTTTGTACTATTATTCAGCTTCTAGTAATTGCACAGATATGATTTTGGGCTTTAAATCTGCGTATTGAATGTAATTAAGCTGAGAATAAATATCAATCACATGGGAAAGCTTTTCTGAAGTAATAGCCGTTTGTTTTAAATTGAATTTTCGTTTTCTCATTTGAAGTCCCTTAAACTCTAAAACTAAAAATTTATCTAATTCAAATCGAATTGATAAACCTTCTCCGAGAAATTAGTAATCTTATACCAAAAGAATCGTTAAAATCTATTCAGCGGTTCTTGAGATCCTTTACTTCAAACGTTATGACACCGATCAAGACTGCTTTATACTATGTAACGATAGAAGATAGAAGATAGATATTGTTAGCAATGTTGTCTTATTTGGCAAAATAAATAAACAGAAACAAAAGCTACGGCTAAAGTCCCTCCCATGACGAAATACTTACAGTGGTACCGTGGGGGCCAGTGATCAGAAGCAGGAGGTGGTTTTAGTGGATTAAAGTCCCACACATAGGCTTTCGATGCTTTCCAATTTTCTTACAAAAAAAATAAAAATAGATAGATAGACAGACAGACAGACAAGCACAAAGGCAGACAAATAGACAGACAGGTCCCACACACAGGCTTTTGATGCTTTCCACCTTTCTTACAAAAAAAAAAAAAAAAGACAGACAGGTAAACAGACAGATAGGTAGATAGATAGACATACAGGCAGACAGATAGATAGATAGATAGATAGACAGGCAGACAGATAGACAGACAGATAGACAGACAGACATAGACAGACAGGCATTTTTTTTTTTTTTTTTTTTTTTTTGTAAGAAAGGTGGAAAGCATCAAAAGCCTGTGTGTGGGACTTTAATCCACTAAAACCACCTCCTGCCTCTGTTCCCTGGTCCCCACGGTACCACTGTAAGTATTTCGTCATGGGGGGGACTTCAGCCGTAGCTTTTCCTCATCTTCACAGGTCTTTGTCAATGTGTCTGAAACTGTTCTGAAGGGTATTGTTCGTTTATGTATATGTCAGTACGTGTGGGTCTAGTCTAGTTCGTTTGTTTCGTATGGTGTATGCGTAAGTTCGTGTGTGTGTCATTCCGTATACGTTCATGTCTTTGAAGTTCGGTTTGAAGGTCCTGTTGTGTGAGCTATTGCCTGAACGGCATTTCCACGTTGTAGCCGCAGTTAATTTGTTACACGTCTGCGTCCCTCTGTGAGCGCATGTATATTCGTATGTCCACCTGTCTGTGCCTTTGCGTAGGTGAGTTTTGGTACACAGCAGCGTTACCGCTCGTTTCCACTCTGTGGCTTCTTCTTTCTCGCTCTAGTCTCCTCAACTCCTGGCATACATCTTTGGCATAGAAACTCACTGCGTTCCATCTGTCTTCCGATTCTAGCATGTGATGTACTAGATTCTCCGGAGTTGGTGTTTCTCCCAGCGCTGTTTGAAGTGCATCCCTTTGCAGTTGGAATCATGGGCAGTGGAAGAATACATGCTCTACGTCTACGGGGGTACCACTGCATGATGGGCAAGTGGGAGAGTCATCGTTCTTGTATTTGTAAAGATATGACCGGAAACAACCATGTCCCGTGAGCAGTTGCGTTATGAAGAAGTTAACTTCACCATGTCTGCGGTTTATCCAAGTCTCTATACTCGGGATAAGGCGGTAAGTCCAACGGCCCTTGGAAGAAAGGCTCCAGCGTTGCTGCCACTCTATCAATCCTGTGCTTCTTTCTCTGGTGTCCGCTTCGCTGTAAGTCAGCCGCCGGTCCTGTCTGCTCTCTAGGAACTTTTTCTGCAGTTCTTCCGCCAGTATATCGATTGGTAGCATTCCTGCGATGACGCAGGCTGCGTGGTCCGAGGTGGTGCGGAAAGCACTACTAACTCTTAGTGCACATAGTCGATTTACTGCTATGATTCTTCTTTTGTATGAAGTCACTTTCATAGCTTCGGCCCAAACTGGTGATTCATAAAGCACTACGGATGTGACTACTCTAGCTAAGAGAAGTCTGCGGCTGTATCTTGGCCCTCCTATATTTGGCATAATCCGCGCAATGGAGGCACCCACACGGGAAGATTTGTTGCTTACGTACTCCAGGTGTTCTTTAAATGTAAGCTTTGAGTCAATCATAACGCCAAGGTATTTGATAGCTGGTTTTGATATTATGTCATGCTCTCCTACAGCGAGCGTGATGGTTTCTCGCTGCTTCCTACTGGTTATTAGTACCGCTTCTGTTTTGTGTTCAGCTAGCGCGAGGCCGACTGATGCTAGCCATCGTTGAACTACTGAAATGGTCTCATTGCTAATTTGAACAACTTCTTCCAGGAGTTTTGCAGTTACAACTATTGCGATGTCGTCCGCAAATCCCACTATTTTTGCCTCGCCTGGTATTTGAAGACGAAAGATGCCATCGTACATGAGGTTCCATAGTATTGGTCCCAGAACTGAGCCCTGGGGGACTCCTCCAGTGACGGCGTATTGCTTTACGCCGTCATCTGTTTCATAGAGCAACAGTCTTTGTCGGAAATAGTTTTTCAGAATTTCCCTGATGCAGGTTGGTACTCTCATATTTCGAAGCGCCTCAAGGATATGTTTCCAGCTTGCGGTGTTGAATGCATTCTTAACGTCAGTCTTAACGACAGACAGGCATATAGACAGACAGATAGGTAGATAGATAGATAGATAGACAGACAGACAGACAGACAAACAGACATGCAGAAAGACAGACAGATAGACAGACAGGCAGACAGAGAGACAGATAGACATTTCATTTTGATATTTGTACATTAATGATATTAATTCATTTTGAGTATTTATTTCACCCTAATAAAAAACTGAATTTAATTTGAGGCGGTACGAAGGCCACCGGGTCAGCTAGTAAAATATAAAATTAAGTTGCTAAAACAAAACTTGCAGTTATCCTACGTATGTAAATGAAATATTGCTTTTTCCAAATAACTGATCATTTGGTTTCAAATAGAATTTCTCACTGCACACAATAATTTTTTGTTTTGCTGGAAAAAAAACTCGAATGCACATGAAAACTTTTAAGATTTTTAACTTTTGAAATATTTAATTTGTTTAACTTGTTTAAATACGCATGCGCTCCTCTTACTACAATCACTTACTGCTGATGTAAAAAGAGTAACCAAACTGAGCTTAGTTTTCGAGAAAACCGCCCGTCCCACATTAACATTACCCGTATATCCCACAATACCCGAAGTTACTCTATACAGTGGTGGCGAATACAGGAGGAGAATTGACAGCTGTCAAAAAGTGAGAAGGTCAAAGTTTTGTGCGGTCCTCTTTTTTCGATATATTTAAGCTAAAAATAGTTCAATTAAATATAAAACTGATTTAAATCGTTTGCCTAGTTAACTTTGAGGCGAATCAAAAGTTTTTATTTGGTTGCTCTGTACGTTTAAGGCATAATTTCATACATTTTTCTCGCTGCATATATGCGGCCTAAGCGAGGAATAGAAGAAACTTCCCCAGAACAATTACCTAGTACTAAAAAGGTTTCTTTCGAGAACTCCAATAATATGGCAGTTGGAAATATGTCCATTGATCAACTAAAAGTAATGCTGGATGAATGCATTAACCCGAAGCTGATAGACATCGCGAAAAAAGAAGACGTTTTAGCAATTTCATCCCAAATGCAGTTACTAAAGTCTCATAATGACTATCTGCTTCAGCGAGTTACGGCAATGGAGAACTACTGTCAACTATTGGAGCGGCAACTAGATGTCATTTCGCGTAAAAACTATGAAAACTCTGTTGTTGTACATTTTCCGGCAGAAGGGAAGGCCAATAAAGTTGAATTCGCCAAAAAAAATTGTATGGGCCTTCTTCATCTTCAAGAAAACGCAGAATTACCAGTAAAAAGCGCACAAGAATTCACAAACAACAACACAAAAAAATCCACTGTGACACTCAACTTTCACCCGGGAGACACTGCGAACAAAATTATTGATGCCAGTCCGAAATTAAGAGGCTCAGGTATTGTGATACACCGTGAACAATCACTGATAACTCGCCAAAAAAGGAAATCGCTTTATGAAATGAAAACAAATCTACTTGCTTTAACACCAACTGCAAAAATTTATATCCGAGGAGTGAAACTTCACATTAATGATTTCGCGTTTTCCTTTAATGTTTCCTGTGGTCTCGTGGTAGTCAATGCGGAAGAGCTTGCATTTGTCAAAAACACATTTGGAGATGGTGCCTTACGTTATTTTGGCAGCTGCAACAAAAACAACGACAACTTTGTGATGACAGCACCACCTGGACCTGTTCGTGAAAAAAATCCCCAACCTGCATCCAGCAATCAGTGGAGTCAGCGTTATCAACAAAGTTAGGATAGTGTTGCCGTCTGCCAAGTAATTTTAAATTTAAATATTTTAAGTTACAATGTTTCTGGCCTTAAAAACAAATTGACAATTCCAGATTTTTTTAGGTATATACTAAAATTTGATATAATTATTTTATTAGAAACGTTCCTTGAAGATGGTCAGGAAACACAATTTATTAAATATTTCAAGGATTTTTTTGTTAAAGTAATCCCTGTCACTCGAAATAGTATTTTTGGTAGAGCAAGTGGAGGTATTTTGTTAGCAGTAAAACATAAGTTAAAGAATTTTGTTAGTTTTAGGTCAATTAATAGGAAGACTGTTATAATGCTAAACCATAGGCATGATCAATATTATATTCTTCCAACCTACTTGAATTGTACCAATTGGAATAACGATTTTGATGAGCTTCGCACTTTTTTAAGTGTAGTTGAATATCAAAACATTTTAATACTAGGTGATCTAAACGCAAGAATTGGCAGATTTCAGAACCCAGCCTCTCTGCTAGAAAATACCTCACACGTCTTTGATAGTCTGAGAGAGTCGTTGGATGAAACGGTAAATAATTGTGGCAGGCGTCTAATGGAATTGGTTGAAGACTTTGGTCTGATGGTTTTGAATGGAATTACGAAAAATGATAGAAGAGGAGAGATGACATTTGTTTCGGGTCAGGGTTGTTCCGTTATAGATTACTGTTTAGGAAGAGGAGATTGGCTTACTGCATTAGAGGATTTTGAGGTACCTGCTTTAAGCTATTCGGCCCATCTGCCAACTGTGACTTCTGTCAAATTTCAGGACTTTGATTCCATTTTGAATAGCACAGTCCGTAAATATAAATGGGTCGAAAGTCAGCGGGGTGTGTATAGGCGAAGACTTGATGCGAAAGTCAATTGCCTGGTTTATCAAGGGTCCTGGTCATGTGACCAGGTAGCGGAACAAATAGTCGAGATAATCAAGAAGTCAGCCATAATAAACAATGCTAATCGTAATAAAACTTTTGCAGCTGAGTGGTACGACTGGGAATGCGTAAAACTTCGCAAAAAATCGTTTACGCTTCTTAAACTATTTAGGGAAACCAAATCTATTTTTTTTAAATCACTTTATCTCAAAGCAAATAAAGCATATAAAAGGACCTGTAAAGGTAAACAAGAAGTATTCATGAATGGTGTAGCTGCAAGTTTGTCAAAATGTAGAGACTCAAAATCATTTTGGTCTAAGGTCAGGTTGTTGGGTGGCTGCAGAAATGTGTCAGCATCGTCAATAGATGTTGACATACTTGCATATCATTTTAGGGAACTTCTTAACCCTCCAGGAAGGCTACCAACCTTCCAATATGCTCTCCCCTTAATTTCCGTTTCTGATCTTGATGAGCCTATAACAATCATTGAATTGCAAGCAACCTTAGGAAAACTGAAAAACAACAAATCTCCAGGGCTAGATGGAATCCCAGCCGAATTTTATAAAAACTCCTCTCCGTTATTTTGTAATCTTCTGCGTATCTTTTTCAACAAGATACTTGAAGAGGAAGAAATGCCCCAGAATTTTTTAAAATCACAGATCTGTGCAATATTTAAAAAAGGAGATCCTAAGTCTCCAGGAAATTATAGTGGAATTTCGATTCTTTCGTGCCTGAGGAAAATATTTACCCAAGTCCTTTACTGCAGACTAATGAGATGGATTGAAGAAAACAAAAAGCTTAGCATCTTTCAGGCTGGTTTTCGCGCTGGTCTATCGACTGTGGACCAAATTTTCGCACTTTCAACCATCGCAAAAAGATTTATTGATAGAAAGCAAAAACTTTATAAATTTTTTGTTGACTTTAAGGCGGCATTTGACACAGTGAACAGAAATTCATTGTTGTATAAACTTTCAACTCAAGGTATATCAACAAAATTCCTTAAACTTTATAAGCTTCTCATCACCAACACTTGCGCTAGTGTTTCAAATGGTAGTTCCATGTCCGCCTCCTTTAGCACCAACGCCGGTGTTCCCCAAGGTTGTCCATTAAGCCCGATAATGTTTTCTATGTTTATTGACGATGTGTCTTGTGAATTTCCTGGTGGCGTTAGGTTTGGTGACCTGGTTATCAAGGTGCTGCTGTATGCTGACGACCTTGTCATTTTGGCAGACAACCCTACTTCCTTACAGCTGCAAATTAACAGCTTGAAGCGATTTTGCGATAAATGGAGTCTTGAGATAAATACATCAAAATCAAAAGTCATGATATTTGAAAATACCCTCCGAAGAAGAGTCCCACAAGAAATGTGGTCGTTGGAAGGTGAACCTTTAGAGATTGTCACGCAATATAAATATTTAGGAGTGCTTTTCTCAAGTAACCTAGACTTCCGTCCTCATGTTAAAGGAAAATGTTTGGCAGCAAAAACGGCAATAAACCTTATGTGGAATAAAATCTTTTGCAATAAACATGTGGATATCTCAGCTAAGTTTAGAGTTTTTGACGCCACTATAAATTCATGTTTATGCTATGCCAATCAGGTTTTCGGTTACCAAAACCTAGATGAGTTTGAAATTGTGCAACGCTTCTTTTTTAAACGCATATTTAAACTTTCAATCTGTACACCAACGTATGCCATTCACGTAGAGTCGGGCCTCCCCTCAATATATTTAAAAAACCTAAGATCCAATGCCAACTATATCGTTAAGGTCATGCAAAGGTCGGATACAAGCCTCCAAAAGAAAATTATGGAGTTTGCGTTCCGAAGGAAGCTGTCACCATTCAAAGAGTGGTATGAAATAGCAAATTTTCATGGTTTTGAGCTTAATTTTAATGACGTACCACCCGCAAATTGGCAGGACAAATTTTATGAGTGTATCGCGATCGTTGATGACTCCTCTTATCTTAAATCCTTGCATAGAGCCCAAACTTCTCGAAGTAGATTGATCTACAGAGAGCTTAATCACACGCTTTTTGTACATAATTATTTTCATAGAAAGTTTTCTGTAAATCAAATAAGCGCCATATTTAAAGCACGGACTGAGATGTTACATTTAAATTACAAACCGCATAGAAATAACAATCCAAATTGTAACCTCTGTAACCTAAATGAAGCCGAAGATATCAACCATTTCCTAGCTGTGTGTCCAATTCTTCAAGAATTACGTAGACTTTATTTTTCAAAGAGTTTTCTCACGCGTCAAGAAATGAAAGAAATCTTAAACGGAGGATCAGGTTGGAAGGCTCTTTATTATTTTATTAATCATGCCTTAGGTTATCGCAACAGTTTTCTAGAATAAACGATTAAAAACATGAATAAATGTAAATTTAAATTTTGTAAAGCATAAATAAAATTTTTTAGTTTTTTTTAAATTATTATAATGTACACATAACAAACACTCGGTTATGTCAATTTTCAGGCAGACGGCAAATTTTTTGCCATGCTAATGTTCTTTTAATTTTACCCAATGTATAAATCACGAGTTTGTTTAAAATAAAGAATTCATAATAATAATAATAATAATACAGTGGTGGCAAGCTAATCACATCCATTGAAATTTTTCTTTCTGGCGACAAAGTGCATTAAAAAAGTTCATTAACGCATTTCAAATACAAATATTTAGTTTTATTTAAACACATTATTATATTTTAAGAAAAATAAAAAACAAAAATAGGAAATATAACTATAATTTCGAGAAAAAAACAATGAGTAAGATTAATGCTTTGTGGTCATGTTATTATGTGAGGATAATCAGATAATATGAGAAGTAGTAAGAACGATTTAAAAGTAATTTAAATTTGATTTTGGTTATTTAGATTAAGTTAATATTTGGTTGGGTATCCTTACTGAACAATAACGGCAGCATATCTCTTACTTAATGACATCACTAGGTCAGCACAGACTTCGGGAGGAATTAGGTACCATTCTTCCCGAAAAGTGGTCCATAATGCGTTTGCCGTTGTTGGTTTTAATGCCATTACACGTCGTTTTTCACAATGACTCACAAATTTGCTATTAGATTGATATACGGGCTTTGTGCGGCCAAGTCAGAGCGATAATATCGGAACGTATGGCATGGGGCATTGTCTTGCTGAAACACAATTTGCCGATATGTTACAAGCGGAAATACATCATAAAAGGGTACCAAATGCTCTGGTACATAAGGCCATCCATTTTTCATTTAACTTGGACTTTTGCCCCAACATCATTCGCGGTAAAGTAGCCCCATAACGTCACGCTGCCACCTCTATACTTAACCGACTTCGTAGTGTACTTTGGGTCCAACACTCCAACTCCTTATTAGGAGAATATCGTACGTAGGTTCTGCCATCGGGTCCACACATATTAAATTTGGATTCATCACTCCAGATGACAGAATTCCAGAAAAACTGAAAAAGGGGTATGTCTGACTATCGGGACTATTCTCACGTTTTGAGGTCTTAAACCTAGATTGTTTCTGATTTGCAAAAATCCCAAGTTACTGGTGATGCTTAAGTGCATTCTGTACTTATTTGGGGAACAGCCGATAAATCTTGCAATTTCGGATATGTTCTGTGTTCCGTTACTTGCTGAGTTGGAAACTAGAACTTGAATAATTGAAATAAAAGAAGATACAATATTTCTTGCAAAACGTTATAAATTTATTGTGTCGATTGTTCGGCGAATGACTGAACATTGCTCCACGCACCATCCTCGTAGTCTCGGTACTTCTTATGTACATAACATGATCAGCTGTATGTCTGGTCATTGACCCCACAAGTTATCGATTTACATGAATTAATATGCCTATTGTAAGAGTGCCATAGAGGGTGCCTCGTTGATGCGTCGTCTCTTTCTTCCCCAATTCGGCCATCATGGATTTGTGGATCGTAAGTTGTTTCTGAACGTTAAAAGGGCCACGATGTACCTCCTTGACCAGCCACACCTAAGAGAGAGTGAGATAACCCGCATATCGGTTAGATTCTTTCGGGTAGCTGTCAGTTGAACGTCTTGCATTGTGGCACTGACGGTGAAATGCTTGATGTCGGTTTTGTCTTTGTGCGGGAGTGGAGTCCTTGAGATTTTTGGATGTTCGGTGTCCAATAAATGCACTTGTCCCCATCTCAATATTGTTGGAACCCAACATGCTCCCGGCCTCCGGCCCAAGGGTTGATGGTTTGGCTAAAGGTACCCTCCCACCAACGCGATTTAATCGTTGCCGCCGCGACGGCGATAAATTCGTGGCGACCCAGTATACCATTTTCTTCCATTTTTGGAAGAAACCTTTAAACCGAACGATGGTCAAGTGGTTCATGACAACATCAACCTCACAAGGATGGTGTTCCACCATCTGACGATTTAACGCGCAGATCTGCGACGCTTAGAGAACTCGAACGTGAGATCGCGAAACTAAAACCTAAGAAAGCTCCTGGTTATGATTTGATTACCGGAGAAGTTCTCAAAGCCTTACCTAGAAAAGCATTAATTAAGCATCTCCATATTATAAATGCTGCACTCAGATTAAAACACGTGCCGAGTCAATGGAAAGTTGCGGAAGTTATTATGGTTTTAAAACCAGGAAAACCGTCATATGAACTAAAATCATACAGACCAATCTCGCTTCTTCCAGTCGTATCCAAAATTTTCGAGAGGATATTACTAAGGCGTCTCCAACCAGTTATAGAAGAAAATAATCTAATCCCTGACCACCAGTTTGGGTTCAGAAGTAAGCGACGATTGACCAGGTGCATAGAATTACTAACGTAATCGAAAAAGCACTAGAAGAAAAAAAGATATGCTCAACCGTATTTCTTGACGTCTCGCAAGCCTTTGATAAGGTGTGGCACGATGGCTTGAAATGCAAACTACGACAAGTACTTCCCGCAAACCTATACGAGATTTTGAATTCATAGCTCGGGAATATACTCTTCCGTGTTAGAAATGGAAATGAATACTCAGAGCTCAAAGAAATTTTGGCCGGCGTACCGCAAGGAAGCGTTCTGGGGCCGCTTCTCTATCTGTTATATACTCGTGATATACCGAAAGAAGATGGCACTATCCTTGCTACGTTTGCCGACGACACCGCTATCCTAGCGGTAGGTAAAACAATCGAGGAAACGACTGCCGAACTGCAAAACGCATTAAATAAAGTGAATGAATGGACGAGGGACTGGCGGATCGCCCTTTACGGAACTAAATCTGTTCACGTGAATTTCACTTATAGGAAAATTAATGACTTGCCAATTTTTATAAATTTGGCCCGAATACCCTTTGCAAATGAAGCCAAATACCTGGGACACTCGACGCAAGGTTGAAGTGGAATTCGCACGTGAAAATGAAACGTAAAGAACTAGATATCAAATATAGAGAAATCTACTGGTTGATCGGGAAACATTCCCACCTCAGTACGGAGAACAAACTGCTTTTATACAAGGAAGTGCTAAAGCCGGTGTGGACCTATGGTATACAACTTTGGGGTTGTACCAAAAAAAACAAATGCCAATATTTTACAGACCTTTCAAAATAAAGTGCTTAGAGAAATTGTCCAAGCACCGTGGTATGCTAGAAACGACGATATCCACAGGGATCTCGGAATTCCGACAATCGAAGCTGAAACTAGAAGCTTCGCGCGAAAACATAGAAACCGACTAATCGGACATGTTAATAATACAGTCCTACTTATTTTGGATGAGAGCAATTTATTGCGCCGACTACAAAGGACAAAACCTTTCGACTTGGCGAGATAAGGATTAACACTATCTAAATTGCGGAATATGCAGGATCTTTCATTGGAAAGTAACCCGCCAAATGTTTATATTTCGTGATAGAAAAATTGCTTGATAAGTAGTATATCTTAGTTGCATTATCTAACAAATTTATATCGAAGGGTGGTGTTTTTGGTCAGTAAGAATCTGACCCTACTATGAGCACACGCTTGCTATTCTCATAGTGTCTATGGAAGATTTTCACCTACCCTCGGAAAAAAAAAAGCGTTTACTCTCTGGGTCCCACCATATGGCACATTTTGGTTTTGCAGTGCAATTTTTCGCGATGTTGCCTTTGTCTCCACACCGTTGGCATGTGCCTGTGCGGTCGTTTTCATTTTTGCAGTGCCTTGCCACGTCCATATTCAAGGCATCTATAACACTGGGTTGGTACTAAGTGCTCTCGGATCCTGCAGCGCACCCACCCCACGCGCATGTGTTCTGGATGATAAGTTGGCTTGCTTCATGTGGTGTAAGATTAATGAGGGCGGTTTGCGTTCCCCCTCTTGTCATCCGTATAGATTTGATAGCTTCGGTCGTTATGTTCGCTGATGTTGGGAACTTCTCTGCGATTGCTTTGCAGATATCCTCCGGGGTTGTTACCTCGTCCAGATCGCAACACTCGATTGTTACTAGGTGGCATAGCGCTTTCACCTTTGCTTCGTTTTGTAGGGCTTTCGCCATCACTTCTTTAAAATACGAGAGAAAAACCTGCTCTCATGCGTGTGGACACTGAAATTTCTTTCGCGTGAGCAAGGACAAATCGTATAGTTAAGAAGAAAGTGCACAGCTACTTTGACTGATAGTACCAAAAAGGCAAAAAAAGGAAATATGAGTAAAAAAGGCAAAGTCAACAAAATCCGTCCCCTGTTCATAGCTAAGTCTTTTTTAGTCAGTTTTAGTGACGGATATTTCCATTCTACCTACATACCTATATAGGTACTATATGAAAGTATTTATTTCGTTGTTCTGCAAACTATGAAGGAAGGTGCTTAAAATAGCTTAACCCTCTCAACACACTTATTGCATTAAAGTCAGCCTAATGACACATATTTTTAAACATTCCCCTCGTTGTATCTGCACACCTACATATATCTCGTACTCGTATATCAAAACTTTTTATTGTTTAGGAACAATAATGTTTCCAAGACCACTCACATTTTAATTAACTAAGTATCGGTGTGAAGAAAAATATTTATAAAAATAGAAAAACAAAAAAAACATCCCATCAATATTTAATTACTTTTCGGATGTCCGCATTTTTTTCTTTTGTATGTACATGTGTATGCATCCAGATATATTCGTATAAATTTGGGATGCACCGTGTCGTGGTGTCGTGACAAAATGTCTGTCTTCCGTTGAATACCAATGTTTTACGACCGGCGGCCTACCGAAAACATGCGATCGAGTAATTATTTCACTCAGCACTCAAATATTTGCGTAATCAATAACTTTCATTTTATTTTAATAATAGCTTGGTCAAGATTCCGTGCCGTTGAGTATATTTGGATCCGTCGATTTTAATTTTAATGGTTCTCGTAGGTTTAATGAAATGTACATATATTAAGCAGCCCATACACATTTCAATTCAATTGTAAATTTAGTTGTCAACTGGATTGATGCTTGGCCACACACTACATCAACTGAGTTGAAAGACTTGGTATAAACTGCCACAAATATCTAGAATTTTCTTTATGTGTACGTTTAAAGTCATCTTGCTGTTTACGTTTCGCTCACACACCCATTCACAGATTTCACAAGCCTAGTACAAATTTTCCGCAATTTGACAGCGAATCAAATGACTTCCCCACACACAGTTCAACTGAGTTGAGAGACTTGCAAATCAACTTCTAAAAATCAAAATCTTTTGATTTTTCCTCAACCAACTCGTCAACCGTCAAATCGATCTGCCCCACACACGGGTTGATTTTGATTTCAATTGACTCAGTTTACAATTGAGTTGAAGTGTGTATGGTGCGCTTAAGGCTGCGCGGACAGTGGTGCGACAAAGCGATGCGATACGAGAAACGTTTGCGTGCGAGAAAAATATTTACATTTTTTCTTCTTTTTTTTTATTCTTATACATACGTACGCCAGTAAAGCGAAATCTGATGCGAGTGTTGCGAGTTTCTCGCATACCTATCGCAAGCATCTCGCTCACAAATTCTTCCGACCACATTTTCAAGCGAGTTTGTGCGAGAAGGTTCATATTGTTTGTTTTGACGTTTAAAGAAAAAAAAAAAAAAAAACAGACGAGTAAAATTTCGTTATTTCAGTGCTTGTGTTGTGTGGTGCAATTTTTTGATAACTTTGGTGGCAATAATTATAAAATAATTAATTGAAATAAAGTGATAAATAAATTCTTTTGTTTTAGATAAAGAAATGAACTCGGAACTTTTGATATTATCCTTTCTTAATTGGAAGTAAAAATGATGAAATTCTCCAAATTCTTTTCTTCTCAAGTAAATTTGGTGAGTTTTCATAATTTTTCTTCCTCTTAGGAACTTTAAATATAAATTGTCATTTTAAAATTCATCTTCTGATGACGAATCCATATTGTTTCGAAACTAATCAATCCAGCAACATAACCGCACAAAATCGCTTTTACTGTGCGCACTATGTCGCATCTAATTACCGCATGTCGAATTGCTTCTCGTATCGCATCGCTTTGTCGCACCACTGTACGCCCAGCCTAAGTGTAAACATGTATGCCTATTCTCGTTAGAGTTGTGTAACTCCTGAAGTAGCCGTTCAAAAGATCGGTTCACTTTGGTGAACTAAATGAACTAGTTCAGATATGTTTAGTTCGGTAGTTCAACAACTCTCCTCTCATCGGAATTTGTATCTCAACTAGTGAGTTGTGAAACACAAACACATCATTTTTTCATTTTTAATACATTTTTATTAGGGAATTCAAGTATTACTTACGTGCTAGACAAAAGTGCTTAAAGCTAGCTTAACTAACTTAACTATCTTACTCTAACTTACTGGCCCCACACGGGCACTCTAAGCTAAACTCAATACTTATACTATGTCTTTCGACGTAACCTAACTAATACTATTTAAATTTAACTATAATTACAATTTTAATACTAAGAAAAATGTTAAGCAACAACCACAAGCAGAAATTTGCCAGGCAAAATATGCATCAACAGGCTCATCATTTAGTGCTGGTGTTAGTGGTTGGGCTATGCGCTACATACAACATTACCACAAGCGATAAATAAACAAATATAAGAACCAATATACATTATTAGAATTTATGTTTCTTTGTAATCTTGCTAAGATTAAAGTCAAGAAAGTTTACTTTTAAATTATAGATTTTACTCATGCGGTTAATAAGCTCATGCATCCCGTAATTTGTTCTAGGTAATGTTCGCAGGTAATGCGATCCCCCACGATAGTTTAATCCTAAACAGGATTAGAAGTCAGGTGCATCAGTCAGACCTGAGATCAATTGATGCATAAATATTTCGTCTTTTTTATCTCGTTTTTTTGTTGTTTCGTCTTAGTCGTTTCGCATTTTATTATTAAATTTTTCATTTATTTGGTATTTCACTGTTTCGACAAATTTCATCTCGTTTTCTATTTAGTTCGTTTTAAGTTAATTTCGTTTTTAATTGTTTTGTTTTTCGATTATTTAGTTTTTCCTTTGAAAAAATGTTTGTTCAGTTCGACTTCAATCATTTCGCCATCGTTTTTTTCGATTTGTTTTTTTTTTATTCGCGCGTATTTCTCACTATTACTTTATCCAATGCTCAAATTTAAAAAAAAAAAAAAAACCAATCGAAACAAACGATGGCGAAATGGTAGAAATCGAACTGCAAAATTTATAATTTTTAAAGTTAAGATTGGAAAAATTGAATACCTAATTAATTTTTGAGTAAGTATTAGTTAAATTAAAGTTTATTTTTATCAAAATAATCTTTTAAATAACAAAACTAGGTAGCTTTATATTTAGGTCGTCTTTTCCTCTTATTGATTTAAATGTACTACAGACGGAATTACATACTTTCCAAGTTCCATTTTTTTAAGAACACTATTTAAATATTTGCACCTTACCAATAACACGTACCGACTAACAATCAATCATAATCCCTTTGATGACAAAATAATCGAATTGCAAAACGCTAGATCTTAATAGAGACAAAATGCGAATCAACAATTGACGAGATAACCTTAGCCTAAGTAATCCATAGCAGTTATAATAGAAATGTAAAACAAGTAAAAACAGAACAGGAAATGCGAAGCAATCTTGAGACGAAATGATCGTAAAAAAAAGCAAAACAACTTTTGCGAAGTAAACAGAAATAATTGTGACCAAAACGAAATAACAGTGAGCGAAATAAAAAAGACGAAACAATAGGCACCCCGTGATTCGATATTAAATAGTTGAATATAGTCGGTAACCGTTTCGTAGAGAATGTCATGGACTGACATTTGAGTGGGTTAAGGACTAAACCATTTTTGCAGCACCAGGTACTGAAGTTATCAATGTCTGATTGCAGACGTCTGCAGTCATTTATGGTTGAAATTGCTCTACTAATCTTCATATCATCGGCACCATGTAAAACAGCGTCGGCAGATAATTTTTCACGTTCCATTGCGTCTATTTTGTTTTCTAGCACAGATATTTGGTTTCCCAATTGATATGATGGGGTCGAGTCGGAGGTTTGTTCAAGAACTTCAATTACGGTGCGTAAGTGCCGAAACACTTCTGTTGACATCATCAAGGCGGCTGTTGAATTCAATGACAATTTTATCCAGTTTTTCCGATAAACTGTCGCACGTATCTTTGATGTAGGATTTGAGTTCCGATTTAAGTTCATCTATTTGTTTAAGGATACGCAGGTCTGATGGTTTAGACTTATCATCTTTATTTACGTTTGCAGGTGAATTTGTCACTTTAGAGTTTTTGGAAGTAAATCTTGTTTCACGGAGTGCTTTTAATTCAGCCATTTTCACAGGTATTGAGCGCGCAAATAGAAGGAAATTTTTATCGATCGAAAACTTATAATTACTATATTTTAATTAGGTTTTTTATGAATCCGGTGAAAAACACGGTGTTTATGCGCAACTTAAGACACTTTAAGAAATTTAAGGGAAAGTAATTTCGGAAAACGCTTAAAAACAATTACCACAGTGACACTTCTTAATGCTTAACCATTTAGTTGAACGGTATGTTGCATGTAATGTTTATAAATAATGTAATGTTTGTAAATAATTATGTCATGAGAAGGCTGATCAAAAGATTTGGAGAAATCGGTGTAGACACAGTCCACCTCATGACCATTTTCTAAGGCATAGGAACAATTATGAGAAAATGTTAATAGGTTTGTGACAGTAGACCTGTTTCTGACAAATCCATGTTGTTCTTTACAGATAACACCTCGACAAAGAAAAGTAAGACTATCACACACCACTTGTTTAAATGATTTTGGTATGCATGACAGCTTAGATATTGGTCTGTAGTTCGTGATAAATTACGCAATTAAATACGTAATTTTTTTGTTGTTTTTTGTGCTGTGTTATTTTATGATTTTTTTTTGTGGTTTTTTATTAGGTTTTATATTTTTTTTGTGCTGTTTTTTATTTTTTATTTTAATTTTTTTTTTTTTTTTTTATAAAACTTAATAACACCTATACTACCTAAACCTATGTAAGCCGGCCACGGCATAAATATATACATATACATGCGGCCAACTATGCTTTGGGGTGTCTACCCCGGATCGAACGGAATCGACAAAGGAATTCCATCTGCTTCTAACAGCCACCAGAATTTCTGATTCTGCTGCTCAACGTCGTACCCATCGCGCCCCGAAACCGACCTACTAAACCGGAGGCATTCCGTTTGGCTCTGTGCGACGTCTCTGTCATAGTTGAGCCGCCTATCCACAGTCGTGCGAGCAACATGGAAGATTAGCGGCACCGCTGTTGTTTTTTTTAATGGAAGCTGCAAAGATGATTCATGTGGACAGTATACTTTTATTCGTGGAACTGCGTGATCAGTAATTGATTACTGCATTATCGCCGGATATTGGAATTCACCATTAAAATATTTCCAGATAGGCGCAGAAGTATTCTCAGATCACATGCCACTTGAAATAAAATGCAAAGTAACATGTATCGAAACTGAGGCAAACACAAAGTCTTTGAGTCTTCCTCCGCGAATGATCTGGAATGATAGAAATCGCAACGCATATCAAATCAAACTAAATGAGGAACTTGAAAGATATTTTGTTACGAACCCATTGCCAAACATCCAGATACTCACGGAAATCATTAAAAAGGCATACCCCACCTGCAAATCAATAAAGTATGGTAGCACATATAAGCAGAAATGGTTCGATAGAGAATGCTCGGATGCAAGGGATAAGTCGTTTGCTTTTTTAAGACTTCTTAAATTACATAATACGGATAACTTCAAAGCACTTTAAACGCATTTGCTTTATAAAGTAGGTGGCCTTTACGCAAAAAACCATTAACGTGGTAGGTAAATGTTTCAAGATCGTCAGCAGAGTTTTGGAAGGATGTGCGACTCATAAACGGGCAGAGAAATATGATGGGCTCTACTCTGGAAGTACAGCTACTCAAGGACCACTTTAGTAAACTTCTGAACCAGACACAAATACCCCCCCCCCCACCCCCCCACCCACCGTTCCAGTATGCAGCCCCACTACCTTTTGATGAATATCTATATCTAGATTCTTCGTTTACTCCACAAGATGTGCAAAATGTCATCAAAAATACAAAGGCGAAAAAAGCTCCTGGCGACGATGGCATTCCTTTTGAATACTACAAAAACTGTATGATGGGATTCGTATTAGCGCTCACATCGGAATTTAATCGAGTCTTCGATAACGCTGATATCCCGGAAAGTTTCAGAAGGGCGATCATTTTCCCATTACACAAAAAAGAAGACTACGATAACCCGTCAAATTACAGAGGCATCTCCTTTTGAATACATCGGCTAAACTCTTTGGTGCTTTAATATACAACAGGTCACATTGGGTCAGCAACAAAAAAGTGTTACATTGTTGCAGTTCACTAAGTCTCACATATATATTATCATACAATTATTATTTTTTACTTAAAACTCAAATACTTAAATACTTACTTCAAGATTCCATCTAGTATGTTTGTATTTTCTTTGAATTATTATTTGAATTATAACGACCTTTTGTATTTTTCGATACTTGTCATTTTTACAAATAAAGTAGCTCATGAAGCCCATTTATTTGAATTATAATGAACTTTTGTATTTTCGATCGATATTTGTCATTTTATATAAAATTTTCATATGTTAACAATAATTCGATTTTGTATAAAAAGGAGATAGTACTACATACATTATTCATTTTTTCATTAGTTGTGACACGGTAAGGAACTGGTTGTGGGTGGGTAAATTATAATCCTACATGATAGTTAATTTTATCTCTGGGTTTGATTTGCTTTGCTACAATTAGACAAGTCAACATTGCAATATTAGGGACTGTGGTGCATGCCGGGTCATACTGTATGGCAATGTTGAGCTACCTTCTATGAAAACCGAAGTTATTATTAATTGTTCAGTTTTAAAAAAATAGAAAAATAATAAAGAACCTATATAAAAATAAAGAAGAGTCTACAACATGAATTTCAAGCTGGATTCAGGAGGAAATATTCAACTATAGACCAAGTATTTACGTTAGTTCATATAGCTGAGTTGTATAAAAAGAAACACAACAAATTGTACGCCTTTTTTGTGGATTTTAGAGCTGCTTTCGATTCCATATCCCGTGAAGCGTTTTTTTTATAAATTGTACAATATAGGAATCTCCAGTAAAATCATCAATATATTGAGAGCAATGTATGACAAAAACGTGGCATATGTTTGGGATGGAGATATTATATCTGAGGAATTTGCAACCAAAATGGGAGTAAAACAAGGCTGCATTTTAAGCTCACTACTATTTATTATCAACGACATTACCGATGCAGTAAGTAGTTGGAGGAATAGAATTTAGCAGAAAAAAGATTCCTGCTCTCATGTATGCAGACGACATCGTCTTTTTCGCCGACACAATAGATGGCATGCAGTTGATGATTAGTAGGCTTGAAAAGTATTGTAAGACGTGGAACTTATCTGTCAATTTAGAGAAGTCGAAGATAGTTATATTCAGAAGTGGCGGCGGGAGATATTCTAGAAATGAGAAAATGACTTACCAAGGCGAAACCATTGAAGTAGTAAGAGAGTACAAATACTTCGGGATATTAATCACATCGAATTTGAAAATGAAAAAACACCTGACTTCCAAATCATCTGAAGCTAAGCGTGCACTATCATCTATCTGGGAGCGATGCATTAAAAATAAATATGTAACTCACATTGCAAAACAAAAAATATTTCGTACTGCTGTTACCTCCATACTCTTTTATGCAGCTCAAGCTTGGGGTTTTTGTGAGTTCGAAGTTATCGATAAATTCAACTATATAGTGAAGGCTATGACTTGGGATCAGGAAAGACTACCGAAGCTAGTACTGCTATATGCTCTATCATCAAGAGGAAACCTTGTTCAAGAATGGGAGAGACTAGCATCGAACTGCGACTTGAACGTATCTTTTACAACCGATGATGACCATACATCACTAAGAATGAAGTTTAGCATGTTACTGAAGGAAACAAGCCGTTCCATGTTTGAAAAAGCAAAATGCGAGGCGCAGTCATCACAGTTTGGAGTAGATGACAGCAGAATGAATCACAATCTTAGAGAGAAAACATACTTCTTACACCACTGCTCGATTAATATGATCAGCACCATTTTTAGAATACGAGAAGAACTAACAAACCTACATTTTATGCCCCATCGACCAGACCTTCCGATTTTATGCGATCTTTGTAACCTCAAGGAGAGAGAGGACATTGTCCACTTCATTGCGATTTGTCCAATTCTCAAAGAGTTCCGCAAGAGATATTTTGGTTCGTACACACTGGAAGTAAATAAAGCAATCAACATCCTGAACGGTGATCAGGGCTGGGATGTCGTATACAATTACTCCACAAACGCTTTACATTACAGAAAGCGTGTTTTCGAAGGCGACTTCTAAGCTAGTCTTATGCAAACGTATATTTATGCATATATAGTAAATATATATATATTTTATATATTTTATATAGAATTTAATGTCTTATTATCTTGAATATTATTTATGTTCATATAATAGTCATTCTGGTAGACGGCCATAGACTTTGTACAAATATATATATATGTAACAAATCACTTTATAATATAAAAGTCTTTTAAAAACTAAAAAAAAAACTATAGGACCTCATTGGCATATCATTTTTTGTACTCGGACTCTGATGTTCTGTATAAATGAAGGCAAGCCCGAAGACAAGCCCTCTCAAACACCCGAATCCCTTCCATAGAGCTTGGTCCGACGTTAAACCACCCGGGACAACCATATACCATCATTGGCCATATAAGGGCCGTGTAGCAAATAACCTTTACCGTCGCATCGAGTTGGCCGCTATAAAACAGTCTCTTTGTAAGGGCAAAAGCGTATCTGGCTCAGGTCAGAGCAGCATCTATATGTTTGTTAAAATACAGATACTGGTCTAGCCAGAGCCCGAGGTATCTGACTACATTTAGACATGCAAGTGGCCGCCCGTGTCGTCTAACGTCCAACCTTCGTCAATTCTTTCTGGTGTTCCATGAGGCCCCAGACAACGGCGTCCGAAACAAGATGGTTTCTGACTTCTGGAGGTTGATCTTCAACTTCGAGTCATTACAATATCGCTGAATCTTATCGAAGTCACGTTGCAAGAGAATTGCAATGACCTCGATCTTTGGTCCTGATCTGTACGTGACGCATACGCAATAGCATGGTGAAGAGACCCTACGAGATCACTTGTGTAAATATTGAAAAGGATCGGCGAATTAACGAATTTCAAAAGTGCCAGCAGAGATCAAACTGCCATTTTTCACAATTTTACTGGTGAGCACATTATAAAGTATGTACAGCAGTGGCTTACTTATGCTCAGCCTGTTCAACTTGTAAAAAGTCCCTCTAACCAAACGGTGTCGAAGGCTTTTTCCCGTGCATTGTTTCTTGCTTTTGTTCCATTGGACATCCGATACGAGTTTAGACGCGATATGTATGGTATCATGCCCCACCTTAAATCCGAATTGGTTATCTGGAATTATATGTTTGTCGTCAACCCACTTAGTCAGGGCTCTATTGATCACTTTTTCGAATACCTTACTGATGTTCGGAAAGAGACTTATTGACCGGAGATTTGCCGGATTGGAATTGTCCTTACCCCTTTTAGGGATAGGATGGACTACTGCTGTTTTCCAATGCGCTGGATAATGTGCATTATTCAGCACATTATTAAACAGAATGCAGTAAATGTCTACCGCTTCTAGAGGGAGATGTCTAAACACAATGTTAGATATTCCATCGATTCCCACTGACTTCTTCTTTCTCAATGATTCGAAGATCGCTTTGAGCTCTACCTTCGATAAGAACGGGGGATGAACCCCTTCGTTGGCGATGGCATTATTTGCCCTATTGTCTTCATTAAACTCGGTGAAACCGATGTTCTCTGATCGCCATTGCTGTAGTTAATTTCGAAGGTAGAAGTTGTGAACATGGACTCGATTCTCCAGGTCATGGTTCGGGCAAATACTACTGTTGTGATTCTATTTGGCACCACACGGACTCCTCACTAAATTAGGCAGCACCTGTCAAAACTATTACCTGTCTGAAATAAGTGACACATTGGAAAATTATTTCCTTTTCCTTCTTTTCATTTTCAGCCTTATTGTGAGTTTCACCCGGAAAATATTACACCCGAAATATTTTTTTTCGCTCGGAATTTGAAAAGCTATTGTGAGTTTCGCCTAAATTAAATGTTCAGATTCAAAAAATATCAATTTCAACTAGAATTTCGTCTATTCTTACATTAAAATAAAAAAAACAAATTACAATTTCCGCCTTGTTGTTATCTTTTTCGCCTATTAAAAACAAGGGAAAAATTCAGCTGTCACTTTCATAGTGTTTTATTTCGCCCGAATGAAGTTTCGGGCGAAACTCACAATAGGGTGAAAGTGATTTTCGGGCGGAATGATGTTCGGGTGAAACTCACAATAAGGCTGTTTATCTGTTGAGGAGACCGTGTAGTGCCCAAGCACAGTTGTAAGCTACATACCTATGTGTAGGTACATTTATATGAATTACTTTTATAAATTTTGATTTGAAGATTTTAGATTGATATATTAAATTTGAAGTGGATTAATAAAGCACACCGAATCTTAAAATAAGTGTTTTTTTCGCACCCGGCCCGGACCCGACGTCCCAACAACTACTATTCACCTTATACACTTCCTGAAAAGTCGCTCTATAGCCTCAACCTTCTCCTGCGGCTCCTTTATCAAAAAGAAATTGTCGTCATCGACTGCGTTGGCTGGATCTATACCTGCTGTCACAAGTATTCGTTCGTTGTCCGTATTTCGAGGAATTACAACATACTGAGGTTGTTGGCTTTTACAGCCCCAACTTTTTTTTGTTCCAGTGCAGATTTACCGCTAATCGGTAGTTTTCTTTTATTAACTGTTGGAGGTTTTTAATCAACGCTTTCAGTATCCTAATCTCTGAGTTTTGTCTGTCAGTAAACCGTCTGTACAAGGTTTTTAGTCTCAATAGTAGTCTACTTTTCTGTTGGTGCAGTGCGTTAATTGTTGCGTTGCGGTATATCCCTACATTGTCAGTTTCTTGATGTCGAGGTATCGTCCTGTCCATCGTTTGTTTTATTGTCTCGTCCATTTGTTGTAGGTATCCGTCAATCTCCCCATTTGACAGATTACTATTGGACGGTGGGTTGAGCGAGTTTGAGGAAAATGCTCTTGTCATAGCTCTAGAGAACTGTGTCCAACGCACCCTACTATACATAATTGTAGGGATGCGCATGAACAAACGCTTCAAGTTCCGCAATCTCGTTGGGAATTGTAATTTCGGCACTGAATCCGCAATGGTCACTGTCATACACAAATGTGTGAAGGCAGTTTAAAGTTTGTCCGTTCGTGTTAGTCAGTTGTAACCGTACGTCGAACAGCAGGAGATCCAGATATGATCCGCTTCTAGGAAACGACGGACTATCTGTGGCTTTCAAATCGAGTCTATACTCGATACTATGCTGACCCCACCAATTAAAAAGTAGGTTCCCTCTAGAGTTAGGAATGTTATTTCCCCAATCTCTATGTTTGATCTTCTAGATCCCCGGCCAAAAGGAAATAATTATCCTCCGACTCCAGCCTTAGGCATCGGAAAAGTGTCTCGAGCTCTGAAATAAACAGAGTTGGTTGCGTAGCTTCAGGTGCATAAGCTGAGATCATGTACATCCTTTTTCCACTATGGAGAGGGATGCACACGATACATGCTTCTAGCTCCTGGAATCTCTGCACTTCACCACTGTACACTACCTTATATTTTAGCTTTTTACTAATGAACATCGCAACACCTCCTCCTTGTATCCTTACTATGTTATAATTATTGTGCCTTAGCTTATGTTTCTGGTTTAGCTTAGTTTCGCTAGCCAAAAGCACATCAGGGCTTTGATCTTCTAACAACTTAAAAAGTACGGCTCTTCGTTCGATCCTAATCAGTGAATTTACATTCACCGCAATGATCTTAAAGGTATTCTCCGCCATCGCACACATTATGACTGCAGATGCGCTAGGCCCGGCAGAAGCGCGCAGATTTGGTCCACCCTTTTCGCCTGCTCTTGTACCTGACATTCTAGCTGACCCATCTGCCCTTGAATAGAGAACAAGATAGCCATCAAGTCAGCCTCCGGTGCTTTAGGCAGTGGGACCTGTGAAGCAGCCTTCGGTTGTTGCTGTACCGTCTTTCCCCTTCCTGCCGTCATTTGGGCGTAGGATGGAAGAGAAGAACTCCGTCGTCGATTCCGATAACAGTTTTTTAATTGTTCCATATTGTTCTACTGTGTTGCATTGTATAGAATGCCTATCTAGTATCTACGCTAAGTCTTTTAATGAAAAAATTGTTGCCTATGGCCGACTTACATAGTTCGATTGTATCTTTCAACTCCATTTTGAAGGCGTTGATTGGGGGCACCTTCTCCCTCGTTGTCTTCTGTTGTTGTTGCTGCTGCTGGTTCTGCTTCTGTTGTTGTTGTTGTTGTTGCTGCTGCTGCTGGTTCTGCTGCTGCTGCTGTTGTTGTTATTTTTGTCGTTGTTGCCGTTGTTGTTGTGGCTGAGGCAGCTGTTGCTGCTGTCCTGACTGCTTTTTCTGCTGCTGTTTTTCGTTCAGCCTAGGCTGCTTATTTTGTTGGGACTGCTGTTGTTGCTGCTTGGGTTGCTGCAGAATGTGCTCAGCTGATTGCTTTGGCTGGGTTTGCTGGAGCTCTGTTCCCCGCTCCTTCACGCGTCTGGCCACTTGTTTGACCTTGACTACTGCAAAGGCATAACACGGGCAGTAGGAAGGTGGTATGACTGAAGAAATTGATCACACAAAGTATAATCAGAAACATATGGAAAAACTTCTGTGAATTATAAGCAAGTACAAAAACATTCAATAATACGCAACTCTCCAGTCTGAACACCACCCATAGAGTTAGTTGAAACCTATAAAAAACAAAACACCTGAGTTTTCTTTCACTACGCCGATCTGTCTGTCTCTCGTTCTTGTCCTTCATTATGCTCGCACTGTGGTGTAAGCATTATAAGGGTATTCATATCCCCTTTAGCGCGTGTAGATGATATAAAAAAAAAATATGAGAAGCTTCTCAACTCACCGTTCGGAGTCGGCAAAAAACATTCGTGCAAAAAAAAAAACGCACACACACAAATGGTTGCGAGAAGCTAGACTTCCAGGACTGCTGACGTCGTATAGGTACTTATTTTTTATTTATTATATTTTTTAAATATGATTTCCTTACTTTTGCAGTTATCACATTGATAATTTAGATTTTCAATATGATTTTCGCATCTTTGCAATTATCATATTGAAAATTGTAGTTTTCAATATGACAACCTCAGTTTTCAATATGACAACTGCTTTCATCACATTGACAATTGCAATTTTCAATATGAAAAAACAAGTTATCAAGTTGAAAAATTAAAATCGTGAATTGTCATATTGACAACTATAGTAGTCGGTTGAAAAATTACAATTTTTTCATCACAATGATTACAAAAATTGTCATTATGACAACGTTTTTTTGGTTCAGTGTGGGATCGATTGCCCCATCGTTAAGCATGCTGGATATCAAAATTACGGCTTTCTTTTTCTTCGTGACATACGAACATATCGTTGCTTCGGCTCTAAGGCTAAACAAAGCTGAATCAATTTCGCGGTCTTTCGATGGCTGTATCGCCATTCGGATATAAGGTGGTTTAGTCCTTAACCCACTCAAGTGTCAGTCCATGACATTCTCTAGGAAACGGGTACTGACTACCGACTATATTCAATTACTTGATATCGAATCACTCTCTCTGTCGGGTTTATAGTTTTAAGGACATCGGTGTGTATTTCACCCCTAAACTTGATTTCAATAATTTTCAAACAGCATATAAACCACATTGTGAATAAATCAAACTCAAAATTAGGTTTCGTTAAAAGATGGTGTAATGAATTTAAAAATCCTTATGTCACTCTCTCACTATTTAACAGCCTTGTCCGTCCTCACTACGAATATGCTTCGCAAGTATGGACACTTTATCAAAAAAAATCTCAATACTCGAATTGAAGCCTTCCAGCAAAGCTTCATTCGTTTCGCCAATTAACCGCATTCCTTAATTTAAACGTAAACTTTATTGACTTTAATCTTAACAAGATTACACAAAATACTAATAATGTACTCTCTGAGAACAAAATAATTACTGCAGGGTTCCTCAGGGATCTGTCCTTGGCCCCATCTTGTTCAATTTGTATGTGTCCGATTTCCTCAATTTGATTAACTGTGATATTGCCTTATTTGCTGACGACACATGTGTTTATTCATCTGATTCAATTGGTTCCAACATTGAAACTAATCTGCGATCTGCTTTAAATACTGTCGAAGCCTATTGCAATGACTGGAAAATTAAAATGAATGCTTCCAAGACTCAAGCTATCTTTTTTACACGTAAAAGAAAATCTTGCTTACTTCCAAGCAACAACCTTCTTCTAAACGGTGTTCACGTTGAGTGGAAATCGTGCGCGAAGTATCTTGGCATCTATTTAGATAAACGCTTAACGTTCAACCTACATGTCCAAGAAATAATTAAAAAAGTAAATGTTACGATAAGGATACTATACCCATTTATATGCCGGAACTCACAATTGAATAACACCAACAAGCTTTTAATTTTTAAGGCAATCTTCCAAGCCATCATATTTTATGGGTCTCCCGTCTGGGGCACATGTGCTAAAACCCATCTGCGCAGGCTCCAAATAACTCAAAATAAATTACTAAAAATGATTTAATAAAAATGAATGATGAATTTACCCTGGTTTTTCTCGACAAAGGAACTACACCAAATAGCTAACATAGAAATGGTTACAACAAGAATTGAAAAACTTAACCATCAGTATAATATGTCTTGCCTATCATCTGACAATGACTTAATTTCAAATTTAGCTTTATAGTGAGTGCAATAAAAACTTGTTTTCTGTTTTTGTTTCCCATCTATCTATCTAATTTACTTATTTATTAAATTATTTATTTATTTATTTATTTATTTATTTATTTATTTATTTATTTATTTATTAATTTATTAATTAATTTATTTATTTAATTATTTATTTTTTTATTTATTTATTTATTTGTTTAGTTATTTATTTATTTATTTATTTATTATTTATTTACTTATTTATTTATTTATTTATCTATATGTTATTTACTTATTCACTTGTTCATTAACATGTACAAATATTTATTTATTACTTTGATTATTTATTTATTTACTCACGCTAGTTTTTTTTCTATTGTCATGTTGAAAATGCTCTGAAATTTGAAATTAAGTTTAAAATCCACTTCTCTTTTCCCTCCAACGAAAAGGCTTTGTGGTTTTCTTTTTGTTTTTTTTTTTTTTGTTTTTAGTGAAGGTTTTCCTCCGTGGCTTTTTCTTCAAAATTAAAAGATTCTGTGATATATTATTTTCGTAATTGTATTAATATTCTAGTAGTAAGGCAAATACGCCAAATCTCTATAATTAATGTTATATGATAAAATATGTAAAATTTCTGCCACAATAAATACAACTACAACTACTAATAATGTATATTTGTTTTTATTATTTGTTTGTTTAATACTTGTGGTAGTGTTGTAATGCAGCGTAGCCTAACCACTAATACCAGCGCTGAATGAAGAGCCTGTTTTTGCACGTTTTGAATACTGTAATAAACCCACAATATATATTATAGCTAAGAAAGTTATAGAGAAAGATCGAGCTCAAGCTGCCGCTTTGATGAGGGTTTGACTTTGCAAGCATGTAGTTAAGACGCCAGTGGTTGATTGTGTAACTGAACTATGAACATAGATTTTAGACTGCGATACTTCCTGGGAGGAGAAGTGTCTGACCTCCAGTCAGCAAACTGTGGTTCTATAATCTTCAGACAAACCAAGCGCCAGTCATAGTACCTCCAATGAACCAACTACTTCCAACCATAAAGGCAATATACCAGGCCGTGGTTGATGATCCTTTTTGTGGCGCAGCAAGCAAGATGGCAGATTACCTCTGCCTGATAGTGGTATCAAATGAAAGGGCTTGGCGAGTAGAATACAATTCGCTATAACGTCATTCTAAATTCAATATGGCGGACGCCCCCAAGACGTCCGATTTACGTTATCTTTACTACATCGTTAATATGGGTATCAAATGAAAGGGTTTGACAAGTAGGACACGACATTGGTTACTTATATACACTACATATTTTGTGCAACTTAAAAGTTGGAAATAAAAAATTAAATTTTTTAAACTAAAAAACTAAAACCCTACTATGGGGAAAACTAACTAAAAAGTACGAAACAAGATGAAACGAAACGATGATTTTCAGAGTATAACCGTGGTCGCATGTAGTTACAATAACATATTTACATATACCTATAATTGCGTATTCATTGGCAAAGGGGCATGCGACCACGGCTATACTCTGAAAATCATCGTTTCGTTTCATCTTGTTTCGAACTTTTTAGTTAGTTTTCCCCATAGTCGGGTTTTAGTTTTTTGAACTTAATTTTCTCTATAATCTTGTAAAACGTCTGCGGAAAATTTGATTCCAACATAACTAGCGCAATGTGTTTCGTAGCGACAGCAAAGTGAAACAATTGTCCACTATCAAGCAAATTTTACATAGAAACTGTGGCCTTCTTGTTACCTTTTAATCGAGTTGCTACGAAAATGCGTTGATTTCAAATTGTTTCTGGATTGAGTCCAACAGATTCCACTACCAAAATTTCAATAAAAATTTTTAAAAAAAGCTTACTTTACTTTTCTTTATTTACCCATAAACTAGATATATGCGGTAAATTTATTTCGAATTTATTTTTTGTGTTGATTCATTTTATTTTTTGTTGCTTGATATTGCAGAAGGTACAATTTATCACAATTTATTAAGAAAATACTTTAATCACAAACGGCTGACGAGAATTCAAACACAATATATGTAATTTGAAAAAAATCAAAAAGTACAATTTCAATACAATTTTTTTCAGCTTTCAATACACTGCTGAAAGCCCATTTTTCATCCCTGGTGTATCCTGGTATCCACAGCACTCAGTGGCTGTGGCAATCGTGTGGATGTGGAGTTGATGATGAGTTTTTGTTTGTAATTCTCTCATTGCATCCAGTATTCCATTTTCCTATTTCTAACATGCGTACGCGTAGCGGGTCTTTGATTTTTTTTTTCAAAGCATACTGAGTGACTTTTAATGTGTATCATAGTCGCAGCACACAGTGGTTGTGGTATTGTGGCAATCGTGTGGAGTTGATGATGATTTTTTTTTGTAAGTCGCGCTCCTCCGAAACGGCACGACCGGCAGGGATACTATATTACCTGTAGAATCTCGCCGCGTTGTGTTTGCATACAAACTCTCACAGAAAAGATCCGCTGGAGAAAGCGAACTATATTATGTCAGCTCCTCTAGCTTCCAAAATTTCTTAATTTGCTTGTCAAGAGAAATCTCATTGAAATAAGATACAAATGTAAAGTACGAAGAGTTAAGTGCTGCTGAACAATTAATTAATACCCAACCGAAAACGGTATTCTGCGCCATAAGAGTGTTCAAAATTTTATTTTTTACACCATCTAGTATTATCGATGGATATAAATTTGCTCCGATAAGTACATATATCTATTTTCGATCTTTGGTTAAAAAACGGGTCAGCTAAAGGAAAATCAATTCTATTTTTGAGATCATCAATGTTAAGCAATTGTGAAGGGAGATGACCTGTTAAACGTTCAAGGACCAACGCTTGGACATCGAGATTGAAATCATTCCGATGACTTGAACAAAGAGTGAACGAGCATAATTTTGAAGATGAGGCAGTGATAGTTGTACTCATACCCGAAATTTGTGCGTGTATCGGTTGGGTGGATAAATTCAATAATTTTTGAATTTGTTTCGAGATAAACGATACCTCTGAACCGGGATCAATTAAAGCCAGCGTATTGAACTGGGTTCCGTGATGCGGTATTTGCACTATTGCGGTAGCTAAAATGACTTGCTTATGGTTCGATGAAAAATGGGTATTGTGATTCGCATTTGGAGTGGAGGTGAGATTGCATCAGGAGATAGAGCGGGCCTTGACGTTGAGGGTCACCATTGGAAGTAGAAGGTTCGGTGTATTGATGTAACAATGTGTGATGTCGATTCTTACATGTGAAACATGTATTGTTACTCTTACATGCTTTTTGTGTATGGGTTATTGCCAGGCAATTAGAGCAGTAGTTATGATTTTGAACCGCAGAAATCCTATTTTCAATACTCATGCTCCTAAACTCGGGGCAAAGACGAAGAGGATGTTGACCTTTACAAACTTTGCAGTAGCTTATAGTGGGTTTACTGTGATATGTTTTTAAGTTCTTAGAACAGGGATTGTTTTGGGGTTGTTGCAATTTGGCAACAATTGGCTTAGATTTATTACAAATCGCCATATCAGAAACAGTCTCGAGAATACGGTAGCGATTAGAAAGGAAAATACTCATGTCTTTCCATGAGGGAATTCTGGTGGAATGACTCAGTGACTGTTCCCACAGAGATAACGTCGTTTCTAGAAGGCGACTTGAGCGCAGAAAAGTAATGATAGAGTCCCAGGAATCGGTATCTATACCATGAGCTTTAAGAGCACCTAAACAATCACTGATATCATATTGCAACTTTTTAATTAGTCTACCAGATTCAATTTGAATAGTGGGAAAATTTAAAATAATTTTTAATTGACTATTTACAAGGACCCTTTTGTTTTCAACGTGATCTTTTAACGCCTGCCAAGCAATATCAAAATTTTCGCCCACGAGAGAAAATTTACTCACAATATGAAACGCGTCACCTTTTGTTTTTGATCGAAGGTGAAAAAGTTTTGGAAGCGGCACGATTGACCGCAAACCAAAATCACAAATACCGAAATCTCGCATTTTTTTAAATAAATCAAGAATAACGAAATCTCCCATTTTTAAAATCTCGCATTTGAAATTCTCGCATTATCGAAATCTCGCTTATTATGAAAATCTCGCTTATATTATGAAAATCCCGCTTATTAAGAGCAGTCTTGTGTAATATAGGTACATACTTTGTATTTAATATAATGCAATTATTTGAGAAACCTACATATATACATACATACATAGCTAATATAGATTTAGAATCTCGCGAAATAAAATATTTAATAATTCGCGCGAATTAATAAATATTTTATTTCAATGCGAGATTCTAGTTTCGAGATTTTGATATTGCGAGTTTTCGATATAGGAGATTTTGTAATTGCGACATTCCGATAATGCGAGATTATGTTAGTGCAAGAGTTTGTTATGCGAGATTTTGAAAACGAGATTTTAAAATGCGGTCAATCGTACCCATCCTAAAAGTTTTTGTACTGGACTTAACTTGTTACGCTTGTTACACGGTTTACTGACAGACAAAACTCAGAGATTAGGACACTGAAGGTGTTGATTAAAAACCTCCACCAGTTAATAAAAGAAAACTACCGATTAGCGGTAAATCTGCACTGGAACAAAAAAATTAGGGCTGTAAAAGCCAACAACCCCAGTATGTTCCCGCAAATAAATAAAATGTTTCGGAGGAATAATCTCAACGACCTTCCATGTCTAAAAATTCGTCGAAATACGGACAATGAACGAATACTTGTGACAGCAGGTATAGATCCAGTAAACGCAGTCGATGACGACAATTTCTTTTTGATCGAAGATCCGCAGGAGAAGGTTGAGGCTATAGGAGCGACTTTTCAGGAAGTGTA